>CM062805.1:818727695-820136474 GCA_031772625.1 Pinus tabuliformis
ATCCTCATAGCTTCCGACAGGGTAGTACTACTCCTTGATGGCATCTCGGAATGAATCCCAAGTCGGTGCGACTGAAAATAGTGAGCCTGTACTTTCATCTTTCTGTTGCAGTAGGTTTCCCACCAATCCTTGACGTGGGGTGGCTGCTTTGAGAAGAGCGAAAATAATCTTTCCCGACTGGAAAAATCATGAACAGAAAAATAACCCTCTAGCACACTTACCATTTTATCGATGGCATTTGCATCTATCTGACCCTCGAATATGGGGATTTCAAAAATTAACTTGTACCTTAATGGGTGTGGCGTTTCCAGAGTTGCTGTGGGAAGCCGATGCGTCGCCCCTGGGTAGCGCTGAAGGATTTGGGCAAAGTTGTCCATCATCGCTTCCTTTGTCGCTCAAGGGCTTCTTCGAGCAAGATTTTGATAGGATCTCCTGCCCCCTCGTCTTTCTTTTCATCTGCCATGGGAGGCCGTTGGGATTTGCGAGGCGGTCTTGCAAAGGTTCGACCAGTTCAAGTCCTAACTCCTTATATCCGACCTCGTTGGGGACATGCAAAGAAAAACAAAGAAGAAAAGCAGACGCTCTGATACCATGATCCGGATTTAAACATGACGCAATAAAATACAGAGATAACCATAAAGACAGATATGTAGCGGAAATAATACCTCAATTCATTACTGTAAAATACTGAAATATGCTTACAAACAGAAATGGAAATAAACCAGCTAGGGCGATGGTAGCTTATCTCTGAGAAGAGATGTGGTGGCTACATGCCTCTGAACTGTCTTACAATGAGGCTCGAAGGCCTATTTATTGTTGAGAAACAATGGAAAACCCTTCACATTCAAAAACCACCCTAGAAGATGAAACGCCAAATTGTGGGCCCCGTTTTTGGGTAAGTTGGTACATCAACTTCCCGGGGTCGCGAATTGGTCGTACTATCTCCGTTTGATGTGCATGATAGCCGTTGGAAAGATATCTCCGAGGACTACGACGGAAAGAAGACGATTTTTATCAAAAAATCGATGCGATGGATTTCCCAAAAAACGTCGTTTAGGGCCTCAAAACGGCTCCGGAAGTTTAGGACCCGAAAAACTGCTCTAAAATAGTAAATTGTGCTATAATTAAGGAAACTGAAAAGAACTGTAAGAGCATTAGAGGGGATCCAAGTGGAATTAGCGGGTGGCCACCAATATCCACCTGGATCATTCCTCCCCCCTTAGGAAGCAATGGTCCCCATTGCGTTGAGTTCCTCCATGAGATGAGGGAACTTCTGCTGCACTTGGTCCTTGGTGAGCCACTTGCCCTGGTGAAGGAGTTGTCCTGCTTTGACAACTCGATACAGTTGGATATTCTGCTGGCGAGTGTGCTTGATCTGTGTGTCCATGATTTGATCAGTTGCAGCTTGTTCCATGCAAGCTGGATTTAACTCTGTGGGTGTGAGTTGTTCTGCAATGTCGGACGTGTCTAGTAATGGTGGAAAGTATGGCCGAAGGCGGTCGACATTGAACACCGGGTGCAGGCCAAGGAATGGGGGAATGCTGAGCTCAAATGCATTCTCTCCCACAGCCTTTGTAATGGTGTAAGGGCCATATCGGAGTGGTCTGAGTTTCCAATAGGTTCCGGTAAGGTGTTCCTTTTGCAAATACAACCAGACTTTGTCACCCACTCGAAACTTGTGTAGCACCCGATGTTGATCATGTCGCTGCTTGTACTTAGCATTTGATTTCTCCAGAATGTCATGGACCTGCTGGCGAATATGTTGGATGTGCTCAATGAAGCTGTTTGCCTTATCTGTTTCTGACTGGACATGAGAAGAATCTGCGTGAGTAGCTGCAAATGGCATGGCCACATCGATGGGACATAGTGGCTGGAATCCCAATCCCACCTGAAAAGGGCTGTGGCCAGTCGAGCTGTGGAGAGCCCGGTTGTAGCTGTGCTGAACATAGGGGAGGCTCTCGTCCCATGTGCGTGGATGCTTTGAGTTGTACATGCGTAGAATGTGTACGATCATCCTGTTGACGACCTCAGTTTGGCCATCAGTTTGAGGATGGAAGGCTGTGGACTTAGTGAGTTTGGTGTCCAGCATCGACCACAGGCTAGACCAAAATGTACTGAGGAACCTGCTGTCCCGATCTGAAATGATAGACTGTGGGATCCCAAAGTGTACCCATACTCGTTCAAAGAAGAGTTTAGCAGTGGCTTCTGCTATGATATTCTTCTTGCAGGCCGCCATAATGGCCATCTTCGAGAACCTGTCGACGACCACAAAAACACAGTCATTTCCATGCCTAGTGGAAGGGAGGCCTGACATGTAATCCATGGAGATGGATTCCCAAGGTCGACTAGGGGTAGGCAGCGGGGTATAGAGGCCTTGCTTCTTGATTGTCGGTTTGGCAATGGCGCAAGCAGTGCATGATCTGATGTACTTCCCGACATCCTGTCGAAGATTCGGCCAATAGAAATATTTCTGCAGTACAGCCACCGTTTTTTCAACCCCAAAATGCCCAACGGCCCGACTGTAGTGTGCTTCCCAGATCATCTTGGCACGCTCGCTTGAAGGAACACAAAGGTGACCCAGGTGGCATAACAGGTCGTCCTGGAGGTGAAAATCTTGAACATGTTGACCCTCCAAGAGTGTCTGGTATGTGTGGCCGAATTCCGGGTCGCTTTTGTAGAGAAGTGGCCAATCAGAAGTCTCGTGCCCACAAGAGTTGAGCACGGTGGTTAATGCCATGATCGGTGGTCGACTGAGGCAATCTGCGACATTATTGGTGCTGCCCTTCTTATACTTGATATTCAAATGGAACTGTTGTAGGTATGTGGACCACTTCTGATGGCGATCATTCTGCAATTTCCCTTGGGTCTGTATGAACTGCAGGGGTCGGTGGTCTGTGTGGATGACCGTTTCCTTCCCCAAAATGTAATGCTTCCATTGTCGACAGGACCTGCACAATGGAATACATCTCTTTGTCATAAGTGGGATACTTCCGGACTGTGTCTGAAAGTGTCTCACTGTGATATGCCACTGGATGCCCGTGTTGAGTAAGGACTGCCCCAATAGCATAGTCAGAGGCATCTGTCTCGACCTCAAATGGTTGTTGCAAGTCTGGTAATGCAAGAACTGGTGCTGTGCAGAGTCGATCTTTCAACTCTGTGAATGCCTTCTGTTGAGATTCAGACCAAAAAAATTTGGCTTTCGCTCCTCCCTTGGTGACCTGACTCAAGGGCCAAGTGATATGAGAAAATCCCAACACGAACCTGCGGTAGAAGTTGGCAAGGCCTAGAAAGCTGCGAAGCTCTGTCAGAGTTGTTGGAGATGGCCAATCCCGAATGACTTGGATCTTGGCTGGATCCACATGCACCCCCCGTTCATCAATAATGTATCCCAGATACTGAACCTGGGTCATGCCAAAAGTGCATTTCTCCAAATTGGCACATAACTTGTGTTGTCGCAGTGTTTGGAGAACCTGTCGGATGTGGTGGAGGTGCTCTTCCCAAGTCTTGCTAAAGATCAAGATGTCATCCAAGTATACCACTACAAATGAGTTGGTGAATGGCCGCAATATGCTGTCCATTAGCCTCATGAAGGTTGCAGGAGCATTCGTCAATCCGAAAGGCATAACCAACCATTCGAAAAGGCCCTCCTTGGCTTTGAAGGCAGTCTTCCACACATCGGAGGGTTCGATTGGTACCTGGTGATATCCTGACTTCAAATCGATCTTGCTGAAATATTTTTCCCCCTTTAGTTGTCCAGGAGGTCATCAATCCGTGGGATTGGGTACCTATTACGGACAGTGATCTTGTTCAACGCCCGATAGTCAATACAGAGTCTCCAAGTCCCATCCTTCTTTTGTACCAGCACGATCGGGCTCCCACAGGGCGATGAACTCGGACGGATGTGACCTTTTTGCAGCAGCTCCTGAATCTGCCTCTTGATTTCATCGTTCTCCAGAACAGAGCGCCGATAGATTGGTCCATTGGGCGGCGAACTGGGGTTAGATCAATGGAGTGCTTGACCTGACAGTGCAGAGGAACCCCTGCGGGGGAGGTGAAGATGTCCTCATACTCCTCCACGACCTTGTCCATCTGTAGTTGTCGTGCGGAGGGGCCCTGTCTAGAGGTCGTGGCCACCGTCTTCTTCTTTTCTTGAGGGCGTATCATCAGGAAAACAAACTTCCTGGTTTTGGAAATGAGCTTACTGCATTGTTTTGCAGTAACCAAAGAGATGGCGGTAGGCGGTGCTACCTCTGGTATCCTGTACAACTTATTTCCCAAAGTAACAATAACAGCACGGGGCCTTGACTCATACACAGCATGTCGCTTCCACAAGTATGGTTGTCCTAATAACACATCACAAACTTCAAGGGGTGCAATGTCACACAATACCTCATCCGTGAAGGGCTTGATGTTGTATGGAAGGCGACACTGTTGGCTCACGCGAAGATCCCGTCCTTGGTGCAGCCACCCAATGGTGTATGGTTGTGGATGCGCTGTGGTCGGTAAGCCTAGCCGTTTCACGACCTCTACCGAAATGAGGTTCTTTTGGCTCCCGCTGTCGACAATGAACTGTAGCGGGGAGCCCTTTACCCACATTTGGGAGTGGAAGAGACGCTCCTCCTCCTCTGGATCTTCAGGTTCCTCCTTCTGGATCTTCGTGGTGGCAACAGTGGCGTTGGGCTCCGCATCGATAATCTGCTTCCCTTTGTCATTCCCCTTATCGAGTTCTGACTCAGAGTCAGAACATGCATCTGATTCTGAAACCTTTAGCTCGGCCACCAGTGACTGCTTGGCCCGACACTCACTTGTGTTGTGAGTGGAGCTCTTATGGAACTCACACCACTTTCCGGTGTCCTTTTTCGGCTTCGCGGTGCTGTTCTTTGCTTGCAGCTTTGGCGGGTTGTCTTGGGCCGCCCCGCCTTGGCTTTGTCCTTTGTTCTGCGGTTTGGGGGCACCTTTCCCTTGTTTCGGATTCGCAGACCCAAAGTCTCGCTTCTTCTGTTTAAACTTTTGCTCGACCTTGACGGCATATCGGTATGCCATGCCGAGCGAGGAGATGTTCAGAAATTCTATTTCTTCTTGGATGTACTTGTGCAGGCAGCCACGGTATTTTAGTACCAAATGCTGCTCTGTATCCTTGATACCCAACTTTGTGCGAAGGGTATGGAAAATATTGGTAAACTCTGGTACGTCTTGGTCCCTTCCCTGCCGTAGCGTGGTCCACTTTATGTATTGATCCTCATAGCTTCCGACAGGGTAGTACTACTCCTTGATGGCATCTCGGAATGAATCCCAAGTCGGTGCGACTGAAAATAGTGAGCCTGTACTTTCATCTTTCTGTTCGCAGTAGGTTTCCCACCAATCCTTGACGTGGGGGGCTGCTTTGAGAAGAGCGAAAATAATCTTTTCCCGACTGGAAAAATCATGAACAGAAAAATAACCCTCTAGCACATTTAACCATTTATCGACGGCATTTGCGTCTATCTGACCCTCGAATATGGGGATTTCAAAATTAACTTGTACCTTAAATGGTGTGGCGTTTCCAGAGTTGCTGTTGGAAGCCGATGCGTCGCCCCTGGGTAGCCGCTGAAGGATTTGGGCAAAGTTGTCCATCATCGCATTCCTTTGTCGCTCGAGGGCTTCTTCGAGCAAGATTTTGATAGGATCTCCTGCCCCTCGTCTTTCTTTTCATCTGCCATGGGAGGCCGTCGGGATTTGCGAGGCCGGTCTTGCAAAGGTTCGACCAGTTCAAGTCCTAACTCCTTATATCCCGACCTCGTTGGGGACATGCAAAGAAAAACAGAGAAGAAAAGCAGACCGCTCTGATACCACTGATCCGGATTTAAACATGAACGCAATAAAATACAGAGATAACCATAAAGACAGATATGCAGCGGAAATAATACCTCAATTCATTACTGTAAAATACTGAAATATGCTTACAAACAGAAATGGAAATAAACCAGCTAGGGCGATGGTAGCTTATCTCTGAGAAGAGATGTGGTGGCTACATGCCTCTGAACTGTCTTACAATGAGGCTCGAAGGCCTATTTATTGTTGAGAAACAATGGAAAACCCTTCACATTCCAAAACCTAACCCTAGAAGATGAAACGCCAAATTGTGGGCCCCGTTTTTGGGTAAGTTGGTACATCAACTTCCCGGGGTCGCGAATTGGTCGTACTATCTCCGTTTGACGTGCATGATAGCCCGTTGGAAAGATCTCTCCGAGGACTACGACGGAAAAGACGATTTTTATCAAAAAAATCGCTGCGGTGGATTTCCCAAAAAACGTCGTTTAGGGCCTCAAAACGGCTCCGGAAGTTTAGGACCCGAAAAACTGCTAAAAATAGTAAACTGTGCTATAATTAAGGAAACTGAAAAAAACTGTAAGAAGCATTAGAGGGGATCCAAGTGGAATTAGCGGGTGGCCACCAATATCCACCTGGATCATTCCTCCCCCCTTAGGAAGCAATGGTCCCCATTGCGTTGAGTTCCTCCATGAGATGAGGGAACTTCTGCTGCACTTGGTCCTTGGTGAGCCACTTGCCCTGGTGAAGGAGTTGTCCTGCTTTGACAACTCGATACAGTTGGATATTCTGCTGGCGAGTGTGCTTGATCTGTGTGTCCATGATCCGATCAGTTGCAGCTTGTTCCATGCAAGCTGGATTTAACTCTGTGGGTGTGAGTTGTTCTGCAATGTCGGACGTGTCTAGTAATGGTGGAAAGTATGGCCGAAGGCGGTCGACATTGAACACCGGGTGCAGGCCAAGGAATGGGGGAATGCTGAGCTCAAATGCATTCTCTCCCACAGCCTTTGTAATGGTGTAAGGGCCATATCGGAGTGGTCTGAGTTTCCAATAGGCTCCGGTAAGGCGTTCCTTTTGCAAATGCAACCAGACTTTGTCACCCACTCGAAACTTGTGTAGCACCCGATGTTGATCGTGTCGCTGCTTGTACTTGGCATTTGATTTCTCCAGAATGTCATGGACCTGCTGGCGAATATGTTGGATGTGCTCAATGAAGCTGTTTGCCTTATCTGTTTCCGACTGGACATGAGAAGAATCTGCGTGAGTAGCTGCAAATGGCATGGCCACATCGATGGGACATAGTGGCTGGAATCCCAATCCCACCTGAAAAGGGCTGTGGCCAGTCGAGCTGTGGAGAGCCCGGTTGTAGCTGTGCTGAACATAGGGGAGGCTCTCGTCCCATGTGCGTGGATGCTTTGAGTTGTACATGCGTAGAATGTGTACGATCATCCTGTTGACGACCTCAGTTTGGCCATCAGTTTGAGGATGGAAGGCTGTGGACTTAGTGAGTTTGGTGTCCAGCATCGACCAGAGGCTAGACCAAAATGTACTGAGGAACCTGCTGTCCCGATTCGAAATGATAGACTGTGGGATCCCAAAGTGTACCCATACTCGTTCAAAGAAGAGTTTAGCAGTGGCTTCTGCTGTGATATTCTTCTTGCAGGCCGCCATAATGGCCATCTTCGAGAACCTGTCGACGACCACAAAAACACAGTCATTTCCATGCCTAGTGGAAGGGAGGCCTGACATGTAATCCATGGAGATGGATTCCCAAGGTCGACTAGGGGTAGGCAGCGGGGTATAGAGGCCTTGCTTCTTGATTGTCGGTTGGCAATGGCGCAAGCAGTGCATGATCTGATGTACTTCCCGACATCCTGACGAAGATTCGGCCAATAGAAATATTTCTGCAGTACAGCCCGTTTTTTCAACCCAAAATGCCCAACGGCCCCGACTGTAGTGTGCTTCCCAGATCATCTTGGCACGCTCGCTTGAAGGAACACAAAGGTGACCCAGGTGGCATAACAGGTCGTCCTGGAGGTGAAAATCTTGAACATGTTGACCCTCCAAGAGTGTCTGGTATGTGTGGCCGAATTCGGGTCGCTTTTGTAGAGCAGTGGCCAATCAGAAGTCTCGTGCCCACAAGAGTTGAGCACGGTGGTTAATGCCATGATCGGTGGTCGACTGAGGCAATCTGCGACATTATTGGTGCTGCCCTTCTTATACTTGATATTCAAATGGAACTGTTGTAGGTATGTGGACCACTTCTGATGGCGATCATTCTGCAATTTCCCTTGGGTCTGTATGAACTGCAGGGGTCGGTGGTCTGTGTGGATGACCGTTTCCTTCCCCAAAATGTAATGCTTCCATTGTCGACAGACCTGCACAATGGAATACATCTCTTTGTCATAAGTGGGATACTTCCGGACTGTGTCTGAAAGTGTCTCACTATGATATGCCACTGGATGCCCGTGTTGAGTAAGGACTGCCCCAATAGCATAGTCAGAGGCATCTGTCTCGACCTCAAATGGTTGTTGCAAGTCTGGTAATGCAAGAACTGGTGCTGTGCAGAGTCGATCTTTCAACTCTGTGAATGCCTTCTGTTGAGATTCAGACCAAAAAAATTTTGCTTTCGCTCCTCCCTTGGTGACCTGACTCAAGGGCCAAGTGATATGAGAAAATCCCAACACGAACCTGCGGTAGAAGTTGGCAAGGCCTAGAAAGCTGCGAAGCTCTGTCAGAGTTGTTGGAGATGGCCAATCCGAATGACTTGGATCTTGGCTGGATCCACATGCACCCCCGTTCATCAATAATGTATCCCAGATACTGAACCTGGGTCATGCCAAAAGTGCATTTCTCCAAATTGGCACATAACTTGTGTTGTCGCAGTGTTTGGAGAACCTGTCGGATGTGGTGGAGGTGCTCTTCCCAAGTCTTGCTAAAGATCAAGATGTCATCCAAGTATACCACTACAAATGAGTTGGTGAATGGCCGCAATATGTCGTCCATTAGCCTCATGAAGGTTGCAGGAGCATTCGTCAATCCGAAAGGCATAACCAACCATTCGAAAAGGCCCTCCTTGGCTTTGAAGGCAGTCTTCCACACATCGGAGGGTTCGATTGGTACCTGGTGATATCCTGACTTCAAATCGATCTTGCTGAAATATTTTGCCCCCTTTAGTTGGTCCAGGAGGTCATCAATCCGTGGGATTGGGTACCTATTACGGACAGTGATCTTGTTCAGCGCCCGATAGTCAATACAGAGTCTCCAAGTCCCATCCTTCTTTTGTACCAGCACGATCGGGCTCCCACAGGGCGATGAACTCGGACGGATGTGACCTTTTTGCAGCAGCTCCTGAATCTGCCTCTTGATTTCATCGTTCTCCAGAACAGAGCGCCGATAGATTGGTCCATTGGGCAGCGGCGAACCTGGGGTTAGATCAATGGAGTGCTTGACCTGACAGTGCAGAGGAACCCCTGCGGGGGAGGTGAAGATGTCCTCATACTCCTCCACGACCTTGTCCATCTGTAGTTGTCGTGCGGAGGGGCCCTGTCTAGAGGTCGTGGCCACCGTCTTCTTCTTTTCTTGAGGGCGTATCATCAGGAAAACAAACTTCCTGGTTTTGGAAATGAGCTTACTGCATTGTTTTGCAGTAACCAAAGAGATGGCGGTAGGCGGTGCTACCTCTGGTATCCTGTACAACTTATTTCCCAAAGTAACAATAACAGCACGGGGCCTTGACTCATACACAGCATGTCGCTTCCACAAGTATGGTTGTCCTAATAACACATCACAAACTTCAAGGGGTGCAATGTCACACAATACCTCATCCGTGAAGGGCTTGATGTTGTATGGAAGGCGACACTGTTGGCTCACGCGAAGATCCCGTCCTTGGTGCAGCCACCCAATGGTGTATGGTTGTGGATGCGCTGTGGTCGGTAAGCCTAGCCGTTTCACGACCTCTACCGAAATGAGGTTCTTTTGGCTCCCGCTGTCGACAATGAACTGTAGCGGGGAGCCCTTTACCCACATTTGGGAGTGGAAGAGACGCTCCTCCTCCTCTGGATCTTCAGGTTCCTCCTTCTGGATCTTCGTGGTGGCAACAGTGGCGTTGGGCTCCGCATCGATAATCTGCTTCCCTTTGTCATTCCCCTTATCGAGTTCTGACTCAGAGTCAGAACATGCATCTGATTCTGAAACCTTTAGCTTGGCCACCAGTGACTGCTTGGCCCGACACTCACTTGTGTTGTGAGTGGAGCTCTTATGGAACTCACACCACTTTCCGGTGTCCCTTTTCGGCTTCGCGGTGCTGTTCTTTGCTTGCAGCTTTGGCGGGTTGTCTTGGGCCGCCCCGCCTTGGCTTTGTCCTTTGTTCTGCGGTTTGGGGGCACCTTTCCCTTGTTTCGGATTCGCAGACCCAAAGTCTCGCTTCTTCTGTTTAAACTTTTGCTCGACCTTGACGGCATATCGGTATGCCATGCCGAGCGAGGAGATGTTCAGAAATTCTATTTCTTCTTGGATGTACTTGTGCAGGCAGCCACGGTATTTTAGTACCAAATGCTGCTCTGTATCCTTGATACCCAACTTTGTGCGAAGGGTATGGAAAATATTGGTAAACTCTGGTACGTCTTGGTCCCTTCCCTGCCGTAGCGTGGTCCACTTTATGTATTGATCCTCATAGCTTCCGACAGGGTAGTACTACTCCTTGATGGCATCTCGGAATGAATCCCAAGTCGGTGCGACTGAAAATAGTGAGCCTGTACTTTCATCTTTCTGTTCGCAGTAGGTTTCCCACCAATCCTTGACGTGGGGGGCTGCTTTGAGAAGAGCGAAAATAATCTTTTCCCGACTGGAAAAATCATGAACAGAAAAATAACCCTCTAGCACACTTAACCATTTATCGACGGCATTTGCGTCTATCTGACCCTCGAATATGGGGATTTCAAAATTAACTTGTACCTTAAATGGTGTGGCGTTTCCAGAGTTGCTGTTGGAAGCCGATGCGTCGCCCCTGGGTAGCCGCTGAAGGATTTGGGCAAAGTTGTCCATCATCGCATTCCTTTGTCGCTCGAGGGCTTCTTCGAGCAAGATTTTGATAGGATCTCCTGCCCCCTCGTCTTTCTTTTCATCTGCCATGGGAGGCCGTCGGGATTTGCGAGGCCGGTCTTGCAAAGGTTCGACCAGTTCAAGTCCTAACTCCTTATATCCCGACCTCGTTGGGGACATGCAAAGAAAACAGAGAAGAAAAGCAGACCGCTCTGATACCACTGATCCGGATTTAAACATGAACGCAATAAAATACAGAGATAACCATAAAGACAGATATGCAGCGGAAATAATACCTCAATTCATTACTGTAAAATACTGAAATATGCTTACAAACAGAAATGGAAATAAACCAGCTAGGGCGATGGTAGCTTATCTCTGAGAAGAGATGTGGTGGCTACATGCCTCTGAACTGTCTTACAATGAGGCTCGAAGGCCTATTTATTGTTGAGAAACAATGGAAAACCCTTCACATTCCAAAACCTAACCCTAGAAGATGAAACGCCAAATTGTGGGCCCCGTTTTTGGGTAAGTTGGTACATCAACTTCCCGGGGTCGCGAATTGGTCGTACTATCTCCGTTTGACGTGCATGATAGCCGTTGGAAAGATCTCTCCGAGGACTACGACGAAAAGATGATTTTTATCAAAAAAATCGCTGCGGTGGATTTCCCAAAAAACGTCGTTTAGGGCCTCAAAACGGCTCCGGAAGTTTAGGACCCGAAAAACTGCTAAAAATAGTAAACTGTGCTATAATTAAGGAAACTGAAAAAAACTGTAAGAAGCATTAGAGGGGATCCAAGTGGAATTAGCGGGTGGCCACCAATATCCACCTGGATCATTCCTCCCCCCTTAGGAAGCAATGGTCCCCATTGCGTTGAGTTCCTCCATGAGATGAGGGAACTTCTGCTGCACTTGGTCCTTGGTGAGCCACTTGCCCTGGTGAAGGAGTTGTCCTGCTTTGACAACTCGATACAGTTGGATATTCTGCTGGCGAGTGTGCTTGATCTGTGTGTCCATGATCCGATCAGTTGCAGCTTGTTCCATTCAAGCTGGATTTAACTCTGTGGGTGTGAGTTGTTCTGCAATGTCGGACGTGTCTAGTAATGGTGGAAAGTATGGCCGAAGGCGGTCGACATTGAACACCGGGTGCAGGCCAAGGAATGGGGGAATGCTGAGCTCAAATGCATTCTCTCCCACAGCCTTTGTAATGGTGTAAGGGCCATATCGGAGTGGTCTGAGTTTCCAATAGGCTCCGGTAAGGCGTTCCTTTTGCAAATGCAACCAGACTTTGTCACCCACTCGAAACTTGTGTAGCACCCGATGTTGATCATGTCGCTGCTTGTACTTGGCATTTGATTTCTCCAGAATGTCATGGACCTGCTGGCGAATATGTTGGATGTGCTCAATGAAGTTGTTTGCCTTATCTGTTTCAGACTGGACATGAGAAGAATCTGCGTGAGTAGCTGCAAATGGCATGGCCACATCGATGGGACATAGTGGCTGGAATCCCAATCCCACCTGAAAAGGGCTGTGGCCAGTCGAGCTGTGGAGAGCCCGGTTGTAGCTGTGCTGAACATAGGGGAGGCTCTCGTCCCATGTGCGTGGATGCTTTGAGTTGTACATGCGTAGAATGTGTACGATCATCCTGTTGACGACCTCAGTTTGGCCATCAGTTTGAGGATGGAAGGCTGTGGACTTAGTGAGTTTGGTGTCCAGCATCGACCACAGGCTAGACCAAAATGTACTGAGGAACCTGCTGTCCCGATCCGAAATGATAGACTGTGGGATCCCAAAGTGTACCCATACTCGTTCAAAGAAGAGTTTAGCAGTGGCTTCTGCTGTGATATTCTTCTTGCAGGCCGCCATAATGGCCATCTTCGAGAACCTGTCGACGACCACAAAAACACAGTCATTTCCATGCCTAGTGGAAGGGAGGCCTGACATGTAATCCATGGAGATGGATTCCCAAGGTCGACTAGGGGTAGGCAGCGGGGTATAGAGGCCTTGCTTCTTGATTGTCGGTTTGGCAATGGCGCAAGCAGTGCATGATCTGATGTACTTCCCGACATCCTGACGAAGATTCGGCCAATAGAAATATTTCTGCAGTACAGCCACCGTTTTTTCAACCCCAAAATGCCCAACGGCCCGACTGTAGTGTGCTTCCCAGATCATCTTGGCACGCTCGCTTGAAGGAACACAAAGGTGACCCAGGTGGCATAACAGGTCGTCCTGGAGGTGAAAATCTTGAACATGTTGACCCTCCAAGAGTGTCTGGTATGTGTGGCCGAACTCCGGGTCGCTTTTGTAGAGCAGTGGCCAATCAGAAGTCTCGTGCCCACAAGAGTTGAGCACGGTGGTTAATGCCATGATCGGTGGTCGACTGAGGCAATCTGCGACATTATTGGTGCTGCCCTTCTTATACTTGATATTCAAATGGAACTGTTGTAGGTATGTGGACCACTTCTGATGGCGATCATTCTGCAATTTCCCTTGGGTCTGTATGAACTGCAGGGGTCGGTGGTCTGTGTGGATGACCGTTTCCTTCCCCAAAATGTAATGCTTCCATTGTCGACAGGCCTGCACAATGGAATACATCTCTTTGTCATAAGTGGGATACTTCCGGACTGTGTCTGAAAGTGTCTCACTATGATATGCCACTGGATGCCCGTGTTGAGTAAGGACTGCCCCAATAGCATAGTCAGAGGCATCTGTCTCGACCTCAAATGGTTGTTGCAAGTCTGGTAATGCAAGAACTGGTGCTGTGCAGAGTCGATCTTTCAACTCTGTGAATGCCTTCTGTTGAGATTCAGACCAAAAAAATTTGGCTTTCGCTCCTCCCTTGGTGACCTGACTCAAGGGCCAAGTGATATGAGAAAATCCCAACACGAACCTGCGGTAGAAGTTGGCAAGGCCTAGAAAGCTGCGAAGCTCTGTCAGAGTTGTTGGAGATGGCCAATCCCGAATGACTTGGATCTTGGCTGGATCCACATGCACCCCCGTTCATCAATAATGTATCCCAGATACTGAACCTGGGTCATGCCAAAAGTGCATTTCTCCAAATTGGCACATAACTTGTGTTGTCGCAGTGTTTGGAGAACCTGTCGGATGTGGTGGAGGTGCTCTTCCCAAGTCTTGCTAAAGATCAAGATGTCATCCAAGTATACCACTACAAATGAGTTGGTGAATGGCCGCAATATGTCGTCCATTAGCCTCATGAAGGTTGCAGGAGCATTCGTCAATCCGAAAGGCATAACCAACCATTCGAAAAGGCCCTCCTTGGCTTTGAAGGCAGTCTTCCACACATCGGAGGGTTCGATTGGTACCTGGTGATATCCTGACTTCAAATCGATCTTGCTGAAATATTTTGCCCCCTTTAGTTGGTCCAGGAGGTCATCAATCCGTGGGATTGGGTACCTATTACGGACAGTGATCTTGTTCAACGCCCGATAGTCAATACAGAGTCTCCAAGTCCCATCCTTCTTTTGTACCAGCACGATCGGGCTCCCACAGGGCGATGAACTCGGACGGATGTGACCTTTTTGCAGCAGCTCCTGAATCTGCCTCTTGATTTCATCGTTCTCCAGAACAGAGCGCCGATAGATTGGTCCATTGGGCAGCGGCGAACCTGGGGTTAGATCAATGGAGTGCTTGACCTGACAGTGCAGAGGAACCCCTGCGGGGGAGGTGAAGATGTCCTCATACTCCTCCACGACCTTGTCCATCTGTAGTTGTCGTGCGGAGGGGCCCTGTCTAGAGGTCGTGGCCACCGTCTTCTTCTTTTCTTGAGGGCGTATCATCAGGAAAACAAACTTCCTGGTTTTGGAAATGAGCTTACTGCATTGTTTTGCAGTAACCAAAGAGATGGCGGTAGGCGGTGCTACCTCTGGTATCCTGTACAACTTATTTCCCAAAGTAACAATAACAGCACGGGGCCTTGACTCATACACAGCATGTCGCTTCCACAAGTATGGTTGTCCTAATAACACATCACAAACTTCAAGGGGTGCAATGTCACACAATACCTCATCCGTGAAGGGCTTGATGTTGTATGGAAGGCGACACTGTTGGCTCACGCGAAGATCCCGTCCTTGGTGCAGCCACCCAATGGTGTATGGTTGTGGATGCGTTGTGGTCGGTAAGCCTAGCCGTTTCACGACCTCTACCGAAATGAGGTTCTTTTGGCTCCCGCTGTCGACAATGAACTGTAGCGGGGAGCCCTTTACCCACATTTGGGAGTGGAAGAGACGCTCCTCCTCCTCTGGATCTTCAGGTTCCTCCTTCTGGATCTTCGTGGTGGCAACAGTGGCGTTGGGCTCCGCATCGATAATCTGCTTCCCTTTGTCATTCCCCTTATCGAGTTCTGACTCAGAGTCAGAACATGCATCTGATTCTGAAACCTTTAGCTTGGCCACCAGTGACTGCTTGGCCCGACACTCACTTGTGTTGTGAGTGGAGCTCTTATGGAACTCACACCACTTTCCGGTGTCCTTTTCGGCTTCGCGGTGCTGTTCTTTGCTTGCAGCTTTGGCGGGTTGTCTTGGGCTGCCCCGCCTTGGCTTTGTCCTTTGTTCTGCGGTTTGGGGGCACCTTTCCCTTGTTTCGGATTCGCAGACCCAAAGTCTCGCTTCTTCTGTTTAAACTTTTGCTCGACCTTGACGGCATATCGGTATGCCATGCCGAGCGAGGAGATGTTCAGAAATTCTATTTCTTCTTGGATGTACTTGTGCAGGCAGCCACGGTATTTTAGTACCAAATGCTGCTCTGTATCCTTGATACCCAACTTTGTGCGAAGGGTATGGAAAATATTGGTAAACTCTGGTACGTCTTGGTCCCTTCCCTGCCGTAGCGTGGTCCACTTTATGTATTGATCCTCATAGCTTCCGACAGGGTAGTACTACTCCTTGATGGCATCTCGGAATGAATCCCAAGTCGGTGCGACTGAAAATAGTGAGCCTGTACTTTCATCTTTCTGTTCGCAGTAGGTTTCCCACCAATCCTTGACGTGGGGGGCTGCTTTGAGAAGAGCGAAAATAATCTTTTCCCGACTGGAAAAATCATGAACAGAAAAATAACCCTCTAGCACACTTAACCATTTATCGACGGCATTTGCGTCTATCTGACCCTCGAATATGGGGATTTCAAAATTAACTTGTACCTTAAATGGTTTGGCGTTTCCAGAGTTGCTGTTGGAAGCCGATGCGTCGCCCCTGGGTAGCCGCTGAAGGATTTGGGCAAAGTTGTCCATCATCGCATTCCTTTGTCGCTCGAGGGCTTCTTCGAGCAAGATTTTGATAGGATCTCCTGCCCCCTCGTCTTTCTTTTCATCTGCCATGGGAGGCCGTCGGGATTTGCGAGGCCGGTCTTGCAAAGGTTCGACCAGTTCAAGTCCTAACTCCTTATATCCCGACCTCGTTGGGGACATGCAAAGAAAAACAGAGAAGAAAAGCAGACCGCTCTGATACCACTGATCCGGATTTAAACATGAACGCAATAAAATACAGAGATAACCATAAAGACAGATATGCAGCGGAAATAATACCTCAATTCATTACTGTAAAATACTGAAATATGCTTACAAACAGAAATGGAAATAAACCAGCTAGGGCGATGGTAGCTTATCTCTGAGAAGAGATGTGGTGGCTACATGCCTCTGAACTGTCTTACAATGAGGCTCGAAGGCCTATTTATTGTTGAGAAACAATGGAAAACCCTTCACATTCCAAAACCTAACCCTAGAAGATGAAACGCCAAATTGTGGGCCCCGTTTTTGGGTAAGTTGGTACATCAACTTCCCGGGGTCGCGAATTGGTCGTACTATCTCCGTTTGACGTGCATGATAGCCCGTTGGAAAGATCTCTCCGAGGACTACGACGGAAAAGACGATTTTTATCAGAAAAATCGCTGTGGTGGATTTCCCAAAAAACGTCGTTTAGGGCCTCAAAACGGCTCCGGAAGTTTAGGACCCGAAAAACTGCTAAAAATAGTAAACTGTGCTATAATTAAGGAAACTGAAAAAAACTGTAAGAAGCATTAGAGGGGATCCAAGTGGAATTAGCGTGTGGCCACCAATATCCACCTGGATCATTCCTCCCCCCTTAGGAAGCAATGGTCCCCATTGCGTTGAGTTCCTCCATGAGATGAGGGAACTTCTGCTGCACTTGGTCCTTGGTGAGCCACTTGCCCTGGTGAAGGAGTTGTCCTGCTTTGACAACTCGATACAGTTGGATATTCTGCTGGCGAGTGTGCTTGATCTGTGTGTCCATGATCCGATCAGTTGCAGCTTGTTCCATTCAAGCTGGATTTAACTCTGTGGGTGTGAGTTGTTCTGCAATGTCGGACGTGTCTAGTAATGGTGGAAAGTATGGCTGAAGGCGGTCGACATTGAACACCGGGTGCAGGCCAAGGAATGGGGGAATGCTGAGCTCAAATGCATTCTCTCCCACAGCCTTTGTAATGGTGTAAGGGCCATATCGGAGTGGTCTGAGTTTCCAATAGGCTCCGGTAAGGCGTTCCTTTTGCAAATGCAACTAGACTTTGTCACCCACTCGAAACTTGTGTAGCACCTGATGTTGATCGTGTCGCTACTTGTACTTGGCATTTGATTTCTCCAGAATGTCATGGACCTGCTGGCGAATATGTTGGATGTGCTCAATGAAGTTGTTTGCCTTATCTGTTTCCGACTGGACATGAGAAGAATCTGCGTGAGTAGCTGCAAATGGCATGGCCACATCGATGGGACATAGTGGCTGGAATCCCAATCCCACCTGAAAAGGGCTGTGGCCAGTTGAGCTGTGGAGAGCCCGGTTGTAGCTCTGCTGAACATAGGGGAGGCTCTCGTCCCATGTGCGTGGATGCTTTGAGTTGTACATGCGTAGAATGTGTACGATCATCCTGTTGACGACCTCAGTTTGGCCATCAGTTTGAGGATGGAAGGTTGTGGACTTAGTGAGTTTGGTGTCCAGCATCGACCACAGGCTAGACCAAAATGTACTGAGGAACCTGCTATCCCGATCCGAAACGATAGACTGTGGGATCCCAAAGTGTACCCATACTCGTTCAAAGAAGAGCTTAGCAGTGGCTTCTGCTGTGATATTCTTCTTGCAGGCCGCCATAATGGCCATCTTCGAGAACCTGTCGACGACCACAAAAACACAGTCATTTCCATGCCTAGTGGAAGGGAGGCCTGACATGTAATCCATGGAGATGGATTCCCAAGGTCGACTAGGGGTAGGCAGCGGGGTATAGAGGCCTTGCTTCTTGATTGTCGGTTTGGCAATGGCGCAAGCAGTGCATGATCTGATGTACTTCCCGACATCCTGACGAAGATTCGGCCAATAGAAATATTTCTGCAGTACAGCCACCGTTTTTTCAACCCCAAAATGCCCAACAGCCCGACTGTAGTGTGCTTCCCAGATCATCTTGGCACGCTCGCTTGAAGGAACACAAAGGTGACCCAGGTGGCGTAACAGGTCGTCCTGGAGGTGAAAATCTTGAACATGTTGACCCTCCAAGAGTGTCTGGTATGTGTGGCCGAACTCCGGGTCGCTTTTGTAGAGCAGTGGCCAATCAGAAGTCTCGTGCCCACAAGAGTTGAGCACGGTGGTTAATGCCATGATCGGTGGTCGACTGAGGCAATCTGCGACATTATTGGTGCTGCCCTTCTTATACTTGATATTCAGATGGAACTGTTGTAGGTATGTGGACCACTTCTGATGGCGATCATTCTGCAATTTCCCTTGGGTCTGTATGAACTGCAGGGGTCGGTGGTCTGTGTGGATGACCGTTTCCTTCCCCAAAATGTAATGCTTCCATTGTCGACAGACCTGCACAATGGAATACATCTCTTTGTCATAAGTGGGATACTTCCGGACTGTGTCTGAAAGTGTCTCACTATGATATGCCACTGGATGCCCGTGTTGAGTAAGGACTGCCCCAATAGCATAGTCAGAGGCATCTGTCTCGACCTCAAATGGTTGTTGCAAGTCTGGTAATGCAAGAACTGGTGCTGTGCAGAGTCGATCTTTCAACTCTGTGAATGCCTTCTGTTGAGATTCAGACCAAAAAAATTTGGCTTTCGCTCCTCCCTTGGTGACCTGACTCAAGGGCCAAGTGATATGAGAAAATCCCAACACGAACCTGTGGTAGAAGTTGGCAAGGCCTAGAAAGCTGCGAAGCTCTGTCAGAGTTGTTGGAGATGGCCAATCCCGAATGACTTGGATCTTGGCTGGATCCACATGCACCCCCCGTTCATCAATAATGTATCCCAGATACTGAACCTGGGTCATGCCAAAAGTGCATTTCTCCAAATTGGCACATAACTTGTGTTGTCGCAGTGTTTGGAGAACCTGTCGGATGTGGTGGAGGTGCTCTTCCCAAGTCTTGCTAAAGATCAAGATGTCATCCAAGTATACCACTACAAATGAGTTGGTGAATGGCCGCAATATGTCGTCCATTAGCCTCATGAAGGTTGCAGGAGCATTCGTCAATCCGAAAGGCATAACCAACCATTCGAAAAGGCCCTCCTTGGCTTTGAAGACAATCTTCCACACATCGGAGGGTTCGATTGGTACCTGGTGATATCCTGACTTCAAATCGATCTTGCTGAAATATTTTGCCCCCTTTAGTTGGTCCAGGAGGTCATCAATCCGTGGGATTGGGTACCTATTACGGATAGTGATCTTGTTCAACGCCCGATAGTCAATACAGTGTCTCCAAGTCCCATCCTTCTTTTGTACCAGCACGATCGGGCTCCCACAGGGCGATGAACTCGGACGGATGTGACCTTTTTGCAGTAGCTCCTGAATCTGCCTCTTGATTTCATCGTTCTCCAGAACAGAGCGTCGATAGATTGGTCCATTGGGCAGCGGCGAACCTGGGGTTAGATCAATGGAGTGCTTGACCTGACAGTGCAGACGAACCCCTGCGGGGGAGGTGAAGATGTCCTCATACTCCTCCACGACCTTGTCCATCTGTAGTTGTCATGCGGAGGGGCCCTGTCTAGAGGTCGTGGCCACCGTCTTCTTCTTTTCTTGAGGGCGTATCATCAGGAAAACAAACTTCCTGGTTTTGGAAATGAGCTTACTGCATTGTTTTGCAGTAACCAAAGAGATGGCGGTAGGCGGTGCTACCTCTGGTATCCTGTACAACTTATTTCCCAAAGTAACAATAACAGCACGGGGCCTTGACTCATACACAGCATGTCGCTTCCACAAGTATGGTTGTCCTAATAACACATCACAAACTTCAAGGGGTGCAATGTCACACAATACCTCATCCGCGAAGGGCTTGATGTTGTATGGAAGGCGACACTGTTGGCTCACGCGAAGATCCCATCCTTGGTGCAGCCACCCAATGGTGTATGGTTGTGGATGCGCTGTTGTTGGTAAGCCTAGCCGTTTCACGACCTCTACCGAAATGAGGTTCTTTTGGCTCCCGCTGTCGACAATGAACTGTAGCGGGGAGCCCTTTACCCACATTTGGGAGTGGAAGAGACGCTCCTCCTCCTCTGGATCTTCAGGTTCCTCCTTCTGGATCTTCGTGGTGGCAACAGTGGCGTTGGGCTCCGCATCGATAATCTGCTTCCCTTTGTCATTCCCCTTATCGAGTTCTGACTCAGAGTCAGAACATGCATCTGATTCTGAAACCTTTAGCTTGGCCACCAGTGACTGCTTGGCCCGACACTCACTTGTGTTGTGAGTGGAGCTCTTATGGAACTCACACCACTTTTTGGTGTCCCTTTTCGGCTTCGCGGTGTTGTTCTTTGCTTGCAACTTTGGCGGGTTGTCTTGGGCCGCCCCGCCTTGGCTTTGTCCTTTGTTCTGCGGTTTGGGGGCACCTTTCCCTTGTTTCGTATTCGCAGACCCAAAGTCTCGCTTCTTCTGTTTAAACTTTTGCTCAACCTTGACGGCATATCGGTATGCCATGCCGAGCGAGGAGATGTTCAGAAATTCTATTTCTTCTTGGATGTACTTGTGCAGGCAGCCACGGTATTTTAGTACCAAATGCTGCTCTGTATCCTTGATACCCAACTTTGTGCGAAGGGTATGGAAAATATTGGTAAACTCTGGTACGTCTTGGTCCCTTCCCTGCCGTAGCGTGGTCCACTTTATGTATTGATCCTCATAGCTTCCGACAGGGTAGTACTACTCCTTGATGGCATCTCGGAATGAATCCCAAGTCGGTGCGACTGAAAATAGTGAGCCTGTACTTTCATCTTTCTATTCGCAGTAGGTGTCCCACCAATCCTTGACGTGGGGGGCTGCTTTGAGAACAGCGAAAATAATCTTTTCCCGACTGGAAAAATCATGAACAGAAAAATAACCCTCTAGCACACTTAACCATTTATCGACGGCATTTGCGTCTATCTGACCCTCGAATATGGGGATTTCAAAATTAACTTGTAACTTAAATGGTGTGGCGTTTCCAGAGTTGCTGTTGGAAGCCGATGCGTCGCCCCTGGGTAGCCGCTGAAGGATTTGGGCAAAGTTGTCCATCATCGCATTCCTTTGTCGCTCGAGGGCTTCTTCGAGCAAGATTTTGATAGGATCTCCTGCCCCCTCGTCTTTCTTTTCATCTGCCATGGGAGGCCGTCGGGATTTGCGAGGCCGGTCTTGCAAAGGTTCAACCAGTTCAAGTCCTAACTCCTTATATCCCGACCTCGTTTTGGACATGCAAAGAAAAATAGAGAAGAAAAGCAGACCGCTCTGATACCACTGATCCGGATTTAAACATGAACGCAATATAATACAGAGATAACCATAAAGACAGATATGCAGCGGAAATAATACCTCAATTCATTACTGTAAAATACTGAAATATGCTTACAAACAGAAATGGAAATAAACCAGCTAGGGCGATGGTAGCTTATCTCTGAGAAGAGATGTGGTGGTTACATGCCTCTGAACTGTCTTACAATGAGGGTCGAAGGCCTATTTATTGTTGAGAAACAATGGAAAACCCTTCACATTCCAAAACCTAACCCTAGAAGATGAAACGCCAAATTGTGGGCCCCGTTTTTGGGTAAGTTGGTACATCAACTTCCCGGGGTCGCGAATTGGTCGTACTATCTCCGTTTGATGTGCATGATAGCCCGTTGGAAAGATCTCTCCGAGGACTACGACGGAAAAGACGTTTTTTATCAAAAAAATCATTGCGGTGGATTTCCCAAAAAACGTCGTTTAGGGCCTCAAAATAGCTCTGGAAGTTTAGGACCCGAAAAACTTCTAAAAATAGTAAACTGTGCTATAATTAAGGAAACTGAAAAAAACTGTAAGAAGCATTAGAGGGGATCCAAGTGGAATTAGCAGGTGGCCACCAATATCCACCTGGATCATCTGTGTACAGGATAACAGGATATCCAGTAATGTAATGTCTGAATTTATTGATAGCATGTATAACAGCTAGAAATTCTTTTTCAGTGACAGTATAATTCAATTCAGCAGGGGATAGATTTTTGCTAATGTAATAAATTGGATATGGTTTTCTATCCTCCTCCTGTCCAAGGACCGCTCCAATGGCTGTATCTGAGGCATCAGATGATATTTGGAATGGCAAGTCCCAATTTGGTCCCCGAAGAACTGGGGCTGTAGATACGAGCTTCTTCAGATCGTTGAAGGCACGTTCACATTTTTCTGTCCAAAAGAAATCAATATTACCAGTTAATGCATACAATGGTGCAGAAATACGTGAATAATGTTCTATAAATCTCTTGCAATAATCAGAGAATTCAAGAAATCTACGTACCTCTGTTTGAGTAGTAGGAGTAGGAATAAGCAAAAGTATTTGGATTTTGGCTGGGTCTACCTGAATGCCAACTGCTGAAATGTAATGTCCTAAAATAAGTCCTTCTGTCATCATCATGTAACATTTTTCATGGCTTAAACAAATCCTGGTAGCTATACAATGTTGTAGGACTTTTTCTAGTGTCTCCAATGCTGGATCAAACTCATCTCCGTATGGAGTAAAATCGTCCATATATACTTCCAGCCCTTCATTTATTAGATCTGCAAAAATGCTAAGGATAGCCCTTTGGAATGTGGCAGGGGCACTACATAACCCAAAAGGTAAAACTTGGTAGGCGAATGTTCCCCAAGGACAAGTAAAAGTAGTTTTGTCCTGATCTTCAGGGGCAATCTGTATTTGGTTATACCCACTGAAGCTGTCGAGAAAAGAAAAGAATTTTTTCCCTGCCAAAGTATCCAATACTTGATTGATGAACGGGAGAGGAAAGTGATCTTTTTGCGTTGCCTTATTTAGCTCCCTGTAGTCCATGCAGATCCTCCACTTCCCATTCTTTTTCAGTACCACCACAAGCGGGGAGACCCATTTACTATCAGAGATAGGGTAGATGAAGTTAACATCTAACAGTTTTTGAAGCTCAGCTTTTACTACTTCTTTTAGGTGAGGGTTTAGTCTTCTCTGAGGCTGCCTAATAGGTCTTGCATCATTTTCTATGTAGATGTGGTGTGTACATAACTGCGGGTCAATTCCTTTCATATCAGGGTAATCCCATGCAAATGCTTCTTTATATTTTCTTAAAACATAGATGAGTTTTGTTTCTTGTTCGGGTGTAAGGTCGGCGTTAATGTTTAAGGTCTTTCCAGGTTCGATTTCAACAATTTTACTATGTGCAACTGAAGTGATAGGGATTGTGTGATCATGTGCATCTTTCAGAGGTTCCTCTTCTACTTCGTTATCAAATGCTGCTTTTATCATATGACACTGGGTACGAGATGTGAGTTTAGTTTGACTAATGAAATTACTGATGGCATCATCTTCTGTTTGGTCTTTGAACTCCAGTGCTTCTTGTATAGTTAATGGAGATCTAATGTTGTTGGTAAGATATGATACAGGGTGCCTATTAGTTTTAACTATAGTGATACTTGGCTGCGCTGGGGGATATAGTACTAAATTCTTGATATCTGCCCCCTTGGTTATAATCATGTTCCCTTGCCGACAGCCGATATAGGCATCGGCGGTAGCGAGCCAAGGTCTTCCTAAGATCAATGGATGTCCATCAAGTCGGGTTTTAGGGTTTATTATCAGAAAATCAGTTGGG
Organism: Pinus tabuliformis; assembly: GCA_031772625.1. Classification (NCBI taxonomy): domain Eukaryota; kingdom Viridiplantae; phylum Streptophyta; class Pinopsida; order Pinales; family Pinaceae; genus Pinus; species Pinus tabuliformis. The sequence goes on from CM062805.1 coordinate 818,751,605, forward strand.
TATTCCCAGGAGTCAAGCGAGACCATGACATCATGCAGTATGCCTTCCGGCCTAACCACAGACCGATCTGCCAATTCTGGCAGAGTTGAGGTAGGTTCTGCAGATGTAATGCCTAGCTTTTGGCAAGTAGCAGTTGTCAATATATTGATTGCAGCTCCAAGATCAACTAAGGCATTGGTTAGGGTTTGACCATAAATTTGAACAGTTACTATTGGGTTTCCTGGGTCCTCATACTTAATAGGTGTTTCCTTTCCTGACAATAGGTCAGATAAAGTACCGACTACTTGAACTCTTCGATTATCTATTATATTCCTCCTTGGCCTTTTTATGCACAATTCTTTAATAGTTTTTGCATATATCGGGATGTCTTGAATGGCCTGAAGGAATGGAATTTTTATGTACAAATTTTGTAATTCTCCCATAATGTCAAAATTAGGTTGTTGTATCGGTCGAGGTATGACTAAACGTTCTGGGAACGGGGGAGAGGATGTGGTTGCATGATTATGAGTTTGCTGTCTATTCACATCCTCTTCTTGTGACAGATGTTCTCTAGGTAACTGATCTTCAATCTGAATCGTTTTATTTCCCTCTGTTTGGATAATACGCCTAGATATTAACTGAAGATCATTGCACTCCCTCAGATCGGGTCCTTCTTCTGGTGTTTCTAAAATTTGGAGTGCTTGGACCGGTCTATTATTTGGATTGGGATTGGGCTGGGCTAGGAGTTGCGGTCTCAGATTAGCTTGGGGATTTTGCTGTAAAGCTGGCAGTGTAGGTTGAGGGAGAGGGAGATTTCCTACTGGCTGATTTGTTGGTCTCTGCCAGTTATTCTACCAGGCTGAACTTTGTGAAGTAGGGGGAGTCCATTGTGGAGGATATGGGGTGTTTTGTCAATATGGTGGGGGATAAGGAGGATTCGACCAACTGGATTGACTTGTCTGATTTAGCCATGGATTAACAGAAGGATATGACTGTGGTGACCAGTTTGGGAATGGGGGCTGAAATTTGCTTTGCCATGTATTATACTGTTGACCATTATACTGGGGATACTGAAAAGAAGAAGTTGGATCTGAAAACATACCAGTTTGTCGCGGCTGCCACTGACAACGCTGGTTGAGCATGTTAGTGTCAGTCTTTCCAGCCTTCCTCCAGTGATCAAATATGTTCTTACAAAGTTATCTCAGAGTGTCAAGGTCAAATTTTGTCATTTCAAAGAGTCTTCAAGCAAAATTTGGTCACTAGGCATTAGGTCTAGGGTTTGCTTTAACTCCTTCTAAATTTGTCATAATTTCGGTCCATGTCATTATTTAGCTGATTTTATCATCATTCATAGGGTTGTCAGTGTCTAATGAGTCATTGTACACCTTGTTCATGCTTCAGTTGTGCCTTGGCAAGGTCATTTCCCTCTCCTAGGGTTTTGAAAGCCAATTTCTCTTGGACGGTCAAATCATAGGCAAAACTTGTATCCTGATGTTCATACACCTTCCCCTATCCTTAAAGTACCTTATCGAACACTTCCCATCCCTTAGATCTGCCAAATTCCTCATTTTTGCACAAACCCTAGTTTCTAGCCACAACTTGGCAATTTTCTAGGTTTGGCCTGTGTTTTGCCCTTTTGGACTCCTTCCCCTCGCTCAATCTCTGAGATTCCACTTTCCCATGCTTCCTAACATCCCTCCCCACTCCAAAAAATTTCCCCAGGAATTTAGAAGCCCCCTATACCCTTCATTTCGCTCCATTTCGACAAAATTCCTTGTTTCACACATCGGGATAAGTTTCACTCAAAAGCTGTTTCAGAGCAATCAAAGATGAATTTTGTAAAAATGAGAGAGGTTTTTGTTTGAAACATGCCAAGGAAGACAAACCTCCTTCAGTTTTTAGACAGGTGTCATGGTTTGAGAGAAATGTCAAGAATACCGTTGCCTCAGGAGAATCAAAGACACCTCTGAAGTGACCTTGGGAAAATCACGTTTTCTCCTAGCTTGGTTGGCCAAATGATTTTCTTGATGGGTAAAATGATAACTAGACACAAATATATTTCCCATGAGCTATCATGAGCTCAATTTGGGGTTGAGGAATGGATTCAAAAGTTGATTGCAACAGCACTATTCCTTGAGGCAGCCTCATTTGGCACTTTTTGACCAGTCTTGGGAGATTTAATTTTTGACAAGTCAAATAAACTCCAAATTGAAAAATTCCAGTTGGGTTGGAATGTAGACTCAAAGACCTTTCCAACGAGCTATCCTACACCTGATCCTAACACTAGGAAGGCCTCCAAAAGCCTCCTGAAAGGCGCGCAACCCGTCAGAGGCGCGCGACCCGTGAGGTACCCTCTGCCAGTGCAAAAATTACACTGGCGCGACCCGTCAGGGGCGTGCGACCCGTTGGGGATTTCTCCACAGAACTTTGCCAGTGAGCTGCCAAGGAACCACAAGTTGTTAAATTTGTTCAAGGTAAGCTCTCTACACATCATTTTGGTGGTTGGTTATGAAGGTAAGCCCTCATGCTTGTGTTTTAACCTCAAATCATGCAAGAGAAAAGACACTATATGGCTGCATTGTTAATGTGTAAATGTGCTAGGGTTTGTGTTGCTTCAAGGTATTCCCCTTGGTAAATTGTTTCCCTCCTTCCCTTTTTACTCATATTTGCATTCATATCTATTTTCCCCATGCTATGTTGTAAATAATTGCAAACCCTTTCCCCCTCCCAAAGCATCAAAAACTCAAACCCTACTCTTGCTTCACCATATGCATGCTATAAACATAAAAATTTCTTGCCGAATATGTGAAAGGTTTTGTAAATAAGTTTCCAAATGTCCCCTTGTTACATACATGTATTCCCTTATGTTCACTGTTTATGCATGTATTCCTATATGCAGTGATTTTGTAAATGATTCCCTATATCCTTGTTATGTACATGTATGCCTATATATATGCAAATATTTGTTTGCAATGTATTCCCTAAATTCCCTGTTATTCATATATTCCCAATTCCTTGTGCAATAGGTCCCTCCCCTAACATTTCCCTCATGTCATTGTCCCCTTGAAACAGCATAGAGTTCAACACTTTTACAAGCAGAAACAGCAGTACATTTTGTCCACTCTGCTCCTCAAACATGTCAGAAACCGAAACATATGAGCAGAGTGATGACCAAGCATCAGTGTCAGAGGTTGAGGTACAGAGGAGACTAGAGGGTGCACTATGGACCATCACCTACCTTGAGCAGCGCAACAAACAGTTTGAAGATGAGCAGGCACTTGATGAGTTATGGAGGATTTGTAGTGACCGAGTCTTGAACCGAAGAAGACCCGGTGATTCATTGCCCGCTGACCGAGAGTCCATGCTCATCTAGGAGAACGCACACTTGGAGAGGCTGTTGGCTAAGGCCAACCAAGAGAAGAAATTTCTGAGGAACATGAAAAACCATTACTGGGTAAGAATGCATGTGTGCAAGGCCAAAATGAAGATGTTCCAAAGGCGGTTGTCCGAGGCCCTAAAAGGGAAGAAGAAGACCAATCCACTCCGTATCTTGGCTGAGGCTTCACTCAAAGATAATGACACTCAATAGCCTAGCCACAGCTCAAATCCCAAAAAAATTTGAGAATTTTGGGTAATTTTGGCATTTTTTGGTAATTTACAGGTTTTGGCTCTTTAACGGGTCTCACCCCCGGTGAGACCCTTTGTCATGGCAACTCCTTTTCACAAAACCTCAGCATTTCCTGATTTTTTATGCAAAGTTACATATGCCCATGGATGGACTTGTGTTTTTATGGATTTTTGGGCCTCCAGAAGGTCAAAATACATGCAAAATTTGACTTTCTGCCACTTTTTTGAACTGCAGAAATCTATCTTGGGAGAATTCGTTTTTGATAGGGCAAATGAACTCCAAATTCTGAAATTACAGTTGGGTTGGAAAGTAGACTCACAGACCTTTCCAACAAGCCCACTTTTGCTTAATTTTGCCACCTGCAAGTGCCTCAAACAGAGCTCCAAAGGGGCGTGACCCGTCAGGCAGGGGGGTGCGACCTATCAGGCAGTTTTTTGCCAGATTGCACTGTACAGCCCAGAAAACGCAGATTTGACTCAGTTTGACTTTTTGGGGTTGAAGATGATTATCTTTGATGTAATTTTTGTAACTCTAAGACACTTTTACTCTTGTTTAACACTTCTAGAAGATTCATTCATGAAAAGGGTGAAAATTAAATGAATGAATTGGTTTCCTAGCTTATAGAGGCAAGTTGTTTTGACTGCCTAGATTTTAGTGCTCAGTTTAGAATTAGTTGAAACAGCTCCTAGAAGGATGAGCTCGACCCCTAGAGGAAAGGGAAGAGGTTGGATTTCCTATATTATGTATTTTCTTAATCATTTTCAGAGGTTGGAAGGTTGGACTCTTGAGGGAGAAGCTATCATTGTATTATTCACTGTATCTCTGCAATTTTTGGCTAAGGAAGACCAGGGTTTTGCAGTCCTCTTTGGGATTCTTGTGGACTCATGTGTTTATGGTGTGTTTCTCAATGTACTTTTAAGCTTGTTATGTGACTCATTTCCTTTCTTTTACTTCTGCACATTAAACAAATGAAGTGTTAAAGTAAGAATTCATGCTTGCCATTCTCTGCTTTTAAGTTTGTTTAATTTCAATGTTTTCTACTGTCTAAAGAGAATTCAAAGTTATTGTTTGCTCTCTTTAGCTCTTCACTTTTCATTCCTCACCATCCACCTCAATTAAAGGCATCAACATTGTCTCCTACCTCGCCCCAAGGAACCCCCTGCAGAAACTGTGTCCAATCCCCGCACCCAAAATTGCCCTCTCCTCAATTTGCCACCAAAAACCCAAAAAATCCCAAATCAAACTCTTTGATCAGTTTACTAGCCTAATATCAGTGTTACCTTATTGGTCATCTCATCCATTGAATATTTTACGAGATAGACCGGAGAGAGCCTTCTCCTGCCCCGTAGGGCTAGCTACGAGGCTAAATGGTTTGATGTAGCCTTGAGGTTTACCTTTCTCAGCCTGAGGTGAAATTTCAAGCGCTAACATACTGGCGACCATACTGGGGAGAACAAATTGTTTGTCGATTGATGTGTTGGTTTCATAAGTCTTAGACGGAGCCTGAAGTTATGCCAGGTAGCCTTCGAAACGCTTTTGCTTTGCATTAGCGGAAGTAGATAAACGCTGCTTCAGTCAATCTCCATGAGCTTGTGAATACAACACTTCATTTGCATTTTACCCCAGTACATGTATCAAGTTCAGATCTGATTGTTGATGGTGGACAACGATCAGACACTTGAAAGGCTGAAATCATTCACTTGGCGACTCTAAATCATTTTCAAGGTTAGATCCAAAGACTCCACTGGAGGATGATCCCGACCAGCAAAAACATGAAAGGACAACATGGACAGATCAGGTACTCAAGTTGGAATTTCATCCAAGACATTTTGTTCTTTGTCATAAATTATTTCTTCTATTTTCCCAAGAATGTCAAGAAGGCTTTGCAAAGTATATTGTATTTGAGAAAAGATCCCAGGCCTGCATTTGATTCCTTCCCTTTGAAAAGTGTGAAAACCAAAGATTTGCATGCCTTTGAGCTTGATCACGATCCTTTTTCCGAATTTTGTGATGAACCTATACCTGTTGTACATACCCCTACACCTTGTAAAATTCCAGATTGGTATAAACCTCTTGTTTTACCTTCCGTCCTCCATGCTTTCCCAAAAAACTATGATCTATACTTGCCGAGGTTTGATGGTGAATGTAAGAATGTCAACGCTGAGCAACATGTGCAGAATTTCGAGAATTTTCTAGATCTTTTTGAAGTTGATGAAGAAGATGTTAGTATAAGGCGTTTTGCTCTTTCTTTGCAAGCCAAAGTGAAGAGTTGGTTCAAAGCCCTGCCTGATGCAAGCATTTCAGATTTCCAGCAGTTTGTCAAAGTTTTTCTCGACAGGTGGATGATCGGACAGAACCTTTTCTTGATTATAGAAGAGTATAACTAGCTGAAAAGATTGCCAGGGGAGACAGTACAACAGTTTTCAGCCAGATTTAATCAAGTTTATTATTCGATGCCAGTTGATATAAGGCCTACTCCTAAATCTGCTCTCTTGCACTATCCGGATGCCTTTGATCCGGAGATGGAGTTTCAGCTAAGAGAAAGGGATATTGCAACGCTTCATGAGATGCAAAACAATGCAGTAAATGTAGAGGCGCATCTGCTGATCCGACAGGCAAGGTTGAAGGAAGCAAAGATGAAAAACATAGCTCCGGAAGAATCAACATCTCTAGAGGTGAAGCTTGACAATTTGGTAAGTGCAATGGAAAAGATAATGGAGAAGGTCACCGCAAGAAATGCTTATGATGTTAAAGCTCATGGCTCGCTGATTGAAGAAGAACAAGTTGCTGATCCAAAACATTTTGTTTCTTATCCTAGTTGTCATAGATCTGATAATGATTGTTTTGTAGATCACCTTGGAGAGGAGAGATCTATTGATATGACATGCATGCTTGATGATGTGTTTTATAGTGATGATTTGCCTCATTTTGATGAGTATGACGATGATTATGTTCTCCAAAAAGAAGCTAATCTTACAGACAAATCAGCAGCTAGTTTGTGGGAGGAAGAAGTTCATTTTCAGCAGCTTGAATACAATGTTCAACCATCACATATCAGCTATGACAGTGACGAGGAAAGTGCAGCAAATTTTGAAGTAAGTGAAGGATCTTTACCTTTTTGTTTTGATTCATGTCAGTTCATTAAAGACAACTTCCATGAAATTAGAAATCAGTTGTCAACAAGTCTTGATCTAGACCATCTTGGAGGCAATAAAAACCTTGTTCCAGACTTCTCTGTTGGCATTATGATTCAGGTGTTGTCCTTGATGGCAAACCCATTCAGGTGATAAATCAAGAAGGACGCTGGAAATATGTTCAGCCAGTGCGTCCCCGCAGGTATACCATACAGAACCCGCGTCCAGGGACGCAGGCCAGCCGTTCAGGAGGTGCGTCCGCCTAGTGCACACATTTCAAGGCAGAGAAAAGCCGTGGGGGTTTCTTGTGTGGTATCTAGCCGACGGTCTTGTGTTTCTATGGTGTCGGCTCGTGGTATTGTTCCATGTTTTGGGGAGAAGCTTGCCTATATAAAGCAAAGGAGTTCATTTGGATTAAGGATCATCTTGGTTGAATATCTTTTGGTGAGATCTAGTCCAGATCTATGAAGGCGAATCTTCTAATGGACTGCGATCTCTATGGCGCATGATCAGATCTGTGGATCTGAGTGTTTGGGTTGGTTCTGAAGTCCTCTTATCTTCTATATCTGAAGGGACGCAGTTTCAGTGAAGGGAAAGTGCGCCGGGACGCAGTACAGTAAAGGCTCAGGTGCGTCTCTGAAGAAAAAGACGCGGCGCGACTGTGTTATTGTGTGCGTCTCTGAAGAAAACGACGCGGCGCAACAGTGTCTTTGGGTGCGCCGGTCGCAGCTAAGCATAGAGGAACAGTGCGTCTGCACGCAGAGCAGCGGAAGGTAGACTGCGTCCAGTCGCAGGCCACAGAAATAAAATATGCGTCCCTGTCTTGAGATGATCTGTTGACTGTATATTTCTATTCGTAAGGTGTTCTGGGTTATTTCTGCAATTACTGATCTGATATCTGTAGTGGACTGTATCTGTTGTATACTTGTTGATCATTTGATTCTTCATGAAAAGAAGTAGGGGGTTGTAGCTCCCTTCCAGGAGAGACTGGAAAACGAGAGAGAGTTGTAGCTCTCTGCAGGTTGCAGCCTGCGTGCTGGTAAAGGACTGCACCAGCACAAAATCATTGTAAAAAGAATTTCTTGAAAGAAGATAGAGACATATTGCAGCAGGTGGTTTTCTCCCGCATTGGGTTTCCACCTTACATCTTGTGTTCCTTGGTGTGACTGTCTATTTTCTTTATTCATGCTCATTGTTTTATGGTACTGATATGCAAGAATAATTCAAAAGATCAAATAAGGAAGATTTGGTAAATTGCTAGATAATACTGATTCACCCCCCCTCTCAGTATTATTTCCAACAATTGGTATCAGAGCAGGTCCTTCAGAAAAGCTTGATCGCTTGAAGGTAGATCGTTCATCATGAGCAACTACGAGAGAGAAGCATCAATCAGGCCACCCGTCTTCGATGGGACAAACTTCAATTATTGGAAGGTAAGAATTACTGCATATCTTCAATCTCTTGGTACAGAAGTTTGGAACATTGTAGAAACAGGCTATGCCTTTCCTTCAGTTACTCCTACAGATCCAGCTGAGAAAAAGCAGTATGAAACAAATGCAAAAGCAGTCAGTACTCTATTAGGAAGTATATCCCAAACAGAGTTCATGAAGGTCATGCACTTCAAATCAGCAAAAGAGATATGGGACAAAATGATCACTAGCTATGAAGGAGATGAACAGGTAAAAGAAGCTAAACTTCAAACTCTTAGGATTCAATATGAGACTCTCAAGATGTACAATGATGAAAGTGTGGCTAATTATTTTCTTCGGGTAGATGAGATTGTTAATTGTATGAAAAATTTGGGTGAAGAAATAAAAGAGACTATAGTAGTTCAAAAGATTCTAAGATCATTATCCCCCAAGTTTGAATCTAAAGTATCTGCAGTAGAAGAAAAGGAAAATCTCCGCGTTCTCACTATGTCTCAGCTGCATGGAATTCTAACTGCTTATGAAATGAGAAAGGGAGGTCCATCAGACAGAAGGGAAGCTGCTTTTAAAGCATCAGGCAAAGAAGATCACTATGAAGCAAGTCATGTTCCAGAAGAAGAGGAAGAAGAATCAAATTTTGTCAGAAATCTTCAAAGGGGTTCTGGAAGGTTCAGAGGTAAGCTACCTTTCAAATGCTTTGCTTGTGGAAGAGTAGGTCATTATGCTGCAAAATGCTCTTATAAGGATAAAGGAAAGGAACCAGTTAGATGGAACAAGAAACAGAGTGCAAATAAGAAAAGCTACTACACCCATGAAGATAGTGATGGCTTATCAAACAGTGATGAAGATGAACAAGGTAATAAATATAGGTTGTTAATGGCATTTGAAGATGATGATTATGAGGATGCTGTAGATGTGGATAACCTTTATGATGAAATTACTAGACTCAAGAGATGCATAGAAGAAAAGAACATGATTATTGATACTCTACAATTCCAAATTGATGAAAAAGAAAAACATCTTGAAAAATTAGAAGGTGAAATTGTTGGTCTTAGAAAAGAAATTGAGAAAACAAAAACTATTAATCTCAAGTTTGTCAAAGGATCTGAAACTTTGGATGAGATTATCAGTGTGCAGCGGTCTCCACTAAATAAGACAGGTTTGGGCTATAATGGAGAAACTTCTCAAGCATCCACTTCAAAAAGTTATCTTGATGCAGCAAGAAGAAATGAGCAAGAGCACAAGGAAGATCATCAGGTAAAGCAGGGACAAATGTCAAACAGAAACTATCAAGGGCAATCCAGCTCAAGGGTGAACAAAAGCCACAACCAGCCACAGGTAAAATCTTCTCAATTTGGTTCAAGAATAGATGAAAATAGAAATTACAATCAGTTGGATGGTAGATCCAATAATCGCAGAAGCTTCTTCAATGGACAATGCTTTTCTTGCCATAACTTTGGTCACAAAGCAGCTCAATGTGTTGCGTATAAAACAATCATGACTAGGGAAGCTCAAAAACAAAGAAGTATGACAGGGATTACAAAAAGGACCTATAACAACTTTTCAGCTCTTGAAAATGAAGTTGAATGTTCTATTTGCAATAATTTTGGACATAAAGACTTTGAATGCAGAAGCAGGTTTCCGGAAAGAAAGGTACAAGAGCAGAAAAAGGAACAAGCCTCAGGCGCCAAAACATGGAGAATAAAGGAACCTCAAACAGAAAGATGTGGGATAGCATTTTATGCAGAAGGACAAGAAAATCTATGGTACATTGACAGTGGATGTTCGAAGCATATGACAGGTGATAAAGAAAAACTTGAGTCTTATTCTAATTTAGAAAAGGGAAAGAAAGTCTCTTTTGGAAATGATACTCCTGCAACTATAAAAGGAAAAGGTATTGCTCCTTTAAAAGAAGATGTTAAGGCTGGAAATGTTTTATTTGTTGATGGATTGAAGCATAATCTACTAAGTGTCAGCCAAATGTGTGATCAAAAAACCGAGGTTATATTCAGATCAAATGGATGTCTTGTTCGTGATCTTGATACAGGGAAAACAGTTCTCAAAGGGAAAAGAACTCCAAATAATCTGTACATATTTGAAGAAGGACAACAACAATGCTATCTAAGCAAGGATGAAGAGCACTGGTTATGGCATCGAAGGTTGGGACATCTAAGCTTCTCACAAATAAGGAAAGCATGTAAATATCAGGCAGTTCGCGATCTTCCAGATATCAAAATTCCTGACAACACCATATGCAGATCATGTCAGTTTGGAAAACAAACCAGGACTAACTTTCCAGAGAAAGAAGGATCAGCTAGCATGCCTCTTGAGCTAGTACATACAGATGTATGTGGACCATTCAGAAAAAGAACACCTAGAGGAGAGGAATACTTGATATTATTTATTGACGATTTCTCCAGGTTTGTTTGGTTAGGACTTATGAAGCACAAAGATGAAGCATTCGAAAAATTCAAAACCTTCAAAGCCTTGGCTGAAAATGAATCAGGTCACAAAATTAAGTGCCTCAGATCTGACAGAGGTGGGGAATTTACTTCAAATGAATTTTTCGATTTCTGTGATGAACATGGGATAAGGAGAGAATTCTCTACAGCTAGAACGCCTCAGCAAAATGGAGTTGTTGAAAGAATGAACAGAACAATCCAACAAATGGCTCGTGCTATGCTTGATGAATCAGGAACCCCCGCAACCTTCTGGGGTGAGGCTGCACATACTGCGGTTATTATTCTCAACAAGACAAATGTCCGGGTGAACAGCACTCAAACCCCTCATGAGCTCTGGAGTGGTAAAACTCCTTCGGTAAAGCACTTCAAAATCTTTGGGAGCAAATGCTATATCAAGAATACTGAGGAGCAGCTTGGCAAACTTGATCCTAGAGCAGATGAAGGTATTCTTCTTGGCTATTCTCCACATAGCAAAGCATACAAATGCTACAATAAAAGACTTGGCAGAATTGTTAACAGCATTGATGTAGTGGTTGATGAAAAGGGATATATTCCTAGGCAAATACATCGTGAAGACATCGAAGAAGATGAAAGCTACCCTCAAAGACAGAATGATGAAGAAGAAGAACCGCAAGAAGAATCTCAAGAAGAACCTCACGAAGAAGCAGAAGAACGAACAAGAATAGAAGAAAAGACTCCATCCAGATATGTTCAAAAGAACCATCCAGAATCTCAGATCATGGGACAAAAAGAAGCAGGTATACAAACTAGAAGAACAGTTGCAGAAGCTTCAAGTTATTTGGCATTACTCTCCTCTACTGAACCACAAAATGTGAAAGAGGCATGCAAAGATGAATGTTGGGTGAAAGCAATGGATGAAGAACTCGAGCAAATCGAAAAGAACAACACTTGGGAGCTGGTTCCTAGACCAAAGGATAAGAATGTTATCGGAACAAAATGGGTCTTCAAAAATAAATTGAATGAAAATGGAGAAGTAATTAGAAACAAAGCCAGACTTGTTTGTAAAGGGTATGCACAGCAAGAAGGAATTGACTTTGAAGAAACTTTTGCTCCTGTTGCAAGACTTGAGGCCATCCGAATGTTCCTTGCTCTCTCAAGTTCTCAGAACTTCAAAGTATTTCAAATGGACGTAAAATCAGCCTTTCTGAATGGAGACTTGGAAGAAGAAGTGTACATTGAACAGCCAGATGGGTTCATTCTTGGAAATGATCCAAATCTTGTATGCCGATTGAAAAAGGCTCTCTATGGTCTCAAACAAGCCCCAAGGGCTTGGTACTACCGGTTGGACAAATATCTTCATCAACAAGGTTTTTCAAAAGGTTCAGCAGATAGCAATCTATATATAAAAATTGAAAATGACAAATTGCTAATACTTGTTGTGTATGTAGATGACATTATTTTTGGCAGCAATGAAGAAGCTATGAGCCAAAGCTTTGCCTCAGTCATGCAGAAAGAATTTGAAATGTCATTGCTAGGAGAACTGACATACTTCCTTGGTTTGCAAATCCAACAAAAGAAAGGAGGAATCCTTTTATCTCAAACCAAGTATCTCAAGCAGATTTTGAAGAAATATGGCATGGAAGATGCAAAACCAGTATGTACACCCATGGTCACAGGATGTAGTCTCAGTGCAAATGATGATTCTGCAGCAGTACATCAACCAACCTACAGATCTATGATTGGAAGTTTACTATATTTGACAGGTACCCGACCAGACATCATGCATGCAGTTGGAATAGTTGGAAGATTTCAGGCAAATCCGAAGGAGACTCATCTTCAAGCAGTGAAGAGAATTTTCAAATATCTTCAAGGGACTCAAAATTATGGCTTATGGTATCCTAGAGATACAGATCTTACTCTTCATGCCTATACAGATGCAGATTGGGCCGGAAGCGTGGATGACAGGAAAAGCACAAGTGGTGGTGCGTTCTTTATGGGTCCCAGACTGGTCTCTTGGTTCAGCAAGAAACAAAGTTCAATTGCCTTGTCTACAGCTGAAGCAGAATATGTTGCTGCTGCATCTTGTTGCACCCAACTCCTTTGGATGATGCAGAATTTGCAGGATTATCAAATCACTTGTACTCCTCCAATCCCTATCTTATGTGACAACACAAGTGCAATCAGCATCTCAAAGAATCCGGTTATGCATTCAAAAACCAAGCACATACCAATCAAGTACCATTTTCTCCGGGAACAAGTACTTGAACAGAAGGTCAAGTTGGAGTATGTTCCTTCTAAGGAACAAGTTGCTGATATTTTCACCAAACCGTTGCCCAGGGACACTTTTGAATACCTCAGGCAAAAGCTGGGGGTTGTTGATGCATCATCTTATTGTTGATCATCTTCCTATTGGTGGTATAGGCTCAGGGGGAGCACATAATGCATTGTTGGCATTATGGAGAAGGAGATCTTGGAAATAGCTGCAATATGTCTCTATCTCCTTCATGATGGATTTCTGGTTACAGATCTGGAGATGCATGAGCATAGGGGGAGCATACCCTTTGCCCTTGATGTCAAAGGGGGAGAATGAAGCTGAAGATTATGAGGTTGCCATCAAGTCCAAAGGGGGAGATTGTTGGCATTATGATTCAGGTGTTGTCCTTGATGGCAAACCCATTCAGGTGATAAATCAAGAAGGACGCTGGAAATATGTTCAGCCAGTGCGTCCCCGCAGGTATACCATACAGAACCCGCGTCCAGGGACGCAGGCCAGCCGTTCAGGAGGTGCGTCCGCCTAGTGCACACATTTCAAGGCAGAGAAAAGCCGTGGGGGTTTCTTGTGTGGTATCTAGCCGACGGTCTTGTGTTTCTATGGTGTCGGCTCGTGGTATTGTTCCATGTTTTGGGGAGAAGCTTGCCTATATAAAGCAAAGGAGTTCATTTGGATTAAGGATCATCTTGGTTGAATATCTTTTGGTGAGATCTAGTCCAGATCTATGAAGGCGAATCTTCTAATGGACTGTGATCTCTATGGCGCATGATCAGATCTGTGGATCTGAGTGTTTGGGTTGGTTCTGAAGTCCTCTTATCTTCTATATCTGAAGGGACGCAGTTTCAGTGAAGGGAAAGTGCGCCGGGACGCAGTACAGTAAAGGCTCAGGTGCGTCTCTGAAGCAAAAGACGCGGCGCGACTGTGTTATTGGGTGCGTCTCTGAAGAAAACGACGCGGCGCAACAGTGTCTTTGGGTGCGTCGGTCGCAACTAAGCATAGAGGAACAGTGCGTCTGCACGCAGAGCAGCGGAAGGTAGACTGCGTCCAGTCGCAGGCCACAGAAATAAAATATGCGTCCCTGTCTTGAGATGATCTGTTGACTGTATATTTCTATTCGTAAGGTGTTCTGGGTTATTTCTGCAATTACTGATCTGATATCTGTAGTGGACTGTATCTGTTGTATACTTGTTGATCATTTGATTCTTCATGAAAAGAAGTAGGGGGTTGTAGCTCCCTTCCAGGAGAGACTGGAAAACGAGAGAGAGTTGTAGCTCTCTGCAGGTTGCAGCCTGCGTGCTGGTAAAGGACTGCACCAGCACAAAATCATTGTAAAAAGAATTTCTTGAAAGAAGATAGAGACATATTGCAGCAGGTGGTTTTTTCCCGCATTGGGTTTCCACCTTACATCTTGTGTTCCTTGGTGTGACTGTCTATTTTCTTTATTCATGCTCATTGTTTTATGGTACTGATATGCAAGAATAATTCAAAAGATCAAATAAGGAAGATTTGGTAAATTGCTAGATAATACTGATTCACCCCCCCTCTCAGTATTATTTCCAACATTCTCATATTCAGATTTGCAGCCCCCAAATGCCATTGGTTTTCAAGTTGCAGATGAAAGCATGGAAGCTGACATATTTGATCAAATGATACAAGAAGGTGACTCCGTACCATTCTGTTTTGAATCATTTCAGTTTTTGAACGGTGGAGTCCATAGTAAATCTTCAAATGAACAGCCTATAACAAATCAGCAATCTCTCAGTGTTAATGTTGAGGATGAGGCAGATGACAACTTTCTTGAGCAGCCTGTAGCATCAGATTTGCAGCTACCAAATGAAATTGAAAGGTAGATTACAGATGAAGTTGTGGCAGCCGAAATACATGATTTGATGATACAGGATGATTCTATACCCTTTTGTTTCGAAGCATTTCAGGTTATAAGGCAGAATCTTTGTAAAATCACTCAAGAAAAAGATGAACAGTAGAAGGATGTCATACATTTTCAATGGATACATTGCAGCAGTCTTTCTAGGTTTTTCGTGATCCAATAGCTGATGTTTTGGATGAGGTTTGCAGTCAAAGTCTTTCTCCATTGACTACATGTAAGTTTGAAACATGTGCTGATATGAATTTGATCCGGCAGCCAATTTCTTTGTCATTTTCAGCAGAGGTCTCCTCACAAGGCTCAGATCAAAGTTTGTATTCATGGTGCGAGGAAACGAGAAGTAATCCATTGGATGAGCTAAGTTCCAGTGTGCTTGAATTTCAAGATCCTTATGCAGTGTTTTTGGAGGTGGATAGAGAAGCCATATCATTCAATGGATCTGTTTCTAAGTTGTCATGGGAGTTGCCTTTTAGTAGTTCTCTCTTGTTGTTCATAAGCGAGCACTTGCGGAGGATTCAAACAGCAGATGGAATACTTACTTGGTTGCATTGGTTGTTTCATTTCACTTGACCAGGTGATGAATGAAACTTTTAGAGTAGGTTGTGATGAATAAGCTCCACTTTGAGCATCATTTTCAGTTTGTCGGTTGTGTTTAAGTATTGAGTCAGTTTTTAGTTGAGTGAGAGTCAATTTGTGTTGTCAAGTCATTAGTTTTCAGTCATGCATTTCAGCTTGAGTTTTTTACTCCATTGCCCAATGGTTGAAAACACTGGTCTGCTCTCCCAAAGGTCTGAGGTTCTTGGCACCTCCAAGGAGCTACCATCCCCATTGGAGCCAATTTTAGTGTCAGTCTTTCCAGCCTTCCTCCAGTGATCAAATATGCTCTTACAAAGTTATCTCAGAGTGTCAAGGTCAAATTTTGTCATTTCAAAGAGTCTTCAAGCAAAATTTGGTCACTAGGCATTAGGTCTAGGGTTTGATTTAACTCCTTCTAAAGTTGTCATAATGTCGGTCCATGTCATTATTCAGCTGACTTTATCATCATTCATAGGGTTTTCAGTGTCTAATGAGTCATTGTACACCTTGTTCATGCTTCAGTTGTGCCTTGGCAAGGTCATTTCCCTCTCCTAGGGTTTTGAAAGCCAATTTCTCTTGGACGGTCAAATCCTAGGAAAAAATTGTATCCTGATGTTCATACAACTTCTCCTATCCTTAAAGTACCTTATCGAACACTTCCCATCCCTTAGATCCGCCAAATTCCTCATTTTTGCACAAACCCTAGTTTCTAGCTACAACTTGGCAATTTTCTAGGTTTGGCCTGTGTTTTGCCCTTTTGAACCCCTTTCCCTCGCTCAATCTCTGAGATTCCACTTTACCCTGCTTCCTAACATCCCTCCCCACTCCCAAAAATTTCCCCAAGAATTTAGAAGCCCCCTATCCCCTTCATTTCGCTCCATTTCGACAAAATTCCTTGTTTCACACATCGGGATAAGTTTCACTCAAAAGCTGTTTTAGATCGATAAAAGATGAATTTTAGAGAACGGAGAGAGGTTTTTGTTTAAAACATGCCAAGGAAGAAAAACCTCCTTCCGTTTTTACACAGGTGTCATGGTTTGAGAGAAATGTCAAGAATACCGTTGCCTCAGGAGAATCAAAGACACCTCTGAAGTGACCTTGGGAAAATCACGTTTTCTCTTAGATTGGTTGGCCAAATGATTTTCTTGATGGGTAAAATGATAACTAGACACAAAGAGATTTCCAATGAGCTATCATGAGCTCAATTTGGGGTTGAGGAAGGCATTCAAAAGTTGACTGCAACAACACTCTTCCTTGAGGCAGCCTCATTTGGCACTTTTTGATCAGTCTTGGGAGATTTGATTTTTGATAGGACAAATGAACTCCAACGTGAAACATTCTAGTTGGTTTAGAAAGTAGACTCAAAGAAATTTCCAACGAGCTATCCTGAACCTGATTCGGACACTAGGAAGGCCTCCAAAAACCTCCTGAAAGGCGCGCGACCGGTCAGAGGCGCGCGACCCGTGAGGCACCCTCTGCCAGTGCAAAAATTACACTGGCGCGACCCGTCAGGGGCGCGCGACCAGTTGGGGATTTCTCCACAAAAATTTGCCAGTGAGCTGCCAAGGAACCACAAGTTGTTAAATTTGTTCAAGGTAGGCTCTCTACACATCATTTTGGTGGTTGGTTATGAAGGTAAGCCCTCATGCTTGTGTTTTAACCTCAAATCATGCAAGTGAAAAGACACTATATGGCTGCATTGTTAATGTGTAAATGTGCTAGGGTTTATGTTTTTTCAAGGTATTCCCCTTGGTAAATTGTTTCCCTCCTTCCCTTTTTACTCATATTTTCATTCATATCTATTTTCCCCATGCTATGTTGTAAATAATTACAAACCCTTTCCCCCTCCCAAAGCATCAAAAACTCAAACCCTACTCTTGCTTCACCATATGCATGCTATAAACATAAAAATTTCTTGCCGAATATGTGAAAGGTTTTGTAAATAAGTTTCCAAATGTCCCCTTGTTACATACATGTATTCCCTTATGTTCACTCTTTATGCATGTATTCCTATATGCAGTGATTTTGTATATGATTCCCTATATCCTTGTTATGTACATGTATGCCTGTATATATGCAAATATTTGTTTGCAATGTATTCCCTAAATTCCCTGTTATTCATATATTCCCAATTCCTTGTGCAAGAGGTCCCTCCCCTAACATTTCCCTCATGTCATTGTCCCCTTGAAACAGCATAGAGTTCAACACTTTTACAAGCAGAAACAGCAGTACATTTTGTCCACTCTGCTCCTCAAACATGTCAGAAACCGAAACATATGAGCAGAGTGATGACCAAGCATCAGTGTCAGAGGTTGAGGTACAGAGGAGACTAGAGGGTGCACTATGGACCAACACCTACCTTGAGTAGCGCAACAAACAGTTGGAAGATGAGCAGGCACTTGATGAGTTATGGAGGATTTGTAGTGATCGAGTCTTGAACCGAAGAAGACCCGGTGATTCATTGCCTGCTGACCGAGAGTCCATGCTCATCCAGGAGAATGCACACTTGGAGAGGCTGTTGGCTAAGGCCAACTAAGAGAAGAAATTGCTGAGGAACATGAAAAACCATTACTGAGCAAGAATGCATGTGTGCAAGGCCAAAATGAAGATGTTTCAAAGGCGGTTGTCCGAGGCCCTAAAAGGGAAGAAGAAGACCAATCCACTCCGTATCTTGGCTGAGGCTTCACTCAAAGATCATGGCACTCAATAGCCTAGCCACAGCTCAAATCCCAAATTTTTTTGAGAATTTTGGGTAATTTTGGCATTTTTTGGTAATTTACAGGTTTTGGCTCTTTAACGGGTCTCACCCCCGTGAGACCCTTTGTCATGGCAACTCCTTTTCACAAAAACTCAGCATTTCCTGATTTTTTATGCAAATTTACATATGCCCATGGATGGACTTGAGTTTTTATGGAGTTTTGGGCCTCCAGAAGGTCAAAATACATGCAAAATTTGACTTTCTGCCACTTTTTTGAACTGCAGAAAGCTGTCTTGGGAGAATTGGTTTTTGACAGGGCAAATGAACTCCAAATTCCAAAATTCCAGTTGGGTTGGAAAGTAGACTCATAGAACCTTCCAACAAGCCAACTTTTGCTCAATTTGGCCACCTTCAAGTGCCTCAAACAGAGCTCCAAAGGGGCGCGACCCGTCAGGCAGGGGGGCGCGACCTGTCAGGCAGTGTTTTGCCAGATTGCACTGTACAGCCCAGAAAACGCGGATTTGACTTAGTTTGACTTTTTGGGGTTGAATATGATTATATTTGATGTAATTTTTGTAACTCTAAGACACTTTTACTCTTGTTTAACACTTCTAGAAGATTCATTCATGAAAAGGGTGAAAATTAAATGAATGAATTGGTTTCCTAGCTTATAGAGGCAAGTTGTTTTGACTGCCTAGATTTTAGTGCTCAGTTTAGAATTAGTTGAAACAACTGCTAGAAGGATGAGCTCGACCCCTAGAGGCAAGGAAAGAGGTTGGATTGCCTATATTATGTATTTTCTTAATCATTTTCAGAGGTTGGAAGGTTGGACTCTTGAGGGAGAAGCTATCATTGTATTATTCACTGTATCTCTGCAATTTTTGGCTAAGGAAGACCAGGGTTTTGCAGTCCTCTTTGGGATTCTTGTGGACTCATGTGTTGATGGTGTGTTTCTCAATGTACTTGTAAGCTTGTTGTGTGACTCATTTCTTTTCTTTTACTTCTGCACATTAAACAAATGAAGTGTTAAAGTAAGAATTCATGCTTGCCATGCTCTGCTTTTAAGTTTGTTTAATTTCAATGTTTTCTACTGTCTAAAGAGAATTCAAAGTTATTGTTTGCTCTCTTTAGCTCTTCACTTTTCATTCCTGACCATCCACCTCAATTAAAGGCATAAACACTGTCTCCTACCTCGCCCCAAGGAACCCCCTGCAGAAACTGTGTCCAATCCCCGCACCCAAAATTGCCCTCTCCTCAATTTGCCACCAAAAACCCAAAAAACCCTAAATGAAACTCTTTGATCAGTTTACTAGCCTAATATCAGTGTTACCTTATTGGTCATCTCATCCATTGAAGATTTTATGAGATAGACCGGAGAGAGCCTTCTCCTGCCCCGTAGGGCTAGCTACGAGGCTAAATGGTTTGATGTAGCCTTGAGGTTTACCTTTCTCAGCCTGAGGTGAAATTTCAAGCACTAACATACTGGCGACCATACTGGGGAGAACAAATTGTTTGTCGATTGATGTGTTGGTTTCATAAATCTTAGACAGAGCCTGAAGTTATGCCAGGTAGCCTTCGAAACGCTTTTTCTTTGCATTAGCGGAAGTAGATAAACGCTGCTTCAGTCAATCTCCGTGAGCTTGTTAATACAACACTTCATTTGCATTTTACCCCAGTACATGTATCAAGTTCAGATCTGATTGTTGATGGTGGACAACGATCAGACACTTGAAAGGCTGAAATCATTCACTTGGCGACTCTAAATCATTTTCAAGATCAGATCCAAAGACTCCACTGGAGGATGATCCCGACCAGCAAAAACAAGAAAGGACAACATGGACAGATCAGGTACTCAAGTTGGAATTTCATCCAAGACATTTTGTTCTTTGTCATAAATTATTTCTTCTATTTTCCCAAGAATGTCAAGAAGGATTTGCAAAGTATATTGTATTTGAGAAAAGATCCCAGGCCTGCGTTTGATTCCTTCCCTTTGAAAAGTGTGAAAACCAAAGATTTGCATGCCTTTGAGCTTGATCACGATCCTTTTTCCGAATTTTGTGATGAACCTATACCTGTTGTACATACCCCTACACCTTGTAAAATTCCAGATCGGTATAAACCTCTTGTTTTACCTTCCGTCCTCCATGCTTTCCCAAAAAACTATTATCTATACTTGCCGAGGTTTGATGGTGAATGTAAGAATGTCAACGCTAAGCAACATGTGCAGAATTTCGAGAATTTTCTAGATATTTTTGAAGTTGATGAAGAAGATGTTAGTATAAGGCTTTTTGCTCTTTCTTTGCAAGCCAAAGTGAAGAGTTGGTTCAAAGCCCTGCCTGATGCAAGCATTTCAGATTTCCAGCAGTTTGTCAAAGTTTTTCTCGACAGGTGGATGATCAGACAGAACCTTTTCTTGATTATAGAAGAGTATAACCAGCTGAAAAGATTGCCAGGGGAGACAGTACAACAGTTTTCGGCCAGATTTAATCAAGTTTATTATTCGATGCCAGTTGATATAAGGCCTACTCCTAAATCTGCTCTCTTGCACTATCCGGGTGCCTTTGATCCGGAGATGGAGTTTCAGCTGAGAGAAAGGGATGTTGCAACGCTTCATGAGATGCAAAACAGTGCAGTAAATGTAGAGGCGCATCTGCTGATCCGACAGGCAAGGTTGAAGGAAGAAAAGATGAAAAACATAGATCCGGAAGAATCAACATCTCTAGAGGTGAAGCTTGACAATTTGGTAAGTGCAGTGGAAAAGATAATGGAGAAGGTCACCGCAAGAAATGCTTATGATGTTAAAGCTCATGGCTCGCTGATTGAAGAAGAACAAGTTGCTGATCCAAAACATTTTGTTTCTTATCCTAGTTGTCATAGATCTGATAATGATTGTTTTGTAGATCACCTTGGAGAGGAGAGATCTATTGATATGACATGCATGCTTGATGATGTGTTTTATAGTGATGATTTGCCTCATTTTGATGAGTATGACGATGATTATGTTCTCCAAAAAGAAGCTAATCTTACAGACAAATCAGCAGCTAGTTTGTGGGAGGAAGAAGTTCATTTTCAGCAGCTTGAATACAATGTTCAGCCATCACATATCAGCTATGACAGTGACGAGGAAAGTGCAGCAAATTTTGAAGTAAGTGAAGGATCTTTACCTTTTTGTTTTGATTCATGTCAGTTCATTAAAGACAACTTCCATGAAATTAGAAATCAGTTGTCAACAAGTCTTGATCTAGACCATCTTGGAGGCAATAAAAACCTTGTTCCAGACTTCTCATATTCAGATTTGCAGCCCCCAAATGCCATTGGTTTTCAAGTTGCAGATGAAAGCATGGAAGCTGACATATTTGATCAAATGATACAAGAAGGTGACTCCGTACCATTCTGTTTTGAATCATTTCAGTTTTTGAAGGGTAGAGTGCATAGTAAATCTTCAAATGAACAGCCTATAACAAATCAGCAATCTCTCAGTGTTAATGTTGAGGATGAGGCAGATGACAACTTTCTTGAGCAGCCTGTAGCATCAGATTTGCAACTACCAAATGAAATTGAAAGGCAGATTACAGATGAAGCTGTGGCAGCCGAAATACATGATTTGATGATACAGGATGATTCTATACCCTTTTGTTTCGAAGCATTTCAGGTTATAAGGCAGAATCTTTGTAAAATCTCTCAAGAAAAAGATGAACAGCTAGAAGGATGTCATACATTTTCAATGGATACATTGCAACAGTCTTTTCAGGTTTTTCGTGATCCAATAGCTGATGTTTTGGATGAGGTTTGCAGTCAAAGTCTTTCTCCATTGACTACATGTAAGTTTGAAACATGTGCTGATATGAATTTGATCCGGCAACCAATTTCTTTGTCATTTTCAGCAGAGGTCTCGTCACAAGGCTCAAATCAAAGTTTGTATTCATGGTGTGAGGAAACGAGAAGTAATCCATTGGATGAGCTAAGTTCCAGTGTGCTTGAATTTCAAGATCCTTATGCAGTGTTTTTGGAGGTGGATAGAGAAGCCATATCATTCAATGGATCTATTTCTAAGTTGTCATGGGAGTTGCCTTTTAGTAGTTCTCTCTTGTTGTTCATAAGCGAGCACTTGCAGAGGATTCAAACAGCAGATGGAATACTTACTTGGTTGCATTGGTTGTTTCATTTCACTTAACCAGGTGATGAATGAAACTGTTAGAGTAGGTTGTGATGAATAAGCTCCACTTTGAGCATCATTTTCAGTTTGTCGATTGTGTTTAAGTATTGAGTCAGTTTTTAGTTGAGTGAGAGTCAATTTGTGTTGTCAAGTCATTAGTTTTCAGTCATGCATTTCAGCTTGAGTTTTTGACTCCATTACCCAATGGTTGAAAACACTGGTCTGCTCTCCCAAAGGTATGAGGTTCTTGGCACCTCCAAGGAGCTACCATCCCCATTGGAGCCAATGTTAGTGTCAGTCTTTCCAGCCTTCCTCCAGTGATCAAATATGCTCTTACAAAGTTATCTCAGAGTGTCAAGGTCAAATTTTGTCATTTCAAAGAGTCTTCAAGCAAAATTTGGTCACTAGGCATTAGGTCTAGGGTTTGCTTTAACTCCTTCTAAAGTTGTCATAATGTCGGTCCATTTCATTATTCAGCTGAGTTTATCATCATTCATAGGGTTGTCAGTGTCTAATGAGTCATTGTACACCTTGTTCATGCTTCAGTTGTGCCTTGGCAAGGTCATTTCCCTCTCCTAGGGTTTTGAAAGCCAATTTCTCTTGGACGGTCAAATCATAGGCAAAAATTGTATCCTGATGTTCATACACCTTCCCCTATCCTTAAAGTACCTTATCAAACACTTCCCATCCCTTAGATTCGCCAAATTCCTCATTTTGCACAAACCCTAGTTTCTAGCTACAACTTGGCAATTTTCTAGGTTTGGCCTGTGTTTTGCCCTTTTGGACCCCTTCCCCTCGCTCAATCTCTGAGATTCCACTTTCCCATACTTCCTAACATCCCTCCCCACTCCCAAAAATTTCCCCAAGAATTTAGAAGCCCCCTATCCCCTTCATTTCGCTCCATTTCAACAAAATTCCTTGTTTCACACATCGGGATAAGTTTCACTCAAAAGCTGTTTTAGAGAAATAAAAGATGAATTTTAGAAACTTGAGAGAGGTTTTTGTTTAAAACCTACCAGGGAAGAAAAAAATCCTTCAGTTTTTACACAGGTTTCATGGTTTGAGAGACATGTCAAGAATACCGTTGCCTCAGGAGAATCAAAGACACCTCTGAAGTGACCTTGGGAAAATCAAGTTTTCTCCTAGCTTGGTTGGCCAAATGATTTTCTTGATGGGTAAAATTATAACTAGATACAAAGAGATTTCCAATGAGCTATCATGAGCTCAATTTGGGGTTGAGGAAGGCATTCAAAAGTTGACTACAACAGCACTCTTCCTTGAGGCAACCTCATTTGGCACTTTTTGACCAGTCTTGGGAGATTTGATTTTTGACAGGTCAAATTAACTCCAAAGTGAAAAATTATAGTTGGGTTAGAAAGTAGACGCAAATAAATTTCCAACGAGCTATCCTGCACCTGATTTAGACGCTGGGAAGGCCTCCAAAAGCCTCCTGAAAGGTGCGCGACCCGTCAGAGGCGCGCGACCCGTGAGGCACCCTCTGCCAGTGCAAAAATTACACTGCGACCCGTTGGGGATTTCTCCACAGAACTTTTCCAGTGAGCTGCCAAGGAACCACAAGTTGTTAAATTTGTTCAAGGTAGGCTCTCTACACATCATTTTGGTGGTTGGTTATGAAGGTAAGCCCTCATGCTTGTGTTTTAACCTCAAATCATGCAAGTGAAAAGACACTATATGGCTGCATTGTTAATGTGTAAATGTGCTAGGGTTTGTGTTGTTTCAAGGTATTCCCCTTGGTAAATTGTTTCCCTCCTTCCCTTTTTACTCATATTTGCATTCATATCTATTTTCCCCATGCTATGTTGTAAATAATTGCAAACCCTTTCCCCCTCCCAAAGCATCAAAAACTCAAACCCTACTCTTGCTTCACCATATGCATGCTATAAACATAAAAATTTCTTGCCGAATATGTGAAAGGTTTTGTAAATAAGTTTCCAAATGTCCCCTTGTTACATACATGTATTCCCTTATGTTCACTGTTTATGCATGTATTCCTATATGCAGTGATTTTGTAAATGATTCCCTATATCCTTGTTATGTACATGTATGCCTGTATATATGCAAATATTTGTTTGCAATGTATTCCCTAAATTCCCTGTTATTCATATATTCCCAATTCCTTGTGCAAGAGGTCCCTCCCCTAACATTTCCCTCATGTCATTGTCCCCTTGAAACAACATAGAGTTCAGCACTTTTACAAGCAGAAACATCAGTACATTTTGTCCACTCTGCTCCTCAAACATGTCAGAAACCGAAACATATGAGCAGAGTGATGACCAAGCATCAGTGTCAGAGGTTGAGGTACAGAGGAGACTAGAGGGTGCACTATGGACCATCACCGACCTTGAGCAGCGCAACAAACAGTTGGAAGATGAGCAGGCACTTGATGAGTTATGGAGGATTTGTAGTGACCGAGTCTTGAACCGAAGAAGACCCGGTGATTCATTGCCCACTGACCGAGAGTCCATGCTCATCCAGGAGAACGCGCACTTGGAGAGGCTGTTGGCTAAGGCCAACCAAGAGAAGAAATTGCTGAGGAACATGAAAAACCATTACTGGGCAAGAATGCATGTGTGCAAGGCCAAAATGAAGATGTTTCAAAGGCGGTTGTCCGAGGCCCTAAAAGGGAAGAAGAAGACCAATCCACTCTGTATCTTGGCTGAGGCTTCACTCAAAGATCATGGCACTCAATAGCCTAGCCACAGCTCAAATCCCAAAAAAAATTGAGAATTTTGGGTAATTTTGGCATTTTTTTGGTAATTTACAGGTTTTGGCTCTTTAACGGGTCTCACCCCCGGTGAGACCCTTTGTCATGACAACTCCTTTTCACAAAAACTCAGCATTTCCTGATTTTTTATGCAAAGTTACATATGCCCATGGATGGACTTGAGTTTTTATGGAGTTTTGGGCCTCCAGAAGGTCAAAATACATGCAAAATTTGACTTTCTGCCACTTTTTTGAACTGCAGAAAGCTGTCTTGGGAGAATTGGTTTTTGACAGGGTAAATGAACTCCAAATTCCAAAATTCCAGTTGGGTTGGAAAGTCGACTCACAAACCTTTCCAACAAGCCTACTTTTTCTCAATGTGGCCACCTGCAAGTGCCTCAAACAGAGATCCAAAGGGGCGCGACCCGTCAGGCAGGGGGGCGCGACCTGTCAGACAATTTTTTGCCAGAATGCACTGTACAGCCCAGAAAACGCAGATTTTACTCAGTTTGACTTTTTGGTGTTGAAGATGATTATCTTTGATGTAATTTTTGTAACTCTAAGACACTTTTACTCTTGTTTAACACTTCTAGAAGATTCATTCATGAAAAGGGTGAAAATTAAATGAATGAATTGGTTTCCTAGCTTATAGAGGCAAGTTGTTTTGACTGCCTAGATTTTAGTGCTCAGTTTAGAATTAGTTGAAACAGCTCCTAGAAGGATGAGCTCGACCCCTAGAGGCAAGGGAAGAGGTTGGATTGCCTATATTATGTATTTTCTTAATCATTTTCAGAGGTTGGAAGGTTGGACTCTTGAGGGAGAAGCTATCATTGTATTATTCACTGTATCTCTGCAATTTTTGGCTAAGGAAGACCAGGGTTTTGCAGTCCTCTTTGGGATTCTTGTGGACTCATGTGTTGATGGTATGTTTCTCAATGTACTTGTAAGCTTGTTATGTGACTCATTTCCTTTCTTTTACTTCTGCACATTAAACAAATGAAGTGTTAAAGTAAGAATTCATGCTTTCCATGCTCTGCTTTTAAGTTTGTTTAATTTCAATGTTTTCTACTGTCTAAAGAGAATTCAAAGTTATTGTTTGCTCTCTTTAGCTCTTCTCTTTTCATTCCTGACAATCCACCTCAATTAAAGGCATCAAGACTGTCTCCTACCTCGCCCCAAGGAACCCCCTGCAGAAACTCTGTCCAATCCCCGCACCCAAAATTGCCCTCTCCTCAATTTGCCACCAAAAACCCAAAAAACCCCAAATCAAACTCTTTGATCAGTTTACTAGCCTAATATCAGTGTTACCTTATTGGTCATCTCATCCATTGAAGATTTTACGAGATAGACCGGAGAGAGCCTTCTCCTGCCCCGTAGGGCTAGCTACGAGGCTAAATGGTTTGATGTAGCCTTGAGGTTTACCTTTCTCAGCCTGAGGTGAAATTTCAAGCGCTAACAGAGCATATACACCGTTTCTGGTTCTTCTTCTGCCTCCTTATATACCGCTTTTAGTCCAGGTAGTGAGGGACAACTTTCTGTCGAATGATCCTTTGTACAAATGGCGCATGCTTGGACTGCATCTAGTGGGCATTCCTTATGGCTATGCTTCTTCCTACATCTGGGGCAGAAGATAGCTAAATTCTGTTCTACCTCCATTTGCTTTTGCTTGGCCTGCAAAACGTCCAATTGTATAGTCAGTGTTCCTAGTATATCAGTTTTAAAGTTTTCCAATAAATTTCTGATTTCAGCCCGCGTTACTCCTTCTGATGAAATTTTGTTTTCTCTTGCAAACCGATCATGTTTTGCTGGTTTGATTCGTGTACTACCTCTCGAACTCCTGATACATAGATCAATTATGTCAGCAAAATTTTCCTGATAAATATCCCCTTTTCCCATAATGTTTAATGTTTCAATCCATTGTTTTTTCATGCCTCTTATTAATGTTGTTTTTAACACATTATCGGGTAGGGGTGATGATGCATAGGGAGATCTTTGCAAATTATACTGAAAACGCTCCACATATTCTTCTAATTTTTCGCTTGGTCTAGCCACCATCTGGAATATTTCATCTTTTAGTTCTCTAGACCTGCAGTAATCTTGATATTTTTTTAGAAAAGATTCCTTCATTTGTTCCCAATTATTTATAACCCCACCACCTAATCCCATAAACCATCTTAAAGCAGCCCCTTTCAGGGTCGAGCGAAATAGTTCTAGTTTCTGGGGGTCAGTGGTGTAGTCATATCTCCTGCATAGTACATCAAATTCAAATAAAAATGCATCCGGGTCTTCTGATGTAAGTCTGTGAAATGTAGGGATATGTTGAAGGGGAATTACTTTCATGGGGGCATTTGTCGCAGAATCCACTATGGGGTATTGTAATGTAGAGGTTTGGGTGTTTGGTGGATTTTGAGCCATTGGGTCAAATATATGCCAATAACCTTCTGGAATATCTAGAAGAGTGTTCCTTGGTTGAGTAGGAATGGCTTTGACAGGATTAGTTTTTAAAGCACTTCCTCTATCTGGAATTTCTATCTGAGGGGATTGGATCTCTTCAATAATAATTTTTACCGCACTTCCTTTGTCTGGGCTATTCAATGGCTGAGTTATCCTAGGAGGAGATCTCGGCTCTCTAATCTCCCCTGTTTCCCCTTCTCCTTCACAAAGATTACTGAAATTCCCTTCTTGCAATCGTTCTGAAATAGAATTTTCAATTTCTTGAAAGTCCTGTTCGTCAGTTTGACTATGCACCTCAGCAAAGGCTATAGATGGTGAACCTGTGGCCTGAAGGGAGCTAGTAGGCTGTCTGGAAATAACTTTCCTAGGTCCTACTGAAGGCTGAGATTCGGCTTTCTTATAGATTTCTTCTATGAATGTTGTTCGACCAAGGGTCACCGGCCCGTTAGCTTTTTCTGGCTTCGGCAAAGGTTTGGGATTTTTCTTCGGCTTTTTCTGCTTAGTCATGCACTCGATTTAACTACTAAATTTTTCTTAAGCAGATAGCAGCAAATCTGCAAGAAAGTGGGCAAAGGAGCAAGGCTTTTACATGCTCCGTACGTAGGTTCTTACCTTCCGTTTTCAAAACCCAATTCTTCCCTGGCAGGTTCGTACACTACCCTGAAAAAGACAAATGGCTACACTCTTTCCCCGGCAATGGCGCCAAAATGTAGAGCTATAAAAAGGGTCTCTTTACCTCTAGTTACCTCACATTAGAATGTCAATCTGGGAACGTATTGCTATTTCAAAAGAGTGTCTCAGTTTGAGGCTTAGCACTTGTCAGAGTAATGCTCGTAGTACAGCTACTTAAAGGCTACAAAAGTAAATGGCTACATGTCTACAACTTAACTACTTCAAAAGGCTAAATCACACCAAGCATTGCATCAGTCAAAGGTTCGGTAGCAATAACCCATCCTTTTCATAACTGATGAGAACAAATCCGAGGTCTGGGGGCTAGGTAGCAGATGCTGGGACTCACTACAGCCTGAGATCGTCCTTGATGAATATAAATGAAACGGCAAGTAAAGGAAATAGCGATGAAATAGAACAATATATCAACCAAGGGTTCAGTAGCAATAACCCATCCCTTTCATAGCTGATGGGAGTAGATCAGAGTTCTGGGAGTCAAATAGCAGATGCTGGCACTCACTACAGCCTGACTCTGTCCTTAAGAAATGGCAAGTAAATGAAACAACAAATCAACAATCTTGAAATAGGACAACAATTGAAATGGAACATCAATTCAAAAATGGTACAACAACTAAATGGAACAGCAATTCAGAAATGGAACAGCAACCAAATGGAACAACAATTGGAATAAGCAATACCCAAGTTCATCAAGCTGCGATTCTATCTAACCACTCCAATCAAAACATCAATCCTGCAGTCTCAAAAGAATTACAACCCTAGAAACACAACATGCTAAATCTGCTTCCGTTATTGATCTAAATAAACGCATGCGATTGCATCTCAAGATATAAACTTTAACATTCAATAATCATCTGAAATCAGACTTCTCAAGATAACTGTCATAATGCTAAAACACAATCACAATGAACTCTGTACTGGAGTGATAATATCCTGTAGATATTAATCAACACTTTAATGAATTGGTAACATAATACAGTGTCAATATAAGGCTTCAATTTGCAGGAACATTAATCAAGTTAAACACAACAGAGCATGTAATATAATGTTCATAAAACACAACAGATTACCAGATTACGCCTATGAACAAACCACACAGAAAGCATGCATAATGGTACAAGAGCAAGTGTCCTCCAGGGCCAGGCCCTTAGCCTCTAGGGGTACACCACTTAAGATTGATCCAGGATCAAAGATAAAAGAGTAACCAAGTCTGTATTAATGCATGAAATAAACTTACAGAAAAGCAAGTCTTAACAGGACATAAAGATCATAGTCTTGATCTGTTAAAAAGGAATTACAACAGAACCCCCTTATAGCCAACAATGCTATCTCTTATATAAGGATGATGACGGAGATATCTAGATACAGAAAATAGATAAAATAGCGATCCCTCAGGATCTAAGATCCTGATGGATTCGCAGAATCATTAACCCTGAGTCACTTCTTTCCTTTTCTGCTCCGAGCTGGTATCTCCGCTTCTTTTTCTGGGTTGGTCCGTTTTGATCTGGTCTGTTTGCGGTTTCCCGTCAAAGGGACAGCAGTTAGCTCCTCTTCGTCTTTCCCCTTGAGATGGCTAATTTCTGCTTTTCCTCCTTCCTGCATGTAGGAACGACATTATCAGTTTTTCCTATTAACCTCACATGTTTCGTTATTATCTAAGTTTAAAATGCAGAAAGGTTTATATGTCCTAATGAAAAAGATACTAAAATAACCATCAAAACATACCTTCTTTGAGACTCTACAATATAATTTCATGAAGATGATGTAATTTTGGCACATATTTACTTGTTTTGGTAGATTCATTCACTAAAAAGTGAAAAACAACTGAATGTATCAGTTTCCTAACATATAGAGGCAAGTTGTTTCATTGCCTATTTTTTAGTTCCTTGTTTAGATATGGTTAAAACAGCTCCTAGAATGATGAGCTCGACCCCTAGAGGCATGGGAAGGAGTTAGGTTGGTCCATATCATATAATTTCTCAGTCATTTTCAGGGTTGGACACTTGGGATTGCTTGGCACTCCATTGTACATTTGATTTCTACATTTTTGGCAAAGGAAAGACCAGGGTTTTGCAACACTTGTTGGGATCCTTGTGGCTCTGTGTTTTGATGGTGTTTTTCTTCATGTAATTGTAAGTTCATTGATGTTTCTGTATGACATTTCCCTTCTCTTTGCTTCTGAAATTAAACAAATTGAGTGACAAAGGTAGAATTCATGAGTTTGTTGTGCTCTGCCTTAAACTTTGTTTAGTTTTACATGTTTTCATCTATTTAGAGAGGATTCTTGCAGCCTCTTGCCCTATTCATCTCCTCAGTAGTCTTTTCTATCCATTCATTTAATCTAAAGCATCAAAACTACTGCCTACCTTGCCCCAACTGGAACTCTGCAAAAATTTGGCCTCATCCCTGGACCCAAATTTGGCTTTTCCTTTTTTCCAACAAAAACCCCCAAAATATCAAATCAAATCCTTGCACTTATTACCTAGCCTAAAATCAATATTCATTTCAAGTAATCTCAAATCCTATTGATTATATTTTGCTGACATTGACCCGGAGAGAGCCCTCTCCTATCCTCGTAGGGCTAGCTACGAGGCTGAGCGTGGTTTGATGTGGACCTAGAAGCTTACCTTTTCAGCTTGAGGTAAATCTAGGCTCTAACATAGTGGTGACCATACTGGTGAAGAAAAGTTTATTTGTTTGTTAGTGTTCTTGCTTTATAAATTACAAACGGAGCCTGAAGTTAGCCAGGTAACCTTCGAAACGCTCTTGCTTTGCATAAGCAAAAGTAGATAAAAACTGCTTTAGTCAATCTTCGGTCTAGTTTTATAAACAGAAACATCTAACCTGCAAATTGCCCCAGTAACATGTATCAAGTTCAGATCTGATTGTTGATGGTGGACAACAGTCAGATACAGGAAGGCTGAAATCATTCACCTAGCGACTCCAATGTCGAAGAATCCCAAGGTTCCAAATTTTTATGGCAGCTCTACTCTTCAAGATTCAGTAGCCTAAAAAATTTCTTGGTCAATTCATTGTTATCAAAATGGATTTGCTTGCTCGACAATATGCTCCCATGAGCCGAGATCACATTCCAGGTTTTCCAAATAAAATTCCAAAGGTAAATTGGCAAAGGAATTTGCTTACGTTTAAAGATGATGATAGGAAGGATGCTGCTTTACATCTGGTTAGATTTCACATGCATATTCGCAAGTTGAAGGTTGATTTTCCTGAAGATTGCTTGATGAAGATATTCATGGCCACTTTGGAAGTTGATGCCTGATCTTGGTATGAAAGTTTGCTGCTTTCTTGTATTTACTGTTTGAAAGATTTTCATACCATGTTCTTTGAAAGGTATAAAGAATCTTATCCAACATTAAATTTGGTTCAGAACTGTTGCAAACATGTTTATAGTTTTATTGAACATCTTGAGAAAGTTTATGAAGATGATGACTTCATGGATGATGAGATAATGGAAGCCCTGTACGAAAATCCATTTCAACAACATAACGAGAGTGATACTTATCAAGATGACCAGGAAAATTTGCAGCAGGATCAAGATCTTAGTACGGTGGAAGATGATGAAAGAGAAGGTTTTATTTCAGATCTGTCCATAGATGAAGACAACATGCATGAAAGTCAAGTTTCAATTTCAGAATGTGATAAAGTCAAGTCAGATATTTCAGATCTAGATTCAGATCGTGATGATCAAGAGTACCTTGGTCGGAATTCCATTAAGGAGAGCTCTGCTATTGAGATCATCTGGAAAGAAGAAGATAGAGTTATTGACCCAAGTGTTCTCATTTCGTTAGAACAAAGCCTTCATGAGGAGGTAATCCAGTCAGTTCATGAAAAAAAAGATGAGATATTTGTTCAAGTAAGTGAAAAATCCTCTTTTGATAACTTAGTGGAAAATGATAATTTGATTGCCATGTCATATGAAGATGATCAACAATGTTTTCAAATTTCAGAAGATTAGGGAATTAAGGACTGTCATTATGGTTTTTCATGTTTCGAAATGTTATTTCAAGAAGACAATAATTGCTTGAGCAAAAGAAAACAAAAAGTATTATCTCCTTTGTCAGAAGATGAGATAGATCTACTCCTGAAAGGTCAGTTTCCAACCCAAGCTAATGCATATCTGCAGTGCGCACATGGTCAAAAAGGTGATGGTGGAACTTATTCCTCTTTTGAAAATGATGACAGTCTTGAAATTAGATTTATAGATCAACAAACAGATAATATTTTCTTTCATGAAGATGATAAGGTTGTCATGTTTGATAATCTTGAAGATCTTTTTCTGTTTAAGAATGACCTAGACCATGAAGTTGAGGAATATGAGCTTGAGAGAGACAATATGCCAGAATTTCTCATGGTCAAGGAATTTTCAGCTAACACTCAGATGGCAGAAGCTTATACTTCTCTGTGCCTTCCTATAACTCAACAACCACTTGTTCTTTCAGATCAGAATGAAGGGAGTACTTGTATTTTTTCTACTGGATCTCAAGCCAAGATAGTGCTTTAGGATTATCAAGATCCCTTTGGCATTCTTTTGCAAGCATTAGAGAAGATAAATGTTGCCTGGTTCGTTATCATAAGCCTTGGTTTTAGTTCTTATTGTGAGTTGCCTACATGTACATCGTTCTGCCTTCTTGGGGAAAGTGAGAGCAGAATTTCAATAAGTAGCGATCTATTGGATTGGTTACATTGGAAGGCTCACTACACATGATTGTGCATATTTCATTAGTAGGAAAGTGGTTTTCATCAAGATTTGAAGTTCTCAAAACTTGATGGTCTGCTGCCATTTAAAAGCTTTGTAAGTACTTGTTTCAGTTAAGTCAGTCTTGAGTCATTTTTTGTTTTAGTCAGTTCAGTTTAAAGATAGTTTCAGATGAGTGTCCAGTTTCAGTTTTTGAGAGTCTTGTTTGAGTTTTGAATTAGTCAGATCAACTATGAGTCTTGAGTCAAAGTTTCATAGAAATTGGTTTTTGGGTATTTTGAAGTTATTGACTCCATTGCCCAATGGATGAAGGCACTGTCTGCTTTCCAAGGATATGTAGTTCTTGGCACCTCCAAGGAGCTACCATCCCCATTGGAGCCAATGTTAGTGTCAATCTTTGCAACCTTCCTCCAATGATCAAACATGCTCTTATAAAGTGATTTTAAGGTGTCAAGGTCAAATTTTGTCATTTCAGTGAGTCTTCAAGTAAAATTTGGTCACTAGGTATTAGGTCTAGGGTTTGCTTTTACTCCCTTCAAAGTTGTGCAAATGTCGGTCCATGTCACCATTCAGCTGAACGTACCATCATTTAGAGGGTTTTCATCATCATGTGAGGTTCCAATCGATCATTTTACACCTTGTTCACACTTCAGTTGTGCCTAGGTAAGGTTAATTTCCCTCTCCTAGGGTTTTGAAGGCAATTTCTCTTGGATGGTCAAATCATCAGCAAAACTTGTATCCTAATGTTGATACACCTTCCCCTATCCTTAATGTGCCTTATTAAACACTTCCCATCACTGAGATCCCCCAAATTCCTCATTTTTCCACAAACCCTAGTTTCTTGCTACAACTTGAAAATTTTCTAGGTTGGGCCTGTTTTTTGCCATTTTGGACCACTTCCCCTCACTCAATCTTTAAAATTCCACTTTCTCCTACTTCCTAGCATCCCTCCCTACTTCCTAAAATTTCTCAAGAATTTAGAAGCCCTTTATCCCCTTCATTTCACTTCATTTCGACAAATCCCCTATTCCACACATCGGGATAGGTTTTACTCCAATGACGTTTCTGAGAAATAAAAGATGAATTTAGGAAAACTGAGAGAGGTCTTTGTCAAAAATAGGCCAAGGAAGAAAAAAGTCCTTCAATTTTTACACAGGTGTCATGGTTTTAGAGAAATGTCAAAAATACAATTGCCTCGGGAGAATTGATGCACCTCTGAAGTGACCATGGGAAAATCAAGTTTCCTCCTAGCTTGGTTTTCCAAATAACTTTCTTGATGAGTAAAATGATAACTATACACAAATATATTTCCAATGAGCTATCATGAGCTCAATTTGGAGTTGAGGAAGACCTTCAAAAGTTGACTGCAACATCACTCTGCCTTGAGGCAGCCTGATTTCCACATTTTGACCAGTCTTGGAAGATTTGACTTTTGATAGGGAAAATAAACTCCAACTTGAAAAATTTCAGTTGGGTTGGAAATTAGACTCGAAGACCTTTCCAACGAGCTATCCCGAGACCAATTTGGACACCGGGAAGGCCTCCAAAAGTCATCTACAAAAATGCACGGCGCACCTGGGTAGTGGCACAGCGCACTTAGTGGTCCGCACCTTTAACACAAAGAAAGTGCGGTCAGGTCCGCTGGATGCTTGAGCATTAGGTGCGGGACTATAGGAAATAATGAGAAAAAGTGTGGAACTAGAAATTTTTGAGAAAAAGAAGGCTTTTCTGCCCAATGCGTCGCGCCACTTGGCGCGCGCTTATAATTGAGAGATCCTTTGGAGGAAAAATTTACATTTTTGGATTTGTCATCAAAATTTATGCATGCTTATCAATTAACTAAGGATTTAATCAAGTTTTAGGTTGCCTAAAGGGTCAAAAACACCATAAAAATGACCTCTCTGCCACCTTTTTCACCCACATAAAAAAGTGTTGGGAGATTGGATTTTTGGAGGGGCAAATGGACACCAAATCAACAAATTCCACTTGGGTTGGAAATTACACGGGCAGGGCTTTCCAACGAGATATCTTGAGCTCAATTTGAACTTCGGGAAGTTCCTCAAAATCAGCTCCAAATTTGTGCTACGCATACAGGTTTTGGGCGCGGCGCATAGGGAAATTTGGCCTATTCTTCACTTAGCAGCTCATAATTTCGCCCGGTTTTGACTAGTTTCACTTTTTCATGTAACTCTTGATCTACCTTGATGTAATTTCATGAAAATGATGTAATTTTGGCACATATTTACTTGTTTTGGTAGATTCATTCACTAAAAAGTGAAAAACAACTTAATGAATTAGTTTCCTAACATATAGAGGCAAGTTGTTTCATTGCCTGTTTTTCAGTTCCTTATTTAGATATGGTTGAAACAGCTCCTAGAATTATGAGCTCGACCCCTAGAGGCATGGGAAGGAGTTAAGCTGGTCTATATCATGTAATTTATCAGTCATTTTTAGGGTTGGACACTTGGGATTGCTTGGCACTCCATTGTACATTTGATTTCTGCATTTTTGGCAAAGGAAAGACCAGGGTTTTGCAGCACTTGTTGGGATCCTTGTGGCTCTGTGTTTTGATGGTGTTTTTCTTCATGTAATTGTAAGTTCATTGATGTTTATGTATGTCATTTCCCTTCTCTTTGCTTCTGAAATTAAACAAATTGAGTGACAAAGGTAGAATTCATGAGTTTGTTGTTCTCTGCCTTAAACTTTGTTTAGTTTTACATGTTTTCATCTGTTTGGAGAGGATTCTTGTAGCCTCTTGCCCTCTTCAGCTCCTCAATAGTATTTTATATCCATTTCATTTAATCTAAAGCATCAAAACTACTGCCTACCTTCCCCCAACCAGAACTCTGCAAAAATTTGGCCTCATCCCTGGACCCAAATTTGCCTTTCCATTTTTTCCAACAAAAACCCCCAAAAAATCAAATCAAATCCTTGCACTTATTACCTAGCCTAAAATCAGTATTCATTTCAAGTCATCTCAGATCCTATTGATTATCTTTTGCTGAGATTGACCCAGAGAGAGCCCTCTCCTATCCTCGTAGGGCTAGCTACGAGGCTGAGCGTGGTTTGATGTGGACCTAGAAGCTTCCCTTTTCAGCCTGAGGTAAATCTAGGCTCTAAAACCACTAATCAAGGGATTTTGGTGGGGAAATATTCCTGCTTTCATGGGGAGTTGTTCCTAATCATTTTGTATAAGTACCAAGTTGAATTTTCTTTTAGGGATATATTTTGATTAGTCTTCTTGTGGAGAGAACTCATATTTTTGCAGCTCCATTGTATTTTCTTGCAGGGATGTAATTGTTTTGATGAAAATAATGAAGATTGGTGTCATGTTAAACTTATAAATCTTGTTCTCTTCCATAGGCCTCTGAGTTTCCTTGGGCTTTCCCATCCCAGGAGCCTCAGAGCCCTTTTGTATCATTTTATTTTCTTCTTTTCACTTCTTATTCACATGCATCTCTTATTTTTGTTTCTTTCTATTTATGCATTTAGTATTAATGATTTTTTGTTGTAGGATTGGGTTAAATGGTTGATGTAAGTTATTTTGAATGATAAAAAGAATCAATTCATCCTAGGAAAATATTTGGAAGGTCATACTAATCATTGAGCTACTTGGATTAGTCTTCTTATTCCCAAATCTAGATTTCTCGAACTCGTTTGTAGCAAAGAACAATACATTTCTACTATTTTTTAAAGAATGCTAACGAGCTTCAATCGAGTTGGTTCCAATCACATTAGATAAAAAAAACATTCTATTTAATAACAAAATTTAACCAATTTCATTTGCACTTGATTAGGTTAGGCATTTGATAGATTTACTAGCTCACTAGTTCTCAAATTTCTAATTTTTAGACTAGTAATTTTCTTTTATTTAATAAATCTTTTCCATGTATAGAGGAATTTGTGGATAGATGCAGAAAATAATGTGTGTTGTTGCAAGATATTCTATATTTTAGGGATACCTCATCTCGTCTCATCCACCCATGTCACCAAAATCCATTAAAGTCTCAATCCAAATTCTTTTTTATAAGAAAAAAATTCCATTTCCATTGAGCAAATCTACCCATCTTGAAGCCGTTGCTTGAGTTCTGGGTAGTGTCCACACCTCCATGCCTTATTATTCCATTATCCACCTTTCTCAAGCTCTCTTCCACCTTCTAGACAGCTCTTGGCCGGTTTTTCTAGTAAAACAGGGGATCTTGTAGACAAGCTGTAGGAACTAGTAATTCTTGTAGACATCCTGTAGGAAAACCTGTAGTGGCATGTTTTGAGCCCGAATTGAGAAAAATCATCACTAGAAGTTAGGATTAGTCCCCTACTTTCCCTCCAAGCCATCTGAACCATTGTACTCCTTTTCCTCCACACCTCTCTCCCTTGCCAAATAACCAAGCAAGATTAGAATTTACATTTTTCAAACAAAAATATATAAAGGAAAAAGTTATTTTATATTTATTCATGCACACAATAGTTAATACTCTTTAGATCAAATTCCATGCTCAGTTAGTTTAAATCATCACATGTGATAAATAAGGTTAATTTAGGTTTCTTTTACATTTAGTTCATCATATCTATGCAATTAAAATATGTTTCTTTCCTTGTACTTTATTTCTTGCAATAGGTTAGGGCTTCCATTTTAGTTAATTTTCTACAATTACTTTAGGGTTTGACTTTAGTACATGCAATCCATTACATCATGACAACAAAGGAAGGACACATTGTATGCTACACATGTAGCGTTGATACCTCTTAATTTTGTACGAACCCTAGGTTGATAATTTAAATTCGGTAGCCTTGGGGGTTACAACATTCTTGTTGTAATACCAAGGCTCATCAATGTGATGGTCCATGTGGGGAGCACTTCGCTAATAAAAGAATAGGATACAAGGTACTTCATCAAGGGTACTATTGTCCCACCATCTTCAAAGATGCCAAGGAGTATGTAAAAAGGAGTGGAAACTGCCAATGCATGGGAACATGTGCAATCCAATGAGATGGTGTTATATGTAGGTTTTAACCCTGTACAAAAATTACCTGCATAATAATTCTAAAAATAGAAAATAAACAATGGTGAAAGCATAAAACATAAAACAAATATACACAGTGTTTTCCCATGGATCCCGAAATCAGGACTACCAGATTGTTTTTTCATTATGTTCCTTTCAATGTTACAATACATATATATACATGCCAAAGCATCCATAAACCCTAATCCATTAACCCTGGATTAGAACATAACCATAGTTCCTTTGATAGGATCTACGAAATACCATGGATAGTAAACCATCATGCCCAAAACCATGTGCGAAATCTATGCACAAAACCATAGGTAGGTCTACCCACATAATATAGGGTCCAATTTTTTTTTCCCGGAGTGCTGCCCTAGATGTCATGCAGGGGGGCTAACACCCCTCTACATACCCTCTAATAGGGGGGCAACTGCCCCCCCGTGACCCCCTGGTAGTGCCCAACGCAACATATAGTGAGGACATCCCCCCATATAATCCCCCCACGTGTAGGCTAGTCATGGAAATAATATAACACAACCCAACATTCTCCTACTTGTTGTTTTCTTTCCAAAGGGGTCCACATGAGAGCTTATTTATTGATCCAACCCTACAACACCCATTGTTTCTCTACACCAAGGGAACTTCTCAGTGCTCATAGACTTTTTCAATGCATCTATAATATTCTTCAAGGTGTCCACCTTTATTAGCAACACCTTTTTGTCCTTAATCATATCTCTCACAAAGTGATACTGGACATCAATGTGCTTTGTCTTTGAATGATAAGCAAGGTTCTTTTCCAAGAAAATTGTACTTTGGCTGTCACAGTCTATCCTTATAGCTCACTGTACTAACTCCATACTTGAACATAATCTCTGCAACCAAACTGCTTCCTTTCTTTCATGAGTGGCTGCCATGTATTCTTCCTCTGTAGTTGAGAGTGCCACTATAAACTGTCTCTTACTCATCCAACTGATTGCACCTCCAAATAGGTTAAACACATACCCACTTGTAGATCTTATCTTATCTAGTTCTCTAGCCTAGTCTGCATCAACAAATCCAGGTACATCCAAAACTCTCTCCAATCATGGTCTTCCTTGGTAGCATAAATCATAATATCTAGTGCCACACAAATCCCTGAAAACTCGCTTCATTTTTGTCCAATGCTCCTTCCCTCATTTTGACATGAACTTTCTCAATACTCCCACTACATGTTAATGTCTAGTTTAGTACAAACCACTGCATACATCAGGCTACTGATTTCACTTGCATATGGAACACAAGACATGTCCTCTTCCTCTTCTTGTGTCTTAGCACACTGTTCAGCAAATAAATTTACACCTACAGGAATAGGAACCTTCACCGGTTTACTATCCTACATATTAAACCTCTATAGTATTGTCTCAATATACTTCCTTTGGTTTAACCATAGCTTCCTCTTTGTGTGATCTTGTTTAACTTCCATGTCCAAAATATAGTTTGCAGCACCAAGATTTTTCATGTCAAATTTGGAGGACAATTGGGTCTTCAAATCCTGGATAATTTCTTTGTCATTTCCAACCAACAACATATCATCCACATACAAGACCAGATAAATAACATAATTACCAATTAATTTAAAATATACACAATGATCTTCTTTGCTTTCGGTGAAGCCAAGTCCTCATATAAATGCATCAAATTTCTAATACCACATCCTTGGAGATTGTTTTAACCCACGCATAGAATTTTTTAACTTGCATACCAGTTATTTCTTACCCTTCACCACAAAGCCTTTAGGTTGCTTCATGTAGATCTCTTCTTCTATATCCCCATGAAGAAATATTGTCTTACAATCCATCTACTCTACCTCAAAATCAAAAGCAACAACAATATATGAATGTTTCAAGGGGCCTCAAATATTTTCAGATCCTCAAGAGGAAGGTGAACCTTCCGGGCAACAAAAAAATCCTGAAAGTAAAACAGAAGAGGCTCATGTTCCTGTGTTTTTTTACTTATGGAAGAGGCACTAGGATGCTTTTTGTAGCTTCCAAACGAGTACTATCTCCACCAGGGGTGGAAGGGGTCTCGTTTTTTTCACCGGACCACAGGCAAATGCTATCTTCATCGGGGGTGAAAGGGCCTTTGCTTTCTTCTCCAACTAAACAAGTACAGGGCAGAGACAAAGGAAAGCAACAGATGCATGAAGAGAGTCCTACTAAAGGGAAATACATGGATTTTGTTTTGGTTGAGGAGGATGTCACTGATTTGGGCTATCAAAGCTCAAGACTCAAGGATATGATCATCAAAGAGAAGGAGGCTAAAATACAAGCCTTATCACTTGACCTTGAGAGGGCCAAATGGATCGTCAAGTTTCTTGAGTAGGAGAACAAACAACTAGAAGATAAGCAAGCTATTATGGAGCTACAAACAATTAGAGAAAATAGGCAAGTGGCAAAGAGAAGAAAAATCAAGATGACATCCCTTGAGCAAGAAATTGAGGTTGACTGAGAATCATGGTTGGAAAGGGTGAACATTCATCTTGAGAAGATGCTTGAGAAAGCTAACAAAGAAAAGAAAATGTTGCACCATATGGCTTATCATTACTTAGCTCGGAATAAGATTTGCAAGACAAGGATAAACAACCTAAAATCTAGGTTAAAGAGAGCCTTGAGGGCCAAAAAGGAACAAGATAAACTTAAAATTTTGGCTGAAGCTTCATTAGCTCAGTGTTATAGACATATTTGGGCACTGCAACCCCAATCACATATGTCAATAAACCAAGGGCTCTCAAACCATGAAAAGTTTTGTTTCATACCCTAAAGGATCAAGGTCAACTGATTTCATCATTTCCCAGAAGTTCTCACTGAAAAACTGCTCAAAACTGGTCAAAACTGGACCATATAGACTGCTCCATGCTGAGGGTGCGATGCATCTCACCTATTACACATAGGGGGTGTGATGCATACTGAAAAGCCCTTCTGTAGGGTGTGATGAGAGAGAGCAGACAAATGGTAGAAGTAGTTTTCTAGGTGGAAACTCAAAGAATCTTCTAGAAACTGCTCATTTGACACTTGCCTCTCTGAATTCGCCCAGGGATGAGTAAGAGATCAATGAAATCTCCAAGTGGAACCAAGAACTATCAGTGAAATGACACTAATCAAAATCCTAGAAGCTGACTCACTCTCCTACAAACATCTATATATGGATCCCTCATCTTAGAGATCCAGGGGCTGGAATTTTGTAATTTGCAAGGAAGTGTTGTTGGTTTCTCTTTGAAGACATTTTTGGGTGATCTTGCTTTGTATGAGGTGAAGAGGGCTTTCATGCTTGGAGGATGATGCTGGATCAGACAACTTGGTTGTAATCCTCTCTTCTAATACTTCTATCAATAAAGCTATTTGATTTTTCCTCCATATGCTTGTATATCTCTGAATCTTGTATTTGTATATGCATTTATATGGTTAATGTACATCTGATCCTACATTGTTTATGGTTATAGATCTCTATGCTTTGATGGTATTTTGCTGCTCTAAATCTACAGGTGTTCTTTGAAGCGGGACAAGTGAGAAAGGAGTGACAAAATATCTATCAAAGGAGAGAGGAAACAAGTAAGGAGACTAGCGAAAGACTGAGGTTGGTACTCTCTACTTCTCTCTCTTCTATCTCTCATAAAGGAAAACACAAGTAACTTTAGTTTGTTTGTTTCTAAGATAGCTACCCATCTTAGTGGGACTAGCAGCTCTGAATGGACACTATTTTTCTTGATAACTCTCAGAAAAGAAGTTAGTAAGCTTGCCTCTTGCCAAATTTGAAGATTTTTTTGGAAATTTTGGTCATTTCACAATTTTGTTTAAAAACACAGGAATTTTCAGTTGATGCGCGCATTGAGTTGGCTCAATATTTTGCAAAATTCCTTGCATTTTTTGATTCCTCATGGAAAAACAATGAAACCCATAAAGTTTCATAAAATTTGGAGGAGATCCCAGTCACCTAAAGGGCAAAAAACACCTAGAAAATGCCCTCTTTACCACTTTTTGGACCCACAGGAAGCAGTCTTGGGAAAAATAATTTTTGAAGGATCAAATCAACTCCAAATCAAAAAATTAAAAGTTTTCTAGAAACTATATAGGTATAGATTTCCAACAAGCTATCTTGGGCCTGATTTGGTGAAGTGGAAGGCCTCCAAAAGCAGCCTTGAAGTGGCACTGTGCACCAGACAAATTTTTGCCAGTTTTGCTTAAAACTCAGAATTTCACCTAGTTTGACTATCAATTGGCTTTTTCTCTTCTCCTTGGTAAATTTGTGATAGTAAATGATGTAAATATGATGAAAAATGACTTGATGGGGTAGGTACATCAGTTAGAGGTTGTTTGAGGTTGAATGAATTAGTTTCCATAGTTTTAGAGGCAAGTTGTTCCGCTGCCTATTTTTTAGTTCCTAGTTTAGATGTTGTTGAAACAACTGCTTGACTCATGGATTCGACCCCTGATGGCTAGCATAGGTGGTTTGATGCCTATATTATGTACTTTCTTATTAATTTGTAAAGGTTGGACTCTTGTGGATGCTTTGAGCTTTATTGTAAATCACTTTTGCAGTTTGGCAAGGAAATGAACCAGGGTTTTGTAGCATTTTGTGGGATTCTTATGGTAATATGTCTTGGCATTGGTTCTTCCTCAGTTATTTAGTTTCTCTTATGTGTATATGTGCCAGCATATATTTCTTTCTTCATAACTAAATGAATCAAGATAAATAAGTGGAATCCAATGATATTCAGTGCTCTGCCTTGAGGATACATTTAGTTTTTAATGTTTTCTACTGTTTGAAGAGGACTCATGAACCTTTCATGCCCTCTCCAACTCCTCACTAGTCTTAGACTTACCATCACATCCAATTCAAAGTGCCAAAACACCTACCAACCTCGCCCCACAGAACCTCCTGCAAATCTGAGTTGATTTCTCGAACCCAAAGTTGCCTTTTTCATTTGATCCAGCAACCAATCAACAAAATCAAACAAAATCCTCAGACTTAATATACCTAGCCTAAAATCATTATTTATTTTCAGGCATCCCAAGCCCTAGTTGCTATATGTTAATTGAGATTGACAAGGAGAGAGCCCTCTCCCGACCTGGTAGGGCTAGCTGCCAAGTTAAGCATGGTTTGACGTTACCCTAGACCTGCCTCCCTTCAGCTTGAGGTAGATTTAGGCACTAACATATTGGCGACCATACTGGGGAAGAACTAAAAAATATTACCTGAGTACTTGTAAAACAATTCTAGACTTTTGGATGATAGGTTTAGAATTCATTAGGTTGACAAAATTGTAATGTTCATTTGAATTTTGGGAAAGGTTCAACACACTGGCTTCTAGAAGATACACTAGGGCCAATCCTGATCCTGATCCTCCTCCGAGTCCAACACTGGTTTTCAGATCTCATTCATGCCCAGTCATATTTCAATATCTCGAAGATCTCCCATTTGATGAACACTTTGATCTATATTTGTTTGAAACTAAATCTGAAAGTGCAATCGGTGATACTATTTTAAATCCACAATTTGTCCAATACCTTGAAACTGAAAGAGCGAATAGATCAATTGATGCTTATATTTTGAATCTTCAAACATTTATCGTGGCTAACAATATTCCCGAGCTCCTCAAATCAGCATCTACTACTCTTGGTTCATCTGTTGTTTTGTGTAGTTCTGAAATTCATACCGAACCACCTTTTATCCCCACTCTTCCCGTTCAACCCACCATATCTGATCAGAGATCTGCTGTCTCTTCTCCTCCTTCAAAAACTCAAACATATATCATCTCTTCTCCGCCTTTGACTCCTCATTCACCCATCACATCAACTACTGTTGTTGTTATAAATCCTCCTATTTCTCCAAGGCCAGTTTCCTGTCCACCTTGTGCAATGGCTGCCAAATATGCACCTCTCGTTTTGCCACAAAACTTAGATGCTACGCTTGCTAATTACCAAAGTAAAATACCATTGTTTGATGCTACCCAAGGTATCACAGTGCATCAACATGTT
Source organism: Pinus tabuliformis (assembly GCA_031772625.1). Taxonomy (NCBI): domain Eukaryota; kingdom Viridiplantae; phylum Streptophyta; class Pinopsida; order Pinales; family Pinaceae; genus Pinus; species Pinus tabuliformis. The sequence goes on from CM062805.1 coordinate 818,795,385, forward strand.
GACAGGATGAACGACTTCTTTGATCTTCATGAGATGGATGAAGAGAATGTGACCATGTGATTATTTGTGCAAAGTTTTGGAGGCGAGGTGCGAAAGTGATTCATAGCACTTCCTACAAGGAATATCAATACATTGTCAGTTCTTCATAGACAATTTCTGGATTGTTGGGAGGTAAAGAAAAATCCACTCCAAATCCTTTCTGAGTATGAGAATATAAAGAGGAATGCTGGTGAAAGTGTTCAAGATTACTATGTAAGAATCAATACTTTCTATAATGCTATTCCAGCTGATATCAAGCTACCGATGGGGCTTGATTTGATAAAATTTCCCGATGGTTTTGATCCCGACATGGCATACCAATTGAGAGAACGAGATCTTGCCACATTGCAGGATATGTAGAAAATTGTAGTGAGTGTGGAGGCAAATCTGCTAGCTAAGAGAGCTAGGACAAAGACCGAGAAGAAAGTGACCATAAAGGAAGAAGCTTCTTCCTCAGATCATTTACTTCGTAAAATTGAGAAAATGTTTGATAGATTCACAATTGTAGATAAGTCACAGGCACCAATCAGAAATCCAAATTTCTGTGGTCAGCAGCAACCACAGTTCAGGATCAAACAGTGGGAGCAAAGAGCGCAAGATCAATCAGCTCAGCAGCAAGTCAAAACACCTCTACAGCAGAACTATGTGCATGGCTTGGAGTCAGAGGATGATGAGAATCCAATAGGAGAGGAGAATCATTTTTTTACAGTAGATGGTTTGCCTATCTATATCACGGAGGATGAGGAATATTCAAAAAGCCCGACTGTATAGAAAGATGAGTATTTTATACTAGTCAATGAGACAGTCTTGGAAGAAGAATCAGATGAATAGAAAGGAAAGGAGCCAGCAGATCCTACCTCTAGAAAAGTGCAATTTGCAAATGAGAAGACAAATCAGCCAAGTACAGCAAAGGAAAAGTCTGAAAAGAAGGATTCTCTAGCCAAAGAGGTAGATAAAACTACAACCTTTGGCTTAGAGAATGAGATTGCTAAGTTAAAAGTGTCGATACCTCTGACTGAATTAATGAAAAACAACAGTTATAAGAGTCAAGTGTCAAATATTTTGAATGTAGATCCCCTGTCTGATATGGTTAATGTGGAACATGACCAACCCGAGCTTATTTTTGGTTTGGCATTAGAAGGCCAATCTGGGGATAGTGAAGTAGCCTCATTTTACATCAGCCTTAGATTGCATGATTATGTCTTGCACAACGCCATGTTTGATTCAGGAGCATCCCATAATCTAATGCCAAAGGTGATTATGGAAAAATTGGGTCTGGACATCACTCGTAAATACCATGATCTTTATTCCTTTGATTCCGGTAGGGTCAGATGTATTGGTCTCATTAAGGATTTGGTTGTGACTTTAGATCATATTCCAGCAAAGAATGTTCTCATGGACGTAGTTGCGGCTGACATACCCCCTAGATTTGGCATGCTTTTATCTAGGTCGTGGGGTGCAAAATTGAAAGGGACATTGCAATTAGATTTCTCCTATGCCACTATTCCAGTGTTTGGTCAGCTGAGAAAATTATATAGGGATAAGAAGATGAAGTATATGATCACAAGCAAGGAGAAACCTTTGAATCATCCAATTAACTATGTACATATAGATTTAGAATCTTTTGTTCTTTATTCAGATAGTGGCTTTAATGATGTAAATAGTTAACTAGTTAAAGTGGAAGATGTTCCAGAGATAACAGAAAATTTCAGGGCAGTACTTGATCAAGAAAGACAAAGGCTTGAAAGTACCGCTGAGTAGTCTACATTTTGCCAGCAGTAGAAAATTTATGGACAATAGCCAAAGGTAGAAGAGTAACCAAAATTCCAGCACTTGGAGGAAGAAGCCAGCTTATGGAGTATGGATTTTGATGGAGTAGTAGGTAAGGATGGTGTAGGAATTGGGATCTGGGTACGCAGCCATGTTTTCCTACCAAATAAAGTCCCAAGAAATGTAGGAATTTATTCATATAAATTGGATTTCGATTGTTCAAACAACGAAGCCGAGTATGAGGCACTGATTGCAGGGTTGAAGATACTCAAGAAGTTGAATGCAAAGAGAATTTCAGTTTATGGCAACTCCGAATTAGTAATCAAACAAGTCAAGGGTGAATACCAAGCCAAACATCCCTGAATGAGGGCTTATCATAATGTAGTTTTAGACATTTTGAGGTTGTTTCCAGATTATACCTTGACATGTGTCCCTCGTAGACAAAATGTTATTGCATATTCTCTTGCTACAGCTGCAAGTAACTTAAAGATCCCAATGAATTCAAACAATAAGTTTGAAATTCATGTGAAGCATTGCCCAGCTGTCCCTAATAATCTAAGATATTAGCAGGTGTTTCAAGATGACAAAGAAATTGACGATTTTCTGCAAAATGAAGGCTAGTTTAAAGATACTTCTAGAAATAAAGGTAAATCAGATGGAAGTATTACAGTTGAAAGATAATGTCATCCCTAAAGGCCTTATAACTTTAGAGGAGTTATTTGATCAAGATGATTGAGCCCAAAAACCAAGCTTAGTGCCGACCAAGAAGGGTGTTGAAGATGTAAATATCGGAACAGCACAAAATCCAAAGATGGTGAAGTTGACAAAGGCATTACCTCCTCAGGTAAAAGCTAAATACATTAGTTTATTGTCTTCATTTTCTGATGTATTTGCATGGGACTATACAGATTTAAAGGAGTACGACAAAAGTATAATTCAGCATATCATTCCAATTAAGCCAAATCAGAAGCCATTTCACCAAAAGCTGAGAAGGATAAATTCGAAGTTGTTGCCATCAATAGAAAAAGAGCTGAATCGATTTCACAAGGCTGGTATAATCGTTCCGATCAGATTTTCAGATTGGATCTCCAATTTGGTCCCCGTGAGGAAGAAGACAGGTGAGATTAGATTGTGCATAGATTTCAGAAATTTGAATAAAGTGTCGTTGAAAGATAACTACCCATTGCTGAAAATGGGCCACATACTCCAAAGAGTAGTTGGATCATCTCGTATGTTGTTGCTCGATGGATGCTCCGGCTACAATCAAATTTGGCTTCATGAAGATGGCAGGGACAAGACAACATTCACCACTCCTTGGGGGACATTCCACTATGCCAAGATGTCATTTGGTTTAAAGAATGCTGGAGCAACATTCCAGTGTGGCATGGACATCACCTTCGCAAATGAAAAAGATGTGTTTTTAGTAGTGTATCTTGATGATTTGACTGTCTTTTCAAATTTAGATGAGGAGCATCTTTACCATCTCAAAATTGTTTTTCAGCGTTGCAGAAAATATGGAATATCACTCAATCCCAAAAAGATCTTGTTTGCCATGGAGGAGGGGAAGCTTCTCGGTCACATAATATCAAAAGAACGAATCCAAATTGATCCTGCTAGAGTGGAAGCTATACAGAAGATATATTTTCCTCATAATAAGAAATATATCTAAGCATTTAACGGTAAGATGAACTTATTACATTGTTTTGTGCCTAATCTAGCTAAACACTTGAGGGAAATTACAAATATGTTGAAGAATGATAGTGTGGTCAAGTGGACTAAAGAAGCTATGAAGTATTTTAACTTGGTAAAGTTGGTTCTTTCTTTAGCTCCAATTTTGATCAGTCTGGATTATTCACAGGATTTTATATTATTTTCATTTGCTTCTGAACATACTATGGCAGCAGTTCTAATTCAGAAAAGAGATCAGCTAGAAAAGCCAATTACCTTTTTCAGTAGGACAATAAGAGATGCAGCCTTGAAATATAACATCATTTAGAAGCAAGCTCTCGCCTTGGTGAAAGATTTGAAATATTTCCGGGTATATATTCTGCACTCTCATATTCTTGCTTATGTCCCTAACATAGTAGTCAAAGATGTTTTGGTACAAATAGATCTGGAAGGTAGGCGAGGCAAATGGATGGCATTATTGCTAGAATATGACTTGTAAATAAAGTAGACAAAGCTAATCAAGGGGTAGGGTCTAGCAAAGTTGATGGAAGAATCTAATTTACATGCATTGGACATAAATTTGATTGCAGCCATGTTTGAAGAAGATGAAGATAGTTCGATGATTCAGGTATCTGAAATTTTTCTCCATTCTCCTTGGTATTCAGATATTGTATACATGCTTCAACACCTTTCACCGCCGCCGGGGATGGCTAAAAATAAAGGTAGAACTCTGAAACTAAAGGCTGCTAGATTTTGCATTTTGAACAATGCACTTTATTGGAAGGATCCCGGAGGCATTTTGCTGAATTGTTTGACCAAAGAGGAAGCAAAACAGGTGACGAGTGATTTTCATAAGGGAGACTGTGGAGGTCATCTATTTTGGAAGACGATGGCTAAGAAAATTTTGAGAGCAGGGTACTATTGGCCTACCTTGTTTTCTGATGTTTATAAAACTGTCACAAGCTGTCATGAATGCTAGATTTTTCAGGGAAGGAGAAAGTTGTAGCCTCTACCTCTCAAGCCAGTCGAAGTTAGTGCACTGTTTCAACAATGGGGCCTAGATTTTATTCAAGAGATTCATCCCACATCTTCAGCTCAACACAAGTGGATCTTAATAGAGAAAGATTATTTCAAAAAATTGAATGAAGCAATCCCCATTCGACAAGCTACAGACTCGGTAATAATTCAGTTTCTTGAAAATAATATTTTGTCACGTTTTGGCTGTCCTAAGAAACTTATTACAGATATCGCAACAACTTTCAAGTCCAAAACGATGATTGATCTTTGCAGCAAATACAAAATTACCTTAGGACATTCTACTACATATTATCCGCAAGGTAACGGATTGGTTGAATCTTCAAACAAATCATTGGTCAACATCATTAAAAAGTTTCTCGAAACCAATAAGAAGAGCTGGCATAAAAAATTGGTTAATGCACTATGGGCGGATCGAGTAAGCCTAAAGAAGTCAATCGGCATGTCTCCATTCGAGGTTGTATAAGGTATTGACACGTTGTTCCCGACATCTCTTACAGTCCTGGTTGTTAAACTTCTGCAGGAAGCTAGCAGCAAGGAAGATCATTTTCAGCGGAGAATAAGCCAAATGATCCATTTACAATAGACGAGAGAGGAAGTTTTTCAGAATACCTTCAGGCTACAAGAGAGAATTAAAAATATTTATGGTCGGAAGGCAAAGGCGGACAAATTTCAAATTGAATACATAGTGCTATGGTGGAATGCTAGAAACGAGGGTAAAGGCAAGCACGGCAAGTTTGAGAACCTGTGGAATGGACCATATAGAATTGCTGCATATAGAGGTCAAAATGCTTTTATACTCAAAGAAATGAATGGGGAAGATTGTCCAGGAGGGCCGGTAAATGGTCGACTACTGAAACGGTACTATCTCTAAGAAGTTTTCTGCTATCACATCTTGACATTGTACATACCATTTTATTTCTTTCATTGCAAAGTTTGCACTGTCACCTTTCATTTAGCTTGGGGCTAAAAGTGAAGGCTATAAATCTGAATGTTTGGCTTCAGTCTTTGGTTGTTCGGTATCAGTTGTTTGAGTCTTAGTTGAGTTGTTTTAGTCTTGAGTCTTGAGTCTTGAGTCAAGGTATTTGTCTTGGTGTTCTAAAGTTATTGACTCCATTTCCCAATGGATGAAGGCACTTATCTTCTTTTCTAGAGATCTGTGGTTCTTGGCACCTCCCAGGAGCTACCATCCCCATTGGAGCCAATGTTAGTGTCAGTATCTTCACACTTCCATCAGTTATCAAATTGCTCTTTTGCACGTATATTAGGTGTCTCATCCGACCAGCTGCATTCCATTAGGTCATGGATCAACTGATGGTAGTGGCTTCATGTCAATTTCCTTCATGACATTCACCTGCTGGCCTATTTTCACATTTTTTAGGTCATTTACTGTCCTTTTGTTTCATTTCATTTACAAAAATTAGTTTTAGGGTTTTAGTCTCACTAGGTCTAGGGTTTGTCATCATGGTCATCCAAAAACTGAATAAAAGGTCAGCAGGCACATGAGGAGGATTAATAAGTTCATAGAATCATAAATTTACTATTGATATGCTCAATAATTTTATTTTTTTTACCTCAAAACTCTGTTTTGAGGTGAAAACAGAGTTTTTTTTTCATTTTATGTACAAATTTCATGTAATTTAAGTGTTTTTATATGTAATATGTTTAGCAGCTGCTCTTGTTCACCTTTCCAACTCCAGCCACTGCAAAAACAAAAGCACCAATGCAACAGTCCATCAAATGGTCAAGAAAAAGTCAAATTTCAAATGAAAAACAGAGTTTTTGAGAAAAAGTGACTAAGACTTTATAAAAGTGGGTTTGCAATGAGGAAAAATTAAAGTGCATCCATTTATAAAGAGAATTCATGCTGGTCATCCATTTCATTGTGCAAAACATCTTTGAAGAGCCAAAATCACAATTTGGAGGGAGATCGAGCAAAGGAGGAAGAAAAACCTGCTTTTGCAGAAAACTTGCATGGCGTTTCACATCAGAGGGTTGGCGCTGCGCATCAGACCAGTGCTATGCATCAACCAGTTTCAGCCAGTGTAAAAATACACAGGCGCTGTGCATTAGGCAAGCATTGCACATTGGGCCCAGTGCATTGCACATTGGCCAGGGAGGTTCTCAAACTACTCAAATTCATCAAAAAATCTCCCAAACGCCGCATTTCACTTATTCAAGTAAGTTTTAATTGATATTGAGCTAAATTTAGTCTTCTTCATGTTTTCTTCATGAGTTTTGCTTCTTAAAATCAAAACCCTAGCTTGCCTTCATACATTTCCATCTCATTGCAAAATTTTCACTCCATAGCAAAACCAACATCTTTTTACCCTTTTCCACACTTCATTGCTCTAAATATACCAATTAATTCCATTTTGACTTTCCCTATTCCCATAAGAAACTAATTCCATTCATCAAATCCTAAGTCCCTCATAAATCAAAACCCTAATTTCCTAAACCTTCCCTTCATTCCCCTACTCCACTTCACATTTGCAAAATCTCTTCATACTCATCTTCTTTGTTCTCATCCATTGTCATTGTGCACCATCCCATCATCATATCACATCCCTAAGACAAGCATCATGGAGAGAAGCAGTGAATCAAGTTTTGAAGGAGAAACACTCAGTGATGGCTCAAGGGAAAGAAATGTGCAGCCCAGGAAACCTCACAAGGGTGGAAAAATTCTTAGGGAGGAACCTATTAGCATGACTGAACTCCTTGCTTGCCCTCTTGCCACCATAAGTTTCAGATATCAGTCCTGTTTTGAGTTTTGTGAGATGGTTGAGAGGTTCAAATATCACCATGAGTTGGTAAGGCAGTTTTTCATAAATATGGAAAATAATGTGGTGCATCTTGCTGGGATCAATTTCATTCTTTCACCAGCTATCATTACAGAAGCTACAAGAATGCCAGATGTAGGGGAAAGTGGAACAAAAGGAAGAATATCAGTAAGTAGCATTATGAACCTTATATCAAGGCCAAATACCATGGTAAACTTAGCAGGGTGTTTCCTTTCAAATTCTTGGAGGACCGGTATGTTCCACTCATGAAGCTTATCATCAAATACTTTACATGTGAGGGTAGGTTCTCTAGACTTTATTCCTACCATATCAGATTGCTTATGCACTTCAATAGGGTCAGAATTATGAGCATTCCTTATTTCATATGTAAAAACATAGAGAGGATGATAGTGATTGAAAAAAGAAAACCTTTTCCATAGCAGCTCAATAGTATTTATCATTTTTTTGTCATCAAAATTGTTGTTTTGCATCAGCTCATTTAGTTGGGAGTGTCATGGGAAACTTTCACTGCCCATGAATGCTTCAAGGGGCCTCAAATATTTTCAGATCCTCAAGAGGAAGGTGAACCTTCCGGGCAAAAAAAAGAGCTTGAAAGTAAAACAGAAGAGGCTCATGTTCCTGTGTTTGTTACTTATGAAAGAGGCACTAGGATGCTTTTTGTAGTTGCCAAACGAGTACTATCTCCACTAGGGATGGAAGGGGTCTTGTTTTCTTCACTGGACCACAAGAAAATGCTATCTTCACTGGTGGTGAAAGGGGATTTTCCTTCTTCTCCAACTAAACAAGTACAGGGAAGAGTCAAAGGAAAGCAATAGATGCATGAAGAGAGCCCTACTAAAGGGCAAGACATGGATTTTGTTTTGGTTGAGGAGGATGTCACTGATTTGGGCTCTCAAAGCTCAAGACTCAAGGATATGATCATCAAAGAAAAGGAGGCTGAAATACAAGGCTTATCACTTGACCTTGAGAGGGCCAAATGGATCATCAAGTTTATTGAGTAGGAGAAAAAGCAACTGGAAGATAAGCAAGCTATTATGGAGCTGCATACAATTAGAGAAAATAGGCAAGTGGAAAAGAGAAGAAAAATCAAGATGACATCCCTTGAGCAAGAAATTGAGGCTGACTGAGAATCATGGTTGGAAAGGGTGAACATTCATCTTGAGAAGATGCTTTAGAAAGCTAACAAAGAAAAGAAAATTCTGCGCCATATGGCTTATCATTACTTAGCTCGGAATACGATTTGCAAGACAAGGATAAACAACTTAAAAGCTAAGTTAAAGAGAGTCTTGAGGGCCAAAAAGGAACAAGATAAACTTAAAATTTTGGCTGAAGCTTCATTATCTCAGCAAAGCAGTTAGTAAGCTTACCTCTTGCCAAATTTGAAGAAATTTTGGGAAATTTTTGTCATTTCACAATTTTGTAATTAAAAACACAGGAATTTTTAGCTGATGCGCATTGAGTTGGCTCAATATTTTGAAAAATGGATTGCATTTTTGGATTCCTCATGGAAAAAAAATGAAACCCAGAAAGTTTCATAAAATTTGGAGGAGATCTAGGTCACCTAAAGGGCAAAAACACCTAAAAAATGCCCTCTTTACCACTTTTTGGACCCGCAAGAAGAAGTCTTGGGAAAAATGATTTTTGAAGGGTCAAATCAACTCAAAATTATAAAATTTAAAGTGTTCTAGAAACTAGACAGCTATAGCTTTCTAACACGCTATCTTGGGCCTGATTTGGTGAAGTGGAAGGCCTCCAAAAGCAGCCTTTAAGTGGCGCTGCGCATCAGGCTCAGGGCGCTACGCATCAGGAAAATTTTGGCCAATTTTGCCTAAAACTTAGAATTTCACCTAGATTGACTATCAATTGACTTTTTCTCTTCTCCTTGGTAAATTTGTGATGGTAAATGATGTAATATGATGTAAATATGATGAAAAATGAGTTGAGGGGGTAGATACATTAGTTAAAGGTGGTTTGAGGTTGAATGAATCAGTGTCCATAGTTTTAGAGGCAAGTTGTTCCACTACCTATTTTCTAGTTCGTAGTTTAGATGTTGTTGAAATAGCTCCTTGAATCATGGATTCGACCACTAATGGCTAGCATAGGTGGTTTTATGCCTATATTATGTACTTTCTTAGTCATTTGTAAAGGTTGGACTCTTGTGGATGCTTTGAGCTTTATTATAAGTCACTTCAGCAGTTTGACAAGGAAATGAACCAGGGCTTTGCAACATTTTGTTGGATTCTTGTGGTAATGTGTCTTGGCATTGTTTCTTCCTCTGTTATTTAGTTTCTCTTATGTGTATATGTGCCAGCATCTATTTCTTTCTTCATAACTTAATGAATCAAGATAAATAGGTGGAATCCATTGATATTCAGTGCTCTGCCTTGAGGATACGTTTAGTTTTTAATGTTTTCTACTATTTGAAGAGGACTCATGAACCTTTCATGCCCTCTCCAACTCCTAAATGGTCTTAGACTTACCATCATATCTAATTCAAAGTGCCAAAACACCTACCTACCTCACCCCACAGAACCTCCTGCAAATTTGAGTTGATTTCCTGGACCCAAAGCTACGTTCTTCATTTGATCCAGCAACAAATCATCAAAATCAAACAAAATCCTCAGACCAAATATACCTAACCTAAAATTAGCATTTATTTTCAATCATCTCAAGCCCTAGTTGCCATATTTTAATTGAGATTGACAAGGAGAGAGCCCTCTCCCGACCTAGTAGGGCTAGCTACCAGGTTAAGTGTGGTTTGATGTTATCCTAGACCTGCCTTCCTTCAGCCTGAGGTAGATTTAGGCACTAACAGAACCAACATAATTTCCTCTGCCTAGTCGGAAAAGAGCTAGCAAGACACCTTTAGAGTCTAATAGTGAGACTCTTTCATCATCATCATCATCCATTTCATCCAATCCATTGAAAAGTCAACCATCTACTCCTCAACTTCATATCATAGTTCAACAGGGTACAGGTACTCCAACATCTCCTACGAAATCACTTACGTCTACATCCTCAACTTCCTCTGTTGTTAGTGCAACAATGGCACATAATCAGCCACAACCAAGGCCATGGACAAATCTAGGGGTAGTCACAATGCCTGCACCCTTGAGTTAGTTACTGGCCCACCCTGAGAATTGGTTGCCAAAGTTTAATCCTGATATCGGCATACTAGCAGAAGAACACATAAACAACTTTTTGTTGTCAATAAACCTAAATGGAATGACTGAAGAAGATGTTGTTGTGAGGCTCTTCCCATACACCTTACAGGGAGCAACTAGATCATGGTATTTTTCGCTACCACCAGGATCCATTAATAGTTGGAATGCTTTTCAAGAGCAGTTTTTGACTAAGTTCGGAGATGATAGATCCACTTTGACATTAATCAATGATCTCTCCAATCTTAAAACTGAATCAAAAGAACCCATCAAATATTTCAACTCGCGATTTAATAAACTCTTAAATAAAATTCCTGCTATGTCTAAACCCAATGAAGAAGTCCGAAGTGAATGGTATATATTTGCTTTACCTTCGAATATAGAAATCTTCATTGATAGGGTTGCAAAGCCCACCTTAGTAGAGAATATGAAAGAAGCGATCGCCGTTGAGAAACACATTATTGCTTTAGAAAAGAAAACTGTTCTTGAGGAAAGAAAGTCCAAAAAATTTATGTTTAAAGATGATTCGAAAAAGAAAGTAGCTAAAGATCCATATGATATGGAGGGCTTGCAAAAGGTTTTAAAGACCATGTCCAATGAAATGGTAGAGATAAAAGAACATGTAGCTGAAACCTCCACTAAAAAGCCATTTAGGAACTTCAAAAGAGCTAAATCAAAACCACCTAATGCCATATCTAATGCAGAATCTGATCTAGATAATGATGAGGATGAAGACACACTCTTGTCATCTGAGGAAACAGAAGAAGATGAGATAGTTGAATGTCACGGTATGTGGGACTTCATTTTGCTCAATTTTGATACTGAAAACGAACAAGAAGCTCTCCCAGTAAATACCAGAAGTAAAATCGCTGCATAGCCTATTCAACCAACTCAAAAGAAGAAAAATGCAAGCCCTACTGCCAAAGATAAGGCTCCCATGAAGAAATCTTTATTGTTGCCAACTTAAAATCAGCCATCATCTTCCAAGCCACCCTCATCATCTATGACATTGATAGTCTCTGACTCTATGGATTACAACATTATTGAAGACATGAAGAAGACTAGAGCAAATATCTCTTTGTTTGAGCTTAGAAAACTCAAACATCAAAAGAAATTGTTGCTCAAAGAATTAAACGCAGTACCTTTTACCCCTCTTCCAAATGCTGTATTATTCAAGGCAGCCAAAGGAATAGGTAAGCCACCAAGGAAAATTTTAAGGATAGAAAATTTTCTTGAAGTTTAAAACATTGGCGAATCTCACTAATCCCTAATATGAAAATTATAAATGTTTATTGATATATTTGTAAAATTATTCAAATTTATAATTATTTTATATATAGTCTCTATATAATGTTGGCGATTTTTAAGGTAAAATAATTTTATATTCTAAAATTTGGGCGAATCGTCTTTTATAAAATTGGAAATTGGCGAATCTTTTTTGTGGAAAAATCATGGAAAATTAGCCCACTGGGCGAACATTAGCCCCTAAAATTTTCCATGTAAGCCACCATCAGATAAAGTAGATGCTACTGATGCTATTTTGATTGGAGATAGATCTAACTCTCATACTCCTCCTTTTCTATTGACCTATGAAATCTACAATAGAAATATGCATAATTTCTTAATAGATTTAGGGGCTTCATCAAATATAATGTTGTTAGGACCTCATATTGTCTCTTTTTGACCATACATTTTGCTATGATGTCATCCTTTTTCAACTTACATTTAAAGTCCTTGTTACTGTTTTAACCCAATTATTACAAAGGTACACAATATTTCTTCTCATCACTATACGTTTAATTATTTTACATATAATTACGCTATCTCCTTTGTTAATCATTGAATTGATAGTTGCTGAACAATTAAAGAACGATGTGCAGTCCACGTTGTTGAAACTGCCTGGAGATTGCAAGATTACTTCTACAGTTGCTGAAACAGTAGGAATGACGCACAAATCTCGTGGCTGAACAATGGTGATTTGCAGTCTAGATTTGACAGCAACATACGAAGATCACCAAAGGAGCTGCTACACCGGATGTAACGATCATGATCTAAAGACAATATTATTGTAAAAACATTTTGTTGATGGGAAAACTGACTTCCCTATTTTTGTATAAAGGGTTAAAATAGGAATTACAATGTAATAGATTGTAATAGATGTCTCATGTTTAAAAACAGGAGACATCTATATTAGTTGGAGGAACAGACTGCGGGAAAGGCTTAGTTGGAGGAACAGACTACGGGAAAGGCTTAGTTGAAGGAACAGAACTGGAATCCTTTTTTCTGTAACATGACATATTGATGGATGAATAAAATTTTGTTCTGAACATTTCTTTCTAGTTCTCCTCTCCTGGGGAATCTTGTGAGAAGGACAGGGCCCACCTTCATCACAAGATTCACCCATTATATTTCTACAGTGTGTTAAGTGTGTCTTTTATCCATGCCTTGTTAACAATACTGTTTATTGAATATTGTTTTCACATTATTGCTGAAACTCTATTTTCTTTCCAATTGATTGCTAAATTATTTAGTTTATCCCTAGTTCATTCATGAGTGTTTCAGTGGAAATTGAGTTTAAAGAGTAAGTTGGCATTGTGGTAAACAGAAACAGGTGCTGAATATTCCCGCTCTGGGAATAGGGTCATGTTCTCTGTTACAGCATAGCTAGTGCTTCCCTTTGCAGATTGATTCTTTTTCATTAGATTACTCATTTAATGAAATTAAGCTTTCTTTTGTAGCTGTCTGCAATAGATTGTTTTTGTTGTAACTCAGAGCGGAGCTTCAGTTTGCTTAAGCAACGTGTGACTAGTCTTTACTACAACTTTTATTGCTTTTAAGATTGAGTACATATAGTACGCAATTGCCTTTGAAATAAACAAAATTCCCTAGGTTGACAATTTATGTAGCACTTGGTTGTTTGAATTAATAATCAATTAAAGTGACAAACATTTTGGCACCATTTTCAGGGAAGACAATCATAGATTTTAAAAGCACTGATGATTTTCTTTTAGATATGTAGGATGCATGAGAGGACGCAAGAAAACTAATCCTACAGGTGGCAAGGGAAAAGGAAGAGGAGGAAGAAATTTTTTATTGATGGGATTATTTCAAAAGCTATGACTTCTTAGAGGCTAAGCTCTCGAAGGCCACAGACTCAACACTCTCTCCGAACGGACTACGAAACAGAGGAAGTAGTGGGACCTGAAAGGGTTGAAGAGATAGTAGAACATACTGAGGAACCAGTGGAGGACATTGAAGAACCAATAGCAGATATTGAAGTTGAGGAACCATTTCAGGACATTAAGAGTCCAACAGAAAGCACTGAAGACTGGGCAAGTGCAACAGGGGAACAACCAATGGATGGAAACAATGAAGGACTCTTTGGTGGAGGACATGGAGGAGGAGAAGGAAGAGGCGAGAACTCTCTCTCCACCTTGGAATTCTCTATTGGGGAACTTCCCAGAGGAGCAACTCCTATGAAGAACATCCCACTCTCAACCTTACCTAACTTCCATGGCTTATCCTCTGAAGACCCTGATGAGTTTCTTTTCGAGTTTGATATATTCTGTAGAAGTTATGATTATGTGACTAATGCTCAAAAATTGAAGTTATTTCCAGCAACATTAAAATGAAATGTACTGAGATGGTTTATGAGCTTGGGAGGTCATGTGATCACAACATGGGATCAGATGAAGGAGAAGTTTCTGGCCAAATATCAAGACTATTCCTGGACGAAAGAAAAAAGGGAGGAACTATTCAAAATGGTTCAGAAGGAGGAAGAAAATTTGGAGGACTTTGTGGAAAGACTCCAGTATAATCTGCAGAGATCCAATCACCCCAATGTAAGTAAAGATATTCTTAAGACAATATTATTGAAAGGGGTAAGGGATGATTGTTTAGATATGCTAAATATGCTTAGTAAATGGGATATATCTAAAGAATCGTATGATGAAATTGTAAACCTCTACAAGAGATGTTCAAGAGGGGCTACAAATAGATAAAAAAGCAGGGACAATACATATTCAAGAGTCCAAAAATTAGCTAGTGGGGGAGCAACAAGCGCTGAAATAGGTAATCTACTTGAAGAATTTAAAACTGAAATGTTAAGCTCTTTTGCTTCACAGATTGATACCTTGCAGGTTAAGAGAAAAAAGGCAGAGGCAGAAGCTACTTTGGCTGTCTTCTGTCCTAAATGCAGGGAAAAACATCCACTAAGGGAATTCCCATTGGACAAGGTACCAATTTGCACCATTTGTGAGAAGGACCATGAAACTCAACAATGCCCTTCTTTACCATAGATAAAAGCAGCGTTGCAACCAACTGAGGAGGAAGCTGAAGTAGTTTATTTGCTGACACAGAGGAGGCAATGGCGACAAGGTATGAACTCTAGTATGCCATTTAATCGTTGGAATAATTATTCTTCTTTTAATCAAGCAAACTACCCACCATTCAACCAAATGCAATACCCACCCTTTAATCAAATGAATTTCCCACCCATGCAACAAACAAACCCTCCCTTTGTAGACCCTGCAATGTGGACTCCTTGGCCTCCACAACAATCTTATTTTAATCAATGGAACCCAAACTGGAGAGCTCAACAAATTTCGTTCCCAAACCAATTTCCTCAGTTTCAGCAACAACTCTCTCTCCCATCAGGTGCTCCACCAAATAATCAGACAATGAGACCCCAACAGCCTGTACAACCAAACCCTAACCCTAGTAATAATAAAGCAGTGCAAGTCATCGATATTCAGAACCTGCCTACATCTCCTGTGCAGTGTAATGATATTCATTTACGATTCGAGAGAGTAGTTGAGCCAATTATTGATGATATTACCTCTTCTGACTCTGAAAAAGAAGAGACAAAAAAGAGTAATCTTCCTGATAAGGGTGCTGAAACAGTCAAGCCACCCTCTAATAAAGATGCTGAAAGAGCAGAGCCACCATTCCCTGAGCAGCTAGCTCTCACTAAGACACCTGAACCGCCTACTTTTAATCTTCTAGGGGAATTGCAGAATCTTTATGTTAAAATTCCACTTTTACAAGAACTCAGGGATGTATCGATTTATGCCAGAACTGTCAGAGACATTTGCATCAAGAAACCTAGTAGGAACGCTAAAGACCCCATTACAGTGCATGTGATGGGTGATCTAGCTGCTTTAATGTTGGGAAAAACTCCTCCTGTAAAATATGGTGATCCAGGCCATCCTATGGTCACAGTACAGGTTGGAAAAAATATTGTTTCAAAAGTTCTGGTAGACTTAGATGCTGCTATAAATATTATGACCCTTGAAACTGCACAATTGTTACAGCTGAAAAATGTAATTAGAGAGACACCAACCATCCTGGAATTAGCTGACCTTTCCACAACCAAAAGAAGGGGTTATTGAAGACCTAATCATTTCAGTTGAATCCTGGAATTACCCAGCCAACTTTGTTGTATTACAAACTAAAACAAAGTTGGGGGGACATCCTCTGATTTTGGGGAGACCCTGGCTAGCTACAGCAGATGCCTTTATCAGATGTAGATCAGGATCAATGACAATTTCTAATGGATCTGAAACTAGGCAGGTTACTCTTTACCCTCATGCTACACCTATGATTAACAATGATGATTCTGTATGGTTAGACTATGAGGATAATGACACTCAACCCATTTTGACCATTGGACAAGCCTTAACTCTTAAAGACACCACAGAAGATGAAGTAATTAGTAATTTTATTTCTAAACCTTCATCGGTCACTTCTGAAACATATAATCAGTTAATTGCAATTTTGGAACTTGAAACCCAGGAAAAGCTTAAATCTGAAATTCTACCTCAAGCATCAACTGCTATCTCCTCTAAAAGCATAACAGTAGAAATCGAACGTGGCAAAACATTAAACATAAACCCCAATTTATCAGATGCTGAAACACAACAGCTAATGAAGTTACTTCATGAAAACAAGGAAGCATTTGCATGGGACTACACAGACATGAAGGGGATCTCTCCTGAATTATGTACTCATCGTATCTATATTAAGGAGGGGTGCTGACCAGTTTGTCAACCCCAGCGGTGAATGAATCCCAATTTGAGGGAAATTGTTAAGGAAGAACTTCAAAAATTGCTTAATGCAGGGTTTATATACCCCATATCTAACAGTGAATGGGTTTCTCCATTGGTGATAGTACCTAAGAAAAACGGGAAATGGAGAGTGTGTGTAGATTATATAGCCTTAAATAAAGCCACTCAAAAATATCATTTCCCCTTGCCATTCATTGATTAGGTGCTAGACAGCTTGTTAGGAAAGAGATTCTTTTCCTTTTTAGATGGTTTTAGCGGATATAACCAAATAAAAATTGCACCCCAAGACCAAGACAAGACCACTTTTACTAGTCCTTGGGGAACTTTTGCCTATAGAGTTCTCCCATTTGGACTATGTAATGCTCGAGAAACATTTCAAGAGCAGTTATAGGAATCTTTTTTGATATGCTTAATGACTCTATGGAGATATTTATGGATGAATTTACTCCTTATGGTGTGACTTTTGAAGATGCATTACAAAACCTTGAGAAAGTACTTAAATGATGTATACAAGCTCATCTTTCCTTGAGTACAAAAGTGTCATATGATGATGAACAAAGGAATTGTAGTGGAACACTTCATTTCATTCATAGGGATTCAAGTAGATCCATCCAAAGTATAGGTAATTCAGACTCTTTCTATCCCTAAAACACAAGATGATGTAAGAAGTTTTTTAGGAAATGCTGGATATTACAGAAGATTTATCAAATATTTTTCTAAAATAGCTTCTCCTTTGTTTGTGTTACTTATGAAAAATGCTGAATTTAAGTGGACTAATGCCTGTCAGAAAGCATTTGATGAACTTAAGCATCAGTTGTCTACAACTCCTATTCTAAGGGGACCTAATTGGGCACTTCCCTTTCATATATCCTCTGATGCTTCGGATATTGCAATTGGAGCTGTCTTGGGACAAGAAGAAAATAATCTTCCTTATGCTATCTATTTCATTTGTAAGAATATGACTCCTGCTGAGCTTAATTACACAGTTACTGAAAATGAATTTTTAGCAGTCATGTATGCTATTAATAAATTTCAACATTACATTACTAGTTATCCTACTTTTGTTCATACACTATTAAGTATTTAATGAAAAAAACTGTCACAAATGCTCGAGTTACCAGGTGGTTATTGTTATTACAAGAATTTGATATTACAATTGTAGATCGACCAGGTAAAGAAAATGTAGTTGCTGATTTCCTTTCTCGGATAAAAACTGATGATAATACTCCAGTAGATGATTCCTTTCCTGATGAATACTTGTTTGCAGTATCTGCTCACTCACCTTGGTATGTAGACATTGCCAATTATTTGGTTGCAGGGAAGTTACCATCACACCTATCACACTGGGAGAAAGGAAAGATCATTCAACAAAGTGCTTGGTATAGCTGGATAAGTGGCTGTCTTTTTCATATAGGCCTTGATCAGGAAATTCGAAGATGCATTAGAGAAGACGAGGTTTATGATATACTGAAGGCTTGTCATGATGGCCCTTGTGGAGGGCATTTTGATGATAAGAGAACAACACATAAAATTCTCAGGATGGGTTATTATTGGCCCTCACTTTTTAAGGATGCAAAGAGATATGTCAGGGCCTATGATAGCTGTTAGAGAATTGGTCAACCTAATCATAGAGATGAAATGCCACAGAACCCCCAGGTAATACTTGAACCTTTTGAAAGATGGGATCTAGACTTTATAGGACCCATCAATCCTCCATCTAGTCAAAGAGTTTATATATTGGTTTGTACAGATTATATGACTAAATGGGTGGAAGAAAGGCACTTATTAGAGCTAATGAGGAATCTGTTTTAACCTTTCTATTTGAAGAAATCTTTGTTAGGTTTGGAGTTCCTAGAGAACTAGTCACAGATGGAGGACCTCCTTTCAATTCTCATGGTTTTAAAGTTATCCTTCAAAAATATCATATCAATCATAAAATGACTACACCTTACCACCCCCAAGCTATTGGTCAGGTGGAAAGTAAAAATAAAGTCATAGAGGCTATTTTAACAAAAACAGTGAAGGAGAATAGGAAGGATTGGTCCTAAAGGTTGCCTGAGGCATTATGGGCTTACAGAACTACCTGGAGGAACACTATAGGTTTTTCACCCTATGAATTGGTTTATGGTAAAAGTGTTGTTTTTCTTGTGGAATTTGAAATTAAAACCTTAAGAACTGCTTTAGCTGTTAACCTTGATTTGACTGATGCACAAACAACTATGTTGTAGTAGCTTCAGGAATTGGATGAAAAGACGTTGGATGCCATCCATCAAACAACTATGATTCAACAACAAAGAACCAGGTTGGATGATAAGACTATTAAGCATAAGTAGTTCCAAAAAGGTAATTGGGCTCTATTGTATGACTCCCGGTTTGAAAATTTTAAAGGAAAATTACAAACAAGGTGGCTGGGACCTTACGAGATAGATACTGTTTTTCCCAAGGGAATAGTAAGGCTCCTAACAATTGATGATTCTAGAACACCATTGTTAGTGAATGTATATGGGCTACTTCTGTACCAACAATCTATTTCTAAGGAGGATTTTAAGGCCACTTGCATGGCATATTCACATTATATCTTCTTGGGGAAGCCTGTTGCCCCTCATTGCATTTAATCTCTGCATTATATGTTTCTTTATTAGATTATATTTCTTAACTAATAATCCCTGTCAAGGGTTTCCATGTTACAATTTATTATTTTGCAGGTCTCAGATTGGGAGGTTGGTTGAAAAGAATAATTGTATTGTAAGCAGGAAAAAGTTTCATTTTGGGAAACATTCTCATCTCACCTCAGTTCATAGCTCATTCCCCCACATTACCTCTCAACAACACTTTCCTATTTTTCTTTACAACAACATCTCTCTTTATTGTTCCCCATTGCTAAAACACCAACTTTTCCCATTTTTCCCGTTGCTGAAACACCAACTCTTCCCATTTTTCCTATTGCTGAAACACCAATTTTTCCCATTGCTGAAACACCGAATTTTTCCATCTCTCCCTAAAACACCAATTTTTCCCATTTTCACTATAATTGAAACATTAATTCCTCTCAAAAGGATGAATACATATTACTTTCCATTGTGAGAATCATCTACTGATCCTTATAACTTTGATCTTTCACTACCTCCTATTATGTTTATAAAAGCTTTTCACATAAATACCCTCATATTATAAAACCCTTTTTCATAACCATTGGTGATCTATTAGCGACAAAATAATATTTTCAGAATATCAATCGAAGGCAAACATGAGGTATGCATTTGTTATGTGTAAATATTAAACTATAGTTAATGAGAAGATTGTGACATGATTACCGCAATCGTCGTACATTCAAACTTATCATTTTAGCCGCAGTTGGGGGGGAATACCAAAATTTTGCAATCATTTCACGATATGCCAATCACTGTCGTTTTTTTACCACGATCATGTCCTGTCACCCCATCTTTGTCCTATTATGTCACAACCTCATTTGAAAATCTTACTTTGTTTCGGGTGCAGTAACTCGGCTCTGTACTGTGCATTTTACTGAAGCGAGTAACTATGGGAGGTAATGCTATTCGAAATGAACCCAGCTCAACAGCTCTATTGGAATTTCACCCAGAAGTATATCAGATTTTTCAGCAGGCAGGCTGGGTAGATTATTTTCGAAGGCTTCAGGGATTTGATCCTCAGCAAGTCCTTGAATTTGCACGTAATTTACGGGAAGGCTACTCTACTGTTCAAGGAGTCTGAATACCAGTAACAGAGGATGATATAGCACAGGTTTCAGGTTTACCGGCCAATGGCATTCGATGGTTCAGTCGTAAACACATCATTTTGAACACACAACAGGACTTCCTTCTACCAGGAGAGCGGGTCGAGCCTAAAGGCAGGGGTGTTGCACTTCATTCATTACCACTTCCATGGTCGACAGTTGCCGAGTTTGTCAAGCACTATCTCACCTGCGAAGGACATTACCAGGTAGTTTATCAGCATGATTTTGTGTTGTTAAATCATTTAAGACATGGTCATCTGCTAAATATGCCATACTATCTGCTTGGGTGTCTAAAGAATATGTCACATTATTCCATGAATGCGAAGTACCCACTCCTTTCCCTCACTCACCATCGTCTTGTTCAGCTTCTAATTCAAAAGGGCTTTGCCCAACAGAATCCACCTCTCCTTAAAAACCCACCCCCGAAACCCCATGAATCTGTTGAAATTCCTCAAGAAGCAACCGAAAATCCCCAAGAAATTGCTAAACTTCCTCGAGCAGCAACCAAAAATCCTCAGGAAATTGCTAAAATTTCTGAAACAACAGCCGAAACTGCCCAATTAAATGTTGAAAATCCTCAACATACCCCTGGAATTCCTCAGCAAATTGAAAATCCTTCTGCACAACAACCAGGGAGAGTCTTTGATTCCCCACCACCTGCAGCAGTTAATCCAATTGACCCCTGCACTGCGTCGACTCCACCCCATAATTTAGCTAAATCATCCACTTCCATTGTCCATATCCCCAGTGATGATTCAGATGACAACATTCCCATTGCTAAATTAAAAATAAAAAGGAAAGAAAAGGCTACGCCCCTACCAAAAAGATGAATAAGGGCCTCAATCAAAGAAGCTATTACTCCTGATGACCCTCCTACCCCAGAGAAAGCTACTCATAAAAGAAAAACCACTATTATTCCTACCTTTTTACCTCGAAGATGAATGAGGATGTCTTTTGAAGCAGCAACTAAAACCACTACCCTAAATTCCACACCTATTATCCTAAAACCCCATACCCCACCATAGTTCCAAGGCCCTGAATCTTTACCTACCTCACCCTCGGGTACTGAAATGCAAAATGCACAGGATTTTGTGACATCATTCCTTTCAGAGAACGTAGCTATCACACAAGAACCAGCTACTAATTCAGCAGCTACTCCACAAGTACCAGCTGCTGATCCATCAAAAGTAGATACCCAAGATGATACACAACATGTAGCTGTCCCGCAAGAACTAGCTACTGACTTAGCAGGTGCTACACAAGAACCACCTGCTGATGTCCATAAAACAGATGACTAGGATGTAGTTTCTCCAGCTACTAACTCAGCAGTTGCCACACAAGAACCACTTGTTGATGTCCATAAAATAGATGACCAGGACGTAGCTGCTCCAGCCACTGACTCAGCAGTTGCCACACAAGAACCACCTGCCGATGTCCATAAAATTGATGACTAAGATATAGTTGCCTCATAAGAACCAGCTACTGACTCAGCAGTTGCCACACAAGAACCACCTGCTGATGTCCATAAAATTGATACCAAGATGTCGCTGCCCCACAAGAACCAGCTACTAACTCAACAAGTGTTACATTGCTGAAGAAAAAAATATAGATAATCAGGAACCAGCTACGTAGTCAGCAGCTGCCACATAAGAACCATTTGCTGATATGCAAAATTTGGATGTGCAGGATGATATAGCTGTTACAGAACCAGCTGATGATTCAGCAGATGTCACACAAAGACTACCTGCTAAGGCTACAAATAATGAAGCTGCTACCGAACAACAACCCTTCCATCCACCGGAATCAGCTACTGAGACTGTGACTGCTACACAAAGCTCAGTCACCTTCGCTTCCCTTTTACAAGAAAATGCGTTTCTGAAATCAGAGCTCGAAGTTTATAAACAGGAATTAATAGTGGCAAGGGAAGCCTATGAAAGAGAGCTTAATATGTATACTTTAGCTCATGCAGCATCTGCAGCCGAGAAAAGTGTAGAGAAAGATCAATATAATGAATACATGTGTAGCCAATGTGGTAATATTTATCATCAAGTTGGTTATAAGATAGTCGAAGTCCCATTGCCTGGAGCCACTCCTGCATCGACTCCTGTTATAGTTAAAAAGGAACACCCTGCTGTTACACAAGAACCAGCAGGGCCTTCAAATATTTTTGAAAAAGAAGTGAAACCACAAGTATCTCGGCCTACTCTGGTTGTTAAAACTGAAAGTCTTGCATCAAGGCCTACAAAGACTGTGTTTACTCAGACTAAACCTCAACATTGACTATCTTCACTCAGATCACAAGCACTCAAGCACAAATGGATATATGGAAGAAGGAATATGTTATGTCACAGGAAAGGATCTTGCAGGAACATAAATTATCATGGCAAAATCATATATATGCAAATTGGGAAGTGTTGGAACAGTCTTGTGCGTAGAACAAGGAGAATAAACAGTTAAAAAATAGATTATCTCACATGTTTGATCTGGTTCAAATACTACTGGCCACCAGGAAACCATCCTTTAATTATTTTGTGTTTCTTGCAGAGCGCCTAGCGTTCTTCCAAGTAAAGGCAACTAGAGATGGACGACCTCATGAGGTATCGACACCTCAACAGTTTATCAAAACATTCACAGAGGCATCAGACAGTTAACAAAATTTACTTTGTGAACTATACCTCCATAATGAAGCCATGCCTGAGGATAGAAAGCTTAATCTGATCCCTCTAGTTCGGAAAATTCAGATTAGAGCCTTTGTCTCTTTCCTGGCCAATTAGCTCACGTGGCAAAATGCCTTCCTTTCAACAAAACACAATGAAGATAATCGCCTTCTGTGGATTCGATCCGAACCACAAAATGCTACTGTTTTCGTCGTTGAATATCATCAGTTTTTAAGGGAACCAGGAATGACTGAGCATCTCAGAGAATTACAGGCAGCAATCTTAAAATATTACCAACATTATGTCAAAGCCAAGGGAGCTCTTGCCTTACAGGCAAACAATCTATTTTGGGAACACTGCCCTAAGGAGAGAAAGGAATATCATCCCTTTAACCCTCTTAATCTTCAAACTGCAATTTCACGACTATCTAATTATGTCAAATGCATTCAACAGTGTGCTGAAAAGTGGTTAGGATATCATTTTCACTTCCCTCTTCTATGGTTTCCAGTACAGGAATATAAGGCTTATTTCAAGTTGTCTAAAAAGGAGGAGCTTGCAGCATGGCGGAGATTACAAAATGTCCAGGGTTTCAGAGATTTGGTTGATAGTACCTTCTATACTTACTGTCTAAGTAATTTGCATTGTACAACCCAGTACTCGGACTCAGACTCAGAGTAAAAGTTGCATGAGGACATGCAACCCTTTCAGTTGGGGGGATGTTAGGACCTCATATTGTCTCTTTTTTACCATACATTTTGCTATGATGTCATCCTTTTTCAACTTACATTTAAAGTCCTTGTTACTGTTTTAACCCAATTATTCCAAAGGTACACAATATTTCTTCTCATCCAAATACGTTTAATTATTTTACATATAATTACGCTATCTCCATTGTTAATCATTGAATTGATAGTTGCTGAACGGTTAAAGAATGATGTGCAGTCCACGTTGTTGAAACTTCCTGGAGATTGCAAGATTACTTCTACAGTTGCTGAAACAGTAGGAATGACGTGAAAATCTCATGGCTGAACAGTTGTGATTTGAAGTCTAAATTTGACAGCAACAGAAGAAGATCACCGAAGGAGCTGCTACATTGGATGTAACGATCATGATCTAAAGATAGTATTATTGTAACATCATTTTGTTGATGGGAAAACTGACTTCCCTATTTTTGTATGAAGGGTTAAAATAGGACTTACAATGTAATATATTGTAGTAGATATACATTAGTTGGAGGAACAGATTGCGGGAAAGGCTTAGTTGTAGGAATAGAACTGGAATCCTTTTTTCTGTAACATGACATATTGATGGATGAATACAATTTTGTTCTGAACATTTCTTTCTAGTTCTCGTCTCCTGGGGAATCTTGTGAGAAGGACAGGGCCCACCTTCATCACAAGATTCACCCATTATGTTTCTGCAGTGTGTTAAGTGTGTCTTTTATCCATGCCTTGTTAACAGTACTGTTTACTGAATATTGTTTTCACATTATTGCTAAAACTCTGTGTTCTTTCCAATTGATTGTTGCATTATTTAGTTTATCCCCAGTTCATTCATGAGTGTTTCATTGGAAATTGAGTTTACAGAGTGAGTTGGCAGTGTGGTAAATAGAAACAGGTGCTGAAGATTCCCGCTCTGGGAATAGGGTCATTTTCTCTGTTATAGCATAGCTAGTGCTCCTTTGCAGATTGATTCTTTTTCATTAGATTACTCATTTAATGAAATTAAGCTTTCTTTGGTAGCTGTCTGCAATAGATTGTTTTTGTTGTAACTCAAAGTGGAGCTTCAGTTTGCTTAAGCAAGGTGTGACTAGTCTTTACTACAACGTTCATTGCTTTTAAGATTGAGTACATATAGTACGCAGTTTCCTTTGAAATAAACAGACTTCCCTGGGTTGAAAATTTATGTAGCACTTGGTTGTTTGAATTAAAAAGCAATTAAAGTGACCAACATATGCCAGCCTCGGTTTGCTCAAAATTGAATATTGAGCCCCAAAAATCTGCAATGCATATTGTTCGGTTGGATCAAACTAAGGTTCAAGTCTTAGGAGAGATCAATTCAGTCACCATTAGGTTATTAGCTGATCCTAGAGTAGTCCAGAGAATTGATATATTGATTGCTAACATCCTTGAGTTTTATGGGTTAATTTTAAGCAGGGATTGGTCTAAGAAACTCCATGGTTACATTTCTACTGATTGGTCTCATATGTGGCTCCCCTATAAAAGAAAACCAAATCAAATTAAGATCGATCAGGAGAAGCACATGGCTCATACTGTAACGGAGTTTGAGAAGGAAAATAAACCCATAGCTTTCAATAATAACATTCTCAGAAATTACTCAGCCGAATCATTCTTTGGTAATTTTAATGCTCAATCGTCACCTTTTTCTGTTAATATTTTCACATCACAAACAAAAAACTTTTCTCATACAGATACATCTAGGTGTGTGACTATTGCTGAAGAAATTGTAAATAAACCTGTAGATAAGCGTGTATTTTGGTATTTATATTTTGATGGGTCAAAATCCAATGATGGCACAGGAGCATGATGTATTTTAGTTAGTCTTGAGGGGGGAAAAGCTATGCTCTCATGCAGACTAGAATTTGAGTGTACAAATAATACTGCTGAATATGAGGCATTGATTCAAGGGCTTTATAAAGCGATAGGCCTGAAGATTCAATATCTAAAAGTATTTGGTGATTCTGAGATTGTCATCAAACAGGTAAGGAATACTATCCATTGCCTTCCTGGACTTCTCAAGCATTATCAGTCCTTGCTTCAAGACCTTATATCTCATTTTATAGCATTTAATATTTCTCCCATTCCTAGATCTCAGAATGCAGCAACTAATTTATTAGCCAATGTTGCTTCTAAGCTCCTCCCATCCGAGGATTACAACCCTAATAGGTTTTCAGTCAAATTGATTTTTAGACCATCTGCTCCAGACAATGTCATCAATTGGCGGGTATTTAATCATGACGAAGACATTTTGAATTTCTTAACTTCTGAGAAATCCTATGATGACCAGATTATTGATGAGAATGATCATGATCTCAAAACAAAGACCGGATAAGAATTACATACCTAAATACATAGTCAAACTTGAAGATCTTTATGATATCAAGGATAGGTTTAAACAAGTTACTAATTCAAAACTTCAAAGTTCTACTTTGAGGTTTGAATTAACAAATTTTGGCACTGAGGCCAAACCACAAAATATTAATCTAGGACTAGGGCTCACCTCAGAAGAAAGATTTTCCTTTATTAGATTGTTGAATAAATATAAAAATGTTTTCTCTTGGGATTATGACGATCTAAAAATGTATGATACTTCTATCATACAACACACAATTCTAATGATTTCTGAGGAGAAACCCGTGCAACAAAAATTGAGGAAAATTCATCCGAATCTAGAGAGTCAGATCAAAGTAGAGTTGAATAAACTCTTGAAAGCTAAGATAATTTTTCTAGTCAGACATTCGAAATGGGTTTCTAACTTAGTACCTGTTAGAAAGAAAAATGGTGATATTAGGATCTGCATTGATTTCAGAAATCTTAATAAGGCAAGCCAAAAGGATAATTTCCCACTACCAAAAATGGAACAAACTCTTCATTTAGTTGTTGGTTCCGAAATAATGTCTTTTTTGGATGGTTTTTATGGATATAACCAAATATTGGTGCATCCAAATGATAGACTAAAGACTACATTCAGAACCAAATGGGGAACATATGCCTACCAAAAAATGCCTTTCGGTTTGATTAATGCTAGAGCTACCTTCCAAAGAGCAATGGATATAGCATTCAAGGGTTTGATTAATAAGTCAGTTGTTGTCTATTTAGATGACATAACTGTCTTCTCCAAGAAAAGAGCGAATCATTTACATGATTTGAAACAAATCTTTGAACGCTATAAAAGGTATGGGATTTCATTAAATCCCAATATATCATTCTTCTTTCTTGATCAAAGGAAAATTTTAGGGTTTATCATATCTAAATATGGCATTTATATTGATCTAGAAAGAATCAAGGAGATTTTTGATATTCCTCTGGCACACAATAAAAAATCAATACAATAATTTTTAGGTCAAATAAATTTTGTAAAAAGATTTGTTATTGATTCACTTTTATAAATTATGTGGAATGCATTTTACAATAAAATTATAAAAATAACTCAATATTGCATGAACTTTTTCAAAACTTAGCTTGAAAAAAGATATACTTGAACTGAAGACTTTTTAATAAATAAAATAACTTTCAACATGGTAAGCTAAATGGAGGAGGAAGATTTTTTTAA
This sequence comes from Pinus tabuliformis, assembly GCA_031772625.1. Lineage (NCBI taxonomy): Eukaryota > Viridiplantae > Streptophyta > Pinopsida > Pinales > Pinaceae > Pinus > Pinus tabuliformis. Next base: position 818,822,628 of record CM062805.1, read on the forward strand.
TATTTGTCTCAAAGTGCGTGCTTATTCCAAAAACCCTTTTTTTGTTATAAAATATTCAACACAACTACATACAAAAATAAGTGAAATTCAAAAAAAAAATCCAAATCTCAACAATAATAGGACTATGTTTTGATTGGATTCCCCATAGAATGCAAGTTTTCTCTATGTTTCTGATATGTCAAAGATCACACAAACCTGCTTTTTCGCTAATTGTTTTACCTTTACAGACCATGATTAAGAAAAATTCAGTGTTCAAATGGGGGCATAACGAAAAGGAAGATTTTTGATTCAATCAAACAGTCGATCATTAATGCTCCTTCATTGAAAACTCCAAATTTTTCTAATCATTTTATTTTGTATACTTTAGCATCCGAAACTTCTTATGCAGCTGTGTTGACACAAATCAATGTTCAACAAGTTGAAGCACCCATATCCTTTTTCAATTCTAATCTACAAGGTGTGGAACTTAATTATTCCGAAGTAGAAAAGAAAGCTTTCGCTGTGTTCAAATCTATTAAACACTTTAGGCCATTCCTCCTAAAGACTCATACAAAAGTAATAGTCCCATTTTCGGCAGTGAGACAATTACTAGTCCAAAGGGAAGTAGGAGAGAAGAGAGCCAACTGGGTTACAACATTACAAGAATATGATTTAGATATTAAACCAATGAAAATTGTAAGAGGTCAAGGTTTTTTCAAGTTATTAGCAGGAGCTTCTAACATTCCGGAACATGAAGATTAAAACAATGCTCACCAAATAAATGAGATAAGTATCATGAAATCTGAATCTCAATATGAAGATTTGGTCTTTTATTTAAAAAATGGATATTCTATTCCTAATCTCTCTTACAAAAACAAACGTTCCTTGAGGTTGAAAGCAAAACACTTCGAAATCATTGATTATTTGTTATTTAGAAGGAATTATGATTCAGTTTTGTTAAGATGCCTTGAAAAGGCTGAAGCACAAAAGGTGTTGCAGGAATTACATGATGGTATGGAGGTGATACAACAACTCACAAGATAATACATGTTGGATATTATTGGCCCACTTTATTCAAAGACACCCATGACTATGTAAGGGAATGTAAAACATGCCAAACTGCCAGTGGAAGACAAAGGAAGCTAGGTTTTCCTTTGCAATCAGTGAACATTTAACAACCATTTGAACAATGGGGATTGGATATCATAGGCGAGATTGTTCCACATTCTTCCAAGCAGCACAGATATATCCTTACAGGCACGGATTACTTCACAAAGTGGGTAGAAGCAATTCCTTTGAAGGTAGCCAACTCTGATGCAATCATCGAATTCATTGATCAATTCATCATTACCAGGTTTAGCGTACCAAATGTTCTCATTTTTGATAATGCATCTTATTTTTCTAGAAATACCATACTTGAATTTGCTCTTAAAAGAGGATTTAAATTGAAATATTCTGCAAACTACTATCCCCAGGGTAATGGTTTAGAAGAGTCAACCAACAAAAATCTTATCAAGATTATTAAGAGAACTATTGACCAGAATCAAAAGAATTGGCACAAGTCTTTGATATTTGCATTATGGGCAGATCACATAACACAGAAGGCCTCAATAGGTACTTCTCCATTCAACTTAGTGTATGGGAAAGAAGTTGTGATACCAACAAACTTAGCACTCCCATCTCTAGCCCTAGTGCAATTTATTGAAGAAAACCCCTCCTCTTCTATTCAATTAAGATATGATCAAATCCTTAATTTAGAAGAGGAAAGGGAAAAATACATAATTACACATGCAAAACATCAACAGATTATTAAATCTTATTTTGACACTTCTATCGGCCCAGAATTTTTACAAATTGGTGATCTTGTTTTGTAATGGGACAAAGGGCACGAAGACAAAGGAAAACATACTAAATTTCAACAGATGTGGCTTGGACCATTTCAAATCATTGAGAATTTAGGCTCATCAATGTTCATATTGCAAGATCTATCAGGAAAGAGAGATTCTCTTCCTGTCAATGGGTTTATCTTGAAAAAATTCTTTACTTAAGGAGGTAACCCCTTCTTACTTGTAAATATTCATTATGTAGTTTTATTTGTTTAAATTTTTATTTGTAAGAAATAAGGTTGTAAATAGTCTTCCATTTACCTTTTACCATTTGAAAGTGGTTTAAGAAAATATTGTAAATACTTACTTTCGATAGATGGAAACCTTTAAGGAAAAGGCTATAGTTTTAGAAGGTTAGATAAAAATAAAACTCTGAGAACCTCTTCTAAATCTGTAAAATCTCCACAAGCCTTGAACATACTATAAATCATTCCAAGTTTTAAGGAGCTAAGAGAGGTTATTTGTAAGAAGTAAAGACTTTTCCAAACTTAGCATCTACAACTCTTAAATTGTCATCCATAGACTCTTGAGGAGAAAGTCATTCACCCCATCCATTAAGTTTGTGATTTTTCAGATTGTAATTCTAAAATATGTTTGAAATAAAAGATAAGAGGTCTCATCATGAACTTGCTTACCATGATCATATGGAACTAATTAAACTGACATTACCAATACTGCATATCAAAACAGGGTAATTGCTTATAATCATAAGACAAGGGGTCTCATCACGAGCCAACTTGTTCAGTTCAATTACAACTAGTGAATAGCATTGTCAATAGCTGGCCACCAAACCAGGGCAATGGCTTTTTATCTTTTAAAGAAATAAAAATAATAGAAAATACAAAAAGGAAAAAATATGTGTATACATATCTTTTTGAATTATCTCTCAAAAGTTATACTCTTATATGGATGGGACAATGAATGATTAAATGGTTAAAAGGTAACCCTGTCGAGACTATAAACGTCTGCTGGCAGCAGAGGCACTACCTGTGACAACAGAGTAAACTTAAAAGCTAAGTTGGAGAAGCCCCCTGCTTTATTTATACCAACCAATCAAAGTTTGAATAAGCCCAAAATGCTTTTATTTTTAAGATTGGAAAAGGAATTACAGAAATATTTTTTTATTATATTCAGAGTTAATCTTTATCCAACTATTCTTAGATTTGTTTTCTTTATCCTCAATGGTTTCCAAATTAAGAAAGTTATAGATATTGCATTACTTTCTCAGAGATAAATGTTTCTCCTAGTGAATCACCAATTTTTGTGTTATACAACAACCCTCCCCATTTCAAAATTTTTATCCAAAACTTTAACAAGAAATGGGTCCCCTTTTTAAGACTTAGTTAAAATAAATAATTCAATAATAATAAAAAACTTTGATTTAACCACATAACACATGAAATTCCTTATGAAAAGGTCTGATCCGATATAAATATCAACCAAGACATTTTTGTAAAACAAATGTAAAATAATATGTCGCATCATTTATTTAAAGGATAGACTTAAAAGGCTCTCATTGGAAAATCTCTGATGCGATAATGCTATTGGAAAGTGCAAATCACTAGTCATCAAAGAAGAATTCCAAAATTTCACTCAAAACTTCCGATGCGATAATCTGATCGCAATCAGCCATCGCTGAAGGCATGAGACACATAAATATCTATTGTTAATCGCTAATGTAATTTCATTAAAAACGCACTTTTCGATAAAAGGTTTTTAAACGAATGTTTGCGGGTTTAAACCTTAAATCAACTATAAACGAAAAACAAAGGATTTATTGATTATCCCATCTTCCCATGATAACTCACTTTTATTGCAGTCAGAGCTAGGTATGGAAAGAACTAAAGCTTAACCTTTGTGCCTCCTGATCTGCGATATGAGATTTTCGCTAATCGTTGATTGGGAAAGATAAGAGATCCACTTGAAAGCACTGTTACTAATATGTGTGATGCGAAATATCATTATGATATTTAAGTGTCATGATTGGCAGTTACGGAAGTCATTAATAGAGCAGTTAAGGTTGAATCCTTCGAGGATTCCATCGGTGGTAATATTTGAGTTCCTATTTCTTATCACGCTTGAATTAGCATTAATCTTTTTATTCTGCGTTGGCTTTGAATGGGTTTTTCTCTATTACGTTCTTTTGTTTCTTTTACAGAGAAAGTTTGAGTTGATGAATCCAGCAAAAATGATGAAGAAATCAAAGAAACCAAAGGCCACCGTCATAGCCAAATATGAACTAGTGAAGAAGGTCTTGACATCTGATACTACCTGCCTCGGTCTAGGTAAGGCTTCCTGGGAAAGTATTTACAATTTACCGGAAGCTGAGGATCCAGAAGAGATTGAAGAAGAAGTGGAAACAACAGATTCCATGGACAAGTCAGAGAATACTCTTAAGGATTTTGCTTGCTCCTATCTTCATAGAATAGCAGCTCGCGCCAAAGTTTTACCCTATAATGACTTGGTCAAGTGGGTTATTGAAAGCATCAATATCACAGACAGAACTTTCTTTACGATTGATGGAAGAATGTTTGGGTCGTTCAAAGCAAAAGATATCAAAAGAATGTACCATTTGCTTGAACTGCAGAAGCGATACAACAAAGCATTTTTGGAGGCTTTCGCCAAAGAAAACACCATCGAATCAGACCTTACCAGAAAATGGAGGCATTTTCTGACCAAACACAAGCATGAATCATCAGGTATGTACTTCGTAGACTCATTGGCATCTCCTTACTGTTATGTTGGTGCTATGATGTGCAAACTCTTTGGAGTCCATGATTCTGCCAAATTTTCTATAGAGATGGTACCTTTAATGGAGGCTACAGTTAATTCTTATATCATGGATTAGAGAACCATTTTTTCTGATAAAATGGCCAACCAAATACTTGATTATAGGAAAAACAAGTTCATGAATACCCAGGTAATACCCGTGTTTTATATGAGTGCTTATTTTGTGGACACTATCTATTTCAATTATGAATATCCCATTCTAGGATGGAAATGGACTCCACAGGACCCGAACCCCATTTATATCTATCATAAGGAATTGTGGAAATCTCATTACAAAAATTATATTTATAGAATCTATCATGGTTTAATCCTCCCTGTGTATTATGCCATATTTAATAAACCTGCTCCTAGGTTGTCCTAGGAAGCCTGTGTCGACCTAACTGCAATTGGTAGTTGGTTTGGTGAAGAAAATTTCACCTACATTAGACTTTTTGGCAGCATTACTGACCCACATGTCCTTCCCTTATACATCCCTGATAAGATACTTGCCAAAGAGTTAGCATATCAGATAACAGTAGAAGGGATTTCAAGGAACCTAAAGGAGTCTAAAAAGCATATGTGGCCTTCATCCCCCCTTCGATGTGGTGATTTCACGCTATATGACTTCAAACATGCAGAGAAGGAAGCTGAGAAAATAAAAATGTTAAAGTTAGCAGTCATCCCAAAAAGGTAGTATGATCCTAAATCTGTTGCCTACAATGTCACTTATCAGGCCAAAATTGCCAAGTTTGAACATGAGAAGGATAGTTATGATGATTTGTTTGCTTCAGCGGAGTTATTTTCTCAAGTGAAACAACTGGCAAAAATCAAATTGGGAGCGCAGGGACTAGAGGAATTTTACAAGTTCAGGACACAGAGATTGGAAACGCTACCTCTGGACTTGTTAAATACTACTTCTATGGTGCAACTAGAAGGCCACTGTGAAGAGAAAATTATTGAAAAGACTCTTGAAAAGGAAAAGACCCTAGAAAGGGAGCAGACATAGGAAGGAACTAGTGAGCCCCTTGATATGAATATCAATATTGATACTAATTTAATCAAGGAATGGGAGCAGTTCGACTTAATCATCAATGACCCAAATAAATCCCAAGAGCTCACTACACCAAAAATTCCTACAGTGCAAAAGCCAGAAGTTATTACAGTTCTGATTGAAGGAATAAGTGACCTACCCAGAATTCAACAGGACATAGAGATTATTCCTGAGACTCCTACTCAGGAGATTGTACTACAAACTGAAGAAATACCACCTCTCGATGTCTAATACAGTCTGAAGCATAGGACTGTAGTTAAAAGATAGAGGAAGAAGAGGAAAATTGATCAAAGTCCTCTTTTAAATCCTCAAACAGAAATGATGAACGTGGTATGGAAAGCAGAAGTCAAATCCTCTGAGGATTTAACAAAGCTATCTCAGTATGCAGGAGCTTACACAATGATGATAATGGATAAAGCCTCAGAGTTCAGCCATCTGATGAGGGAAAAGGATAAGATGATTACCCAACTTGAGGTGCAATCGGAAGAGCAACAAAAAAAGATAAATCAGCTTGAAAAACAATTAATAGAGCAGAGGCAACGAAATGAGCGATTAAGAGAGAAGTTGAAACAGGAAAAACAGAGGATTGATGAGCAGACCCTCCATAAACAACGGGAGTTGTCTAAGGAATTGAGTAGACTTCAGATGTTAAGTGAGCAAGAAAATAACGCAAAGGAAGATCAAATTGCACAAATGAAAGAACAGATAGAGAGGTACAAGGGTTATCCACAGGTAAGCGAATTCAGAACAGAAGCCTTGGAAATAACCAAAGCCTTGTCCCGACAGTTGGATGTTATTTGCCGAAATATATCATTGGCCAACCCCTTATGTGATATCTCCACATCAATGATTGAGAAGGAATTAGATGCCGAAATTGAATTAGAAAAGGCAGATGAAAGGTTAACCAATTTTCTTTCCTAGCAAGATTTCACAGAAGGAATGGCTACCAACCTACCAAGAATACAAGAATCACATAAGGAAATCTTATTTTCTGAATGGTAGTCCCAGCTAATGAAAGTTGTAAGAGCAACTTCTAGATGCAGAACTGTAATGAATGGTCTGATTGAATTGATAAATAATAGTTTGCGTATGTCTAATTTGATCACCGATTGCTCTCCAGGTAAAATCCAAAAAACAAATTCATTGGAACAACATTGGAAATAGGAGCTGGCACATAGGGAAAAACAGATTCGGGGAATCCAAATCTTGACATGGGAAACATTCTAGTTTTTCTTAGTCAATCCACATAGCCAGTAGATGGCCATGAAATGTCTTTCGGATGCAATCAATTGCATGATCTCTGAACTCTCTGATGCCACCTATACAACTCAGCTACACTCCAAGATGAGTCAACCTCCAGAAATCCAGCCTATGCTTGCAATCTGTGAGCTACAATCACAGGAAAAGAAGCCGATACAATGAATTCATTCAACTGCCATAGCACTGCTATTTTCATGATGAATCCCAAATTTATATGTCTATAGTTAGACCAGCGCATAGCAATTTTTATTGATAGTTTGTTTTAATTTTTAGTATTTATGACCCTTTCATGTATCTAGAAAGGGTCTGCAATTTGTATTAAAACTTGACTTGGGAGTTGCACTATTGTACTTCTAATATTTTTTTATTACAAACTGGACCAAAGTTCTGCAGTTTTGTCAAAGAGGCTTTTATAAAATTTTCACTTTTGCATCTTTTGAAGGTGTTCTCAAATAGGAAAGAAGAATCTAAATGTTGTTTACATTGGGAGAATTCAAATGCATAGGGTACTATTATCACTATTTTTTCCTTATTTCTCTATGCGAATGAACATTTCTCAGCATTGCTATAGCTATATATATATATATATATATATATATATATATATATATATATATATATATATATATATATATATATATATATATATATATATATATATATATATGTTTTTCAAGCAATTCTTTAGCTTGTCATTTCTGAATGTTTTAGAATTGTTATCATTTGGATATATATGTCAGTGATATATATTATGATCAATGCGATAATGTTTTTATTATTACTTTGTTTAACTACTTAAACAAAGTAATCATCATATGAATGCATATTTCTATTTTATGAATAAGTCATCTTTATGGTTATTTGTTCAATAGAAACAATTAAAAAATCGTGTTATTAAAATAATACCCGGGATAGATCAGTGATATTTGTATATTTTTGCATTGTAGGATAAAACACTTATCATCTTCATTATAAACTACAAACCAATCACCCATCAATTCATATATCACTGAGAAACTGGTCCCATTACATCCAGTCGGAGCCACCACACCAAACGGAAAGTAGCTGCACTAAGGTCTGGACTGGGTGGTTTTCCTTGATGTTGATGCAATGATTTCAGAGGCATCAACACACCCATAGGAAAGAAAACACTCTTGCCTCCATAAGAGACTCAACCTAGCTCATATGGATCCATAGATTCTGGGCATTTATTTGACTGAATTTTGACATGAACTTCAGATCTCTATGACCTTGAAACTAGGGTTACCTCAGTCAATATTATGCCTATGGCTACTTCTATTCTGGCCCAGCTTTCTAGTGCAGATCCTCCTCCATTTGTGTTGGTGTCTATCACAAACCTTGCAACCTTCTAACCAATATAATACAGGGTCTCAACCCTCTCTGCTATTTCAGAATTTGATGTTGCCTTCACATAGAGACACCACTGAGAGCACATGCCCAGATTCTCATGAGCAACCTCTGTTGAGCTTGATCTTCCAAAAGAGAACCAATAATATTCCATCCTACTTCCTAGCTCAAACCCATTAAGTTATGTGACATTATTATGAACCCTCACATGATGATATTGCTCTTGGTGGATGATCATAGCCTCCCTTTAGCATCCCTAAATCTACCCTCTAACAATACCTACTTTAGGACTACATATCTCCTGGCCTCCTTGATCAAATGAGCTCTTTCTCACTTGATGTTATTGCCTTCATCCTAAGGCCTCCTTAAATCACTTTTCCTAGTCCTCTTATGAACCCTCTAGAACTTACGAGTTTTATCGACTTAGATCTTAGGAAATATTAATTTTCTTATAGATTTTAAACAACATATTGGGTCCAAAACCCCTTCGATTGGGTTCTTTTCCCACAAAGCCTTTTGTGATGAAAATCACACAAATCCATTTCACTAGGCTTGTGGAGTACCTCCCAAACTACCCAATTCAACAACATAGTTTAGTTGTAGTAACCGTAACTTGGTCAAGCTCTTGTAGTCAAGCAAGGACTTGGGTAGATTCCCAAGTTGAAAATTAAGTAAGGGTAGTTGTGAGGGCATGATAGCTAGGGAGGGTCGGGGCATGCCAAGGAATGAAAATGTGTGCTAACACATGGCGGACAATGTCAATGCATGTTAAGGAGTGTTAGGGAGTGTCGAGGCATCACAAGGGAGAACTATGTCAGAATGCATGGAAAGAAATGGATAAGAGTGTGTGCTAGGGAGTGTCAGCGAATTCAAGCATTCCAAGGATGAAGTGTGTTAGGAGAAGTCCAGAATAATATTTGCATGGGACAAGCCTAATGGTTGTAATAAGGGGCTCAACATAGTAGTTTTAGACAAAAAGAGACTTTGTGCTAGAACAACATTATTTTTCCTAGAACTATTATTTTTATATGAGATGTGGCATGCTTTGGCTGCATGTTCATGTTCTAAACTATTCTAGATAATTTCATATTGTACATTGTTGTGTATAAGTTTTGGGGCTCTTGACTTGTGTCGGCTTATATCTTGTGTGTTTTGTGCATCTTGTGGTTCTTGCAAACTCTCAGTTAATGCTATATTGTTTATATGCAAGCATTATCGTACATCCCATCCCAGTACTACTAGGCCAAATAGAGAGCAATCGACCTCTTGGCTTTACCGTATATCTCTCCATTCACTAGAAATGATTCTTAGGCCCACCGAGGCACACAATCTGGCTCAGGGGTTACTATGCTGATGGCTTTACCGTGATCCACAGTCTGGTTCAAAGGACCACTAGCCCATGTGTTTTTCATTTCGGAGATCCACCTCACTCAATTTCGAATCCATCCGGCAACTAGCTCAACCAAAGTATGAGAACCCATCTCATCAAGGTTATCTAGAAATGGCAAGGCTAGGCTAAAAACGCTGTCACCCCTGGGAAAACCCATGCCATGATAGAAAAGAACCACATGCAATACCATGTATGCCAAATATAGCAAGGAAATCACACATGCAAATCAATACCTATAAAGAATCTTGTTGTAGCTACTTGATACTGCTCTTCCTTGCTTGTTCCTTCCTTATTCTTTCCTTCCTTTTCCTTTCTTGCTCTAATTCCAAAATGCTCCAAGAAAAGTTTCCAAGAGTTAGAGAGAGAGAGAGAGAGAGAATAATTAGAGAGCTCCAAAACTAAACTGACAAAAGGTACCAACTAATCCCCATAATCCTTTTTATCAATTAGGCCATTATTTTCACCATTTTCCATTATTTACCTTCATTTTCCTCCTCACATTCAACCTGTGATCTTTCACCTCCCTTTTATCCTAATTTCCATTATTTTCATCAATGAATGTGCCAAAAATGCCATTTTTCCTTTCCAAAGCTTTTTCCTTTTACAATTTCCTTAGCCATAATAAACCAAATGAACACCCACTAGGATGTTTTTCCCAACATTCATCTTGGAATAAGTGTCCCATCAACCATGGTTATTATTTTTTAACTTTTATTACATGGAATTTTCACCAGGGTTGTTACATTCAATCTTAAGAGGACCTAATTGATCCCTCCCAATCCATATTTCCATAGATGCCTCAAATACGACCATGGTATCCATATTAATATAACTTGAAGAAGGAAACCCATATGTGATCTTTTATGTAAGTAAGGATCTCTAGCCAACAAACCTAAACTATATTGTAACTGAAAAAGAGTTCATTTTGTTTATCTATACAATCAATAAATTACAACATTACATTATAGTTTATCCAATAGTATTACATACCATGCTAATATTACGTACTTCATGAATAAACCATTTTCAATGGCAAAGTTACTAGATTGTTATTGTTATTACAATAATATGATATCACCATTTTAGAAAAACTAGGAAAATATAGCGTTCTAGCTAATTTCCACTCTAGATTTATATCTAATGAAAATGAGCCCCCCGTAGAATTTTTTTTCCTGATGAGCACCTATTCATGGCTTCTAATAGATCCATATGGTTTGCACATCTCACTAACTACTTGGTTGCAGGGCCTAATTTCATTATGCATAGATGTGTAAGAGAAGATGAAATCTATGAGTTCCTCAAAGATTTCCAATATGTGATGGGCCTCTAAATTAGACATAAATTAAGGCCCATGCTACTAAATTAAACATAAATTAAGGCCCATGCTTCTAAGTTAAACATAAATTAAGGCTCATCTAACCATCCTTCATCATATTAAACCTCTATTTTTGCATTAGACAATGTATTTTTAACTTTAATATGTTCATTAGGAAGGTTTATGAATAATTGCATATTTGTGCCTAATATTATTTATTTTTATGGAATATTATGAGAATATTGGGAAGATTATGAAGATTTGGAGGAGGAGATAATTTAGGGACTTTCTCCCTACTATAGGAGGATCAATATTAAATAATAAATCAACAAGATATTATGGAATTATGGCACATCTTGTGAAACTCCAATGATTGAGAAAATCTAGGAATGTGTTCCTTGCCATTTAATGCAGATTCCTAGTATTGGGAACCAGATCCACTAATCAAGGGATTTTGGTGGGGAAATATTCCTGCTTTCATGCGGAATTATTCCTAATCATTTTGTATAAGTACTAAGTCGAATTTTCCTTTAGGGATATATTTTGATTAGTCTTCTTGTGGAGAGAACTCATATTTTTGCAGCTCCATTGTATTTTCTTGCAGGGATGTAATTGTATTGATTGAAATAATTAAGATTGGTGTCATGTTAAACTTCTAAATCTTGTTCTCTTCCATAGGCCTCTGATTTTCCTTGGGCTTTCCCATCTCAGGAGCCTCAGAACCCTTTTGTTTCATTTTATTTTCTTCTTTTCACTTCTTATTCACATGCATCTCTTATTTTTGTTTCTTTCTATTTCTGCATTTAGTATTAATGATTTCTTGTTGTAGGATTGGGTTAAATGGTTGATGTAAGTTATTTTGCATGATAAAAAGCATCAATTCATCTTAGGAAAATATTAGGAAGGTCATAGTAATCATTGAGCTACTTGTATTAGTATTCTTATTCCCAAATCTAGATTTTTGGAACTCGTTTGTAGCAAAGAACAATAAATTTCTGCTATTTTTTAGAGCATGCTAACGAGCTTCATTCAAGTTGGTTCCACTCACATTAGATCAAAAAAACATTCTATTTAACAACAAAATTTAACCAATTGCATTTGCACTTGATTAGGTTAGGCATTTGATAGATTTACTACCTTACTAGTTCTCAAATTTCTAATTTTTAGACTAGTAATTTTCCGTTATTTATTAAATCTTTCCCATGTATAGAGGAATTTGTGGATTGATGCAGAAAATAATGTGTGTTGTTGCAAGATATTCTATATTTGAGGGAGACCTCATCTCGTCTCATCCACCCATGTCACCAAAATCCACTAAAGTCTCAATCCAAATTCTTTTTTATAAGAAAAAATTTCCATTTCCATTGAGAAAATCTACCCATCTTGAAGCTGTTGCTTGAGTTATGGGTACTGTCCACACCTCCATGCCTTATTATTCCATTATCCACCTTTCCCAAGCTCCGTTCCACCTTCTATACCACTTCCTAAGCTCTCGGCCTGCTTTTTGTAGTAAAACAGGGGATCCTGTAGACATGCTGTAGGAACTAGTACTTCTTGTAGACATCCTGTAGGAAAACCTATAGTGGAAAACTAGTGTTCACACAATAGTGAACACTCTTTAGATCAAATTCCATGCTCAGTTAGTTTAAATAATCACATGTTATAAATAAGGTTAATTTAGGTTTCTTTTACATTTAGTTCATCATATCTATGCAATTAAAATATGTTTCTTTCCTTGTACTTTATTTCTTGCAATAGGTTAGGGTTTCCATTTTAGTTAATTTTCTATAATTAGTTTAGGGTTTGATTTCAGTACATGCAATCCATTACATCATGAAAACAAAGGAAGGACACATTGTATGCTACACATGTAGTGTTGATACCTCTAATGTTTGTACGAACCCCAGGTTGATAATTTAAATTCGGTAGCCTTGGGGGTTACAACATTCTTTTTGTAATACCAAGGCTCATCAATGTGATGGTCCATGTGGGGGGCACTTTGCTAATAAAAGAATAGGATACAAGGTACTTCATCAAGGGTACTATTGTCCCACCATCTTCAAAGACGCCAAGGAGTATGTAAAAAGGAGTGGAAACTGCCAATGCATGGGAACATGTGCAATCCAATGAGATGGTGTTATATGTAGGTTTTAACCCTGTACAAAAATTACCTGCATAATAATTCTAAAAATAGAAAATAAACAATGGTGAGAGCATAAAACATAAAACAAATATACACAGAGATTTTCCGATGGATCCTGAAATCAGGACTACCAGATTGTATTTCATTATGTTCTTTTCAATGGTACAATACATATATATACATGCCAAAGCATCCATTAACCATGGATTAGAACATAACCATATTTCCTTTGACAGTATCTATGAAATACCATGGATAGTAAACCATCATGCCCAAAACCATGTGTGAAATCTATGCAAAAAACCATAGGTAGGTCTGCCCACATAATATAGGGTCCAACTTTCTTTTCCCGGAGTGCTGCCCTGGACGTTGTGTAGGGGGGCTACAACCCCTCTACATACCCTCTAAAAAGGGGGCCAACCACCCCCTCGTGACTCCCTGGTAGCGCCCGACGCAACGTACAGCGAGGACATCCCCCCTATAATCCCCCCGCGTGTAGGCTAGTCGTGGAAATAATATAACACAACCCAACATTCTCCCACTTGTTGTTTTCTTTCCACATGGGGCCACATGAGAGCTTATTTATTTATCTAACCATACAACACCCATTGTTTCTCTACAACAAGAGAACTTCTCAGTGCTCATAGACTTTGTCAATGCATCTATAATATTCTTCAAGGTGTCCACCTTTACTAGCAACACCTTTTCGTCCTTAACCATATCCCTCACAAAGTGATACTGAACATCTATGTGCTTTGTCTTTGAATGATAAGCAGGGTTCTTTGCCAAGAAAATTGTACTTTTGTTGTCACAGTCTATCCTTATAGCTCACTGTACTAACTCCATACTTGAACATAATCTTTGCAACCAAACTGCTTCCTTTCTTTCATGAGTGGATGCCATGTATTCTTCCTCTGTAGTTGAGAGTGCCACTATAAACTGTCTCTTACTCATCCAACTGATTGCACCTCCAAATAGGTTAAACACATACCCACTTGTAGATCTTATCTTATCCAGTTGTCCAGCCTAGTCTGCATCAACAAAGCCACGTACGTCCAAAACTCTCTCCAATCATGGTATTCCTTGGTAGCATAAACCATAATATCTAGTGCCACAGAAATCCCTGAAAAACCTGCTTCATTGTTGTCCAATGCTCCTTCCCTCATTTTGACATAAACCTGCTCAATACTCCCACTGCATGTTAATGTCTGGTTTAGTACAAACCACTGCATACATCAGGCTACTGAATGCACTTGCATATGGAACACAAGACATGTCCTCTTCCTCTTCTTGTGTCTTGGGACACTGTTCAACAAATAAATTTACACCTATAGGAATAGGAACCTTCACCGGTTTACTATCCTACATATTAAACCTCTATAGTATTGTCTCGATATGCTTCCTTTGGTTTAACCATAGCTTCCTCTTTGTGCGATCTTGTTTAACTTCCATGTCCAAAATATAGTTTGCAACACCAAGATTTTTCATGTCAAATTTGGAGGACAATTGGGTCTTCAAATCCTGGATAATTTCTTTGTCATTTCCAACCAACAACATGTCATGCACATAAAAGACCAAATAAATAACACAGTTACCAATTAATTTAAAATATACACAATGATTTTCTTTGCTTTCGGTGAAGCCAAGTCCCCATATAAATGCATCAAATTTCTAATACCACATCCTTGGAGATTGTTTTAACCCATGCATAGAATTTTTTAACTTGCATACCAGTTGTTTCTTACCCTTCACCACAAAGCCTTTAGATTGCTTCATGTAGATCTCTTCTTCTAGATCCCCATGAAGAAATGTTGTCTTACAATCCATCTACTCTACCTCAAAATCAAAAGCAACAACAATAGATAAAATTAAACTACTAGAAGCTACCTTGGCAATTGCATAGACAATATCACCAAAATCAATTCCCGACACCTAGGAATAACATTTTTCTACCAACCGAGCTTCATATTTCTCCACCTTTCCTTCTGCATTCATATTCTTCTTAAACACCCAATTTCTCCGAATGAGTTTCCTTCTAGCCGACAACTCCACCAGATCTCAAGCCTCATTGTTGTGCAAAGATGCCATTTCATCAACCATGGCCTCTTTCTAGAGTTTTCCATCCTATGAATCTACTACTTCCCTCACAGTTCTGGGATCATCATCAGTAATAGATAAAGAAAATTTTGAATAGAAAGCAGATGGAATATACCTTTCTAGCTGCCTTCTTTCTCAAACTGATATTCTCATAGCCGGAGTTTGTGTCTCTTCATCTATTGATTCATCTTCTTCTGTAGAGTCTGATTCTTCCTCCTTTAGCTAAAACTATATCTTCTCAAGTTCCTTTGGTAGGAATTCATGTTTAATAACATATTTCACCTCTCTAAACACCACATCTCGACTATACATAACCTTCCTTGTTTCTGGGTTCCAAAGGTTATAACCTTTTAAACCATCCTTATACCCAATAAAGATGCATTTTTTAGATTTACTATCAAACTTTGTTATTTTCTCCTTTGGAACATGTACACAAGTATCACATCCAAATGCCCTCAGATGTTAAAGAGAAGGTTTCTTACCAGTCCATACCTCTTGTGGAGTCTTATCCTCCAATGTTGATGAAGGTGATCTGTTGACCAGGTAACATGCAGTCTCCACTGCCTTTCCCCAGAATTCTTGTCCTAACCCTGCACCACTAATCATGATTCTTGCCTTTTCCATCAATGTCTTGTTCATTCTTTCTGCAACTCCATTTTTCTGAGGTGTGTATGGTGTAGTCTTCAGCCGTGCTATACCACACTTCTTACAGAACTCTTCAAATTCTTTCTTGAAAAACTCTGCACTGTTATCTGTCTTTAGCAACTCTATCTTCTTCTCTGCTTGGTTTTCCACCAGAGCCCTAAATTCTTTGAACCTTTCAAAGACTTCATATTTCTTCCCAAGGAAATATATCCATGTATTCCTTGAGAATTCATCTATATATGATACATAGTACATGGAATTTCCCAGTTATGGAATTGACACAGGTCCAAACAGATCATTGTGCACAAGCTCTAATATCTATTTCACCCTCTTACCACTAGAGGGGAAACTCACCTGACTCTGCTTCCCATATACATCATTTTCACAGAAATCAAAATCTAGGGAGAAATTAGACATACCTTCTACCATAGCATTACCATGAAGTATCTGAAGGCCCTTCTCTCCAATATGTCAAAGCCTTTGATGCCATAGCATGGCATATTCTTCAGAGACCACTAGATTTTCTGCTCCACTTTCAGGAACCACAGAATTGTTGCACCCATCAATAATAGTGCTACCTTGAAGCTTGTACATAGTTGCATTTCGAACTCTCCACATCAATACCAATTCTTCCCGAACCATCTTGCATGTATCTTTCTTGAACACTATTTTTACACTTGCATCATCTAGCTTTCTTATAGAAATAATATTTCTAGCTAATGCAGGAATATGAAGAACACCTAGAAGTGTTCTAATCATTCCACCTTGCAACTTCAAATTAAATTTTCCGTGACCAACGATTATATCCTTCCTGTCATCCCCTAATAAGAAATCACCATGTAAAACCTGAAAACTTGCTTCACTATTGTCCAATGCTCCTTCCCTAGTTTTGACATACCTAATCAATACTCCCATTGGTATGTGAAATGTTTGGTCTAGTACAAACCACTACATACATTGAGATGCTAACTATACTTTCATATGTTACACAGGACATGTCCTCTTCCTCTTCTTGTGTCTTAGGACACTGTTTAGCAGATAACTTTACACCTATAGGAATAGGAACCTTCACTAGTTTACTCTCTTGCATATTAAACCTCTGAGTATTGTCTCAACATAATTCCTTTGGTTTAACTAGAGCTTCCTCTTTGACCGATCTTGTTTAACTTCCATGCCCAAAATATATTTTGCAGCGCCAAGATCTTTCATGTCAAATTTCGAGGACAATTGGGTCATCAAATCTTGGATTATTTCTTTGTCATTTCCAACCAACAACATATCATCCACATACAAGACCAGATAAATAACACAATCACCAATTAATTTAAAATATAGACAGTGACCTACTTTTCTTTTGGTGAAGACAAGTCCCTGTATAAATGCATCAAATTTTTGATACCACATCCTTGGTCACTGTTTTAACCGATACAAAGACATTTTTAACTTGCATACCAGTTTTTTCTTTCCCTTCACCACAAAGCTTTCAGGTTGCTTCATGTAGATCCCTTCTTCTAGATGCCCATGAAGAAATGTTGTCTTCACATCCATCTGATCTACCTCAAAATCAAAAGGAACAACAACAGATAAAAGTAATCTAATAGAAGCTACCTTGGCAACTAGATAAAAAATATCACCAAAATCAATTCCCGGCACCTGGGAATAACAATTTTCTACCAAATGAGCTTTTTATTTCTCCACCTTTCTTTCTACATTCATCTTCTTCTTAAACAACCATTTTGATGCCAATGGGTTTCCTTCCAGCTGACAACTCCACCAAATCCAAAGCCTCACTTTTGTGCAAAGATGTTATTTCATCAACCATGGCCTCTTTCCAGAGTTTGCCATCCTCTAAATCTACTACTTCCCTCACAGTTCTGGGATCATCATTAGTAATATATAAAGAAAAATTTGAACATAAAGGATATGGAATATACCTTTCCGGCTGCCTTCTTTCTCAAACTAATCTTCTCACAGCTAAAGTTTGTGGCTCTTCATCTTCTGATTCCTCTTCTGCTGTAGAGTCTGATTCTTCCTCCTTTAGTTCAAACTCTATCTTCTCAGGTTACTTTGGTAGGACTTCATGTTTAATAACATATTTCACCTCTCTAAACACCACATCTTGGCTATACACAACCTTCCTTGTTTCTGGTTTCCAAAGGTTATAACCTTTTAAACCATCCTTATACGCGATAATGATACAGTTTTCATATTTACTATCCAACTTTGTTCTTTTCTCCTTTGGAACATGTATGTATGCATCACATCCAAATACCCTCATACATCAAAGAGAATGTTTCTTACCAGTCCATACCTCTTGTGGAGTGTTATCCTCCAATGCTGATGAAGGTGATCTGTTGACTAGGTAACATGCAGTCTCCACTACCTCTACCCAGAATTCCAGTCCTTACCACACACCACTGAGCATGCTTCTTGCCTTTTCCAAAAACGTCTTGTTCATTCTTTCTGCAACTCCATTTTGCTGAGGTGTGTGTGGAGTAGTCTTCGGCCGTTCTATACCACACTTCTTACAAAACTCTTCAAATTCCTTCTTGCAAAACTATGTATCGTTATTTGTCCCTAGCACCTTTATCTTCTTCTCTGTCTGGTTTTCCACCAGAGCCCTGAATTCTTTGAACTTGTCAAAGAATTCAAATTTGTTCTTGAGGAAATATATCCATGTATTCCTTGAGAGTCGTCTATAAATGATACATAGTACATCGACTTTCCCAGTGATGGAACCGACACAGGTCTAAACACATCACTATGCACAAGCTCTAATATCTGTTTCACCCTCTTACCACCAGAGGGGAAACTCACCCGACTCTCCTTCCCATATACACATTTTTTTATAGAAATCAAAATCTAGAGAGAAATTAGACATAACTTCTAACATAGCATTACCATGAAGTATTCGAAGGCCCTTCTCTTTAATATTTCCAAGCCTTTGATGCCATAGCATGGTATTTTCTCCATAGGCCACTAGATTTTCTGCTCCACTTTAAGGAACCACATAATTGTTGCACCCATCAATAATAGTGCTACCCTGAAGCTTGTACAAAGTTCCAATTCAAACTCCCCACATTAATACCAGTGCTCCCAAACCATATTGCAGGTATCTTTCTCGAACACTGTTTTTACACCTGCATCATCAAACTTGCTTAAAGAAATCATATTTCTAGCCAATGTAGGAATATACAGAACACTATGAAGTGTTATAATCTTTCCACCTTGCAACTTCAACTTGATTGTTATGCGACCAACAATTCTATCCTTCCTGTCATCCCCTAATAAGACATCACGACCATCATATTTCTCATACTCAAAGAACCACTCTATATGGGATTGAAGTGAAAGGATGCACCTGAGTCAATCAACCATGCCTCATGATCTACATGTTTACTTGAAGAAGAAGCCAAGTACACATCCCCACCTTCATCTAAGGTGTTTTTTTCCTCTATATAAGGAGCATCATCAACTCCCTTTTCTTTCTCAGGAGATTTAGATTTACAGTCCCTTTTGAAGTGCCCTTCCTTTCCACATTTCCAACACAAATTTACAATTTTTCCTGGAGATTTAGATCTCCCTCTAGATTTATATCTCCCACTCGAGGAATTAATTTTGTTTTTTTTTGGGACCTTCCTCGTATAGACAAGGAATCGCCATTCTTGACCTCCATATTTTTTTGTCTCATCTCCTCCGACAACAAGGATGAGACTATTTCATCAAACTACAAGGCAGTTGCATTGCTACCTATTGCAACAACCAGACTATCCCACGAATCTAGTAGAGAACACAACAAACTGATGCACTTATCTTCATCTAAAATTTTAATATAAACATATAAGAATTGGATTACCACAATATTAAATGCGTTCAGATGCTCTGTCATCGAGTCTCCATCTTTCATCCTCAGGTTATACAACTTTTTCTGTAGGAACAATTTATTCACCAGAGACTTAGATTGGTACAAAGTCCTTAACTTGTCACATCCTTCGTCGAAGCTTCCCCTGATACATTCAACAATACTAAATCTGATACACACAACCGTATTGTGCTCTTTGCATTCCGATCCAACTTTGCCTAGTCTTCAACTCACATTTCTATTGGTTTAGTACCCAAATCTACTGCGATCCACTGATATTTATCCACTAGCAGATCCTCCATATTGAGTTTCCACAACTCAAAACTCTAACCCTTAAATTTTTCGATTTCTATCTTTCCACTTCTTGCCAACTTCTTTCACCCCAAGAATTGATCCCGCAGATCTCCCACTGAAAAGGGTCTACCATAGGCTCGACCTAAACACCCCACATCAACAAAGGCATCCCCTTGAAGCCAAAACAACTTTGATACCAAATGTAAGTTTAACCTTGTACATAAATTACCTACTTACGAATTCTAAAAACAAAAAATAAACAATGGCAAGAGTATAAAACATAAAATATATGTACAGAGAGATTTTCCCCTGGATCCAAAAATCAGGACTACCAGATTGATTTTTCATTATGTTCCTTTCAATATTACAATACATATATATTAATGCTGAAGCATTCATAAACCCCAATCCATTAACCATGGATTAGAACATAGTCATAGTTCCCTTGACCAGATCTACAAAATACCATGGACAATAAACCATCATGCCCAAAAGCATGTGCGAAATCCATGTGCAAAAACATTATACCCACAACTAGTATTCGAACCCTTTAATAGATGGGCCATTGACTTAATTTGGCCAATCAACCCTCCTTCTTGCTATAACTCCTACATCATGGTATGCATATATTATGTCACAAAATGGACGGAGGCTAAGGTACTTCCAATTACAACTTAACAAGTAGTATTATAATTTCTTCATGCAGGAATCTTCACTAAATTTGGGATACCATGGCAGATAGTTTGTAATGTGCCCTTTCTATACAAAACAATGAATTATAGGATACTATAATGTCCTTTTGCCAATGTTGGACCTGCTAACATGTCATGGATATCTCATCCGGATTTAAACAGGAACGCAACAAATTACAGATATAACCATAAATACAAAGATGTAGCAGAAATAAATACAAAGATGCAGCAGAAATAACACTTCATTTCATTAATATTAAATACTGAAATATGCTTACAAACATAATGGAAATAAGACTAGCTCGGGTGATGATAGCTTATCTCTAAGAAGATATGTGGCAGCTACATGCCTCTGAACTACATTACAATGAGTCTCAAGGGCCTTTGTATTATTGAACAATAAGAGAAAACCCTAAACAACCAAAATCCTAACCCGAGGAGATGTAACACCAAGAGTTTATGGGCCCCGTTGGGTTTAGTTGGACAACCAACTTCCCGTGGTCGCGACTTGGTCATATTATCTCCATTTGACGCACATGATACCTCATTGGAAATATCTATCCGAGGACTATGACAAAAAATATGAATTTAGATAGAAAATTGTTGGTACAATATTTCCAAAAAAAACATCATTTAGGGCCTCAAAATAGCTTTAGAAGTTTAGGACCCGAAAAACTACTAAAAATAG
Organism: Pinus tabuliformis; assembly: GCA_031772625.1. NCBI lineage: Eukaryota > Viridiplantae > Streptophyta > Pinopsida > Pinales > Pinaceae > Pinus > Pinus tabuliformis. The sequence goes on from CM062805.1 coordinate 818,844,067, forward strand.
TAAACTATGCTACAATTAAGGAAACTGAAAAACTGAAAGAAACAATGGTGGGGGTCCAAGTGGAATTGGCTGGTGTCCACAAATATCCACCTGGATCAATATCCCCGGTAAGAAGTCCCAACTAGACTTGAGACCATTTGGAGTAGGAGTCCCAGTAGTGGGTAGTAAAGTAATGCCTTGATTGCAGTAGCACACAAAGATAAGTGTGATAACTTTTTTGGAGGAAAGTGTATGACCTTGCAGCGAGTCAAGTGAGATGCATGGGGATTCTAACACACATAGGGGAAAATGAAGTGTTTCCCTTAGAAGCCTCTAATAGTACATAGTTTGAAAGGAACACATGAGCGGAATGACATCACAGGCTGGAAAGCAGAATAGTCGACAAACCAAAGTGGAAGGTTAAAAAAACAACATGTTTGCAACTAGATTCATACAATTGCATACAAAATAGTTCATACACAAATGTGTAAGTTAAATAACATACATTTCTAAAGCAACCAGAATAGTCCAACTACAATAACAACATATGCATGAAAACGTGTTGGCTCTGTTATATATTATTAAGTGAAGGTTCCATATATACATACACCATTGACGACCACTAGCCCCAATAGTGGAACATTACAGTCAACACCACCTACTCCTCCAAAGAAATGTACTCACTTCACGCTCTGGAGAAGCCAAGGCTTGTCACAATACTCTCCAAGCCTCCTCTAAGCAATCCTAGCCAAAATCTTGGCTCCCAAAAGCCTGTACTATGAGTTATGAGGTTCTATATATAACAAAGGGTGGGGTGATCCTTTACATTCCCCTTTGACTCTTAGACTACACACATGACTCTTCACATTACATAGTTTCTGTTCATATTCCACTAGTGACACTTGGAATTTCACATACAACATATTTAAAATAATACAATTTCCACATATACCCATGTTCGACAAAATAGGCTTGAGTCAGCCTAACAAGACAAACAACATCACTCGGGGTCTTGTGGAAATACCAACTTGCTAACCTCCTTGTGGTGGTCTTTGGTGACGAACTAATACCAGACTTGGTACTACGCTATTATGTCCCCGTACAGTTTGGTGTTGTCTTTATCAAAGCAGACTCTTGCCTCCATGGCTTCTGGGTATATGGTTCTGAAACCTCTATCCAGCTCATTCTGAAGCATGCACAACACTGCCTTGAGTGTGGCTGGACCACTGATGTACTTTTGAATGTTCTTTGTGCTCTGCTACAAGTCATCACTGGTGGTGATATGAATTGGGGCAGATTAGTAATGTTGTGCTAATTCCCCCCATCAAGATATAAAAATGTATTGAGGTTTGACTCCAAAATAGCAAGTAAAAGCATGAATTTTATGTGTTTTTACTTAAGTTAGTTTCATGAAGAAAAATTAAAACATGAAACCAAGACACTAAATTGAAGCATGCATCAAAAAGTAATACACCAGCCACTGATAAAGGATTTCACCCCTCCTGGGCTACATCTCCTTGGATGAGCTCTAAAGGCATGACCCCTTCTTGTTATGCTCAATATAAAGAAAAGAAGAGTACATAAGCTGCTAAAATGGAATGGCTAGTTTGTCCTTCAAAGAAACAACTTCCTACAAAAGTTCTCACTCCATACACAATGTTAACCTATAGTTAAACATGTAAATCTTCATCAAACACAGGCATCTTACACCAAGACCCCATAATCCAACTTCCAGGAACATAAACAATACTACAATCAACTTGAATTACTTAAAAAATTCTCTTTATCCATACACATATAGAGCAAAGAAGAAATAAATCTACAACACTGTTGTAATAGCTACTTTAGAAAGTACATGGAGGGTGGAAGAACCTTGCAAGGTCATCTCCACCTTCATACTCCTCCATAAATTGAATCAACACTCTAGTTGACCAAGGCACCCATAGGCTTCAGTTTGCAAAAAATCTATCCAAACGTGCTCCTTTGCTCCTGAAACTTGTTGCAATGAGTTCATAATGCCCAAAAATGGTTATCTAGCCTCTTTTTTCATCCCATTTGGTTGAAAATTTCCTTAGTTATGACTTTTGTCAGGCTTTCCACATTTTTCTCCTCCAAATTTGGCTTACTGCCAACTAAATTCAATATTCATAGTTAAAACTGGCAGTTCTGCCCAAATCAACAGTCCTTCCAATCTCACACTTAAGGGCCGAGTGGTCACATGCGAAGTGATTGGTCCGGCGGTTAGGCTACGGTTCCTCAATCCTGTCGGATATCACAATCAGCAAAGTCTATCGGCGTACAGACCCTTACATCAAGCTATCTACAGACCCACCGAGATTATTAAATACAACATATAACATATCGCATTTGGGAACGCCACCACAATCGCAATCAGTGATTAAAACTTTGGCGTGTCAACCCAACTTGCGTTCTGTGATAACACGGACCCACCAAGATTATAAATCTCAATTCTTAAAACATTGCTGCCGGCAGTCCTATCACAATTGGAACTTTCCCTTGGCGAATATCAAAGTCCATTCACTGCGATAGCAGTGGACCCACCGGGGTTATAAAATATAGTGTATACCAATATCGGGTTTGAGAGTTGCCCCATCGCAAATCGCAATCTGTGTTATCAGTGGTGAAACACACACACACACACATATCGAAGGGTACCGAGTGTGATATATGATTGCGATATATCACATCACAACCCTCACTGTGCTGGGGGCCGATTCTTAACATTATGTGATATGCAATTGCGATCACATCGCATCGCCACTTGCTCTTGTTGGAAATAATACTGAGAGGGGGGTGAATCAGTATTGTCAAATCAATTATTTTTCATTTCACAATCAGATTTGTAAACGCTACTTCAGCTAAGGGAAACTGCTTATATATGCTACTATGTCTAAAGAAACCAGCGTATATCAAAAAACTTAAGATTCATTATTTGTTGATCTTTAATCAGTGCATCAAGGCTTAATTAATCATAAGAATAGTAAACAAGAGCAGTAAAACAGAATAGATCATCACACACATGGACACAGAGATATAAGGTGGAAACCTAATGTGGGTGAAAACCACCTGTTGCAATTCGTCTCTATCTTCTTTTAATTAGAAACTTCTTTTTACAATGATTTTGTACTGGTGCAGTCTTATACTAGTACGCAGGCTGCTACCTGCAGAAGGCTACAACCTTCTCTCGTTCTCCAGCTTCTCCTGGAAGGGAGCAGTCTTATACCAGTTGTATCTATAGGAGTTTTTGATGGAAATGTGTATCCTATTTCCACGATATCCCAAACTTCTGTACCAAGAGATTGAAGATAGGTTGTGATTCTTACCTTCCAATAGACGAAGTTGCTTCCATCAAAGATTGGTGGCCTAATAGATGCCTCCTTTTCATAGTTGCTCATGATGATAGATCTTCCTTCAAGCGATCAAGCCTCTTCTGAAGGACCTGCTCTGATACCAATTGTTGGAAATAATATTGAGAGGGGGGTGAATCAGTATTATCAAATCAATTATTTTTCATTTCACAATCATATTTGTATACGCTACTTCAGCTATGGAAAACTGTATATATGCGCTACCGTGTCCAAAGAAACCAACATATAACAGAAAACTTAAGATTCATTAATTTTTGATATTTAATCAGTGCATCAGGACTTCATTAATCATAAGAATAGTAAACAGGAGTAGTAAAACAGAACAGATCATCACACACATGGACACAGAGATATAAGGTGGAAACCCAATGTGGGTGAAAACCACCTGCTGCAATTCGTCTCTATCTTCTTTTAATTAGAAACTTATTTTTACAATGATTTTGTACTGGTGTAGTCTTATACCAGTACACAGGCTACAACCTTCTCTCGTTCTCCAGCTTCTCCTGGAAGGGAGCTACAACCCCCTTAGCTCTTGTACTAGCTGAGGTACTAGTACGTAGGTGCTGACCTACAGAAGGCTACAACCTTCTCTTTTCTTCCAGGGACCACATTTCATAAATTTTTAGACTGGATCCATGAATAACATCAATCAAATATCAAGTATATCTGTATCAACCAATCTCCTTTGCACCAAATAAAACTGAATCAAATAGTCACTTCTCTGAATGTTGTACCCAGAAAATAGTAATAGTAACCAGACACCAATTTTGAACCTAGACCACTGCAACAATAAACAGAAGTAGCTAAAACATATATCAAGAGACGTACGCTACTTCAATTGTGTAAACCCCGTGTGCAAATTCTTCTGAATTAAGGCCAACCTGCGTATACGCTATTTTGAATTACAAAACAAGCGTGTATATGCGCCTTTGCTTCGCTGAACCTACGTACATATCTATAAAAGATAATTCATCCTTTTTTACTTATTCATACAATAGTTATACCTAGATTATCAGATTTATAGATCAAGTCATGCGCCAAAAATAACAGATCAAACTGACATAAAGATACTACTATTCAAGCCTTAAGATCTTGACCCATCAATAGTACTTATCCTTCTTCTTGCGCTTAGATTCCTCCTGGATTCAAATCTAGCTATGCACCATAACCCAATGACCAGTATTTCAGATTTAGCTCTTCATTAGATATTCAATACCTAAGTCAATGTCCATGCCTAATGATCTCCTTCCCCTTTTATAGTCTTAGGCCTTACATAATACCATGGTCCAAAACCATAACGAATCAATACCTTAGACCAAATACCTAGGTTCAACACTTCAGACGAGATACTACGGTCCAAAACCATAGGTCCAAATACCAAGGACTAAATACCATGGACCAAAAATAAGTTTTCCCACACGTACGCGCTTTTTCACGCATGAAAGTGCGTGCATTCGCATACGCGACTTTTGATCGGCAATCCCGCATGTATATGCAACTTCGTCAAAGGAAACCTGCATATATCTCTTTTTCTTTCATTCTGAGAGCCCTGAAAAGTGATCTACCATCTGAGTGAGTTGGACAACACCCATGTCATAGTGCCAAACCTGTGTCATAATGCCAACAATCTCCCCCTTTGGACTTGATGGCAACCACAAGTCACTCAAAGTCATTCTCCCTCTTTGAGTTCAAGGGCAAAGGGTTATGCTCCCCTTGAGTTCATGTTGAAATCTCTGCTCTGCTATGCTATCCATGCTCCCCCTAATTATAGGCAAGGTCTGCAAGAAGATGTTCTACAAGAAGATACATAACTTTATACATCATAAATGACCTTCCTCTCACCAAAGACTCATACATACATCCATCTCCCAACCAAGTGGGGATTGACTCATTCACCCAACCAAGTGGGGATACACCAAAATTTTACACAAGATAAAACAAGAGCATTACATTATCCATCCCAGGCATAGTGGGGAAACCAAAGTAGGCCGTTACATGACCTTGATAAGAAAAGAAATACATGACATAGAGATGAAATATCTACAACCAAACTATGATAGTTATCAACAACTACAATCAATAGCATCTGTCAATCATCATTCAGACCAACAACCATGTTCTTCTTCTGCACCTGTTCCCCCTGAAACCAAAACACTGTGATCTTGGACCAAGATCTTCTAGGATAATGCCAATAATGCATTATTAGAAGAATATATATGCTCCCCCTAAACTTGTGGCAGATGGTCTTTGTCAGACCCATATCAGACTCCTTTCATCCTAAGCTTGGCCTACTGTTTGTCTTCAAACCAGCATATACGCGATTGTATCCACATAAACCGGCGTATGTACACGGATTCTCCTCATTAAACTCACATACAACCACTTTTCTCTGAAACAAACAAGTTTCAACCACAAGATGATCCATCAACTACTCCTAGCTTCTGTTTGAGGTATTCAAATGTCTCCCTGGGCAATGGTTTGGTGAGTATATCAGCAACTTGTTCCTTGGAGGGAACATACTCCAATTTGACCTTTTGTTCAAGCACTTGTTCTCAGAGAAAATGATATTTGATAGGTATGTGCTTGGTATTTGAATGCATGACTGGATTTTCTGAAATGTTGATTGCACTTGCATTATCACATAAAATAGAGATAGGTGGAGTACAAGTGATTTGAAAATCTTGTAGAATTTGCATCATCCAAAGGAGTTGTGTGCAGCAAGATGCAGTAGCCACATATTCCGCTTCAGCTGTAGATAAAGCAATTGAACTTCGCTTCTTGTTGAACCAAGAGACTAATCTAGAACCCATAAAGAATGCACCACCACTAGTGCTTTTTCTGTCATCCACGCTTCCTACCCAATCTGCATATGTATATGCATGAAGTGTGAGATCTGTATCTCTAGGATACCATAAGCCATATTTTTGTGTCCCTTGAAGATATTTGAAAATTCTTTTAACTGCCTGAAGGTGTGCCTCTTTCAGATTTGCCTGGAATCTTCCAACTATTCCCACTGCATGCATGATGTCTGGTTGGGTACCTATCAAATAGAGGAGACTACCAATCATGGATCTATAGGTTGGTTGATGTGCTGTTGCTGAATCATCATTGGCACTGAGGCTGCATCCTGTTACCATAGGGGTACATACTGGTTTTGAATCTTCCATGCCATATTTCTTCAAGATCTCCTTGAGGTACTTGGTTTGTGACAAAAAGATACCGTCTTTATTTTGTTGCACTTGTAAACCAAGAAAATATGTCAGATCATCAAGCAAGGACATTTCAAACTCTTTTTTTATCAGCAAAGCAAAATTTTGACTCATGGCTTCTTCATTGCTACCAAAGATGATATCATCAACATACACAACAAGTATTAGCAATTTGTCATTCTCAATTTTTACATATAGATTCCTATCTGCTGATCCTTTTGAAAAACCTTGTTGATGGAGGTATTTGTCTAGATGATAATACCAAGCCCTTGGAGCCTGTTTAAGACCATAGAGTGCCTTCTTAAGTCTACATACAAGTTTTGTATCATTTCCAAGGATGAATCCATCTGGTTGCTCAATATACACTTCTTCTTCCAAGTCTACATTTAAAAGGGCAGATTTCACATCCATTTGAAAAAATTTGAACTTCTGAAAGCTAGAAAGAGCAAGGAACATTCTTATGGCTTCAAGTCTAGCAACCGGTGCAAAAGTTTCTTCAAAGTCTATAGCTTCTTGTTGAGCATACCCTTTACAAACAAGTCTGGCCTTGTTTCTAATAACATCTCCATTTTCATTTAGCTTGTTTTTGAATATCCATTTTGTCCCTATGACATTCTTATCGTTTGGTCTAGGAACCAACACCCAAGTGTTATTCTTTTCAATCTGCTCAAGTTCTTCATTCATGTCCTTGACCCAACACTCATCTTTGCATGCTTCTCTTACATTTTGTGGTTCAGTGGAGGAGAGCAATGCTAGATAGCTTGAAGCTTCTGAAATATTTCTTCTTGTTTGTACACCCGCCTCTTTCTGCCCCAAAATTTGAGTTTCTGGATGGTTCTTCTGAATGTACCTGGATGGAGTCTTTTCTTCTATCCTTATCTATTCTTTTGGTGCCTCATGGGTATCTTCTTCATCATAAGTTTGATTTGATGTTGAAGGATAGTCCTCATCATCTTCGAAATATTCGGGTTTTACCTGCCTAGGAATGTTTCCTTCTTCATCAACCACTACATCAATACTTTCAACAATTTTTCCAAGTATTTTATTGTAACACTTGTATCCTTTGCTGTGGGGAGAATAACCAAGGAGAATGCCTTCATCTGCTCTAGGTTCAAACTTTCCAATGTTTTCATCAGTCCTTTTGATGTAACATTTGCTTCCAAAAATCTTGAAGTATTTAACCGTGGGAATCTTACCATACCAAAGTTCATGAGAAGTTTGAGTGTTGTTCACCCGGACGTTTGTCTTGTTGAGAATAGTAACCGCAGCAAATGCAGCTTCACCCCAAAAGGTTGCAGGAGTTCTAGACCCATCAAGCATAGCACGAGCCATTTCTTGAACTATTATGTTCATCCTTTCCACTACTCCATTTTGTTGAGGAGTCCTTGCAGTAGAGAATTCCATTCTTATTCCATGTTCTTCATAAAAATCGAAAAATTCATCCGAGGTAAATTCCCCTCCTCGATCAGACCTGAGGCATTTGATTCTGCGATATAATTTGTTTTCAACCAAGGCTTTGAATGCTCTGAACTTTTCGAAAGCTTCGTCTTTATGCTTCAGGAGTCCTATCCAACAAATCCTTGAAAATTCTTCAATGAACAATATGAAGTATTCTTCTCCTCGAGGTGACCTCTTCCTAGTTGGACCACATACATCAGTATGGACAAGTTCAAGTGGCCTACTAGTTGATCCTTCCTTCTCAAGGAAATTAGTTCTGGTTCACTTCCCAAACTGACATGATTTTCATATTGTATTGTCTGGAATTCTAATGTTAGGGAGATCACGAACCGCCTAATATTTGCATGCTTTTCTTATCTGAGAGAAGCTTAGATGCCCCAATCTTCTGTGCCATAGCCAGTGTTCATCATTCTTGCTTAGATAGCATTGTTTTTGTCCTCCCTTGAGTATGTATAAATTATTTGGTGTTCTTATGACTTTGATCACTGTTTCTCCTGTATCAAGCTCACGAACAATACATCCATTTGATCGAAATATTACCTCATTTCCTTGATGACACATTTGAATGACACTCAATAGATTATGATTTAAGCCATCCACATACATGACGTTTCTAGCTTTGAACTTTTCTTTCAAAAGAATAGAACCTTTACATTTTATGAATGTAGGGGTGTCATTTCCAAATGAGACCTTCTATTCCTTTTCTAAGGCACTATATGATTGAAATTTTTCATTATCACCTGTCATATGTTTCGAGCATCCACTATCAATGTACCACTGATTTTCTTGCCCTTCCGCATATAAGGCTATACCACATCTTTCTGGTTGCGTTTCTTTATTCCTCCATGTTTTGGGAGTCAATGAAGCTTGCTCCTTCTGAGTTGTATGCTGAAACCTACTCCTGCATTCAAAATCTTCATGACCGAAGTTGTTACAAATAGAACATTCTATTTCATTTTCAAGAGTAGAAAAGTTATTGTAGGTTATTTTCATGATTCCAGTCACACTCCTTTAATTTCGTGCTTCTCTGGTCATGATGGTCTTGTAGGCAACACATTGAGCTACTTTGTGTCCAAAGTTATGACAAGAGAAACATTGGCCATTGAAGAAATTCCTGCGATTATCAAGCCTTCTATCCAGGTGATTGTAATTTCCATAGCCATTTGTTCTTGAGGTAAATTGAGAATGATTTACCTGCGGTTGGTTGTAGCTTCTGTTCATCCTTGAAGTAGATTTCTCTCGATTTACTTGGTGATATATGTTCATTCTTGAAGTAAATTGTCCCTGATTTACCTGGTGATCTGCATTGTGCCTTTGCTGTCGATTGTCAACCTCTTCACTTCTCCTTGCTGCTTCAAGATAACTTTTGGAGGTAGATGGCTTCTGTGCTTGAGATTCTTCTTTAGTATACCCAAGACCTGTCTTTATTAGAGGAGAACGCTGTACTTTGATAATCTCATCTAAAGTTTCAGATCCTTTAGCACATCTAAGATTAAGAGCTTTTGTTTTCTCAATATCTTTTCTAAGTCCCACAATTTCACATTCTAACTTTTCATTTTGTTTTTCCCTTTCAGCAAGTTGGAATGTCAGAGTATCTATAATCATATTATTTTCTTCTAAACAAATTTTAAGTTTAGAAATTTCTTCATAAAGACCTTTTTCATCTATAGCATCCAAGAAATCATCATCTTAAAAAGCCATCAAAAGTCTATAATCATTACCTTGTTCATCTTCATCACTATTTGAAAATCCATCACTGTCTTCATGTGTATAATAGCTCTTCTTACTTACATTCTATTTTCTGTTCCATCTAACTGGTTCCTTACCTTTGTCAAGCTTATCTTTATGAGGACACTTGGCTGCATAGCGACTGACTCTTCCACAAGCAAAGCTTTTAAAAGGTAGCTTACCTCTGAATCTTCCAGAACCCCGTTGAAGGTTCTTAACAAAGTTTGATTCTTCCTCTCCTTCTGACATATGTCCTAACTCATTGTATTCTCCTTTTCCTGAGGCTTTGAATGTAGATTCTCTCATGTCTGATGGTCCCCCTGTCGTGGCAGAAAAAGTCGTTTGTGCGGACACAACTGACCTCCCTAGGAGTCTAAACTCTCTAGCGACAAACAAGACAAAATGGAGTGATCTTTCTCTAAATATACCTTTTAAAACATGAAAACTACAAGTGTTTAGGCTTACCTTATTCCAAAACGCGGTTGTTGTAGTCCGTCCTTGCCAATCCGGATGAGCTCCTCCTTCAATTCAATTCCTGCAACCACAAACAATCAAACAATTACCAAGCACTTGCATTTCATATAATAAAACATATATTTAACATGCAGACCAAGGAACACATGAAATAACTCATTAACACAAGCTATTGAGAAAAATAAACCAGTTTGTATTAATAACGAAACAAAGAAACTCTTACAACCTGGCCTTGGTGTTGTGCAAGTTCCTCCCAGGGTCCATCAAGGGTTTTCCTCTACTTTGACAAAGCTCACCCACTTCCAAGTAGAATCAAGCAAAGACAATCTCTCCTTACAAGGTTCTAAATGGGAGTCCTAATTCCTGCAGCATTTACCCAAAGAAAATGTATAGCTCCAACCTCCCCTCCCTCTGGCTCAATGTCTTTATTTATAGTGCTGTAAAGAGGTTATTCAGGTCCACCATCAATGGGATAATCCCCCTCTTTGGGTGGGATAGCTCCCTTATTGATGGGATAAGTTCCCCCTTAATAGAGATACATGAACCAACTGGAGGCGCATCCAAATCATCAAACCGACCTCTAGAAAGTTCTAGAAGTAACCACAAGTAACTTTTTTAAGATGAAACTCGCGCATTTTTCCTTTTACAGAAGGACGCACCTGTCCCTTAACATACAGAGCGTCCAAGGACGCACCTTTTGTGAACATGGTCAGCGTCCCCGCAGGTAAGGCTAGAGAGAACCTGCGACCCCAGAGATAAACATATTTTTACAAGACTTTCTCTCTTCTTTGAGTTTGAGATGGATAACAGAGGCATAAGACTTGCCTAAGAGGGTAGCATGACTGTTGATTTGAGCCATACTAACTGTAAGTAGTCAAGGTGACATTTTTTAGTGTAACAGCTTGCCCCCTAAAGTGCGAAGCCTGGAATAGATTTAGGGTTTTGTAATTCTAGGAAGGGTGAAGCGCTTTATCATTTCAAGGATTGTCTTGTGGATGGCCTGGTTGGAACCTGCAATTTTCAACACAAAATACATGGATAAGATTATATCATCACTGAGGTAGGCATTCCCATACTCAGATTCAAAACTTTAACTAATGGACTAACTATTCTGATACAGGAATGATCTTGCAGTACATCATTTTTTATAGACTTTTGTAGACACAGTATGGACGCAGCCATCTGTTTATGATTAGTCTACATAGATAATGAATACAAAACTCCTCGCAGCCTGGATGGTAGAAATTAGATCCAGGGTCTTCACTTCTACTTCCCGAATTGGTACGATTCTAGCCATGTGATTAAATGATTCGATGTCGAACATGTTAGAAACCACTTGATTACCAGTCGATGATGCAAACTGTTAACAAGAGTGAGAGAAACCACCAGTAATGTCAATGGTTCTCAAAGTACCAAGCACAACCCGTGAAATGTGAATAGATGTTTTGATGTCGAACACTTCACGGAATCCTTTGATCGAAAGTCAATGATGTAAACTGACGTCAAAGGCGAGAAACCTGCCATTGATGCATGCAGACTTCAAGGTGCTGTCGATTCCTAAGTCATCTTTCTAGATAATGTGTTGATGTCGATAGAAAGCAACCCGTTGTAGGCAAGCCCACAACACGAAATCATTGTTCAAGTTGAAGAAATGTTGCTGTAAGGACTGACTCAGGGATGGTCAAATGGATGACAAGTATTTTGCAGATGAAAGTTTTGCTTGCAGACCTCTTGAACACATAACGACACAACAGATGGCTTGGTGACGAATAACTCAAAGTTAATCCCCGGAACCCGGTTAAAGACTTTCAAAGTGGTTTGGTCAACTGTGAGGTAAAAGATTTCCCAACCCAGGTGAATGAAAAGTGTCGTGTTCAAGAGTGGTAATAAAGTTTCTTTTGAGATAAAAGGTAACAAATAGGCTCATTCTTCTCTCTTTTCCCCCACCATTTCTGGCAAGTACCTCTTTATTTTTAACAAGCTTGAGGAGGATAACATATGCTTGATTATAAGCTCATCCTTCGGACGAGTCCAACCTAGTTTAAATTCGAACCCTAGGAAGGAGTGGTTCATTCCTGTTTGTAATTGAACAGGTCCTTTACTGTAAAAGTTTAACGAGTCCAGTATAGGAGAAACTCGGTGTTTTTCATTTTTAGAGAGTCTGAAAAAACAAAAGGAGACTCTACGTTGAACTTTTTCGTATATTTGTGTCCCTCAAGCCCGAAAAAGTATAAAATAATACCTGGGGGAACCGCTTGATCTTGCGACCAAGGAGTACTTTCATAATAGTGTCGTCGACCTGAAAAGTAAAAAGCGATCAAGGACACGTCGTTTTATTTCCTTATCGAGTTTGAAATGACAAAAACCCGGCAATCTTTTCCTGATTTTACGGTCAGAAAAGAGCTAAAAAGGGACCGTCTTTTAATTCCGTTTTAACGAGTGTAAAAGAAACGCTCGGCAATCTTTTCATGTTTTAGGAGTCAGAAAAGGGCTTAAAAGATGACTCTGATATTTTATTTGTGAAAAAATTACAATTTCCCTTGAAATCCCTTTGTCCTGCACAAAAGCGACACATTACTCATACCTGTTTAAAATAGGCAAAAATACATCGAAAAACATCTTTTCATGGTAAAAAATGAACTAATTCATCCAAAAAACCTATAAAAAGACCTTTTACCATATCATTTTTACCGTTTGACTTTGGAGGTTGAAAAAGGAGCTTTTGACAAGAAACTTCCCGTGGTCGCTGCGGAAAATCTGACCGTCGGAATCGAACGCCGTCTCATCCAGGTATTTTACACATCCTACTCTGCATTTCTATCCGTTTAGAATTAATTTTTAGGTCTTAGTTTCATTTTTTGGGGGGGTTTTGGTTTTGGAATGCGCCTCTCGGCGGACGCAGGTGCCCTTCGGGTGACCTGCGTCCCCCGACTTTTTCTCATATGGGAAAACGGTCGGAAGACGCAGCCCGCCTTCAGGCCAGCTGCGTCCGGGCGCCCTGTGCTACAAAGCTGGGGTGCGTCTTCCGAGAAGTGCGCATTTCAAAACCCCAACTCCCTCAAAAAACCACCAAAAATTCCCAAATCAATTTCTAATTGCTATTTTTGATATGCAGGGCATTAATCATGTTAGACTGGAGAGAAAGAGAGCATGTAGAGGAAGATGAAGCTGCAATAAATCACCAACCTTCTCTGGATGCCCTAAGAGCATGCGGATTATACAAATATTGGACCATACCGGGCATGAGGGGCCAGGTAAGATTCTTGGAATGGCTGGTTGAGCGATGGAACGTTCAAGAACAATGCTTTTACATAGGAGGGCACCAGCTCGAGATAGAGCCCTCGGATGTATACTTTCTCACTGGCTTGCCGAACAGAGGTGAGCAACTCAGTCTTGCGGGGACTAGGCCGGGTGGCCAATCCCTTGATAGTCTCCGCGAGGATTGGTGCACACGTGGGGCTCACCATTCAAAAGGCATAGAGATAAAACACATCACTCTACCGGAACTCAAAGTCATAGCGTTCACGGTTACCAGAATTTGCGGCGCGGCCGCTTTACACATTGCTTCCGGATCCCAAATGCGGATGGCAATTGACTGTTACCAAGGCACCATTTTCAACTGGTGTGAAGCTGTGTCGGCTCATATGAAGAGCCAACTGACCAAGGCAAAGAACGGATGACTAAAGACTTTTGGATATGGGCCTATAGTCGTGAGCTTTGCCTTGGAGAGAGTTCCAATGTTGATCCCTCAGCAACTCACTGTTGATATCTTGGGTCCTCGGCAGCCAAAGCTGATACGATGGGTTGCGGTGATGGCCCGGCATCCTGACGAGGGTGCGACAGTGGTTCGATTCTCAGATAGTTACTTTCACTGGTTAGAGGACCAGGTTTTTTCGATACAGGACTTTCCGTATGCCGGAATGGATTTCAGAGGTGATCCGGACATGGTTCTTCCACAAGGAGAACAATGGGACGACAGAGGTACTTTTATTTTCACAAGTTTTCTAATTATGTATTTTTTATTTTTCATATATATCGTCTCAAAACTAACAGTAAAACTTTTCAAAATGCAGATGTTGGTCCACAGCGTCCAGCCAACCTCCGGCCTTTTGATAGACTACATCCAGCTGCACCGGTACCGGCCCCACAGGACGCGGCTGTAGACGTACTAGCTGAGTTGGAGCATGATCTAGAGCGTCTCACGGCAGACATACCTGAGACTACTATGGACGATATTCCTATCAGACTTCAGCGTTTTGTAGTCGCGGTCCCTGGACCGTTTAGGAGATTTTTGCGTAAGGTAGCCCGCGCAGTGGTGTCATATAGAGAGCACCACCAGTGATTGACTAGTCACTTTTGTAGTCACATGTGACATTTTGACTTTTTGTACTATCATTTTGTCGATCATAAGGTGTTTTCAACCTATGATCGAAGACGATGTATATATTTTTTGACACACTTCTATCTATATATATCACTATTACCGGCTTATCTTGTTTAACATATGTGATGAAATGTTTTTAAATTTACTTGCATGATTATCGTAAATGTCTGTCCAACATTCGAGAAGCAATTGCATCTGCTAATGTATTCAAAGACCTTGGAATATGTTGATATTCAATGTAATCAAATTCACGTTCCAAGAGACGCACTTTCAAAAACAACCTTAATAACACAGGATTCCTAATGGCATAAACTCTATTAAGCTGTAATACAACAAGTTCAGAATCTAACCTCACTGTCAAACATCGAATTCCAAATGAAATAGATTCGGATAATAATTCAATCACTGCACTGTATTCTGCAATGTTGTTCGTTGTTTGACCGAGGCTTACCCCATGCATAGAAACTAACTCGTCAGAGGGCGAATAGATAACCCAAGCTGCGGAAGAGATGTTCCGTGTACTACGACAAGCACCATCAGCAAATCCAATATATGTTTGGAGAGGCGTCGACATCTGCAATATCAAGAGTAAAACCAAGATAAGCCAGAATAACGACGAAAAACCACACTCTCTAAGCTAAGCACACTGACTAAACTAACACACTTGCTAGCTAGAAAGAAAATCTAACCTATCTAAAAATTTCTCCATTCCCCTCATTTAAGCATAATACCTCTTTAGGTAAAGTCCATTTCTGGGTTTACCCAAAGAGTCCCCATCAAAGTCAACTAGCTCATAAGCCCCTTTTGCTAGCTTTCGCTTTACAATGTAGGGCCCATGCCACATGGGAACGAATTTTCCGACACCTAGCTTATCGTTAGCTTGATCATATAATAGTACTAGGTCTCCTTCCGAAAAACTTCGAGGGGTTACATTTCTATCATACTGAGCTTTCATTCGTTTCGCGTGAGTCTCGATTGCCAATGTAGCGTCACGTCGAGTCTCATCTAATTTAGCCAAGTACAATAAACGTGTCTCCTCTTCGGAAGTAGCTGGAAGTAATTCGACAGCCATTTGAAGTGATGGGATTTCGCATTCAATGGGTAACACAGCTTCTAAGCCATAAACTAGCTGGAAAGGAGTGAACCCTGTTGAATTTTTCACTGAGGTTCGGTATGCCCATAGTGCTGAAAATAACATGTTGTGCCAATTCGACCGATGAACACCAATGGTTCGTCGGATCATGGTAACTAGAACTTTGTTGATAGACTCAACCAAACCGTTGGCTTGCGGATAATAAGGAGTAGAGCTATCGTGGCGCAAACCAAGCTGGCTTGTAAGCTCAGTCATCATGACATTTCAAAAATGGCTCCCATGGTCAGTAATGATTGCTTGTGGGACACCAAACCTAGTTATGATATGATTGAATACGAAAACTGCAGCTGTTTTGCCGCTTGCGTCGAATGTAGGCATCGCCTCGGCCCACTTAGTAAAATAATCAACCGCAAGGATGATATACGCATGCCCCCCGGCCGAGTGAGGGTTACAAGTAATAAAGTCGATACCCCATTTGGCGAATGGACCAACGGCAATTATAGGGTGGAGAGGAGCAGGTGGAGCGCGCATCTTGCGATCAAACACTTGACAGTTGTGGCACTTTCTGACTGCAATGATACAATCTTTAAACATAGACGGCCAGAAATAACCAGCGCGCAACACCTTCTGAGCTGTGGCATACCCAGACATATGACCGCCACATGCTCCAGAGTGACAATCATTCAAAACCCTCTCAGCCTCTTCGTGAGTTAAACAACGTCGAAAAACTAAGTCTGCCCCCCGGCGATAAAGTGTATCTCCAATAATTTTGTATGGCTGGGATTGAAACTAAATTTTTCGACGTTCCGCTTTGGAAGCTTCAGGCCGAAAGGTTTGGGTTTGGAGATAAATGATTATATCCCCGTACCACGGATCTACAGTACTGATAAGAAACAAAGATTCGTCCGCAATGGACTCCTCTGCCACAGTCTCTGTGTCAGCACTCGGGAAATCACACATCAATTCCGCAAAAACTAAGGATTTCTTAGACTTGGACTTCTCGAACTCCAAGTCGAACTCTTGCAGGATAACAATCCATTTAGAGTACTTGCCCCCTAGCAGTTGTTTTGTCAAAATATAAATCATAGGGTTGCAATCCGAAATAACTGTAGTTTTGCGGAGAAGAATGTAGTGACGGAAACGCTGGACAGCTTGAACGGCTGCCAGGGCCAATTTCTCCACATGCGAATATTTTAGCTCAGTTGGATTCAAGGTCCTACTAAGATAATATATCACATGCTCCGCTCCGAATTCATCTTCTTGAACTAACACCATTCCAATGGTGGAATGCGAAGCTGCGAGGTATAAGAAGTAGTCTTGGTTGTAGTTGGGAGGATGCAATAACGGTGCATGGGTCAACGCGTGTTTAAGTGCATCAAAAGATTGTTGGGCAATCTCGTCCCAAAAGAATTGTGCGTTCTGTTTCAACAACCGTGTAAAACCTTTAGTGACCTCGGCGTAGTTTGGGATGAATCGGCGTAAAAAGTTCGCTTTCCCTTGCAAACTTTGGAGTTGGCGCAAACTCGAAGGAGGAGGCAATTTGATGATAGCCTCGACTTTCGAGGGATCGACGCGAATGCCGGCTTTTGAAACAACAAATCCCAGCAATCGACCTGTTTCTATACAGAAAACACACTTGTGGGGATTCAACCGAATTCGATAATGCCTACACCTCATAAAGATTGCTCGTAGGTGGACAAGGTGATCAGCTCGATGTAAAGAATGAGCAGGCAAATCATCGAGATAGGGTTGCACAATGTGCTTGATATCATGAAATGCATAAGACATCGCCCGTTGAAAAGTGGCCCCGGCATTCTTAAGCCCAAAAGGTAACTTGCAATAAGCAAATGTCCCCCATGGACAAATGAATGCCGTTTTTGGTTGATCGGCAGGTAGAATATTGATTTGATTATAGCCCGAAAAACCATCCATGAAGGAAAACATTTCACTTCCGGCACAATCATCAATAATTTGATCGATATAAGGCGTAGGATAGTTGTCTTTTGGACAAGCTCGATTTATATCCCTATAGTCGATACAGATTCTTATTGTTCCTTGTTTCTTGTTGACCGGAACAATATTCGATACCCAATCCGTTAACGGGATCGGATAAATGAAACCTGCTTTCAACAGCTTTTCGACTTCTGCTTTAATCGCAGCCGCTTTTCGAGGGTGAATTTGACGCAACCGTTGCCGGACGGGTTTAGCATCCGGGTAGGTCTTTATTTCATGAATAACAATGGCAGGATCAATTCCCGGCATTTCCTCGTAAGACCAGGCAAACACGTCGCGGAATTCTTGGAATAGGGCCTTGTAAGTTTGGATTTCTTCTTCAGTACATGCGGCACCTATATGAATGTTTTCCTCGATTCCGGGCTTCACTGAAATATCAATGGGAATAGTACGAGAAATATTCCCTAAATTCAACTCTGAATCAGAATGTTTCGTTGGATCCTGAGCGTCTTTGACATATTCAGCGGTAAAGATAGATGAAAAATCATTTTCAAATGCATCATCCTTAGGTAAAAACGAAGATCTGTGATGGAGATCTTCCCATGGTAGATCGTCTACACTTAGGATTTCGCGAAGTTGTTCGTCAGATGACACGACTTCGGGAAACGTTATCCGTTCTAAGGGTGATGTGAAAAGTGACTCTTCACTGACCACATTCATTTGGTCAACTTCGGTTGAATGAAAGTCAGTAAAAGACATGAGAGCTTCATAAGCAATTTCATATGGACTCAAAGGCATAACATCACCGAGTGAGTCTATCTCAGAGTCAGATGGGACGAACCAAGGATCGTCATAAATAATGTTTTCTGATGTAATCATATGAATGGTTGCAAATGAAGGATCTGCGTTGAGTGGAGGGAGAGGAAAAGTTCCCAGTAAACTGGAATCCTTAACTAAACCTACACCAACATCCCTATAAGGGATTGTCGTTTTACCAACATGCTGGATACTCTCTGAAGAGGCTGGATCGGATGAAAAGTATGTCAGCTGATCAATAGTCACGATCTTACCGTTATGTGGAAATTTAATTACTCTGAAGACCGATGAAACGACCGCTGTCATAGCATATGACCAACTTCGACCCAAAAGAAGGTTGTAGTCTAGAGGGGCATCAACCACTTCCACATCCAGACTAACGGTTTTACCTTCAACCCCTATAGGCAATTCTTGTAGAATACCAAACGGACGGAACCCACGGCCATCAAAGGCCTTAAGGATGGTGGGGGATTGGTTCAACGAAGGAGAACCAAGCGATCTCCAACATTGAATCGACATAATACACGTAGAAGCTCCCTCATCAATCACAGTCCGATGAATAGGCCTGTTTTTGACTATCACTGGAATTTGGAAAGCCATTTGATGGGGGAGACGTGGTGTACTATTTTCTAGATCAAAGATCATTAGGTTCGGGTCCTGAACATCGACAGCTCCGATAGCCGACAAAAGCAATTTCCGTTGTGCTGGGCATGATTGCAGCACTTCGAGTGCCGACATTGCTGAAGGTGAAACAGCTAAGTCCTCAACAATGTTGTAATTCTGGGCTGCTCTCGCATGTGGATTGAAAGCAGACCTTCGAAGTACACCCTTGGCGGGCGGCTTAATCACTAAGTCTGGGTTAGGTTTTTCGATCTGTAGTGGATCGGAACCAGGAGCTGAGGTTGATGGGTTAGAGTGAGAAGATTCTGCTTCCTTGCCATCAACAGGAGCCTTACTACCATAATCTTGCGATCGAGTCGCAATCCTCACATGAGACATCATCAAAATGGGTTCTTCACTGGCATTCGAAGAAGAACCTATCATCTTATTCTCCTGCTCTGGAAATGGATTCTTTAACACAGCAGGAGTGGGAGAACCTTTGACTATTTTTACAACCTCGGCCCGATGAGGGCAATCTCTCGTAAAATGATCCTCTTCACAAATAAGACAAGGATATCGAGGTTTGCGTTTTTTGTCATTGGTTTCCGACTTTTCAGTTTTCTCCTTTGGAGCCTTGTCTGCTTTAGCCTTCTTCTTTCCTTTCTTCTTTCCACCGTTTTTTGATTTGGCCGTAGATGACTCTACAGCGTGAATGTCGGCGGTAAGTTCAGGAGGAGAAGACTCTCCTGTCGGAGAATCTGGCAAAGTGATTATTGGAGTATTGGAGGCCTTGGAAGACTTCTTCTTACTCTTCGTAGTCACGATACCAATCATACCATCAGCGGCATGAGATCCCGAAGGAGCAGCAGCGATTTGATTCGACTTTGGAAGATCTGGAATCTTCTCGTGTAACGTACCCGACTGAGTGTAAACTAAGTCAAGGTATTGTGCCTGAGCAATGACTTTCTCCTCAGTAACTACTCCGGCCTTAGCGACATCTTCAGTAATCTTCGGTAATAATGATTTGACAAACCATTCAGCTAAGATTTGGTCCGGGATAAAAACTTTCACTAATCTCCTTCGACGTCTCCACTCATGAATGTGATCAGAAATATACGTGGACGTCGATTGTTTTAGTGAAGTTAATAACTCCGTGCCGTTATCATATCTGACCGGCAACTGAAAGTGAGTTAAGAACGAGGTAGCTAACTGGCTAAAGTTGTAAAAAGAGGCCCGTGGTAACTCAATGTACCACTTGGCCGCGAGACCAATGAGTGTACGCTGGAAAAGACGTAAGCGGATGGAATCATCTGAGATAGAATTCGAAGCACACCAGAGGTGGTAAGTCATCACATGATTGGACGGATCCTCTCCAGACTTACCTTCGAACTTGGGTATATCACTGGGCAACTTATTTGGCATTGGCGGCCAGAACTGAAGATATTGAATTGGATTGTTTGTTAGGCGCGTCAAGTCGGGTAAATCTAAAGTTGCAATAAACGGTAACTGCCGGTTAGGATCTCTAAAACTCTGGGTCACAATACCAGCCCCAGGAGGAGGATATCCAGGATAACTAGGAACAGGAGTCGCATTTGGGATATTATATCCTCCTGGAAAACCAGGATTAACCGGACCGTACTGGGGTTGTTGAGGTTGTTGATAAGTGTACCCAGGATACGGTTGATACTGGTAAACCGGTTGTTGGACAGCTTGCCCAGGTTGGTACTGTCCCTGGTACGGAGGTTGAACAAATTGAGGTTGAGTAGTCACAACCGTACTTATACCAGGCTGACCTACAGGCATCTGGACCGTGGTTTGAATCGTAGATCCAGACAACGGTAAAGATGTCTGAGGTGCGGTAACAGGGACAGTAGAAACTGGAGCCGTCGATACTCCAGAAGTAAGTATGGTAGATGTAGCGGTAGTTGCAGCAGCCGTTTGAGATGGAGTACTAGGTGCAATTGCCGGCTGAGTAACTACCGAAGCTACAGAAGCTTGAACATTGGGCTGGACAGGTTGCGGTTGCTGGGTTGGACCAGAAACTACGGGTTGTCCAGCTTGAGGAAGCATCTGTACACTTGGCTGCAACACCTGTTGACCCTGTGAGGGATCCCACACTAACATTCCAGGGTACTGACCCGTAACAGGTTGAGGGTACTGAGATCCATAACCAGATTGAGGGTAGGATTGATAATTGTAAGGTGCAGTTCCCATACTTGGAACATATGACTGACCTTGAGGCGGTTGATAACCTTGACTTGAGTATTGACCTTGGGGTTGATAACCTTGAGGTAAATACTGATACTGGGGTTGACCTTGACCTTGAGGTTGGTACCCTTGAGGTTGATAACTTTGGGGTTGATACCCTTGAGGTTGCCATCCTTGAGGTTGCCATCCTTGAGGTTGATATTGATACTGAGGTTGACCTTGGGGTACATATTGAGGCTGAGGTTGACCTTGAGGTAAGTATTGCACCATAGGTACATACTGACTTTGAGGTTGCCCCCCAGACACAAGTTGTGTACTTTGAGGTTGCCCCCCAGGCGTTAACTGCGGTTGCCCCCCAGGCGGTAATTGGCCACCTTGAGGTTGGGAAACGGGAACTGAACCTGACATCATGTAAATGTCTCCTACACCCAATGGTATATTACCACTGTTTCCAGCAAATAACCCATGATCGATGGGTTGAGGAGATGCCCCCGCAAAGGTACCAGAAAGTGACTGATACCCAGTGGGAACAGAAGGACCACCGTGTAAAAAAGATTCAGGACTTTGTGTAAACACGGATGACTGACCAGACATATTTACAGGAGTATGAATACCTCCAGGTGGAAAAGGAGTACGAGGTGTGGAAAAACCGACTGAGTTGTCTAAAAAATTGGTTAACGCAAGGTACCAAGAAGTACTTCTAGGAGGACTGTAAAAGATGGATTCACGCTCCCTTAGATCAATAGTAAGTTGACCTTCAAGGTGAGAGACATCTATATCTTCTTCTGGAGCAAGTTCTTCTATAGCAATCAAACCAGAAGGTAGATTTTCGGTGATAATTCTTTCTATTCTCGGTGAATCAGGGACACTAGAAGTTGGAGTAACAGGTTCGGAAATTTCAGGTTCTTCGCCTGTTTCACTGGCAGATGAAAAACTACCAGCAAGCTCGGAAACTGTAACAGTTTCGGGATTGTAACCTGTTTCTAAACTTTGGTAATCTGGATGGACTACCAAGGAAGATTCTCCTTCTTCAGGTGAACCTACTCTACTGTCACTAGGAGGAGTTACAAGGACCTTTAACCCTTCTAAATTACCCGGGTCGTCTCGAGGAGGGGATCCCCTAAGTCTACGGGATCTTCTCAACAATTCGGCCACAGAAACAACTTCAGGAGACTGGCCCCGAAGTCTACGGGACTGTCTCGGTAATTCCGCCACAATTAAAGATTTTTAACTACAACACACGAAAACAAAGTAAAAATTTCAAATCAAACCACCTAAAGTCTTCTAAAAAAGCAAACAAATTTGAAGCACACGCCTAAATAATCTAGAGCGTCAAACCACACACAAACAGTAGTCTTCCGGACCAAAAGCGCTAGTTGGTGATTAGGCCCAACCTCGCAGGATTCAGTACAGAAATGGCGGGTGGAACAGTTACCCCGGCAACCTGCTTAATGAATAGACCGGCACAAGTTCCTCCACTTTAACCGTCTCGAAGTGAAGTGAACCCCCCGGAAAATCCAAGTGAGTATAACCGACGTCTGCTCCAGGTACAGTGGGACCTTCCCTCCACCGTCACCTCGGTAGAACCCTAAAGATTATGGTCACTAAAGTTACCAATCACAACAATTACACCTGGGGGAACAGTCTAAACTCCGACAGCACGCAAGGGCAGAGTAGCAAGCTCCAATCCCCTTACCGGCTCCTTGACAACAATCCAAGGTTTACCGATAAGTGACCCCTGGCTCCTCGACAATGGTTAATCCGAGGTTTACCGTTTGTAATACGTACTGTCTGGCGTCGTTCCCAACGAGGGAGGAATGATCCCCTCACTGGTTCGGACACGAGCTCGTGCTTCTCCTTTAAGAGGAGCTTTCCCAGAGTATAACTGAAACAATTGGATTTAATCTACTCAAGATAAACTATCTGTTTGGTTTTGTAGTCTTGGAGAGTTAAGTACTCACCTACTCCAAGACCCTAGCCTAAGCTATGCTGGTGTTTCAGAGCCCTAGAAAAATAAAAATTACTAGATTGATTTTAATTTAAGCGTTACTTTTAAGGTTGTTTCTTAAGTCAAAAGGTGATGGAAGTGAAACCAGTGGTGTGTTGACTCGACTCGAAACCACTACAAAATGCACCTAGGATGATTTACCCACTACTTTACTTTTTCGATGAATTGCTTAACTAAAAAGTTGAGAGAATGCAATCTTTATAAAAGCAACTTCTTAATTGAAGACAATCAAAGAAACAATTCGTTTGTCTTTTCCAAGCATAAAAAACATGACCGCTCTTTACATGCACGAAAAAACTCTTTTTCTCTTTCAAAAACAAAAAGCTACTTGAAACAAGACTTTTAAAGAAGATGTTTTTGTATTTTTCTTTTAATAAAGCAAATAAATCTAATATAACCAAAAATCAATCTTAACAACTATTAAAATCTATGAAAATGCACTCATAAGCAAACTAAAAGGTAAATTTACTCTAAGCAATCTTAACGAGGCCAAAACCAACAATGATTATTCTAAGGTGTTTTACTTGATCACAATCAAATCAAGGACTAGCTTATTGCAGAACCAAAAACTAGTCAAAACAAAACTCTAATCTTTTTGTTCTTTTGTAAAATGGAAATCAACACTTTATAAACAAGTAATTCGAAATTTGACCCAAAACAACTTAAATGGCAAGCTGCTCACACAAGGAGACTTTACGACAGGCCTGACTTCTAAGAAGGCTGACTAACCAGAGAGATCTAAGGCTGGACAACTTTCTACCGTCAAAGTCACTACAGGACCTATTGAAAAATCAAACCCTAGGCCTAAACTTCGTTGAAATCCACTAAAACACTCAAAGCTCACAAAACAAGTCTAGGTGAAAATTCTTGACAGGGTACTAAAGGATCTGGGTAGAAAACACTAAGAAAAATCAAAATCTAAAAGCAATTAAAGCAAAAAATGGACTTTTCCTAAATTTTACAGGAAGACGCAGGCAACCCGTTATAACAGGTGCGGGCCCGCTCTGTGCAAACGGCAACAGCGCGTCCAAAGACGCACTGTGCAGTACTCAGAGGGTGCGTCCTTCTGGAAAAGTTGAGAAAAACCAAATCTAACTAAATCTAAAGCTAAGCCACCCAAATACTAATTCTCACAGTCAAAAACCAGAAAATAAAAGTGATTTTCACAGAGCAAAGTTCACACAAAGGAAAAGACTCTCTCATTAATGGATTCCCCAGCGGAGTCGCCAATTTGTCGTGGTGGAAAAAGTCGTTTGTGCGGACACAACTGACCTCCCTAGGAGTCTAAACTCTCTAGCGACAAACAAGACAAAATGGAGTGATCTTTCTCTAAATATACCTTTTAAAACATGAAAACTACAAGTGTTTAGGCTTACCTTATTCCAAAACGCGGTTGTTGTAGTCCGTCCTTGCCAATCCGGATGAGCTCCTCCTTCAATTCAATTCCTGCAACCACAAACAATCAAACAATTACCAAGCACTTGCATTTCATATAATAAAACATATATTTAACATGCAGACCAAGGAACACATGAAATAACTCATTAACACAAGCTATTGAGAAAAATAAACCAGTTTGTATTAATAACGAAACAAAGAAACTCTTACAACCTGGCCTTGGTGTTGTGCAAGTTCCTCCCAGGGTCCATCAAGGGTTTTCCTCTACTTTGACAAAGCTCACCCACTTCCAAGTAGAATCAAGCAAAGACAATCTCTCCTTACAAGGTTCTAAATGGGAGTCCTAATTCCTGCAGCATTTACCCAAAGAAAATGTATAGCTCCAACCTCCCCTCCCTCTGGCTCAATGTCTTTATTTATAGTGCTGTAAAGAGGTTATTCAGGTCCACCATCAATGGGATAATCCCCCTCTTTGGGTGGGATAGCTCCCTTATTGATGGGATAAGTTCCCCCTTAATAGAGATACATGAACCAACTGGAGGCGCATCCAAATCATCAAACCGACCTCTAGAAAGTTCTAGAAGTAACCACAAGTAACTTTTTTAAGATGAAACTCGCGCATTTTTCCTTTTACAGAAGGACGCACCTGTCCCTTAACATACAGAGCGTCCAAGGACGCACCTTTTGTGAACATGGTCAGCGTCCCCGCAGGTAAGGCTAGAGAGAACCTGCGACCCCAGAGATAAACATATTTTTACAAGACTTTCTCTCTTCTTTGAGTTTGAGATGGATAACAGAGGCATAAGACTTGCCTAAGAGGGTAGCATGACTGTTGATTTGAGCCATACTAACTGTAAGTAGTCAAGGTGACATTTTTTAGTGTAACACCCCCTTTTCTCATTTCGAAAGAAGTTAGGATTCTGTGCAGTTGTGACATGGTAATGCTTTGAAGATTCTGCTTTTCTTCTATGGCCGAAACTTTTGATTCAAACTTAGAAGACAAAGACCTTAGAACCTTTTCAACCAAAGTAGCTTCTTTTATCACTTCACCCAAGTTTTTCATACAATTAACAATCTCAACTATACGTAAGAAATAATTAGCCACACTTTCATCATTGTGCATTCTGAGATTTTCATATTGGATTCTGAGAGTTTGTAGTTTTGCACGTTTTACCTGATCATCTCCTTCATAGCTCGGAACGATCTTGTCCCATATTTCTTTTGTGGTTTTGATCTGCATAACCTTGATGAATTCTTATTGAGATAAACTCCCTAATAAAGTATTGACAACCTTTGCATTTGTTTCATACTGCTTTTTACCAGCTGTATCTGTAGGAGTTGCTGATGGAAATGTGTATCCTGTTTCCATGATATCCCAAACTTTTGTACCAAGAGATTGAAGATAGGTTGTGATTCTTACCTTCCAATAGACGAAGTTGCTTCCATCAAAGATTGGTGGCCTAATAGATGCCTCCTTTTCATAGTTGCTCATGATGATAGATCTTCCTTCAAGTGATCAAGCCTCTTCTAAAGGACCTGCTCTGATACCAATTGTTGGAAATAATACTGAGAGGGGGGGTGAATCAGTATTATCAAATCAATTATTTTTCATTTCAAAATCATATTTGTATACGCTACTTCAGCTATGGAAAACTGTATATATGCGCTACTATGTCTAAAGAAACCAACATATATAAGAAAACTTAAGATTCATTAATTGTTGATATTTAATCAGTGCATCGGGACTTCATTAATCATAAGAACAGTAAATAGGAGCAGTAAAACAGAACATATCATCACACACATGGACACAGAGATATAAGGTGGAAACCCAATGTGGGTGAAAACCACCTGCTGCAATTCGTCTCTATCTTCTTTTAATTAGAAACTTATTTTTACAATGATTTTGTACTGGTGCAGTCTTATACCAGTATGCAGGCTGCTACCTGCAGAAGGCTACAACCTTCTCTCGTTCTCCAGCTTCTCCTGGAAGGGAGCTACAAACCCCTTAGCTCTTGTACTAGCTGACGTACTAGTACGTAGGTGCTGACCTACAGAAGGCTACAACCTTCTCTTTTCTTCCAGGGACCACATTTCATAAATTTTTAGACTGGATCCATGAATAACATCAATCAAATATCAAGTATATCTGTATCAACCAATCTCCTTTGCACCAAACAAAACTGAATCAAATAGTCACTTCTCTGAATGTTGTACCCAGAAAATAGTAATAGTAACCAGACACCAATTTTGAACCTAGACCACTGCAGCAATAAACAGAAGTAGCTAAAACATATATCAGGAGACGTACGCTACTTCAATGTGTACACCCCGTGTGCAAACGCTTCTGAATTAAGGCCAATCTGTGTATACGCTATTTTGAATTACAGAACAAGCGTGTATATGTGCCTTTTCTTCGCTGAACCTATGTACATATCTATAAAAGATAATTCATCCTTTTTTACTTATTCAGACATCAGTTATACCTAGATTATTAGATTTATAGATCAAGTCATGCGAAAAAAATAACAGATGAAACTCACATAAAGATACTACTATTCAAGCCTTAAGATCTTGACCCATCAATAGTACTTATCCTTCTTCTTGCGCTTAGATTCCTCCTAGATTCAAATCCAGCTATGCACCATAACCCAATGACCAGTATTTCAGATTTAGCTCTTCATTAGATATTCAATACCTAAGTCAATGTCCATGCCTAATGATCTCCTTCCCCTTTTATAGTCTTAGGCCTTACATAATACCATGGTCCAAAACCATAACGAATCAATACCTTGTACCAAATACCTGGGTTCAACACTTCAGAGGAGATACTATGGTCCAAAACCATAGGTCCAAATACCAAGGACTAAATACCATGGACCAAAAATAAGTTTTCCCACATGTACATGCTTTTTCGTGCATAAAAGTGTGTGCATACACATACACGACTTTTGATCGGAAATCCCGTGTGTATACGTGCCTTCGTCAAGGGAAACCTGCGTATATCTCTTTTTCTCTCATTCTAAGAGCCTGAACAGTGATCTGCCATCTGAGTGAGTTGCCATCAAGGACAACACCTGTGTCATAATGCCAACGGCTCTATGATGGGGGCTGATTCTTTAATGACGACCTATCTTTTACTCTGATATACAATTTATGGGGGCCAATTGCATCTTGCCACTTGGTGCCTCCTCATTCGCTGAAGGGATTTTCCATGTCATCCAATCCTGCCATGTGAGCAAGTCAAACTTGAACTTTAATTGGATCTAGCTTCTGCATACGAGCTCAGATTTGAGTCTCATTCACATCGTTGGATTCATAATGACGAGCTACTAGATCTGAAGCTAAGATTATCAAAATTATGACACTCTGAATTTTTGTCAAATTTTAAGCTCATGATTCACTCTTCCCCACTGGAAAACTTTTGGTCTCCAAAAGTTTAAATAATCTGCAATTTCTTTGTACTCCTTCCACACCACAAGTGTCCTATAGGTCATCCTTCCTTCTCCTTTAGCTTTGTTCTTCGGAACCATATGCGATGAGATGACACCTGTCCATGTCACTATGACCATCCACAACAACATTCTTCCCAAGAAGAATTCCTAGAAGCTAAGCACCTTGGCATTTCTTATCTGCAAAATCCTTATCAAATATAAGATCCTAAAAGACTTTGCCAAAAGAACCAAAACAAGATTCACATACTGAATACTTGTATAACTTGACTTCTACACACATTTGGAACATACTAAATGTGTTGCAACTACTCATACAACAACTTTAAAATGTTTTTTTAAACTACAAGTAGAAATGCATTTTACAAAATGGAATAAAGTTGACACCCAAATTTCTCCATTAAAATTGACTATCAACAAGCCAAACTAGTATTGTAATTGCTTAAAGAAAACATTGTTGCGTATAAGTGATTTATTTATGAACATCACTTTTACAAATTACCCAACTATGGGGATATGAAACTAGTACAAAACATAAAGTTACAAACTTGAATTGGACAAATAGTCCACCCATTTCTTACCCAACCAGGTGAATGAACCCTCTATTTGAACTTTCTCTTCTTCTGAAGCTGCTTCAGGGGTGGTTGCATCTTGCGCCACTTTTTCTTTTATTGCTTCCTCTTCTGGTGCTTGCATGATTTGCTTTCCCTTACCAGGGTGAAGTTGTGGAAACAATTTCCAACACTTCTCGACCCAATGTCCACTGATATTGCAGTGAGTACATAAGTTCTTTTGAGCTCCTCCCGACTCACTTGCCTTTATCCTTAGATGAGTGATGGAGGGAAATGTTTCCCTAGGGCTTTTTGGGTTGAAACCCTAGCAGACTGAAAGTTGTCTATTCAAAGAAACACACATTCACACAGCCATTATGCTATTATAAGAAAATTCTATTGTAAAGGGTATGTACCTTAGGTCCTACGTTTGAGAAGACCTTTAGGGTCCAAACCCTTATTGGAGTTCCCTTCTTCCCTTTTGTCCTAGAAAACAACCAATTCAAAGAACACAATAGTATATGGACAAAAACTTATAAAGAAACCATCTTCATGTCATAAATAAAGGTAGTTAGTTATGAAATCCAAATAACCATTTACATGTGAATTCTAAACATGAATATCATTAACATAAAGAAGATTCATTTCGGGAACCAAGACATGTGTTTCTTTTATTATAGACAAGTAAAGTACATAAAAAAAAGAATATTTTCACCTGAATCACCTTCAGCAGGCTCCAAGCAAAGCTTCCTTCCAGATCCGTTCCAACCTCAAGCCTTTAACAAACTCCTTCCATGATTCTCTCCATGATGTCATAAATGGTGGATGAACATCAACACACAAGGAAACAAAGGTTTCCTGGACAAATGGGGGAGCTGTAGAAGGCACAAGGGACTTCAGACCTGGTCAGGGGAAAAATCTCAGCATAATAACCTTTCTCTCTCCTCTCCTCCTTTAGGCCTTCCCTTTGAGGTCTTTTTATACCTCTCCCAAAGTAGTTTTTTAGTTGGGAGTTGGTTGGGAACAGTTGGGCCACGAGCACTAACAGGAGATTAGCAGGTAAAACCCGCAATCTCCGCCCGAAAATAAGTAATTTTTTATTTTTTTAAGTGTTTTAATACATATACGTAGTTTGGATATACACAGACCCGCGTATACACGCGTTTAACTCAGGGAAATGTCGCGTATAAGGGATAAAACACTATTTTTTAAATTTTAGGACCAGGTCTGGAAGGAGGGGTTGCCTTAGGCCATGAGTACAGCATCACAAACCATAAGAGTGAGATTTGGAGCTATAACAGATGCCCCCTAATATATGAGGTCAGAAGGGGTACATGATGGCCGAAATATATTATGCGAGTACATGGAAAGGAAGTCTGTCAAAAGACGAGGAGGAATTCACCAGAATTCAGCCTGCCAAGCCACCAAAGGAGATCAAAAAGAAACACTGTCTGAGGCGGGCATACCCATGCTCAGAAAAAGTAAAGCATGTCCGCATATCAAGTACAAGCGGATCCACTAAGTATACAAGTATAAATGACTGAAAGATACATAATGGATCATCTGATCGTAATAAACAAGTACATGTCTGAATATCACATATAAGACTGTCAATGATGCTGAAAGATGCAATGGATCATTCATATCAAAGATTGATCCCAAAAGGTACCAACTGAACATGATGGAATAGGATGGTACTACATTGCAAACTCAGGTGCCAGCATATAAAATGTCACCATGACTGACTGCAACATACAAAGTGGAGTGGTATCAACTAGCAGCAACAGGAGCAACTGTCAAGTGAACCAATGAATGCTGATACAACCTGAGGTCTTCACTGACCGTCGCTGTACATTTCTACACCATGGGAATAAATGATCTGAAGTCGGCCATGTGAGAAATTGTTTGATTAGCGGTCATTGATGTATACCGTTAACAAACGCGAGACTACTCACCGATAATGATAATGAGCATCAAGGTACCCAATACAATCTAACAAGTGTGAATAAATGAGCTGGAGTCGAAAACCTGTAAGAATCTATTGATCAGGAGACAATGATGATTTACCACTGTCGATAGCAAAGGATCTACCACTAATGACTGAAAACCCCAAGGTACTGCCAAATGGACTCTAGATCTTTGCCCCAGAGCAATGAGTCGGAGTCGATAGGGAAAGATCCGCTAGAAGGAAGGCATTAAGGCATCCTTCATCAATCTAGTGCGAGTGTAACCCGTAGGCCAATAGTGTGGAAGGAATCAGATGAAAAAGATGTAGTAACCCAACCGAAGTACGTTTCCGGCATACACAAGATGTCGATAGCGCACGACAGAAACCCTCTGAACCAACCAATAATGAAATCTGACACAGAGGCGAGGTATCCACCAATAGGGTCAAATGGAAACCAAGGTACTACACGAATCCCAATGTGTGATAATGTAAGCTGATGTCGAACACAAGAGAAACCACTCAGTCAAAGACCCATGATACTGATCGATGCTGAGCACAAGGTGACCTATCAATAATGAAAATAGGGCCAGGGTGCAGCTCTAGGCTTGTCCTTAGAGCAAGGTGTCGTCGTCGATAAGGACAAGACCCGCCAACAAGAAGTCAATGGGGACCTTCTCAAACTGGCACAAGTAAAGGACCAATATAACTGATGTGATGATAGACATGACACTGACAACCAGGGATGGCTGACTGAAAAATGAGTCAAGAGACACCGTAGAGAGGCCGACTCAGGCTAACTTCCCTTGAACAAAAGCACGACTCAATGTGACTATGTGGCAGCATATGATGACTCTGTATAAGTTCGCTATGCAGGAGGCATGAACGAACCCTCCATATGATTGGAAGAGATAACCAATCGGGGGAGAACTGACTCAATAACAAGGTTATGGCGTACCTAAGTCAAGCTAAATCCCACCCATGTGGAGGAGACTTTGTTTTGAGTGCTTTGTTCAAGGGCGACACGACTGACTCTAGCTGCCAACAATAAATGGAAATACTGTCCCGTTCCCACTCTTTTTGGAATATTTTTTTTTTTTTGTCTTTTTCTATTAAGCTGGAAAAAGAATAAAAGAATGCTATGGTATAGTGGAAAGAACAAGTGTCGGTGAAACAGATGATCTAGTTCCTGGGAATGGAACGTTCCTATGCTCAATGCAGGGAGGTGAAAACTAGTCAGTGACACTCAAAGCTGTGTTCCTTCCACAGGTCAAGGTGTGTCAAGCTGCAGAAGTCAAAGGTATGAATGGTTGATTTTGCAGTCGTCATGGTCAAAAGTTGGCTTAAACACGAGTCCAAGTGAAGCCGGCTCTAGGCCAAAAGGTGCAAGTGGTCAACATGCAATGCAGTAGTACAACTCAACACAAAGGAGCCTCTAGGGTATAAGGCCAGAACAAAGCGGAGAAGCTAAGAGGAATGAGTCTTCAATGCATAAGTCATGGTGGGACTATAGAGGACTCCCGAGCCTACTCAATGGAGCAACATGGGCAACAAATTTCAGTGAGGTGCTAACTACGATGCCCATGTAAAGGATGGCTCTACCATCGTGTCATGATTTAAAGAGTCGGCGAGTGAAAATGGCTTACGAACCATAACACGATGGGATCGACCCAATGGCAGATGTATCGGCAAATGGAGGCTAGTATGCATAATGAAATGGAAAAAATGGTGTCCCTAACCTATATGCCAGTGAGAAAACGATACCTGCCATGATGGGTCAGTAGTCATGGAACCTTCCCGAAACTGAAAAACGTCCAAAATGTCCTAAAAAACAAACCATTCTCGACATTCCAAGCTCCCAAGTTAAAAGTCACATGAGGCCAAACAAAATAAAATTTTGAAAAAATTTTGCATTTTTGAAACTTATAAAAAGCATTTTGGACTCACCATTTTTACCATTTGATTTTGAGAGCAAAGGATTTGGAGCAAAAGGAGCAAACTTCCCACAGCCAGATTCAACCGTTCAAATTCGTCAAAAACCTCCAGGTAACTCTTATACTTAGATTACAATTGATTGTGACAGGTTTTAAGATTTTTGATTGATGTTTCACCATTGAACTTTTGTCAAAAATTTCCTCATGGTGTATACGCGGGTTGGTAGTATTGAACCCATGTACACAGGCCCTATAGACGACTGTGTGCACAGGGACCCGTGTATACGCCGCGAACCATTTTTAAACAAAAACTAACGAATTAAATCGATTTTTTCTCAGGATGCCTGTCACGTGGCATGAAAGAGAGCACGCAGCGGTAGATAATGAAGTTATGAACAATCCTGAAGCATTAGATGCCCTACGGGGATGCGGTTTGCTTAAATTTTTCAAACTGCCAAATATGAAAGCGAACACACGTCTGCTTGAGATGCTCATTGATTATTGGGACGTCGAGGAGGAAGCCTTTATGATCGATCAGATGCCGCTCAGGGTAGAAGTGGAGGATATCTATTTTATCACGGGCCTTTCCCGAAGGGAAGAGGTAGTACATTCCCAGGGCAGGACACGAAGTAGCCTCACGATAGAGGACTATGTACAGATATACTGCCCGAGACATCCCAAGAAGGTTGGGAGCTAGATTTCTATCACACATGTGGCGAGTTTGTCACTTAGGATAATCCTGTTCACCATAGCTCGAGTGAACAGATCATCCTCTCTGCATCAGGCGTCACGGGTCATCATGAGCGTGGCAGTTGACTGTCTCACTACTGTGTTCGACTGGTGTACTCCTCTCTTGGCCAACATGAAGAGCCAACTCACTTCTATTAGGAGGGGACAGACCAAGAACTTTGGATATGGGACTGTCCTGTGTACTTTCTTTTTCGAGAAGGTTCCCGCACTCCGCCCCAGGGTAGCAGTTTCCATCAGCACCCCACGCGATCCACGCATGGGCCGGTGGGCCGATCTGATGAAACGTCTGGGGGGTGGGGAGGTCCCAAGGACTGCCTTCGACGATGATTTCTTCACTTGGTGGGATCAACAGATCATCGCCGTGGATGACTACCCCTATGTTGGGCTGGATTTCCGAGGAGATCCTGATCTAGTGTTACCACCGAATGCAGCATGGGGCAAGATTGGTAACAATTTTTTGATTTTATGATTTTTTTGGATTTTTCAAATATAATGATGCATTTTGAAAAATATTTTTGATGAGATTCAAATGAATGATATGATGATCATGTTCCAGATATTGGGCCGGTATGACCAGATGGGTTCCCACGGCATGGATGGTGTGGCCGAGGAGCCGAAGAGGCAGCTGCTGATACAGAATCGACTCTAAACAATGTCCAGTGACACTTGGCGAGGCTGAGCTGCCGAGTCCCGATGGCCGCCATAGAGGACCTTCTTGAGGATATGCAGCGTCATGTGGTTGGCATGTCACGTGACTGGGTTCGCACTTTTCGGCATGTGGCCACTGCGATAGTTACATACTTAGACACTCATCCTAAGCCGAGGCATTAGATATGCCGGACATGATTATGGGCATTTGAGTCCCAAATTTTGTATATTTTTGGACACACATATGTACACTCGAGACGCTTTACGATATATATATATATATATATATATATATATATATATATATATATATATATATATATATATATATATATATATATATATACAGTTTGACTTTTTGATGCTTGATTTTATTATGATGAAGGATTGATGTGCCAGTCTAATGCCTGATTAGCGATAGAATCAGCTAACCAATTATGAGATCTTGGAATGTGCAAATAATTAATATAAATAAATGATCTTTGCAACAACCTCACCCTTAAATACTGGCGATATAAAGATGGATCCCGTACTCGATAAATGTTATTTAATTGAGACACTATCAATTGAGAATCAAGATACACTACCAACGAGTCGATCCCATGAGAGATTACCTCGGATAATAAATTAATAACGACAGTATACTTGGCCATATTGTTTGAAGCAGGACCGATACACACGCCTCTTGATGCCATCAATTGACTAGTTGGATAATAGAATACCCAAGCTGCGGAAACGAGATTCTGAGTGTGCCAACTAGCACCATCGGCGAACCCAAAATAGACCAAATCATCCATCAACACTTGCCACAGCAAACCAAAAAGTGCTGATATCAGAAAACTCTCGACGATATATGTACAAATATACATAAAGTACAAAGAAGCCATTGCCTGGCCAAAACTAAGCAAAGTACTTCTTTAGGTAGAGCTCGTTTCGGGGCTCCGCCAGCTTGTTTCCCTCAAAGTCGATTAACTCATACGACCCTTTTTCTAAAACACGTTTAATAATGAAAGGACCGTACCACATAGGCTTAAATTTGCCTGCCCCCAAGGTGTCTTTATCTTGGTCACAGACCAGGACAAGGTCACCTTCAGAAAAGACTCGAGGACAGATAGATTTATCATACTGTGTTTTAACCCTTTTCTCATGAGCCTCATTCATCATGGCGGCATCTCGACCCTGCTCATCGAGATGTTCCAAGTGAAGTAGGCACTCTTCGAGACTCAAAGTCTCTGGAAGGAGCTCAACAGCCAATTTACGAGATGGAATTTCAAATTCAATAGGAAAGATAGATTCCATCCCATAAACCAAGTGAAAAGGTGTAAAACCAGTAGCCGTTTTCACGGAGTTTCGGTATGCCCAAAGAGCCGAATACAACATAACGTGCCAATTGGACCAGTTTTTATCGATTGTCCATTGGAGTATCGTCTTAAGAGTTTTATTGACTGCCTCAACCTATCCATTGGCCTGAGGATAATAAGGAGACGAGTGCTCTTGGCGGAAACCCAATTTGAGAGCCAATTCGGACATCAGTTGATTCTGAAAATGACTACCATGGTCAGTGACAATCTCTCTCGGGATACCGAATCTTGAGATAACCTGATTGAAAAGAAACAATGCTGCCATGTCACTATCGTTCTTATAAGTAGGCATGACCTCAACCCACTTCATAAAGTAGTCTACCTATGATTCACCGCTGAAGGCGGATTACAAGTCATAAAATCAATACCCCACTTAGTAAAGGGACCGATGGTGACAACGGGAAAAAGAGGAGCTGGATGCGCGCACATCTTTCTAGTAAAAATTTGACACGGGTGACAACGTTTAACCGCTTCCACACAGTCTTTAAAGAGTGAAGGCCAAAAATAGCCGGCACGTAAGATGCGCTAGGATGTAGCAAGCCCTGATAGATGACCACCACAAGCTCCACTGTGGCAGTCATTGAGCACTGACTCTGCTTCCTCTAAGGTTAAACACTGTCGAAGGATTGAATCAACCACTCGACGGTATAATGTGTCACCAATGATAACATAGTTTTTATCCAGGTGATGTAATTTTCGACGTTCATCCTTAGAGAAAGTAGAGGGAAAATTCGAAGTCTGGAGATAGACAATGATATCTCCATACCAAGGGTTGAGTGAGGAGATGAGGAATAAATGTTCGTCGGGAAAACTTTCCTCATAAATAGTATCCTCTCCACAAGGTAGCTCAGAAATTAGCTCCGCGAAAACCATGGATTTCTTAGACTTGGTAGACAAGAACTCGAGATCGAATTCTTGCAAAATGACTATCCATCGATTATATTTGCCCCCAATCACTCGCCTACTGAGGACAAATTGAAATGGATTGACTGCCGCTAAGACAAAAGTTTTGCATAGCAGGATATAATGACGAAGCTGCTGGACAGCATGGACAGCTGCCAAGTTCAACTTCTCAACCGGAGAATAGCGAAGTTTAGGACCTATTAAGCCTCTGCTCAAATAATAAATCACATGCTCGGTGAGAGCATCATCCTCCTGAACGAGAACCATACCAATGGTTGATTCTGCTGCCGCGAGATATAAAAGGAAGTTTCTACCATAATCCGGTGGACTCAAAAGCGGGGCAGAGACTAATGCCTTTTTCAAAGCATCAAACGACTGCTGTGCAAATTCGTCCCACACAAATGGAACTCATTTCCGTAGCAAACACATGAACCCTTTAGTGATCTCGGCATAGTTTGCTATAAACCGTCTTAAGAAATTAGCCTTCCCTTGAAGACTTTGAAGTTGTCAAATCGAGGATGGGGGAGGCAACTGAACTATTGCCTCAACCTTGAAGGGATCAACCCGAATCCCTTCATTGGACACGATGAACCCTAACAACCGACCGGACGTAACCGCGAAAACACACTTGTTGGGATTCAACCGGATTTTATAAAAAAAACATCGCTCGAAAACCAATCGAAGATGACTAGGGTGATCAGTTCTCTTTCGAGAATGAGTAGCAAGATCATCCAAGTATGCCTCGATGACATGTTTGATGTCGTGGAAAGCATATGACATGGCCCGCTGAAAAGTGGCTTGAGCATTTTTAAGACCAAAAGGCATATTTCTATATGCAAAGGTACCCTAGGGACATATAAAGGTTGTCTTATGTTGATCTTCAGGATGGATAGAAATTTGATTATAACCCGAAAAACCATCCATGAAGGAAAAAATCTCATTACCCGCACACTCGTCGATAATCTAATCAATGAATGGCGTGGGGTAATTATCTTTTGGACAAGCCTTGTTTAAGTCCCTAAAATCGATGCATACTCGGATTGTTCCTTGCTTTTTATCCACAGGGACTGGATTAGAAACCCAATCAGTAAGAGGAACAGGGTATATGAAACCCGCCTTTAGCAGCTTCTCAACTTCAGCTTTGATAGCTGCTGCTTTCCTAGGGTTAACCGGCCGAAGCCTTTGACGAACCGGTTTGGCATTCTCATACGTCTTGATCTCATGTTGAACTATAGAAGGATCAATGCCAGGCATTTCCTCATAAGACCAAGCAAATACATCTCGAAATTCCTTAAATAGGTCGGTGTAAATTTGAATTTCTTCAGGGGAACACTCAATTCCGATGAAGAGATTCTCGATGACGTTAGGGTCCCTAGAGATGTTTATAGGTATCATTTTTGAAATTACCGACATATTACCCTCGGCACGAATGTGTGCTGGAGCCAAAGGATTTGACACCATACAAACATCACTAGTAAAGAGCTCGAAGAATCTAGATTCTACTTCCTGCAGTGGAGGAAGAAATTACGAACGATGGTGTAAGTCTTCCCAAGGTCAATCTATACCCATCATTGCTTCGAGGATTGCTTCTTCAGAAGGTAAAACCGTATCTAAGCAGTCCAAGGCAGAGGTAGAATCAACACTCCAAGCTGGAGCCACATCACCATCTAACTCCTCTTTGGAAAAAGGAGCAGAGTGGTTGTCTGCAGAGTCTACGATAGACTAATATCTAAACTCAGCTGCAGATATAGGGAATGCCATTCCATTTACTTTTACTTCAACTAATGTGGTCGTAGGTGAAGGCAAGGTCTAAGGGTATGAAAAATAACGAGTTCGGAAGAAATCTTCTCGAGAGGACTCCTTAGATGATGAAATAACATTGATTTTAGCGAAAGAAGAGGGAAGATCAAAGGTACCCATCAATGAGGAATACATTCCAGCTCCTAAATTCTCAGTAGGCGGGCAAGGGTTATCCACTAAAGGAATAGTAGAGTCAGAGCTTGCTTGAGGATTGACTGGACAATAATCCATTTGATCCACCTTAATGATTTTCCCCTCATGAGGAAAGCAAATGACACGAAATAGAGTCAAAACAACGGTGTCCATTTCGTATACCCAGTTCCTTCCTAATAGGAGATTATAGTCTAGGTTAGCATCTATGACTTCTACTTCAATATTGACGACCTTCCGCCCAACACATATAGGAAAGGTCGGGATAATCCCATGTGGCTTATGAGAATGACCATCAAATGCAGTCAAGACGGTGGGTGAAGTAACAGCCGAAGGTGATCCAATAGCCTTCCACCATGACATTGACATGACACACGTGGAAGCTCCTTCATCTATAACGGTACGAAAAGTATTTATTTTTTGGTATGTAGACTTTATTTGGAAAGCCATATGATGAGGGAGTCGCTTTTTAACATTTAACATGTCAAAAGTGAGCACTAAAGAATTAGCTGGATCGATTGCTCCAATCGCGAAAAGTAAAGCACTTCGTTGAGTCAGACACGACTGGAGAACCTCTAAAGCGGACATGGCGCATGGACTCTGAGCCAGATCCTCCACAATGGATTAATTCTGGGTGGCCCTGGAATTAGGATTAATAGTCGCGCGTTTAGCAGAACCTTTCGGTATCCTTGGTATAGTCTCAATAGGGGGTTGCTCAATATGAAGGTCAGTACTTCCGGGAACAGTCTTGTCCTTGGAAGTTTCGACTTCACCATAATCACGTGACCGAGTAGTCACATGGACGTTAGAAACCATCATGAAAACATTCGATGATTTTTCCCCTTCCTGGTTGCCCCCTACAGAGGTTCCAGGGTTTGAACTCGCGGCAGCAAGAAGTTGTTGCCCTTGGGGAAACGGGTTAGTTAACACAGCTTGAGAACTAGAAGTCCCTTGCTGTCCTAACAAGCACTGAGCGTCTTCAATCTTAGGGCAGAGATGAGTTAAGTGGTCT
Organism: Pinus tabuliformis; assembly: GCA_031772625.1. Classification (NCBI taxonomy): domain Eukaryota; kingdom Viridiplantae; phylum Streptophyta; class Pinopsida; order Pinales; family Pinaceae; genus Pinus; species Pinus tabuliformis. Next base: position 818,883,270 of record CM062805.1, read on the forward strand.
CCACTGCACAACTTGCATGGAAACTTGACTTTCTTTCTCGGCTCATTTCTACCACCACCAGCGTTGTTGCCGGATTTATTTGCATCAGGCTTCCCATCCTAGTTCTTTTTCTTACCTCGTCCTTTCTTTTTCCCATTGGAATTTTGATTTCCTTTGGGGTTATCAGATTGGACGGCATTAATTGAAGAAGTTTGGGAAGCCGGGGGATTAGACGATGTGACTTGGTTGTTAGAAGCAGTTTGTAAGGACAACTGCTGCAATTGATTCAACAAGTTTACGGTAGTTGTGTCTACTGACCCGACGATACCATCTGTGTGCGGACTTGGCTTCGACTTAGCTGCATCAACCTTAGACCCAGGAGCATCTAGCAAGTATTTTTGTAGGATCTAGACAGAGAGTAGATCAATTCTAATTTTTGGGCCCTAAAAATAGCTTGCTCCTCATAATAGACCCCAGACATGGAGACATCCTTGGAGATCTCGGGTTGTAAAGATTTCAAAAACCACTCGAGACGGTACTCCGAAGGGATTTTGGCTTTAATGAGCCTCTTTCTCCATCTCCATTCCTGAATATGGTCAGAAATGTGAGTCGCCTTATCCTGACGAAAAGTGGCCAGAAGTTCAGTTCCGGCATCATAGCGGACAGGCAACTGGAAATGATTTAAGAAAATATTGGCTAAGTCAGCGAAAGATGTGAAGCTGCCCCCTGGAAACTCTATATACCATTTGGCCGCATTACCAATCAAGGTGCACTGAAAGAGTATCAACCTAATCGAGTCATCGATAAGGGAGTTAGATGAGCACCACAAATGGAATGTGGTTACATGGTCGCCTGGGTCTTCACCGCTCTTCCCTTTGAATTTTGGAATGTCCGAAGGGAGTTTGGTTAGGACCGGAGGCCAGGCCGGATTGTATTTGATTGGGTCATTTGTTAACTTAGTGAGATCTGGAAAGTTCAACGTTGCCAGAAACAGAAGCCTAGGAGGACCTTGGGTATTCCACCCAGACTGGGCATAACTCCCAAAGTTCTGAAAAGATTGTCCCAGGTTTTGGGAGGCACCAGGCTGCCTGAAGTAACCCATAGAACCGGCTGAACCAAAAGGCAAGCCTTGTGATCCAGCAAAATTCGGAGTTTGACCAATTCCGGCCGCAAAACCTCCATAACCAGCAAAGTTTCCTCCTAAAGGATTATAAGGGGTTGATAACCCCTGGTAAGGATTCCAAGCCGAAGCTAGGGGAGGAATAGTTTGAAACGAACTAACTGCGGAGTACGGCCTATTCCCTTATTGGCCGATAAACGGATTCCATGTTCCTGCGCCACTAACCCCAGGGTTATTCCAACCTTGGAAAGGATTGTTGCTTTGCCCTACAGAAGAAAAAGGCATGGATCCTATCGTCGGGTTGGAATGTGGTATATGACCACTTCCAAAAGGAAAATGCTGGAATGAAGCTGATCCTCCCATCATGGACGTAGTGGCACTAAACGAAACCGATGGAATACCCTGTGAGTGGGTGCCAAATGGGAAGAATCCAGTACCAAAAGCATTGGTTTGGGCATTTCCACTTGTGGACGGAATGGAGGTAGACCCAACTAAAGATGTGCTAGCAAAAGATCCAAACAAGGAAGCAGAGGAGATGGAAATGGTTCCTCCCCCTTGCACCGATGTTGGGGTTTGCATAGTCGTAGCACTTGTAGAAGCCATGCTTCCAGTAGTGGTCATCGATGGTAAGCGCGTAGCGTAACCTGGACTTGACGGTCTATGCGTCGGAGTCCCAACGTATTGCAATACGTCCGGATGACTAGATGGCAGTGGAGAATTCGGAGCCGCTAATGACTCTGAGAGTTCTTCTACCTCTATGCTATTCTCCACTTGAAAGAGAACTCGAGAAAGGACTGGAGTGTCCCTCTCTTGTTCAAAAGTGCCAGGCCTTGCTTGAGAACTAATGCCCCTGAGAGGAGAATCAATCCCCGATGCGTCAACCGGCGTGGGACGGAACCCACCGGTAGTATTACCTCTGCGCCTTCTAGGAGAAGGCTCTAAACTTGGTGGTGAAAGACCACGAAGTCTTCGAGACCATCTGGGAGATCGGTCAGCCACTTTGAATTTTTTGTTATGATCTAACTAAAGACTCAAAAAATTGAAAGCTAGGCCAACTAAGAGCACAGAGCACACACTATAAAGTCCCTAAAGATAACAACCAGTCAAAAAACTTCCAAGTATTTCCACTCTGGGTGATTAAGACCAGACACCAAAATACAAGAAAGTGAAATTAAGGGGCCTTCTGAAGATAGTCTAGGATGATGAGGGCCCAGTCCTATCAGCGAAGGTATCAGAGGAAGTTATGCTAACCTCCTAACAACAGCCTGCGTCGGTGCAAGCCCCCAAGCTTCGCAAGGGTGCCCTCCAGTAGTACTATCGAGAGTGATGCAACATCAAACTTAGGTGCCACGGGATTCCCCTCCACAGCCACCTGTGTAGATCCCTAGGAGTAGCAACTATGGATACCAACTTGTTGCAGAAGCCAGGCAGAACAGTCATGAGGTAAGTTCGGACAAGTAGGAGAGGGGGTATCTCTCTTCCCTATCTTAACAGACCCTCGTGCTTAACTCCTAGATCCAGAGCTTTCTTGGTCTTCCTAACGCTATTGGATTTTCTCTCGTTATTCAGACTCCTATGTTTGACGTTTATATGGCCTTGGAGAGTTAACTCTCCACTCGCCTAATCCAAGGCCCTAAAATCCTAAACTTGTTGGTGTAACTGACTAAACAAAAATTTCTAGTGAATTTTACTTAGCGCTTGATTTTAAAATAGGCTGTTCTTTAAGTCACAAGGTAACGGAAGTGAAACTAGTGGTGTTTTTTGACGCAAAAGAAATTAATAAAAACTTAACTACATGCACATGCACTTTTTCGTTTTTCGATGAAGAGAAATTTCTATAGGGTTCAGAAGACCTTCTAATAAAGCAAATTTTTCTTTTCTTTTCGTTAATTCACGCTTCACACTCACAAAAGTTAACAACTCTATGTATGCCTAAAAAGGGGATGCAAATCTATCCTAATGCAACAAATATATGCGGATGCAAGATTTAAAAACTACTCTAAAAACAAAAAATGAAAGTTGCTTGCTTATCAATCTTTATCTTGCCACTTAAAATGTCTAGATGGAATATGAGATGCTACAATTCATATCATCTGAACACTAAAAACAAGTTCTAAGACAAACGTAAAGCACTTTCACTCACTAAAAGGAAACCAAATGAAAACCAAGTTCAAGAAAGCAAAACTAAGTTTTTCAAAAGATTTTCTTCAAAAGCAACAACAAAGAGTCTTTTCAAAAAATGCTCTCAACAACACTGAAACTTGTGATTGAAGAATAGGCAATCAAACACTTTTGCAAGTTGACACCACACAACGGATGAAAACTCAACAAAAATAAATGTGTTAAAAAATGCTCTTAACAATCAAAAGTAGCAATGAAAGCTTTGGCAATGAAAACCAAAAAGATCAAAAAGACCAATTCCAAGAAAGTGTCAATCAACAACTTTTCATGAAACAAAGAAGTGGATGGTCACAAAAAGCGGTTTTTTTCAAGCAAACAAAAAGTCACCAAAAGCAAGGTTAACACAAAGATTGAGATCAATCTTACTACCCTGATAAATCAGAGCAGCCAAGATTCCTAGCAAGAAATCTTGCGTGCTTTAGCAAAAATGATGACGCTTGAAATCAACGAAAAACAATACCAATACTTCTTATACTCAAAGAGAATTCGGAAAAAGATGCTCTTTGTAAAAAAAATAACTGATACTGGAAAATGATTGTTTCAGAATAACTCAAACTACCAGACAAACCTTCAGAGACAAAAAGATTTACAAATCTTGAAAATTGAAAGATATACGCGACTGTACTTATGTACAGAATGTGTGTATACGCTACTGTATCTAAGGAAACCTGCGTATACACGGGTTCACTTAAAGAAACATGCGTACATACGCCTCTGTAACTAAGAAAAACATCGTATATAAAAGGTTTCAAGAAAAATAAAAAACAAACTGAAGAAACTGGCAAAACTTAAAGTTCAAAAACAAACCAGACAGCAACAACAAACAAACAGGCAGCTGAGCCCTGATTGGCTTGAAAAACACCCAAACTAGGAATAACAAGAGTGTTGTCCCCAGTGGAGTCGCCAATTCTGATGGAGGCAAATGTTCCCCTATGGCTTTTTGGGTTGAAACCCTAGCAGATTGAAAGTTGTCTATTCAAAGAAGCACACATTCACACAGCCATTATGCTATTATAAGCAAATTCTATTGTAAAGGGTACGTACCTTAGGTCCTACGTTTGAGAAGACCTTTAGGGTCCAAACCCTTCTTGGAGTTCCCTTCTTCCCTTTTTTCCTGGAAAACAACCAATTCAAAGAACAGAACAGTATATGGACAAAAACTTATAAAGAAACCATCTTCATGTTATAAATAAAGGTAGTTAGTTATGAAATCCAAATAGCCATTTACATGTGAATTCTAAACATGAATATCATTAACATAAAGAAGATTCATTTCGGGAACCAAGACATGTGTTTCTTTTATTATAGACAAATAAAGTACATAAAAAAGGAATATTTTCACCTGAATCACCTTCAGCAGGCTCCAAGCAAAGCTTCCTTCCGGATCCATTCTAGCCTCAAGCCTTTAACAAACTCCTTCCATGACTCTCTCCATGATGTCATAAATGGTGGATGAACATCAACACACAAGGAAACAAAGGTTTCCTGGACAAATGGGGGAAGTGCAGAAGGCACAAGGGACTTCAGACCTGGTCAGGGGAAAAATCTCAGCATAATAACCTTTCTCTCTCTTCTCTCCTCCTTTAGGCCTTCCCTTTGAGGTATTTTTATACCTATCCCAAAGTAGTTTTTTAGTTGGGAGTTGGTTGGGAATAGTTGGGCCACGGGCACTAACAGGTGATCAGCAGGTAAAACCCGCGATCTTCGCTCGAAAATAAGGAATTTTATATATTTTTAAGTGTTTTAATACATATATGTGGGTTGGATATACACAGACCCGCGTATACACGCGTTTAACTCAGGGCAATGTCACGTATAAGGGATAAAACACTATTTTTTAAAATTTAGGACCAGATCTAGAAGGAGGGGTTTCCCTAGGCCATGAGTATAGCATCACAAACCATAAGAGTGAGATTTGGAGCTAAAACAATGAGATGTTTTGTTTTTTGTCTCAACTCCAGTAGACATAAACATCTTCCTGATGATTTCTTTCCGTTTATCGCACTTATCTACACAATAGTTATATGAAAGGAAAAAGGTGCATGGAAACATTTTCCTCAACATGTTATTCAAATCTACATGTTATTTTCCATCATGAACAACATTCAAATTAACAGAATGGTTATTCCTTTGTTTGTTGTCCTTTGGCGTACACTGCTTCATCTTTCAATTTACACATGAAGATATTTTCGATTTCCCTTTTGATTCGAGATGTGTCCTCTTGGACTCTTCGGCTCTCTTCTTTCAGCTCCTCAGATTTGGGTACTGATAGAACCTCATCTTCCACATCATGTGGACAAAATGTACAAACTTTTCCATCTACCTTCTCTGAAGGACTTTCTACACTAGCATCTTTCATAATTGTTGCAGAAAAACATGAAGATTGTGGAGAATATGGTGGTTTATTACCATTCTTGTTACCTTCTTCCCTTGGAGAACATTCTCCTCTTGGAGGTTTAGAGCTTTCACCTTGCAATTTGGAATTCCTCTCTTCATAGAGGACTTTCACCATTTCTATCATGTCTAAGAAATCCTTTCTAAAAGCCTTCACATACTCTGACATTCTTACATGCTCTCCTCCTTGGGACATGCTTTTCTTAAAGCTTCTACTGCAATTTTGGGTAGAACTTGATGGTAGATATTGTAACAATATTTCTCTCCTTTCCAAAACCTTCTCCTCACTGAGTTTCAAAACACATTCACTTGCAAACAATAGTCAAGTCCTCCTTGCACAAAGAAAACCATAGCTCTGATACCAACCTGATCTGAATTGGGGAAGATTAGTAATGTTGTGCTAATTCTCCTCATCAGAATATAGAAATGTGCTTGAGGTTTGACTCCAAACTAGCAAGTAAAAGGATGAATTTTATGTGTTTTTACTTAAGTTAGTTTCATGAAGAAAACTTAAAACATGAAACAAAAACACTAAATGGAAGCATGCATCAAACATTAATACACCAGCCATTGATAAAGGAGTTCACCCCTCCTCGGCTACATCTCCTTGGATCAGCTCTAAAGTCATGACCCCTTCTCATTATGCTCAATATCAAGAAAAGAAGAGTACATAAGCTACTGAAATGGAATGGCTAGTTTCTCCTTAAAATAAAAAACTTCCTACAAAAGTTCTCACTCCATACACATGTTAACCTATAGTTAAACATGTAAATATTTAGTAAACACAGACATCTTACACCAAGACCCCATACTGCAACTTCCAAGAACATAAACAATACTATAATCCACCTGAAGTACTTAAACAATTCTCTTTCTCCATACACATATAGAACAAAGAACAAATCAAGCTACAACAATGTTGTAATGGCTACTTCAAAAAGTACATGGAGGCTGGAAGACCCCTGCAAGGTCATCTCCACCTTCATAATTCTCCATAAACTGAATCAACACTCTGGTTGACCAGACCACCCATAGGCTTCACTTTGCAAAAATCCTATCCAAAAGTTCTCCTTTGCTCCTGAAACCTATTCCAATGAGTTTAGAATGCCCAAAAATGGCCATGTAGCCTCTTTTTGCATCCAATTTGGTCAAAAATTTCCTTAGTTATGACTTATGTCAGTCTTTCCACAATTTTCTCCTCCAAATCTGGCTTACTACCAATTAAATTCAATATCTGCAGTTAAAACTGGCAGTTCCGCCAAAATCGGCGGTCTCGCCATCTTCCCCGCCTATCTCGCGATTAAGGGCCAAGTGGTCACATGCGAAGTGGTTGGTCTGGTGGTTAAGGCTACGATTTCGCAGCCCTATCAGATATCGTAATCGGCGAAGTCCATCAGCGTACAAACCCTTACATTAGGCACTTTATAGACCCGCCAGGATTATTAAATACAACATATAACATATTTCATTCGAGAACCCCATCGAAATTGCAATCGGTGCTTAAACATTCAACATATCAACCCAACTTGCTTTTTGTGATAACATGGACCCACCGGCATTATAAATCTCAATGTGTAAAACATTGCATCCGATAGTCTTATCGTAATCAACACTTTCCCTCAGCGGATTTCAAAGTCCATACAATACGATAGCAGTCGACCCACTGGGGTTAAAAAGTACAATATATAACAATATCGAGTCCTAAATTTTCTCCATCACAAATCGTAATCGGCGTTATCGTTGGTGAAACACACAAATTGACACAGACACACACACACACACACACACACACACACACATGTTGGAGGGTACCAGGTGCGATATGCGCTTTTGATCGCATCACATCACAACCTTCTCTGTGCTGGGGGCTGATTCTTTGACATTGACATGTGTTTTGCTCCGATATGCGATATGTGGGGGCCAATGCTGGCATGCCACTTGGTGCCTCCTCATTTTCTAAAGGGCTTTGCCATGTCATCCAATCCCGTGATGTGAGAAAGTCATACTTGAACTTTGACTGGCTCTAACTTCTGCATATGAGCTTGGATTTGAGTCTTGTTCACACCGTTGGATTCAGAATGATGAGATCTTCGATCTAAAGATAAAATTATGAAAATTATGACACTTTGAATTTTTATCAAATATTGAGCTCCTGATTAGGTGGCTTCATACATTAATTTTATCTATGTACCTGTTGACCCCGAGCATAACTTTGTTCTTCCTCATGGCTGGAGTGAGGGTTTCAATCGAAGGGATCTTGTGTGTCCTCAATATGACATCCTAACTCCTATACAACTATGCATGGGAAGCCTCAATGTTGGTGATGAGCAAAGGGAGCTGCTCATAGTTCCAGATCAACATCTGAATCCATGCTTTGTCTAGCTCTTCCTATAGCTTCATCATCTTGTGCAAGTAACGCGGGGACCCCTTGTACCTCATTTTCAATTCTTGTACATGAACAATGGTAACATGGATGTATTTGAGAGTTTGGGTTGCCTTTGCGCACTACTGCTGAAAATCGTATAGATGGACAACCTCTTTATGCACTGTGACAAATATACTATACATCATTCGCATGGTGGTATCCAAAGTTGATATCTTCATAGTTATTGCATCCTTCATTTCTGGTATAGCAGATCCTGTGGACTGCTCTGTTCTCTGCCTAACCTCTTGCAAGTCTTTCATCATCAGATCATTCTCTACTATCAAGAACTTGGCCGTCGAACTTGTGGCTTTTGCATAAGCCTTAGAAGCCTCAGACATGGCAAATGGATGTCTTATGAAATATGACATAATCACCCTTTCCTATATGTGCGCAGGTGATGTGTGATCATCTAGGAGCTACTTTCTTTGTGACTATACAATCATGTGTTATGACTTGTCAAATGACAAATTGTACACATCCATCTACATATCATCATCAAGGAGAATAACCTCTCCTTGCTTGTTCGGTACTGGTTGTGATTTTAGAGGTGGCAAAGACTATGGTGCAACCTCGGATGCTCTCGGCATGAGATTGATGTCTTGGTCCTATAGCTCCTATTCCGTCTCCATATCTGTTGCCTCAACCATATGCTCAACCCACTGAGAAAGTTCCAAAACCTGCACATGCTCACCCTCTTCTTCATCTGCTAGCTTCTATGATTCTTCAACCTATATAGGCACATTTTTCTCTGCCAATGTGGCTTGCCTTTCCTCCTGTTCATGTTTATGGTTTTCTTCCCTTTCTCTCCTCTTGAGCTCTTACTCTACTTCCAGCTTCTTTTCTATTTCTTGAAAATTCCTCTTTGTATCTTCCAACCTTTTCTTCTCTCTCTTCCTCTATTCTACTCTCCTTTTTGTTGTCGCCTCTTCACCTCTATATCCAAAGCTATATCCAAAGCTACTTTTTCAACAAGAGGATCATCTCTGAACTTGTAGCTTTGCTTAGCCTCTACGCTCTCAGAGATATTCATCTTGCCTTTGTCTTGCACCAGTTTTTTGCTCATTGCTGTTGTTATTGTTGCTTTCTATGGTGCTACTGCCTATAGTGATGCTTTCCATTCTATAGCCATGCTAACAGGTTCATTAAGACTAGAGGAGTTGTAGCAATACCTCCAAGGATCTTCCTTTGGCCAATGATATGCCCCGTGGATCCATGGGTAATACACCTTGACACAGTGGTTCTTGCATATGTAGTGGGGATCATATGGATTGAAACACTTGGTTTCGAACCCAAACGTGTTCAAGTCCTCGGCCTCGACATCTGCATCCTTCAAGGTACAAATATCGTACAACTCAATCCGCAAAGGAAGAGTAGGACATGGTGCCTGTTTAGTCAATTTAGTGTTGTCTAAATTGCTATCATAAATTGTCAATCCGGGGCTCGTAAGCTGATGAAGTGAAGGTGTACAGTATGTACTTAAGTAACCTCTTAGATCTTTTTGTCATTTGGGGTGTTGTGGTCAATTTAACTTCCTAAGATGGAGTGATGATTTTATAAACAAATGAGTGATAGTGTGTGTAAGGTGATTTCTAAATGAGTGAGTGTGTGTTACTGGTGGTTTCTAACTACCTTCTAAACTTGCAAAAAGAAAAGAAATTGAAAGAAATAACTTGAAATGAACTGAAAGCAAAGAACCACTTTCTAATGGCACTAGTCACTACTCATGTTGCTGCAAATAAAAAGGTAAGAAAAACCACTTTAAAGACCAATGATAATGTTCATCTCTTCCTAACACTCTGCTTCCAACATATAGTACTATGTAAAACACGATTAAGAAGTAGTTAGAGATAAGTCTAAAAAGTGATAAAGCTCTAAATGACAAATTATAACACCACTGTGCCTTTCTCCAGCATTCTGCTTCCAACATACATTGTTATGTGTAACAAGTGAAGAAAGAGTTAGTGATATAAGTCAAAAGCTACTCAAAGCAAGCTGTAATTTATTAGTATTCTGATCTCTTAAAGATGAACAACTTATGATAAGGAGACCATCAATGTGTTAGCATACAGCTTGAGAAACTAAACTAGAAATTAAGCTAGAAAAACAGAGTAAAGGCAGCAACTATGAATATGACAACTGAAAATACCATCAGAGATAAAGCAAATACAACAAAGACACACAATCCCGGGCTAACACCTGCAGAAAACAATCCTGATCAGTTTAAAATAAATGCTGGAAATGAAAGTAAATCAAAACTGTACATGTGTTAAATAAAAGGAAAATTGCTGAATTCGAAAGAAGGAAATGGCAAGAACATAAAGGTAAATTTACTGTACAAAGGCTGTTATGAATGGGGGCCCTCCATCCACAAAACCCAAGGAAAGATCAGCTACTGGAAAGAGTCAAAACAGCACAGTCTTCTATTAACTCATATGCAGAAATTACAGTAAAAAGTGCTGAAACAGCAGCTTCAAAATAGAGTTTCTGAATACGCTAAAATTGCAGCAATTACATAAACAAAATAACTAAAGACTAATCCTTAAGCGTGCGCAAACGCTGGATTTTATAGGCGTATGATCAACTGTCTACTGCGTAAAACATGAAACTGGAAATTAACTATCAATCATGCTAATTAAATGGTTCAGCAACACGTAAACAGGTCCGTGTGCGTTCTGGAGGGTACGGTCGTCATGGAGGTTGAATCCAAGGTTGGATCCTGTCTCCCATAACCTGCGTAGCGTGGAGGAATCGCCATCTGGAGTGACGTGACCTTTCAGCTTACGCAGCACCGTTTGAGCTGGCTCTATTGACCGAAGTTTGATCCACGTTGACCGGAGGTGTGCATGGCGTTGCTGGCTGAACCAATAGCATAGGAACCTTTAACACCTTCATTCCCACGTGCCCATGTGATTCGTTTTGAAAAATGACACGTGGAACATAGAGATCAATGAAAAGGCTGCGGAATGACCAGATAGCTGCGGAATTGCTGAATGGCTGCGGAATTGCCAGACAGCTGCGGAATCTCTGTGCATATGTCAAAAATCTAGACAAACAGTCAAACATTAGCAAAGTTAACCAATCATGCTTAAAGACATCAAATGTAATGATCTGGATAGGTTTATGAGGAAAATAGGGAAAAAGAGAGGGATAAGTGAGGAAAAGCTGTAGGTAATGATAGATAACTAGGTGCAAGTTAGAGGCTCTACATACCCCCACTACGAGGGTGTTGCATGTCCTCATGCAACGAAAACATTGTTTAATCTACCTGCTGAGATGCCTCTTCTAGGACATCTAGTCTTCTCCTCTTCCTCTGTGTAGCCACATTGATTCTTGGTTTCCTCACCAAGCATCTGAATTTTAGATTGACCAAAGCTCCGCTTAGCTTCCTGCATTTCTTCTTTAGCTTTCTGTTTTTCCTTTGCCAAAGGCCCAGATGAAGCATAGTATTATCGTGGATCATCTTGTCCACCTTAGCTTTCTCCTTCAATTTTTCATTCTCTTGTATGATGTGGCGATTTAAAACTTCAAGCTCAAAATTTTCCTATTTGAGTGAGTGAATTTGCTGCTCAAGAGGTAGAACAGTGCTTGGACCAGCAGCAGCTTGTTCTAACGTCTCTAGGTAATTATAAACCTTCTGCTGATCTGCGTCAATCTCTGGTGTCCTCTTTGGACTAGGCTCATGCTCAAATTCGGGTTCGTGCTCAAAAGGACTTTCCTCACATGGAGGACTAGTCTCATCGTGCTCAATATGTGGAGGACTTTTCTCAAAGTCAAGTCTTGTAGCAACCTTTTCAGGTGTGCTCAAGTCAATAATGAGTGACTTTTTATCCTTTGTGGCCCCCATTTTGCCTTGTAGCCTACTGCTCCTTCTCACGGTGGTGATGCTCTGTTTTTCCTTTTGTTGCTTTTGCTTTTGTTTTTGTATCTTCTTGGAAAGGGCAGCCTCATGAAGTTGGGCCAATCTATGTGTTAATGGCTGAGTGTCCTCTTCACTGGAATTTTCAGGAGTAAGGTATGTTTCTTGGGCTATAGCTTTTCCTTTATCTTTCTTTTGTCTCTTCCTACTCTCTTTTTTCTTTTGAGCAGCCTCTTGGACAATTTCTTGCAGGGTTTCTGTAATGATTTCTTGGGCTGTTTGGTCAATGTTTACAGCAGGCTCAGGGTCATTTTCTTCTTCAGAATGATGTGCAGCAATTTCTTCTTCAACAAGGTCTTGGACAGTTTCTTCTTGGACAACAGTTTCTAGGGTAATTTCCTCTGTTCTTTTCCTTCTGCTCTTTTTAGGCACTTGAGGTGAACCACCAGAGGCTTCCCCTAGCTCTTGGAAATGATTCCTTACAAGAAATCTTTCCCATGTGTCTCTTTTTGTTTTCAATTGTTCTTCAACTAGTATCTTGACAAGCCCATGATGGTACAAATGTGGCTCAATGTTTCTTGGGTTTCTTTGGACTATTGAGCACATTTTTCTAAGGCTTGAGAGTAAAAAGTATGGAAGGTTAATGTCATGCTCTCCTAAGAAATGCATCATAACTTTGGCATGGTAGACATACAAAACTCCAAATCTTCCTTCACATGTAAAGAATTTCTGTACTAACAGAAGCAAAGTTGTCCATTCTTCTTTGACAAGACTAACAGGGATTCCCTTTGTAAAAATGCTAGTGTCCATACCTGGATTTTTCAGAATTTGCTTCCATTGCTGGTCTTGTACTGATCGGTTTTTGAACCATCTCTCTCCAGTTTGTGGTAGTGAAGTGGCCTGTGCCAAACTACTTTCGGTGACTGTAAATTTCAGATCTCCTATCTCCACTTGGTTGTCTTTGTCTCTGAAAGAACGTGCAAAAGCCTTCGTGACCTCTCTATGGTAACCCTTGAATTTTTGGATGCACTGGAGCCAATTTTCCTTCTACAAAGCGTCTTTGACTTGGGGATATCCTTCCAGAAATTTAGAGCCCTCTGGCTCTGCCCTCAAAAGTTTACCCATCAGCTCTCTGCTTATCTTACGGCTCTGTTTTAATACTTTGGAGAAAGGGTTATACGGCTTCAACAGTGGCTTCAACACAATAGATTTACGGCTTCAACACAACAGCCGTAATACACTCACAACAGTGGTCAAAGTTTAGCAGAGGAGAAAACAGAGTATGGTTACGGTGGCAGAGTAGTGAATAAGGCAGAGCAGTGGAAAACAAGGGAAAGGCGGAAGTGAATCAACAGCGTGAATGAGATTATGTGTAGGAGGGTTATGAATAATGGGAAGAAACGGTTAAGTCCCTTAGACATCGGTCATGAGTGTACATTTGGCTGCGGAATCATAACGCAGAGAGCCGTAGTACAATTGTCTACGTCATTCAGGTACAGGAATTTAAATGGAAGAGCAACCGTGCTTGAGTTTTAAAAATCGTGATGAATAGGGACTGTCAAGGTTGAGGGATACGTGGATTTCCGGTCGGTTAATGGAAAGGACTGGTAATCATTACATTAAATGGCTGAAAACACAATCCGTAAACCATGCAAAATGTTATAACCGTAAGTTTAGAAATTAGATCATACCTCATGTATCCGCGCTTTGATTCCTTTTGCTCATCTGTGCTAACCTTTCACTGTTTATTGCTGCTACATGACCTTTTTTTCAATTTTTGCTGATGACTTTTGGACTACAGATTCCTTCTTAAACAGACTGTGTTTTTTTTATACAGGTGCAGAAAGTGTATCGGCTGCGGAATTGGGATGTTGGCTGTGGAATTGCTCCTCAGCTGCGGAAACTGCAGTGATACCCTTCTGTCTGCACAAAACAACTTTAGCTGTGTGAAATAAATCTGACAATGACTTTATTGGTGAGATGGAATGTAATGGATGGATGGATGGAAAGAAATGAGGTGGAGTGAGAATGATTGGATGAATGAGATGGTGAATGAAATGGATGAAATAACGAAATGAGATGGAACAAGGAGGAGAGATATTTTTTTTTTTTTGGAAAATGTGAGGTGTCAGGTGACCCTGATTTTCACCTCAGATTTTCTGCATAGGACTGCCAATCAGAGACTGGTTTTCAGGCCTATACTTTTTTTTTTTTTTTTTTTTTCTTTTTTTTTTCAAAGACCAAAGATTAGGCTGATGGAGGAGAAGAATCCTTCTCCACCAACCTGATTGTAGAATCTTCTTTAAACAACTTGACAAATTCCTCTTTTGAGAGTGGCTTCTGGTAGATCTTCAAGCGATGGCCATTCACAATAAGAGGAGTATGAAATTCATCAATAGTTTTCACTCGAACTGCTCCATTGCTAAAGACTTCATCAACCTCATATGGCCCAAGCCAATGAGTTTGAAATTTTCCTTTGAAGTCTTTAAACTTTGAATCAAACAATAGAGCCCAATCTCCTCTCTGAAACTTTCTTTCTTTGATGTGACGATCATGCCATTTAGTTCTTTGGTGCTGAGCTAGATCGGTCCTTAGAATTGCATCTTGTCTTATTTCCTCTAGCTCATTTAGCTGGTCCATTCTGTGTTTTTGGGCTTCCGAGAGGCTCATCCCCAATTGGACTGCCATCTTGAAGGTCTTGATTTGGAACTCAATGGGGAGTAGGACTTCCTTCCCATAAACAAGTTCATAGGGAGAATGTCTTGTGGTGTTCCTCCATGTAGTTCTATAGGTCCATAAGGCTTCAGGAAGCCTTTCCACCCAATCTCTTCTATGAAGATGAACAGTCTTGGTGATAATGCCTTCAAGAACTTTATTGGTAGATTCCACTTGGCCATTTGATTGCGGATGGTATGGAGTAGATGTTCTATGCTTGATCTTATATTCCTCCATCAGCTTCTCCATCAATTTAGATGTAAATTGGCTGCCCTGATCTGTCACAATTTCCCTTGGGACACCAAAACGAGTGAAAATATCCTCAAAAAGAAATTGAACAACTGAATTTTCAGTGGCAGAAGGCAATGCCTTGGCTTCTACCCACTTAGTAACATAATCAGTACAAACCAGTATATACTTCTTTTGCTTTGATGGTGGATTAATTGGTCCAACGAAATCTAGAGCCCATTTCTCAAAGGGTTCGATGCATACCTGAGGCTGTAGTGGCATTTCATTTGAAGGAGTTGGTCTCCCAACTCTTTGGCAGCTGTCACACCTTCTAACATACTGCTTTGCATCTTTAAAGAGAGAAGGCCAATAATATCCTAGAGAAAGGATTTTATAGGCTGTCCTCTTGTCAGCAAAGTGCCCGCCGCATGGTTCATCATGACATGCCTTAAGGATGTCAGGCATTTCATCTTCCCGAACACACCTTCTGATTATACAATCTGGCCCTGTTTTGAACAATTCATTAGAAATCCAAGAATAATGTGAACTCTCCTGAATGATTTTCCTTTTCTCATTAGGAAATAAGTGTAGAGGTAGCTTCCCTGTAACTAGATAATTAGCCATATCTGCATACCAAGGAGTCTTGGTAGTTACTGCAAACAAGTATTCATCTGGAAACTTATCTTCTACTGGAGAATCTTCATTAGTGTTTTGGATTCTAGACAAGAAATCAGCTACCGTGTTTTGTTTTCCAGGTCTATCTAACACAGTAATGTTGAATTCTTGTAAAAGTAAAAGCCATCTCATAACTCTGCCATTAGTAACAGGTTTGTTCATTAAATATCTTATGGCAGAGTGATCAGTATGGATAAAGGTTTCATAGCCGGTTATGTAGTGTCTAAACTTATTGATCGCATGTACCACAACTAAGAACTCTTTTTCTGTAACAGTATAATTTAACTCAGTGGGAGTCAAATTTTTACTGGTGTAATAAATGGCATAAGGGATCAAATCATTTTGTCCCAAAACAGCTCCTAGAGCTGTATCTGAAGCATCAGTAGAAATGTGGAAAGGGAGTTTCCAATTTGGCCCCCTTAAGATAGGTGCTTCAGATATTCTAGTCTTTAAAGCTTCAAAGGCAGACTGACACTCAGGATCCCATTTGAACTCACAGTCTTTGGTAAGCAATTTGAAAAGAGGAGATGCTATCTTAGTGAAGTTTTCAATAAATCTTCTGTAATATCCAGTAAACCCAAGAAAACTTCTCACATCTTTCTGGCAATTTGGAACAGGTAACTTGGAGATGACTTCAACTTTGGATCTATCAACCTTAATCCCATCTCCTGAAATATGATGTCCTAAAACAATCCCTTCAGTAAACATCATAAAACACTTTTCATGACTTAAAGAAAGATTTGTTTCCTTACATCTTATCAGTACTTTTTCCAAATTTTCCAAAGCTTCTTCAAATGTATTACCGTAAACTGTAAAATCATCCATATAGACCTCTACACAATCATGGATTAGATCTGAAAAGATACCTAATACAGCCCTTTGAAAAGTAGCAGGTGCATTGCATAATCCAAAAGGGAGTAATCGGTAGGCAAAAGTTCCCCATGGACAAGTAAATGTGGTTTTGTCTTGATCTTCAGGTGCTACCTGAATTTGATTATACCCACTAAAACCATCCAAGAATGAGAAATATTTTTTACCTGCTAAAGTGTCTAGTACCTTATCAATAAAAGGTAGAGGGAAATGATCCTTTAAGGTTGCCTTGTTCAATTCTCGATAATCAATGCAAACTCTCCATTTACCATTCTTTTTGGGTACTATAACCAAGGGAGAAACCCATTGGCTATCTGAAATGGGGTAAATGAAGTTTACCTTGAGTAATTTCTGGAGTTCTTCTTTCACGATTTCCCTAAGGTTTGGATTCATCCTTCTTTGTGGTTGTCTAATAGGTCTGCTATTTTCTTCAATATAGATGTGATGAATACAAGTCTTAGTATCGATTCCTTTCATGTCAGTGTATTCCCATGCAAATGCAGTAGAATGTTTTTGCAAAAGTTTGGTTAATTCTTCTTGTTGTGGTCTTTCCAAGTTTCTGTTAATATTCAATGTTTTTCCTGGAAGGATTTCAACTGTAGAACTACCAAACTCTTCCATTGAGAAGAGAGACATCTGTCTAGAGGAGAGATATTCAATGTCCGCATCTAATTGAAACTGTGTAGAGTCATATTCTAAAGGTATTTCAAAATTTTCTAATGTATTTAGAATTTGACTGTCTTCACTGATCTCAGAGATGGTTAGAATAGGTTGTATAGTATCCTCATCATCGACCCACTCATCTTCTCCTATTTCTGTTATTGCCTTTGCTGGAGGATACAAGTTGAATTTCTTGGTAGAATTACCATCTGATATATACATGTCTCCAGACCTACAACTAATAAAAGCATCAGCTATTGCTAGCCAAGGTCTTCCTAAGATAAGAGGATGTCCTCCTAGATTGTTCTTGGGAGTTAAAATCATAAAATCAACTGGATATTCCCAAGAGTCTAGGGAGACTGGAATGTCTTCCAATACACCATCAGGTTTAATGATTGATCGATCTGCAAGTTGCAGTAAAGTAGGTGTAAAGAGAAGGTTAGGAAGCTTTAACTGATCCATGGTCTGTCTACTCATGATGTTAATAGCGGCTCCTAAGTCAATTAAAGTATTTGGGATTTCAACCCCATTAATATGAGTTTTGACAATAGGGCTACCGGGATCCACATACTTTTGCATTGTAATCTTACCCATCATAATATCTGCAATTTTTCCAACTACATGTATCCTTTTGGTATCTCTGGTTCTCTTTCCTGTTTTCTTAAAACTCAACTCCTTTATTGTCTTTGCTAGAATGGGAATTTCCTTAATGGCTTGTAACAAGGGGATCTTGATACAGACATTCTTCAATTCATCTAGAAAGCTATAGTCAGGAAACCAAATTTGCTTTTCCACTCCTTTGTCAATTTGTAATCTTTCAGGAAAAGGAGGTGTAGCTAAAGATGTCGGTTGCTCAACTATGGGAGTTGTGGGGGTTGATTCTTTTTCTTTTTCTTTTTGGATATTTTTGTTTTGAAGTGATACTTCAGAACCCTTATTGACTTTGAGAGATTCTTCCTCAGAAATTCTTGGTTGTTGAACACTTGTAGAAGGTTGATCTAGGATTCTACCTGATCTGAGTTGTACTTCATTGAGAGGAACAACCATATAGGTAGGGAATGGTTGACCTTCCATCATGTAAGCATTTTGAGGGTTCCTATTATTTGGATTTGGTAATGGCTGAGAGGGAAGTTGATTTGACTTCTGTTGGGATTGAAGCAAGAGTTGAGAATTTTGATTTTGTGGAGGAGGTTGTTGTTGTTGAGGGTATGGCAATGATAATTGTTGATCTTGATTTGGAAGTTGTGGAGCTTGCTGATTCTGAAAAGATAGAGGATATTGATAGAATTGAGCAAGTCTCCCATAAGGATTTTGCATGCTTTGCATCCATGCTTGAAAAGCATTTTGAGGTTGAGGCGAAGGTTGTTGCCAAGGATTCCAATTTGGTTGGGATTGAAAATTCATAGAGTTGTTAAACCCTTGATTCTGTTGCCCTTGCCAAGGTCTCCTTGCAACAAAACAGAGAGATTCAAGTGTATTTGGATCCTCTTGAAAGACTGCTTTGAGACCAGGGATTGAAGGAAAATCCTTGGTCTCATGAGTTTCTGAGCAAATTACGCATGTTTCTACAACGTGTGCATCCAAGGGACATTCCCTTAAAGCATGTTTCTTTCTACATTTCGGGCAAAAAATGGCCAAAGCCTCAACTTCTGCTTTTTGTTTATTGTGAATCTTAAGGGTATCTAATTGTTCACTAAGACTCCCTAAGATGTCAGTTTTGAATTCATCAAGCATATTTCCGATTTTAGCCCTACTTACTGATCCTGTTGCAGATTTATTTGCTCTAAGGAGAGAAGGATCTCTAGGCCCTTTTTGAATTTTTGATTTGCCCCTTGAGAGATGGATACATAGTTCTGTTATATCATTGAGTGAAAGTTGAGATATATCCCCTTTCCCCATCATATTCAAGATATCTATCCATTCATCCCTAATGGCTTTTAATAGGAGGGCTTTTAAGGTCTCTTCATCCAAGCTACTCATTTTTGCTCTTTTCAAATTCTATTGAAATCTTTCAAGTAAATCTTCTAAGCTCTCATCTTCTCTTTGTATCATTTTAAATACCTCGTCCTTGTGATTAGTAGGCATACAATAGTCCAAATACCTATCCAAAAATGTTTGTTTCATCTCATCCCAAGACCTAATGGATTGAGTGAGTAACCCCATGAACCATTTCAAAGCTTGATCTTTCAGTGTTGAAGGGAACAATTTGAGTTTCTGAGAGTCATCCAGATAGTCATAAGTTCGACACACAACTTCAAACTCAAATAAAAATGTTTCAGGGTCCTCAGTTCTTAACCCATGGAAATTTGGGAGGACAGATGGTGATATGTTTTTCATAGTAGCTCGGGAATCCTCATTAACAATGGGAAACCCAAATGAGTTATCCCCATCTCTATTTCCTCCTCCAAGGGGACCTCTACCTCCTCCATTATTGTTGTTGTTATTTCCTCCTCCTCCTCTACCTCTACCTCTACCACCTCCTTCTTCCTCTGCCATGATGGTTCCCCTAGGGATTTCAAAATCTTCTGGTTCTTCTACAAAGGGTGAATGAGAAGAGATTTCTCCTTCTTCTTCAGATGATTCTACTTCCTCAATTACAATTGGTCTTTCTGTAGGAGAAAGAGAAGGGTCTCTTCCTGGTTCAAATTCAATAGAAGGTGTGGGAGAGTCAATTCTTGGCTCTTGAATTTCAGGAATTCTAGGGCTAGGAGTGTCGGTTGGAGATGAGGGAGGTGTCTCTTGTCTATCCCTTGAAGCAGATGGACTTGTAAAAATTGAACTTCGAGCTCTAGCTAAAAACCTTCCCCTAGAATCTCTAGCTCTATGCATGTCATTTTTTTTTTTTTTCTTCAAGTCAAGTTAATAGTTCTTTTTCTGATCTTCCAGGTCACTCCTGATCTTCCAGGTCACTCTAGGTGCAAGAAGAGAGCATACTCAAGGAACTACTAAATCAATAACTTTCTCTTTTCTGATCCTCCAAATCACTTTGAAGTGCAAGAGGAGAGCATACTTTGATAGGTTATCAACTTCTTTCCTTGAAATTTTATGTTTTTTTTTTCTCTAAGAATATGGCTACTTAATTTCACTTCCCCGGCAACGACGCCAAAATGTTTAGTCAATTTAGTGTTGTCTAAATTGCTATCATAAATTGTCAATCCGGGGCTCGTAAGCTGATGAAGTGAAGGTGTACAGTATGTACTTAAGTAACCTCTTAGATCTTTTTGTCGTTTGGGGTGTTGTGGTCAATTTAACTTCCTAAGATGGAGTGATGATTTTATAAACAGATGAGTGATAGTGTGTGTAAGGTGATTTCTAAATGAGTGAGTGTGTGTTACTGGTGGTTTCTAACTACCTTCTAAACTTGCAAAAAGAAAAGAGATTGAAAGAAATAACTTGAAATGAACTGAAAGCAAAGAACCACTTTCTAATGGCACTAGTCACTACTCATGCTGCTGCAAATAAAAAGGTAAGAAAAACCACTTTAAAGACCAATGATAATGTTCATCTCTTCCTAACACTCTGCTTCCAACATATAGTACTATGTAGAACACGATTAAGAAGTAGTTAGAGATAAGTCTAAAAAGTGATAAAGCTCTAAATGACAAATTATAACACCACTGTGCCTTTCTCCAGCATTCTGCTTCCAACATACATTGTTATGTGTAACAAGTGAAGAAAGAGTTAGTGATATAAGTCAAAAGCTACTCAAAGCAAGCTGTAATTTATTAGTATTCTGATCTCTTAAAGATGAACAACTTATGATAAGGAGACCATCAATGTGTTAGCATACAGCTTGAGAAACTAAACTAGAAATTAAGCTAGAAAAACAGAGTAAAGGCATCGACTATGAATATGACAACTGAAAATACCATCAGAGATAAAGCAAATACAACAAAGACACACAATCCCGGGCTAACACCTGCAAAAAACAATCCTGATCAGTTTAAAATAAATGCTGGAAATGAAAGTAAATCAAAACTGTACATGTATTAAATAAAAGGAAAATTGTTGAATTCGAAAGAAGGAAATGGCAAGAACATAAAGGTAAATTTACTGTACAAAGGCTGTTATGAATGGGGGCCCTCCATCCACAAAACCCAAGGAAAGATCAGCTACTGGAAAGAGTCAAAACAGCACAGTCTTCTATTGACTCATATGCAGAAATTACAGTAAAAAGTGCTGAAGCAGCAACTTCAAAACAGAGTTTCTGAATACGCTAAAATTGCAGCAATTACATAAACAAAATAACTAAAGACTAATCCTTAAGCATGCGCAGACGCTGGATTTTATAGGCGTATGATCAACTGTCTACTGTGTAAAACATGAAACTGGAAATTAAATGTCAATCATGCTAATTAAATGGTTCAGCAACACGTAAACAGGGCCGTGTGCGTTCTGGAGGGTACAGTCGTCATGGAGGTTGAATCCAAGGTTGGATCCTGTCTCCCATAACCTGCGTAGCGTGGAGGAATCACCATCTGGAGTGATGTGACCTTTCAGCTTACGCAGCACCGTTTGAGCTGGCTCTATTGACCGAAGTTTGATCCACGTTGACCGGAGGTGTGCGTGGCGTTGCTGGCTGAACCAATAGCATAGGAACCTTTAACACCTTCATTCCCACGTGCCCATGTGATTCGTTTTGCAAAATGAAACGTGGAACATAGAGATCAATGAAAAGGCTGCGGAATGACCAGATAGCTGCGGAATTGCTGAATGGTTGCGGAATTGCCAGACAGCTGCGGAATCTCTGTGCATATGTCAAAAATCTAGACAAACAGTCAAACATTAGCAAAGTTAACCAATCATGCTTAAAGACATCAAATGTAATGATCTGGATAGGTTTATGAGGAAAATAGGGCAAAAGAGAGGGATAAGTGAGGAAAAGCTGTAGGTAATGATAGATAACTAGGTGCAAGTTAGAGGCTCTACAGTGCCTTCTTCCTGCTGTGCAATCATGTTGATAACCCTGTGGAGATGTGATACACAACCTCTTGCATGACCATATTGTCTGTGGTAAACATCAAAAGCTCATGTGTAGGCTTCTCCACCCCAAAAATCCTGATGAAGGTGCCACCAAGTGAGGCATACCAATCTACAATATTAAGAAATGCCTACATCACTTCTTGGGACATGCAAGGTATATCCTATTCGAATATGATCATGTACAACAGGGTGATGAAGTGGTAAAAAAAACTCGCCATGACTCCTCGATAGCTACACTGAGAGAGAAAATTGCAATAGATGTTCACACCATCCTCTGATGGTGTCCATGTGTAACCCATGCCAGGGAACTACTGCTAGGCACATATTGCATCAAGCAGGTACACGGATATAAAGAATCTTGCTTGCTCATCCTCATGAAAACTTCGCGCATTAGACACATGCAGTTTCAGCTGAAGAGCCAACATGTCAGACCAGTTGAATGACCTTCCTTCATTTTCCAACTGATCAGACATAACCACCCAACTGTAAGGAAAGGTCTCTGTGCTCTCTTGACCATACAAGTGACATGAAAATATGACCAAGAGTTTGTAAGACTTCCTGAGTGACTTCGTCTTGTAGACCTATTTGGGTGCCACTCCAAAATTCAATGGCTCTTTTACCCAATGCTTCATGATGTCTCTAGTGTTCACATTATTGTTGGGAGTGTAGAACAGTGCATCCATGTGCTTCAACGACTGCAGAAAGTGATACATTTGATGGTAGCTTTCCAACCTGAAGGTGGCAAGATGTGTTCCACTAGTATTGCTTAGTGTCATGGTCTCAGGATCGGTATGTGAGATAATCTAGTGAATGATATCTGTGCACGGGAAGGTGGGGTACCTGCATGCAACCATGTACAAGCTTGACTTGTGAATGTTGACATAGACCTATTGATCTTACAGATCTTCCTTGAAGCTACATGCAGAGATGTTCTTTATTTCTTTCCATGTAATCTTCATGTCCTTCTCTATGAACAATTGTATGTCTGCATAGATGGGAAATTTCATTGGCACTTGTTCAACTACATTTCCAATGCTACTCTTTACATTATCATTTGATCCATATGTCTTCTGTTGCATGTAATTCTTAGAAGCTTCTCAACAAATGATGTACCTGAAGACAAAGTAGACACTCACGACAAGAAAATGTTAGCTGAAAAACACAAATCACTTCAAGGATCGATCATGCAACAAATTGGGCAACTAATGGGAAACATTGCGTAGTTTTGACTCTCAGAGATGAGGGACTGCCAATCCAATCTATGCATTGTGCAGTCCCAGCTGCTAGTGAGAGGAACTATGATTGGAACTATGCAGAGTGTAGTCCAGTGTGGCTTGTCATGGACTAGAAATTCATAATGCATAGTTGAGTCTAGTTGTATGTTGGTTGGGACTGCACATTGTGCAATCCTAGTAGGAAATACTCAAGACTGACTCCTTTAACTGCGCAGAATGCAGATGGACCAAGTGGCTGAAAACCTTTGCACAATTCCTGGAGCTAAGACATAGCCTTGAGTTCCAGAAATGCGCATTGCATGCCGGGAAGACCTACTTTTGAGCCAATGAAGCCCAAATCTTCCCAAGGGAAACTTGAAAATGGGTAGATTTAAATGCATGAGTGAAGGATGGTGTAGATCTGAGTGAATGGCCATGCATGCAGTCAAAGAAAGTGTAAAAATCAGTCAAATGGGCAAGCAACAAAGCTTGTGGGGAGAGTCGCCGCAACAACGACTGTTAGGGCAAAAACAGGGTTATGCATGTGATGTTTAAGAAAGGAAATGAAAAAATTGAAACAACACTTTTGAAATTTAAAACAAACTAAAATTCTGGTGGTCATTCAATAAAACATGCAAAACAACATTCACACAAGCCAAGTAAACAAAAGCGATAGAAAAAGCAGCAAAAGACTTGAAAGGAAAAACTTACCTAGAAAAGTTGTGTTGATCATGCCAAATATTACTAGATGCCTTGAGAATGCCAAAGCTCCAATATTTAACGTGCAAATGAGCTCCGACGATATCCACTAAATATATTTGATCAATTTATGGTTTATGACGTGCATGCCCAAAATCTAAGAAAGAGCGACGAGTGGCAGAAGATTCTAAAATTAACTAAAGTGTAACTTCCAATGCTAAAATTAGATCCCTATTTTTTAGGGATGTTTTTTTCTTTTTGATTTTTTTCTTTTTTGGGAAAGGATGCCATGCATGCATGGAGAAATTGCATAGTTCTGGAGGGAATAGGGTAACCTTTTGGCACATGCATTAGGCAACAGTTGACGAAATGCTTCTGCACAATTCCTGAGTTAAGTGGCTTTGGATGCCTCTCATGCTCTGTGTAATTTCCTAGCTGAAGACAAGTTGTCAACTGGGTCTATATAGTTATGGGCTGATCTGCACAATTGTTGAGAGCGAGGCTCACTGCTGGGCTGGGTTGTGCAATTCTTGAGAGCAAGCTTGGATGCCCTTTAGAAATGCACAATTTTCCAAGGCAGTGAAAGAACAGATGCAACCAAGTCACAGGGGATCAAATTGTGGTTAGACAACAAAAGAAGTAAGAGAACAAAATTTTTAATGCATAAGATAAATTCAGATGAAAACACAAGTAACTAAGCAGTGCAAGACAAGCTGCTGACTTTTAAGGAGTGAGGCTCCAAAACGAAGTGAAGAAAAAAATTTGAGGGTGGTTGTAGCCGCTACAACATTAGCTACACACTGGTATATCTCTATCTCTCTATATGGAACTTGTCTCGTGTAAAGAGAGTCTAACTCCTTCGTAAGTATTGTTCTATTCTTTGATCATCATGGCTTCCTCACTAGATTGAGTTAAAGATATAGTGCCCGACATTCTCTTGATTGGCCAGCACACATACCAAGCCAAGTAAAATGAGATGTTTCGATTGGGGATGGGGGTTATATTGATGCAAAAGTAATGTAGACTGTCAGAGATTTAGTTTCATCTATGGTGTTACTCCATTACCAGTAGGCTTGGACAGTACCCCGACAGATTTACTTTCTTCACCTCTCTGCGTAGGAAGCCCTTCTCTTCTTTCACCTTTATTTATTTATTTGTTTTTTCATTTTTCATAAAACTGTTCATTGACACTTATTTATTTCATGAGGTGGAAGAGGGATCCTGACTTACTGAGAGAAGAAGAGGTTGTCCCTTCATAGAAGTATGTTATATATACATCTAAAATAATTTTTAAGGTTTTCCCCCTCGCCTTACTCTACTTGACTGAGTTGACAAGGATTAATCGAATATAGAAAAACTGATTAGAGTAGGTCATACTAGTTAAAAGTTCAAGCGTTGTGTTTTCACCAAGACTCACTATAAACATAATGTATTTTCCATCATGGTATCATCAACTGAAGAATGTAATCTCTTCATAAAGAGAGATGATAACATATAACCAAATGTTGATAGTTGTATAAGTCCTCTTGTACTTCACCCTGCTTGTCTCAAGATCTAAACACAGTTTCATGTGAAACTAATCCTTCGGGTGTATAACAGGAAAACAAAGAAAGCAAAGGGAAAAAGTGAAAATAAATCAAAGCGAGTAAGAAAAGCAAAGCACAAAAGAAAATAAAAAAAAACAAAAGTAAACAAGAAATCAATCATTACTCCTACTCGTAAGCTAAATAGTGCATGGGCCTACTCACGTGAAGTGATACTTCCAATGCAGCCAC
Organism: Pinus tabuliformis; assembly: GCA_031772625.1. Lineage (NCBI taxonomy): Eukaryota > Viridiplantae > Streptophyta > Pinopsida > Pinales > Pinaceae > Pinus > Pinus tabuliformis. Next base: position 818,909,044 of record CM062805.1, read on the forward strand.
CGACACATTGGTTGGCCCATGTTGGTGAAGGTATGGTCAACAAGAAATATATTCAAGTAAACTAGCGCACGAGAAAGATAAAACAATGAAGACCAACACAGTCGAAGTTTAAATGCGTCCAAAAAAATTGAAAGAGTAAAAGCACAAGACAAACACCATGCGAACGTACCATGGTGAAGCATCACACTATGCACATATAAAAACATGCATGCTCTTTTGATCTAGACAAACGAGCAAACATGCAGAAAGAAGAAAACTTGTGCTTCACAACATGACTTGATACGTATGACTCCTCCAATGAATGAGCAATAGGATCGTGTGATTCTGGTGGAGGAAGTGAAATCTATAGATCAGATTGATTTTAAATGAAAATGGGAGAGTGATGAGAAGCCTGGGGTGTTTCAACAGATTTTTGATCGGCCGTGGAATTTACCTCAAGACTGTGAGAACTTGACATAATCATCAACTCAGGCTAAAGTGCCTCAACAACTTGAGGGGTTCCTTTTTCATCAGCGGTTAGAGCATCAAAGACCTATGGCTTGGAAAGGTCAAAAGCAAGTGAATCAACATTGTGATTAAATGAGTGAGTGAAGGGATCACGACAACCACGATCAGAAAATTTGAGATGTACAATGGCATTCTCATGATCTAACAAATCATACAGAGGGTTTGATGAGAAACAAAAATTCCCCCCTTTGAATTTCCAAAAGGAAAATATGGTAGATTGGGTGGATTTGAAAAGAAAGGTGTGTCCTCTCTGTAATCAAATGACACACTGGCATCTTATGTGTTATGTGAATGATCAGAAGTAGAAAAATACGGGAATGAATTTTCACAAGAAAAATCAGAAATGGCTTAATAAAAAAATATGCCATGAAAAAGTGGATGAGGTGTGTTCAGAAGGAGATCATCCTTCACTGCAAGTTCTTCTTTAGATTCCCACACATACTCATCAAAACTGATAGCATAGGTTGGCTTCTCAACACCAATTCCATTGACAAATTTATCCTCGTGAACAACATAGGTGGAGTCTGGAACGAGTGAACACAACACGGTACAATCTGGAGGATCAAAGGAACTAGTGGATGGAGGTTGAGAAGACAAGATCTCATGATAACCATCATGGTTGCAGTCCAAATCTGCACAAATGTTCAAAGAAGGTGGGGTGGGAGGATGTGACAAATAAACAGATGGGTTCACAACTTCTCCCATGTCGTCCTACGGTCTAGAGTTGTTATGAGAAGGGGACAGAGGGTCACTTGTGACAATAACCTTGTCCATCTTAGATTTGGAAGCTCTAACGCCGAGGTATGCTGGGAGGGGTTGAAATGATTCCAACTCACATGGATTTTCATATATGTGTAGAAGATACTGAAACCTTTATTTGAGAAATTTCCAATCGATTTCACCTTCAGGGATTTGAAAAGTGAGATTACAGAAGAGGTCACAAAATCATGCAATAGATTCAGTAGATGCTTTCCGTAGTTTCATAATTTTTTTATTAAGTGCTTTTCAGTCATAACAATAGAAAGAACGACATAAATATTTGATCATGTGATCAAACGAGTGAATAGATGCTACGAGTAATGGGAGACACCATTGCTCAACATGCCCTTCGAACATGTAAGATAACATCCCATAGGAAACATTATCCAAGGGGATTTCATTCCTCTTACAAAAGCTTAAGAATGCAATTCTGTGTCTCAACAGAGCTGCTTTGCCTTCACTGTTGTACTTTATTTGTGACAAGTCATCGATGACATCCTCTGGTGCTTCAAAATCATGTGCATGAGAAAAACACACCAGAGTTGAGATTGTAATATAAGTCATCAATGATGTGGAGAGATTCAAAACAAAATTTGAGGGTTCATCTTTTCATCTGGCCCTCCCTCTAGTGCTAGTAATTTTGATAGTGCTAGACCCACCAACATGTCAAGGGATCTCCCTAGTAAGACGACTAGACCTCAGATTGTTTGGAGTAGGAGTCCCAACGGTGGGTAGTAAAGTAACGCCTTGACTACGGTAGCGCACAGAGGTAAGTGATCCCAAACAGATCTTTAATTGAAATGTGATTTATTTACTATTAAAGTAGTGTTAATTCATGATTCTTAGAAAAACCATTAAGCACATAAGAATGAAGAACTGATAGATAATTTGTAGCAAAATAGAACAAAATACATGAAAATAAGAGAGACATAAGAGATTGTTAACGGAGTTCGGCTATATTCAAGCCTACATCTTCGAGCTTTGGTCTTCAACTGGGAGGCATTTATATTAAAAACTTCAAAGCCATAGATACATCAAAATTTTATTGCTTCAGATACAATCCTGCACTATCCAGATGCAATCTTCTCTATCTCAGGATTTTGTAGCAACTCTCGGTGCTGAAAAAAATTTCCGCAATATCCTAGAAAGTGTCTTCAAAGTTCTCAAGCTTCACTGCCTGCACCTGCTTAAATACTCCTCTTCTGCATAAAAAACAAGTTTTCTTCTCTTAGCACATTGGTAAAGTTTTATAATTAAAAATTAAGAGACCGGGGGATCAACTCGTGACCACTCCTCCTCCTCTGTCGTTGGATGGATTAAAATAGCGTTGAAATATATTTAAAACATTAATAAGGGGCGGGGTCCCCCGCACCCGCCTTAACCCTTATCACCTTTTAAATACATTGCATCCACCTATATCCGTTGGTGGAGATTTGAAAGGTTGGCGGATGGATATTATATGGCAGAGGTATGATATAGTGGTGTAGAAAAGGAGGCAGAGATATCGTGGAGCCACCATTAATGGCGGACTACGCATATTTTATTTAATACAAAAATTATGGAGGAGGTATGATATAGTGGCGGTAGAAAACGAGGCAGAGATATGGCGGGGCTGCCATTAATGATGGACTTCGCCATATTTTATTTAATGCAAAAAAAATACCTCTAAATATATGCACTGCAGGATTAATGTTTCAAGTTACATAATGGTGGAGTTGGTTAAGGTGCCAGATTTGTAGCCGAAAAGTTGCAGGATCAAATCCCGTCCAGTCTGTTGGACCCTTTAACAACTTTTAAATGAATCCAATGAGGCCATGTGTCACCCTTTGGTAGGGCCACATGTCGCCTTGGGATTGGTCCCAATGCAACCAACTTGAACTTGCCACTTTTCAACGCAACATTGGTCCATGTGCGCCAATCATAACCTACCACTTGTCACCTTATCGTTATGCCATGTCGTAATCAAACCTTGAACTTTGACTGCCTGTTGACTTTGACTTTGACTTTTTGAAGTTTTCCCTCAAAACTTTTACTTTGAATAAATTTCACATACGGACTCGGTTTTCACCCTTTCAAGTTGCACTGGAATTGTTTGTCCGAGATCTATGCAATGGCGCTAGTTTCGATTGAATCCAATAACTTTTAATTTTGGCCTTTTCTAGATCCTTGACCATCAATTGATCAATTTCGGATCACTTCCTCCCCACTGACACCTTTTGGACCACTAAAAGGCTTAAGTTCCATAAAACAAATGTGGGTTCCATTTTCCCACTTGGCCGATATCTGTCCACCCTATTCTAAATCTATACACTTTACTCATCCACGCAATTGTTAGCAAAACACATAAACTGTAAAATATATTGTTAGCCTCACTCATGTGTTTAAAACAATTATAAGTCCAAAATAGTTAAATTAATTAAAATCAAGAAAGTTGGATTTAATCCTACCTTTCTAGATTGAGTTTGGTCCTCATGGTTAGGAGTAAGTTTAGGCCTAGTTGGTTGAGATATTCTCTCCAACTATTTAGGCTCCTAGATTAGTGTTTGGTTGAGATATTTGCTCAACCATAGCATCCAAGATAGATGCACTATCTTGAGACAGATTCTCCTCATGTATTTATATGTATCATAAACATTATTTTAATAATGAGAATGTGAGGAATGCTATGAGGTTCTCAGGCCTTTTCCACATTTTATGGTTTTTTTATGTATCTGATATTTTTGTAAATGCTTATTTAATCTCCTTCATGTGGTATCAAAGCCATAGTCATTTGGGATCTAATCATTCCCTGGTAGTTTCCATGGAATATTATAAGTGTGTGTATTGTTTAGCTGTATCTATATGTGAAATAGTTATGAATTACTAGGGCATGGAATTCTTTTTTGATGAGAGATGGAGACCAAAAAAGAGAAAGGCATGTGTTTGTAGATTTACTGCTCTATTTGGAACAAATTTATTTCTATAATGTGATCAAAACCACAACTCGGTTGCATTGGGTTTCTCGAGACAATTTCAGATCTAATGAGTTGAACTTGAAACATCCAAATAATTTTTTGTTTGTACATACAGGAGAAATTATCATTCATCGGCGCTGGAAAATATGTGTAACCCATTATTCTAGTTCATCAACATTCAGAACCTGAAATGTGCTTTGTTCGGCTTGGGTTTTGCAAAGGGAGTCACAAAATATCTCATCACATGTGGAGAATAAAGGAAATAGCGTTCACCAATGATTTGTGTTGGGAGGCAGCACCCAACTCTCCCTAATGAATTCCATTGAAACATGAACTTAAATAATTTAGTACCAATATCGAACGCGCTAAATCTGATAAGTATGCTATCCTTACTGCTTTTACTGCACTTTTATGGATTGTCAATGTGATTCAGCGATGTGATGGGCAATTGTTTGAAATATTGTTCAAATTATTTTGCGAAGATGCTGAACTTCCTATCGCAATAAATCGTTCTTACAGTGGATATTCTGGTAGTGTTAGTCCATATTCTGGTCTAAAGAAGCCAATTCTTGGTCTAAATACTCCACTTTTGGATCTAATTGATCGGTTTCTAAATTGTCTGGGCACCGGCGAAATAATTACTTCTACATCATTTAGGGTTTCTTTTCTCACAAATTGGGTTCCTGTCATTGTTGCGCATCTCAATCACAAGAATAAATTAAAAAAAGGTATAATTGATGTTGCTGAAACCCTCCCTCTTATTGAGCAAAGATCTAGGAGTGGCCTACGTTTTGTTTAGTGGTAAAATCTATCCAAAATCCCTGTCTCTGTAGAGCGAAGAAGATATTACTACACAAAGGTAAGAAATTGCAGAACTTTCTCAACGTTCAGTGTAGATTCTAATCCAAATTTGCCTATTCATAAGCAGTGAGCAACTCCTCTATTCATAAGCAGTGATATGAAGTTTCGATCCATGTCAACATAGAGAGAAGTGCCTCGGTGCATCTTTGAATTTTCCTATTCATGTCTCTGTGGAGTGTCCAGATCTAGATTCCAGCATGATCCAACAGAATTCAGTGGAAGCCAACAAGATCCCGCGTGAATCCAGTCAGAGTTGATCTGGATCAGGAAATTATTGCACAAAGGACTAACCGGTGTCTCGCATGTGTGAAGACTTGCATTGAGGGTACTGCAAATGTATTGAGATCTACGAGAAAATTCTCATTAAGAACTTGGGCATGAGGAGCCTTTGCTAAGGAGCCAACACCGTGAAGGAACTAGCGTTGGAAAAGCCTATTTTGTAAAGCTTTGGAGGAGCCAACAAAACCTTCTCTCCATTCAAAGGTCAACGAAATCATTAAATAACATTTACAAATCACTTCAAAATGAAATCTTCACATCATCTTTTATAAATCACTTTTATAAAGTGATTTGAAATTTTAAAAAAGGAACATGATTTTAAGTGACTTCATAAAGTTTTAATAATGTTTTAATGGAAAGTATGATCATAATTTTTTTTTTTCACATTTTGGAGAGATAAGGAGTATTTGTAATTCTTTATGTAATGGACTAATAAGTGATTTTGTGGAGTCATATGGTGCATATTTTTTAAATTTGGAGTGATAAAGGAATATTTTTAAAATAGAAAGCCAATGTTGTAATCCAAAGTAATTTTTTACTTTGAGAGAGATTGAGTCAGTGAAGGTCCACTTTTTTGAAGACAATTTGCCTCTAAGGGGTTCTCAATCTTTGTGCTTGAGAATTTTCAGCGAAAATGATTGAAAGATTGATGTACTCAAATACTTAATAAAGACATATTTTTTGTGGTGTTGATGTATCCTAGATCCACCCGAAGTTGAATAAGGGGATATTATATACACCATGAGTATGCTTGTGATGACGCAGGATTCTTGATGTTGCTTATGTTTTGTGTCTAGTTTTGATACTTTCTTTGTAATATGGTACACATGGAGTACACAACAAATTAAAAAAATGCATGCACATAATAAATTCTCTTCAAGCTTATGTAATCAAGAAAACTACAAGAAATCAAGAAGCAACAAAACATAGTTAAGTTGTCAAAGACGTTTCTACATCAACATCCAATCAAGTTAATGAAGTTGTAATCTACATCAACAACATTTGCATCAATTCAAAAGCAATTTTTTGGAAAATGCACTTGCACCATTTTTTAAGAATAATCTCAATACAAAACTGTAACTTGCAAATCATAATTTGTAAGTTAGCTTGTAGTGAAAGTGAAGCTAAGTTGAGTTGTAAGGCTGCATTCTTGATTGAACCCAACACCCAAGCTTTAAATTGATAGGGAATCAATTAAACCAAGTGAATCCATTGTTTTTAACTGAGTCATTCAAATCATCGTAAGCTTTTAGCTTGGGTGCATTTTCTATAGTATTCAATACCCTTCTTTTGATCGATCAAATGAGCAAGTTCTGCAAGCAAGTGCAAAGTGAAAGTAAACAAGTGCACAACATCAAGTGAGTGAGTTTAACTCTAAAGAAAGAAAATGTGATATTCAAACACATATCAAAACTGTTCATATCGACAGCAAGTGAGCGTGAGTTCTAGTATTCAATTATTCAAGTGAGCATGAATTAAGCAAAAAAAGTTTAACCAAGCAAGAGATCAAACAAATTCCAAAGAAAGAAAGCATGATAAACTAAATCAAGGGAGCGTGAGTTCAAGAATTCAAGTGAGTGAGATCTTCAATTCCTACAAGATCTTCAAATCCCACAAGTCTTACAAGAAAGCATCAAGCAAAATCAAGCAAGCAAGCAAGCTAGTGCAAGTGAGCATGTCAAAACTCATAATGGGTAAAGGAGGAAAACATCTTCAAAGTGAAAAACTGGAGATTAAAGAGTTGAAAGGTTGCAATCATGAGTTACAGAACACAATTGAAATATTGGAATGGAAGTTGAAGCAAATTGAAACCTTAATCAATCAAATGACCAGAACATTAGAAGCAATGGAAGACTTTCAAATTGAGCTCGAAGTGAAAGAAAAACCCATTCATGCACTTCAAATTAAGTTAAGTGAAAAGAAATATTTAATAGATGCACAGTGTGCAAGGAAGACATATGCAGGTTGTGACACAAAATACCTCATCCAGTCAGCAAATGAAAGTTGTGATACACGTGATCTTATTCAGCATATTAATTAAGGTTGTAGCACAAATGATCTAATCAGTCAAGTTGATATAGGTTGTGACACAGATGAACTAATCAATCAGGTTGATATAAGTTGTGACACAAGTGATCTCAACCAACTAGTTGTACTAATTAATGATGAAACAAGTAGTACCAAAGATCAAATTGATCAGTTTGATGTAGCATGTCAAACCAATGAACTGTTAGTGATTGATGCCCAATGTGATACAAAAGATTTAATAAATCAAGGATAGAATATTAGCAGCAACGACAAGTATGACTAACAACAACAAGATAATATTTATAAGAAGGTGATCAAACCTTGGGAAGAAATTTCTTACAACAAAGATCAACATGGCCTAGGTTACAACAAAGAAAACAATTTGTATGTCCGAGATTTCTCAAAACCAGTTCAGTTTGTGAGTGTTAGTTTTCTACACAGTAATCAAAATATGGTTAAGTGTAACCATTGTAAACGAAATGGCCATATAGAGAGTAAATTATTTGACAACCATCTTGATCACCATTGTGGCAAGAAAAATCATTCATCCAAAAGATGTTGCAAGCAAAATCAACCACCCAGAGTGAAGATAAATTACGCATGAATTGATCCTTGGAAGTGGTCATGTACAGTTAAATAGTTGTCTATGTGTTACTAAAGGATTCAATCTCACATGAAGACAAATTGTACAATAAAATGAAGATGGTGAAACTCTCCTACACCTGAAGGGGGGGAGTTCCAAAATCAAATGTTGATTATCTCTCCTTTCAACTGACAAAGGGGGGAAAATTGATAATAATTGAATTGAAGGTTGTCAGACTGAAAGTTTTGACAACATCAACAAGCAGTAGTAAACAATTTTTGACAAAATCAACTTAGCCAGTGGGCGATCATCATCAGCAGCTAATGGGTGTTCAACATCAAGCAACTAGTGAGCAGTCAACTCAAGTAGCTAGTGAGAAGTCATCGTCTTCCACAAAGAAGCCAGAGTATTTTTGAACAAACAACAGTGAGAATTTTCGACATCAGCAAATTCGCCAGTGAAAAACAAGTAAGCGAACACAAGTTGATAGCCTTCTTTCCTTTCATAGCTGAAACAAAACTCAACATATCATGCTGCAAATCTTGTTGATGTACAATTTTGGATTCCTTAAGCATGTATCTCTCTTTGTGATTAAATTTAATGACCTCTTGCTTAGGTTCTTTAGATTATACAACAACATATTTACTGACATAAGCTGCTTGTTTTAATTGTTTTACTATGAAAAGAGATTTATCTGCTTTTGTGTGATGAGAATGTACAACATATTCAATTCCTTTCTTGAACAAGTGATATTGATTCTATTCCCTGTAAAAGATCGCTTTCCTATTGTTTGGCCTCAGTTTTGATCTTATTTTGCTTTGAGAAACTTACCTAAACATCTATTTATCCTTCATTTTCACTCCATCCATTCCATTTTAATGAATATTTGATGTCTAATCAGGTATTTAGCTTTAATTTGTCAATTTCTAAAGTTTTTATAAAAGTTTGATTTTAAGTGCAATTTTGGCAATTTCAGAAATTCCCGTAATCACTTCATGGTTGATATGGTTGCAGGCCACTTCAGCACGAATGGGATACATGAATGGAAAGCTTGGGAACTAGGACCAAGCCACCTATGCTTGGTTCCAACAGAACGAGCTTTATTATGCCTATTTGGAGCTAGTCAATCATGACTAGTCATCCAGAAATCCCATCTAAATAGGGCAGTTTTGAGATTCCATGATATTAGTCATATTTCTTGGGATGAGGGGAGTGGATTCGACTTGGATAGGTGGCTTAGAGTAGATATGTTTGTTAGAGTGAATGTAGATCAGTTGGTTTCATGAAACTCCTTATTTAAGAGCCACAACTTTGATAGCTCAACACATTGACTTATGATACTTTTATGTTGTAATATTTTTGGTTTGAAGACTTAATTTGAAGACTTGTGCTACTCTCATTTTTGCTGCTCAATACATGGATGTGTGACTGATATAAAGCTTCTGATATCATCTTCAAAAGTGTGCAAGGCAAGGGTGGAGGGCCCCCACTCCAAGCTAAGTACACTTCCAAGTTAAATTAGTTTTATTTCATTGCAAATCTGGTTGATGGTAGCTTTAGTTTTTCAAAGTCATTTCAGATTGCCTTATGGTTATTCATAGTGATTGATTTTATTTTTTAATGGTTTGTTCATCATCTAATTGAGTTGAAAAACAAGTGTTCAAGTTGGGCATTCCCTCTATGAAATGGTGAATCAGAACTAGTCTCTTTTGTTTACATGCAAATAGTTTGTTTCCATTTAGATTTATATCTTGAGATGAATGAGTTATGATGGAAAACTTTAAGTGTCTCTTAAGTTAAGAGCCTCTTTCATGTATAATTTATGCATCTTGAGTTTTTGGTTACAATCTCTAATTCATTAAGTAATAACTGAGGTGGAAGTGGACTTCTTGAGTTCAAGAACCCTTTCAATGTTTTCTCTTTTGAGCTGATTGAATTAGAGTTATCAGATATATTCTCTTTAGCTTTTAATCATTTATCTTTCAAGGTTTGGTTATATTAGATCTTCAAAAATAGTGAATTTGCCTCAAAGAATAAACAACCCGGATTGATAGTAAATAATTGTGTTAGTTTAGGAACATAAATTAGCTCAACACCTATCTTATAAATATGGGCTACCCAAGACCATCCCACATGTATCTAGTTTTACCACATCACCTTATCCTTAAATTGAGAAGTTATTGCAAATGGTAACATGGATTGTTCAGTCACTCGTAATTTATGATTTCATCTCATCCAAATTAAAGTATATGGTTTATGATGATTTATGGTTTTCAATCCCAATTTCTTATCCATTTTTTCTAAAATTAGGTTAGCTTTAGATCCACTATCTAACAATGTGTCGATATTTGTATGTTTCATAACAACCCTTATATGAAATAACTTGCATATGAAACTGTTAGAATCATTACCTTCCTCATATTTATGAGTCACAATCAATGATGTGATCTGTGTCTTGTCGCCTAAATTTGACCCTAGGTCTAATGGTTTCCCAATTGACGAACCTTTTGCTTCCCTTTTCTGGTCCACTTCGGTTTCATTCGGGATGCAATTTCCAACAATGATCCTCATCATGGCCCTCTTTCTTGCAATGTTTAAAAGATATATTTTCAACCTCCTTCTTGCAGAAGTTTTCTTTCTTCTCTTTCCCTTTTCCCTTGCCCTTCATTCTGGATGTTGATTATGATGATACCCCAAATCCTAACTTACCTGCTTCAATGTAAGTTGCCTATACTTCCACTTCATCCAGGTTAGTAGGACTGAACATAAATACAGTATTGCAAACATACTCTAGTGATCCTCCTATGTATTTCATTAGAGTTTCTTGAGTATACAAAGGAATACTAACGTCAACGCCTTCTTACGAAAATAATTTGTATATTCCTGTAATGAATGACCTTTCCTAACTTTTAGTCCTTGCCATTCTATTAAATCTTTTTCCTTATACTCCAATTGATAGAATTTCTTTCTAAGTGTAGTAATTAAATCGAACCACGAGGGAAAAATATTACTGATATGCTAAGTACCTTTCTGTAACTTACTCTGCCACTAGATCAATGTTGTGCCTACTAAACTAAGTGATGCTAATATGATTTTGACTTCATCTTCAGTGATCCATTGAATGCTACAATATACCTCCATTTTCCTAACCCATTTTTCAAGCTTCTCGGCATCAACTTCTCCATTGTACATGGGTAATTCAAACTTAACATCGAGCTTCAACAATGGTTTCGAAGTTTTAGATGGATTCAAGAGAGAAGTGATAGGGTCTTTTTGATCACTTTCGTCTTCTTTTCCAGAATGTGATGGTTGTCCTTCTTCCTCTTTAGGTTTTGTGTCTTCACATTTTGATTTCTTAAACTCTCGATACATTTCTTTGACCTTGGCTTGCAAGGTCACAAAAGCATCCATGAAACCTGCATTAGATCCAAACGGATGATCACCACTTCCTTCTTCAACCATCTCTTCTCTTCGAGTTGTCCTTCTTCTTGAGCCAACTTCTAGATCTCCTTCAACAAGTTCTCCTTCACCAAGGTTTGATTTGCTCATAGTGATCATGCACACTTCAAATCACAATTATAAACAACTCGCTCTGATACCAAATGATCCCAAACAGAGCTTTAATTTAAATGTGATTTATTTACTATTAAAATATCGTTTATTCATGATTCTTAAAAACACCATTAAGAACATAAGCATGAATAACTGATAGAGAATTTGTAGCAAAATAGAACAACAAACATGAAAATAAAAGTGACATGAGATATTTTTAATGGAGTTCGGATATCTTCAAGCCTACATCTCCTGGCCTTGGTCTTCAACAGGGAGGCCTTTCATTTAAAAACTTCAAAACCATAGATACATAAATTTTTTATTTCTTCAGATACAATCCTGCACCATCTAGATGAAATCTTCTTTATCTCAGGATTCTGTAGCAACTATCGGTTCTCAAAAAGGCTTCCTGGATCTCCTAGAAAGTGTCTTCAATGTTCTTAAGATTTGTTGCCTCCACCTGCTCAAATACTCCTCTTCTGCATAAAAAATCAAGTTTTCTTCTCTTGGCATGTTGGTAAAGTTTTATAGTTAAAAACTAGGAGGTCAGGGGATCAAATCCTTACCCCTCCTCCTCCTCAATCGTTGGATGGATTACAATAGTGTTGAAATATATTTAAAATATTAATAAGGGGTGAGGTCCCCCGGACCCGTGACAACCCTTATCAGCTTTTAAATACATTGCATCCACATATATCCGTTGGCGAAGATTTGAAAGGTTGGCAGATGGATATGATATGGTGGAGGTATGATATAGCAGCGGTAGAAAAAGAGGCAGAGATATGCCGGGGCCGTCATTAATGGCAGACTCTGCCATATTTTATTTAATACAAAAACAATACCTTTAAATATACGCCACGAGATTAATGTGTCAAGTAACATAGTGGTGGAGTTGGTTAAGGCACCGGATTTGTAGCCGAAAGGTTGTAGGATTGAATCTCTTCTAGTCTATCAGACCCTTTAACAACTTTTAGACAAATCCAATGAGGGCACGTGTCGCCCTCTGATAGTGCCACATGTCACCTTGGGATTGGTCCCAATGCAACCAACCGCAACTTGCCACTTGTCAATGCAAAATTGGTCCATATGTCCCAATCATGACCTACCACTTGTCACCTTCTCATTATGCCACGTGGTGGTCAAACATTTACCTTTGACTTCCCATTGACAATTGACTTTTTGTTGATTGTATGTTGACTTTGACTTTTTGATGTTTTCCCTAAAAACTTTGACTTTGAACAACTTTCACATATGGACTCAGTTTTCACCCGTTCAAGTTGGTTGGAATCATTTTTCCGAGATCTACGTGATGGAGCTAGTTTCGCTTGAATCCAAAAAATTTGAATTTTGGCCTTTTCTAGATCCTTTACCATCCATTGATCAATTCCAGATTAGTAAGTGTGATAAATTTGTCGAAAGAAAGTGTGTGACCTTGTAGCGAGTCAAGTGAGATGCATGGGGGCTATAACACACATAGGGGAAAATGAAGTGTGTCCCTTAGAAGCCTGTAATAGTATGCAACATAATGACATCACAAGCTGAAAAGTGAAATAGTCCACAAACCAAAGTGATGGGTTAAACCAACAATGCATCTGCAACAAGATTCATACAATTGCATACAAAATAGTTCATACATAAATGCGTAAGTTAAATAACATACATTTCTAAAGCAACCAAAATAGTCAAACTACAATAACAACATATGCATGAAAACATATTGGCTCTGTGATATATTATTAAGTGAAAGTTCCATCCATACATACACCATTGACATCCACTAGCCCCAATAGTGGAGAATTAAAGTCGAAACCGCCTGCTCCTCCAAAGAGATGTACTCACTCTACACTGTGGAGAATCCAGTGCTCGTCACAAGACTCTCCAAGCCTTCTCTAAAAAAATCCTAGCAAAAATATTGGCTCCCAAAAGCATGTATTATGAGTATGAGGTTCTATATATAGCAAAGGTTTGGGTGACCCTTTACATTCCCCTTTGACTCTTGGAATACCCCCATGACTCTTCAGATTACATAGTGATTGTTAACATTCCACTAGTGACACTTGGAATTTCACCTACAACATATTTACAATAATGCAATTTCCACATATAACCATGTGGGACAAAATAGGCTTGAGTCAGCCTAACAAGACAAACAACATCACTCGGGGTCTTGGGAAAAGATCAACTTGGTAACCTCCTCGTGGTGGTCTTCAGTGACAAATTGATGCCAAGCTTGGTACTGCACTATTTTTTCCCTGTACTGTTTAGTGATGTCTTTATCTAAGGAGACTCTTGCCTCCATGGATTCTGGGTATATGGTTCTGAAACCTCTATCCATCTCTTCTTGAAGCATGTGCAACACTATCTTGAGTGTGGCTAGACCATGAATTTACTTATGCATGTTCTCTGTGCTAAGCTGCAAGTCATCATTGGTGGCTTTGCACATCAACTTCTCTATGTAACTGTTGACCTCCAGCATGACTTAGTTATTCCTCATGGCTTGAGTGAGGGTTCTGATCAAAGGGATCTTGTGTGTCCTCACTATGACATCCAGACTCCTGTACAACTGTGCATAGGAAGCGTTAATTCTAGTGATGAGTGGAGGGAGCTTCTCATAGTTACGGATCAACATCTAAATCTATGATTTGTCTAGCTCTGCCTGAGGCTTCATCATCTTGTGCAAGTAAATCGGGGCCTCCTTGTACCTGATTTTCCATTCCTGTACATGTGCAATGGCAGTGTGGATGTCATTAAGAGTTTGGGTTGTCTTCACGCACTACGGCTGAAAACTGTATAGATGGACAACCACTTTATGCACAGTGACAAATATTCTATACAACATCCGCAAGGTTGTCTCTAAAGTTGATATCTCCTTAAGTATTTATTTCTTCATTTCTTCCATAGTGGATCCTGCGGATTACTATGTTCTCCGCCTATCCTCTTGACTATCATCTGATCATTTTTTGCTATCAAGAACTTGACCATCAAATTTTTCACTTCTACATAAGCCTTAGAAGCCTTGGCCATGGTAAGTGGATGTCTTCTAACATCTTACACAATCACTCTTTCCTCTATGTGCGCAGGTGATGTGTGATCATCAGGAAGCTACTTTCTTCGTGCCTTTACAATCCTGTGTTATGACTTGTCAAATGACATATTGTACACATCCATCTTCAGATCATCATCAAGGATTACACCCTCTCCTTACTCACTTGGTACTGGTTTTGATTCTGGAGGTGGCAGAGACTATGGTGTGACCTCGGATGCTCTTGGCATGAGATCGATGTCTTGGTCCTGTAGCTCATGTTTCGTCACCATGTCCTTTGCCTCAACCATATGCTCAACCCGCTGAGCGAGTTCCCGAACCTGCACATGCTCACCCTCTTCTTAATTTGTTGATTTCTCTGATTCTTCAACCTATATAGGCGCAATTTTCTTTGTCAGGGCACCCTTCCTTTCGTCTTGTTCATGTTTATGCTTTTCTTCCCTTTCTCTCCTCCTAAGCTCTTGCTTTGCTTTTAACTTCTTTTTTGTTTTCTGCAACTTCCTCTTTGTATATTCCAACCTTCTCTTCTCTCTCTTCCTCTATTCTATTCTACTTTCACATTGTCAACTCTTCACCTTTATCTCTAATGCTAATTTCTCAACAAGAGGATATTCTCTGAACTTGTAGCTTTGCTCAGCCTCTGCTCTCTCAGCAGTCTTCCTCTTTCCTTTGTCTTGCATCGGTTTGACGCTCACTATTATTGTTGTTGTTTCTTCCTATGGTTCTGTTGCCTACAATGCTGCTTTCCATTCTACAACCATGTTGACCAGTTCATTAATCCTAGAGGAGTTGTAGCAATACCTCCAAGGATCTTCCTATGGCCAATGACATGCCCCGTGGATCCATGGATAATACACCTTCGCACAATGGTTCTTTAATGTGTAGCGGGGATCATACGAATTGAAACTCTTGGTGCCAAACCCAAACTTCTTCAAGTCCTTGGCCTCAACATCCACATCCTTCAAGGTATGGATCTCGTACAACCCAATCCACAAAGGAAGAGTAGGCCATTTTTCCTTCTTCCTACTATGCAGTTCTACTAATAAGCTTGTGGAGATGTGATACACAACCTATTGCATGAGAAACTTATCCTTGGAAAACCTCAATAGCTCATGTGGAGGCTTTGCCACTCCAAACATCCTGGTGAAGGTGCCATAAGGCGAGGCATACCAATATGCAATGTTAAGCAATGCTTGCATCACTTCTTGGGACATGCAAGGTGGATATTGTTCGAATATCATCCTATGTAGTAGGGTGATGAGGTGGTCAGACAATCTCGCCATGACTCCTCGATAGCTGCACTTAGAGAGAAAATTGCAATAGATGTTCACAACATCCTCTGATGGTTTCCATGTCCAACCCATGCCAGGGAACTATTGATGGGCATATATTGCATCAAGTAGGTACACGAACATAAGGAATCTTTCTTGATCATTCTTAGGTGGAATCTAGGAATTAGACACATGGACTTTCAGTTGAAGATCCAACATGTTAGACTAGTTGAATGGCCTTCCTTCATTTTCCAATTGATCCAACATAATCACCCAACTTCTCAAAAAGGTGTTTGTGCTATCTTTACCATATAAGTGGCATGCAAAGATGACCAAGGGTTGGTAAGCCTTCCCAAGTGACTTTGTCTTGTAGACCTAGTTGGGTGTCGCTCTGAACTTCAATGGATATTTTACCAAATGTTTCATGATGTCTCTATTGTTCACATTGTTGTTGGGAGTGTAGAATGGTGCATCAATGTGTTTCAACGACTGTGGAAAATGATACATTTGATGTTATTTTCCTGACTTGAAGGTGGAAAGCTATGTTCCACTGGTACTGCTTAGTGTCATCATCTTGGGCTTGGTATGTGAAACAATCCAGTGAATGATATCCCTTCATGGGAAGGCAGGGTACCTGCATGCAACCCTGTACAATCCTGTCTTGTAAATGTTGACATAGACCTATCGATCTTCCAGATCTTCCTTGTAGCTACCTGCAAATATGTCATTTATTTCTTACCATGTAATCTTCATGTCCTTCTCTACGAACAAATGTGTGTCTGAATAAATGGGAAAGTTCATTGGAACATGTTCAACTACATCTCTAATGTTGCTCTTTATGGTATCGTTTGATCCAAGTCTCTTGGAAACAATGTTGCTTGTACTGCTGAGAATCTACTCAACAACTGATGTACCTAGAGACAGAGCGAACACTCACGACAAGCAAATTTTAGCTTAAAAACACAAAGCACTTCAAGGATCGATCATACAACAAAATGGGCAACTACTGGGCAAGATTTCATAGTTGTGACTCGTAGAGGCAAGGGACTGTTAGTCGGATCTACGCATTGTGTTAGGTAAACTTGACTCAGGATAGAGTCAAAGTTGACCAGGTTAAACAGTGATGGTTTTGGGGCACATGGTATTGTGCACCCATAGTATTCCGCCCGTGGTATTATATGTAATGGAGCTTATAAAAGGTTGGAAGGACTTCATTGTAATGCAAGACCTGGAGGTGAGTGGTGAAGGCTCACTTGGTCAGATTGGCCAGGGTTTTGGCCAATGCTAATGAGATCTTATTAGGTTGGGTTTTACCCTAGATTTGGGGTTTTCCCAGATAAACATTTGTGTTTATGTGTTTATGGTTGTTGCTGGTTATTTTTATATTTATTCCTCTCAGTAATTATTTATGTTATGTAGTAAATTTCTTAAAAAGTGGTATCGGAGCCAGATATTGGCTTCAAAGGGATTCTTCGATGCCAGGGATTTATAGTGCTTGATGAGATCAATGCAGCCTTTTTACAAATCTAAGTCTGAAAATAATGGTGGAACAATCATACGTGGAAGAACCTTGAGGAGAATATGTGGAAGATAGTGTGCCAGGGATTGCAGTGCATTTGCGATATTTACCAGTTTGGAACATGCTGACGAATTGTTCAGGATTCATGCGGCTATTTAAAGAAGGTCAGCAGAAGAAAATTGTTCATGCAGCTTTGAAAATTGTTCGTTTTCTGCTACGTGAGGCCACCAGTAATAGAATCTACTAGGTTCTCGTCGGCTTCGTAGTTGGAGCGGTTTGATAGAAGTTTTTGAGAAATTCAAATTGAGAGAGGATGGATCAAAATTGCAACAACAATAAACGAAAAAAAATTAATGAAGTCAACATTATTGCATGTAAATTGGCATACTACTGTAAGACCTGGTAAGGCATGTGTACCCCTTGGTTATCATCGATAAAGTCTGGGTTAGACCTAGGTGATAGGGGGGATGTCGGGTTAACAATACCCCGGGTAAAAACTCTGAAGGGGGTAAGAGCTAGAGTGAGCGGGATTGTCTCACTTAGCAAGTTTGGCTGGAGTTAGTCAAGGAACCCAAGTCAAGTTTTAGGGGGGAATTGTTCGGTAAACTTTACTCAGGATAGAGTCAAAGTTGACCAGGTTAAACAGTGATGGTTTTGGGGCACATGGTATTGTGCACCCATAGTATTCTGCCTGTGGTATTATATGTAATGGAGCTTATAAAAGGTTGGAAGGACTTCATTGTAATGCAAGACTTGGAGGTGAGTGGTGAAGGCTCACTTGGTCAGATTGGCCAGGGTTTTGGCCAATGCTAATGAGATCTTATTAGGTTGGGTTTTACCCCGGATTTGGGGTTTTCCCAGATAAACATTTATGTTTATGTGTTTATGGTTGCTGCTGGTTATTTTTATATTTATTCCTCTGAGTAATTATTTATGTTATGCAGTAAATTTCTTAAAAAGCCACTCACCTCCACCAAAGCATAATGCTTGATTTGTGGTACCTTTCAAATATCTGAGAATCCATTTCACTACCATCTAATGTTCCTTCCCTGGATTGTTCATTTACCTACTTACAACTCCCACTGCATGTACAATATCAGGCCTTGTGCAGACCATTGCATACATTAAGCTTCCAACTGCTGATGCATATGGGACTTTAGACATATAATCCATGTCTTCTTGGGTCTTTTGGCACATTTCCTTGCTAAGTTTGAAATGGCTAGCAAAAGGTGTACTAACTGGCTTTGCATTGTGCATGTTAAATATTTTCAACACCTTTTGTATGTACTCATTCTGAGACAATGTTAATTTACGATTTTTCCTGTCTCTAGTTATTCTCATACCAAGGATTTGTTTTGCAGCTCCCAAATCCTTCATTGCAAATGAATTTGCCAATTTTCTTTTGAGCACATTTATTTCCTGCATGTTATATCTTGCAATAAGCATGTCATCTACATATAATAACAATATAATATAGCTGCCATCATTTTTCTTTTTCAAATAAACACAATGATCAGAGTGACATCTAGTATAACCTTGTTCCGACATAAACTTGTCAAATTTTAGATACCACTGCCTTGGAGCCTGTTTTAAGCCATACAAGCTCTTCTTCAACCTGAACACTAGTTTCTCCTTCCCTTTCACCTCATATCCTTGTGGCTACTACATATATATCTCTTCCTCCAAATCCCCATGGAGAAAGGTTGTCTTTACATCTAACTGCTCAAGATGCAAATCTTTAGCTGCTACAAGACTTAAAATAGTTCTGATTGAAGTCATTTTAATAGCAGGAGAAAATATTTCATCAAAATAAATACCTTTCTTCTGTGCAAACCCCTTCACCACAAGTCTAGCTTTGTACCTCTGTTTTCCTCCATCTTCTTCCTTCAGCCTGTAAATCCATTTATTCTTTAATGTAGTTTTTCCTGTAGGCAACCTGACTAAATCCCAAGTCTGGTTATGCATTAAGGAGTCCATCTCTTCTTCCATGGCTACCTCCCACTTCTTCCTGCTTTCAACCTGCATTGCTTCTTCATAACATTCGGGTTCACCAGAATCAGTCAACAATAAATAATATAATGAAGGAGATTATCGTTCAGGGGGTCTACTTATCCTGGTAGATCTTCTAACACCACTTTCAAGTGTTTGGGGTGCCTGTTGCTGTTGTGGTGGTTGTTGTTGTTGTGGTTGTTGATTATTATTATTATTTTCAGGCACCTTTACTTTTTCAGTGATTTCATCAAGAACTGTGTATTCCTTGTTTTCCTTTTCCTGTTACTTTTCCTGCAACTGATTCTTATACAAGACCTTTTCATTGAATATTACATCTCTACTCCTAATTATTTTGTGATTTTCATAATCATATAAACGATAACCAAAATCATTAACACCATATCCAATAAAGGTACATTTCTTTGACTTTTCCTCAAGCTTTGTTCTATTTTCTTTATCAATATGGACAAAGGCCTCACAACCAAAAAGCTTTAAAATAGAGTAGTTTACCTTTTTACCTGTCCATGCTTCCTCTAGAACACCACCATCCAAGGAACTTGAAGGCCCTCTATTTATTAGATAAACAGCAGTATCTACAACATTTGCCCAAAACTGTAAAGGCAATCCTGCATGCAATATCATGCACCTTGCATGCTCCATGATTGTTCTGTTAATCCTTTCTGACACACCATTTTCTTGTGGTGTTCTTGGAACTGTCTTATCTCTGCGAATTCCATGCTCTGAACAGTACCTATAAAACTCTTTGCTGCAATATTCACCTCCATTGTCTGATCTAAGACACTTCAATTTCTTTCCTGTCTCAATCTCAATCAAATCTTTCCATTTCTTGAAAGTATCAAATACATCAAATTTATTCTTAATACAATAAATCCAAGTTTTCCTAGTTGCATCATCAATAAAAGTAACATAATAACAAGAGCCACCAAGAGATGATACCTAAGCAGGTCCCCATACATCTGTATTCACAAGCTCTAGTTTTTCACTCTTCTTTTCTTTCCCAACTCTGAGAAATCTAAATCTCTTCTATTTTCCATAAATGCAATTCTCACAGAAGTCCAAATCAACATTCTTCAAACCCAGCAACAAATTCCTTGAGTGAAGAATCTTCATCCCCTTTTCACTCATGTGTCCGAGCCTATGATGCCATAATGATGCATCTGCTCCTTGGGAAGTTAAATCATTAACAGAGTTAGAAATACCATTACATACATACAATGTACCAACATTTTCGCCTTTTGCTATTACCAGGGCTCCTTTGGTGACCTTCCAAGCTTTATCTGTGAAAGTTGTCACACAACCTTCACCGCCTAACTGCCCTGTTGAAATCAGATTTTTCTTTAGATCTGGAACATGCCTTACCTCCTTTAATAGCCATTGGTTTCCATTCTGCTGTTTTACAAGAACCTTACCCATTCCAACGATTTTACAGGGTTTATCATCACCCAAACGAACTTGTCCAAAATCTCCTTGAACATAGTCATGAAAGTATTTCTTATCAGGTGTGGCATGGAATGAAGCCCCTAAATCTACCACCCAGGAATCAATAATATTTTCGAAAGAAAGAATCAAAGCGTCTTGTAACACCTCACCTATCACATCTGCTTCATGATTGTTTTCTTTCTGTGCATCTTCTTCTTTTCCCTTCCGAGATCTATAGTCTTTCCTTAGATGTCCTTTCTTTCCACATTTCCAGCACACTATCCCTGATCTGGACTTGGATCTGCCTTTCCTTGATTTACTGCGATATCCTGAGCTCTTTCCTCTTTCCATTTTTCTTCCTCTAGACTCTGCACTCAAAGCATTTCCCGATGTCTCACCAGAGCTTTTCCATTGCATTTCCTCGCTAAGGATAGCACCGAAAACATCATCAAACTTTAAAGTACTAGATCCAGAAATGGAGTTACTAATGGCCATTACCAAACCATTCCAACTTTCTGGTAATGAGCACAAGAATAACAGAGCTCTAACTTCATCATCAAAGTTTACCCCTACATAACTTAATTGACTTGTAACTGTATTAAAATCATTTAAATGGTCTGCAACAGATCCAACTTCTGACATCTTCATATTAAATAACCATTTCATAAGAAATACCTTGTTTGAGGACGAGGGTTTTTCATATAGTTTCGACAACGCCTGAATCAAACCCTCTGTCGTGGTTTCCTTCGAAATGTTGAAGGCGACTGACGCAACGAGGCACAACCGTATTGTTCCGAGTGCCTTTCTATCGAGAAGGTTCCATTCTTCGTCTGTCATACCCATCAGAATATTTGATTTTCCGCCCAATTGTAGGTATATATCTTTCTGATACAGATAATCTTCCATCTGCATCTTCCATAGCGAGAAGTTTTGGCCGTTAAATTTCTCGACCCTAAACTTACCATCTTCCGCGATTGCTCCCACTTGAACCAGGAACCCTTCTTTCCTGCGAGTTTATCAGATAGACCTTCCGCTCTGATACCAGTTGTTAGAAATTATATATTATGGAGCAATGGAACACATAAAATATTGTAGAAATATAAACACACAAAACGCATAAAACAAGAGAGACACAGATATACGTGGTTCACCCAGTTTGGGCTACGTCCACCCCGAACAGCCAGTCCTTCCTTTCTACTATCCAGCAAAATGAAGAGACACTACCTACAGTAGATCCGTTGTAATATCCTCTGTTTTCTCTCACAGTCTCACCTCTCTATTTCCCGCTCACACAATACACATCTATTACACAGCCTCAAATACAATGCCCTCATACAAAGAGAGGGGTTGCCTTCTAGGGCACAAAACCCTAAACCAAACATAAGTTCTACCGTTAGATCATCCACCTAATGAACAACCCAGATTGACTAGATATTGCTATACTTTTACAAGGAAATTTTACAGTTGTTTATAGCTTTGGGGGCACTGCCCCCGAAACCCCCCGCCAGGGGGGGTCTCCCAAAGGTCGCACCCGTCCCCCTGGACCCCCCCTGCAGCGAATATTTTACGGGCAGTGTTGCCACCCCCATTTAAAACTGGGGTCCAATGTGATGATACCTTTGAATATAGAAGATAATAATTGGAACATGTTCAACTACATCTCCAATGTTTCTCTTTATGGTATCATTTGATCCAACTCTCTTGGAAACAATGTTGCTTGTACTGCTGAGAATCTACTCAACAACTGATGTACCTAGAGACAGAGCAGACACAGATGTTATAGACATTTTTGTGCCTTACAGCATGAAGCATGAAATGTCCATAATCTAAGGGATCCAAAGTCCCTAAACATGTTGTTCCTACCCCTAGAGGAACAAGGCAAACCAACCACAGCAATTCACAGAAGTTCTCCACCAGAAAACACTCAAAAACAAGCCAATTCTAGATCATGTCAACTGCTCCACTGAGCATCTGCGCTGAATGTCAACTACTACACTGGCTACCTGCGTTGAATGTCAACTCCAACACTAGCTACCTGCGCTGAGCAAGTTTGGACATGTGGCAGAGTCATTCCTCAAGGTGTCAATGCCCAGGAAGCTTCCAAAATGACACTTGCATCAAGGAATTCGACTGGTGATGAGTAAGAGGTTCCAAATCTCTAAGTTGAAGCAAGAACCTCCAAGTGGACTCAAGAACTGAGAGTGGGAGAGGACACTAGTCAGATCTCAAGCTGACTCATCCTCTCTCCAAAACATCTATATATAGATCTCTCCTCCATGGGATCTAAAGGCTGGAATTTTGTGATTGCAAAGAATTGTTGTTGGTTTGGTACTAGATCATTGGGTGCTTAATGCTTTGAAGGGAGCTGAAGAAGGAATTCCATTCTGCTGGGAAGGAGATGCTGGATTGGAGCCCTATGGGTTGTATCTCTTCCTGAACCCTGTTACTTATCAATAAAGCTATCTCGATTCTTTCCTATATGCTGGTGTATTTTGTATGATTGCATTAGTGTATTTGATTTACTTCTAATCCTGAATCATTTATGAATATGTATATTTTCCTTTGTGTTGTGTTCTTCTCTTGTCGAAAGTAGTTGTTCTCTTGTCACAGGTAGCTGTTCTCTTGTGATCTCGTGGGAATCAAGTAGCTGTTCTCTTGAGCAAGCGAGGAGACAAGTAGCTGTGGACACCCAAAGAGAAGAGGATATAGATCGAGGGACAACCAGAAGACAACGGTAAGTCTGCCAATCTCCCCTCTTTCACATTTCGTAAAGGAAGAAATCATAATAGCTGTATTCGTTTGTTGCTAAGGCGATGTCACACCTTAGGTGGATAGGATCGTCCTGCATAGGCATTTTTCCCCACAACAAATTGGCGACTCCGCTGGGGAGTATTTTTTATTCATTTCATTTGTGTTTCCATCATTTGTTTACTTCATAGACTTGACAGCAACTATTGAACTGCATCTTTCCCGGATGCAAAGTAGAAAGTTGCTGCTTTGATCCAGTTGTTGGACTTGTCTATGATCTAAACTAGATCCACAAATGATTTGATGATCCTTGTGATAGTCTTTAGTACCCTCTCAAAGCATCCCTCTGTTTATACCTTGCTTGTGTTTCTGATTTGGCCTGAAACAGTTGATTTTTGAGCATTTTATGACCCAGAACTCAAGGGAAACGAGAGTTTCTCTTTCAGCGCAACTGCTGTGAAGGCAGTCTGCATTTCAACGCAGGTCCCGAAGGGGATACCTGTGTTTTATGTCAAGTCCTCAGTGTTGAGGTTGCGCTGAACCAGTTTGGCCTTGTGCAGCTGGGGTTCTCTGTTATCTGTTGCCCTGTTTTGATCTCTGTTTTTTGCAGCCTTTGACCAGCATAGGTACCAGTCTGATAAACCTTTTTCTTTGCTTAGATTCCACCTCCTTTTGTACAAAAAGACTGTGAATGTTTTTATGTGTTTGTGGTGTCATTTACAGTTTTCCTTTGCATGAGTAAAGTAGTCATTCTGTAGCCCTTGATTTAGATCTGATTGATTGTGGTCTTAGAAGAGAGTTCATTGGCTGTTTGCAGATTGATTATAGATTTACTTTTGCTTATTGGTTTGAATTTGTCTCTTTTGAAGTGTCAAAACAAGTCTTTATTTCGAAAATCATTAAGCAGTGTAATCTCTTCTACCTTCTCTGATTTTGAAAAAAGTGAACTTGTTTGTATTGATCATTTTAAAAGCAAATTCAAAGTTGTACAAAAAGCTTTCTTTGTAGGCATTTATACTAAGAAAGTGGAAAACAAACACCTGCATTGTGCATTTTGCATTTGATAGTTTGCATGTTGGATTTAGGGAAAGTGCATTAGAGTGTGCTGATTGCTCTTTGAGAAAAGATAGTGTTGTTCTTTTCCCTTAGTAGCTAGGATTTTCAAAGTTGAAAGATAATAAAGCTTGCTTATCATCTTAGACTGCATTTAGGAATTTGTATCATACATCTCGTGGTGAACCTTGAAAGGCAAACTTTAAAAAGATCAACCTAAAATAAACTGAATGAACCTAACAACGCTTTGTAACATAACGCACAACATAGAGGTCTAGGCTAGAGACATGTTCCGGCGTCGTTAACCTAGTGACTATCGATCTCGAAGAAGGTGGGTGATTCCTCCTGAGAGACGGTAGCGCTAGTACGGATTGTGCTCCCACGTACCGTCGCGTATATATTGGGAGACCCCTATAGGCATATATCTTTTATCCTTAGGAATCCGTGTCGGCCGCCCTACTGATCGCAATGCAATGAACACAACATTCACGAAGATCGACCGCCCGTACCCTAAAAGGTATTCTGCGGTTTTGCGAAAAGTTTGGCACACTGCCTAGATCTCCAGAGAAATTTCTTTTGGCCTTTTTCAGACTCTATAACAGAAAAAGTACATCCGAGCATTTGTCACTTCGGGCTCGTTAAAACATCGAAGGAGACTAGAGTCATCTTTAGCTTTTTCTCGACTCTTTAAAACTGAAAAAGCAAGTTGTGTCTAAAGCGTCGTTAACAATTTATTTTAAACGGAACAATCACCCTTTAATCCTACGTTGATCTTTAGGTTGAAAAGATGGAGCACACCAACCAAGGAGTTCCCCTTGGTGGAAATCCTAGTCCCTTCTCCTCTTGGGGAGATGTTGGTGCGCCCCACATGGCCACATTGTCGCTTCCAGGACTGACAATCGGCCTACCAGTTTGGCTCTTTTCAACCAATGTCGTTCAGAACACCACCATTCCTGAACAGTCGAGTCAACAGTTAGATCAGACAAGAGTTACCTCCCAGCCTTCAACTTCATCTTCCTCCCCTCCTTCCTCTTCGCTTGACGGAACTGGTCGAATTAAAAACCAGGTTCCTAAGGAGAAGAAGGAGAAGAGGAAGAAAAAGAAGAAGAAGAAGGAGCCTAAGGCGACTGGGGGCAAACAAGTGTCATCTAACAAAAATCCACACACCGCACTCGTAAGGCCTAAATCGCCATGCGTCATATGCAAGGGAGACCACTTCCATAGAGATTGTCCCTGTATCTCGCGGATACTAAGAGACTGGTCCCCCCGTTTGCACAATTCGGTAGCATCGACCTCTGATAGCCATGTCGACTACTCACCGTCAACTAGTGGGAGTGAAGCTCCAGGACAGAGCAGGAGAGCTAAATTTCCCTGCAGACTGTGTGAAGGCGATCACGCCATCCACCGTTGTCCCTTCTTAGACGAGGCAAAAAGAGTTCTAGAAGATCGCCCGATTTTACGAGCGCATCTCCGTCCTGGATATCAAAGACTCCTGCCAAGTCCCTCACTAGTTGAGAATCCGGCTGAGCCACCTAGGTGGTCAGCCGAAGCACCTGTCATTGAAGAAGAACCGTCTGGATCCATGCCTGATGAAAGTCAAAAGGTTGATACGGTAGTCGACCCGGTTTTGCCTTCAGAGGCTCCATCTTAGAATGACACCATCACAGAGGAGAATAAATACGACACCGTCCAAATTCTCTTCATCAGCACTGACTCTGATGATCAAGGGGGCAATGCCACCATTCCTTTATCGCAGGAAGGAAGTTCATCGGAGCGATATCCGGCCGTATATTCGGTCCCACCACCAAGCAACCTGGTTGTGTCCTTTGATTGGAACCAACTAGGCAGACCCCGGTTGACAGCCAGTATACCATTCAGAATTATTTGTCAAATATACAGAATGGTAATGGCTGGCACTATCATTGATGAGGGGGCATCTATGAGTATCCTTTCCTCTATTGCTTTGAAAGTGCTTGGTTCGCCAGCGCTTTTACCTGAGATGAGAAATCTATCAGGTTTTGATAAAGGAACCAGTCGACCTTTAGGGATCCTCCCCAATGTGCCTATAACATTGAAAGGGAAGACCGTTCAAATGAACGTGATGGTCGTTCAAGGACCCTTGGATTATAACCGACTCCTTGGACGAGACTATATTTATTGCATGGGAGCTGTAGTTTCCTCACTCTTTAGAGTAATGTGTTTTCCGCATGAAGGAAGAATGGTCAAGCTCGTGGACCAACTTTCGTTTCCCGGATCACACATCGCAAATAGTCATGTACCATCCCTAAATGGTCTATTCATGCAAGAAGTGTCTCAACCCACGGTCCGTCCTCCTAATGAGCGCGAGTAATCTGGGAGGATATGACTGGAACCCAGGGGGCATGCATCCTGGCCTGCTTCGGCAAGAAGACTTTGGGTATAGGGTAGGTTTCCGCGGAAGAATATGACTAGTCCGTACCCCGTCCGTGGTTGGAAGAGGGGTTGTTCTAGAATAGGATTCTTTTGTCAAAGTTATGTGAGAGGGAGGAGGTCGTCACTCACCTCTGTCTATTTCGGTAGACATTGCCGAGGAAGTGTTTTGTTTGAAAGATTAACGAGACAATCTTTGGGTAACCTGAAAGAGGTAAGCCTCTCTCGATTAAAACAAATGTTTTGGCGGAGGGTAAGTAGAGGTAACCTTGAAACTCTGTTTTATACCTGGGGGCATGCGAACCTTTTGGAGTGCAAGCAAGGGGCGACTATTTATTTTTTTAAATTTTTAGGTCCTCCCTTTAAACCTGTAGGTCTAACCCTTTAAACTCGTAGGATTAGCCGTTTCCGAACTTGCATAAAGAAAGGATGAGGAGCAAAGCTTGGTGAGATGAAGCTCCATAAAAAATAGAATCTTGATGAGACACTCTTATCAAATGACTGGGTAATCGAGCAGTTTTAGCATAAAGTTCATGTTCGTTAAAAAATAAACGCAAGATCCGAGCAGTTTTAACGCGATCTTCATGCTCGTTAAAAAATAAATATAAGCGGTGAGCAGAGTTTCCTCCAGTGTTGAAGCTCATTTTTAACTAAAAAATGAACCTATCCCGGTAAATAACCACTGTGATCGTAAATTTATCAGCCATAAAAACCTTGGTCGTGTTTGCACCTGCCACCTCCACTTTTCATTTGGCCGATCGTTCACCCCCATATGATTGTTTACCCATTTTGAGGAACAGCTGCGAAGAGTGATTTCACCTAGCCATCCTTGTGACACTGCCGTGATTGGAAAATTCCAACCTGTACCTGGAATTTGCTGCTATCCCTGTTTATCATTCGTTCCTCAAAAGACGAGTCTTCTTTAAGCTCTTTTCAATTGACTCGTAAAATATGAAAAGATTGCCGAGTTTTGGCCTTCCAGCTCGCTAAAGTGACCGGAAGAGCTATCCCTCCTCTATATTTTAATCTTTTTTGACCTGAGGGATTATTGCACAAAAAGGTCGAGCGCTTGTTTTATTCGGCTCGTTAAAATTATCGAAAACTCATCCCTTCTGTATTTTTTATACTTTTTCGGACTTAAGGGATTAGATGACGAAAAAGGAATTTTGGAGTTAACTTTATGTACCTTTTCAGACTCTCTAAAAATGAAAAGGACCGAGTTATCCTTGTTGTTAGACTCGTTAAAATTGTTAAATAGCGACAAACTTGTCTTTAGACGAGAACGAGTTTCACTATCGCTAAGCTCGTTAAAACGTAGCGATGGGCTTGCCCGAAGGGCAGGTTATAGAACAAGCATATGTTATCCTCCTCAAGCTTGACAAAAATAAAGAGGTACTGGTCAGCAATGACTGGGGAAAAATTGGGAAAAAATCAAGAAAACTTTGATGGTAGCAGGTCGCTCTTGAACATGACACTTTTCCTCCGTATCACAATCGGGTTGGGTTGTTTCATTCACCGGTCACATCACCATGGTCTCGCCATACCATCCATATTTGGGGTAATGCTACCGATCCATCGCATCAGTGTCGCCATATGTTCAAGAGAAGTCGTTCAGAAAGAGTCAACCGGGTCCCATCCACTGCCATACATTATCCTTCATCCTTTCATGACCGCCACCCTGAATCATATGTCACAGATCGTTTTCACCTCCATTAAAATCATTAGCTCCATTCCGTGTCACTGATGTGGGATTCATTAAGGCCCTCCTGTGACGGATCTCTTCTTGTCGAAATCAGCTCATTATCCAAGAAGTTGATCTAGGAACAACCCCTTCAGTACTTTGAAGCTTGCATGCCTCAATGGCAAGTTTCTCACTTCCGGCGACAGGTATACATCAATGACCTTCGACCAGAAGATTTCGCGTGGTGTTCGACGCCAAGTCCTTTATTCACACCACGTGAATTGTACTGCAGTACCTTGAGGGTCATTATCATTATCGGTGATTCCTCTCGCGCTTGTTAACGGTTTACATCATTGACCAGTAATCAAGCGATGTCTTTCCATGTTCGACTTCAGCGCAATTCTCACATGGATCGACTTGTACTTAGAGTGAAGATCGAACGAGTTTGAAGACCCCGGATCTAGTTTCATCCATCCGGGCTGCGATATATATTCAGGAAAGATAAAAACATTTGACATGTACATCATTACAGCAGATGATCATCCTACTCAAAGGATGATAATTTCGCCAAAATTATCAGTCTACCATCAGACGATCGTCTGTTCTATGTACAAAAATGAATTTATAAAGCTGAGCATCGGAATGCCCGCCTCAGCTAGATCATGAAAGCAGTATGAATCATAATGTATTGTATTATATTTTATTACAGGTCTCCTCCCAGTAGATGGATGAACTTCGAACCCTCCTGGATAAAGCATTTCACCCGATAAACAGCCTCATACTTTAGGGGGCAGCTGTTATAGACATTTTTGTGCCTTACAGCATGAAGCATGAAAAGTCCATAATCTAAGGGATCCAATGTCCCTAAACATATTGTTCCTACCCCTAGAGGAACAAGGCGAACCAACCACAGCAATTCACAAAAGTTCTCCACCTGAAAACACTCAAAAACAAGCCAATTCTGGATCATGTCAACTGCTCCACTGAGCATCTGCGCTGAATGTCAACTACTACACTAGCTACCTGCGTTGAATGTCAACTCCAACACTAGCTACCTGCGCTGAGCGAGTTTGGACATGTGGCAAAGTCATTCCTCAAGGTGTCAATGCCCAGGAAGCTTCCAAAATGATACTTGCATCAAGGAATTCGACTGGTGATGAGTAAGAGGTTCCAAATCTCCAAGTGGAAGCAAGAACCTCCAAGTGGACTCAAGAACTGAGAGTGAGAGAGGACACTAGTCAGATCTCAAGCTGACTCATCCTCTCTCCAAAACATCTATATATAGATCTCTCCTCCATGGGATCTAAAGGCTGGAATTTTGTGATTGCAAAGAATTGCTGTTGGTTTGGTACTGGATCATTGGGTGCTTAATGCTTTGAAGGGAGCTGAAGAAGGAATTCCATTCTGCTGGGAAGGAGACGCTGGATTGGAGCCCTATGGGTTGTATCTCTTCCTGAACCCTGTTACTTATCAATAAAGCTATCTCGATTCTTTCCTATATGCTGGTGTATTTTTTATGATTGCATTAGTGTATTTGATTTACTTCTAATCCTGAATCATTTATGAATATGTATATTTGCCTTTGTGTTGTGTTCTTCTCTTGTCGCAAGTAGCTGTTCTCTTGTCACAGGTAGCTGTTCTCTTGTGATCTCGTGGGAATCAAGTAGTTGTTCTCTTGAGCAAGCGAGGAGACAAGTAGCTGTGGACACCCAAAGAGAAGAGGATCTAGATCGAGGGACAACCGGAAGACAACGGTAAGTCTGCCAATCTCCCCTCTTTCACATTTCATAAAGGAAGAAATCATAATAGTTGTATTCGTTTGTTGCTAAGGCGCTGTCACACCTTAGGTGGATAGGATCGTCCTGCATAGGCATTTTTCCCCACAACAAACATGTTCAACTACATCTCCAATGTTGCTCTTTATGGTATCGTTTGATCCAACTCTCTTGGAAACAATGTTGCTTGTACTGCTGAGAATCTACTCAACAACTGATGTACCTAGAGACAGAGCAGACACTCACGACAAGCAAATTTCAGCTTAAAAACACAAAGCACTTCAAGGATCGATCATACAACAAAATGGGCAACTACTGGGCAAGATTTCATAGTTGTGACTCTTAGAGGCAAGGGACTATCAGTCGGATCTACGCATTGCGTAGTCCTAGCTTCCAATGAGAGGTAATGATGATTGGAACTACGCAGAGCATAGTCCAGTGTGGCTTGTTGTGGATTGGAAGCACACAATGTGAGATTTAGTCTGGATTGATGTTGGTTGGGACTACGCATTGCATAATCCCTGTGGGAAATATTCAGGACTGACTACTAGAACTATGCAGAGCACAACTGGAGCCAGTGACTAACAGCCTCTACATAATTATTGGAGCCAAGGCAGAGCCTTAAGTTCTGGAAATATGCAGCGCATGCCGAGAAGAGCTAGATCTGAGCCAAGGTAGCCCAGATCTGCCCAAGGGAAACTTGAAAATGGGTAGATTTGAATGCATGAGCGAAGGATGGTGCATATTTGAGTGAATGCATGCAATAAAATCAAGTGTATAAATTAGTCAAATGAACAAACAATGAAGCTTGTGGGGAGAGTCGCTACAATGACGCCCGTTAATGCAAAAACAAAGTTATTCATGCGACACTTAAGAAAGGTAATGAAAAACTTGAAAAAACACATCTATAATTTAAAACAAACTAAAATGCCAATGGTCATTCAATAAAATGTGAAAAAAAAACATTCACACAAGCCAAGGAAACAAAAGTGACAAAAAAGGCAAAAAAAGAGTTGACAAGCAAAATTTACCTCGAAAATTTGTGCCGATTATGCCAAAGGTTCCTAGATGCCTTGGGAATTCTAGATCTTCAAGGTTGAATGTGAAAATCAGCTATCTTGGCATCCATTACATAGATTTGATCAATTTAGGTTTTATGACGTGCATGCCCAAAATCTAGGAAAAAGTGATAAGTGGTAGGAATTTCTAAAATTAACTAAGCTATAACTCCTAGTGCTAAAATTAGATCCCTATTTTTTAGGGATAGTTTCTACTTTTTTCTTATTTATTTTTCGGAGAAATTATGCATTTTTGGAGGGAACGAAGTAACCTACCGGCACATGCATTAGGAAAAAACTGAGGGAATGCTTCTACACAATTCCTGGGCTGAGTAACTCTAGCAGCCTCTCATGCTCTGCACAGTTTCCCAGTTGAAGACAAACTGTTAGCTAGGTCTGTGCAATTCTGTAGCCGAAGGTCACTGTTGGGATGATCTGCACAATTCTTGAGAGCAAGGCTCATTGCTGGGCTGCACTGCCCAATTCCTAAGAGTAAGGTTGGATGCCCTCTAGGACTGCACAATTTTCCAAGGCAGTGCAAGAACTAAATGCAACCAAGTCATGGGGGGTTGGCTTGTGGTTAGACAACAAAGCAAGTGAACACAAGTTGTAGAGTGAAATATAAATTCAAATGAAAAAACGAGTACTTGAGCAGTGCAAGACAAGATGTTGAGATTTAAGGAGGGAGGCTCCAAAATGAAGCGAAGGCAAAATTTTGGAGGGTGGTTGTAGCTGCTACAACATGTCCCTTCTAGTAAGTTCCAATAATTATATAAAAATTTTCTTTGAAGAATGTTAATAAACACTTTGCATGGAAAAACATTATAAAACATATTGGATGCAAACAAAGAGGATTGCTTTGGTGGAGAAAAACTATTTGTTAAAACCCTGTGAAAAAAGGGAAATTCACTCAATAAACTTAGGGGAATTTTCCACAAATACTAGTCAATTATTTCATTAAAAGAAACCCAATGATTACATACAAAACTTATTGAAAATAAATTGAGACCTGTTGGCCACAATAATTCAGGATTTTGGAAAAATAACTTAGTTCTTTATCCAATGATTATATTTCTACCCATAATTATACTACTACAAGAAAGGATCCTCAACAATGCAAGAGATGGATTTAACCTATGTTCAACAAACCTTAATTCAACAATGTATACATTCCAAGATATTGGCTCAACCCCTAGAGAAATTTTACCTTCAACAAATTATTGTTTCCTACAATTATGAAGCATGATGAGAGATATGATCTAATATATCCTATATTACTTGTTAGTGTGCATAGTTTCAACACCAAAACTAGTTGGCTTGGATTAGGTAGGGTGGATCCCTAACCATTGAAAACTAGCCCTTCTAACATAAGATTTCACCTAATCAAGCTCCAAAATCTCAGAATCAATAACAAAATAATAACCCAACTCGTGTTCATCAGAGATATCTAGTCTCCCCTTTCAATTCATGAGCTATTAGAATACCATAGGTGCATATCATCGTCCATCTAAATACCATGGGAGAATACCATCGATCATATGAATACTATGTGAAATTACCATGGGTACCCTTCTTTCCCCTTGGGTTATTACTTGGAAATGGACATAATTGTCCTCCTTTCTTGATATTTCTTGTCCTTAATAAATTCCAAAATATACACAACATTACCAGGATCCCAAATGAATATCAAGAATTCTTGTTGCATCAATAAAATTAATTGCAAAACCTATATGCCAAGATGAATTCTTGGATCCAAAATTAATATGAAGAAGGCTCCACAGAAATCCTATTGCATCCGTAGGATTCTATCAATCTTGGTACCTCTCCTACAAACACTTTCCCATAGTGCAACAAATCATCCATCATAAAAATATTTGGATCGAAAACCTTAGTATCATCATATATCATGAAGGTAGTAGCTTGAGTAAGCAAACTAGGGGAAGGATGTCAAAGTCTTCCTCCCATGGATATACTCTGCCTGGATCCCATTTCTAGCTTGGGAGTCCATCATTCTTCCATTGTGCTACTCTAATGACATCAATAATACCAGTATGTTGGAGCTCTATCTATTTTCCCCACATCCCCACAAAATATCCATCCTATAGAAAAAACCTAAGAGACCCACAAGACTCGGCTCCTTTATCCATAGAAGGAAACACCTTATACCAACCCTCCATCCCATGCTTATGTGTCATTACCCTCTCTATGTGGGTTGAAAAATAATGTGCAACACTACCCATTAATCATGTATCCACTTATATGAAAATTTGGACTCAAGGTGTTGCAAGCCCTATCTATGTACTTCTAAAGAGGGTTTTTGTATATCTGAATCTTTCTCTTGCTAAATTCAACTCAAGAACATGTTTCCATTGTTGCCCCATTATGAATTTAATTGTTCCTCATTACTAAAAATCTTGGGAGTTGTCCTAGCACACACACATCTCAAAATCACTATCCTTCTTTAATATTGTACCTTTTAGCCTTTTGATTTTTTCCTTCATGATAAGAGGCCTGCTGTAAAATAAATGATCTCTTCATAAATATGCCCTTTGGGACTTCCATTTGAAATCTCTGTAGAAAAAATAAGGGAAGTGGTACTCCAACCAATGGTATTATATTTAACACTACTATAATATAAATTTCGTCAACCCTTTCTTCTTCTTCCATCTATTCCGCATCAAACAAGTGAGGTTTCAACTTCCCTTCACATTGTTTGACACTATCATGTACCAAGTTGTAAGTAGTCATAGAGATGACCTATTGTTGTTCCATACAACCACTAACAAAGATATGATGGGTTTTGAGATAATATCACTTTCCTCAATACTTGTAGTCATTATATTTGTCATGAGCCTCATTGATAACATTAGGAAATATGGAACATATGTAGAATGACATCATAATCAATCATGAAAACACAATATTTCACTTGTGCCATCAAATTTAGAATCTTAACCCTCTTACTGAAATAAAAAATTTTCAAAGATCAATTCAATGAATTACTGAAATAAGGAATTTTGAAGATTTTCAATGATCAATTGGAATATATCCTTCATTATATATTCAATGTAAGGAAGGTTAGGAACTATAACCCTTAGAATTCCACTTCAACAATGTATGACATCAAGTCTTACCTCCTTGTCCTTATGTCTCAACAACTTGTGCTCACCCAAGTAAATTGTAGTTGGAATAATATTTTCTTACATTAGCTAAGAAGGTGTCTAATCCACATTATGTAAACACTTTCCTAGCTCCCCCAACAAGCTAAGAAGGGTCTCTCTTGATGGAGACAAATCACCAAGCTTGTCTCCTACTCCTCTTTCTCTAACATCTTTTTCAAGGATCCCATCAACATACTTCTTAATTGTTTAAAAGAAGTGTTAGTCACCATATCTCACTGTTAACCCCATTATGTTGGCAAGATGCACAACTCTTATACCACTATAATATCCCTTTAATTTAATTCACAATTTTCCTATCAAATTTGTTTAGAAAATTTTTAGAAATTATTTTTCCAAAAAATTTAATAAATTCCAACAAGAAATTTATTCTATTGAACCGGGTAGCTTCTACAACAATGGCACAATTAATTCTTTTTGGAATCAATTCAGCCATCAAAAAATGTAATCAAATGTTGCAATAATATGGCCTCTCTATAAATAAACTCAGTTGTTGCAATAACTCAACCTATCCACAAATAAATTTAGTTGTTGCAATAATTAAACCTCCAAAAAGAAATTCAATTGTTGCAATACTTGGCCTCTCTAGAAATAAATTCTGCTACTACAATAACTCAAAATATCCACAAATAAAGTTGGTTGTTGTGATAATTCAGAATCTCCACAAATAAATTCAGTTGATCCAATACTTGGCCTCTCCACAAATAAATTTAGCTAATATAATAAGTCAACCTCTCCACAAAAAAAATTCAGCCTAGCAAAATAAATTTGATCCAATAGAATAATTTTGGACCAGCAAGATAAATTCAACCCAACAAGAGGAATTCAACCCCTTAGAATAATTTCAGCCCGACTAGATAAATTTTTCCCAATAAGAAATTTTTTTCCCATCAAGATAAATTATTCCAAGTAGAATAATTTTAGCCTAGCAAGATAAATTCGACCCTGTAAGAGAAATGCATCCCAGTAAGATGAATTTGGCCCAACAAGAGAAATTTTACCCAACAAACTAAATTCAAATTCTACAAATAAACTTAACCTCACATGAAGAGATGACTTGGCTCGAGGTTTTAAACTTATAATGAACTTGGCTCTGATATATGATAATCTCATATTCACAATGATCAACTCTGCCACTAGCAAAAGGGTAAACCTTGGACCTATAAAATGAATCAATTTAGCTTCATACAATTTTTGGCCAAGGGCTTCTCTTCCTCAAAAAGAGATGAACTCGGTCTTGCAAAATTTGACGAGAAAAATATCCAATAACTTGGCCTAGGCATAAGAAAATTAGTTATAACTCCTTGCTTGGAAGATAACTAGAGCTCGTTAAGTTGTGACCCCAAATACTCTTGTTCAATGGCTTGTCACAATTGATGCTACCACATACTCACAAGATCCTCAGTAAAACAACTATATGAAATTCACCAGTTGAATTTGACTAAGAAACGTAGATGGATCCTCCTTGTTGAGTGGCTAGAGTGTATCATTGCAACATGGAAACCAATATTGATCACTAGGGTGGATATTTCACCACTGAATATTTAATGGAGAAATATAAGATCAAGCACATAGTTACCACACCATATCATCTTCAGGGCTACAGACAATTGGAAGGAACTTATAAGATTCTTGAGACCATTATGATTAAAATTATTCAGTTACATCTCAAGGATTGGATGACAAACTTGCTAAGGCTTTATGGGTCTATCATACAACATGGATAACTACTACTGGATGCACTCCTTACAAGCTAGTGTATGGAAAGAGAGTATATTGCCAATTGTGATAGAGATCCAAACACTTAGAATAGTTGTCCAACATAGAATAGAGCTATCAAAAAGAAAGAATCCTACAAATTAATGATTTGGACAAACTTTGTTATGATGCCTTGCATTAAAAAACAATAATAAATAATGAGAGGGCACGATGGAATTAAAAACCATAAATAAGAAGAAATTCAAGGTTGGAGACTAGGCTTTATTATTTGACTCCAAGTTTAAATACTTTCAAGGAAATTTTCACACCACATGGCTTAGGCCTTATGAGATTGATATTATCTATGACAATAGATTCATCAAACTCCAAACTAGAGATGAGACAAGAAATCCCCTAATGTCCAATGGGCACATGCTTCGCTTATACCATTGAACCCTATCTAAGGAAGCATTCATATGGAAAACAAAAAATTGGATGGCCCAAAGGTGATATGCAATTGGTTCATAAAAAAAATATTCCTGCGAGATAATTCACTTCTATTCCAAGAATATATATAACCAAATCTTACTGGCATATAACATGCAAAAAAATGGGGGCGGGGGGGGGGTTGGCAGGGGGACTTATTAGTTTTGCAATGGGTATGTCAAGATCCTTCTCCAATAAAAATGATTGTCAAATATGTAGGGAAGATAATTTTTTCTAATCAATAGTTGTTGCAACTCCTCTTGCTACAATTCCCATCGCTATAACTTCGGTTGTGATAATTCCCATTGCTACAATTAACTTCTATTCCAACAATCAATATATATATATATATATATATATATATATATATATATATATATATATATATATATATATATATATATATATATATATATATATATATATATATATACTAGGCACATGCCATGTGAAAACCAACTCTAACTGGTACTTGACATGCAAAAAAAAAAAGGAGACTTGGAAGTTTTGCAATGGTTATGTCAAAATCCTTCTCTAATAAACATGATTGTCAAATATGTAGGGAAGAGAATTTTTTCTAATCAATAGTTGTTGCAATTCTCGTATTTGCAACTCCTCTTGCAACAACTCCATCACTACAACTTCAGTTGTGATAATTCCCATTGTTGCAATTCCTCGTGAATTCCTCTTCCCACAACTCTCATTGCTATAGATTTGGTTTCTATAATTCCCATTATTGCAAGTCCTCCAGATGAAACTCTTGCTCTAGTTGTTGCAACTCCTCTTGCTACAACTCTGGTCTTGTTGTTGTAACTCCGATGAAAATGAATGATTTATGGGACCAGCCACCAACTTAGCATTTGTACAAGGCCAAAGCCAATGAGGTAAGGTATGACAACTATGTTTTCCAACGTTTTGCATAATGAATAGGTTTAATTGGAAAGAGTACTTGTTTATTATTACTATTGATTCCATTATATTGCATCATTCTCCCAAATGTAGAAACCGCCCATTGAAAACTATTAAAGTTGACATTCCTTGCATCATATCCTCACCTCACACCAAATATGGAAAATACCACCCAAAAACCATTAAAGGTTCCATTTTAATCTCTTTATTAGTAGGAATAGAAAGAGTCCCTATTTTATCGGATGGTTCTAAATTGATCAGATCTTATATGAATTCTGTTCTCAAAAAAATATGGGACATAAGTCATAGATTCAATACCACCCAAAAACCATTAAAGGTTCCATTTTACTTTTGTAATAGTGACATTTGAAGAAGAAGAATTACATATACCATGGGAGGCTCACTTATGCTCTGTGAACTCACTGAAGTACTAATTTTGTAGGCTCACGACCACATTTGAGCTAATTTTCAGGAAGCAAGATGGATGGAGTATGTGCAAAGGATGAAAGTCTACAACTATGAAGTAGTGTTAGAATTTTTTTCTAAATTTTAGGGCCAACAATTCTATGATTTATATGACAGTTATGGAGGTGACAAAGGAATTTTTTGCAAAAGTAGCATGACTTCCAAAGGAAGAGGAAGTATGGTAATGCAAGCAAACATCCAGACCTGAAATCCTACCAAAATGTATGGAACCTAGAGAGAATTTAGTGAATAAAGGAATAAAGTTTGATCATTGGTCCTTTCCACTCCCTTGGGTAGGCGTGGTCTTTGTTGAGTCCCAAACCTGCATCTTCCCTATACACCTTTTTAGCCTTATTTTCCAGTTACTTGAACCACCAAGCTGTCAAATCATTGCATATTAGTTTAAAAAGAGCTTATAAAATGGTTTCCTAACTAAGTTTTGTAACTGCTGTTTGATTTAGATTTTTGCTCAGTCAGCTGCGGAATCTTGTCAGTTTCTGCAGCCATTTTGTTGAAGTCTATGTTACAGGTGTTTACTGGAGAATCCGGCCACATGGGCAAGCTGCCAATGACATGTACATGGAACGTGTCCCTTTGGTTCAGCCGAATCACTCACAAAAGGCCATGGTCAAGGATAGTCAAAGCGGTGGTCAAGCTAAGAGTTTTGCGGTGGCAGGACTCTGTTTTTCACCACGTGAAGACTTGCGTGGAAAATTCCTCAATCTCAGGAGGTGTGCTAACACCCGTGGACTATTCCATGAACCCAAATCCAACAGCCACCACTCTTTGGATTTAATTGTCACGACTACCATATTGCTAGATCTCCAGACGTGGTTATTCACGTGTCTGTTTAGCAGCACATAATTTAGGAAGTAGTTGTAGCATCCTCAGTTATAAGTAACGCATTATCATACACTTGTTAGTTAGCTGGATATATGTAATTTTGACTGATTTACAAGCCCACTGTGTCGTGATCTATCTTTATCTTATGACTACATTTTAATATATGAGAAGACAGTGTTCTTAAGTTCCATTTTGTGACTGATTGCTGATTGGTCGAGGTTGCAGAGGGACCCTGTACACCAAGGCTCTGTAACTACTGTATAGTTTCTTGCTTTTCTCCATTATGTTACTGTTTCCATAATCGTTTGCTTGTATATATTACACTTTTTTTGATATTCATGTTAACTGTTGTCCATACTTTCTTTTATGCTTTTTCATGATTGTTAACTGATCAATGTTTTTCCTTTCAGGTTCTTGTAGACAGCCTGGGAAATTTTACATAGCTTTTTAATGACTAATGACATGAAATCATCTTGTCCTTCTGCTGATTTATTTTCTGAGTTCTAATTCCAGGATTGTTATTTCTTTCAGTTTTGTTTTGTTCATTTACTTTTATGCAAGTTAGAAATCAGATTACTCAATTTGTTCATGATTACCTCCTATAGCTAGAGTGAGACTACTAGTGAGGGGTCAGAATATGAGTTGATGTGATATGATTTAGTTTATTTTTCTGCAAGTTAGTGATTAGATTACTCATGTCATTTTCAGTTACCTCCTATAGCCAGAGCGATACTACTGGTGAGGGATTGAAATATGAATGCGTAGTTTGATCTTAGTTTCATTTTATGCAATTTAGATATCAGATTACTCAATTTGTTTATGATTACCTCCTATAGCCAGAGCGAGACTACTGGTGAGGGGTCAGAATATGAGTTGAAGTAGTATGATCTAGTTTACTTTGTGTTATAGACATTTTTGTTCCTAACAGCATGAAGCATGAAATGTCAATAATCTGAGGGATCCAAAGTCCCTAAACATGTTGTTCTTACCCTTAGAGGAACAAGGTCAGCAAACCACAGCATTAAAAATCAGTTCTCCACCTGAAAACACTCAAAAACAGGCTATTTCTGGATCATGTCAGCTGCTCCACTGAGCATCTGCGCTGAATGTCAAATCTAATGAAGGCTACCTGCGCTGGGCGAGATTGGCCAAGTGGCACAGTCATTCTGCAAGGTGTCAATTGCCCAGGAAGCTTCCAAACTGACACTTGGGTCAAGGAATTCGCCTTGTGATGAGTAAGAGGGTCTTGATCTCCAAGTGGAAGCAAGAATCTCCAAGTGGACTCAAGAACTGAAGATTAACTAAAGTGGGAGAGGACACTAGTCAGCTTCATGCCAGCCTCAAGCTGACTCATCCTTTCTCCAAATCTCCTATATATAGAGCTCTCTCATGAGGTCTAAGGAGGCTGGAATTTTGTGCAAGTAAGGAAGTGCTGTTGGTTTGTGTATAGAACTATTGGGTGATTTCTTGAAGGAGGTGAAGAGGAGATTTCTTTCTACTGGGAGGTGTTGCTGGATTGGGCCTATTATGGTTGTAACTCTCTTAGAACTTTACTTCTTCCATTAATAAAGTATTTGAGGTTCTTCTATATGCATGTGTCTTTATGGTGAATCGATGCTTGTATATTTGATTTATTCTAATCCCTGAATCGATTATGGATGTATGCTTCTTGTAGTTTCCTTTTCTTGTGATTTTACAGGATCTTTGTGTAGCTGGGCCGGTGAAAGAGCAAAGAGCTAGGAGCAAGCAGCAAGGAGTGAAGACTGGATCAACCATTAGCGCAAGATAACGGTTAGTGGATCATCCTTCTCTTCTCTCTCTCATTTCATAAAGAAGTAATCTTGAATAGCTTTGCATTCAGTTGTTGCTGAGGTACTATCACCCTTAGAGTGGGATAGGGTCATTCTGTATTGGATACTTTTCCCAACAACAAATTGGCGACTCCACTGGGGATCGTATCTTGTTGGTTACTTGTGTTTTTGCTATTCATTTTATAAACAAAGGGAGTACCGAATCGAACTGTATTTGAATCTTTCGAATGCAAAGTAGAGGGCAGCTACTCTAGCTCAGTTTCTGGGCAAGTTTATAATTTGAAGAGCTGATCCACAAGGACTCTAATAAGCTCTTAGTGATAGATTTTCATCCTCCTTGTCATCCCTTAGTGTGTCCTTGATTGATAGCTTCTAATTTGAGCAAAAACTGTGAATTTTTGAGCAATCTGTGACCCGGAAACCACCAGAAACGAAAGTTTCGTTCTTCAGTGCAGGCTGTACAAAGGCTATTTGCATTTCAGCGCAGTTCCCGAAGGGGCTACCTGCGCTGAAGGTCAAACAGGCAGTGTCCCACCTGCACTGGACCAGTCCTGCCTTGTGCTGCTGGGGTTTCCTACTGGTTCTTGCCTTGTTTTCACTCTTGTTTTTGCTATTTGTTACCAGTCAGTGTACCTATCTGAAACCAACTTTCCTTGTCACTATTCCGCCTCAGTTGTATAAAGAAACTGTGTTTGTTCTTTGTGTATTTCTTGTACATTTACAGTTTCCCATAACGAAAGTGAACTAGTCTTGCTGTGGCCTCTTAGATCTAGACCTGTGATAAAGTGT
The DNA here is from genome assembly GCA_031772625.1 of Pinus tabuliformis. Classification (NCBI taxonomy): domain Eukaryota; kingdom Viridiplantae; phylum Streptophyta; class Pinopsida; order Pinales; family Pinaceae; genus Pinus; species Pinus tabuliformis. Next base: position 818,950,736 of record CM062805.1, read on the forward strand.
CGTTTTGATCTTAAGAGTTAGTTTGTTTGCTGTTCATAGCTGATTGAGCTTTTGCTTTCGTCATTTGGTTTGAGTTTATATATTTCTAGTGTCGAAACAAGTAAATCTTAAGGTGTCTTTTGATTTTGGACAAGCTTGTTTGCTTTCACTTGAAATTGAATTCAAAATTATAGAACAGCTTTCTTTTTGTATTTCACCAACATTAAGAAAGAGAAAAGAAATACTTGCATTGTGCATGTGAATTATGACAGTCTGCATGTTGATTTAGGGAAAATGCATTAGTGTGTGCTCTATGATCTGTGTGAAAAGGTGTTATCTTTCTTTTCCCTCAGTAGTTAAGGTTTTCAAAGTTGAAAGATTGAAAAGCTTGCTTATCATCTTAGACTGCATTTAGGAGTGTTATCATACATCTCGTGGTGATCCATAAAGGCAAACTGCTAAACAAGATCAACCTTAAAATAAATTGAATTTACATAACAACGCATTGAAACATAACGCAAACACATAGAGGTCTAAGCTAGAGACGTGTTCCGGCGTCGTTAAACATGATATCTTAGCGTTGAGTGGTTGGGTGATTCCTCCACGGTGAAGCGATAAGTATCAATACGGACTTGTGCTCCCACGTACCGTCGCGTATATATTGGGAGACCCCTATAGGATCAAAGCCTTTATCCATAGGAAACCGTGTCGGCCGCCCTACTGATCGCAATGCAGTGAACACAGCATTCACGAAGATCGACCACTCGTACCGTAAAACGTATTCTGTGGTTTTGCGAAAAGTTTGGCACACCCTCTGCCTAGAACTCCAGAGCAGTTTCTTTTGGCCTTTTTCAAACTCTATAACTGAAAAAGTCCATCCGAGCATTTGTCACTTCGGGCTCGTTAAAACATCGAAGGAGACTAGAGTCATCTTTAGCTTTTCTCGACTCTTAAAAAGTGAAAAAGCAAGTTGTGTCTAAGCGTCGTTATAAAATTTATTTTAAACGGAACATAATCACCTCCTATTCCCGCGTTGATCTTAAGTTGAGAACATGGAACGCCCCAACCAAGGAACTCCACATGATGGAAATCCTAGTCCATTCTCCTCTTGGGGAGAAGTTGGTGCGCCCCACATGGCCACATTGTCGCTTCCAGGACTGACAATTGGCCTGCCTATTTGGCTTTTCTCAACTAATGTAGTTCAGACCACCATGGTTCCTGAACAGTCGAGTCAACAGTTAGATCAGTCTAGAGCTTCCCACCAGCCTTCTACTTCTTATAACTCTTCCTCCAATCCTTCATCTTCGCAGGGTAGAGCCGGCAAAAGCCAAGCTCCCATGGAGAAGAAGGAGAAGAAGAAGAAGGAGCCTAAGGCGACTGGGGGCAAGCAAAAGACATCTGACAAAAACCCACACACAGCACAGACCGGGCCTAAATCGCCATGTGTCATATGTAGAGGAGACCACTTCCATAGAGATTGTCCCTGTATTCCCCGGATACTAAGGGACTGGTCACCTCGTTTGCACAATTCGGGAGCATCAACCTCTGATAGCCATGTTGAATGCTTACCGTCAACCAGCGAAAGTGAAGGTTCAAGACAAAAAGGGGGAGCAAGATCCCCCTGCAGACTGTGTGAAGGCGATCACGCCATCCACCGTTGTCCCTTCTTAGACGAAAAGAAGAGAGTTTTGGAAGATCGTCTGGTTTCACCGGTAATACTTCCTCTTGGATACAAAAAACTCATGCCAAGTCCTTCGTTGGTTGAAAATACAGCTGGCCTGCTCAAGTGGTCAGCTGAAGCGTCAGTCATTGAAAATGAACCTACTGAATCCAGACCAGACGAAAGTCTAAAGGTCGATACGGCAGTTGACCCGGTTCTTCCTTCAGAGGTTTCATCCTCAAATGACACCGTCACTGAAGATTCATCTTCAAATGACACCCTCACTGAAGAGAATAAGGATGACACCATCGAGATTCTTTTCATCAACACAGATTCTGATGAGCATCAGGGCAATGCGCCCATTCCTTTATCGCAGGAAGGAACATCGTCAGGATCGTATCCGGCCGTGTATTCGATCCCACCACCAAGCAACCTGGTTGTGTCCTTTGATTGGAACCAACTAGGCAGACCCCGGTTACCAGCCGATATACCATTCAGAATCATAGTCCAAATCTACAGAATGGTAATGGCTGGAACTATCATTGATGAAGGGGCATCTGTGAGTATCCTTTCCTCTATTGCTTGGAAAGCACTGGGTTCCCCAGAGCTTTTGCCTGAGATAAGAAATCTCTCGTGTTTTGATAAAGGAATCAGTCGACCATTAGGGATCCTCCCCAATGTGCCTGTTACATTGAAAGGGAAGACCGTTCAAATGAACGTGATGGTCGTTCAAGGACCCTTGGATTATAACCTACTCCTTGGACGAGACTATATATATTGCATGGGAGCTATAGTCTCCTCACTCTTTAGAGTAATGTGTTTTCCACACGAAGGAAGAATGGTCAAGCTCATAGACCAACTTTCATTTCCAGGATCACGCATCGCAAATAGTCAAATACCAACCCTCAATGGTCTATTCACACAAGAAATGTCTCCACCCCCAGTCCTCCTTCCCGATGAGTGCGAGTGATTCGAAAAGATGGGGCTGGAACCCAGGGGGCATGCATCCTGGTCTGCTTCGGGCAGAGAAAACCTTGGGTATAAGATAGAATTTCCACGGGAGAATATGACTAGTCCGTACCCCGTCCGAAAAGGAAGAGAGGGTTGTTCTAGAATAAGATTCTTTTGTCAAAGTTATGTGTTTGATGATTTCTAGTCATTCACCTTTGTCTAAATAAGTAGGCAATACCAAAGAAAGAGATTCCTTTGCGGCAACAAATTGTAACCATCTTTGGGGAAAAAGGCAAGCCTCACCCATTAAAACTAATGTTTTGAAGGATAAGTAGGGGCAGCCTCCAAAGAAAGAGATTCCTTTGCTGCAACAAATTGTAACCATCTTTGAGTAACCTAATGATAGACATCGCCGAAGAAAGAGTTTCATTTGCGGCAGCAAATAAAACCATTTTTTGGATAACCTGAAAGAGGCAAGCCTCACCCATCAAAACAAATGTTTTGAAGGATAAGTAGGGGCAGCCTTGAAATTGTACCTTATACCTGGGGGCATGCAAACCTTTTGGAGTGTAAGCAAAGAGCGGTCATTTATCCGGTTTTTTGGATTGATCGTTTCCTAACTTACATAAAGAAAGGATGTGGGGCAAAGGTCAAAATTTGCCAAATTAGGAGCATAGCTTCGTGAGATAAAGCTCCATAAAAAATAGCTATCTCACAGGAGACATTTCTTATCTTATGACTGGTATAATCGAGCAGTTTTAGCATAAAGTTCATGCTCGTTAAAAAATAAACGCAAGATTCGAGCAGTTTTACCGCGGAATTTATGCTCGTTAAAAAATAGAAAAGCGAGATCCGAGCAGTTTTAGCATCATAGTTCATGCTCGTTAAAAAATAAACATAAGCTTTTGAGCAGTGTTTTGGCGCATTCAAGCTCTTTAAAAAATGAACCCAGTACCGGTAAATAACCATTGTGATCGTAAATTTATTAGCCATAAAAGCCTTGGTCGTGTTTTGCACCTGCCACCTCCATTCCGTTTGGCCTATCGTTCACCTCCATATGATTGTTTACCCATTTTGAGGAACAGCTGTGAAGAGTGATTTCACCTAGCCATCCTTGTGACACTGTCGTGATTGGAAAATTCCAACCTGTACCTGGAATCTGCTGCTATCCCTGTTTATCACTCGTTCCTCAAAAGACGAGTCTTCTTTGAGGTCTTTTCTCCTGACTCGTAAAATATGAAAAGTTTGCCGAGTTTTGGCCTTCTAGCTCGTTAAAGTGACCGGAAGAGCTATCCCTCCTCTAGATTTTAATCTTTTTGGACCTGAGGGATTATTACACAAAAAGGTCGAGCGCTTGTTTTATTCGGCTCGTTAAAGTAATCGAAAACTCATCCCTTCTGTATTGTTTTATCCAATACGGAATGACCCTATCCCACTCTAAGGGTGATAGTACCTCAGCAACAACTGAATGCAAAGCTATTCAAGATTACTTCTTTATGAGATGAGAGAGAGAAGAGAAGGATGATCCACTAACCGTTATCTTGCGCTAATGGTTGATCCACTCTTCACTCCTTGCTGCTTGCTCCTAGCTCCTTGCTCTTTCACCGGTCCAGCTACACAAAGATCCTGTAAAAGCACAAGAAAAGGAAACTATAAGGAGCATACATCCATAATCGATTCAGGGATTAGCATAAATCAAATATACAAGCATCGATTCACCATAAAGACACATGCATATAGAAGAACCTCAAATACTTTATTAATGGAAGAAGTAAAGTTCTGAGAGAGTTACAACCATAATAGGCCCAATCCAGCAACACCTCCCAGCAGAAAGAAATCTCCTCTTCACCTCCTTCAAGCAATCACCCAATAGTTCTATACACAAACCAACAGCACTTCCTTACTTGCACAAAATTCCAGCCTGTACCTGGAATCTCCTGCTATCCCTGTTTATCACTCGTTCCTCAAAAGACGAGTCTTCTTTGAGCTCTTTTCTCCTGACTCGTAAAATATGAAAAGTTTGCCGAGTTTTGGCCTTCCAGCTCGTTAAAGTGACCGGAAGAGCTATCCCTCCTCTAGATTTTAATCTTTTTGGACCTGAGGGATTATTACACAAAAAGGTCGAGCGCTTGTTTTATTCGGCTCGTTAAAGTAATCGAAAACTCATCCCTTCTGTATTGTTTTATACTTTTTCGGACTTAAGGGATTAGATGACGAAAAAGGAATTTTGGAGTTAACTTTCTGTACCTTTTCAGACTCTCTAAAAATGAAAAGGACCGAGTTTTCCTTGTCGTTAGACTCGTTAAAATGATTAAATAGCGACAAACTTGTCTTTAGACGAGAACGAGTTTCCCTATCGCTAAGCTCGTTAAAACATAGCGATGGGCTTGCCCGAAGGGCAGGTTATAGAACAAGCATATGTTATCCTCCTCAAGCTTGACAAAAATAAAGAGGTACTAGTCAGAAATGACTGGGGAAAAATTGGGAGAACCTCAAAGCTTTAATGGTAGCAAGTCGCTCTTGAACATGACACTTTGTCCTCCGTATCACATCGGGTTGGGTTGTTTCATTCACCGGTCTCATCACCATGGTCCTCGCCAAACCATCCACATTTGGGGTAATGCTACCGATCCATCACATCAGTGTCGTTATATGTTCAAGAGATGTTGTTCAGAGAGAGTCAACCGTGTCCCATCCACTGCCATACATTATCCTTCATCCACCCATGATCGCCACCCTGAATCATATCTCACAGATTGTTTTCACCTCCACTAAAATCATTAGCTCCGTTCCGTGTCACTGATGTGGGATTCATTAAGGCCCTCCTTTAACGGATCACTTCTTGTCGACTTTAGCTCATTATCCAAGAAGTTGATCTAGGAACACCCCCCCCCCCCAGTACTTTGAAGCTTGCATGCCTCAATGGCAAGTTTCTCACTTCCGGCGACAGGTATACATCAATGACCTTCGACCAGAAGATTTTGCATGGTGTTCGACGCCAAGTCATTTATTCACACCACGTGAATTGTACTGCAGTACCTTGAGGGTCATTGTCATTATTGGTGATTGCTCTCGCGCTTGTTAACGGTTTACATTATTGACCGGTAATCAAGCGATGTCTTTCCATGTTCGACTTCAACACAATTCTCACATGGATCGACTTGTAGTTAGAGTGAAGATCAAACGAGTTTGAAGACCCCGGATCTAGTTTCATCCATCCGGGCTGCGATATATATATTCAGGATATAAAGACATTTGTTATGTACATCATTGCGGCAGATGATCATCCTACTCAAAGGATGATAATTTCAGCAGAGAATTATCGGTCTACCATCAGACGATCGTCTATTCTATGTACCAAAATGAATTTATAAAGCTGAGCATGGGAATGCCCGCCTTAGCTAGATCATGAAAGCAGAATGAAAAATAATGTATTGTATTGTATTTTATTACAGGGAACCTCTCAGCGATTGAATGAACTTCGGATCCTCCTGATAAAGCATTTCACCCGATAAACGACCTCATACTTTAGGGGCAACTGTTATAGACATTTTTGTGCCTAACAGCATGAAGCATGAAATGTCAATAATCTGAGGGATCCAAAGTCCCTAAACATGTTGTTCTTACCCTTAGAGGAACAAGGTCAGCAAACCACAACACTAAAAATCAGTTCTCCACCTGAAAACACTCAAAAACAGGCTATTTCTAGATCATGTCAGCTGCTCCACTGAGCATCTGCGCTGAATGTCAACTGCTCCACTCTGTACCTGCGCTGAATGTCAAATCTAATGAAGGCTGCCTGCGCTGGGCGAGATTGGCCAAGTGGCACAGTCATTCTGCAAGGTGTCAATTGCCCAGAAGCTTCCAAACTGACACTTGGGTCAAGGAATTTGCCTTGTGATGAGTAAGAGGGTCTTGATCTCCAAGTGGAAGCAAGAATCTCCAAGTGGACTCAAGAACTGAAGATTAACTAAAGTGGGAGAGGACACTAGTCAGCTTCAGGCCAGCCTCAAGCTGACTCATCCTTTCTCCAAATCTCCTATATATAGAGCTCTCTCATGAGGTCTAAGGAGGCTGGAATTTTGTGCAAGTAAGGAAGTGTTGTTGGTTTGTGTATAGAACTATTGGCTGATTTCTTGAAGGAGGTGAAGAGGAGATTTCTTTCTGCTGGGAGGTGTTGCTGGATTGGGCCTATTATGGTTGTAACTCTCTCAGAACTTTACTTCTTCCATTAATAAAGTATTTGAGGTTCTTCTATATGCATGTGTCTTTATGGTGAATCGATGCTTGTATATTTGATTTATGCTAATCCCTGAATCGATTGTGGATGTATGCTTCTTGTAGTTTCCTTTTCTTGTTCTTTTACAGGATCTTTGTGTAGCTGGGCCGGTGAAAGAGCAAAGAGCTAAGAGCAAGCAGCAAGGAGTGAAGACTGGATCAACCATTAGCGCAAGATAACGGTTAGTGGATCATCCTTCTCTTCTCTCTCTCATTTCATAAAGAAGTAATCTTGAATAGCTTTGCATTCAGTTGTTGCTGAGGTACTATCACCCTTAGAGTGGGATAGGGTCGTTCCGTATTGGATACTTTTCCCAACAACACTTTGCTTATAGTTTTTGAATTGCTTTAAGTTCAGTTTTTTCTCTTTTTATACAACAGCAAGGATATTGGGCTTCATTGTCACTAGCTCACTGTTTGGTACATTTTTATTTTCTCTTAGTAATTGATTTCATCATTGCAAACCTTTTTGAGAACTTTGAAGTTTGGAAAACATTGTAGAGGTCACCATTGCCTTGAACACTTATATCCATACTTGACTTTTTATTTTGCCATCTCACATTAGGGAATCAACAAAAGATAAACCCAAAAACAAACGAAAAAAAAAATCACAAACGACAAAGAATTAAGAAATCGATTATCTTGCATATACAATGCACTTCACTTCAGCAGTTTACGACTCACGGATTGAAAATTTATATAGCAATTTAGGACATACTGAATTGACCAAACAATCTTACTCATACAGAGTTATATAACATGTGAAGGGCACTATGGAATTGTGTACCTCCAACATATTCACCTTCTCAAGAAGATTGCAGAACATGGTGACCCATGCACAAACGTTGAACAAGACACGAGATGTTGTTTCACATCATGGAATTATCAAGTTAATTATGGAACAAGCCCTAAATGAAGAAGGAATACATTGGGGAGAAGTTGTCCAGATAGTGGAAACAAATCCACATCATGAACCCATAGTTATTGCAAACCCACCTAAAAGTGGTGACATTGAAATTGCAATAAAAGGTTTCATTGTATTGACTCCCCAACCCATAGAATACCCACCAATACCTGACAAAGGATAAGGACCAAGTGCAAAAAATTCATGAAAATAAAGGAACCCTTATGTACAAAATAATAAACAGTAAGTCAGAACCATGTGGGGAATGAACATGGAGCTAGGGTTTTTCTCGCGTGTGAATGAGTTTCTAGATTTGGCAGCCATTATCGGTTCCTTGGAGGGCCCGGAGAGTAGACATGAAGACCCTTATTCATGGAGGAAAGGATTGGGCTGGGCCTTCGTGGTTACTCCTACTGACTTACCCCATGGGCTCCCCATGGTCTGCTCCCCCAGGTTGTCCAACTGTAGCTGCTTGCTAACCCAGATGGGTTCGGCTCCCCAACGACTGTGGCAGACTTCTAATTTGGACAATTTCAAACTCAAGAGGTAGACCTAGCTTGGGTTTTTCTTGGCGACTACACAGGTAGTCATGCTCGTTTATTTTTTTCCCAAGGCTAGCTGAAGGGGGATTTGCGGCGGACCCAGGGTGGTTTTATTGTTTTGGGAATGGGTTTTGGTCGATTCTCTACATGTTCTGGAAACCTGTTTTTTGGGATGTCGACTCCTTCGTCCTGTAGGGGGTTACTGCTTCCATGAAAACTATGGCTTTAGACGGCTTGAACCAATGCCCTTCCACGTGCAAGCCAGGGTCTCCCATGAACATGCCAATCTGTTTGTGCTAGGTAGAGGGGTTTTTGGCATACACCTAATCTGACAGGCCCAATATGCTCTGTTAAGTCTGATCATTGGTGACGTTCGATCTTCCCCCTGCTGCGCGGCTAGTCTCTGCCATTAAAGGGGAAGTTGGATCCTCACACAAGGTAAAACCTTTCCATTTTCAAATTTATATAAAACCCCTAGAAGGGCATTCTCTGTCGATTTGGTTTAGTGTAGTAGACAGTGTTCATTTCCTGAAACAAACCATTATGCAGAAAGCTAGATATCCGAAAAACATTCAAAATCTAGTTTATGGAGGCCTACTGCAAATTTATGATATTCAACCGACATCCACCATTGTTCTCAACCTGAGATTAAGGGGGGGGGGCAGGGACTGTCAAACATCCCTCTATGGCTGGAAAGAGTTCTGGGAGCAATACAATGAAATACTCAGAAGACAAAATGAACCAAATGAATGGAGGGCCCTTGTTCAAAAATATTCTCCATGGGAAAGAACAGTGCCAGAGAAAAAACATCAGGTTGGTTCAGCCTCTAACCCATACATAGTTGAGCTAATGAACTCGACCCCAGAACTAAATATAAATGATACTAAAGTGGATGTGAGTTGCACCTCTTTCGAAACACAAGCTATTATCTGTTGATTTAACTATTTTTGGCCAAAGCCAGAGGAAATTTTTCATTGGATTTTGAGCAACTAGTCCCTCAATTGTGAAATACATATTTGCTCAAAGGGTCTTTTTATAGTAAAACTCCCTTCTCTTGTTTCTAGAGACTATATTCTGTAGAAGGGGCCATGGTTTTAGGGATTGACAGGTCTTTTCATCACCCCATGGTTCCCAGATTTTGATGCAAACACCATGGTAATATCCAGAATGCTGGTGATCCAGGTGGACGTTGGTGGCCACCCACCTATCCCATTTGGACCCCCACAACTGTCTCTTTCAGTTTTTCAGTTTCCTTAATTATAGCACAATTTACTATTTTTAGCAGTTTTTCAGGTCCTAAACTTCCGGAGCCGTTTTGAGGCCCTAAACGACGTTTTTTTGGAAATCCACCGCCACTGCCAGCGATTTTTCTGATAAAAATCGTCTTTTCTGTCATAGTCCTTGGAGAGATCTTTCCAACGGGCTATCATGCGCGTCAAACGGAGATAATACGACTAATTCGCGACCCTGGGAAGTTGGCTGTCCAACTCACCCCAAAACGGGGCCCACAATTTGGCGTTTCATCTTCTAGGGTTAGGTTTTGGAATGTGAAGGGTTTTCCATTGTTTCTCAATAATAAATAGGCCTTCGAGCCTCATTGTAAAGACACTTAGAAACAGTTCAGAGGCATGTAGCCGACACATCTCTTCTCAGAGATAAGCTACCATCACCCTAGCTGAGTTATTTCTATTTGTAAGCATATTTCAGTATTCTCCGTTAATGAAATGAAGTATTATTTCCACTGCATCTCTGTTTTTATGGTTATCGCATCTCTGTATTTATGGTTATCTCTGTAATCTATTGCGTTCCTGCTTAAATCCGGATCAGCTGGTGTGGATTTGCCTACACAACCCCCCTCTCCACTTCTGGAATGAACGCATTCTCTTTGGTATTGGGAAAAACATTGGGAAATATCTCAAAATGGATTCCCAAAGGTTGGATGAAAGGATCTACACTTTTTCTAGGATCTATGTGCATTTGGACCTCAGCAAATGTTTGCCAGACCGTATTCAACTAATCCACAAGCAGATGAACTGGACTCAGACCCTAGATTATGAAAACACAACTTTCATATGTATAATCTGCAAACAAACTGGGCATCTTCAAAATATATGCCCGGAAGCCAAAAAAAACAACTCCAAAAGGAAGAAAAATAGGAAACAACCAAAAGGATGGAACTTCTTTCCATCCTAATAGGAAATGGAGGAGGACAAAGCTGAGGTGGATCCCCCAATTCCTGGGAACAGCCAGAGATCACAAGCACTAGAGAAACAGGAGGAGTCCACTTAGGTACCCAAGGAAACTTTGGACAACCAGGCACCAGAAACCTAGGGGGAACAAGAAACCATGGAATCACAACTAATAGTTATGTCAGAATCAATGGAACCAAGCAGGTACAAATGAATACACTCATCAGAGACCTCAGACTCAGATAACGATATCCACAGACCTGATGAGTCTTGGCTTTCCCTAGTCACTACCACTCAATAGTAGGGGGGTTGGCGAAAGGTTGAGAAGAACCTATTGTCCATTAATCTATTTTTTTGATGCTCATGCTTACCATCGGTTATCGGCTAGTGTTGTTTGATTACTCACGAGTACAACATGTAATTTTATTTTTCTATATTAATAAAATTACGCTTTTTTCATTGAAAAAAAAAATAGTAAGTCATCTACCAAAAGGATGAGAGGGTTGACTCAGAAAAAAGAAACCACCATATGTTCCAAAGAAAAGAAGAACCAGGTACACTCCTACTGCAACTCAAACCCTTGCTAGCCCACAAGAACCAACAATGATAGAAGAAATTAGAGATTAAAAGGAAGATACCACCCCTGCTAATCCACAATAACCAACAAGGGAATGTGACCTAGGTTTTAAAAGTTTGGGAATAGATGAACTTATTGCTACATAAGAGACAAAAAGGAGCACTCTTGGAGAAGGAATTTCCACCATATTTAAGGTATATTTTGAATGTGAGGATGCCACTCACGTGAACACATCTGCTTCCACTCTGATGGAGAAGGATGTCGTTAACCGTGGAGAAACAATTGTTGCTACCCCCATGAAGTGAGAAGAGGTAACACGTTTTCACTCTTTACCTCTATATGCATCACTTGTTTGACAAAATAAATTTCTTATAATGTAAAATGGGAAAATGAGAATCATGTCCAAAATCACGAGAAAATAATCAAATGGAGGGGAATCCTTTAAAGGATTGGAATGCATATCCTAGGAAGAAGATTCTCTTACTTTTATGGAATCCATTAGACATCAAAAGGAGGTAACCTTAGATGGAGAAAAAGGAAAGAAAGTTGTGGTAGTGCAACCCACAAGTGCCGCTACTGACAAAATCACCCAAACATAAATTAGGACAGAGGAAGACAAATGGATATAGCATAACAACCTTGAAAATTGGATAAAGGCATAAGTGGACAAATGCAAAACTTTGTTGGCTTCCTATGAGAAGGAGGTGATACCCCTCAAGGAGCACCATAAGATTATTAGAGAATTGAAGGACAGTTGGGATGAGAATATAGACATTCATAAGATGAGATGGGAAATATAGAAAGAGGAGAGAACAAAGGTGGACTATATAGTAAAATCAACAAACTAGAAATCCAAAAGACTCAGTTGTGCATGCTAGTGGAGGAATTCCTCAACTACATACCTCCCTGTCCTTAATACAATATGTTTTTACCGGAAAAATATCTAATGCTTCAAAAAAATGCACTCATGACTGGTAAACCTTTTGAGATCAACAATCCTCTTACCTTCCTTATATATTACTCAGAGCTTAGTGACAAAGAAAAGAATGTCCTTTGTGATTTATACGAGCATGATGTCCTGTTTTTTCAAGATAGAGTCTAGAAGCCCATTCAATTTAAAGGCGACATTAAACTAAGAGATTTTTTTTCCTTTTTTACCAAAAAAATTGACTGGGTTATGGATCGCATGGTTGAATTTTTATTTTTTTGACAGTAATCTATGGATAATGGGAGAAAATTCCATGCCTTTATAGGTCATCCAAAATCATAAGAGTTTGATTTTCTCTCTCTAGAAGGAATAATTTTCATTTAAGAATAAGTAGGAGGGAATTTCACATTGCATGGATCAAATCAACACAATTGAAGAAGATACCAAGGAAGGATGTAGAGTAAGATAGAAATAGGGTAGGGAGAGCATCAAGAGAAAAAATACATTCAATCTTAGCAATTTATATATTGCCTTGGAGAGAGTAAAGAAATATGTAAGGTGTCTGGAAGAATGTGGGGAAATTCGATCATATTAAATTTCCATTATCCTGGAAAAGACCTACTTGAGGGAATATAAGTTAACCAAGAAAAATGAAGTTTCCCACTAGAAAGCCACATGAATAAGGGGAGGATACCTCCTTCCAAATGAAATATGACCACCATATTTCATCATTAGCAACCTCGATGGGAGCCTTGTTCTCTCCAACATTGAATGATTTTTAGTTGCATAAGGGACATACAACAATTTTGGCTAGGGGGAGATGATGGGTGTCCAAATTAACATATTTTAAAATCATTCCCATAACCTTTTTCATGTCATTCTTCCACTTTCCATTCCTTCCTTATGCATCTTTAATCCATTATTACCCAATTTTTGGTAAAGGTATGAATAATCTTTTTTTTTCCACTTTTACACTTATTATTATACATTATGTTGTGAAATTGTCATATTTCATACTAACACTACTAGACATGATCAAGTTCAATAGCTATAACTCCTCCATGTTGTTGCAACACCAACTCCAAACCCACAACAAGTGTTACTAGTCGACACACAAGTGTTACAACTCCTTGGACCAAAACAGGAAAGTTTTGTGACTCTCCTCCATGCCCTTGTTGCAACTCCTCTATGTCATTGCAACTATGACGTGGCCACTTACATAAGATATGAATGTTGTAACTCGTGCGTGACCAATGAATCTATTGCAACTCATGAATGCCACGTTGCAGACAAAATCCATGGTTTTTATGTTGCTACAACTCCAACTTACTACACCATCTCATCAGTCAACACTCCAACTGTGCACTCAATGCAAATCTCTCATGATGTAAGTTGACAGACGAAATTGGGTGACCGATTAAGAAGGACAACTCATTTTCCAATGATGCCCAACTAATCCAGGTCAACTTTTGTTAAATTCATACAAATTTATAAATATGTTTTTATAACAGAATGAGTCACCTAATTCTCTCAGGCTGGTCGTCCAATATTTCACTTAATTTAGATAAAAATAATTTTATATAAATACTTGGCTTCCTTCGAAGTCTAGGGAAAGAAAAGAGAAGAATACATTTACTATTAAATTGTTGTGTAATTTCTCCATTCTTTGCAATAGAAAATATCTTTTGTTCCAATCACTCTATGTTAATTTCATGATTGTGTGAACTGATAGCATTAGTAGGTAATTAGTACTTATAATTCTATTAATTTACAATTATTTATTATTGTTTCAATTCTATTGATTTTATTATGTTTCAACTCCATTAGTTTTCTTTTCTTCAAACCAAGATAGGAGAGTGTTGTGACTTTCCTCTATGCCCTTGCTACACTCCTTTGTGTCACTGCAAGCATGGAATCGCTACATACAGAATATAGAATGTTGCAACTCGCATGTGACCAATGAACCTACCACAACTAATGAATGGCATGTTAAGGATGAAATCCATGTATTTTTCATTGTTGTAACTCTTGTTATTACAACTCCAGCATACTATGCTAGCTCATTGGTTAATGCTCTAGTTGTACACTCACCACAAATATATCATGATGGAATATAATGGAGGCAAGCAGGTAATCGATTAAGAAGAACAACTTATTTTCCAATGATGCCTAGCTGATCCGAGTTAGCTTTTGTTTAATTCATACAAATTTATGAATAGATTGTTATTATAGAACATGTCACCTAATTCTCTTAGATTGGTCCTCTGATATTTCACTTATTTTAAATAGAAATAATTCTGTATAAATACTTGGCTTCCTTTGAAGCCCAGTGGAAGGAAAGAGTGGAAGAAATTTATTATTAAATTGTTGTGTAATTTATCCATTCTATGTAATAGAAAATCTCTTCTGCTCCAATCGGTCAATGCTAATTGCATGCTCATGTCAATTGAATATTTCATATTACGTCATATAAGGAGGTAATTCCCCCTCCTTAGCTTGGTACTTCTATGTAGCATTAGCTGGTAATTAATTTTATTTCATTGATTTTCTTCTACTGCAACTTTGTTGGTTTTCCTTTGCTATAATTTTGATATTTTTTGGTGTTGTAGTCATGGTACTTGTTGTTGTAATTATCTCATTAATACAATATGTTTTTACAAGAAAAATATCTAATGCCTCAAAAAATGCACTCATGACTGCTAAACCTTTTGAAATTAGTAATCCTCTTACATTCCTTATAGCCTACTCAAAGTGCAGTGACAAAGAAAATAACCTCCTTTGTGAGTTATACAAGCATGATGTCCTATTATTTCATGATAGATTCTGGAACCCAAAACACTTTATGGGTGAAATACAACTAAGATATTTTGTTTCTTTTTTTCCCAACCAAATTGACTAGGTTATGGCTTACAAGGTTGCAAAAAATAATTTAGATAGTAATCTATGGTTAAGGGGAGAACATTCCATGCCATTATAGGTCATCCAAAATCATAAGAGTTTGATTTTATCTCCCTCGAAGGAATAATTTGAATTGAAGAATAAGTAGGAGGCCATTATAAATTGTGTGGATGAAATCAACATACTTAATGAATCTACAAAGGAAGGATGCAGAGTAATATGGAAACAGGCTAGGGAGAGCATCAAGAAAAAATATCCATTCAATCCTATCAAATTACATATTTCCTTGGAGAGAGTGCATAAATATGTAAGGTGCATAGAATAATGTGGGGAAATTTGGATCATATTAAATTTCCATTATCGCATGATATTGTTCCTAGAAAAGCCATGCATGAAGGAACATAAGCTAACCAAGAAAAAGGAATTTTCCTACTAGAAAGCAACAATTTTCTCTCCAACTTTTACTAATCATTAGTTGCATAAGGGACATGCAACAATTTTGGCTGGGGGGAGATGACAAGTGTCCAAATCAACACATTTTCAACACATGCCCATAACCTTTTTTATGTCATTCTTCCAATTTCCATTCCTTCCTTATGCATATTTCATCCATTATTACCCTATTTTTGGTGAAGGTATGAATAATTTTTTTTTGACACTTTTACACTTATTCTTATGCATTATGTTGTGAAATTTTCATATTTCATACAAACATTATCGAATAGGATCAAGGTAAATGGTTATAACTCCTCCATGTTGTTGCAGCACTAGCTTGAAACCCACAACAAGTGTTGCTAGTTGAAACACAGGTGTTTCAACTCTTTGGACCAAAATAGGCAAGTTTTGCAACTCTCCTCCATGCCCTTGTTGCAACTCCTCTATGTCACTGCCACTCTGATGTGGCCACTTATAGAAGATAATAATGGTATAACTTGTGTGTGACCAATGATGATTTGAATGAATCATTATATTGTTTTTCATCCATATTGATGCATTTGGAGTGGAAAAAGTGGAGGAATTATCTCACAGTATTGTTTTTACCAGCAGGACCCAGTTTGGTGAGATGGGGTCCGAAACCTTCTAGGGCGTTTTGAGGCAACAAACAATGTTTTTTGGGGGTAAAACTTTGCCATTCAAGAGCACAAAATTTTCATGTTATTATACACACATGAAGCTTTCGAACAGTGTAAGAATCATGTCAATCAGAGTCCTATGAAAAAGTTATGCCACTCAGAAGTTGAACTTCCTGTTTTCACACCTATAGTTCGAGAGGATGCTGTGTCAATCCCAAATTATTGATGGAAAAGGGGCTATCCACGTGTTTGTGATGTATAATACTCTATAAGAGTCTATTTTGTAACTATATTTAAGATTTTATGTAGTCAAACTTAACCACTAGTAGGCTATCTGGCTGTGTTATAACCGAGCCACTAGGAGGAAGAGGCATTCCATTCTTTCGAGAGTATTTGTTCCATAGATGAGAAAAGATATCCAGGAGAGATAGGAGGTAGAGAAAACATAGAGGATCTGTGCACTATAGTAGCCCACAGGCCATAAACATTACTTCTTTGTATCTGCAGCCATATTTCAAGACAGAGAAAGCGAGCAAAGCGGCCTCACCTTCCAGCTATGTGTTCTCCTGAAAGGGTTTCCCATAGAGAATATCTTATGTATTATGTGTGTGTGAGCTTATTTTTTCATTCTCTTCTTTTCTGCATAATTTATTATTACATGAATGCACTAATTACAGTAAGATCTACAGATCTAGAAATTAAATAAAATTGTAATAGTGTAGAATCTCAGATCTTTTAATATAATATTATCAAATTTGTTGTGATGAACTATCCAGTGGAATATCCACAGAAGTTTACAGAACAAAAGAAGCTATTTTAACTCATGAATTCCATGTTGTGGACAAAATATTTGGATTTGATGTTACTGCAACTCCCATTGCCACAACTCTAGCATATTACACTAGCTCATCGGTCAACACTCCAACTATACACAACACAAATCTCTCATTATTAAAGACTACGGAGGCAAGTCGATGACCAATTAAGAAGGGAAATTCATTTTTCAACATTCCCATCTGATCCAAGTTAACTTTTTTTTTTAATTCATACAAATTTCTAAATAGATTGTTATAACAAAATGAGTCGCTTAATTCTCTCAGGTTGGTTGTCCAATATTCACTTAATTTAGATAGAAATAATTTTGTATAAATGCTTGGCTTCCTTCAAATCCTAGAGCAAGGAAAGAGAGGAAGAAATTTACTATTAATCTATTGTGTGGTTTCTCCATCCTTTGCAATAGAAAATATCTTTTGCTCCAATCACTCGATGTTAATTTCATGATTGTGTGAACTGAAGATTTCAAAGTGCCTCATCTAAGGAGGCAGGTCCCCCTCCGTAGGTTGGTACTACTAGGTATAATTGGTAGGTAATTAGTACTTATAATTCTATTAGTTTACAATTATTTACTATTGTTTCAATTCTATTAGTTTTCTTTTGTTGCAACTCCATTAGTTTTCTTTTCCTTGGACCAAGACATGCACATGTTTTGACTGTCCTTTATGACTTTGTTACAACTCGTTTGTGTCATTACAACTCTAGCATGGTAACATACATAAGATAATAATGTTACAACTCACCCATGACCAATGAATCTACCACAACTCATGAATGTCATGTTACAGATAAAATCCATGGATTTTGTGTTGTTGTAACTATTGTTGCTACAACTCTAGCATACGATGCTAGCTCATTGGTTAATGCTATAGTTGTACACTCAATATAAATATATCATGATGGAAGATGATGGAGGCAAGTGGGTAAACGATTTAGAAGGAAAACTCATTTGCCAACGATGCCTAGATGATTTGAGTTAGCTTTTGTTTAATTCATACCAATTTCTGAATAGATTGTTATAATAAAACATGTCACCTAATTCACTTAGGTTGGTCATTTGATATTTCACTTAGTTTATATAGAAACCATTTTGTATAAATAATTGGCTTCCTTTGAAGCTCAGGGGAAGGAAAGAGAGGAAGAAATTTACTATTAAATTGTTGTGTAATTTATCCATTATATGTTATAGAAAAAAAAATCTTATGCTATAATTGCTCAATGTTAATTTCATGGTCGTGTGAGTTGAATATTTCACAGTAACTCATCTAAGGAGGTAATACCCCCTCCTTAGATTAGTACTTCTATGTAGCATTAGCTAGTAATTAATTTTATAATTATGTTAATTTACAATTATTTCAGATTGTTGCAATTTCATTGATTTTCTTCTGTTGCAACTTTGTTAGTTTTCCTTTGCTGCAATTTCGATATTTTTTGGTGTTGTAGTCATGGTACTTGTTGTTTCAATTATAGGTTAATAAATTTAGGAATATTTTCCAAATTTAAACGAATGGCTAATGAATTCCATATAAATTTGTGTGATTATGGAAATCCTACTTGTTGCTACAACTCGCCTATAGCTTACTTGTACTCTATTTTTAATAGTAGTTTGCGATCGAGAGTTGTGTGATGTTTGAATATTGTTTTTAGGTTATTTTCTTGTCATTCATTGCATTATAGGCACATTCCATCACACAATTGTTCAAGCAAATCAAGAATATCATCATACTAGAATAGCTAACTTCTAGTAGTTAGTTTGTTACTTTTCTGCAAGTGTGTTTACTTTCATGAATTATGATTTACTTTCCTTGTAGTTTACTTTTATGCAAGTGTTTTATTTATTGCAAAGTGGCATTTTTAATCAAATCAGTGACCTGTGAGAGTATATTTATCTTGTATGGTGAAAACCATCATATCACTACAAACTCAGGACACAACATATTTCACTACCATACATTGTGCATGACAGTTCACAAGTTCCAAACATGCCTTGGATTGACAATTTAAATGTACAACTAATCAATTACTTAATAACATAATTAGAAGTAACTATAAATCCCATAAATACCATTGAGAAATCATTCTCAAACTTGGAAGCAAATTTGTTCATGTGAGTTTTTGCATAGGATACTACCTGCTTTTGTTATTGCTTTCCCTCACCCTTCTACCTAAGATGTTGTGATGTATAGTGGTCAAAATTATGAAAATTTAAGCACTTAATTTTACTCAAGTACTTCCTACTTGGTTGTAAGGTTGAATCCTCACTCTTTCCCTTATCCTTATTAGGTCCATTACCTCTATCCTTCTTGGTTTAACCAATTAGGGCTAGGTTATTGTCACCACCCTTCTTATTGATCCTTTATTCTATCTAAGATTCCTCTTGAATATACAAATCCTTAATATTTCAAGATTGATAAAGTTATCTTGAACATAAGTAACTTTGACAAATGGTTCCCATGAAGTTGGGAATCCATTCACTTCCATGTTCACCAACTATACATCTACAACCTTCTCTCCAATTGTTGCAAGTTGATTACAAATTTGTGTTATCTTCATCAAGTACCAGGTAGTGATGTATGATTTTTTATCTCTATGGATACGAGTTTGGTCCATAATATCATCTTCAATTAATGTTCTCACTCTGATAGAGGCTAACCAGGGGATCCAACATCTCATTCATCATTTTCTTCCCAAATATGTAAGGAATTAGGTGAACCTTCTCGGCATATTAGATCATCCACTCGGCGTTCACTTCCTTTTTTGTACGTCTACCAATTTTTTTGGATCTATAGGTGGAGGCATAACATTATTGATGACATCTTAGAGATAATTATGTTCCAATGACAATGCAATGTTGATTGTCTAAGGTAAACTATTAGAGGAAACATCTAATCTATCCTTAAATATGAGGTTACTTTTTGCCATCTCTAAGATCAAATGCAAAAACTCCCATATCTAAAATAAAACAAAACAAATAAAAAAATGTATTGCAAGAGTGCTTAAAACTATCTACTCATTGTTCCTTAGTTGTGGTAGTTGAGCTATTGTTGTAAACTCTCAAGGATCTTGTTATAGACATATTTGGACACTTCAACCCCAATCTTATATGTCAATAAACTAGGGCTCTTCAACCCCTAGAAGTGTTGTTTCATACCCTAAAAGATCATGGTCAACTGATTACATCATTCCCCAAAATTTCCACCTGAAAAACCATCTAGAATTGGCCTAAACTGGACCATACTGACTGCTCCACTATTAGGGTGTGATGCATACTGACTTCTACACTAGCTAGGTGCGATGCATATTGATGAGGCCTTCTATAGGGTGTGATGAGCGAGGATGGACAAATGTCTGAGACAGTTTGCTAAGTGGATGCTCATGGAATCTTCTAGAAACTTCTCCTATGACACTTGCCTCTCTGAATTCGCCCAGGGATGAGTAAGAGATCCAATAAATCTCCAAGTGGAACCAAATTTAACAAGTGGAATGACACTAATCAAAACCCAGAGATGACTCACTCCCTTGCACACATCTATAAATGGATCCATCATCTAAGAGATCCAGAGGCTGGAATATTGTGAATTGCAAGGAAGTGTCGATAGTTTGTATTTGAGAAAGAGCATTGTATTGTTGGGTGATCTTGCAATTTCATGAGGTGAAGAGGGCTTTGATGCTGGGAGGATGATGCTGGAATAGACAACTGGGTTTTAATTCTCATTTTTATTTTAATAAAGTTCTTCGAGTTTTCTTCCATATAACTGTGCAATTGTGAATGTTATTATTTGTGAATGCCATTATATGTTCATTATATTTCTGATTCTATAATGATTATGATAGAATAGATCAAGATGCTTTGATGGTTCTTTGTTACTGTGTTTCTACAAATACTCTCCAAGCGGGATAAGTACAGAGAGGAGTTGCAAGCTCTGTCAAGGGGGAGAGAGATCATGCAAAGAGTTAAGCGGAAGATGCAGGTTGGTTCTTTTGTCTTTCTCTTGTCTATTCTACATAGAAGAAATCATGAATTGCTTTGAGTTGTTGTTTCTAGGGTAGATGCCAAACCTAGAGGGCTAGTCGATCGAAAAGACACTAGTTTTCCTAGAAACAAATTGGCGACTCCGCTGGGGATCAATTAGATGTTTGTTTGTTGTTATTGTTTGTTTTATAAACTATAGATGGAGCCTGAAGCTAGCTAGGTAGCCTTCGAACGGCTCTTGCTTTGCAATTATTAGTAGATGAATGCTACTTCAGTCAATCTCTGGTTTAGTTTATGAATTAAAAATTTGTCTTACAAGCATTCTAGTTGCCCTTTTGGTAGCTCAATAACCTCTCAAGATCATTCCTTTGTACTTTTCTCTTTACTGTCCATCATAGCTCAGCTTAACTCCCTGAAAGCAGCTGCAAATTTGAGCCAAAACCCACTTCAGTTGCGCTCACTGGCCCATCGCATTGTCTATCATTGTCTACCAGTATGCATCGCACCTCCTGTTGCGGCCACCAACAACCCCCCTCCTTATTTAGTATTAGTAATAAGACTATGTAAGTGGGGACCCTTAGTCAAAAAATTCAAAAAATCAATTAGTGCTCATATATGTTACTCCTTAAGAGACATCGCATCGCGCAGAGAAAGATAGGGTATTTCCTTATGAGTCAAAATGATGAAATGCGAGATTGTGACGGGAACTCCATCGCATCGCATGCATTAAGAAAAACTCACGTTGGAAAACCTTAAAAAATCGCCGATATGCAATATCGCATATCGTATCTCGCAAAATTGCATAAAAGAAACATAACGATTTAACGATTAAGCGATCTGCGATCTTGCGATACTGCGATCTTGCGATACTGCGATCTTGCGATACTGCGATCAAGCAACCTTGCGATAGCACAGACGATGAAATTTCGGTAATGCGATACTGCGATGCAGATCGCAGAAACATTCCATCACAGATTTTCCTAGCTCAATATTCAAGAAAACATTTTCTGGTTACGCGCTTTAATAATAAT
Organism: Pinus tabuliformis; assembly: GCA_031772625.1. Classification (NCBI taxonomy): domain Eukaryota; kingdom Viridiplantae; phylum Streptophyta; class Pinopsida; order Pinales; family Pinaceae; genus Pinus; species Pinus tabuliformis. The sequence continues at coordinate 818,972,553 of CM062805.1, forward strand.
TAATGTATTATATGCCAGTTGTTAATAAAATATGGTTTTGTGTTGTTCGAAGAGCCAGTTCACGTCAGGTGGCATGTTTTTACATATTTGTAGCATTTAAAACGTTCCTGTCGTGATTTATTATCATTACTCTCTCCTCACCTGTGAACAGCAGGAACGAAAAACAAAAGCTATACAAAGCAATGTGCAGGAAGCTATGAGGAAAAAGGGTAAAGCTCCAATGTTCAAAGATAGAGAAAAGACGCCCTCATAAACAGATACCGCATGCAACAAAGCCACAGATTCACAGAATGCTACTGAGCCATCCATTACAGATCTTTCATATACAACCATGGTTGAATGAGTACTGAAGGATATTAATATCAACAGGCAGTTTAATGCTCAGGGTCAAGAGATCACAAGGACATTATTTTTACAAATTTTGAATCTTTATACCCGATAAAGATGAAGAGGCACAAACGGAGAAAAACGCATTAGAGAAGCCTGAAGCAGAAATAGTTAGATATTAGATTTAATTTTTAGAAATAGTTTTGTTTTATTTTTGCTTAGAAAAAGGGCGGTCATTTAAACCGTATCCTGAATCTGTGTAATTAAGTTATTTAGTTAGTAGTATTTAAACCCTTCTCATGCATTTAGAGAAGGGTCCAGAAATTTATCAAAAACTTGTCCTCAGAACATGCACTTTTGCACCCTCAGAGGAGGTTTTGGTGAATGAATGGATCAAGATTTGTTGATGTTTGCATTTGATGTCTGCTACTGATGTTGCACTTTTGTACTCTTAGTGGAGGTTAGAGCAAAGAGAGATAAATCATTGTCGCTTGAAGCTTATGAGTAGGACTAGTCATAAATGGTACTTTTATCTCTTAACCATTTCTGCTTATATGTTAAAGTGATATACAGTTTTTAGTTGTTTATGTATTATTGCATGAATTCCTGAGTTATCATTTGGCACTTTTTTACGGTGATAGCTATTTATTTATGCTTAATATATGAATAGCTCATTATGCGATATGTTTTTCACAACTGTTTCGTCTAAATTTTTGTGCGAAGTGGTTCATCTTTATTGATTTCCTTTCTTATAAAAGTTGAATGATCTTTATTACCAATTGTAATTTGAAATCTTTTTAGATCACATAATAGAAGAATTACATCCCGAGTTAGTATAGATTTAGATGTTGCTTCTTATTAGATTACAATAGAATAGCATTAGATTAAAATTAGAATTAGAATATCTTATATTAGGAACTGTTAGACCAGGAACATCAAATTATACACACACACACTCATAGATTGGGAAACTGGTCCCATATCCCCAGTCGGACCTACTATACCAAACGAATAAGGAGTTGCCAACTAAGGTCCAGACCGGGCGAGTATCCCCCTTGTTGTAGACCCAAGTTTTAGGGCTTCAACACCTCCCAAGTCTGAAAAGTGTGATGCATCCCTGTTTCTATGAAGCCTAGGTGCGATGACTGACTGAACCTATTTCCATTCTTGAAATTTGGGGTTTTTGTCCTTGTTTTCAGCCCTGTTTAGTAGTTTTTTGCTACTTATGAACAGTACCTCATTACAGAAGCCTGCTTGCATCACATAGATCAGCCTCCATTGATTAGGATTAGTAAATGATTTTATGTATTTGTCCATCATTTACAATCCTTTGTCGAAAAGTTTCTTAAATCGCTTTGTCGTTTTGGTACAAAAAGTGTCATAACTGTCATTTTGTGTAAAAAAGAGAAGTGTCATTGAGTCTTCCTTCCCTGGATAGTCGATTGAAATTTTTGTCATATATTTGATTTGATTTGTTGATATTTGAAGTGTTGAAAGCATTTTCTATTCGAAATTGAAAAGTCTCGTTTAGTCTTCATTTCTATTTTGAAAAAGAAATTGTTGAAATGTCACTTTGAGTAAAATATTTAAGATCTTTGCTATACTTAGTTTTCTTTTTAGCATTTTTCACATTAAAGGAAATGAAAAACAAATAAATGCATTTGCATTTGCATTTAGTTTGTGTGCGAAAAATGATTTAGGAAAATGCACTAGTGTGTGCTCTTTACTATTTGTTTGAAAGAAATCGTAATCTTCTTTCCCTAATAGCTAGGATTTTCATTGATCAAAATAAACAACGATTGTTTATCATTGTAGATTACATTTTTAGGAATTTCAAATCAACATCACGCGGTGAACCATTGAAAGGAAATATTTAAACAAGATCAACTCTAAAATAAATTTCAATGAACTTAATAATGCTTTGGAACTTAACGCAACACATCTAGAGGTCAAGGCTAGAGATGTGTTCTGGCGTCGTAAAATCTAGTAACTATCATTTTCATTAAAGGTTGGGTGATTCCTCCTCCTTGATAAGATAGGTCCTAGCACGGACTTATGCTCCTCATACCGTCGAGTATATATTGGGAGACCACAATAGGCTTATATCCTTTATCCATAGGAAGTTGACTCGGCTGCCCTATTGATCTCAATGCACTGAACATAGTATTCGGGAAGATTGACTGCCATACATAAGTCCTTGGTAATTTCTCTTTAATTTATCACCAAGGTGTATTTTGCAGTTTTGTGATTGGTTTGGCAATCCCTCTATCTAGATTTTCCAAAGTAGTCACTTTCGTTCCTTTTCGACTCTTTAAAAGAAAAGGTCCATCTGAGCACTTTTCACTTCAGGTTGATTAAAAAATGAAGGGGACTAGAGTCATCTTTAGGTTTTTCTCGACTCTCAAAAATTGAAAAAGCAAAGTTGTGTCAAAGTGTGATTACAATTTATTAAATTCGGAATAACATCCCTATTCCTTTGTTGGTCTTAGGTTGAGATATATGGAGTCCACCAATCAAGGAATCCCTCTCGAGGAGAATCCTAGTCCTTTTACTTCTTGGGGAAATATTGGTGCTCCTTATATGGTCACTTTGTCCCTTCTGGGACTTACCATTGGCCTGCCAATATGGATGTTCTCGACCTCTGTGGTTCAAAATAACGTGATTCCTCAGCAATTGAATTAGCAGCCAGTTGATACTAAAGTTGACCCTTCGCCTTCTTCTTCGTTTGTTTCTCCCTCCCCTTCTTCCTCTTCTCTTGGTGAAAATAGAGATACTAATAACCAGGTGGCTAAGAAGAATAAGAAAGGTAAGGAGAAGAAGAAGAAGCCAATTCAACAAGAGGGCAACCAAGCAACCCTTACTTTGGATGTTTTAGTTGGTGAAAATCCACACATTAAATCTCCTAAACCCAGATTTCCATGCGTAATTTGTAGAGGAGACCATTTTCATCGAGATTGTCCTTGCTTTCCATGGATCTTGAGAGAATGGTCCCCCCGATTTGCACCACCTAGTTTCATCAACCTCTACTGATCATGTTGATAATACACCATCAACTAGTGATAGTGAAGTTAACGGATAGAAAGGAAAAGTCAAAGTTCCATGTAGGTTATGTGAAGGGAACCATACCCTTCCCCGTTGTCCTTTTTTGGATGAAGCAAAAAGAGTCTTGGATAACCGTCATGATTCACCACAATGACTCCCATATGGATATAGGGAACTCTCCCCAAGTCCTTTGCTAGTTAAAAAACCAACTGAATTAACTGAATTGCTGGTCGAAACACCTATTACTGAAAGTGAATCTTCTGAGTCTATATCAGACCAAATTCAACATGTCGAGGTGACAGTTGACCCATTGTTACCTTCAAAAGATCATACCCTTCCCAAAGAGAGTAAGAACGATATCGTTCAAATTCTTTTAGTTACTTCAGAGTCAGATGAACTTGGGGGCAATCTGCCCATTCCTTCACAACAGGAGGAAAATCCCCCAGTTCTCGCTACTTAAGGGGTAATTCAACCATTTATTCGGTACCCCCTCCAAGCAGTCTAGTCACTTCCTTTGATTGGAATCGACTAGCAAGATCCCACCTTCCATCGTACGTGCCTTTCTGGATCATAGTACAAGTTTACAAAATGATCGTGTCTGGCACTATCATAGATGAAGGGGCATCAGTGAGTATCCTTTCCTCGACTATTTGGAAAGCACTTGGTTCGCCATCGCTAATACCTATTACACAGAACTTGTCAGGCTTTAACAAAGAAACCAGTCGACTATTAGGGATCCTTCCTAAGTTACTGATAACTTTGGGAAGGAAACCCGTTCACCTGAACGTGATGGTAGTCCCAAGACCATTAGATTACAATCTACTCCTTGGACATGACTATGTTTATAACATGGAAGCTATTGTTTCATCTTCCGAATGATCTGTTTCCGCATGAAGGAAAAATTGTCACCATTGACCAGCTTTCATTTCCCGGTTCAAGCATAGCTCCAAGTCAATCATCATCCCTAAATGGTCCTTTTATATCAGCAATGTCTCTTCAACCTTCATTCCATCCACCTAATTACCGCGAGTAGTCTGGTGAATGTAACGAAGCTTAGGGGGCATGCACCCTTGTCTATTTGGCGGATGAACCTAGCTGAAAAGATAAGTTTCCCTGTAGAGATAAGTTTCCTTGTAGGTTATGTGATTGGTCTGACACACCATTCACCTTTGTCTATTTGGCAGACGAAGTTCAGGAAGTGTTTTTTCTACTTCGCGAATGAAACCATCTTGTATAACCACAGTAAGTTTCCATATAGCTACTGGAGACTCTCCTTTTCACCATGTTGGGGGCATGCAAACTTTTCATTTCTTTTTTCATTTTCTAGCTTTTGTAGCTTTGTTGTTTCTAGATTTTTTAGTTTCGAGCTTGCGTATAAATAGAAACTATATTGATCATATGTTATCACAGGGTTCAAGCTCGTTAAAAAATAAACCTACCACTGAGCATAGTTTCTGCAAGGTTCAAGCTCGTTAAAAAATGAACCTGCCTCCAGTAAATAACCTTTGTGATTGCCATGCTATCAGCCTTTTGAGCCTTGGTTGTGTACCACCCATCACCTCCATCCTTTTGGCTGATCATGCGCTTCCACTTGGTTGTTTACCATGTTGAGAAACAGTTGTGACGAGTGGTCTTGTTAGCCAACCTCTTCACATCACCATGTTTTGAGAAGTTCCAAACCTACTCGGAACTAGTTGCTACCCTAAACACCACTCGTTCCTAAAAAAAGAAACCTCTTTAAACCCTTTTTAGACTCGTTAAATATGAAAATATTGTCAAGCAATTGGCCTTTCCAACTCGTTAAAGTGATGGGAAATGCCATCCCTCCTGTATATTTTAATCCTTTTCAGACCTGAGGGATTGTCTCACAAAAAAGTTTGAGTGCTTGTCTTTTTCGACTCGTTAAAGTAATCGAAAATTCATCCCTTTTGTATTATTTTAATATTTTTCAGACCTAAGGGATTATGCTATGAAAAATAACTTCTAGAGTTTCCTTTTCGTCCCTTTTCAAACTCTCTAAACATGAAAAGGACCGAGTTATCCTTATTGTTAAACTCATTAAAAAAATAGTGACAAAGTCGTCCCTTCCTGGATGAGACAGAGTTTCCTTTTCGTCCTTTTTCAAACTCTTTAAACATGAAAAAGACCGAGTTATACTTGTCATTAAATGCGCTAAACAATAGCGACAAACTTGTCCACCTAGAAAAGAAAGAGTTTCACTATCGCTAGACTCGTTAAAACATAGCGACAGGTTTGCCCGAAGGGCAAATTATAGAAGAAGCATATGTTATCCTCCTCAAGATTGAAAAAAATAAAGAGGTACTGGTCAACAATGACTGGCGAAAAAAGGGAAGAAAACTTGAAAACTTTATGGTAGCAAGTCGCTCTTGAACATGACACTTTCACTCCATCACCATGATTGAGTCGGGTTGGGTTATTCCGTTCACCGATCATTTCACCATTGGTCTTTCACACCATCCATTTTTGGGTTAACACTACCAATCCATCTCAGTGTCGCTGATATGTTCAAGAGAAGTCATTTAGTCGAGAATTCACCATCCAGTTAATGCCTCATCCACTGCAATATCTTCAACCTCCATTTTTCATGACCGCCATTCCTGAAACTTTGTGTCCTCGATCGTTTTCATCTCCAGAAAATCATTTGCTTTGTTTCGTGTTGCAGATGTTGGATACATCAAGGCCCTCCTATGATGAGTCACTTCTTGTCGACATCATCTCATTATCCAAGAAGTTGACTTAGAAACAACCCTTTTAGTACTTTGAAGCTTGCATGCCTCAATGGCAAGTTTCTCACTTCCGGCGATAGGTTGACATCAATGGCCTTCGACCAAAAGATTTTGCACGGTGTTCGACATCGAATCATATGTTCACACCACATGAATTGTACTGTAGTACCTTGAAGGTCATTATCATTATCGGTTCCTCTCAAGTCTGTTAACAACTTACATTATTGGCTCATAATCAGGCGATCATGTCTTTCCATGTTCGACTTCATAAAATCTTTTCACATGGATTGACTTGTACATTGGGCGAAGATTGAACGAAATTGAAGACCCCGGATCTAGTTTCATCCATCTGGGATGCGATATATTCAAGGATATAAAGACATCAAATGTACACAGAAGCTGCACAGATAGTCATCTAAGCCAGGGAGGATGACTCTACATATGAAGAATCACCAGTCTGCAACTACAGACGATTATCTGTTCTATGTACATGAAATGAATTTATAAAGCTGAGCATGGGAATTCCTGCCTCAGCTAGATAATGAAAATTATATTATGATGATGTATTATATTGTATCTTATACAGTTCACCTTCCAGTTTCAAAACCTCAGATCCTCATGTTAAAGCATTTCACCTGACGTCAAGATTTACGACTTCATGCTTTAGGGGGAAACTGTTATATACATATTTGGGAACTTCAATGCCAATCTTATATGTCAATAAAATAGGGCTCTTAAACCCCTAAAATTGTTGTTTCATACCCTAAAAGAGCATGGTCAATTGATTACATCATTCTCCAAATGTTCCACCTGAAAAATCATCCAGAATTGGCCTAAACTGGACCATTATGACTACTCCACTATCAGGGTGCGATGCATACTGAATTCTACACTAGCCAGGTGCAATGCATACCGATGAGGCCTTCTGTAGGGTGCAATGAGAAAGGATGGACAAATGCCCGAGACAGTTTGTTAAGTGGATGCTCATGGAATCTTCTAGAAACTTCTCCTATGGCACTTGCCTCTCTGAATTCTCCCAGTGATGAGTAAGATATCCAAGAAATCTCCAAGTGGAAACAAATTTAACAAGTGGAATGACACTAATCACTAATCAAAACCCAGAGATTACTCACTACCTTGCACACATCTATAAATGGATCCATCATATAAGAGATCCAAAGGCTGGAATATTGTGAATTGCAAGGAAGTGCTAATAGTTTGTATTTGAGAAAGAGCATTGTATTTTTGGGTGATATTTCTATTTCATGAGGTGAAGAGGGCTTTGATGCTGGGAGGATGATGCTGGATCAGACAACTGGGTTATAATTCTCCCTTCTATTTTAATAAAGTTCTTCGAGTTTTCTTCCATATAAGTGTGCAATTGTGAATGTTATTATTTGTGAATGCCATTATATGTTCATTATATTTCTGATTCCGTAATGATTATGATATAATAGATCAAGATTCTTTGACGGTTCTTTGTTACTGTGTTTCTACAGGTACTCTCCAAGCGAGATAAGTACAGAGAGGAGTTGCAAGCTCTGTCAAGGGGAAGAGAGATCAAGAAAGGAGTTAAGCGGAAGATCTAGGTTGGTTCTTTTGTGTTTCTCTTGTCTATTATACATAGAAGAAATCACGAATTGCTTTGAACTTGTTATCACAAAATCAAGCACTGAAGGCTGCCAATCAACAAGATTCTGTGTAACTATTTCAAACCAGGCTTTGGACTAAGGCTTAGCCTCCTTAGTCTGAGAGGGCTCTCTCACAGATTATGAATATTAACTAATGACAAGAAAAGATGGCTAACTCTTATAAGACACATGAAAAATAAGCTGGCTGGACAACATTGAATTGATTCCCATTGGGCTTATGGAGTCTCTCATATCTCAGCAAACAAAAACACTATCTTTTCATAGAAATCAGGCACTTTACATCTATATGTTCAAACATAACTTTGAAACCACAGTTTGCCAAGGCATACAGGAAGTCAGAGCATGATTCATGAGTTCTGAGTGATTATGCATTAACAAAACTGTAAAAGAACCTTAAAGAAAGAATACCATCACACATTTGAACAAGAAGATCCATTGTGAATCCTGAGAAGAAAACACAGTCATTTGCATTACTGAAATTTGTTTATACATAAACCAAAAAACAGTCTTCTCCAAAACATCCAACCCTCATTACATCAAAGTCTGATCCATATATAGAGATATAATCTTAACCACTATGAGCTTCCTCCTCCAGCATGAGGGGAGCTCGAAGACTATCACTAATTACCCCTATCTATCAATTAACTAATTCATTAAATACATCAAGTGCTGACTGTAATTACAAAGAGTGCTAATTAAACTACATATCTAATTCTATCTTCCTCGTATCATGATCCTTCTTTGCTCTTGGACACCTGTCTCCTTTCAGTTTGGCCGAGATAACTGAGAAGTGGATGCAATGAACAAGGTTAGCATTGGATACTGAATGCGCTGATGGTTCATTGATCATAAGAACAAACCCCTGTTTTTCCGGTCCTTGTCTCCCACCATCCTTCGAAAGTTAAGCAACATGTTCCCAGCTCTTTAATACCCCAAAATTTATGAGCATCACCATATTTCAGATGTGTTGGAGGCTTCGTTGGTGGACATGTGTATAAACCAAAACAATACTCCTCGTATGCCATTTCTGCCAAACCCTAACTGGTCATAAAGTACCTTTATAAAAGTTTTAACTTGAGACAAAATATTTCACCTTTACAAAAAGGCACACTTGTCATTATCTGAATGGCTAGGATAGCCTCATGTGGTCTCCCTTATGCTCCTTAGGTGTTTCCTTCAAAAATTTGCTGATCTTACCATTGAACTGTTTGTCTTCATCCAAAAACAGCACCTACAGCAGTTTCGTAGCGCGCTACGAAACTGCTGTTTTTGCTAAAACAGAGTGTATTTGCAGTAAGGAAATTTTTGCTTGAACTTCTAATTTTTTAAATCTTCTTTACAGGTGACAGAGACCTATATGTCTTCAAAACAATGGAGCTTTAACAAAATTTTCCAAAAATTAAAAAAAATGACCTCTCTCATCATCAATGAGCAGCTAGTTAACCTAGCTGTGCTTTTAAATTTGCAATCTCCCTCCTCAGGGCTTTGTTTTCAGCTCTTAGAGTCATGTTCATTTTTCTGATGAATTTAGCTTGTTTAATAGCTGGAACTGTCCATGTATACACATCAGCCACTGAATCCACTTGACTCACTAGGTTTTTACTACCCTTTAACACAGCTCTTCGATAGTTGGCATACCTGACTGCACGCTCTCTAATGACATTCTTTGCTTTGGCAATTTCATCTTTTGCTGTCCCCGCTTGATTCTTTATGGCTATAACATTTCCTCCTTGGGAAATAATAACTTTTCTGTTCTTGTCTTTATGCTTGACTGCCTCCACTGTTTTGGACAATACTTCAATTACCTCTGTTCTGGGCATCTTTACAACTTTCTCTCCTTTATGCACTTTCTCAGCTTCTCTAACTTGTTTCCTTGTAACCGGCCTTCGTGGTTTGAAAATAAACTCCTCACTAGGTTCATCAAACCTTAGTCTCTTCGAAGCTTTGGATTTCTTAGTGCTCTCCGGTGATGATTTAGTCAAATCAATATGCATGGGTTCAACATACACCGGTTCTACCTGCTCAAACTCAATGGCCTCAAGCAAATCACTTAAGCTGGCCTTTGATATTGGACTTTCCTCAACAGCTACTGATTTGCCCTTCTCTTTGCTTAATTGACTCCTTGTTTTAACTCTTGATACTCTTTCAGACCCACTTGATCCAGGTACATCTTTCTTGTGCTTAACCTTTTCCTTTGATGATGGCTGAGGTGGCTCTTTAAGAACCAAGGGCTTTACTGGTTTTTTCAACTGAGACTTGGTTTTCTTTTTATCCCTAGCCTCTTTTCTAAGCTCAGCTATTGTAGGTTCCTCCACTGATTCTTCTCTTTCTCTAACCGGCTGTGGGGTGAGGCCTGTCTTACTCTGGAAACCAGCCATATAGATGAAAGAATTCCAATCCCTACCAATCTTCTGAAGACCATCCAGCACTAACAGTTTGACTAGACCATGGTGAAATAATGATGTCTCGCAGTCATCCTTCCTTAATTGAACTTTATCACACATTTTGCTGAGACTACGAAACAAGTAAAATGGAATATCTATAGAGGCTTTACCAGTAAAATGCAATAACAACTTAAAGTGATAGGAGTAAACCTTGTTATATCTACCCTCACAGGTTAAATACTTTTGAATACCAGTAAGCAGAAGGGCATAGTGTTCTTTAACATAATTTCTAGGTATAGCCTTTGTTAAATCCTCATTCACATATGCCTCTTTAAGAAATTCTTTGTAGGGGTTCAAATCAAATTTAAAGTTCTTAAACCACTCCTGCCCTCCTCTTGGAATTTTAGTTACATTAGCAATTGCCTCTGGAGATACTTGAAATTCTAACATAGATACTTTAGAATTTAAACCTGTAAAGTTCAAGGCAAACTCTTTTGTTACCTCAGCATGGCCACCCTGCAGCTTCTCACAGAAATTCCAACAGCCAGCATCCTTGAAAGCTTTCCTAACAGCTTCATCTCTTAATGCAAGGTCCAATCCTTCAGGCTCTGTTCTGTGACATCTTCCAGACCGATGCTCCTTCCTCTCCATTCCGCTTTCGAAAATTTTTGCACAGAGAATCACCACCAGCTTCAACTCAAATGGCAAATTCAAAAAAATTAGAACGTAGGCTCGCTTGAAAAAGAAACTCGGGCTCGTTTGAACTCGGGCTCGTTTGAACTCGGGCTCATTTGCAATTCAAATATCTTATCACACAAGCTGGCCACTTTATGCATCATTTACAAACATCATAAAACATTCATGCATGACAAAACCGTTAGAATGATTTTTATGTGCATGCCTATGGATCTATTGGTGGAGTGATGGCTCATAAGTGTTTGGGAGGTACGCCAACTGACAATAACCGGACGGAGACAATGACTCATCCCCAGATGTGACCCTTTAGGAATCTGCGCTGCAAAATGCCCGAAACTGCGATTTCGTAGCGCAGACAGTTATAAATTAGCAAAATGCGCTGCAAAATGGCTGGATGCTGACGTGCTGCGAAAAGGCTAAAACATCATTGCGCTGCAAAATCAACCAATAAGACTGCGCTGCGAAAATACGGAAAGGACCAGTGACATGTACAAGATAAGACATGGCTTATGCAATCATGATGGAGGATGACCAATAGTATTAGATAATGATTCACATCAAGACCCTTTAGAAACATGACCCCTAAGTAAGAAACATAGGACAAAACCCATTTGACACCAATTTTTGACAGTGAACCTTGGACAAAAATTATATACATGTGACTGTAGTTCTAGGTGATAACAGAACTGTTGTTTCTAGGGTAGCTTCCAAACCTAGAGGGCTAGTCGATCAAAAAGACACTAGTTTTCCCAAAAATAGATCTCAAATAGAGACCAACTTTGATACCATGTAAATTATTAATCCCTAAATGACTACTATCAATTTTTTCTTGTAATTGAATCGCATATGGACTAATTTAATTGTATAAATAAGCATTTCTAAACATGAAGAATCACACATGGTTGAAAATAAATAATAAAAGTAGTAAATGAATAACACACATGCATAGTGATTTTCCCCTTCAAATAAACTTATCATTTCAATGAACAAAGCTAACAAGGTACATCCACAATTTGTTGTAATTGAGCAGTTGTATGCTAAACAAAATATTGTAGAACATAGAAGTAATACCTACTAAAATAGAAGTATGGATATGATGAATAAAGAAGACAACAATTATTTATGTACTACTATATGATGTTGCTATTATACAAATTTCCTCTTAATGTTTTCTATAGTGGATTTTCACTTTCTCCTCTCAAATGCACCCTCATTCTCTTGGTATCTTCCTATATCAAGTGTTTTTAAGTGTGTTTCAACTTCTCCCATCTTATTTTATTTATTCTTTGAGAAAGATAATTAATCTCTTTAATCTTAACAACTAATTTCTCATATCTTAGCAACTATCTCATTAATCCTAGCAACCACCTTAACTTAACAATTAGGTGTATGGATGAGATTAAAATGTAATTCACTGATATTCTAGAATATATAAAATATTTCATGTAGATTTCAGAGATTAGAAGAATATAATAAATTTGAATTTCATTTGTATTTATTTAAGTTAAATTACAAGATGGTATTATTTCCCACTTTTTACTAAGTGGGCACTAGAAGTTGCCTTGAATTACTTATTGCACATTCACATCTAACATGTGCAAGAAGCTCCTACTTAAGCTAGATTCCACAATAGTTGACTTTAATTATCGCATTTTCCTTATTTCTCCTATATCTAATTGAACTATGGAGCTAATTAGTATTTGTATGAAATACTACCATCCCATACACTGGTTTTCCTTCTTGATTCCACTTCAAATTTTGAGCTCTATTACAATGGCCATTCCAATTTGTGAAAAGCAAACAAAAGTTTTCACCCACGAATCCCCTATATTCTATAATATATCATTGCATTGGATCAATTAAGAATTTAATTATTCCACCCATGAAATTTTTATCATGTTAGAAAGTGGGTAAACCAACCTCCACTACACCTATCTACACACATTACTTTTCCTATCTGCTAGCTCCATAATTCAAAGAAGTGAGAGCTCATGCAAATTATGGTACCAATCAATTGGCATGTATGGAAATTGTATTCTATGTCATTGATAATTAATCCAAAGTTAGGGTGGCATGCCTCCCTAAAAAAAATTGGAAAACTTTGTTTAAATTTCCCACCATTTGACTAATGCATGTTATGAGACCCAAACTAGGGATTGTCCATGTTTATCCAGAAACATGCCTAGTGCATGCTACTAACTTATTTTTCTTTTCCATGTGATTTTCTCTCATTTCTATAAGAATGTAATAGAATTTAACATCCTTAAACCTATATAATTCTTTTACTATCTTGACGTATGATTGATTATTTGGATTTTCAAGCTTGCCTTTGATTTTTCTTCAATATTTTGAGTCATCAGTGATTTTGAGACCTTGAAAAAGAGATAAATCATTGTCATGATTATGCATTCTTATAACCCACCAAATGTTTCAAGGACCAACATTAGTTGTTTGAGCCTCCTAAAATCAAAGTTTGGGATATTGGGGCTCCAAGGCAAGATATTGGAAAGATGAATATGTGTTAAAATCATGATTATGGAATATATGGGGTTATTTCTTGTCCCAGTTTGAAATTAAGGATTGACATTTATCATAGTTTGGTATAAAAACATAATAAGGACCATTTTATGTCATGTATCTTCTTCCTCATAAAAGAAAATCTTTGTACAACATCTATCATAAATCTAGATTAGGAAGGTTGTCAGAAAATTCTAGTCTTAGTTTGAGTTCCAAGGATTTCTTGAGGATTTTTTGCATCCAAAATAGGACTTCTATCTAGAAAAAATGGTTTGTATAACCAAATTGGGTATTTAAAATGACTATATTTTGAAATATTTAAGAAAATGAAATCCTTGTTCAAATAAACTAGTGTTCAAATTCTTCCATAGAGAGTATGATCAATTCTAGACTCTTATAGAGACAAATTTCCTAAAAGTTGGGCATGAAAATGAATTACTTTGACTTATATATATTTCTCATGAAAGAGACTTGGTTTTGAACTACAAAATTAGTACAATGACATCCCTTGAATCCTTATTTTACAACTATGTCAATGATCCTTGAAAGCATAATATTCATAAATATATGTGTCTATTAAAGGATCTAAATTCTAGGAAGGAATTTTGTGATGGGCGTGTTTATGGGAGTGTTGTCATTGAAAAAAAAACCTTCCAAAATTTTGTTTACACATGAATTTTGGAGTCTATTGTGTATCTTGTGATCGTTCATTACATAGTCACCTTATGGTTGATTGGTTCTTTGTTAAGTATTCTATCCTTCTTCTCATTTTGTAAGTGTCAAGGCACCTGCTCACACATGCTTAGTCCGCAACAAGTTCATGGGAACACTCTTTTATGCAAACTTGAACATGAATAACACAATTCCATCAAGGAAGTGCCTGCTCAATGTTCAACCTATGTTGACAGTCAATGCGCTTTCATTGACAATATCTCACTTTTGGTCATGATTGTTATTCTATTTCGGTGATTTTTTCCAACTGTCACTTTTGCGCACCTTCGATTTCACAAGCGTCCCTTTCATGTTTACAACTATCACTTTTGATTTTTTTCACTTTAATAAGTGTCATTTTCGTGCTATGTTAATTTTGGCATGTGTTGCTTTCAATTTCATTCACATTTTACAACTGTCGTTTTCACTTTTCTCTTACTATCGCAATTGTTGCCTTTTGACCATGGAAAGCATCATATATAGTACAAATGTAATTTTGTTTTGTTTCAAGGGGTAATATTGGATCAATGAGTCATTCTTATCATGTAAACATGTATCACACTCATTCCAAAAGTTTCAAGTACTTTCGCATAAGTATTGTCACTGTCATCGCAAAGTATACCTTCGGTGTCACACTTGGGGAAAACTATTGCGATGTATTCCCATTGAGGGTATTATGTTGTTAATTGGTTTTGAGTGATAAATGTTGTGTCATAAACTATTCTAAGTGTGTGATCATGCTCTAGTTTTTTCATTGTTCACTTTGGTTTTACTGATCCTACACTTAGCCAAATCTAGAAAAGTGCCTTCCTGAGCAGCTTGACCTCACTCAACCTTCCTGAACTATGCACTACGCAGTATCAAGCCTCAATCTTAGACCTTGCATCTTGGAACTATGAAATGCACATATCTTACCCTTCAAAACTACACACTACGCACTCTTAGTGCTCATCCTTAACCCTTGAGCTGTAGAATTGTGCAACGCATGTGTTTCCGTGAAAACTAGTGTCTTTTAGATCTGCTAGTCCCGCTAGGATTGGCAGCTATCCTAGAAACAAAAAATCAAAGCAATTTTCGGTTTCCTCTATGTATGACAGATAAGAGAGAAGCAAAGGGACCAACTTGGATCTTCCGCTTGACTCCTTGCTTGATTTCTCTCCCCCTTTAATAGAGCTTGCAACTCCTCTCCTACTTGTCCCACTTAGAGAATACTTGTAGAAACAAAGTAACAAAACACCATCAAAGCATCTCAATCTATTATATCATAAACAATGCAGAATCAGAAATATATTGAACATATAATAGCATTCCCAAATAACAAGATTCACAAATACACGATTGTATGGAGGAAAATTCAAAGAACTTTATTAAAATAGAAGGGAGTATTACAATCCAGCTATCTGATCCAGCATCATCCTCCCAACATCAAAGCCCTCTTCACCTCATGAAAAGCAAAATAACCCAATGATACAATGCTCTTTCTCAAAGACAAACTATCAGTACTTCCTTACAAATTACAAAATTCCATCGTCTAGATCGCTCAGATGAGGGATCCCTTTATAGATGTTTGCAAGGGTGTGAGTCATCTATGGCTTTTTGATTAGTGTCATTCAATTTGTTGTTCTTGGTTCCACTTGGAGATTTCTTAGATCTCTTACTCATCCTTGGGCGAATTCAGAGAGGCAAGTGTCATAGGAGAAGTTTCTAGAAGATTCCATGAGCACCCACTTAGCAAACTGTCTCGAACATTTGTCCATCCTTGCTCATTGCACCCAACAGAAGGCATCTTCAGTATGCATCACACCTGGCTAGTGTAGAAGTCAGTATGCATCACACCCTAACAGTGGAGTAGTCAGTATGGTCCCGTTTTGGCTAGCTCTGAGTGGTTTTTCAGGTGGAACTTTTGGGGAATGATGTAATTAGTTGACCATGATCCTTTAGGGTATGAAACAACACTTTTAGGGGTTAAAGATCCCTTGGTTTATCGACATATAATATTGGGGTTGTAGTGCCCAAATATGTCCATAACAGTTGCCCCCTAAAGCATGAAGTCGTAAATCTTTTGATGTCAGGTGAAATGATTTATCATGAGGATCTGAGGTATTCGAACTGGAAGGTGACCTGTATAAGATACAATACAATACATCATCATCATATTATTTTCATGATCTAGCTGAGGTAGGCATTCCCATGCACAGCTTTATAAATTCATTTTCATGTACATAGGATAGATAATCATCTGCAGTTGGAGACTGGTGATTCTTTACGTGTAGAGTCATCATCCCTAGCTTGGATGATCATATGTGCAACTTCTGTGTACATTTGATGTCTTTATATTCCTAAATATATCTCAGCCTGGATGGATGAAACTAGATCTGGGGTCTTCAAAACTCGTTCAATCTTCGCCCGATGTACAAGTCGATCCATGTGAAAAGATGTCCTGAAGTCGAACATAGAAAGACATCGTCTGATTACCAGCCAATAATGTAAGTTGTTAATAGACATGAGAGGAATCACCAATAATGATAATGACCCTCAAGGTACTACAGTACAATTCACGTGGTGTGAATATATGATCTGATGTCGAACACCACGCAAAATCTTTCGGTCGAAGGCCATTGATGTAAACCTGTCACCGAAAGTGAGAAACTTGCCATTGAGGCATGCAAGCTTCAAAGTACTGAAAGGGTTGTTTCTAAGTCAACTTCTTGGATAATGAGCTGATGTCAACAAGAAGTGACCCGTCGTAGGAGGGCCTTAATGTATCCCACATCTACGACACGAAACGAAGCAAATGATTTTCTAGAGGTGAAAACAATCTAATGATACAAGGTTCAGGAATGGCGGTCATGAAAAATGGAGGGTGAAGGTATTGTAGTGGATGAGGCATTAACTGGATGGTGAATTCTCTGAATGACTTCTCTTGAACATATTGGCGACACTGAGATGGATTGGTAGCGTTAACCCCAAAAGATGGATGGTATGGAGGACCAATGGTGATATGACCGGTGAACAAAATAACCCAACCCGACTCAATCATGGTGATGGAGTGAAAGTGTCATGTTCAAGAGCGACCTGCTACCAATAAAATTCTTCAAGTTTTCTTTCCTTTTTCCCCAGTCATTTCTGACCAGTACCTCTTTATTTTTGTCAAGATTGAGGAGGATAACATATGCTTGTTCTATAATTTTCCCTTCGGGCAAACTTATCACTATGTTTTAGCGAGTCTAATGACAGTGAAACTCGTTCTTGTCTGGGTGGACAAGTTTGTCGCTATTGTTTTAGCGAGTTTAAAGACAAAGATAACTTGATCCTTTTCATGTTTAGAGAGTTTGAAAAGGGACGAAAAAGAAACTCCAGTAGTTCCTTTTCGTAGCATAATCCCTTAAGTCCAAAGAAGATTATAATAATACAAAAGGGATGACTTTTCCGATCACTTTAGCAAGTCGAAATAGACAAGCGCTCAATCTTTTTCATGAGATAATCCCTCAGGTCTGAAAAATATTAAAATATACAGGACGGATGGTGCTTCCAATCACTTTAGTGAGTTGGAGAGGCTAATTGCTCGACAATATTTTCATATTTAGTGAGTTTGAAAAGGGTTTAAAGAGGACTCATTTTTAAGGAAGGATTGGTGTTTCAGGGTAGCAACTGGTTTGGGATAAGCTTGGAACTTCTCAAAACATGGTGATGTGAAGAGGGTGGCTAATAGGACCACTGATTGCAGTTGTTCCTCAAAATTGTAAAAAATCAAGTGGAAGCGTATTATTGGCCAAAGAATGGAGGTGATGGAAGGAACACAACCAAGGTTCAAAAGGCTGATATAATGGAAATCAAAAAGGTTATTTACTGAAGGTGGGTTCATTTTTTAATGAGCTTGAACTTTGGGGGAACATATGCTCAGTTGGTAGGTTTATTTTTTAACAAGCTTGAACCTTGCAGAAACATTACTCATTGCCTTTTTATGTAGGCTAGAAAGGACCAAAATACAAAGATAAAAAATGCTAAAAAGCTAAGAAACTACTGAGGTTAGGTAGGATGGTTTCATCATCAGTTTAGACAAAACCCTTCCTTTGCTTCGTCTGTGGTGCAGACATTGTTAGACGAATCACCTAACCTAAGAAATTGGAAAACTAAAAAGCTAAAAATAAAATTGGTCATTTTTAGCTCGCATAAAAAGGATTGCATCGAGAAAAGGAGAGTCCCCAGGTAACCATATGGAAGTCACTATGGTTCAACAGTTGTTTTGTTAATGGAGTCGACAAAACGCTCCCTTGGCTTTGTCGATCAAATAGACAAAGGTGAATGGTGTGAGATAACACTTCCAATCACATAACCTATAGGGAAACCTATCTTTTCAGCTAGGTTCATCTCAAAATAGACAAGGGTGCATGCCCCCTAAGCTTCGTTACATTCACCGGACTACTCGCCGTAATTAAATGGATGGAATGAAGGTTGAAGAGACACTCTTGATGCAAAAAACACCATTTAGGGATGATGATCGACTCGGAGCTATGCTTGAGCCCGTAAATGAAAGCTGGTAAATAATCTGGACAATTTTACCTTCATGTGGGAAACACATCACTCAAAAGAGTTCTAAGATAATAACTTCCATGTTGTAAACATAGTCGTGTCCAAGGAGTAGATTGTAATCTAATGGTCCTTGGACTACCATCACGTTTAGGTGAACGTTTTTCCTTCTCAAAGTAATGGGTAACTTAGGAAGGATCCCTAACGGTCGAGTGGTTCCTTTGTTAAAGCCTAACAAATTCTCTGTAACAGGCATAAGCGATGGCGAACCAAGCGCTTTCCAAACAATTGAGTAAAGGATAATCCTTGAAGCCCCTTCATCTATGATAGTGCTAGACATGATCATTTTGTAAACTTGTACTATGATTCGGAATGGTACATTAGAAGGAAGGCGAGATCTCACTAGTCGATTCCAATCAAAGGAAGTAACTATACTGCTTGGAGGGGGTACCGAATAAATGATTGAAATAACCCTTGAGTCGCAGGAACTGGGGGATTCTCTTCCTATTGTGAAGGAATGGGCAGATTGCCCCCAAGTTCATCAGACTCTAAAGTGACAAAAAGAATTTGAAAAGTATCATTCTCACTCTCTTTGGGAATGATATCATCTAAAGGTGGACCTTTTGAAGGCAAGACTGGGTTGATTGCCATCTCGACCTGCTGATTTTGTTTCGGTATGGACTCAGAATATTCACTTTCAATGAGAGGTGTTTCGACCGATGATTGAGTTATGTCAGTTGGATTTTCAACTAATAAAGGACTTGGGGAGAGTTTCTTGTATCCAGACAAAGGTCGTTGCGGTGAAGCAGGATAGTTACACAAGACTCTTTTGGCCTCATCCAAAAAAGGAAAACGGGGAAGGTGATGGTCCCCTTCACATAATCCACATGGAATTTTGACCTTTCCTTTCTGTCTAGGAACTTCATTTTCACTAGTTGATGGCGTACTGTCAACATGATCACCAGAGGTTGATGACACCGGATGGTGCGAACGGGGAGACCATTCTCTCAAGATCCGTGGAAGGCAAGGACAATCTCGATGAAAATGGTTTCCTCTACAAATTACACAAGGATATCTGGGAGATTTGGTGTGCGGATTTTCACCAGATCATTCATGGTTGCCCCCTTGCCTAACTGACTTCTTCTTATTCTCCTTCCCTTTCTTCTTCTTCTTAGTCACCTGGTTACTAGCATCACTACTTTCACCAAGTGAAGAGGAAGAAGGAGAGGGAGAAACAAACGAAGTAGAAGGTGAAGGGTCAACTTCAGTATCAACTGGTTGCTGATTCGATTGCTGAGGAATCACGTTATTTTGAACCACAAAGGTTGAGAACAACCATACTGGCAGGCCAATAGTCAGACCTGGTAGAGACAATGTGGCCATATGAGGAGCACCAATATTTCCCCAAGAAGAAAATGGACTAGGATTTCCCTCAAGAGGGATTCCATGATTGGTGGGCTCCATTATCTCAACCTAAGATCAATGAAGGAAACAAGGATGTTATTTCGAATTTAATAAATTTTAATGACGCTTTGACACAACTTTGCTTTTTCAATTTTTAAGAGTCGAGAAAGAGCTAAAGATGACTCTAGTCCCCTTCAATTTTTAATGAGCCTGAAGTGACAAGTGCTTAGATGGACCTTTTATTTTAAGGAGTTGAAAAGGAACAAAAGTGACTACTCTGGAAATCTAGACAGAGGGATTACCAAACCAATCGCAAAACTGCAAAATGCACCTTGGTGATAAATTAAAGAGAAATTACCAAGGACTTATGTATGGCAGTCAATCTTCCCAAATGTTGTGTTCAGTGCATTGCGATCGATAGGGCAGTAGACACGGCTTCCTATGGATAAAGTATATAAGCCTATTGTGGTCTCCCAATATATACTTGACGGTACGAGGAGCACAAGTCCATGCTAGCACTTGTCGTATCAAAGAGGAGGAATCACCCAACCTTTGATGAAAATGATAGTTACTAGATTTTACGATGCTGGAACACGTCTTTAGCCTAGACCTCTAGATGTGTTGCGTTAGGCTCCAAAGCATTGTTAAGTTCATTGAAATTTATTTTAGAGTTTATCTTGCTTAGAAGTTTTCCTTTCAATGGTTCACCGTGTGATGTATATGTAAAATTCCTAAAAATGCAATCTACAATGATAAACAATCGTTGTTTATTTTTAGCAATGAAAATCCTAGCTACTAAGGAAATAAGATTATGATTCTTTCAAACAAGAGAAAAGAGCACACACTAAATGCACTTTTCCTAGATCATTTTTCGCACACAGTCTAAATGAAAATGAAAATGCATGTATTTGTTTTTCGTTCCCTTAATGTGAGGAATGCAAAAAAGGAAAACTAAGTATAGATCTGAAATATTTTCTTCAAAGTGACATTTTGACAATTTCTTTTTCAAAATGAAAGGAAGACTTAAACGAAACTTTTCAATTTCGAATAGAAGATGCTTTTGACACTTCAAATATCAAAAAATCAAATCGAATACATGACAAAAAATTCAATCAACTTATCTAGAGAAGGAAGACCTTACCACACTCCTCTTTTTGACACAAAACGACAATTACGACACTTTTTGCACCAAAACGACAGATTAATTTAAACAACTTTTCGACAAAGGATTGCAAATGATGGACAAATACATTAAAAAAAAATTACTATTCCTAATCAATGGAGGCTGAACTATGTAAAGCAAGGAGGCTTCAGCAATGAGAGACTGTTCATAAGTAGCAAAACAATTGAACAAAGTTGAAAACAAGGACAAAAACTCCAAATTTCAAGGAGAGAAATAGGATTACTCAGTCATCGCACCTGTGCTTCATAGAAATAGGGATGCATCTCACCTGCTACACTAGGGAAGTGTGATGCATACTGGCTTCCAGTGACAGACAGTGCGATGGGCCAGGGAGCACAACTGAGATGGGTTTTGGCTCAAATTTGCAGCTGATTTCAGTGAGTTAAACTAATCTATTATGGACAACAAAGAACAAAGTACAGGGGTATGATCTTAAGAGGTTACCGAGCTACCAAAAGGCACCTAGAATTCTTGTAAGTTAGATGTTCAATTCATAAACCAAACCGGAGATTGACTGAAGCAACATTCATCTACTTTGCAATTGCAGAGCAAGAGCAGTTCGAAGGCCATCTGGCTAACTTCAGGTTCTGTCTATAGTTTATAAAACAAACAATCAACAACAAACAAACAAACTATTCGCTCCCCAGTGGAGTTGCCATTTTTTTCTGAGAAAACTAGTGTCTTTTCGATTTGCTAGTCCCATTAGGATTGGCCTCTATCCTAGAAACAAACAATCAAAGCAATTTGTGATTTCCTCTATGTATGATAGATAAGAGAGAAGAAAAGGGACCAACCTAGATCTTCTGCTTGACTCCTTGATTGATTTCTCTCCCCCTTTGATAGAGCTTCCAACCCCTCTCCTACTTGTCCCGCTTAGAGAATACCTGTAGAAACAAAGTAACAAAACACCATCAAAGCATCTCGATCTATTATATCATAAACAATTCAGAATTAGAAATACATTGAAAATACAATAGCATTCACAAATACACAATTGTATGGAGGAAGACTCAAATAAATTTATTAAAATAGAAGGGAGAATTACAACCCAGCTGTCTGATCCAGCATCATCCTCCCAGCATCAAAGCCCTTTTCACCTCATGAAAAGCAAAATCACCCAACAATACAATGCTCTTTCTCAAAGACAAACTATCAACACTTCCTTACAAATTATAAAATTCCAGCCTCTAGATCTCTCAAATGAGGGATCCCTTTATAGATGTCTGCAAGGGTGTGAGTCATCTCTGGGTTCTCGATTAGTGTCATTCCATTTGTTGTTCTTGGATCCACTTGGAGATTTCTTGGATCTCTTACTCATCCCTGGGCGAATTCAGAGAGGCAAGTGTCATTGGAGAAGTTTCTATAAGATTCCATGAGCATCCACATAGCAAACTGTCGTGGAAATTTGTCCATCCTCACTCATCGCACCCCACCGAAGGCCTCTTCATTATGCATCGCACCTGGCTAGTGTAGGAGCCAGTATGCATCACACCCTGACAGTGAAACAGTCAGTATGGTCCAGTTTTGGCCAGCTCTGAGCGGGTTTTTAGGTGGAACTTTTGGGGAATGATGTAATTAGTTGACCATGATCCTTTAGGGTATGAAACAACACTTTCAGTGGTTAAATAGCCCTTGGTTTATTGAAATATAAGATTGGGGTTGCAGTGCCCAAATACGTTTATAACACCATGCCTTCCAGTCACCTTTTTCTATGCATTGTATAGTCTCAAGCAGCAAGCCTCCAACTTGATCTCTTGAAATGCACAATCCCTTAGCCTTTGTCCCTAAAAAACTATGCAATTGGAAACCTCAAGCATCAAGCCTCTAGCCTTACCCCTTGATCCCCTAAATTTCATAGTTGTCTTGTCCTAACCTTCCTAAACTATGCACTACATAGTCTCAAGGCTCAGTCCTAGCCCTTGGCCTCCTGAGCTACACAACTGTACAATCCTTGAGCTAGTCTCTCACCCTATCACCTAGTTCCATATCTATTCATGGTTTTCATGAAGAATGTTAGACTAGGGGTTTATAATTTCATCTTATCATGAGTGGATTTCAGTTGCATGTATTATATCATGTAATGACAGGATGATGATGAAGGAAATGTAGAAAGAGACCATGCAAGAAGACACTTTTGTAGTTGTAAAGAAAAGTTGATCAATCAAGAAAGACAAAGGGACACTAGATTGTGACAATAGCTAGATATCAAGATCACATTGAAGACTCCCTACCTTCAAGCCTTACGGAGGAGGAAGAAGAATAAAATGTTCTGTCTTTTAGGAAGACACAAAGATAACAACAATAAGAGTGGCCTGACACTGCGATATCATCATGCAATCCATGTCATCAATGTCAAACTAGATTGTGACAATAGCTAGAGTTCAAGATCACACTGAAGACTCCCTACCTTCAAGCCTTACGGAGGAGGAAGAAGAATAAAATGTTCTGTCTTTTAGGAAGACACAAAGATAACAACAATAAGAGTGGCTTGACACTGCCATATCATCATGCAATCCATGTCATCAATGTCAAGTCATGTCCTGTCAAGGTGTGAGGTCAAAATGTATATGAGTCATTATTTTCCACATCGTTCATGGATTATGTAATTTTCAATAAGTGAGAAATTTAATGTAAAGTGGAAGTCCAAGAGTCATCTACAGAGTGTGAAAAGTCATGAAGGAGTCAAAATGTCATAGAGAAGTCAAATAGTAATGAGGGTAGTCCAAGAGTCACAAGGGTGGTGAATGGTCACCCCATTTGTTATATATACACCCTCATAGCTCATGTAAATGAGTTTTCACCTTGGCTCCTCCAACCAAGAATTAGAGAGGAAAATAGTTATATTGGAGGAGCAAGTGGTTGCTCTAATGCTCCACCATTAGAGCAAGTGGTGTTCACTATATTGATGTATCTTGGAAATTTTTCTTAATTTCAAAGCTCATTGAGACAACAAACTATCATGTGTATCTCTTAAATATTGTAAGAATACTTTTTGAATGTTTTCGATGTATGTTGTTTTCATCTGCACTAAGGAAATTGAACTATTTCGATGGCTTTGGTACTTATCTTGTTGAAGGTGTGTTTTATGTGTTTTAACAATAATTGATTATATGTGAAATACTTCGGTATTTGTCGAACGATTGATTCATATATATCTATCTATCTATCTATCTATCTATCTATCTATCTATATATATATATATATATATATATATATATATATATATGCTCATGTGTCTTTACTAGACCAGTACTATTACTCTTCTTTTAAAGGATCACTTTTCTCTCCCCTTTGGTAGAATAACTTTGATACATTCCACTGCTAAACACTCCACAAGACATACTAACTTGTTCATCTAAAAGTACATGTTCATTACTCTCTTGTGTTGACCATTGTAACCTAGTAAAATCTCTAAGAACAAATGGTAGCCGAGACTTATTCCCAGAAGGGCTCCTAAACCAAATAATGTGAAGTCTAATTGAGATTTTTCATCAGGGAGACCACCTTAGTTGTTGGATTTCTATCACCATTAACAAATGGAACTAAAAGGAGGGCTAGATGACAAGTTGTGCCTGATGAGTCTATTTTGAACCTCTTATCTTAAATGGCTCATCCCCAAATCATAATACCAGAATGTTTCTCTAACCTATCCCCTAGTAAACATTTCATCTCCATAGAACAACTTGATGACTTATCTAAATTTAAGTATGATAGTGAGGATGATAAATCCACTACCGAGCATGCATCTCTTTTTCTTAAGTTCTGTGAACACTATGAAATTGACAATGAATATGTGGCTTGTATTCTTCTCTGCCTCACACTTGAAGGTCGAGTTAACCGATGGTTTCATACCCTACCATCAACTTCGGTTCATTCTTTTGAGCACCTCATCAAGTATTTTCATTTTGAATTTGATAGTTATGATTACCGAGATGCCCTTAAAATAATTAATCAACTAAGAATGAATCCTAAAGAATCAATTGAGGATTTTACTAATCTATTTCTTCACATTTGTTATGAATTTCTCGAGGAAGACATGGATTGGGATTTCTTTAAACAAAAGTTTGATCGTTTGGTTCATATCTCTTTTCATGGTGAATCTGAACCCCTTGATGTTTCTTCTTTACCAACTCTTGTAAATCATGGGACACGTCTAATTTCAAAGGAGGAACCTATTACCCCTTTTGTTACTTGTCGTCCTCCTTTTCCAGTACTGATTGGGGTGCCTTTATACATTAACACTGAATTTAGGAAACTTGAAAACCATATTCTAGATCCATCTCTTTAACTTTCATACATGTTTGATGATTCAGATCCAGTGGAGGAAACCTTGGAATGGTTCATGGAGCCTAGGGTGAAGACTAATCCTTCCATACCTCAAGATGATACTAGAATCCTTAACCTCAATATTGAATTTGGTTACACTAAAAGTATTACTTCTTCAAGGGACATCTATCATCCTCTATGATCTACATGCCATGACTCTTTGTACCATGATCTGCTTGATCAATCTGATCCATAAACTAGTTATTCACACTCTCTTGATCTTCTAGTTGTTGGTTCAAATTGCAGTCGAGTACAAGTTGGTCATATTATACAGGTATAGGAACATGCATGTGAGGATTCTTTCGTTCTTTTTTCTCTTTTTCAAAGTCCTCCATGTCAAGACGATGCTCTTCCATTCTTGGTTGATTTTGAATCTACTAATCTTGGCAGTGAGTCAAATGAAATTTGTTTGCTTAATTAATCTGAAGTCTTGAACAAAATCCATTCTGATGTTGATGAATCTGTTGACATATGTGATGATGGACCCCCAACTACACCAGTTGATCTTTCAGTGTCTCATCCAGAATTTGATTTGGTGAAATAATATGTTCTTATGGAAACTTCCTCCCCATCTTACTATCCCTTGTGCTCTATCGTTTGTCATGTGTCAGCCTGTGATGAGGATACTCATTTCTCTCCAAGTTCTTCATCTGGTGATTTAACCTATCAATTGACACAAGGTAGTGAGGATATATTTGATGAAAAATGAAACAATCAAATCATTGAGTATCCATTCCACCCCTTGTAATTTCTTGTTCTGCATGAAAAAAGTTTTTTTGTCTAGGTTACTCATGAAAATTTTCCAGTATATTCATTCTTATATGTGCATTTAGAAGAATATTTATACTAGAGTAATATGGTTGTAGTTAACCACACACCATGCATGATCTGATTCAATCTTAAAAATGTGATTTTACAATCTTTGAAAGTTTCGGGACTTGTGAGGAAGTTGAGGCATTTCAACTTCCGTTGATGGTTATGTCAAGATCCCATGACTTTGGTAAGATTCCCAAACTAAGACAGATATGGTTTTCCTCATAAAATATTTTCTTTGCATGGTTTCACATTATGTAAATTCTTTCTTGAAAGATGTCTAGTGTTAGCACCTGGATTGAACCTCAAGCTGAATAAGGCAATTCCGAGGTAACCACAAACCACGCTTAGCCAAGTGGCTAGCCTTACTAGGCTAGGAGAGGGCTCTCTTTGTAAGGATCTCAGCCAAAATGACTGGATCAAGAAACTGATATTAGGATAGGTATAGTAGCACAAGGTTTTGATTTGATTTTTTTAAGGGTTTTGCTGAATCAGAAAGAGCCAAACAGTTAGTGCAAGGAAATTAGGTCAAAACTGTAGGGTGTTTGATGGGCAAGGTAGGAACAATGATTAGAACCTTAGGGTTTTGATGGATGAGGTGAAAAGATAGGTGAGGAGATCGAAAGAGCATGTAAACCACATGGATTCTTCCTAAATTGAAGAAAACACAGACTATGAAATGTCTACCCAAAACAGAGCATAAAAGATTTGGATGTTGCCTCTCAGACTTGTATACCTTCACATAAAGGAAATGAAATGATGAAATGGAGTCAACAATATATTCTAACACATGAATACAAAAGAAAAATTGAAATAAGCATCATACCACATGGATCCCAAAGAAATAGCTGCAATTTTTCATTAATCTCCTGTTGTAACTAAAACAAAATGATATCTAATCAAAACATAAGCATCCCACTGAGTCCAACCCTTACAATGATTGAGGAAAAGAATCATATAGACCCAAAACAAATCATCCTAAGCTCAGGGAGTCGAATCCATGAGAGGAGGAGATGTTTCCAACAAAATTTGAACTGCTAACAAGAAAATAGGGTGGTCAAAGTGACTCATCCCTAATCCAAACAAACTGATACATTACACCTCATAAATTTGTTTTACCTAATGAATCTACCCTAGTAAGCTCTAGAAGCATCATAATTACATTCAAATTATCAATTAAAAGGGTAGAAACATCATTTGTCATGGTAGAAGTGAAAACTGGGTCGAATCTGCAAAATTTTGGGCAAACTGTCAAACACGCAGTGCCAACTACAAGCGCGCCCTTCAACTTCATCTACACTTTTGGAGGATTTCTCGATGTCCAAATTGGGCACACAATAGCTTGTTGGAAAGATATACCTGTCTAATTTCTAGAACAAATTGAATTTCAGAATTTTGATGTCATTTTCCCAGTCAAAAACCAATTCTCCCAACATTGCTCAGCGTGCAGCGCCAAGGCCAAAAATAGGGAAGAAAGGTCTTTTTTTGGGTGTTTTTTGACTTTTTGACCAACCAGGTTTCCTCCAAATGCTTAGAAAATGTATAGGGTGTATGTAATCATCACTAGAAACCCAAAAATGTTGACTTCTTACTGATTGGATGTCTAAAAAAAGAGTGCATTGCCCAAGGCGCTGCATGTTTTCCCTCCATGACTGTGCAAAAACTGGACTGAAAAACACATCAATTTCCTTAATGCTCAAAAATAGTTCAACATGCCCAAAATGTATCTTTATGATTGATCAAAGGTTAGAGGCATGTAGGGATGCTTCAGCAAGTATGTGAAGTCTCCTCCTCTCCTCTTGCTTGGTCAATTTGTCAATTTTCTTATGAGCTCTTTTGAGCTTGCTCCTTGCCACTTGGTTCCTCCGTGCATAATACTGGGCCATCTTCCTTTATATCCCAACATCTCTATTTTCTTTGTCCAAGAGGGTCTCCAAGTGTGTGTTCAACTTCTCAAGCCAAGGCTCTCTGTTCTTAGCTATGTCCTTGACCAATTTCTCATTTAAAGTGAGCTTCTCCTCCAATTCTACCTCCAATTCTACCTCCTTTTTCCTTTCTAGCTCTAAGGCTCTGTTTAAATCTCTTGTTCTTGGTCTTTTTCTCTATCCCTCTTTATCATCTAGCTCTTCATAATCTCCATAAGCGTCATCAAGTTGAAACTTGTCCTTCTCAGCCTCCCTCTTTGCCTTGATGTACTTGGTTTGCATCAATTCATGCTTAACCTCTAGTTGCTTGTTCTCTTTCTCATAAAAGAAGATGATATATTTTTCCCTATATAAACTGGTCTCAAGATCCCTGATTTTGGTATCCTTTTCTTTCAAGGCAACATGAGTGATTTTGTCTTTCTCCCCATCACTTGTATTCAGAAGGAGAAACTCCTTTTCAGTGTCATGTTTTTCATGCTGCTATTTGACCTCTGCTTCCTCCACCATTTTCTCTTTTCCTTTAACCTGTAATGCTGATGATGAAGGTAAGGCCCCTCCCACTTTCCATGGGGTAAACACCTGCCTCTTTCCCCTCTGATAGGTGAAAGAAAATGAGTGCAAATTGTTCCTCTGTTGTATACTACTCTGACCATGCTCAGTGTGTACATCATGTCCCTCACTGCCATCATGCTCATCATGTTCCTCATCACTGTCATCATCCCTATTGGGTGAATGAATGGCTACATGAAATGGTGATGTAGATGGTGTGGAGGTGGCTGGTGAAGAATGATCTGTTGAGGATGAGTGAAAAGTAGGCTGTGGTGGATGAGAAGAAGTATATGGATGAGTGGATAATGATGGAGGAATGCAGGAAGCTGGCTGAGTAGGTGGCTCATTGAATATTTCATTAGCTATGAAGGTCTCCCAAGAAATGCCTAATTGATCTAAGTGATGGACGAATATCATTTTGATAAGAGAATGATGGAAAATACTAGGAGATCTAATGAGCTAGATCCCTTTTCTGAGCAATATATGTCATCTTGTCGATACTTTTGAAAAGTTAATATGATAAACTGAGCATTCTTACCCTGGTAAAGTGCCTGAGAAGCCGGATATGATATGAGTAGAGTCTAGAAAACCTACCCTCACATGTGAAATACCTCATGATTATCTTCATTAGTGGCACATACTTGTCTAAGAGATAAGAGAAAGGGAAAATTCTTTTCTTATCATTTTTAAACCTTGTTTTAAGATATGGCTCATAAAAACTATGAGGCAGATTTCTTTGCATGAACCATTTCTCTACTACATTTGGAATTCTAGTGGCCTGTGATATGATGGAATGAGATATAGTGAATGTGACCCCGTCTAAAGTGACCTATTTGTTTTGCGAATTGAGGATGAACTGCTTGGTTAACTGCTGATGAAAATTCACCCTTTCAACCCTTTGGCAAAACGCAAAACAACCCATGTACTTGAAACATGATAATGTAAGTAGTGATACCATAAGTTATGTGGTATTAGTGGGTTCAAATTTTATAATTCTCCCTCCCTTCTTGGTTTGCCTCCTTGATTGTCTTTCCCCTTCTTCTGAACTAGTGTGACCCTCTTCTGCCATGTTTTTTAAGGTTAAAACTTGAGGGACTGATATGTGGGTCAAGGTGAGTGAAATAGTGAGGGATATTGAATGAAGTACAGGCAAGGATGATTTGAGGGTGAAAAAGTCTATGAAGTGCTGTAATTTTGATCAAATAGATGATTTTGGAAACATACAAGAAAGATGTTATGAAACCAGCTCAAGAAAAAGATAGAAAAGATAGATCAACGCCTTAGAATTCAACCTCTTCGAGGGGGCAACCTCCTTTACATTACATAAATAAACAATTCTTGGATGATTCAAATGACAAAACCTCCTTTCTATATATAGGAGTCTAAGGAGTCACAATATAACCCATCCGACCTAACAATAATAATATAAAGCCACAAAAATAACAATAGAGGGATTCTATGGGGCACAGTAATAACAATATGGGGATAATAGGGGCACAACAATATTAATAAGGGGTACAACTACAATAGTAATGGGGTAATCACTAGTATTATAGGGACCCAACATGCCCCTCTCCTTCAAAAAAGTGTTGTCCTCAACGCTTGATAAGTTCTGGATGCTTCTGTATAAAATTCTCATCCTCCCATCTGGAATCTTCAGCGGATAAGTTCTTCCACTTGATAAGATACTCCGAAATTGATCGATTTCGTAGCTGTCGAGTTCTTGTTTCTGTGACTGATTCAGGTTCCAATATAATTTTTCCTTCCTCGTCAAGTTTTTGTAATATTGTTTGAACTAGGAGCTTGTCACCTGTAACCTTCTTTAAACATGAAACATGGAAAACTGGGTGCAATCGAGAAGCTGCAGGAAGCTCCAATTTGTATGCCATAGTACCAATCTTTTGCAACACCTTGTATGGACCATAATACTTTGGTGATAATTTATTATCCTTCTTAGCTTGCTTGAGGGACATTTTCTTATATGGTTGTAGCCGTAGGAATACCCAATCACCTACATCAAAACTTCTTTCGCTACGATGTTGATCTGCCTATTGTTTCATTCTATTCTGTGCCAACACAAGGTTATCCTTTAAGAGTTGGAGGACTTGTTGTTGATGTTCAATGTGATGTTCCACTACTTGAACCTTAGAATTTTCTCTTAAATATGATGTGATGGATGGTGGCTAATACCCATAAAGTTCCATAAATGGGGTCATTTTTTTTGTTGTATGGAAGAAAGTGTTATACCACCATTCAGCCAGAGGCAACCATTTGACCCATTGTGTCTGTTTATCAGATACAAAGCAACGAAGATATCCTTCCAAACATTTGTTTACTATCTCAGTTTTCCCATCAGATTGAGGATGATAAGATGAGCTATGAGCTAACTGAGTACCAAGACAAGAAAATAATTCTGTCCAAAAATTTCCATTGAAAATGGGATCTTTGTCACTTACAATAATCTTTGGGTTTCCATGTAGCTTTTGAATTGTTTCCATAAATGCAGTAGAAACTGTACCGGCTTTAAATGGATGTGATAATGCACAAAAGTGTGCATACTTGGTAAGTCTATCAACTACCACCATGATGACACTCTTTCCCTCAGACTTGGGTAACCCTGTGATAAAATCCATTGAAACCTCCTCCCAACGTTGGCTAGGAATGGATAAAGGTTGTAATAGACCAGGTGTCTTAATTGTTTCAACTTTATTTTGGTTGCAAACCAAACGTTCCGCCACAAAATTTTGAATATCTGATTTAAGGCCATCCCAAAAAAATTCCTTCTTAACCCTGTGGTAAGTTTCTAAAAATCCTGAGTGCCCTTCTAAGGGAGAAGTGTGCAATTCCATAAGAATCTTTTGTTTTATCTGGGAATTCTTATAGAGGTATAAGCGATCTTTGTACCATAACGAATCATTTTTCCAGCTAAATGTACCAGACATACTGGAATCTTATTGTAACTTTCGAATAAGTGCCCACACTTCTTCGCCATTCTTCCATTCCTCCCTTGCTTCGTTTATCCAATCTGGTTGGATAATAGAAATGGCGCACAACAATGCTTCCACATCCTCATCCTTTCTTGAGAGTGCACCTGCCACCACATTTTGCTTCCCTTTTTTGTAGATGATTCCAAAGTCATAACCCAACATCTTTGTGACCCACTTTTGTTGCTCTTCAGAGGATAATCTTTGTTCTAAAAAGTATTTAAGGCTATCATGATCCGTTTTTACCTTGAAGTGTCTTCCCATTAGGTAGGGTCACCATTTCTTAAGTGCATGGAGTATTGCCAACATTTCCTTCTCATAAATAGCTTTGTGTAAAAACTTTCCCTTGATTGGATGACTTTCAAAAGCAATGGGTCTTTCATCTTGCATTAAAACAACACCAATTCCATTTCCTGAAGCATCACATTCCACAATAAAGGTTTTTGTGAAGTTCGGTGTAGCTAAGACCGGTGCTTGGCACATTGCCTCTTTAAGATGTTCGAATGCCTTTGTTGCTTGTGGAGTCCATGAAAATGAATCTTTCTTCAATAATGTTGTTAGAGGTGCTGCTATTCTCCCATAATTATTAACAAACTTGCAGTAATACCCTGTCAACCCGAGAAATCCTCGTAGATGCTTTATGGATGTGGGAATTTTCCATTCCTTAATGGCTTTAATTTTTCTAGTGTCTACCTTAACTCCTTCATGAGATACAATATGACCCAGATATTCCACCTCTTGTACTCCAAAGAAACATTTGGATCTTTTTGCATATAATTGTTTCTCCTCCAATAGTTGTAGCACCCTGTCAACATGTTCAACATGATCCTTCCAAGACTTCCTGTAGATTAGTATATCATCAAAAAATACTAACACAAATTTTCTAAGGAATGGTTTGAAAATTGAATTCATCAAACCTTGAAATGTTGAAGGTGCATTGGTAAGGCCAAAAGGCATGACCAAAAATTCATAATGACCCTCATGAGTTCTAAATGTTGTTTTTAGAATGTCTTCAATATTCATTCTGATTTGATGATATCCTGAACGAAGATCCAACTTGGTGAAGTAAATTGATCCATGCAATTCATCCAGTAATTCATCAATGACAGGAATGTGAAACTTATCTTTAATAGTGAGCTTGTTTAGCTCCCTATAATCTGGACACATGCACCATGGTCCATCCTTCTTGTGCACCAATATGACTAGAGAAATGAAAGAACTTTGACTTGGTTGAATTATACCAGCCTCTAGTATTTCTGCAACCATACATTCAATTTCACTCTTTTGGGCATAGGGATATATGTACGGCCTGATGTTTGGAGGAACACTTTCCTGGAATCAGATGAATAGCATGATCATGATCACGAATAGGTTCAGACCTTTGGGAGTCTCAAATACCTTGGAATGATTGTCCAAGACCTTTTGGAGATTTGGAGAAATAGATGATTCCACTGTGGACACGTCTAGCAAACATAATTGTGCAATTACACCTCTTTGTTCCTTTCTTAGAAGCTTTGTCATACTGTTAGAGCTGATTATCTTTCTCGGTTTCCCTTCAATACCCCTTAATTCGACTTCCTTTCCTTCCACAGAAAATTTCATGAAAATTTATTGAAAATTAAAAGCTATTGTACCCAAGGATTGCAGCCATTGGACTCCTAGTACAACATCAACACCTCCCATTGGAATGGAAAGCATTGAGCTAGTCAATACATATTCTCCCATGGATAGCTTGATATTATGGCACCTTCCCGAGCAATTTATTGTTCCTCCATTTGCAACCATCACTTGACACTCTGGTGCTGGATATAAGAAGCAATTCAATTCTCTTGCTACCTTACAATGAATAAAGTTGTGGGTACTTCCTGAATCAATCAACACTATTACCCTTTTCTTCTTGATTTGTCCTTCTATCTTGATGGTTTGAGGAGTGGTAATTCCCGTCAATGCATTACAAGATATGGTCGGATTCATTTCTTCTTTATCTAGGCTTTGTTCCTGGAGTATATCCTCTTCTTTTGACCTTTCTTGCTCCTTTTCTTCTTCCTCTTCACAATCTATGTAGAATAATTTCTTCTCAGCACACTTATGAACTTTAGTGTATATGCTATCACAACTGTAACAAAGCCCTTTTGCTATTTTTTCTTCCAATTGTTGTGGTGTCAACCTTATAGGTTGTGGAATACTAGCGGCAACAACACTTCCGTCTTTATAGTTGTGAGTGGTATGCTTCCTGGTTGCCATAATTTTGCTTTCCATTTTTCTTGCTAACCTGAATGCCTTCTCTAATGAATCAGGTTCCCAAAGGCGAACATCATGTTGGATATTATCCTTGAAAGACCCTATGAACACATCAATCCTATGCTCCTCTGGAATATCTTTTACCCTTATGTTCAATCCTATGCTCCATTATTGAACCCTTTTGTTTGAGACTTATCAATTGGCTAAAAAAAGTGTTGCTTTTTGTATCCTCATACTGTGCTATCAATTCTTCTGCAAAAATTGCCCAAGTGATAAATTGTTTACGAGAGCAAAGCCATTGATACCATACAAACTGATTTGGTTCCAAGTATAAAGTTGCAATACGTATGTTTTGTGTGTTTTGCACATTATTGAGATCGAAAAATTGCTCCATCTGTAATATCCATGTTGCGGGATCCTTGCCATCAAACTTCCTCATATCAATTTTTGGAATATGGTAGGTCTTTGATCCAACATTAGAGTCTATGGAATCATGATTCTTTTGTTCTCATCATGAGTTTCCTTTACTGCCCTTTCACCATTAGTGACCCTTTCTTGTAGCAACTTATTCATATTTATCTTGAATTCTTCCATGTCTGTCTTCAAATCCATCTTCAAATCATCCATCTTAGCTTCCACATCATTCATCTTAGCTTCTACACCTTTCTTTAAACATTCCATCTTAGCTTCTACGCCTTTCTTTAAACCATCCATCTTAGATTCTGTTCCTTTTTGTGCAAGGGACAGTTGTTGCATTTGGTCTTGTAATTTTGATATATCATGTTGCATTTCTTCCTCTTCTTCATGAGTCATGCTAGAGCTTTCAGGTTCCTTAATAGGTGTTTTCATATTCTTTCCTTGGGGCATCAGTTACCGATAATAATGCTCTACTATGCCCTTTGAATTCCTTCAAAATAAATTTTCAAACCAAGCTTAAGAAAAAATTTAAGAAAATCTACACACCTTTTTTCACTTTGTAGGAGCTCAATATTGCCTCTGATGTATCTCTGTACTTTCCAATCATCTAGATCTGAATTTGTGACCTATAGTAGGCCTCTATGTCCTCTTTCCAATGCCGCAATTCTGACCCAAATTAGATTCTCCAAGGAAGAGTTATACGAAATCTCCCACAGTGACTTGATTATAGATTAGTTCAGTAGAGCAAACTTGTACGACGTGCCATGAGTCACTGTTTCGACTTTTGGATCTGAAAAATGCATACAAGAAACTAAAGTCAGTCCTCTTTCTATACCTTCTCACTAAATTTCAATCCGATCCCCAGAGAGAAAGTTATGACGATTTTCCCCAAGTCACCGGTTTGGAATGTAATTCAGGAGTCTGCAAAAAGACCAAATTCCTCAGATCATATCTCCGCAAATATAGCACGAACAGCTCTGAAATTCGGACCCGAGGTTTAGCATGATTGCTTCTCAAATGTTTATTTTTGCAACTTCTGAAACATCACGGAAAAAAAGTTATAGCGAAAATTCCACGATGACCTGTTTGGAGCAGCAAAACCCTAGAATCCAAAGCTCTGATACCAAATGTTATGAAACCATCTCAAGAAAAATATAGAAAAGATAGATCAACGCCTTAGAATTCAGTCTCTTCGAGGGGGAAACCTCCTTTACATTACATAAATGAACAATTCTTGGATGATTCAAATGACAAAACCTCCTTTCTATATATAGGAGTCTAAGGAGTCACAATATAACCCAGCCGACCTAACAATAATAATATAAAGCTACAAAAATAACAATAGAGGGATTCTATGGGGCACAGTAATAACAATATGGGGATAATAGGGGCACAAAAATATTAATAAGGGGTACAACTACAATAGTAATGGGGTAATCACTAGTATTATAGGGACCCAACAAAAGATTTTCTAGGGTTCTAAATTTAGGGTGCCAACTTGCTTAATTGATGGAGAAAAAGAGATATCAGGCCACTTACTTGTTGTATGCAGGTAATAGAGGCCTTTGTAGCTTGAGCAGATGAAGAAAAGTGATGTTTTGGCACTCCTAGGGTTTTCCAGGCTTTACTGGCCAAACGTGCAGCACCATGTGCCAGCGCGCAACATCCTTGACAAACACGCCCTTCAATGCACATGCGCACGACACCGTTGAAATTTTCTCTGGTTCGGTTGGGCAAACATGCCCTTCACTGCATAGGCACACAATGACTCTGCCCAGCGCGTAGCGTCCAACTGAAACGCAGAACGCCTTCCTAATTTTTTCAAATTTTCACTCAATTTCCTCTTCATCAAGGAGAGCTTAGGGTGCAAAAGCAGTGATGAAGTTTGAAATATGCTTCTAAAATATTATATAGGGGATGAGTTTGATGTTTCCTTAGAAAAACCCACTTTATAATGTTTGTTAGGAACTTTTTACTTTGTTTTCAAATCTCTGTCTGACGCTTCTCTTTCTTTGTCTCTTTTTAGGTGGATGATACTTTGATTGAGCTGATTCTTCAATGATTCCTCTCTTGCAGCAAGCAGAAGTGCCTTGTTCAACTTATGGGAACAATTATTATATAAAATGACTTGAATTACATAAAAAATATGAACAAACTAAAATACTTTGTTTTCATCTCAAAAATATGTTTTTTAGATGAAAATTACATCAATGAAATAAGGATTTTGTATGGTAACCATGACTAACTACCAACCATTGTCTGTTTATTGGTGTTGGCTTGTTGGGGCCTGACCCAGGTTTAGAAGTGATTTAGCCAAACAAAGCCCGAAACTACCGGCCCTTTCGGCAACAGTCCGCGGTGCACGGACTGAGGTCTCACCCAAGGTAGTACGGGAGGGTGTTGGAACCAGGTTTTCGCACCCTAGGGATGTCTTGATGAAGGCTGGGACGTTCGCAAACCAATCCTGTGCGCTTGTGCTGCTTCACGCAGCCGTCTGTCCTTCGTAACTTATGCAACTATTTCCACGTAGCTCTATAACTCGTGCAAAGAGGGGTTGTCTAGATCCTTATTCCTTAATGTGCCTTTATTATAGATCTTAACTGAATTATGTGGGTCCAATATTCTCATTAATCATTCAACATTCATAACAAGTGCACGTAATCATAAACAATAAAGAGATGCATAAAGATATCAGAAGCATAGACACATAATATTCCAAAATCAACTTATCTTTTGCTAATCCTCTGTTTAGATACAATCCCAACTCTGCCCTGCACACTCAGCTGCAGGGGTTCGTGCACACAGTTGCGGACTCTACCAAGCCTCTGCGCACTCAGCTGCAAAGCCTCTTCCTACTGCTACAACCCAAGACTCGGAATTACAGACTCGGACCGAATTCCTTATCCCAAAGCCATATTACTTCTCATAGCTTCAAAAAAAACTACCCTTTACACTTAGAGCCTCGCTCTATTTAGACAATCCCATGGTTTGTGGACCATGGGTAGGCCGACACATTCTATATTAAATTACATTATTTTAGGGTGGACAACCCTAGACTCTCGCTCTTTGTGCCCACATTTTGCGGGGTCTTTACATTACATTGACCAAAACTTCAGGCTTCAAGCCCCAAAAACATGCTATGGGGGGGTCCGCTACCTAACAGGCCCCCAACACAATCATTGTGACTCGTCCCGAGTCACTCTGTTGGTGTGGTGATTTTCATGTAGAATCCATCCAACAACTTCTGCGCTTCTCTTACGTCTGCCACAGATTCTTCCGCTGGCCACTGTATCAGTTGTGTGTGATTCTCTACATTTTTGTCAGGTGCAACTCCTTGTCTGAGTGAATATATACCCTACATTTGTGCTAGCTTTCCATTGATATTGGCGGTGACCGTGAATGCTTTCTTGAGCCAAGGTTGGGTGCGTGCTTTAAGCACTGCTTCTTTCTGATGCACAACGTCCACCTATTCCTTTAGAGCCTCGGCCCCCGTCATCTTGGCCAGTCGCTGAGTAAGAGCGATCGTCTGCATGGGCCCCCGGACATTGTCATAGGCCTACTGCAACTATTGCACTTCTGTCTCTAATTGCTGTAGCGTTGGGTCTTCTTGCAGTGAAGTGAGGGTGAAGAGTGACTAATCTAACAATCCCATGCAATCTTGTATGGCACGCTCTATTGCTTCCAACCCCGATTGAATGGTGCGATGTTGTTGCTCTCTGACTTCCGTCGGTGTAGATGGTTGCGCCTTCAGCCGTAGCTCTGCGATCTGCAGGTTGAGGTCCAGCTGGATCCTCCTCACTTCCTCCTTTGCCTCACAGAATCCACTGTCCAATTTGTGGATCCATATACCTACTGGTAAGTTTGTTTCAATCTCTAGCTTGGGGATGCGCTGACATGCTTTCTTGATGATTTTCTCCAACAGCTGAGTCTTTGCTACTGCTTCATCGTGTTGGAGGCTCAGCTACTCGATGTTGATTCATTGTTCACTGAGCATTTGTACTGCGCGTCCTTCCCTAGTGCGTAGCTCTGTCGTTGCTCCATCCTGTAGCTAGTATAATATCTCTCGTTGAAGGATAGC
Source organism: Pinus tabuliformis (assembly GCA_031772625.1). Taxonomy (NCBI): domain Eukaryota; kingdom Viridiplantae; phylum Streptophyta; class Pinopsida; order Pinales; family Pinaceae; genus Pinus; species Pinus tabuliformis. Next base: position 819,011,080 of record CM062805.1, read on the forward strand.
CAAGTTTAGGCAAAGTCCCTTGAGCTGGGCTACCTCGGCTTTGTCCTCTGTGTTGTCCACTATCAGTTCTCCTTCCGACAGCACGATGGTATTAGCCATTTTGTCCCACAACAACTGCTCGGTTACTGATGTACCCATAGCCCCATAGACGGCTGTCGTTCCCTGCTATGGGGGTTGCACCTGAAGTTCCTAGAGTTGCGCCCTAAGTGCCCCCAACACATTATGTTGCTCCGTCATTGCTTCCTAGAGTGCCTCCCTAGTGACTTTGTGAACTGTGTCGCCGATGTCATATAGGTCACCCTCAGTTAGTGTAATAGGCTCCCCATCCAACTTGGAAGCCTTGGTCTTCTTCCATGGCCCTATTCGTTCCATCCTGCGCGGCCGTTTCAATTGTGTAGAGGTGTTGCTTGGGTCCACACCTTCCATCATATCATCTATCCCATGTCCTATGGTCAGGTCTAGGCCTCTTTCTTCCTATGTCATAGTGGCCCCTACTGCTACTGCCTTTTCCAAAGTGGCGTTTGCTGCCTACGGGAAGCTTGTACTTATTCCTCTCGCTGCTCGTTTTGCTTTTGTTGTGCTAGCATCTTAGTGGAATCCTTCTATCTTTGAATCGCCATCTCATCACGCGCCACCAAATCTGGTGCACGCCATTCGGTGGCCATGTGTCGAGCACCATGAAAACAACGTCATCTATTGTGATGAAGGGGAGTGTGGTCCACTTCTACTCCGAATCCTTTTGCTCCCTGATATACACATTGCGCATGTCTACTTTAAAGTCTACAAAGCTCGGAAGACTGTCGTATACCAAGGGGGATAGGCACATCCGTTTGTTGATCCACATTCGTACACTCAACTCCATCAATACCCAGAATATCTTGGTTTCACGGATTCACGTGGCATCCTTCGTCGCCAATAGTGATGTGTATTTTGCTGTCTCTGGCCAACCCTAGTCAAGGGGAGGAAATTGACTATTCTCAGGTAATTCTCCTACAACCAAAAGGATGGATAAGAGCAACCACGCGTAGTGTAAGGTTACCCTACTCCTGGGCCTCCCTGTAGTTCATCAAGAACTCCTTGCATAGGAATTGCACCCAGTTGAATCGTACTCCTTCTATGCATTGCTCATCCAACGCGATGACCATTGTTGGTACCTTGTTGCCACGGCATTTTCTCATCACTTTTCCTGCCAATAATTGGGTAGCGACTCAGACCCCTTTGTTTTGAATGCTAGTAATAATGTAACCCCTCTACTTTTTCTCCAACTTATACTTCTTTTTCATGGCCTCTGTAATCGCCAAGTCTCCACTAGTGCCGACTATTTCTACGGGGTCCCTTCTTGTAAAGGGAAGCTGAGAAATTCTATGAACAAGCTTCACCGTGATGGGAATGGGCTCCTCCAGCCACAAGTACCCATTGTGCACCAGGCAAAGAAATTGCATGATGACAAATATCATGATTGTTACCCAATGGAACTGTGGAATCGATAGGAGGTGGAGTAGCCCAGCCTCCTCCACCCCGCATAGCCATTTCCTTGGTTGTAGCACTGTAAGTGCCCCCTCCTGGCTTTGTTCCATTAGTTGGCTAGTCTCCAAATGAGAGAATTTTTCGCTATCCACGAGGTCCCAATCTTCAAACTTCATCGCGGGTACGCGGCCCACAACTGAACCTTCAAATATAATTCCTTCGAGGAGGAGCAGGGTTTTGAGTGTGATTTTAACGACATCCAAATATTTAGGTACCTTTACCCTCCTTTTCCGCGGAGGGACATACTTGGGCAACTTTGTTGCGGTACGTACTAGTTGGATGTCTTCTTCCATTTCTACCTCTGGGTCAATATCTCCTACAAATGCCTAGAAATCCTCCTCCTCATCATCGCTCTCAATATTAACCATTTTACCCTTCTCTTCCATCGACAGTTTACCGAACCGCGAATTTCGCGGAGACATATGGATCGGTCTTGCTGCCTGTGGGTCCTTTTTGGGCCTCGGTGTCTAGGGCGATTTAGGGATTTCTGGTGCATCCCCTACTGGTGGCATAGAACTCTGTGCAGCTCCCTTGGTTGTTGACATTATTCTGATCAGGGAATCCTATGTCGCCTTCGGCAATGTTGCAAACCACGGACTTGCTCTTACAACCTCCAAATTCATTAGGTTCATGCCCGCTTGATAATGCAACAACTGAATTCACAAAATGCCAAGGGTTGTTCGATGGAGAGCCACCTGTGATTTATAGGCCCTTTTGAATTCAAATTCGACTGTTCCCCCCAGATTCGGCTCATTAATGCGAGACTGGCGGCAGATAGTCCCAAATCTAGTTTTGACTTTGTGTCTTAATTTCCTGCCATCCGCTCCTCATTGCCTTAAATTGGACATCTTGTCATGAACAGTGACACCAACAGTCACTTTCCAGCCTATCCGCGTGGTAGCGTAGTCCCTTGTGCGCGAATGTGACCTATGCATCATACTGATCCTGCACGCAACTTTCATGTCGTGCAGCTCCCATACAGACTCTTTTATAGTCCCGCACTCTCTTTCAACTGCTTGGAGCACTGAGACTATGCTTCCTACAGATAGTCAGGTGGTCACACTACTGGTGCGAGGCTTCAAGTACCCTTCCAACTCGGTTCGGAGGCCTTCCTTAGTTACCGTCGCGCCAGTCAGAGCCCCGTGTTCTTCCTTATGTAGTGCGCTTCCTTTTTTACTTTGTCTGATAAGGTATGGTCACAGCCATGGCAGTATAGCCAAAAACTTTCGGCGACAATCGTTTAGTGTGGTGGTAGGGTTGCCCATACGTGGTCCCATCCTTCTGTCGACGCATAATGCTTGCGAGATCTTGGTTTCCAGTTTTCTGATATCCTCGTCAATTAATATGCTTTTCTGCTTCATTCGTACCCGATATTCTTTGAGTTTGTGAAGCTCAAGGTTCCCTCGTTGAATGGATTCTTGAATCTGCATATGTTTGTCCTCGCGCGGCTGCATAATATTTTTTCTCTGGTCCTCACGTGTTGTCGCAATTATGGGAGTGATTGCATGAGGGTTCTTTCCCAAAGCTACGACCTCGAATCTGCTCATCTTCTTTGGAATCATTTCTGCGCTCAGATTCTTGCACATGGCCCTATAGGCCCATCGTACCGCTAGCAAATGCAGGTTCCAATCAGTTTGTCCTGCCTAGTAAACTATGCTCATGATTCCGCATAGCTTTGTGAATGCTCCAACATGGAATATTTGTGGTGTGTGTCATTTTCCCTATTGTCGTGTTGGGTTCTAATTTTCGATCCTTAGTCTGGGATGTGCTTGCACAACACACGTCTGCACCCATCGACACAAGTGGGTGTGCAAACTACTTAGTCCTAGCTTCCAGGCTTGCGTTCGACGCTGGGGACTTCCAAATCGTAAGTACATCCATCTTCTACATTTGTGCTAGTTCCCCATAGTCTTCTGATGTGTACTCCACCATCGTGTGGGTGTCGCACAATGCCCATTCCAGCGCATTGTACTGCTACTGTTCTGGTACTGCACTTTCAAATTTGTCTAAGAATTCACCTACTGTTGTTACCCCATCATATGTCGGTAGTTCCCTTGCTTTTGTCGTCACACACTGCAATGATCTAATCATGATGTTGCAATTCAACGTTGTCACTTCATGCAACTAGTTCTGCTAGTGTTCTACCTCTTTGTCTGAATCCGAAGTATAGGAACTGTCACACTCCCATGAGATTCTCCCATTTGCAGTTGGGTTCACCAGATCCTAGTCTTGCACTGTTATCTGGTAAATGCAATCTAGCTCATCATTGCTTTCATCGTCGCGCACAGGTTCAGTGTAGCGCGCTCCTTCGGCTAGATCTAGTAGAACTACTACGCATAGGGACTTTTTCTCGAATATCATCTTCTGCTTCTTCAGGTTGATGACTCCATTCATATCAATGGCCCAGTCTATTCCTAGCAATGCAGGATAATGATTGTTGTCACCAACAATCTCTATCACTTCAAAGTCCATCTGCGTGCTCACGCCTTCGATATCAACTGTTACCCCTTGCAACCTCCCCATGCAAAAAATCTTATGTTGGTTCACCATTCATAATTGAATAGGGGAGCACTACAATGTGGGCTTGCACATACGTTCCCATGTCTAATTTGGTAACACATTTCCGTCCAAACCCAGGTTTAGGATTACTTGATCCATTTCATATTCACCAATCTGCGTCGTCAATCTCATTTCCCTCCCAGTGCACAATGTATGTTTTCCTAGTTTTCGGACTACGTGCGTTTCACTCGACCCTGTGCACCTAGTGATCAGCTCTTGTAGTCCTTTAATTGCCCTATTGTCGCACAACAACTCCATGCATGTCTCTAAAAAGGTAGTAAGCATAGAAGGATCCATTCCTGGCTCTGGTTGATCTGTACTACTTGAAGTAGGGGCCTCTACGAAGCTCTTCTTAACTTCCATAAACATCTCCTTTGCATGTTCCAAGTCAAAATTAGGTTCCTTTGTAGGAGCCTTGTGAACCCATGTATCTTCCTTAGGCTGCTTCCCCTTATCTTCCCCAGTGGTCGGGCCACTTCTGAGCATCATGTTCACATTGGGGTCTTCTTCGCACGGTTTAGACCTCATCATTTGGATATTCTGAGTCAGAGTAGGCTGTAGTACCCCTTTCTCATGCATCTGTGCAATCAACATAGTACAATCTACCATTTCATGATCAAAATGGGCACAGTACGAACAAGATGTTCTCATTGGGTTAGTACAATCACGGGTGTAGTGCCCTGGTCCTCTGCAATTGTAGTAGATTAACTCTCTGCGACCCCTTCCTAGTCCCATTCCTCCTCGTCCTTGACCTCGGCCTTGAAATCCAGTGTGCGCCATCCCCGCAGCTGGGTTGAGACCTCATGTTTTTATCTGCATTCTATATGCTGGGGTCGACTCCATCATTAACTCGTAGTTGCGACAAGTACACTCGTCGTGGCCCACAAATCTACAAAAATAACAAAACAATTGTTGGGAAGTCTATGTATACTTCTGCAACAAGTGACAACTATCCATCGTGTGATTTCCTCATATATGATAAATTGCGCACCATAGCACGGGTGTCGCACTTGGCCCATCCTGTGCCGCTAGTCTCAATGGCATTGGTCCCCCTCCTGCCAGGTAGTTCGCAAATACTCGACAGTGGTCTTTTTCATGGCCCTGGCCTTGGCATTTTATGCACCACACTTCTTCACTCACCTCTGGCTATGGCATCCTATCCTACTTCAAACTCTGCATCTCCAAGCATAGATTATTTAGTTGCGCGTGGATTTGTTGGACACCAAATCCCGGATCCTCTATCGGTGTTTCATGCAACCTCATCGTCATTTCCAATGCTTCGCCCTGGGTTGAAAGCTTCTACTGTGACAACACCATCCTCATGTGTGGTTTCAAATATGCCACAAACCATGCGTGGTGTTGCGCATCCGTTAGCGTCATATTAGCCTCGCAAATCATACTCTTTAGCCTCTAATCCCGATCCCAGGGGGTCTCGCTTGGAAGTATTGCGATCTCTTTAAATCCGATGATTGACTGCATCATTGATTTCGACCAGCTAAATTCTCTGTTCAGCGCATTCTGGATCTCCGCTATTCTTGGATTTGGGTGATCATTAGAGTTCTTGATATACCATGTCAGCACGCGATCCTGTAGCGTGCTCACCAATGTGGCCTTCTTAATGTTGTCGTCCATGACCCCTTTCGCTTCCCACACTACTCTTACCACAAACTAGAACTGGTATGGATCCTCATTCCCTACTCCTCTGAATACGGGTAGCTTGATCGCGCTTGCCATGCTGAACTGTGGGTTTGGTGGAGGTGGGGTGGGTGAATATGGAGGTGAAGTAGGTGAAGCGGGTGATGGAGTAAGTGGAGGTGATAAAAACAGAATGCATTGCCTTATCAAACTGACTGCACTTCTCGGAGAAACCCCAACACGCTCTTCCTCACTCTCTCATGGAGGTGAAACTAAAGGACTGTTTCCTAATCCCTTGTTACCTTTGTAGATCTTTCCGCTCCACGTCGTTCCAAACATTAATGTATTCACATTTCCCGTTTTTCAGATAACAACATCTTAATCCAGGTATTTAGGGATTTAATGTACCTACCTCACGATCCCTTGAGATAACGTCATTCTACTTCGCTATAGCTCACGATCACAAACTCAGTGATAAATCCCCCTATTATCCGGTCAAGCCAATGGTCCAAAGCTCACACAATCTTATCTTCTGATGCCTCTAGTCTACACGCTAACTTGGGAGTCCACACTATCGGTTGATCAAGCTTGTATGTTCCCTAGTTGTCGGCTAACCTCGTGATCCACTCATACAGTTCAGAAGAGAAGGATGCAAAGAAGATCCCGTGGATTTCCATATATACGTAGCGATCCAACCACCTCTTTTCAAATATCTGTGGAGTTTTGTTTTCTTGTGTTACGAACTCGTGAAACTTCTTGTCCAACCATTCTTCAATTTCCTCCTTTGTGCGGTTCTAGTGTTTTGACATCATACATCCCTTAGGTAGATCCCGTCTCGGCAATGGAACCATTTGTTGGCTTGTTGGGGCTTGACCTAGGTTCATAAGTGATTTAGCCAAACAAATCCTGAAACTACTGGCCCTTTCGGCAATAGTCTGTGGTGCACGGACTGAGGTCTCACCCGAGGTAGTATGGGAGGGTGCTGGAACCAGGTTTCTGCACCCTAGGGATGTCTTGATGAAGGCTGGGAAGTTTGTGAATTGATCTTGCACGCTTGTGCTGCTTCACGTAGTCGTCTGTCCTTCGCAACTTATGCAACTACTTCAGCGTAGCTCTGTAACTCGGGCGAAGAGGGGTTGTCTAGATCCTTATTCCTTACTGTGATTTTATTATAGATAATAACTTAATTATGTGGGCGCAATATTCTCATTAATCATTCAACATTCATAACAAGTGCGCGTAATCATAAACAATGAAGAGATGCATAAATATATCAGAAGCATAGACACAGAATATTCCAAAATCAACTTATCTTTTATTAATCCTCTGTTCAGATACAATCCCAACTACGTCCTGCGCACTCAGCTACAAGGGTTCACTCACACAACTGCGAACTCTACCAGGCCTCTGCACACTCAGCTGTAGAGCCTCTTCCTACTACTACAACCCAAGACTTGGACTAACAGACTCAGAGCGAATTCCTTATCCCAAAACCATATTACTTCTCATAGCTTCGAAAAAAACTTCCTTTTACACTTAGAGCCTCGCTCTATTTATACAATCACATTATATATTAAATTACGTTATTTTAGGGCGGACAACCCTAGACTCTCACACTCTGTGCCCACATTTTACGGGGTCTTTACATTACATTGACCAAAACCTCAGGCTTCAAGCCCGCAAAACATGCTATGGGGGGATCCGCTACCCAACAATTGGTCTTCTTCATAGTTTTGCTTCACTTTATTTGCAATAAAACAAAGCTTTTGACCTTGGAAATGAACCCTAATACCTAATGGAGACATGATTGCTATAACTCTAAAAATAATATAAGTAAAACCATAACTGAATGAAACATGAAGATGGGTCAACTAATATACCTGATGATGGAAAATTAGATTTTCTGAGAAGAAGAAGACAACCATCAGTGGATCATTTTTGGCATGAGCTAGTGGAATGATAAAAAATTTCAGTATGAGACACCTACAATGAAAATGAAAAGAGCAGATTTTATCCCTAATGGAAGTATGCATATACTAACACTAACATCTAGTATTTTAGATATGGTCTTTCAAACTTTCAATATTTGGTTTCTGATTGGATTAAAGATTCTATTTCAGTTGATTCATTTCCATGCAAGGTGCTTTTACTTAACTCGATTTTGGAGTGTGTATCTCTCATAGTAGCATGGAACTATGGAGCTGATCATTTCAAATATTATCTTTGGCTGAAGGAATCATGTTTATCAGATACTTTTCATAATAGTCAACTCCTGGTTTTTCTTGTGAATGTTATACAAATTTTTTTTTCTTCATCGCAGCTAAAATCATCTTGAGTGCTAGTGAATGCATGAGTTATTTGGTGAATCAAGTTCTTCTTCACTCATTGTATCTTGACTAGTCTTATGTTTTTTCTATACTAGCATTCCTTTTCACTTATTTTGTTGATTACAGTGCCAGCACAGTGTATAACTAGTTACAAGGAAATGGTTTGTTATATTTATCATGTGAGAGAGATGATTATTTTTTTCAAGGCACTTGTAAATTTTTTCAAACTAATCTATAACTTTTGTCTTCTAACCAAGAATATCATGCCACAAATGGTCCATCTGATCATAATATTAATTGTCATTCATTTTATCATTTTCCAGCTAGTATATCTGATGATAGTTGTTTCGCATTAATTAATATTTATGGTTTATCTCACTATTCAGAAACTTGTCAAGTAGTTGAGGCACTTCAACCTCTGTTGATGGTTACGTTAGGCCCTCACTATCTTGACAAGTCTTCTGAATATGATCAAATTCATTTTACCTTACAAGATTCTCATCTTGATCCTTCACTTTTAATTGAAAATTCATCTTTTTAATTATTTTAGGGTTCTCACGAAGATTATTTCAAATTTCATGATCTAATCGTTGAATGGTTGGATAAATATTACCTGGTAATCTCTGTCTCAAATAACAAGTTTCAATCATATCTCATGCTTGCTAAGGAGGACAGTACAGATGAAGATACATTCACAAGAAGCTTCTGAGTTTTGTGTAATTATGGTTTTCTTCGAAAAGGTAAGAGAACAAGTTGGTTAAAGTAGTGGCTATGACATATCTTTCTGCTGACAGGAAATACCTTCAACTTATTGTGTAATTTAATCAAGAGCTTATATTTTCTATTGCACATTGTTTTATATATGTCTTAATTTCTTGTATCTTTTTGTATGCAAGTTAGGAGAAGTTACGGTGGCTACATTAGAAATTTCATTACACTTCACCTTGTTAGGAGTAGTTCTATCTTCATACCAATCTTCCTTGCATACTCATCCTGCACTCGCTTCTTGTACTCTTTCTTGTGTTTTCTTTCTTTTGTCTTGCATTTTGTTTTTGATTTAACCTCCATTTTCTTTGTCCTTTTGATTTTGTTTCCTTATTGTGTCTTGTCTCTTAATTTTTGTTTTTATTAATAAGGATTTGCATGAAGGATGTTCCCTTCAGCTCGAAAGACAATGTGGCAAAATAGAAAAGTGCCTTGTGACACTGAAACAATTTGGATAACCTTTAGTCCTTCTTATTCGTTTTGGTTCATACCTATGATTTGATGATGTTTTGACTGAAAATACGATCCTTGCATAAGGAGAGCTTTGTGTGAAACCATGCCACTTGTATCTTTTCTAAGAGCCTTGTTTCTGTGATTGGTTCCTTATGTTTCAATGTTTTCCATGATGATCCAATCAAGTAGAGAAGGAAAAGGGGGAAATCTTAACGAGAAAACTCATATAAGAGGTTTTATATATGCTTCTCTAAAGGAACAAACTATTTTTCTCTTAATAATTCAAGATCTCTCTTCCACCCCATGAAATAAATAAGTGTTGAAGCATAGTCCTATAAACTAAAATAAATAAAGGGTGAAAGAAGAGAAAGGCTTCATGCGAAGAGAGGTGAAGCAAATAAATTTAACGGGGGTACTGTCTAGGGACTGGAAGCAAAGAAATGCTTGTGTTCCTGAAGTGACTCCGTCGGGGGACTATCCAGGCCTGCTAGCAGTGGAGCAACACCAAATATGAAAAATTATACTCTGAATATCTTAATCTCATGAAATAGATTACCCTTCTCCTGAATCAAAACATTGTGATATGGCTGGCCTTATGAATGTGTTGAACTAAGAAAGAGATGGAGGGACATATATCTAAAATTGGGTTAAGTGGGGAATCCAAATTAATCTGTACGATGAATCAATACTTCTTCAAAAACTAGGCCCTAGAAAAAAAATTAGACCATGGCAGAGAAGGTGGAGTTCTACCATTGTGTCACCAAGTGTTGTTGTTGCAACAATCACCCTCCAAAATTTGGTCTACACTTAAATTTTGGAACTTACTATGGATCATGTGATCATTTGTTCCATAGTCAATTTATGGTCGATTATTTCTTCTTCAAGTATTCTAGCCTTTTTCTTAGTTTGTAAGTACCAAAGTCACCTACTTACACATGCTTGGTTCACAATAAGTTCATGGGCCCACTCGTTTATGCAATCTTGAATAGGAATAATGCATGTCCGTTAAGGTAGTTCCTATGTAATTTTAAACCTATGTTGACAATCATTACACACTCTCATCAACAGTGTCTCAATCTTGGTCATGATTTTTCTTCTATTTCAGTGAGTTTTTCCAACAAGATATCATATGCACCAAATGGAGATCATATGACCAAGTTATGAACCCGATAAGTTAGCTACCAAACTAACCCCAACGGGGCCCATAAAATCTTGGTGTTTCATCTCACGGGGTTAGGGATTTGGTTGTTTATGGTTTTCCTTTGTTGTTTAATAATAAAAAGGCCCTTGGGCCTCATTGTAACATAGTTCATAGAAATGTAGCTGCCACATATCTTCTCATAGATAAGCTACCATCGCCCAAGCTAGTTTATTTCCATTTTGTATGTAAGCATATCTCAGTGGTTTGATGTTTTTTTTTCCCCTAGGAAAAAATCGTAATTTTATTCATGTTGATAAAATTACATTTTGTAGATGCTTGAAGCATATGCATATGGCTGTTCCTGTAATAACAAGCAACATAATAGAAATAAGAACACAAAGTAGTAAAAGGTAATGACAGGAATACGGTAAAATTTTTAAAACATTGTGTCTACCAGCCTATATTTTCCTTCCTTTTTTCTTCTCCACTTTTCGCCAGACTCCAATATTGGCAGTGGGGACAATTATGGCAAGTTGGTTTTCCTCTATGTGCCTAGGTTGTTCTTTGTCCGAGTCCGATCCTTCGGTACTATGTGCTCGTTTAGCACCGCTTATTTCCAGTTGTAGTTCTTGCTGCCATACCATGCTGTTTGGTTCTAGTTTGGGCCCTTCAGTGTTTTCTTCCTGCATTTTTTCCGGTCTCCTGTATATGTCTGTGGGTTCCGTGTTTAGTGCCTCCTCCTCCAGTGTGTTGCCAACCTTTTGGCTTTTTCTATTGTTTCTTATTCCCCTTAGGCTCCTTACTAGTAATTCTAAAAGCACAGGTAATTCTAAAAGTGGTATGAACTTTTCCCATTTCTATTCCTACTTCTCAATTGAAATTTTGCATAATGAAACAAAAAAAATCTCAAAGGCAACTAACACCAAAGCAATTCTAGTGCCAGAATGTAAAAGAATGCATTTGTGAAGAAATCAAATAAAGGAACTTTCATACTATTGTAAACAATCTTAATTGTTGAAGTAAAACTCTATGTTTATCCTTAGTATAGGTGGTGGCAGTTTAACAAATGGGCCCTTGAAAAGATATGCCTTCTAAATGATTTTCCTTCTCACACTGAGCAATCATTCTTGTACTCTCGCAATCTACTTGCACTAGTGCAGGTACATAGCTTATGTGAGCAGTATTTTACACTTATACTAAAGAATTATGTCTTCATGTAGGGGCTCTAAGCCTCAAGGCCTGGAGCACTCTGTTCCTATAACAAGACACTGGTCCTTATACCAGAATAGAGCTTCCTACACCAAGTATTCCAATTTTCTTTTGGGAAAACAAAAGATCATGTTAACTATAAAAAAACTGAAAATGCAAGTAGAATCTGGAATAATATTGCAATCGAAAAAGAATGCTTTAATCAACTAAATCTCGAAAATAGAAATAAACTTTTAAGATAAAAACAATATTCAAAAGTTAAAGCAAACTTTCTTCAGTCAAAGGGTTTTTCATGCAATCAAATCTAACTCGAAATGGTTCACTATAATATTCCATATTACTTTGAATCCTTTTCCTTAAATCGTGAAGCGAAAATACAAATTAAGATATGCAACAACGTTCTTTTCTATTTCATGAAGTTATTCTTAATCTTTAAGAATTTAACTTTCAGTATTAGAGATGACTCCTTCGGATGATAAATGCTTTCTTTGTAGAAATAAATTAAATCATATAAAGGAAAAGAATGAAACACTTGTTTTAAATGAACTAACAAACCAAAGTGCAAAATCCTACATGCACTTGCGTAGGAAGGATCTTATCTGCATGATCCAAGCGAAAGCAAACCAGAAAAGAAATTACAGGAAGTAAAGTAATTTAATTTGACTTTCACACAACGGATCCGTTCACACTTGACTGTTTTAATTAAATAAGTCAAAATTCATAAGCAAGCATGAAATTAAGATTCAAAGCACACTTCTGTAAATAAATAGAGTTAACATACCTTTAAGATAACAAAAGCAAGAGGGTAAATGAGTTGGGTTGGCTGGGCCCTAGCCAACCAGCTCGTTTCCCGTTTTAGGAAACGAAAACCTTCAACACGTTACTAACACATCAATGAAGAATTATAACGTAGAATGATAAAATCATGGTGCAACTTCTTGTATTAATTCCGATCAGAAAATATAAATTTGAGTTCAAGTCCAGTCCAAAATGAGGGCGACAACGAAATTAAAAATAAACCAGAAATTTCAACTATACTGCTACCGCTATCGGTTGCTAACCTAGTTCTATCTGAAAGCTACATTTTATACAACCCTTTGGCCTGTGGTCGTAACCAAAAATTACGGTCGTTCCAAATCAAGCCTTTTAGCTGAAACAAAATAACAAAATTAAGCTAGCGGCTATAATAAGGTGCGAACTATTCATTGGTTGTAGACTTGATCCTCAGCCATATCCCTGACTATCCTCTACTTTGAGTTCAACTCCAGATGACCGCAACCGAGCTAGACGACATGGACCAAGATTCCCACGTGAATTGATCGAACTATTGAGGAGATCACAGAACGGATAGTTGCTAGTGGTGTAGGAATCTACCTGCACTAGATAAAGCTAGTATAACTATTAGTACTTTAGCTTATCAAATACTTTAGGAAAGTAAATATAAGTTACAAGAAATATTAAAGGCATGAAATCGATTTAAAATAATTAATTAAGCACATAATAAACCTTAAACATGAAATATGAAGTTTATATAGGAATAGACAGTATTCTTGGACTAGTGCAGGAATGAGGAGGTTTATGTAGATAAACAAAGGTTAATGATTGTGGTTTTGTAATAGGAAGGGGGTAAAAATGGGGCATTTTAGCCTACCAACATCCTCCCATCCCTAAGATTTTGTGTGTCCTCACACAAACTTTACCCACTGCAAAAATATTCAACATAGGGAGCCATATTTCAATCCTGCACTTGGATACTGATCCATGCCTTCATTACCTTCGTCTTCTTACCTCATGCTTTCTTAAGTTTTTTGGTCACCTTCTTGAGGCGGTTTTAGCATTTATAAGCCCGAAACTTCCATATCTACAGTTGACATTTTTGTTCTTTTACCTCTTCTGCCAACTTTATCTTGCTTTGCTCCTACCAAGTCTGCTCCCTCATGGCTTTGTTAAATGCCTCCAAGTCATGAATTTGTTGTTTGAGCTCTACTATCCAGTTATTCAGATAGAGGGTAGAGGTCTCTGTTTCTAGCTCATCTAGTGAAAGCACTTTCTCTGCAACTAATTCGAAACATGTACCATCATTTCCAAGATCAAATTCATCTTGGCCATCCAACATCTGCATCATAATATCACCAAGGGTTTCAATGCCAGGGGCTTCAAAACCTTTCTCATTCACCTCTTCAGGGGCTTCAGTACCCTATTAATTCAATTCATTAGGGATTTCAGTGCCTTGTTCATTCACTTCATTAGGGATTTCAGTACCCTGTTCATTCACTTCATCAGGGGCTTTTGTACCCTATTCATCAAAGTTGTCGAGGGTTTCTATGTGTTGTACCTCGTCATCTACCTGACCCTCTGCCAGGTCTTTGCTTACACTTAGTGTCATTCTTTTCCTCTTCAATTTATGAAGGAAGGATGACAAGAGTATGTCATCATCCTTCTCTGCATTTTCTTCATTCACCACAGTGTGAGCTACTGCATCTACAAGAACATAGAGGTTGTGATCTCCAGGTGAAGCTTGGGGTGTCTCGTCAATCAAAATTGAGGAACTAGACTGAGCGTGACTTTCCCCCAAAGAGAGAGTCATTTTCTTCTTCGAGGTCTTTTTTGTTCTTGCTTTTGCTGAAGACGGGGCTTATTAAAGATATTTCTCCCCTACTTGCACCCATTTGTCCTTGATTTTTGTCTTGGTAGGGTGCAGAGTCTCAAATTTTCTCTTCTTGCTTGCACTTTTTCCAGTTGACTCACCTGCACTTCTGTCTCGAAATTATTTGAAGAACACCTCTGAGGTTATTTCCTTAGCCTCCAACTCTTTCTTGACTAGGATTGCAATGAGCTCGTGATGGTATATTTTATCTGCAACTCGGCTTGCACTCCCGTTCTGCACTCCTTTCGCCATTTTCTTTAAATTCTGGAGCAGGTAATAAGGGAAATTGATGCATTTCCCCGATTCAAAATGTAGAAACAACCGGATATGGTACGCGAACGTTAATGTGTAATGCCCCTCAATGGTCGGAAACTTCTGTAATATATATAGGAGGTCTCGTCATTTTCCAAGCATGGCGCTCTGCGGAAGCCCTTTCTTCGAGTCGACTTTGAGCTTCTGATCAACCACAAATCAACGCCATCTTTTCTTTTCGATCCTCTCCTTTTTAAATAATTTCCCCCCTGCAGTTGACAAGCCTGTAGCTCCCATTATATATTCTTCCATGCCCTCAAATTCTAGTGAGCCTACCTTAGCTCGACCTTCCTTGAATGTCCTTGTGAAATCCAGAGCCAAGATTGTATCGAACCCATCAAATTTATGTAAGAATGGGAGAAATCCTAATTCTTGCAATAGTACAAGACTACTTCGATATTCGGCCATCTATTCTATCTCCTTCATAGATGATGGTTCATGTCTCACGGGAGCCATCTTTGTTTTGAATCCACCTTAATTCTCTATCACAACCTTAGGAAGATTTCACACTGCGGAGTGGAAAGGAGCTGCTGAGAATTTTATGATGGAGATCCTACCATTCCACTGTCTTGTTGATCGCTTCCATACAATCAAGTTCAATCATTAAAATCACCCCTTTGGGACAGATTCACACACGTATAAATCTACTACGGGCAGAACATGATAATTGGAGGAGGCTGAAATTTTTGCGGTAGCGGTGTAACGGTCATGGGGGTTCGGATTATGAGGTAAGGCTATCAACAACAAGTGATGGCGGATCTTTTCAAGTGGAGGTAAGTGTGGGATTTCAGGTGGATCTGTACTATCCCCATTTACCTCATAATTGACATAAGGTGTACTTCGATACTCATTAAAAAGATTATATGTTAGAACCTAAAATATCTTGCACTTTAAATGATTTCTCCTAAATTAGAAAATGATAAAGAAAATTCTTAACCATAATTTAAATAATACAATGCTATGATCTATCACTGTGGTAGTCATTCATCTGCAGAAAATAAAAAGTAAATTTCATCAAGCATTTTGCATCAAGTGCTCTTGTACTGTGTTAACCATTTCTACACTGTGTTGTCACAGTTAGGATCCTTCTTGCACTAATCATGGTTGGACTGAACTTGCTTGCAATGCAACGTGCTTGCACTACTCCTGCTTTCACTGCAACATGCTTGCACTGAACCTGCCTGCACCAATCATGTGTGTTCCTACACCAAGGATTTCTGTAGCATTGAAGAAAGGGGGGATAACAAAATTCTGACATAACTCAATACTTTGGCTAGACTAGAATTTTGTTATCCTGAATATACAAGAGAAGATTTATTCTCCATTCTTTGGTGTTTCGTGAGCATGCCTTTTGATCTCACTGTATCAGATCTTGCAATCGATCCATGAGGGAACAAAGAAGTGGAAAGGGGTGATTTTCCGAATGGCAGGGAATATTATGATAGGGATTTCAAGAAAAATACTACCAAGGGGGATAAACGAAAATGGGATGTGGAAAAAAATTCAAGGGGCAAAAGAGGGATTTTAAAAAATCGGAAAGGGATAATTTTTTAGAAGAAAAAGGAGGGTGATCCATTATGGGATTAGGAAACTAAAAATAGAGGGAATTATGAAACTAGAAAATAGAAGAAAGGTAGAATTTTATCTTCATGATCAGCTTCCACTGGTGCCGGAAAAAGTAAATGCAGCGGGAATTAAGCGTTTACTTGGATAAAAATTTTCATGCTAGTTACCCCAAAATTGGGTAAGGGTTGGGTTCCTTGAACTTTCTTCTTCTTGGTGACAGCCAGCATATATAAAAATCAAGTAACATTCCCTTTTTATTGAAATTTCAATCTTCCTGCCAGTATGCTAGTTTTCAGGTTGATCCTTCTACAATTATGTCAATCAACTGATTTTCATAATTATAGGATTTTTAAATTTTTTTATACTTTTTTTTTGTCATTTTTATTATTATATGAGGAAAATAAAGAATAAGATCTTCAACAGGTTGGTGTTTCCACCTACCAACTCCTTTTCATATTTCTATTGGACTTGCTGCATAAAATCTCCTTTAGTAAGGGGCTGAAAATACACCTTCAATCCATACCCATTTACCAGGAACACGAAATTCCGTCCATTAATAGTTTTAATTTCTACCGCTCCATTATCAAACATTTTGAACACCTCGTAAGGTTCCACCCATCATGTAGGGAATTTCCCTTTGAAATATTTAAATCTAGAATCATAAAGGAGTACCCAATCACCTAGTTGGAACTGCTTCTTCCGGATAGACTTGTCATGCCACTTCTTGCATTGTTGTTGAACCAAGATGTTCTGCTGAACAACATCCCTTCGAAATTCATCTAACTCATTCAACTGTAGAAGACACTGCTATTGTGCTTTAGAGAGATCTAGCCCTAATTGGATTACAGTCCTGAAAGTCTTGATCTGGAATTCTATCGGCAATAGAACTTGTTTCCCATACACCAGCTCATATGGTGTGTGTCATGTGTTGTTCCTCCAAGTGGTTCAGTATGTCCACAAGGCTTTTGGTAAATTGTTAGCCCAAACCTTTCTGTGAATATTTATTGTCTTTGTGAGGATGGACTCAATCGCCTTGTTTGTGGACTCCACCTAACCATTTGCTTGTAGGTGATGCGGTGTATATTTCCTATGTTAGATTTTGTACTGCTCCATCACACCCTGTACCAGATTAGAAATAAACCACGGTCCATTGCCAGAAACAATTTCTCTAGGCATACCAAATGTAGTAAAGATTTCAGTAAAAAGAAAATCAACAACAACTTTTTCAGTAGCAAAAGAAACAGATTTAGCTTCTACCCATTTTGTAACGAAATCTGTACAAACCAAAATATTCTTTTTATTTAATGATGTTGGATTTATTGGTCGTACAAAATCAATGGCCCATTTTTCAAAAGGCTCAATCATAAACTGAGGACATAAAGGCATTTCATTGGTTTGATTAGGTTGGCCAATTCACTGACAGTTGTCACATCGCTTGACATATTGTTTGGCATCCTTAAACAAGGAGGGCCAAAAATAGCCAACTCGTAACACTTTGTATGCATTCTGCTTATCAGTGAAGTGACCTCTGCAGGGTTCATCATGGGAAGATTTTCAGATATCAAACACTTCTTCCTCTCTTACACATTTACAGATAATAAGATCTGGTCTAGTGTAAAAGAGATCTCCTTGAATCCAGGAATATGCAACACTTTTCTGTATGATACTCCACTTTTCACGAGCGAATAAGTGAGGTCGTGCTTTTCCAATGACTAAATAGTTAGCTACGTCAGCGAACCATGGGGATTTTGTCAACACAGCAAAAATATGTTTGTAAGGAAATTCATCATCAACAGGAATTGCTTCACCATGATTATTTAATTTTGAAAGATAATTTGCTACTACATTAGATTTTCCTGGTCTATCAATAATAGTAATATTAAATTCTTGTAACAATAATAACCACCTAGTCACTCTACGGCTAGTTAATGGTTTATTCATCAAATATTTTATTGTGGAATGGTCAGTGTTAGCCCTGAGATGCAGTGCTGACTTTTGGAAGGTCAAAGAGGGGCTCGGTCTGATCTGTTGTTCTCAAAGGGGCCCCACTTGGGTCATTTATTCCCTTTTTTTCCTTACCTGTTCAATTGCTTCCCATTTCCTTTGTTCACCCTCTTACCCTGAAAAAATACTCCCTTTTGGCCTTAGCCCCAAGCACAAATCCAAAGTACCCATAAAACCGATCATATGCCCTTGTGCGCTCATAAAACACCTCGCTGCATCCACGCTGTTGATCTTCTTCCACCAATCCAATGGCCCACTTTCCTCCTGATAAAGGCAACCTGCCTGATCGGCCTCCATCGTCAGATTAGCCCCGCCAGATCCAATGATCATTTCTCTTATCACACGGAAAACTAGTGCGGGCAGTACTAGCGCGATATGGGCGGTTTTTCTCTCCCCTCTTCCGCTACGTGTCATTCATTGAATGGAATCGTGCGGATTCTGACAATTACCACTCACCTCCCAATGTCCGTGTGATAAAAACCATTACCGCTCAAGTTAAACCACACCACCCGTTAGTGCCTGCACACCTCCGTTGCCCGACAACCATCCAATCTACCTGCCCGAAGATCTAGTGGCCCGGACATATCCCACTCCCACCACGACCGCTAGCCTCTGCTAACCGATCTCCGCCACTCATCTCCCTTGATCCGACAGGCACCATCCGCGATCATCCCAGCCGTTCATCTGCCCAGGCACTCCATCCCCACGTCTAGTCTAACCCCAACAACTGCATTAAATAGAGAGCATGGCCAAATGGAGAAAAGGACACAGCACAACTCAGTCACCAAATTTAACAGTCATGGAACTCCTCTACCATGATCAGTCCAACCACCTGAAGGAAAGTGCAGTACCAGACTGATGGATTTTTTGAAATAGAGAAAGAAACTACATTCAAAGACGCTATCAGATAGTTAAATGTAGTTTGTGGTTAATTAAGACACCTCCATCCCTAAGTGGCCAAGGCCATTGTAATGTTAAATTATAAATAGCCAGGAAAAAGACGTAACTAGGGTTGGCATTTGATGTAAGGTTCAACTTTTGGAGACTGTAGACACTCTGTAACTTGCAACGTCTCATCTTCATTTTCAGCAATGCAAGCTTCTTTTGCTGTTACATGCTCACTGTCCATTTCTTCTCTGTTCTAAGCTTGTGCATGTGGCACTGTATTCATGATTGCTTCCATGTTTAATACTAGATAACTGTCATCTTATCTTTGTATTGAAATATTGAATGTATCAGTGAGTAGGCCACTCAGGTTTCTTCTGTGTCTGATGCAAAACAACTGTCATCTTGTCTTTGCATTGATAGATTAGATCTACAAGTTTCTTTACTGGTTGTAGCCGGCCATCACATGGTTGTGTGTATCTACTGGTGTGGTCAGTATTCTCCATATTCACCTAATTCCTAAACTGTTGAGCATTGGTGGTCTAAAGCCTTGTAGTCTGAGGGTGTTCATGCATGTCTGGAGTGAAAACAGAGTAGAAGTGGTTATCTGGCTTGAACCAAACCATCATCCCTTCCAATAAAATTCTGCAAAAATAGTTTAATTTATATGTTACCAGGCATCTCCGAGCTACAACCTAGGAGAGTTTCCTGGAATCCTAACATAATTGGCACCATTGATGGGGAGAGGAGATTGAAGCTCAGCTTCCCTGGGAGAACGACATAGATCCAGCTTTGATGATAGAAAAAGTCTGGACACATTTTTGGTTGTAATCATCTATCTGGCGACTCTATTGGAGGTTGAACTTCTTGGCAACTCCACATCACAGTTATAGCTCGGTTTGTGAAGCACACTCAAAGAAATCCTCAGAAATCACCAGCTGACCCAGTACCTGATCCTGAGAAGATTATCAAGAAAAGAAAGACATCACAAAAGGGAGCATCCGGATCAGGTAAACCTAAACAATCTTATGCATCTCTGCAGGAAAGGCTTGTAACAAAGCACGTACATATTGAGAATATAACCTCTAGCACTAGCAGGGAAGGAAAATTTTCGAAGATTCATAAAGATCCTTATTCTTTAGGTCCTCCTTTGGATTTTAGCCCAAGGGAAACCTCCCCTCCTGTCCATCATATTACTTTAACCCTATCAGTCATTTCTCAATTCACTACCTTTCAGATTGCCAGCACTCATTCATCTACCCTAGTCATGGCAGGCCCACAAGAACCCACCAAAATGGAAAGAATCATAGCTGCTAGGTATGGATCCTCGATATTGCCTACTCCTCTGAATCCCATGCCTGTAGGAGAGTATCAGAAGTACATGCCTAAGTTCACTGGGATAGAGGGAGTTACAGCAGAGGAACATCTTGAGTCATTCTATAGCTATGCTGATAACCTAGATATTAGTGAAGATGATGTGTGGATGAGAGTTTTTGTCCAAGGCCTGGATGGAGAGGCTAGAAAATGGTTCAAAGAATTAACCCCTAGCTCCATAACCAACATTGAGGCCTTAAATGATGTGTTCCTAAAGCATTGGGAGGATAAGAAATATCTACTCTATTATCATACTAAGTTTGGCAACCCAAAAAGGGAAAATGGGGAGTCATTATCCGATTTCAATAAAAGGTTTAACCGCATGTACAACAAGATACCAACTAAAGTGAAACCTACTCCCACCTCTGCCAAGCTCACCTATGCCAATGCTTTTGATTCTGACTTCTACCTGCTATTGAGAGAAAGAAGATGTGATTCCCTGACTAAGATGCAAGATGCAGCCTTGGAAGTAGAGTCCAACATCATGGCCGCAAAGAAACTCAAGGGACATGTTGACCGGAGGAGACAGAGGGGTGAATCTTCTTCATCTTCAGACCCCAAAATAGACAAAATGACCAAGATCATAGAGTCATTGGCCTCTGAAATCTCCAAGCTGAAGGTTGAGCAGCATTCAGGGAAAGGAAGGGTTCCTAATACATTTTCTCCTAGAAATCCAAATCCATACAGAAGAGCAAATGAACAGTTGCAGATAATGCAAAAGGGAAGAGAGGCCAGTGAATAACAGAAAGTGAAGATTCCTTTCCAAAACGTATTCACGGAAGAGGAGCAGTTTGATGAGGAAGATGAGACCCACTGCATGGAAGAAAAAGGCAGTGCTTCCTTTTTGACATTAGCTGCCTATGGGGAGTCATTACTCAAGGGCTAGACCGACCAGGGGTGGGACAGAGAAGCTGTTCTATAAACTAAAAATTAGAAGAGATATAACTTGAGGTCAAGGATGAGTAATGGAAAAGAAATCCCTGCCAGAGAGCTGTTGTTCCTGTAGAGCATCAAGTTAACAAGAAAAAGTGACCAGCATCCGATCCCAACATCCTTAAAGCAGCGGCTCAAGAGGTAAGAGGTCCTGACAAGTCCCCTTCCCTTTTTGGTTTTGAATCACAAGTCTAGAAGTTGAAAATATCTATACCTCTTGTTAGGATTCGAAGAAACTCTCCTAGGTTGTAGCTCGGAGATGCTTGGTAACATATAAATTCAACTATTTTTGTGTTGGATGAATGGAAGGAATGATGCTTGTCCAAGCCAGATAACCACTTCTACTTTATTCCACTCTAGACATGCATGAACACCCCCAAACTACAAGGATTTAGACCACCAACTACTCATGTGATCATCGGCTATAACTAGTAAAGAAGTTTGCAAATCTAATCTACTAATGCATAGACAGGATGAAAGCTCTTGGCACTAGATAGAAAGAAACCTGAATAACTTATTCAATGATACATTCAACAATCTAACACATAGATAGGATGACAACTTTCTAGTGCTAAACCTTAAAGATCAAGAACACAACATATAAGGCACAGCTTAGAACAGAGGGAAATGGAAAATGAGTAGTTAACAACAAAAGAAGCTTGTATTAGCTAAAAATGAAGACAAGACGCTGCAAGTGACAAATATCCACAATCTCCAGAAGTTGAACCTTACATCAAAACATCAACCATCAACCTTGATTACATCTTGGTTCTGGGTATTTATGGATTTACAATATGAGGGCACTTGGCCATTTAGGTATGGAGGGGTCATAATTGACCACCAACTGCATTTAACTGCCTGATGGAGTCTTTGAATGTGTTCGCTTGCTTCAGTGGAAGAATTCGATCTGTTCAGGTGCTGTGCTATCCTCTTAGGAAGTTGGAGTGTTCATACCAGTGAAGCTCCATAACTAATAAACTCAGCTGCAGGGTCGTGCTCTATCCTTTTCTCCCTTAGCCATCCTATTTGTTTAATATGGTTGTTGGAGTTTGTCAGTGACTGGTACCGGTAAGCTGGTCACCTTCCTCATTCAGGCAAATGGAGTGGTCAGAGGACGTAGACTGCATGGGCTAGTGGACAAGTCAGATGAGTGGAAAGAATAGCCGTCGGATCGAGGAAACAGATGGCGGAGATGGCTCGGCGGAGGATATCGGCTGAGGTGGGAGTGGATTGAATTTAGGACGTTAGATCTTAGGCGGCCAGATCCAATGGTGATCGGGAGGCGGAACTGCACAGTAGATATCGGGTGGGGCGGATTGGTCAGGTGGTAAATGGTATTGATCGCACCACTTTTGGGCCCTGGGCGGTAAAAGGATAGGACCGTGTAATTCCACTCAGTGCTTGACACATAGCGGTGGATGAGAGAGGAAAACTGCTCTCATCGTGTGCTAACATTCCATCACTTTGTGGGCACGATAAGTGCGAAGGCTGTCTGATCTTGGCGGATATGATTAGACGGTTGGGGAATGGTCAGGCGGGTCGCTTTATCGGGCCTGACGGGAGCCGTTGGATCAGCAGGAGGAAATCAACGGTGGGGAAATGATGAAAGGCCTTTAGCGAGCGCACGAGGGCATATGGGATGGTTTTATGAGGGTTTTGGCTTTGCGCTTGGGGCTAAAGCTAAAAGGATTTTATGTCGGGTTTAGAGGAAAAATAGAGGAAACAGAGGTGAAGGAGAGTAAGCGGAGCAAAGGAAAAAGGGGAAAATGACCACTGTGGGCTTTCCTTTGAGCATAAGGAAACCAACCAAGCTTATCTCTGACCTTCAAAAACCATATTTATATAGCAAAACTAACACTGGCTCCTTCTGGGGATGAGATCCTCCCTATGAGGTCTCGAGAACTGTAGATCATTGCCTTTCCTACAAAAACCAGATTAGCGAATTTTCCTAGTGTTCCATTGGGAATGGAGTCTAATTAAGCCTATAATAAAAATGTAAGAAGAACATATTTACAATGTTGAGGCCAAACGACCTTAATCAACATAGATTTTCAAAAATCGCCCATTTACTGAGCCATCAAAAACTGTTTCTCCTTCTATACTTTGCAGCATGAAGGTGTTGTTCTCTTGGACCTGAGTAATGATAAAAGGGCCATTCCACATGGCATCGAACTTCCCATGGTTGCCTTTCTTCTCCTTCAGTGCATTTTGTTAGCTCTGCTACAGTTTGCAACATTTGATATATAAAATCAGGTCAGGCAGTGCTGGTTTGGGTTGCAGAGCGTTTGCAGCAGTTTATTTTATCCTTCCCTTTAATTTGCCTTATTCCCTTATAACTCCCCACACCTCTGTTTCCGCCTCCTCTTTGGTTCTCCTTATTCTCCCTTAACCCATTATTTCCTTTTTCTGTAATCCTTTATAAAGCCTGCCTAAACCCTTCTTTTCCCAGTTCCCAGGCATTTTTGTTTAAACAACTATAAACCCCGATAACCTATTTAAACCCTGTTTAAACCTATTCTTCATTTAGTCCCAGGTGCAAAGTTAAACTTAGGCCTTGGTGAAATAACCACGTGCATATGAAAATACTATTGGTGGGCCCTCACCTGTCACATCACCCAAAGCACGTGCGCGATTATCCACCACTGTCCAATCCTCCGCTTTGTGATCTAACGACGTACACAGCCCCCACCCTGCGAACCTGCACGTCCGATAGCCCATGGGGAAGCGGTTTCCCGCCGGACCCTACAGCCATGTGTCTCATCCTGATTGCATCGCGCACCACGGTATGATTACCACTCATTCCCGTAAAGCGGTGTGATAAAAACGCTTACCGTCACCGTATCCTCCTCTCGCTCGTTAACGCTCATGTAGCTCCCACTCTCGATAGTCGTCTGATCGTCCATCCCGCCATCAGACAACCCACGTGTCTCCATTCACATTACCTCTCGATGGCCTCCATAATCTAATCTCAGCCGTCAATCTGCCAGATCTAACAGCTTGCATTCAATCGCACTTCCGTTTCCTCTCGACACTGCCCGCCAAGAGATCTCGGTTGTCCATCTGAGTAATCCAGTGATTCATACTCGTTCTTGGCTCTTGTCCATTTTCAATGCAATTTTCATGTTTTTGGCAGTCCTGTGCACCCGAAGGAGAAAGGAGCCCATGATTCAATACTCTGCATATTAAATCCTCATCTACCACATTCAAAGAACATCATGGCCAAGGATGAGAAGGACAATCCTTGAGTAGTTCAATGACTGCAACAATTATTGAAATTCATTCAAATAATACTTCACCTATTCAGGAAGGACAAAAAAGTACCAGTAAATGTCAAATTGATCCATTAAAACAATCAAATTGTATCAAAGACCATACCTGATAGTAAATGTGGTTGGTGATTAGTTATTACCCCTCCACGCATAGGTTATGCATAGCGATTTTGTAATCAACCTCCATATATACCCAGAAATAGAATGTAAGAGGGTTGATGAGTGTTATCTTAGTGTAAGGTCAAACTTCTGGAGACTGTAACTACTGTGATACCTGCAGCTTTTGGTCTTCATTTTTAGCTAATACAAGCTCTTTTGTTGTTAATTGCTCACTTTCCACTTCTTCTTTGTTCCAGATTGTGCCTGTTATGCATTTATTTATGTGTTGTTGATGTTTAGCATTAAAGGGGTTGTCATCCCACCTTTGTGTTATAATTTAGTATGTATTATTGAATATGTATGCAGGTTTCTGTTATTTTAATGCCAGAGCGCTGTCATCTTGTCTGTGCATTAAGAAATATATTTACAGACCTTTTAACTGGTTGCAGCTGGCCATCACAAGGTCCTGTGTTTTAGAGTCAGTCTTTACATCCCTCTGTCAGAGATCATTTCTATTTTTGCATTTCATTTTTATGTATCTCGCTCGATTCACCTAGTTGCATTCCGTTAGGAGCATGCCATAATCTAACGAAAGGGCTTTGTCATTCATTCCCCTCATGTCTTGTACCTGTTGGCTTAGGTCTTTTCATCAATGTTTATTAAAGTCCATGACAGTCAATCTTTGATCTTTTAATGGGAAAAGAGTCATGTCAATCATAGGTCTAGGGTTTCACAAATTGACTCGTTAAAGTGTCCAAATGCCGGCAGGCCAGAGGGAGGTTCTACACATGTTTTCTATTTCTCGAATTTCATCGTCATATTGATGGATTATGACTCAACATTTTGTCTTTTGTAACATTTTCAAAATTTTTTCAGTTGATTTCTTCAGGCGCAACCCTGGTCTCCTTTGCCAAATTCCATGTCAGCTATCCCTACCAAAAATTGCCAAGAATTTCATCATTTCAGTCAAAAAATCAAAAAGGAAATTTAAAAACAGAGTTTTATTAAAATGGAAAAAGTGCCAATGCGAAAACATTACAAAGATGGGTCTTTGAGAGTTAAAAATAAAATCCATGTCTTTATAAAGATATTTTCATGAAGATCAATGTCATTTGCATGCCAAGACCAAAGAGAAGCAACTCAAAGCAAATTGGTTGAGTTAGTGTGTGATTTGGGTGAAGTTGGAGGAAACTTGGCTGGCGTGGCACATAGAGCAGGTGGCGCGGCGCACCGAGGAGACGCGGTGCACTAGGAGAAGTTGCGCAGTGTAATTTTGAACGGGCGCCATGCACTGGGACGATGCGGCGCATTGGGCAAGCTGCGCGTCGCACTCAGCTGTGTGGCCCGAAAAATGCCATAACGACCTCCAAACGCCAAAATCGTGCCATTTTCTCTTGAATTCAAGTAGGTTGAGCTCCTCCTTCACTGTTCACACATTCAAGGTTATGGTGTATGTTATGGTTTATGTGTTGAGCTTCCAAATAAACGATCAAACCCTATCATTTTGAATTCTTCACATATAAGCTTCTGCCTAGGGTTTCAAAACTTGTTTGCCACCAAGGTTACACTTTTCCATTATTTCTTTTATCCTTGATTCCCTTTGTTCCTTGACTCCATTGTTCCCCATCCCCTAAAATTACTAAACCCCTATCCCAAGTTCCCTTTCCCAAACTTTTAAATGTGAAAACCGTAAACCCTATTCCCACACCTAAATCCTAAACCCTCTCCCATATTTCCCAAAAAAATCTCTCCCTATAATTCCTAATCCCTTAATATTATTTCCCCTTCCTAACAGTCCCTGTTTCATTTGTTTTCCCCTTTGGTGGCAGAGTTTGCACACATCACTAAAAGACAGTTCAGCACAGTTTTCTTACACCAACATCTTTTTCCCAAGGCAGTTTGAAAAACAACAGTCATGGCATCTGAGCATTCATCGGATTATGAAATGGAAACCCAAAGTGACTCCCCCACAGAGGAACATGCACCCCGAAGGCCTCATAGAGGAGGTAGACAAATCAGAGAAGAACCAGTCACCCTCACTGAATTACAGGCCTGCCCTCTTGCCATGTTTTGTTTCCAGCATCAGTCATGCTATGAGTTTTGTCAAAAGGTGGCTAATGTCAATTTCATCATGAGTTGGCTCGTCTATTTGTGCTGCATTTACATGGAGATCAAGCTACCTTAGCCGGTGTCACCTTCACACTTACACCAGAGTCTGTCTCACTAGCAACCAACATACCAAATATTGGGGAACCACGGACCAAGAGGAAGAAGATTGACCGGCAGCATTATAAGCCATACATTAAAACCGGTTTCTTGAGGCAGCTCAAGAGAGTGTTTCCATTCCGATATCTGAAAGATGAATATGCTCCACTAATGAAATTGATCATGAAATATTTCAGCTGTGAGGGATGGTTCTCTCGTCTATATGATTATCACATCAGGTTGCTCATGCATTTCATTAGGGCACGGATGATGAACATTTCGTATTTCATTTGCCAGAACATAGAGAGGATGACCACACTTGTGCAGCACAAAACCCCTCAGCAGCAACTTAACAATGTTTATCATTTTGCTCTTATTAATATTTTGGTGGTTCATCAGCTTGGATTACAGGGCATCACTTGGGATGATTTCATCTCTCGTGACTTCTTCAGAGCTTCACAGGGATTATCATAGGTCAAGCATGAGACAGGTGGTCCTTCTCATCAGTATGAGCACCATGAGACCGCTAGTGTACCGGTATTCATCACATATCAGAGGGGCACTAGACATTTGTTTGCAACAACGAAGCGAGTGTTATCTCCACCCGGGGTGGAAGGGGCCTCGCTTCCTCCATCAGCATCACAGGTACAGGACAAAGGCAAGAGGCCAATGCAGGATGAGGGGCCTTCAGGTGAACAAGATACCTACTTCATTCTCATTCATGATGATGATACAGATACGGGCTCACAAAGTGCCAAACTTAGGGAGATCATCCAGGAGCAGCAAACAAAGATCCAAGCCTTATCCCTTGACTTGGAGAGAGCTAAGTGGACTATGAAATACTTGGATCAGAGGAACAAATAGCTTGAAGATCAGCAAGCAATTGTGGAGTTACAAAACATCTGCGAGAATCGCCAAGCTGCACAAAGGAGAAGAATTGAGCTCACGTCATTGGAGCAAGAGATTAATGAGGATCGGGAGTCTAATCTCGAGAGAATAAACATCCACTTGGAGAGACTACTGGACAAGTCTAATAAGGACCATGCATTGCTGAGACACATGGCTTTCCACTACATGGCACAGAACAAGGTCTGCAAGGCATGAATCAAGAATTTAAAGGCAAAATTAAAGAAGGCAATAAGGAAGCAAAAGAGGCAAAGGGAGCTTGATCGTCTTCAGATATTGGCCGAAGCCTCTTTAGCCCAGCATGACACTTAATGAAGAAGCTCTAGCCCAAATTTCAAGAAATTTGGGGCATTTTTGGCATTTTTGCCAAATTTTGGCACAAAAAACAAGGGTTTTCTCCCTATGCGCCGCGCCACGTGGCGAGCGCTTTTGCTAGGGAGCTCCAAATTGCAAAAAGTTTACATCATTGGATTTGGAATGAAAAATCATGATTGCTAGTGCATGGCCAAGAGAGTCCTCAGGATGTCAAAAACACTCACAAAATGACCTCTCTGCCCCTATTTTGACACACAAGAAGCAGTCTTGGAAGATTGCAGTTTTGGAGGGGCAAATGACATCCAAATTGAAAATTTTCACTTGGGTTGGAAAGTAGACAGGTAGGTATTTTCAATGAGCTATCTTGGGCTCAATTTGGACTTCAGGAAGTGCCTCAAACTCAGCCTCAAAGTGGCACAATGCATAGAGGATTTGGCGCGACACATAGAGGATTTTTGCTTAATTTTTCACCTTCCAGCTCAAAAATTCGGCCAGTTTGACTAGTTTTGCTTTTTAATGTAATTTTTGATCTGTCTTGATGTAATTGGATAAACATGATGTAATTTTGGCACTTATTTACTTGTTCTAGAGGATTCATTCACTAAAAAGTTAAAATTTAATGAATGAATCAGTTTCCTACCTTATAGAGGCAAGTTGTTTTGATTGCCTAGATTTTAGTGCTTTGTTTAGAATTGGTTGAAACAACTCCTAGAATGATGAGCTCGACCCCTAGAGGAAAGGTAATGGGTTGGGATAGTCTATATCATGTAATTCCTAAGTCATTTTCAGGGTTGGACACTAGGGATTGCTTTGGCATATCATTGTACATTCTATCTCTGCACTTTTGGCTAAGGAAAGACCAGGGTTTTGCAACACTGTTTGGGATCCATGTGGCTTTATGTTTTGATGGTGTTCTTCTCTAAGTAATTGTAAGTTCATTAGTGTTATGTGTATCATTTTCCTGTCTCTTCTTCTGAATTTGAACAAATGAGTGATTAAGGTAGAATCCATTAACTGCTATGCTCTGCCTTTGAATTTGTTTAAATTTCCATGTTTTCGTCTATTTAAGGAGAATTCTTGAGACTCTCTTTCTATCCTTAGCTCCTCACCAGTCTGATCTATCCATTCAATCACTTTAAAGCATCAAAACGATTTCCTTCCTTGCCCTAATCAGAACTCTGTAGAAACTATGCCTCATCCCCGGACCCAAATTTGCCTGTCCCTTTTTTTCAAGAAAAACCCTCAAAAATTCAAATCAAATCCTTTGCACTTCATACCTAGCCTAAAATTAGTTTGTTATTCAGTCATCTCAAGCCCCATTGATTATCTTTCACTGAGATTGACCCAGCGAGACCCCTCTCCTGTCTTTTCAGCCTGAGGTAAATCAAGGCTCTAACACTGTGCATCTACTGGTGTGATCAGTATCCTCCATCATCACATTTTCCTTAAAAATGTGAGTAATTGGTGGTATAAAGCCTTGTAGTATGGGGGTGTTCACCCATGTCTAGGGTTAATAATAGTAGAAGTGGTTATCTGGCTTAATGTGCAACATTTCTTTCATTCATCCACCATTTTCCAACATTTTTGTTGAGTTTGTAATGTTCCCGAGCATCTCTGATATACAACCTAGGAGAGTTTCTTGGGGTGATAACAATAATTGGCACCGTTGTCGGGGAGAGGAGAATTGAAGCTCAGCTTCCCTGGTAGAATGACACAGATTCAAGCTTTGATGATAGACAAGGTTTGAACATAGTTTTTGGTTGTAATCATCTATCTGGCGAATCCATTGGAGGAATACCATCATTTGGTGATTGAAGTTCTGGCTTAGTTTGTGAAACATACTCGAAGAAATCCTCAGAAATTACCAGCTGAATCAGTGCCTGACCCTAAGAAGACTGTCAAATCAACGAAAGCATCATAGAAAGGGGTATCAGGATCAGGTAAGCCTAAGAAATCGCATGGATCTCTGAAAGATAAAGTTGTAGCTGAAAATATATAGTATGAAGATTTAGAACCCAAAACTATTAATAAGGAAATTCCTTTAGAGATTAATTCAACCCCTTGTGTAGTTAGTTCCCCTTTGAATCTCAGTCCAAAGAAAGCTTCCCATTCAGCCCAAAACATCCCTTTATCTCTGCCATCCATCACATTACTTCCTACCATTCAATCTGCTAGTGTTCCTCTACATATACCAATCATGGCAGGACAACAAGCACCTACGAAGATAGAAAGAATTGTTGCTGCTAGATATGGACCTTTGGTCTTGCCTGTCCCTTTGAATCCTATTCCTGTGGGAGAATATCAAAAATATATGCCTAAATTCACTGGCACAGAGGGACTAACAGTAGAAGAACACCTTGAATCTTTTTACAGTTATGCTGATAATTTATATATAAGTGAAAATGATGTGTGGATGAGAGCTTTTGTTCAGAGCCTTGATGGAGAGGCCAGGAAGTGGTTTAGAGAATTGCACTAGAGATTTATAACAGATATTGAAGCACTAGATGATGCAATTTTGAAGCACTGGGGAGATAAAAAGGACTTGTTGTATTATCATACTGAGTTTGGTAATCTGAAGAGGGAAAATGGTGAATCTTTGCCTGATTTTAATAGGAGATTCAACCGTATGTACAACAAGATACCAGCTGAGGTAAAAGCTACTCCCACCTCTACCAAACTCACTTATGCCAATGCTTTTGACTCTGATTTCTACCTGTTATTGAGAGAAAGAAGATGTGCCACTCTAGCATACATGTAGGATGCAGCCCTAGAAGTAGAGTCCAATATCATGGTTTTAGAAAAACTTAAAAGTCAAGTTGACGGAAGGAGGCAGAGAGGTCAGGCCTCTACCTCCTCTACATCATCTTCAGAGCCTAAATTAGACAAAATGACTAAGATGATAGAGTCATTGGCTGCTGAAATCTCTAAGCTGAAGGTTGAGCAGAATTCAGAAAAAACAAGGTAGAAAAACACATTTGCTCCAAGAAATCCAAATCCTTTCAGAAGAGAAAATGAGCAGTTACAAATAATGTAGAGGGGTGAAGGATCAAAAGAAGATCAGAAATTTAAAGCTCCTTTGCAAAATGTAGTCATGGAGGAGGAACAATTTGAAGAATATGAGGATGAAATTCACTGCATGGAAGATAAAGGTAGTGCTGCATTTTTTACTTTGGCTGCTTATGAAGAATCTTTGTTGCAGGAACAAGACAGTCAAGAGTGGGATAGAGAGGTTGTTCTAGAAACTGAATAGCAGCAAAGATATAATCTGAGATCAAATGCAAAAAATGTCAAAGTGAATCATGCCCAAAGAACTGTTGTCCAAACAGAGTCGCAAAATACTAGGCAAAGAAGACCAGCAGCTAATCCAGTCATCCTAAAAGCTCCAGTTCAAGAGCTAAAATTTTCTGATAAATTACCTTCCATTTTTAGCTTTGAGTCAGAAGTCCAGAAATTGAAAATTTTTGTGCCTCTAGTAGAGTTGGTGAAGAGTGAAGTATTTAGAAAGCCTATCCTTGAAGCCCTTAAGCTAGAAACCACACAAACCTCCACTGACTCTGTCAATTTGCAAGATGACAAGCCCGCCATTGTGCTTAGCCCATGATTGAACCTTCTGATAATAATTCTCCATCTTTTTATGTCTCCTTGACCATTCATGACAAAATCCTCCACAATTGCCTACTAGACACAGGGGCCAGCCACAATTTAATGCCTAAAGCTGTCATGGAAGAGTTAGGCCTTAATATCACCAGACCCTATCATGATTTATTCTCTTTTGATTCAAGGAAAGTGAAATGTCTTGGATTAATTAAGGATCTTGCCATTACCCTAACTCAGCTGCCCATGAAGAGTATGATGATGGATATTGTGGTAGCAGATGTCCCTCCTAAGTTTGGCATGTTGTTGTCTAGAGGGTGGATTAAGAGATTAGGTGGGACATTACAGAATGATCTTTCTTATGCCACTGTCCCAGTTTTTGGAGGAGAAATCAGGAGGTTATATAGAGAAGCATAGTTGGCATATATCATCAGTGATGAGAAGAATCCTACTAATCATCCCATTTATGCAGTGGACACTGATTTTGGAGCATGTATTCTCCAAATAGAAGAATCTCAGAAGACCTCAATGCAAATCAGGAAACCAACAGTTCAGGCCGAGGAAGAGCAAGGAAGTCAAATTTGGGAGATGTTCTTTGATGGAGCATGTTCTAGGGAGACTGCAGGAGCAGGGGTGGTGCTAGTGTCTCCAGAGAAAGAAAGCATTCAACTGTCTTATAAGATGGTTTTCCAAGTCACAAACAATATAACAGAGTATGAGGCTTTGTTGTTGGGCCTTAATGCAACAAAAGACAGAGGAATCAAGAATCTGAAAGTGTTTGGAGATGCTGATTTGATCATTCAACAAGTTAATAAAACATTTCAAGCAAAGCACCCAAGGCTAAAAGTATACAGGGATGAGGTATGGAGAATCAGAGATTCTTTTGATTATTTATGTATTTCATACATTCCTAGAGCCCAAAATCAGTTGGCTGATGCATTTGTTGTTTCTGCTAGTCTATTTATTCCTCCTATGCCTCCCAGACTAGTTTACGAAGTCCAAATGTAGTATAGACCATCCTTGCTTGATAATGTCCACCATTGGAAAGTCTTTCAAGATGATGACGAATTGAGTAGGTTCTTGTAAGTCATTGATGAATTTTCTGAAATGAAAATTGACCAAAAGAATGATGCCTTGGAAGAAAAACCCCAGTCCTAGCTTAGAATTAAAATTGGTAAAAACAACATTGTTCAACTTCCCAGCAATCATATTCCAAAGGGTCTAATTACTCTTGAAAGACTGTTTGACCAGAATGATGTGCCTTACAAAGCTTCCCCAAAAGAAAACCAATCTACAGTTAGTAAGCATGATATAGGAAGTCCAGGTCAACCTAAATGCATACATCTGTCTTCTAATCTGTCTGCTGACCAAACTGCTGAATACTGCAATTTAATGAGGAAATTTGTTGATGTGTTTTCCTGGGAGTATAGTGATCTAAAAACGTATGATAAGAATATAATTCAACATAAAATCCCTCTGGAAAATGACACTATTCCTTTCAAACAGAAGCTGGGACCAATAAATCCTATGCTTCTTCCTCTAATTGAAAAAGAAATTAAAAAATTGTTGGCTGCCAAGATCATTGTTCCTCTTAGATATTCCAAATGGGTAGCCAACTTAGTGGTAGTAAGGAAGAAGAGTGGAGAAATAAGACTATGTGTTGATTTCAGAAATTAAAAAAAATGCTCCAAGAAAGACAACTATCCTCTGCCCAAAATGGAGCATTTGCTGCAAAAGGTCTCAGGAACCAAAGTAATGTCTTTCTTGGATGGTTTTTCAAGCTTTAATCAAATTGCTGTGCACCCAGATGATCACAAAAAGACTGCATTCACCACTCCTTTGGGCACTTTTATGTATGCCAAAATGCCATTTGGGTTGATGAATGCTGGAGCCACCTTTCAGAGAGCTATGGATATAGCATATGTGGAAGAGAAGGATAAATTTGTCCCTATCTACCTTGATTATATAACAATTTACTCCAGTACCCATCAAGATCATTTGCAGCATTTAAAAGAAGTGTTTTTGAAGTGCAGAAGGTTTGGGATTTCAGTCAATCCTAAAAAATCTCAATTTGCTTTAGAAGAAGGCAAGCTGTTAGGACATGTTGTGTCTGCTGCAGGTGTCTGAATTGACCCAGAAAGAGTAAAAGCAATACAGACTTTGTCTGTCCCTAGATCAAAGAAGGATATCCAATCCTTTCTAGGCAAAATTAATTTTGTCAAGAGGTTTATTCCAAATTTTGCATAGTTGGTAAAGCATGTGACCTCCATGTTGAAGAAAGGATCAGAGGTAAGATGGACTAATACAGCAAGAAAATTTTTTGAGTCCATTAAGAAGGCTATTATGGAGGATCCCACATTAATAAGTCCAGATTACAGCAAGGAGTTCCATGTATTCTCATTTTCCTCTGAAGATACCATTGCAACAATGTTATTGTAGGCAGATGAAGAAGGTTCAGAACATCTAGTAGCATTTTTCAGCAAAAACTTGAGGGATGTTGAACTGAGGTATGATATTATTGAGAAACATACATCTGCTCTTATCAAATCCTTAAAAGCTTTCAGAGTTTATATCTTGCATTCAAACATAGTTGCATATGTACCCTCTGCTGCAATTAAAGATGTCTTGACACAACTTGATGTTGATGGAAGAAGGGCAAAGTGGATTGCAAATATGATAGAATTTAATATAGAACTAAAGCCCACCAAATTGGTCAGAGGTCAGGGGCTTGCCAAGTTATTGGCTGAGGAAAATTGCAGGTATTTAGAGATTGATTTCCTATGCACAATTGCTGAAAATGGTCAAACAGATAAAGAAGAGGAAGTAGCTGAACCAAAGAGAAGGCAGTTAGTGGCTGAGAATCTAGCTTCCTGTAATTAGTATTCTGTAATAGTTAATTTCTTGCTGAAGCTAGAAATCCCTTCAGGATTTACTCAAAGTCAAGCTAGAACTTTAAAACTTAGAGCAACTAAATATTGCATCAATGAAAATCTACTCTACTGGAGGGATCCATCTGGAATATTTTTAAGGTGTCTGGACAAGGAACAATCAAAAGAAGTTATGTAGTAGTTTCATTCCAGCATGTGTGGAGGACACCATTATTGGAAAACCACAACCCATAAAATTCTTAGAGCTAGGTACTATTGGCCCACTTTATTTTCTGATGTATTTGTTTTTGTTAAATCTTGTGACAAGTGCAAAAGATTTGAAGGAAAACAACAGTTGAGATCCCTGCCCCTAAAACCAACTCACGGAAAAGGACTTTTTCAGTAGAGGGCTTGGATTTTATTGGAGAAATCAATCCGCATTCAAGTGGCCAGCATAAATAGATATTAGTAGCCATTGACTATTTTACCAAGTGGATTGAAGCAGTCCCTACTAGGAAGGCAGAGCATAATGTGGTCATGAAGTTTTTGACAAAAAATATCTTCAGTAGATTTGGTTGTCCACACAAATTGGTCAGAGACAATGCAGCAACTTTCAGGGCAAAAGAACTGGTGGAAATGTGTGATTCAATGGGTATTAAACTTGTTCATTCCACCTCATATTATCCTCAAGGAAATGGTCTAGAAGAATCCTCTAATAAAAACCTGATAACGATAATTAAGAAGATGTTAGAGGAAAATAAAAAGAATTGGGATTCAAAGCTCAAGTATGCACTGTGGGCTGACAGAGTGACCAGTAAAAAATCCACAGGGAATTCTCCTTTCAAGCTTGTATATAGCACTGAGGCTGTATTTCCAATTCAGCTAACTCTCCCTGTGGAAAAATTCCTTCAAGAAGAGCAGGATGAGGAAGAACACATGGTAAAGAGGATCACTGATTTAGTAGAGTTGCATCAGATTAGAGAACATCTGGTTGAAAAGGCTGCAGCACATCAAAGAAAGATCAAGGAATCCTTTGACAAGAAGGCAAAAAAAGATAAATTTCAAGTTGATGACTTGGTTTTGAAATGGGATGCACTAAAGGAAAAGAAAGGAAATCATGGGAAATTTGATGCTCTCTGGATAGGCCCTTTCATTATTTCACAGATTCAAGGGAACAACACCTTCATATTGAAAAGTATGGGAGGAGAAGCAATTTTTAATGGCCAAGTTAATGGGCGGTTTTTGAAAGTTTATGTGATTTAAGGTCTTTGGCCTTAAAAGTTGTAAATATTGTGTTTTTATCAGTTTTAGTATAGGTGCAATAGACTCCATTCCCAATGGAACACTAAGAATTTTGACTAATTTTCTTTCAACTGGAAAGGCAATGATCTGCAGGTTCTTGAGACCTCACAGGGAGGATCTCATCCCTAGAAGGAGCCAGTGTTAGATCTGCTACAGTTTGCAACGTTTGATGGATAAAATCAGGTCAGGCAGTGCTAGTTTGGGTTGCAGAGGGTTTGCAGCAGTTTATTTTACCCTTCCCTTTTATTTGCCTGATTCCCTTATAACTCCCCACACCTCCATTTCTGCCTCCTCTTCCGTTGTCCTTATTCTCCCTTAACCCATTATTTCCTTTTTCTCTAATCCTTTATAAAGCCTACCTAAACCCTTCTTTTCCCGATTCTCATGCGTTTTTGTTTAGACAACTATAAACCCCGATAACCTATTTAAACCCCATTTAAACCTATTCTTCGTTTAGTCTCGGGTGCAAAGCTAAACTTAAGCATTGGTGATATAACCGCGTGCATATGAAAATACTATTGGTGGGCCCTCACCTATCACGTCACCCGAAGCACGTGCATTATTATCCACCACCGTTCGATCTTCCACTTTGTGATCTAACGACGTATGCAGCCCCCACCCCGTGAACTTGCACATCCGATAGCCTGCGGGGAAGCGGTTTCCCGTCGGACCCTACAGGCACATGTCTCATCCTGATTGCATCACGCCCCACGGTAAAATTACCGCCCATTCCCGTAAAGTGGTGCAATAAAACCACTTACCATCACCGTATCCTCCTCCCGCTTGTTAACGCTCGTGTAGCTCCCGCTCCCGATAGCCGTCCGATCGTCCATATTGCCATCCGACGACCCACGTGTCTCCATTCGCGTTACCTCCCGATGGCCCCCATAATCTAATCTCAGTCGTCAATCTGCCAGATCTAAAGTCTTGCATTCAATCGCACTTCCGTTTTCTCTCAACGTTGCTCGCCAAGAGATCTCGACCATCCATCTGAGTCATCCAACGATTAATACTCGTTATCAGCTCCTCTCCATTTTCAATGCAATTTTATGTTTTTGGCAGTCCTGTGCACTCGAAGGAGAAAGGAGCCCATGATTCAATACTCTGCGTATTAAATCATCAGCTACCACTTCCAAAGAACAGCACGGTCAAGGACGAGAAGGACGATCCTCAAGCAGTTCAATGACTGCAGCAGTTATTGAACTTCATTCAAATAGTACTTCACTTGTTCAGGAAGGACAACAAATTACCAGTGAATGTCAAATTTATCCATTAAAACAATCAAATTGTATCAAAGACCATACCTGATAGTAAATGTGGTTGGTGATCAGTTATAACCCCTCCATGCATAGGTTATGCAGAGCAATTTTGTAATCAACCTCCATATATACCCAAAAATAGAATGTAAGAGGGTTGATGAGTGTTATCTTGGTGTACGGTTCAACTTCTGGAGACTGTAACTATTGTGATACCTGCAGCTTCTAGTCTTTATTTTCAGCTAATACAAGCTTCTTTTGTCGTTAATTGCTCACTTTCCACTTCTTTTTTGTTCCAAGTTGTGCCTGTTATGCATTTATTCATGTGTTTTTGATGTTTAGCATTAGAGCTAAGAGGGTTTGTCATCCCACCTCCGTGTTAGAATTTAGCATGTATTATTGAATATATATGTAGGTTTTTGTTGTTTTAATGCCAGAGAGTTCTCATCCTGTCTGTGCATTAAGAAATATATTTACAGACCTTTTAACTGGTTGCAGCTGGCCATCACAGGGTCCTGTGCATTTGCTGGTGTGATCAGTATTCTCCATCATCACATTTTCCTTAAAACTGTGAGTAATTGGTGGTCTAAAGCCTTGTAGTCTGGGGGTGTTCACCCATGTCTGGGGTTAAGCATAGTATAAGTGGTTATCTGGCTTGAATGTGCAACATTTCTTTCATTCATCCACCATTTTCCAACATTTTTGTTGAGTTTGTAATGTTCCCGAGCATTTCTGATATACAACCTAGGAGAGTTTCTTGGGGTGATAACACATCCCACTTAAGAACGAGGTCTCCAACCCGAAAATTATCCACCTTTGCGTTCCTGTCAAAGGCTTCCTTGATTCTCTTCTGATGTGCTGTAGACTTTTCAACCAATTGATCTCTGATTTGATGTACTTCTACCAAATCACTGATCCTTTTTGCCATGTCATATTCCTCATTCTTCTCTTCCTGCAAGAACTTTTCCACAGGGAGGATTAACTGAATAGGGAATACAGCCTCAGTGCCATATACTAGCTTGAATGGAGATTCCCTATGGATTTCCTAGTAGTCACTCTATCAACCCACAATGCATACTTTAGCTTGGAATCCCAGTTCTTCTTGTTGTCTTCCAGTAGCTTTTTGATTATCCTTATCGGGCTTTCATTGGATGATTCTGCTAGGCCATTACCTTGAGGGTAATATGAGGTGGAATGCACCAGCTTAATGCCCATTGAGTCACACATGTCAACCAAATCTTTTTCCCTAAAGGCTACTGCATTGTCTGTAACCAATTTGTGTGGGCAGCTAAACCCGGTGAAAACATTTTCTGTCAAGAACTTCATGACCATATGGTGATTAGATTTCCTAGTAGGGATGGCCTCAATCCATTTAGTGAAGTAGTCAGTGGCTACTAGGATCCATCTGTGCTGGCCATTCGAATGAAGATTGATTTCTCCTATGAAATCCAAGCCCCATTGCTGAAAAGGGCCACTGGCCTGAATAGGCTTCAAGGGCAAGGACTTCAACTGTATTTTTCCTTAAAATCTCTGGCACCTGTCACAAGACTTTACAAATGAAAATACATTAGAAAACAAGGTGGGCCAATAATACCCATCTCTGAGAATCTTGTGGGCTGTGGTTTTCGAGTAGTGATGTCCTCCATAGATGCTGGAATGGAAATAATGCATGACCTCCATGGATTGTTCTTTGTGTAGGCACCTTAGAAGGATTCCAGATGGGTCTCTCTAGTACAGCCAATTTTCATGAATGTAATACTTGGCTACCCTGAGCTTAATGGTTCTGGCTTGGCTTGAACTAAGGCCTGGAGGAACTTCTAGCTTCAACAAGAATTGAGCTATTGTAGAATACCATTCACAGGAAGCTATATTTTCTGCCAATGACTGGTTCTACCCTGGTTCAACTTCTTCTTTTCCTGTCTGCTTGTCATCTGAGCTTGTGCCTATCCAATTCATGTCCAGCATTCTGCAATTCTCTTTAGCCATTAGCTTGGCAAGGCCTTGACCTTTGACCAACTTGGTGGGCTTTAGTTCTATGTTGAATTCGATCAGATTTGCAATCCATTTAGCCCTCCTTCCATCAGCATCTAGCTGTGTTAGGAAATCTTTTACTGAAGCAGAAGGCACATATGCAATTACCTTGGAATGCAAAATGTATATTCTGAAAGTTTTCAAGGATTTGATAAGAGCATAGGCCTGTTTCTCAATGATATCATACCTCAGTTTAGCATCCCTTAATGTTTTGTTGAAGAATGCCACTGGATGCTTTGAACCCTCATTATCTTTCTACAATAAGACTACTGCAAGGGTGTAACCTGAGGCGAAGGAGAAAATATGGAACTCCTTGTTATAATCAGGGCTGATCAAAGTGGGAGCATCCATAATAGCTCTTTTGATGGCTTCAAAAGATTTTCTTGCTACATCAGTCCATTTGATCTCTGATCCCTTTTTCAGCATGGAGGTAATATGCTTTACCAGCTCTGCAAAATTAGGGATGAACCTCCTTATGAAATTTATTTTGCCCAGAAAGGATTGGATGTCCTTCTTTGATCTTGGGATAGACAAAGTCTGCATTGCCTTTACTCTTTCTGGGTCAATTTTGACACTGCAGCAGAAACAATGTGTCCTAATAGCTTGACTTCCTCTAAAGCAAACTGTGACTTTATTATGGTTCACTAATATCCCAAACTTTCTGCATTTCATAAACACTTTCTTCAAATGCTGCAAATGATCTTGACGGCTGCTGGAGTATACTGTTATATCATCTAGGTAGACGAGGAGAAACTTATCCTTCTCACCTACAAATGCTATATCCATAGGTCTCTGGAAGGTAGCTCCAGCATTCATTAGCCCAAAAGGAATCTTGGAGTACATAAAAGTGCCCCAAGGAGTGGTGAATGCAGTTTTTTCTTGGTCATCTGGATGTACATCAATTTGGTTATATCCTGAAAACCCATCCAAGAAAGACATGAATTTGGCTCCTGAGACCTTTTGCAGCAATTGCTCCATCTTGGGCAAAGGATAATTATCTTTCTCAGAACATTTGTTCAAGTTCCTGAAATCAACACACAACTTGAATCTCCACTTTTCTTCCTCACCACTACCAAGTTGGCTACCCACTTTGAATATCTTAGAGGAAGTATTATTTTGGCAGCCAATAACTTCTTGATTTCTTTTTCAATCAGGGGAATGAGCAGAGGATTTATGTGTCTCAACTTCTTCTTGAAAGGAATGGTGTCTTTTTCCAATGGGATATTATGCTGGATGGTATTTTTATCATATGTTTTTAGGTCACTCTATTCCCAGGCAAAGACATCAACAAACTGCTTCATTAAGGTGCAATATTCAGCAGTTTGGGTAGCAGACAAATGGGTGGACAAATTTATATATTTGGATGATCTGGACTCCCTATGTTATGCCCATGGACTGCAGATTGGTCTTCTTTTTGGGCAGCCTTATAAGGCACATAATTCTAGTCAAACAGCTTCTCTAGGGGAACTAGGCCTTTAGGTATATGATTACTAGGCAACTGAACAATGTTGTCATCGCCAATTCTGTTTTTAAGTTGGGGCCGAGGAATTTCCTCCAAGTTTCCATTTTCTTGATCTATTTGCATTTCAAAGAATTCATCAATGACTTTCAGAAACCTATTTGCTTCATCAGCATCTTCAAAGACTTTCTAGTGCTGGACATTATCAGGCAAGGATGGTCTATATTTTATTTGGACTTCATAAACCAATTTAGGGGGCATGGGAGGGATGAACATGCTAGCAGACACAATAAGGGAATTAGCAAGCTGATTTTTTACTCTAGGGATATATGAGATACAAAAACTACCAAAAGAATCTTTGAGTCTCGATACCTCATCTCTGTATGATTTCAGCCTTGGGTTCCTTTCCTGGCACATTTTTTTCACTTGCTGAATGATGAGATCAACATCTCCAAACACCTTTATGTCTCTGATCCCTCTGTCTTTGTCAGCATTTAAGCCCAATATCAGGGTGATCTGGATTTAAGCAGGAACGCAATAGATTACATAGATAACCATAAATACAGAGATGCGATAACCATAAAAACAGAGATGCAACAGAAATAATAATATGCGATAACCATAAAAACAGAGATGTCGCGGAAATAATACTTCCTTTCATTAATGGAGAATACTGAAATATGCTTACAAATAGAAATAACCCAGCTAGGGCGATGGTAGCTTATCTCTGAGAAGAGATGTGTCGGCTACATGCCTCTGAACTATTTTGAACTGTGTTACAATGAGGCTCGAGGGCCTATTTATTGTTGAGAAACAATGGAAAACCCTTCACATTCCAAAACCTAACCCTAGAAGATGAAACGCCAAATTGTGGGACCCGTTTTCGGGTAAGTTGGCACATCAACTTCCCGGGGTCGCGAATTGGTCATACTATCTCCGTTTGACATGCATGATAGCCCGTTGGAAAGATCTCTCTGAGGACTACAACGGAAAAGACGATTTTTATCAAAAAAATCGTTGGTGGTGGATTTCCCAAAAAACATCGTTTAGGGCCTCAAAACGGCTCCGGAAGTTCAGGACCCGAAAAACTGCTAAAAATAGTAAGTTGTGCTACAATTAAGGAAACTGAAAATGCTGAGAAAGACAATGGTGGGGGTCCAGGTGGACTTGGAAGGTGGCCACCAATATCCACCTGGATCATTCCTCCCCCCTTAGGAAGCAATGGTCCCCATTGCGTTGAGTTCCTCCATGAGATGAGGGAACCTCTGCTGCACTTCGTCCCTGGTGAGCCACTTGCCCTGGTGAAGGAGTTGTCCTACTTTGACAACTTGATACAGTTGGATATTCTGCTGGCGAGTGTGCTTGATCTGTGTGTCCATGATCTGATCAGTTGCAACTTGTTCCATGCAAGCTGGATTTAACTCTGTGGGTGTGAGTTGTTCTGCAATGTCGGACGTGTCTAGTAATGGTGGAAAGTATGGCCGAAGGCGGTCGACATTGAACACCGGGTGCAGGCCAAGGAATGGGGGAATGCTGAGCTCAAATGCATTGTCTCCCATAGCTTTGGTAATGGTGTAAGGACCATGTCGATGTGGTTTGAGTTTCTGATGGGTTCTGGTAAGGCGCTCCCTCTGCAGATGTAACCAAACTTTGTCGCCCACCTGAAACTTGTGTGGTACCCCTCCAGGTAATGGGAAGTTGTTCCTGTGTTCTGTCATGACTGTATCCCTCTGTTGCTGCTGCTGTGTGGAGGAACCCTTTGCGGGGGTCATGGATGTAGCAACGATCTTCCCCTTACTTTGGGAACGAACCAGACAGAAAATAAATTTCCTAGTCTGTGAGATGAGCTTGCTGCCTTTCTTAGCAGTGATCAAAGAGGTGGCGGTAGGTGGGGCTACCTCTGGTATCCTGTATAATGAATTATCCAAAGAAATGATGACAGCGCGAGGCCGTGACTCATACACAGCATGTCACCTCCACAAGTATGGCTGGCCTAATAGTACATCACAAACATCCAGAGGTGTAACATCACACAATACCTCGTCTGTGAAGGGCTTGATGCTGTAGGGAAGGCGGCACTGTTGGCGAACTTTGAGATCTCGTCCTTCGTGAAGCCAACCGATACTGTACGGCCGTGGGTGTGGTGTAGTTGGTAGGCCCAACCGCTTCACGACCTCTGCTGAAATGAGGTTCTTTTGGCTGCCACTGTCGACAATGAATTGCAGCGGCGAACCCTTCACCCACATCTGTGAGTGGAAAAGACATTCCCCCTCCTCTGGATCTTCGGGCTCATTTTTCTGGATCTTGGCAGTAGCAACAGTGGCGCTGGGATCCGCATCAATAATTTGCTTCCCTTTGTCATTTCCCTTGTCGGGTTCTGACTCAGAGTCGGAACATGCATCTGATTCAGAAGCCTTCAACTCGGCCACCAGCGACTGCTTGGTCCGACACTCACTTGTGTTATGAGTGGGACTCTTGTGGAACTCACACCACTTTCCTGTGTCCTTCTTCGGCTTCGTGGTGTTGTTCTTTTCTTGCAGCTTCGACGGGTTGTCTTGGGTCACCCCGCCTTGGCTTTGTCCTTTGGGCTTTGGATTTGCAGATCCAAAGTCTCGCTTCTTCTGTTTGAACTTTTGCTCGATTTTGACAGCGTATCGGTATGCTGTGCCGAGTGAGGAGATGTTCAAGAACTCCATCTCTTCCTGGATGTATCTGTGTAGGCAGCCGCGGTATTTGAGTACCAGATGCGGCTCAGCATCTTTGATACCCAACTGTGTGCGAAGGGTATGAAAAATGTTTGTGAACTCCGGCACATCTTCGTCTCGTCCCTGCCGTAGTGTGGTCCATTTGATGTATTTGTCCTCATAGCTTTTGACGGGGTAGTACTGCTCCTTGATGGCATCCCGGAAGTCATTCCAAGTGGGTGCGGTTGAAAATAGTGAGCCTGTACTTTCATCCTTCTGCTCGCAATAGGTTTCCCACCAGTCCTTGACGTGGGGGGCTGCTTTGAGAAGAGCGAAAACAATCTTCTCCCGACTTGAAAATTCGTGAACAGAAAAATACCCATCTAGCAGATTTAACCATTTATCTACGGCATCTGCGTCTATTTGACCCTCGAAGATGGGGATTTCAAAATTAACTTGTACCTTAAACGGTGTGGCGTTTCCAGAGTAGCTGTTGGAAGCCGATGCGTCGCCTCTGGGTAGCCGCTGAAGGATCTACGCAAAGCTATCCATCATCGCGTTCCTTTGCCGCTCGAGCGCTTCTTCGAGCAAGATTTTGATAGGATCTCCTGCCCCCTCGTCTTTCTTCTCATCCGCCATGGGAGGACGTCGAGATTTGCGAGGCTAGTCTTGCAAAGGTTCGACCAGTTCAAGCCCTAACTCCTTATATCCCGACCTCGTTGGGGACATGCAAAAAAACATAGAGAAAAAGCAGACCGCTCTGATACCACTGATCCGGATTTAAGCAGGAACGCAATAGATTACATAGATAACCATAAATACAGAGATGCGATAACCATAAAAACAGAGATGCAACAGAAATAATAATATGCGATAACCATAAAAACAGAGATGCCGCGGAAATAATACTTCATTTCATTAATGGAGAATACTGAAATATGCCTACAAATAGAAATAACCCAGCTAGGGCGATGGTAGCTTATCTCTGAGAAGAGATGTGTCGGCTACATGCCTCTGAACTGTTTTGAACTGTGTTACAATGAGGCTCGAGGGCCTATTTATTGTTGAGAAACAATGGAAAACCCTTCACATTCCAAAACCTAACCCTAGAAGATGAAACGCCAAATTGTGGGCCCCGTTTTCGGGTAAGTTGGTACATCAACTTCCCGGCGTCGTGAATTGGTCATACTATCTCCGTTTGACGTGCATGATAGCCCGTTGGAAAGATCTCTTCGAGGACTACGACGGAAAAGACGATTTTTATCAGAAAAATCGTTGGCGGTGGATTTCCCAAAAAACGTCGTTTAGGGCCTCAAAACGGCTCCGGAAGTTCAGGTCCCGAAAAACTGCTAAAAATAGTAAGTTGTGCTACAATTAAGGAAACTGAAAATGCTGAGAAAGACAATGGTGGGGGTCCAGGTGGACTTGGCAGGTGGCCACCAATATCCACCTGGATCACAGGGCTTCATACTCTTCTATATTGTTGGTGACCTGAAAAGTCAGCTTCAAAGACAGAGGTATGCTTTCTTGCTTTCGAGATGCCTGTTATCACTCAGATTTTCCTAGAAGTTGTTGGGAAGAGGAAAAGGGTTCGAGGTAACCACAAACTAACTTTTAAGTACAGATTCTAGCCAATCTGCACTCAGAGAGGGCTCTCTC
Source organism: Pinus tabuliformis (assembly GCA_031772625.1). NCBI lineage: Eukaryota > Viridiplantae > Streptophyta > Pinopsida > Pinales > Pinaceae > Pinus > Pinus tabuliformis. Next base: position 819,056,063 of record CM062805.1, read on the forward strand.
TTTATGATTTAGCTTGGTTTTTTAAAAGATATTATGCTAGTTTCAACGCTGACAGCTATACTTTGAATTTCTTCTAAGGTTCGAGGAGCTCTTTCCATAAGTTGGTATGTCATATCTTAATCAAATCCATCAACGAATTTTATTAATGCCAAATCTGGAGGAGGTCTAAGGTTTTGAGGGATAGTATTATAAACATTATTGAACCTAGTACAGTAATCTTGTATGGTTTCTTGTGTTCCCCTCTTCAAGTTTTCATATTCTGACAAAATATGGAGAGGTTCTTTCTTCTTTCCCCATCTATTCAAGAATGTCTGATAAAGAGTTTGTAGTTCATTGATACTATTTGCAGAAAGGGCTCTAAACCATGTTCTGACATCTCTAGTTAAACTTTGAACAAATATCCTCATTCTAACATCATCAACATCAACTTCATATATCTCAAAGTAGTCTGTCATATTTTTAGTATGTTGTTATGCAGTGTAACTACCAGAGCCATCAAAAGGAGTGATTTTGCTTTAATATTCTTAGGGCATAGCCCCTGGGTTGGCAGGTAAATGCAGAAGAGTGTATCTGTTTGCCATGGCTGGAGGGGTAGGTGCGGGGTTGAGCAGGAATAACAATGGGAATGTGAGTTATAGATGGAGGGGTGGAAGGGGTAGCTTGGGGTTGAGATGAACTTGGAGACGTTGAAGTGATCACAGAAAGGTTTGATGTTCCTACAGAGGTAAGTTCAGATTGAATGGAATTCTACAAATGTCTATCAAGATGTGAAGTGACAATCTCAAGTTGTAAATTTTCAATGAATAAAGGATCATGAACCGTGCGGGCTAAGGCAGATTCAAAAAAAGTTACAAATAAAGAAGTCTCAAAATACTCATCAAAGGGTTCCTCCTCAAGGTAAATCCACTTATCTGGACAGGATGCTGATCTATGTAAAGGTCGTGAACTTGCAGAACTCTCTTGGCTATCTTGTCTCCTTAGAATCCTAGGGATCAGATTAGGGTTTTCGAACACAGGGGGTGGATTTGGATCAGGGTTAGCTCTGGTGTAATGAGTCCTTTCTGAAGCCAGGTTTCTAGGTGTATTTTTGGGTTTTTTCTCTAAATGGGTTGGGCAAAACAACTTCTTACAGTTTCTTTAAGAAGCTTTAGATATGGGATTTAAATTCTCTTAAAGACTTATTTAATAAAAGGAACTGATCAAGAATTTGAAACTAGATGTTCAATCCATAAACTAGACCGGAGATAGACTGAAGTAGCATTCATTTACTTTTGCAATTGTAAAGCAAGAGCATTTCAAAGGCTACCTGGCTAACTTCAGGCTCCGTCTGTAGTTTATAAAGTAAACAATAGTAACAAACAAATTGTTCAGATCTCCAATGGATTCGCCACTATGTTATCACTTAGATTTTTCTGGAAGTTGTTGGGAAGAGGAAAGGGGTCCGAGGTAACCACAAACCAACTTTTAAGTACAGATTTTAGCCAATTTACACTCAGAGAGGGCTCCCTCTTTATGATTTAGCTTGGTTTTTTAAAAGATATTAGGCTAGTTGTGAATTTTAGGGGTTTTGTTTGAGTTTGGGTGGTGAGATTCAATAGCAAAGGGGTAAGACTGAGTAGTTTAGTCCATTAGGCTAATGGAGTCAAAGAAAATGGCTTAACTGGACTTGGTTTCTTCATAAAGGATGGTTTAACAGAGCAAGGTAGTCAAACAGGGAACAATTAGAGACTGAAAGATGGAATGGGCTTAAAGGGTTAAAGGGAAACTAAGAATCCTTTAACATACTTTAAAAGAGCAGAACATGACTAACCACCAATAAAGAGCAATTAAGAATTCTTTATTAAATGATTAAAATGAACAAACTAGGAAACAAGAGCAATCAAGAATTCACTGTTTATACTAGTTCAAAAGAAAACATTGAGAATAATAACGATTGAAAATAGAGTGTCGTTAAGCATATTCTGAGTTATTCTTTTTCGTTTATCATTCAGATGTGAAACATAGATGATATTTTAAACAATGAAAAATTTAGAACACAAGGTATAGATGAACTTATTGATCCGGTGTTTGACTCAAGAATTCTGAGAAAATTCCTTAGCTCCAATTCTTCATCCAGTAAGCCACAAAATTGGTCCAAACAACACTTTATTCCAAAATAGTCAATATTATAGCAATGTCTAAGAATCCACCCTCAATACTACAATTGAGGGGGTATTTATACAAAAAATATTTACAAAAATATCTCATAACAATGAGATATATTCTAGTGATGACTAATTATTTTTACAGAAAAATAGAGACACTTAGTCTCGAAGATAGGAGAAAGGTGAATTGATGTTGTGCTATTCCTTTTCTCGCTGAATGTGCCGGAGGCAGGCCCTTTTATTTGGCTTGATACTGTCCTCTTTCGTAACTCTGTTCTGGCTGCCCTGTTTTGACCAATAATTTTCACCTATTCTGATACACTTTGACATGTTTGCCCTTTGTTTATCTATGTTCACCTTTATTTATCTTACCACAGTAAATAGCCCAAAATTTACATTTTACCAAAAGTAAATTTACAAAAGTTTTAACATATCTTCCCACCATTTTTGCTCTGGCAATCTGTGTTTCTGAAGTTTCCTCAAAGTCTCATTAGTTTCTGTATATCTGAAAAAATTAGGCTGGAGTTGAAACAAGTGCTTTACCTCATATTCAATATAGAATAAGTTCTCCAAGCTATCATAGAGAACTCGGCCTGTGGGAAGTTTTTTATTCCTGATGCAATTGTTGATGAACTAGCTTGATCTCCAACATACTTATTCAATGTATCTACATAATCAATGTGCTTCATTAACCTGTCATTGATGACCAAAGGACTTGGTAGCCCTTTATTCTGCAAAACTGTGAACTTCTCCATAAAAGAATTAATTTCCACCTACATATCTTGACATCTTCTTTCTAGATTCTGCATCAAAGTTCTTTTAGTTAGCACCCTTTTGATTTCCAAAATAGTGTCTGTCCTGTTTGGGATGCCAGGTGCTTCCAATTGTCCCTTAGTTCTGTTATTTAAAAGATGTATAAGCTTGTTGTCTTGTTCAGGCATCTGTCCTAACAAAGCTCTGGTCCTTTGAATTTCTTCATGTGCTTCTTTCACTAAATCAATCTATTCATAAATCACTTGGATAGATGCCCACACATCATTTATAGATTGAATGATGTTGGCCCAAAGGATTTTCTTGATCTCTGCTAGGGGCTTGTCAAAAGTGAGCTCTTGTTCTAATGTTTTAACTTTCCTTTCTAAGGCTTTAATCTCCCTGGTTTTTTCTGCAACACTTATTTTTGAGGCATCATACTTCTTTTCTATATTAGCCAATTGTTCTTTTTCTTGTTTTAATTCTGTAACTTGTAATTTCAGTTCTTCCATGGCCTTTATCAATTCTTCAGTGCTCATATTAGTACTGCTACCTGATGTTGTTCCTGTTGTTGATGTACCTATGATTACCTCTGCTGTGGCTGTTGGGACATTTGGAGCTAATGTTGTTCCAAGTGTGGAGGGGACTGCAGTTGAGATTACGGGGATTATCTCAGGAGGCTGTGAGGTCGACTCTCCCTGCTTTTCCTTCAGTGATTTCTCTATGGCCTGCTCTGTATCATTCAATATTTCATTAAGTTTTAGGAGCAGGTCCATCGTATCTTCTTCTGATTTCTGTTGTATAACTTCTACTGTCTGAGGATACCTTGAAGGAGGTAGCTTTAGCTGTTTCCTCAGGGCAACAATGTCCTCTTCTTTCTTCTTGATTAGAGCATGTATGCCTTTAGCATCTTTGGGATCATGTCCCAATCCAATGATGATTTCTTCTAGTGATTTATTCTATTATCCTTGGCTAGGGAGGAGGCTTTTTCCAAGTGATGTTGAGCAGATGTATTATCCAAGGAATTTTGTAGCTTGTGGGCCATCATTGCTTTGTCAGCCAATGTGGAATAGACCATTTCCCCATTTTGCTTGTGAAGTTCAATCTACTCCATAGGATGAATATCTTTGGCTAAGACCTCCAAATTTGTTCTGATGTAATCTGCTGCTGACTGAGGTTGTTGCACCTTTGGCTTAAAATAACTCATTAACATTTTGCCTTCTTTAATATCATAAGCTGACATCAATCTCTGTTGGTTTGAGGGGGCCATCTTTAGATACTGACTATAAATTTGAAGCCTTACTGGATCATTCCTAGCTTTATCTCTGTAAATGTCTTCTTAATGTCTTAGGACTATTTGCTTTGTGGCCTGGTGGATGATACTTCTACACTGTGCTGTCTTTTTTGCTCCTGCCTTTGTGAGCTAGGTGAGGTTCCTCCCAATGGGGGAGTTTGTTCGCTAGTTGCTCTTTCAGATCTTAGACTTTCTGTGGTTTCTTCAATGATTTCCTCTTCTGAAAGAGGATTCAATATTTGTATCTTTGCTCCAGGTTGTTCTGTAGGCCCACTGATAGGTGTGGTGGTTTCTCTATCCCTATTTTTGTTTCTTTCCTCATTTAGAGGAGTTTGTAATGATGAAATTTCTGCTGCTTTAGTTTGGGCTGGAGGAATCTGTACATGACTCTATTCTTTGTTCTTTCCAGGCTGATCAGTCATTGTAGGTTTCTCTGTGGTCTCTACTTCTTTGCCTTTGGAAGTTCGTGTAACTGGTATGCTGGTTTCTTGTGCAGGCTATTGAGAAGTTCCAATAGAAGATGTACCAATTTCTAATTGTTGAGGTAGCTTGAATGATACCTTTCCAAAAGAGTCTAGGTCAAGGGATTTCTCAAGATCTTTCATAGCAATTTCCATCTTTTCCTGCTCACTAATCTCTTCTATTAGGGTCCCTTCTACCCATTCATCTTGATTTGCAAACTGTTCAATTTCTGGGATCCTATGATGTATATAAACTGATAGCCTATTTTTTGTCCTTCTGTCACATATGAAACTATTTGGGTCATATGGCACCCACCAAAAACTTTTCTTCAATCTAAGGTGGTATTCTAAAATCTTTTCAGCTTCTTGCCATGCATCCCTAGAATTGATGAAAAAAGGGCCTAACTGGTTCTTGCTTCTTAGCTGGCCCTTTCTCTTTGTGCTACAAAAATGGACTAAGTTTGCATTTATAAGCTGTCTAAAATATTCTAGTGCAAATGATCTCATGGGCACATATTTAGGTAACTTGAAAGGGAAAACTTCAGACCCATACATTCTGATCTCTGTGTGATTTTCATATACGTACCAGTCACCTATCCTGTACTATTTAGAGAGCTGCAGAATCTTCTTCATGTCACCAGTGATCCTAGGAGGGGAAACTCCTATCAATAAAGTGGTTGCCGGATGTACAAACTAGTCAATGAACTCATAAGTATAATGGGACTCATTGGTATTATGAAAGATGGAACTCCAAAAAATCACAGACTTTCAATTTCCTCTTGAGTCCAATTTCCTGATTGGGAAAGAAAAGTTGTCTGGCTGATGATACAACAAAAGACGATATATAAAATATGTATATTTGAAGACTCCTTCCATCTCAAAATTTATGAATTGATCATGGATTTTGTTGGCAATGAAAGTGGCATAGTTATATCTGACAGTAGGGGGCTATTCTAGAGTAAATATTGATAGTAAATCTAAGGTGATGTCATCAACATATTCACTAGAATTGAATCCCATGATTAGGGATATCATTTCAACAATGAGTCTGCTAGTGTCAGTGAAAAAAGTCTGCAGATAAGGAGGTGGGCCTTTAGGCTGGTGCTCTGGTAGCATGAAGGTCTGAGCAATACGACTTATCTCTGATGTGGGCAATTGAGATTCTTTTTCATGTAGATACTCCATGGAAAGAGGAGCAAGGGGCTGAGTGGAGTGAAGTATCATTTCATTAATGGACTTAGCAGTTATGGGAAAAAGGATAGATTGGGATGGGGACATAACTGCTCTATCGACAGGGTCATATTTAGCACAACATTGATGAATGATGTCTGGGAAAACATGGACTGGGGGGAGGAAATACATGGGAAGATTAGATTCCCATAGTCCAAAAATATCAGATTATTCAGATAGCTATCTCTGATTTGGCAGAAGGCCTGAAGATGGTTCCTATCACCAGATAAATCTTTTATTTGGAAAAATTTGTCGGTTAGGGGTAGATAATCTAAGTCTTTATGGGGTGCATTCATGGGCGCAACATTCAAGGCTATGGGAGTTTCCATGTTTGGTTCTTGTGTATTCGAACTGGAGTTGGGGCTTTCTGTGAAAAAATGGCCTAAAAAACAGTTTTGGGGTCTTTTATGGTAATTATAGACTGTCTTTAACATGAATTTTGGCTTTCGCTGGTGGAATTCTCAGTGGAAAACTGAAATTGCAGGGTTGTAGGGAAAAATGGATAAATACCTGGATTAAGGAGGTACACTGTGTAATTGCAAGTTGAATGACAGACTGTAGAGCGCGACGCTAGAGTTTCTTGGTCAGGTGGTGGGCTGAATGCTCGGACAATCGACACGTTAGTTTGCATGGAGCATAGTTTGCAGAGCATAATGGTGAAAATGACTGCTTTATTGTTTATTTAATGAAATTTGGTTTGGCAAGACTTTTGGGCATTTATTAGGCGGATGACGTCAGCATGATGGGACGTGTTGTCTTTACATGGAGGGTGGTAAGCGGTTTGCTCGCACCGTTTTTGGAGTTGGGCAGTTTTAGACAGAGGGCGAACGAGCACATGGAATGGGCGACGTGTGGCTTTGGTATGGGCGGAAAAGCGTTGGTTGATCGTGGGTTAAAGCGAGGTGGGAAGGGTGGTCAGGATATCACCATCGACCGTCAGATGGGAATTCGATGATCGGATGGCTAACGGGCTTTGGAGATGGTGGGGAGTTATGCAGTGGGTTTCGACACAATAAAACATAATTTAATTGTATCGGGGGCGATTCTATTGGTCGGGGGGGCGGTTATTAATTAACCCAAATGGTTAATTAATCTCGTATTGCACGGCAGGGTAGGTTATTAACAAACTCCGGATAAGTTTATTAATCCCTTTTTAAACAACGTTTATGGTTTATGTAACCGGGGTGAGAATTATATAACATTTCAGGGTTTTACATATAATTACATAATATGGGAAATGGGTAAATGATTTCGTGAGGAGTTATATAATAATTGTTAATAAGTTAATATGAAAAATGTAATGGAAAGCACTAAGCAAAAACATTGAAGTATATATTCAAACTTAGGCTAAAGTGGAAAAGGGGTCTTTCAAATGATATTATGCATTTCCTAAGTAAAAAAGGTTTTTTACTTAGAAAAACTTTATGAAGTGAAATGAATAGTTTATGGATGATATTAAGTACTTTAGGCTTTTTAAATCATTGGGCTGAGGGTCTGGTCCCTCCAAAAGTCAAATAAATTCTCTGAGCCCCTTTAATTTTCAAATACCTTAATACTTTAGGGGAAATTAGTGAAATATTAGGGGAAAAATGTAAAGGGGGATTAGTTATTTAACCCGTTTTTTCTTGAACTGCATCAAGTAAAATGTTTTCCTTGCCCTTGTGATAAAAGTAAAAGTTAACACATTTTAGAAGCATTTTTTCATCACAAGTATCATTCTGCAACATCATCTACCTACCCTACCTACTTTAGCCTGACATTTTTTCTTCTTTATTAGGGTGCACTTAGACTGGCAAACCCTTATCACACTTTTTCTTTTACATATAACAATCTATCTAAATCTACACTTATTACATCCAAGGGCTCAGATTACACTATTGAGCTCCTTTTATTCACTCTACCTATCTACTTATCTGCCAACATTACATAGTTTGGTCAGATTTTATTCTCTATCTCTACAGCATAAAATTTAAAAATGAATGAGTCAAGTTTAAACAGTTTGACTCCTCATAAATTGTGGAATAAGTGTAACAAGTTGCACACAATTTCTTATTATAGAAACTGATATAGTAGTGGCATTTGAACTTGCCCATTTTCTTGGTCTATTTTTGTTTGGGGTTCATTTCTTCTCATTTTTTGACCATTTTATTCTTTTTACCCTTTGATTTTTCTTTTAGGGTATACCCTCTTGACATTTTTAAAATTTTTTGATTTTTTTGACAATATGGAAAACCTTTGCAACAAGGAAATGTATGAACATATTACAGAGCTTATCAAGTCAAACATGAAATATGACACCTATTGGTATAGGAGCATAACAATACCAACACTACTCCTGCTCCTGCACTTTCTCTTGTACATGCTCCATCAAAGAACATATCCCAAACCTGATTTCCTTCTTTTTCCATGGCCTGGCACACTGGTTCCTTGAGCTGCATCGAGGCCATATGGGATTCTTCAATTTGGAGAATACATGCTCCAAAATCAGTGTCCACAGCATAAATGGGATGATTAGTGGGATTCTTCTCATCACTGATGATGTAGTCCAGCTGGGCTTCCTTGTACAATCTCCTACTTTCTCCTCCAAAAACTTTGACAGTTGCATAAGATAAATCATTTTGTAATCTCCCACCCAACCTCTTGATCCACCCTCTGGAAAGTAGCATGAAAAACTTAGGGGGGACATCTGCTACTACAATATCCATCATCATGCTCTTCATGGGTAGCTGAGTTAGGGTGATAACCAATTCTTTGATTAATCCCAGACATTTCACCTTCCTTGAATCAAAAGAGAATAAATCATGATAAAGTCTGGTAATGTCAAGGCCTAACTCTTCCATGATAGCTTTGGGCATCAGATTATGGCTGGCACCTATGTCCAGCAGACATTTGTGGAGGGTTTTTTCATGAATGGTCAAGGAGACATAAAATTATGGGGAGCTATTATTAGAGGGTTCAGTCATTGGGCTAAGCATGAATGCAGGTTTATCATCTTACAAATTCAAATAGTCATTAAAGGCTTATGAGGCTTTCAGCTCAAGGGCATCAAGGATAGGCTTTCTAAAGACTTCACTCTTTGCAAGTTTTATCAAAGGGATAGATAGTTTTAACTTCTGGACTTCTGATTCAAAACTAAAAGGGGAAGGGAACTTGTTAGGGCCTCTTACCTCTTGAACTGGTGCTTTGAGAATGACTAGATGAGCTGCTGGTTTTTTCTGCTTATTGCTATGCTGCTCTGTGGAGACAACAGCTCTTTGGGTAGGACTCTCTTTGACATTGTTCATTCTTGACCTTAGGTTATACCTTTGATATTCTTCAGTGTAGAACAGCTCCTCTGTCCCCCTCTTGGATGGTCTGATATTTGAGTAATTACTCTTCATAAGCAGCCAATGTCAAAAAGGCAGCATTGCCTTTGTCTTCCACACAGTGAATCTCATCCTCTTCATCAAACTGCTCCTCCTCCATGGCTACATTTTGGAAAGGAGCCTTAACTATCTATTCTTCGCTGGCCTCTTTTCCCCTTTGAATGTTCTACAATTGTTCATTTGCTCTTCTGAATGGATTTGAATTTGTAGGAGCAAATGTGGCAGGTAGCCTTGCCTTCCTAGAACTCTGCTCGACCTTCAGCTTGGATATCTCAGCAGCCAATGACTCTATCATTTTAGTCATTTTTTCTATTTTAGGCTCTGAAGATGAAGAAGAGGAGGAAGCCTCACCTCTCTGCCTCCTCCTGTCAACATGATTTTTGAGTTTTTTTGCAGCCATGATATTATTCCACCTCTAAGGCTGCATCTTGCATTTCAGCTAGACAAGCACATATTCTTTCTCTTAATAGCAGGCAAAAATCAAAATCAAAGGCATTAGAATAGGTGAGTTTTGCAGAGGTGGGGGTAGGCTTTACCTCAGCTGGTATCTTACTATACATACGATTGAATCTTTTATTAAAATCAGGCAATGATTCACCATTCTCCCTCTTGAGGTTGCCAAACTCAGTATGGTAATATAGCAAGTCTTTCTTATCTCCCCAACACTTTAAAAACACATCATCTAATGCTTCAATGTCTGCTATGGACCTAGGGGTCAGCTCTCTGAACCACTTTCTAGCCTCTCTATCAAGGCTTTGGACAAACACTCTCATCCACACATCATCTTCACATCTAGGTTATCAAGTGCTCTTCAGTTGTTACTTCCTCAATATCAGTGAACTTAGGCATGTATTTCTGGTATTCTCCTGTAGGCATGGCATTTAAGGGTGTAGGAAGAACCAGGGGTCCATACCTAGCAGCTATGATTCTTTCCATTTTAATAGGAGCTTGTGGGCCTACCATGACTAGGCTAGATGGAAGAGTAGTGACAGTTTGAAAGGTAGGGGGCTGAGAAATAAATGACAAAGATAAAGGAATATGATGGACTGTAGGGGAGGTTTTATTTGGACTAAGATCAAAAGGGAAACTTATTGAACAAGGAGCTTTATGAATCTCTAAGGGTATTTCTTCACTGACAATGCTAGGCTCTATATCTTCAAAATGAACATGCTTAGTTACAAGCTGCTCTTGCAGAGATACATAAGATTGTTTAGGCTTACCTGATCCTAATGCTCCTTTCTGAATGATCTTTCTTTGCTTGACAATCTTCTTAGGGTCAAGCACTGGGTCAGCTGGTGATTTCTGAGGATTTCTCTGAGTATGCCTCACAAGCTGAGTCAGAACTGTGATGTGGAGTCACCAAAAGGTTGGTCCTCTAATAGAGTCACCAGATAGATGATTACAACCAGTACTGTGTCCAGACTTTGTCTATCATCAAAGTTGGATTTGTGTGATTCTCCTAGGGAAGTTGAGCTTCAATCTTCTCTCCCTGGCAATGGCGTCAATTATGTTAGGATTCCAAGAAACTCTCCTAGGTTGTAGCTCGGAGATGCCTCGTAACATATAAATTCAACTATTGTTGTGTTGGATGAAAGGAAGGAATGATGCTTGTCCAAGCCAGATAACCACTTCTACTTTATTCCACTCTAGACATGCGTGAACACCCCCAGACTACAAGGCTTTAGACCACCAACTACTCACAGTTTAGAGATTGGGTGAATATGGAGAATACTGACCACACCAGCAGATGCACAAGACCATGTGATGGCCAGCTGCAACCAGTGAAGAAGTCTGCAAATCTAATATACTAATTCACAGACAGGATGAAAACTCTCTAGCACTAGATAGAAAGAAACTTGAATAACTTATTCAATGATACATTCAACAATCTAACACATAGATAGGATGAAAAATTTCTAGTGCTAAACCTTAAATATCAAGAACACAGCATATCAGGCACAACTTAGAATAGAGGGAAATGGAAAATGAGTAGTTAACAACAAAAGAAGCTTGTATTAGCTGAAAATCAAGATGAGACACTGCAAGTGACAAAATATCCACAGTCTCCAGAAGTTGAACCTTACATCAAAACATCAACCATCAACCCTGATTAAATCTTGGATCTGGGTATTTATGGATTTACAATATGAGGGCACTTGGCCATGTAGGTATGGAGGGGTCATAATTGACCACCAACTTCATTTAATTGCCTGATGGAGTCTCCGAATGTGTTTTCTTGCTTCAGTGGAAGAATCTGATCTGTTCAGGTGCTGTACTGTCCTCTTAGGAGTGTTCGTACTAGTGAAGCTCCATAATTGATAAACTTAGTTGAAGGGTTGTGCTCTATCCTTTTCTCCCTTAGCCATCTTGTTTGTTTAATATGGTTGTTGGAATTTTTTAGTTACTGGTACCAGTAAGTTGGTCACCTTCCTCATTCGAGAAAACAGAGTGGTCAGAGGACATAGATTGCATGGGCGAGTGGACGAGTCAAATGAGTGGAAAGAATAGCCATCCGATCGAGGAAACGGACGACGGAGATGGCTCGGTGGAGGATATCGGCTGAGGTGGGAGGGGATTGAATTTTGACTGTTAGATCTTAGGCGACTAGATCAAATGGTGATCAGGAGGTGGAACTGCATGGTAGATATTGGGTGGGGCGGATTGGTCAGGCGGTAAATGGTATTGATCGCATCGCTTTCTGACCCTGGGTGGTAAAAGGACAGGACCGCGCGATTCCACTCAGTACTTGACATGTAGCGGCTGATGAGAGAGAAAAACCACTCTCATTGAATACTAATGTTCCATCACTTTGTGGGCACGATAAGTGCGAAGTCCGTCCGATCTTGGTGGATATGATCGGACGGTTGGGGAATGGTCGGGCGGGTCGCTTTATCGGGCGTGATGGGAGCTGTTGAATCGGCAGGAGGAAATCAACGATGGGGAAATGATGAAAGGCCTTTAGGGAGTGCCCGAGGGAATATGGGATGGTTTTATTAGGGTTTGGGATTTGCGCTTGGGGCTAAATCTAAAATGATTTTATGTCGGGTTTAGAGGAAAAACATAGGAAAGGAGGTGAAGGAGAGTAAGCAGAGCAAAGGAAAAATGGGAAAGTGACTGTTGTGGGCTTTCCTTTGAGCATAACCAAACCATCCAAGCTTATCTCTGACCTTCAAAAACCATAGTTATATAGCAAAGCTAACACCTCTGATAGAACTAGTAAAGAATGAGGCCTTTAAGAAACCCATCCTTGATGCCCTCGAGCTCAAAGCCACACAAGCATCAAATGACTGTGTCAATTTGCAAGATGACAAACCTGCAGTTGTGCTTAGCCCAATGACTGAACCTGTTGATGAAAATTCCCCATCATTTTATGTTTCCTTGACAATTCATGACAAAATCCTTCACAACTGTCTATTGGACACAGGTGCCAGCCATAATCTGATGCCAAAAGATGTAATGGATGAGTTAGGCCTGGATATCACCAAACCTTATCATGACTTGTTCTCTTTCGATTCCAGAAAAGTGAAATGCTTGGGGTTAATCAAAGATCTAGCCATCACCTTAGCTCAGCTGCCCATGAAGAGCATGATGATGGATATTGTGGTAGCAGATGTCCCCCCTAAGTTTGACATGCTATTTTCTAGAGGATGGATTAAGAGGTTGGGTGGGACATTGCAAAATGACCTATCCTATGCAACTGTCTCGATTTTTGGGGGAGAAAGCAGAATATTATACATGGAAGCTCAGCTAGCCTATATCATCAGTGATGAAAAGAATCCCACTAATCATCCCATTTATGGTGTGGACTCTGACTTTGGAGCATGTATTCTCCAAATTGAAGAATCCCAGTGGGCCTCAGTGCAACTCAAGAAATCAGTATGCCAGGTCATAGAGAAGGAAGGGCCGTAGATTTGGGAAATGTTGTTTGATGGAGCCTGCTCTAAGGAAACAGCAGGAGTAGGTTTGGTATTGGTATCCCTAAACAAGAAAGCATACATCTGTCTTTCAAATTGACTTTTCAGGTCACCAAAAATATAGCAAAGTATGAGGCTCTGATATTGGGCTTAAATGCTACTAAAGAAATGGGAATCAGAGACATAAAGGTGTTTGGAGATGCTGATCTCATCATTCAACAAGTAAACAAAACATTCTAAGCAAAGAACCCCAGGTTGAAAGCATATAGAGATGAGGTATGGAGGCTCAAAGATTCTTTTAGTAGCTTTTGTATCTCATATATTCCCAGAGTCAAAAATCAGCTTGCTGATTCCCTTGCTGTGTCTGCTAGCATGTTCATCACTCCCATGCCCCCTATATTGGCCTATGAGGTTCAGGTAAAATATAGACCATCTCTGCCTAATAATGTCAAATACTGGAAAGTTTTTGAGGATGATGATGAAGTCAATAGGTTTCTGCAAGTCATTGATGAATTCTATGAAATGCAAATTGATCAAGAGAATGAAGCCGTGGAGGAATGTCCTCAGTCCTAGCTGAGAAACAAAATTGGTCAAGACAACATTATGCAATTACCCAGTAACTATATACCTAAAGGGTTGGTGTCTTTAGAGAAGTTGTTTGACCATAATGATGTGCCTTACCAGACTGCCCAAAAATAAAATGATTCTACAGTCCATAGACATAACATAGGGAGCCCAAATCACCCAAAGTTTGTAAGCCTTTCCACCCATTTGTCTGCTCCCCAAAGTTTTGAATGCTACACCTTAATGAAGCAATTTGCTGATGTCTTCGCCTGGGAGTACAATGACCTCAATACTTATGAAAAAAGCATCATTTAGCATAAGATCCCACTGGAGAAAGAAACCATTCCTTTCAAATAGAAATTGAGACCCATAAGCCCTTGCTTCTCCCTTTGATTGAAAAGGAAATTAAGAAATTGTTGGCTACTAAGATCATAGTTCCCCTGAGGTATTCAAAGTGGGTAGCCAACCTAGTAGTTGTGAGGAAGAAGAGTGGGGAAATCAGGCTGTGTGTTGATTTCAGAAACATGAACAAATTCTCTAAGAAAGACAACTATCCCCTGCCCAAAATGGAACATTCGATGCAGAAGGTTTCAGGGGCTAGAGTCATGTCTTTCTTGGATGGGTTTTCTGGTTATAACCAAGTTGTTGTACATCCAGAGGACTGGGAAAAGACTTCCTTCACCACTCCTTGGGGCACTTTTATGTACTCCAAGATGCCCTTTGGACGGATGAATGCTGGGGCCACCTTTCAGAGGGCCATGGATATAGCTTTTGTAGGAGAGAAGGACATGTTTGTCCTTATCTACCTTGATGATATAACAGTTTACTCCTGTAGTCATCAGGATCATCTGTAGCATTTGAGGAAAGTGTTTCTGAAGTGTAGAAAGTTTGGGATTTCAATAAATCCTAAAAAGTCATAGTTTGCTCTAGAAGAAGGCAAGCTCTTAGGACATATTGTTTCTGCTGCAGGTGTCAGGATTGACCCAGAAAGAGTTAAAGCAATAGAGACATTGTCTGTTCCAAGGTCAAAAAGGGACATTCAATCCTTTTTGGGTAAGATCAACTTTGTGAGGAGGTTTATTCCCAATTTTGCAGAACTAGTGAAACATATCACCTCCATGTCGAAAAAGGGATCAGCGATTAAATGGACCGATGCAGCGAGAAGATCTTTTGAAGCTATCAAGAGAGCTATTATGGAAGCTCCCACTCTAATTAGCCCAGATTATAACAAAGAGTTCCACATCTTCTCTTTTTCTTCCTATGACACCCTTGCAGTAGTCTTGATGTAGAGAGATGATGAAGGTACAAAGCACCCAGTGGCCTTTTTCAGCAAAACTTTAAGGGATGCCGAATTAAGATATGACTTTATTGAAAAACAGGCTTATGCTATTATTAAGTCTTTGAAGGAATTCTGAATCTACATTCTACATTCCAAGGTGATTGCCTATGTACCCTCTGCCTCAGTAAAGGATGTCCTAACACAGCCAGATGTTGATGGAAGAAGGGCTAAATGGATTGCAAAGCTCATTGAGTTCAACATAGAATTAAATCCCACCAAGGTTGTCAAAGGTCAGGGCCTGTCTAAGCTAATGGTTGAATAAAATTGCAGTATGTTGGACATAAATTGCATGGGTATGAATTCAGAGGTCAAAAAGACAGGGGAAGCAATCGTGGAACAAGGAAAAAACCAGTCTTTGGCTGAAAATCTGGTTTTTTGTGAATGGTATTTGTTATGGCCTAAATCTACCTCAGACTGAGAAAGGTAGGTCTAGGGTAACATCAAACCACACTTAACCTGGTAGCTAGCCCTACTAGGTCAGGAGAGGGCTCTCTCCTTGTCAATCTCAGGAAAATATAGAAAATGAGGCTTGATATGACTGATGTAAAGACTAATTTTAGGCTAGGTATATGCTCATAGGAGTTTGATTGAGTTTTATGTTGGTTTGCTGGATCAAATGTGAAAGGAAGATTTGGGTCTGGGGAATGAACTCAGTCTTGTAGAGGTTTCTGTGGGGCGAGGTAGGAAAATGCTTTAGTACTTTAAATTGAGTGAAATGGAGAGTCTTAAGACTGGTGAGGAGTTGGATAGGGCATGAAAGTATCATGAATCCTCTTCAAACAGTTGAAAACATGAATAGCTAAACAAACCCTAGGTAGAGCACTGCAACATCAATGATTTCTACCTTTATCCTTGATTCATTTAGTTAAGATGAAAAGAGAGAGATGATGGCATACATAAACACATGTAAACTTGAATCACAAAAGGAAAAACAATACTAAATCACCTTTCCACAAGAATTCGACAAAATGCTGCAAACCCTGGGCTATTTCCTTGCCAAACTGCAGAGATGAATGTACAATAATGCTCAAAGCATTCACAAGAGTCCAACCTTTACAAATGACTAAAAAAGTACTACATATAGGCAAAAAACTAAATCATGCTAGCCTTTAGGGGTCAAATTCATGAGTTTAGGAGCTGTTTCAACAAGATCTAAATTAAGAACTGAAAAGTAGGCAGTGGAACAGCTTGCCTCTAAAACCTAGGAAACTGGTTCATTCAGTTCAAAATCACCTATACATGATGTATCTAACTATTTGAGTGAATTTTCATCATTTTTACATCAAATTCCATCAATTTACATCAATTTACATCATGATTTTGACCATGACAGAAAAAAACTAGGCGAAAAACAGAGTTTTTTTGGCAAAAATGGCACTTTTTCATCCTGTGTGTAGCGCCACTTTTCCTGTGCATAGCGCTTTTTCCCAGCTGATTTTGGAGGCCTTCCCTTTCACCAAATTTTATCCAAGTGGACTTTTTGGAAATTTCTATCTGTGAAATTTCCAGAACAAGTGGAATTTTTGAATTTGGTGTCCATTTGGCTCTCCAAAAATCAATTCTCCCAAAACTGCTTCCTGTGTGGCCACAAAGTGGCAGAGAGGGCATTTTTAAGGTGTTTTTGACCCTTTTGGAAGCTCAAAACTTGTCAAAAATTTCTAGTAATTTTTGGGTATGCATGAATTTTCACAAGGAATCCAAAAATGTAGATTTTTACTCCAGAGGAGGTCCCTATCAAAACCGAGTGTCGGGTGGCGCTACGCACTGGGCAAAAAAAACTGTTTTTTCCTTCAAATTTTCAAAATTGCCAAAAAGTGTGCCAAATTTCTTGAAATTTGGCATGAGTGACCTGCATCAAGTACTATTTTGGGCCAAGGAAGCTTCAACTAAGATCTTGAGATTATCCTACTCTTTCTTTCTCCTCAAAGTTTTCCTCAACTTGGCTTTTAGGCTCCTTATTCTCGCTTTGCAAATCTTGTTTCTTGCCAAATAATGAAAAGCCACATGCCTCAACATCTTTTTCTCCTTATTGGCTTTCTCTAGCAGCTTCTCCAAGTGCATATTTGCCCTCTCTAGCCAAGATTCCCGATTAGCATCAACCTCTTGCTCAAGCGGTGTCAACTTGACTTTCCTCCTCTTTACTGCTTGCCTATTTTCCCTTATGTTTTGCAGCTCCATGATTTTCTGCTTTTCCTCCAACTGTGTGTTTCATTGTTCAAGGTAATTTATGATCCACTTAGTTATTTCAAGATTAAGAGATAATTCATGAATTTCATTTCTTGTCCTTCGATGATCTCCTTGAGTTTTGAGCTTTGGGAGCCCAATTCAGTATCCTCATCCTGAATCAAAATGAAATCTTTCTCCTGACCTTCAGAAGGCCCTTCATCATGCAATGGTTTTTTCCCTTTATCGTGTACCTACTTTTCTGAAGAAGAAGGCAAAGGCCCTTTCACCCTGAGTGAAGATACCATTTGCCTATGATCTGATGAAGAAAACGAGACCCCTTCCACCCCAGGTGGAGGTAGTACTCATTTGGTAGCTGCAAATAATCTCCTTGTGCCTTTTTGATAAGAGATAAATATTGGCACACTGGTGGTTTGAGTCTCATGAACTTCTTGTTGTTTTGAAGACCCCCTGCCTCTTGAAAAACTGATGGGGTCACTTGAGGGCTTTTAAAATCCTCATGTGAAATGAAATCATCCCATGAAACATTCAGCGAACTCAGCTAATGCAAAACAACAATCTTGATCAATGCAAAGTGATAAATGTTGTTGTAATGTTGATTATGAGGTTTTCTTTGCACCAATGTGGTCATTTTCTCTATATTTATGCATATGAAATAGGGGAGGTTCATCATCCTCACTCTAGTGAAATGCATCAATAATCTGACATGATAAGTGTACAAGTGAGAAAATCTCCCTTTACAGCTGAAGTATTTGATAATGAGCTTCATGAGTGGAGCATATGTGTCCTGTAGGTATCTGAAAGGAAAGACCCTACTGATTTTCTTCTGATAACTAGCCTTGATATAAGGCTCATAATGCTCTTTGTCTACAAGTTGTCCTTTTTTCCACTGTTCACCCACATTAGGAATACCTATTGCTTCAGCTATAGTTTCAGGTGTCAAACTGAAGATAACACCTGCTAAATTGACCTGGCCATTGTGAAGATGGAGAAAAAATAGTCTAGCAAGCTCATGGTGGTATTTTACCCTTTCCACCATCTCACAAAATTGGTAGCAATACTAATGTTTGAAACATGCTACTGCAAGAGGACAAGCCAATAGCTTTGTGAGTGTAGTGGGCTCCTCCCGAATGTGTTTTCCTCACTTATGTGGTTTTCTTAGTGCATGAATCTCTTGGGAGGAATCACTCACAGTTTCCTCATCCCTTTTATAAGATGAATCTATTTCCATATTTGCCACTTTATGGTGTAAAATGATGAGTATGAAGAGATTTTAAGTCAAGAATAGGTGACTATTGTTTGATGAATGGAACTGATGAGTGGGACTGATGAATGAGGGATTTGATGCTGGATGTAGGGTTTTTAGGGAGTGATATGGTCTGAGGATGCAAATTAGGGTTTGGGAATAGTGGGAATTTGATAGGGTTTTAGGGTTTTGGGGATAGGAAGTTAGGATGAGTGCGTATGAGAGCGGGAAAGGGAAATGAAGTTTGGCAAATGTAGCAGCGGGGAATGTGAAAATGATACAGGGGATAAAACAACAATAATGACAAAATTTCAAACCCTAGACATTTTTTTCAATGCACTGTGCAAAAAACTAGGGTTTGAATTTTCATCTATCAAAACATTATCAAAGAGGACTAAATCTCTTGCAATGGCACTTAGGGATGTTTTACTTACTTGTAGAATGGTATTGGCAAAGTTTTGGAGCTTGGCAAGATCGTTTGGGTGAATTTTAGGCTTGGAGGACCGGTGCGCCGCGCCAACACACAGGTGCATTGTGCCCAATAGGTGCGTTGCGCCCGTTGATATTTCGGTGTAATTTCTACGCTCTGTGTGCTGCACCAGGCAGGTGCACCACGCCTCTACCCAGGTGTGCCGCGCTAAGAAAATTTGCTGCGATTTTCTCCTTTTGCACCTCAAATCGCGATTTTGCTTTGTTCTCTCTCTCTTTAGCACACAAATGATGTATTCAATACAAATATCACTTTATATACCTTTTGAATTTAATTTTTCATTAAACAAAACCCACTTTCTAATGTTTGCATTTCACTTTATCCTTTAAAAACTCTGTTTTGCAGTTTGGCTCTCTTTTTGACTTTTGATGGACTAATGCTTTGATTTTCTTGTCTCTTTCGCAGGAGTTGGAGTGCAGGAGTTTGGAAAAGTGACCCAGGGCTGCATTTTCAGACTTATTACATATAGGAAAAATAAAAGTACATGAAATTTTATACATAAAACATAAAAACTCTGTTTTTCCTCAAAATAGGGTTTTGAGGAAAAATCAATTACTTAGCATGTGATTTTTGGAATTTTTTATTCTGAGACTTTATTTGACCTCGTCATGTGCCTTCTGACCATTATTGAGCTTTTACAAGACCTTGACGACAAACCCTGGACCTAATGAGACCTAAAACCCTAAAAATGGCTTTTGCAAGTGTAGATATAGAAAATGACTGTAAATGACCTGAATTTGTGAAAATAGGTTAGGGTAAAGACCATGAGGGAAAATTGATAATATGCCACTGCCATCAAATGATCCATGATCCTAATGGAATGCAGCTGATTGGATGAGACACTTAAAATGCATGCAACAAGAGAATTTTGATCACTGATGGAGGAATGAAGATACCGACACTAACATTGGCTCCAATGGGGATGGTAGCTCCTGGGAGGTGCCAAGAACTACGGATCTATAGAAAGCAGACAATGCCTCTTCCATTGTGCTATGGATTCAATAATTTCAGCAAACCAAAACGAATATTGTTATAGACATTTTTGTGCCTTACAGCTCTAAGCATGAAATGTCCATAAACCAAGGGATCCTAATGTTATAGACATTTTTGTGCCTTATAGCTCTAAGCATGAAATGTCCATAAACCAAGGGATCCTAAGTACCTAAAAGTGTTGTTCTGACCCCTATAGGAACAAGGTCAACAAATTACAGCTTCTCCCAGAAGTTCTCCACCAGAAACTGCTCAGAATCAGTCAAATTAGGATCATTTCAGCTGCTCCACTAGCTAGCTGCATTGCATAGCACCCAAGTACACTAGCTAGGTAGTTGCAACACACCTAAATGCACTACCAGGGTGAGCTGAGTAGGAAATGACAAATGGCAGTGTCATTCCGCGAGGTGGACAGATAATGGAAGCTTCCAGAATCTTCCCCAATGACACTTGCCTCACTGAGTTCGACCAAGGATGAGTAAGAGGCTCTCAGTCTCCAAGTGGAAGCAAGAAATGACAGAGAGAAGCCACTAGTCAAATCATAAGCTAACTCATCCTCTTTGCATACATCTAAATATGGATCCCTCATCCCAGAGATCCAGGGGCTGGAATTTTGTACATTGCAGAGAATTGTTGTTGGTTTTGAGATAGAGATCAGAGTATTAGGTGATTTATGCTTTGTTGGAGGTGAAGAGGGGATTCCTTTGCTGAGGGGTTGATGCTGGATCAAGAATCATCAGTTGTAACTCCTCCTGGACCTTCTTGTTATATCAATAAAACTATTTGAGTTTCTCCTACATGCTTGTGTATCAATGATGTTTTGTTATATTTGCATGTTTAGCTTAAATATGATCCTAAGCTATTTATGAATGTAAATCCATGTCTTTGTGTAGTTTTCTTCTTCTGTGATCTTGCAGGAACTTGGTGAAGCTGGGAAAGTAAGGGATCACGTAGCTGGAAGCTGTCAAAGAGGAGAGAGATCGGATCAAAGGACTAGCGCAAGACACAGGTTGGTTCATCCTATTCCTCTTCGTTTATAGTTCATAAAGAAGAATACGAAAGTAATTTTCTCTGTTTGTTTCTAAGGTACTGTCACACCTTAGTGGGATAGGGGTGTTATGAGTAGACACTTTTCTCGTTAACAAAATGGCGACTCCGCTGGGGATCGTGTCTAGTTAGTTTGTTTGTGTTTCTCTTGTTGTTTGTTTCATAAACACAGAAGTAGCAATCGAACTGCATTTGCCATTATCAAATGCAAAGTAGACACCTG
The DNA here is from genome assembly GCA_031772625.1 of Pinus tabuliformis. Taxonomy (NCBI): domain Eukaryota; kingdom Viridiplantae; phylum Streptophyta; class Pinopsida; order Pinales; family Pinaceae; genus Pinus; species Pinus tabuliformis. The sequence continues at coordinate 819,077,304 of CM062805.1, forward strand.
CTACTTCAATCTATTCACTGGATTTGTTTATGATTTGAATAGCTGATTCAAAAATGATCTGATTACCCTTTGTGATAGCTCTCAGACCTCCTTTAAATCCACCCTCTGATTGTGCATTACTGATTGCTTTTACTCGTCCAAAAACCATAGATTAAACTGCAAACCGTGACCCAGAACCCGAATAGAATTCTCGTTTCTGCCCCAGCGCAGGCACTGTGAAGAGATTCTGCATTTCAACGCAGTTCCCGAGAGGGTTACTTGCGCTGCAATCCAGTTTCTCTGTGTAACAGGTGTGGTGATCAGCCTAGCCCTGTGCAACTGAGGTTCTTTGCTTCATTTTTTCAGTTTTCTCTCTGATTTTTGCAGCCAGTGATCAGTGTGTGTCTGTTTAAAACCCCCTTTTCTTTTGCCTTAATTCCGCCTCCTTTGTAAAAAAATGTTGTAGATGTTCTTTGTGTGTTTGTTACATCATTTACAGTTTTCCATTGAAAGAGTAGAATAGTCATACTGTCGTCCTTGGATTTAGATCTGTCGTAAGTGTCGATTTTGATCTTAGGAGAAAGTTTATTTGCTGTTGACAGTCGATTATGCTTTTACTTTTGCCTTTGGTTTGAATTTGAGACTTTCTAGTGTCGAAACGAGTGTTTATTTCAAAATCATAAAGTGTCGTAATCATCTCTACCTTTTGATTTCGAAAAGAAGCTTGTTTGTGTTTGTCACTTGAAAGCAAATTCAGATTTGTACATCAACTTTCTTTTTAGGCATCAATATTAAGAAAGTGAAAAAAAATACATGCATATGTGCATTTGCATATTGATAGTCTGTTTGGCTTGATTTAGGAAACGTGCATCTACAGTGTGCTCTTTGCTCTTTGAGAAAAGATTGTGTCTTTCTTTTCCCCTTGTAGCTAGGATTTTCATTGCTGAAAAGAGATAAAATTTTGCGTATCATCTTTAGATTGCAGTTTAGGAATTACATCTACATCTCGTGGTGATCCCAAAAGGAAAACTTCTAAGAAAGATCAACTTAAAATAAATTGAATGAATCTAACAATGCTTTGGAACTTAACGCACAACATTTAGAGGTCTAGGCTAGAGACATATTCCGGCGTCGTAAAGCCTGGTAACTATTGTCCTCACTGATGGTTGGGTGATTCCTCCACTTTGAGATGATAAGTTCCAGTACGGAATTGTGCTCCCACGTACCGTCGAGTATATATTGGGAGACCCCTATAGGCTTAAAACCTTTTATCCATAGGAAGCCGTGTCAGCTACCCTACTGATCGCAATGCACTGAACACAGCATTCGGGAAGATTGACTGCCATACCGTAAAAAGTATTCTGCAGTTTTGCGATTGGTTTGGTACTCCCTCTACCTAGATCTCCAGAGCAGTCCTTTTCATTCCTTTTCAGACTCCTTAACGGAAAAGGTCCATCTGAGCACTTGTCACTTCAGGCTCATTAAAAATCGAAGGAGACTAGAGTCATCTTTTGTTTTTTCTCGACTCTTAAAAATTGAAAAAACAAGTTGTGTCAAAGCGTCTAAAAATTTATTTTAAACGGAATATTCATTACCCTTTTCCCATGTTGATCTTAGGTTGAGAAGATGGAGTCTACCAACCAAGGAATTCCCCTTGGTGGAAATCCTAGTCCCTTCTCCTCTTGGGGAGATGTTGGTGCACCCCATATGGCCACATTGTCGCTTCCAAGACTGACAATTGGCTTGCCAGTATGGCTCTTCTCAACCAATGTCATTCAGAACACCACTATTCCTGAACAATCGAATCAGCAATTAGACGAGTCCAGAGTTGCCCACCAACCTTCTACTTCCTCTAATTCTTCCTCTCCTCCTTCCTCTTTTCTTGATGGGGCTGACAAAGCCAAAAGTCAAGTTCCTAAGGAGAAGAAGAAGAAAGAGAAGAAGAAGGAGCCAAAGGCGAATGGGGGAAAACGAGTGTCGTCTAACGAAAATCCACACACTGCACCGACCAGGCCTAAATCGCCATGTGTCATTTGCAAAGGAGACCACTTTCACAGAGATTGTCCTTGCATCCCTCGGATACTAAGGGACTGGTCTCATCGTTTGCACAATTCGGTGTCATCAACCTCTGATGATCATGTTGAAAGCACACCGTCAATTAGCGAAAGTGAAGCCCCAGGACAAAAAGGGAAAGCTAGATTTACCTGTAAACTGTGCGAAGGCAATCATGCCGTCCACCGTTGTCCCTTCTTAGACGAAGTGAAAAGAGTTTTGGATGATCGTCCGGTTTCACCATTACGACTTCCTCCTGGATATAAAAAAATCTTGCCGAGTTCGTCACTAGTTGAGAATCCAGCTGGCCCGCTCAAGTGGTCGACTGAAGCGTCTATCATCAAAGATAAACCATCTGAATCCATACCAGACGAAAGTCAAAGGGTCGAGGAGGCAGTTGACCCGGTCTTTCCTTCAGAGGTTTTATCTTCAGATGATACAGTCACTGAAGAGAACAAGGATGACACCGTACAAATTCTCTTCATCAACACAGACTCCGACGAACATGGGGGCAATCTACCCATTCCTTTACCGCGGGAAGGAAGTTCATCAGAGCCATACCTGGCCGTCTACTCGGTCCCACCTCCAAGCAACCTAGTTGTCTCCTTCGATTGGAATCAACTAGGCAGACCCCGTTTACCAGCAAGCATACCATTCCGAATTATCATTCAAATATATAGAATGGTCATGGCTGGTACCATCATAGATGAGGGGGCTTCTGTGAGTATCCTTTCCTCTATTTCTTGGAAAGCGCTTGGTTCGCCATCGCTGTTGCCTGAGATGAGAAATCTGACAGGTTTTGATAAAGGAACCAGTTGACCTTTAGGGATCCTTCCCGATGTGCCCATAACATTGAGAAGGAAGACAGTTCAAATGAACGTAATGGTAGTTCAAGGACCCTTAGATTACAATCTACACCTTGGACGAGACTATATTTATTGCATGGGAGCCATCGTCTCCTCACTCTTTAGAGTAATGTGTTTTCCGCACAAAGGAAGAGTGGTCAAGCTCGTGTACCAGCTTTCATTTCCCGGATCACGCATAGAAAATGGTCATATACCATCCCTAAATGGTCTCTTCATGCAAGAAATGTCTCAATCCCCAGTTCGTCCTCCTGATGAGCGCGAGTAATTCGGAGGGATATGACTGAAACCCAGGGGGCATGCATCCTGGTCTGCTTCGGTAGGAAAACTTTGGGTATAGGGTATGTTTCCGCAGGAGAATATGACTAGTCTGTACCTCGTCCGTCGGTGGAAGAGGGGTTATTCTAGAATAAGATTCTCTTGTCAAAGTTATGTGAGTTGAAAGAACTGAGTTACTCACCTTTGTTTATCTCGGTAGACATCGCCGAAGAAGTGTTTTGTTTGCACCGTGAATCGAGCAATCTTTGGGTAACCTGTAAGAGGTAGACCTCTCTCGGTAAAACAAATGTTTTATTGGACTAAAGAAGGGGTGACCTTGAAACGATACTTTATACCTGGGGGCATGAAAACCTTTTGGAGTGCAAGCGAGGGGCGGCTATTTATTTTTTAATTTTTTAGGACCTCTAACCCTTTAAACTCGTAGGATTAGTTGTCACCTAACTTGCATAAAGAAAGGATGTGGGGCAAAAATCTAAAAGCTAACGTTTTATATGAGACATTCTTATCATATCACTGGATTAATCGAGCAGTTTTAGCACATAGTTCAAGCTCGTTAAAAAATAAACATAAGACATGAGCAAATGTTTCCACCCGCGTTTAAGCTCGTTAAAAAATGAACTATTCCCCGGTAAATAACCACCGTGAATGAAGCATTTCAGCCATTAAAGCCTTGGTTGTGTTTGCACCGTCACCTCCACTTTTCCATTGGCCGATCATTCACCTCCATTTGATTGTTTACCCATTTTGAGGAACAACTGCGAAGAGTGATTTCACTAGCCATCCTTGTGACACTACCGTGATTGGAAAATTCCAACCCTTACCTGGAATCAGCTGCTACCCATTTTATCACTCGTTCCTCAAAAGACGAGTCTTCTTTAAGCTCTTTTCAACTGACTCATAAAATATGAAAAGATTGCCGAGTTTTCACCTTCCAGCTCGTTAAAGCGACCGGAAGTGCTATCCCTCCTATAGATTTTAATCTTTTTGGACCTGAGGGATTATTGCACAAAAATATCGAGCGCTTGTTTTGTTCGGCTCGTTAAAACTATCGAAAATTCATCCCTTCTGTATTGTTTTATACTTTTTCGGAATTAAGGGATTAGATGACAAAAAAGGAATTTCAGAGTTACCTTTACGTACCTTTTCAGACTCTCTAAAAATGAAAAGGACTGAGTTATCTTTGTCGTTAAACTCGTTAAAAAGATTAATAGCGACAAACTTGTCTTTAGACAAGAACGAGTTTCACTATCGCTAGGCTCGTTAAAACATAGCGATGGGTTTGCCCGAAGGGAAAATTATAGAACAAGCATATGTCATCCTCCTCAAGATTGACAAAAATAAAGAGGTACTGGTCAGCAATGACTGGGGAAAAATTGGGAAGAAACTCAAAGAATCTTTATTGTTAGCAAGTTGCTCTTGAACATGAAACTTCCACCCCGTGCCTGAGTCGGGTTGGGTTGTTTCATTCACCGGTCACATCACCATGGTCACACCATACCATCCACATTTGGGGTAAATGCTACCAATCCATCATATAAGTGTCGCCAACATGTTCAAGAGAAGTCATCCAGAGAAGTCATCCGTGTCCCATCCACTACCATACATTATACTTCATTCTTTCATGACCACCATCCTGAACCATATATCATCAGATCGTTTTCACCTCCATCAAAATCATTTGCTCCGTTCCATGTCATTGATGCGGGATTCATCAAGGCCCTCCCTTGACGGATCGCTTCTTGTCGACATCAGCTCATTATCCGAGAAGTTGATCTAGGAACACCCCATTCAGTACTTTGAAGCCTGCATGCCTCAATGGAAAGTTTCTCACTTCCGGCGACAGGTATACATCAATGACCTTCAACCGAAAGATTTTACGTGGTGTTCGACGCCAAGTCCTTTATTCACACCACGTGAATTGTACTGTAGTACCTTGAGGGTCATCATCATTATCGGTGATTCCTCTCGCGCTTGTTAACAGTTTACATCATTGACTGGTAATCAAGCGATGTCTTTCCATGTTCGACTTCAAAACATCTCTCACATGGATCGACTTGTACTTCGAGTGAAGATCGGACGAGATTGAAGACCCCGGATCTAGTTTCATCCATCCAGGCTGTGATATATATTCAGGAGAATAAAGACATTGAAATGTACAGCGTTGCAGCACAGATAATCATCCTACCAAAAAGATGATGGCTCTATCAGAATCATCAGTCTACCATCAGACGATTGTCTGTCCTATGTACATGAAAATGAATTTATAAAGCTGAGCATGGGAATGCCCACCTCAGCTAGATAATGAAAACAGTATGAAGATAATCTATTGTATTGTATCTTATTACAGGTCTCCTCCCAGCATTGAAAGAACTTCGGATCCTCCTAATAAAGCATTTCACCCGATAAACGACCTCATACTTTATGGGGCAACTGGTATAGAAATTTTTGTGCCTTACAGCTCTAAGCATGAAATGTCCATAAACCAAGGGATCCTAAGTCCCTAAAAGTGTTGTTTCGGCCCCTAGAGGAACAAGGTCAACAAATTACAGCTTCTCCCAGAAGTTCTCCACCAGAAACTGCTCAGAATTAGTCAAATCAGGATCATTTCAGCTGCTCCACTAGCTAGCTGCGTTGCATAGCACCCAAGTACACTAGCTAGGTGCGTTGCAACGCACCTAAATGCACTACCAGGGTGCGCTGAGCGGGAAATGACAAATGGCAGTGTCATTCCACGAGGTGGACAGACAATGGAAGCTTCCAGAATCTTCCCCAATGACACTTGCCTCACTGAGTTCGACCAAGGATGAGTAAGAGGCTCTCAGTCTCCAAGTGGAAGTAAGAACTGACAGAGAGAAGCCACTAGTCAAATCATAAGCTGACTCATCCTCTTTGCATACATCTATATATGGATCCCTCATCCCAGAGATCCAGAGGTTGGAATTTTGTACATTGCAGAGAATTGTTGTTGGTCTTGAGATAGAGATCAGAGTATTGGGTGATTTATGCTTTGTTGGAGGTGAAGAGGGGATTCCTTTGCTGGGGGGTTGATTCTGGATCAGGAATCATCGGTTGTAACTCCTCCTGGACCTTCTTGTTATATCAATAAAACTATTTGAGTTTCTCCTACATGCTTTTGTATCAATGATGTTTTGTTATATTTGCATGTTTAGCTTAAATCTGATCCTAAGCTATTTATGAATGTAAATCCATGTCTTTGTGTAGTTTTCTTCTTCTGTGATCTTGCAGGAACTTGGTGAAGCTGGGCAAGTAAGGGAGCAGATAGCTGGAAGCTATCAAAGAGGAGAGAGATTGGATCAAAGGACTAGCGCAAGACACAGGTTGGTTCATCCTATTCCTCTTCGTTTATAGTTCATAAAGAAGAATACGAAAGTAGTTTTCTCTATTTGTTTCTAAGGTACTGTCACACCTTAGTGGGATAGGGGTGTTCTGAGTAGACACTTTTCCCATTAACAAAATGGCGACTCCACTGGGGATCGTGTCTAGTTAGTTTGTTTGTGTTTCTCTTGTTGTTTGTTTCATAAACACAGAAGTAGCAATCGAACTGCATTTGCCATTATCAAATGCAAAGTAGACACCTGCTACTTCAATCCATTCACTGGATTTGTTTATGATTTGAACAGCTGATTCACAAATGATCTGATTACCCTTTGTGATAGCTCTCAGACCTCCTTTAAATCCACCCTCTGATTGTGCATTACTGATTGCTTTTACTCGGCCAAAAACCATAGATTAAACTGCAAACCGTGACCGGATAGAATTCTCGTTTCTGCCCCAGCGCAGGCACTGTGAAGAGATTCGGCATTTCAACGCAGTTCTCGAGAGGGCTACCTGCGCTGCAATCCAGTTTCTATGTGTAACAGGTGCGCTGATCAGCCTAGCCCTGTGCAGCTGAGGTTCTTTGCTTCATTTTTTCAGTTTTGTCTCTGATTTTTGCAGCCAGTGATCAGTGTGTGTCTGTTTAAAAACCCCTTTTCTTTTGCCTTAATTTCGCCTCCTTTGTACAAAAAGGTTGTAGATGTTCTTTGTGTGTTTGTTACATCATTTACAGTTTTCCATTGAAAGAGTAGAATAGTCATACTATCGTCCTTGGATTTAGATCTGTCGTAAGTGTCGATTTTGATCTTAGGAGAAAGTTTATTTGTTGTTGACAGTCGATTATGCTTTTACTTTTGCCTTTGGTTTGAATTTGAGACTTTCTAGTGTCGAAACGAGTGTTTATTTCAAAATCATAAAGTGTGTTTATTTAGGAAAGTGCATTTACAGTGTGCTCTTTACTCTTTGTGAAAATATTGTGTCTTTCTTTTCCCCTTGTAGCTAGGATTTTCATTGCTGAAAAGAGATAAAAGTTTTCTTATCATCTTTAGATTGCATTTTAGTAATTACATCTACATCTCCTGGTGAACCCAAAAGGAAAACTTCATAAGAAAGAACAACTTAAAATAAATTCAATGAATCTAACAACGCTTTGGAACTTAACGCACAACATTTAGAGGTCTAGGCTAGAGACGTATTCCGGGGTCGTAAAGCCTGGTAACTGTTGTCCTCACTCATGGTTGGGTGATTCCTCCACTTTGAGACGATAAGTGCCAGTACGAACTTGTGCTCCCACATACTATCGAGTATATATTGGGAGACCCCTATAGGATTAAATCCTTTTATCCATAGGAAGCCATGTCGGCCGCCCTACTGATCGCAATGCACCGAACACAGCATTCGAGAAGATTGACTGTCGTACCGTAAAAAGTATTCTGCAGTTTTGCGATTGGTTTGGTACTCCCTCTGTTAGCTACCTATACCAATAGGTTTCATATTTCATGATTGGCAAAGAAAGTTCCAAATATGCTCTGCGTTGGTAATTCAAAGATCCCATATTTCCATAAGAAGACAAGGTGTGTACAAAAGCTTGATGTTGACTCAATTTTGATGGGTGGTTCAATAGCCTAATCTAGATCATGCCATGTTTTAATTTTCTGTTGTAGAATAGAGAAAGAAGTCTGTCAAAACTGTTTAATCTTCGCAGACCAGTAGCTTAGGTAGAGAAGTAAGGTTCCCAACTGCTTAAACTGGGACCTTGGAAGCAATAAGGGTAGTTCTAGATAGAAAATCAAAAGAAAAGCCAAGAGAAAAGAAAAGGCACATAAGGGTCTGCAAGCCTAAGTGCACCCTCCATGAAGAAACAAAAAATGCTAGGCAAGTAGATGGGTAGGTAGATGGGGTTGCAGAAATATCATTCATTTCAACTGAATCTTGCTGGTCTAACATGAAAGAAACATCAAGGCATAGAGAAGCTTCTCTTCTCCATCATGTTGCAGCAAGGCAAAGGAGCATGTCTAACTTCTTGTTCCCCCCTGCACATTCATTACTAACATCTCCACACTAGTTGCCTTCATGAAAGAATTCAAGGTCTTATGTTGGTTCTTGGTTCTTTAAGAGCCACATTTCTTGTCCAAAAATTCTTTTTATTTTGATCTACTCTCTAAACTAAGTTGTTTTCATATAAACTTAGTGTTTCACCCTCTCATCCCTTCTTCCATTCATATTAACTCCTAACTTCTTATTATCTAAATCCCTTATGTTTCCCTTCCCGCTACTATTATAACACCATGGTTATAAACCCCTAAACATGTACAATATTCCCCCTTGTTAGCACTATAGCTAAATAAGTTTGTTAGAGGGAGACATTAGTCCACCAGGGACTATGGTCAACCCTGTCATGGGATTAATTTAGCCTCTGGCTGGAGTAATAACCTCCCCCTAAGCCCTCACCTCCCCTCTTTTCAAAAGTTTCATCAAAAAACCCCTTTCCCTCTGCTTAAACCCTTTTAACCTCTTTTCCCCCACAGATTAACCCAAAAACCCGAAAAAACCCACAAAAAACCCAAAAACCTAAAGTCCCGCGCCCAAATATTAAATCCAATATTTAAATACACGGGCGGGACCCAACCCAAAGCTGCGCAGTTGATGGCAGTACCCGCCAGCCGTTGATCGTCCGCCGCCCCCGATCTAACGGTGGGCGGTCAATCTTGGATCCCGACCTGCCTCCCTTTAACGTCCAGGGAATGGTGGTATTGGGGGCCATACCCAGCATGCGTGGCAGGCGCTGGGGTTGTTCGGAGTCCCCCACCCCGATACCGCCTATCACCAAAGGTGGTGCGGGGAAACCACTTACCGCCTCCCTGATACCGCCCATCCGGTGCACGTCACCCTCGCGTCATCCTGACGTCGTGTCGCCTCCACCCGCCCCTGAGCCCCGTGGCCCTCCACGTAGCCCTGCCACCGCATCCGCCTGCCACCATGTCCAGCCACGCTAGCCTCTAGCTCAGCATCCACGTCACCCTCCGTACCGGGGCCCGCCTGACGTCATTGGCGGAAAAAGCGCCAGTGACCCTTTTTTCCAAATTTTCCATTAAAAACGCCCGAACTAGCCGTTTGTTGTCATTTTCGCGCGAAGAAGACGCAGTCGTTGTCAACATGTTCACCGCAAAATTGCCTCCCAGCCTTCATATTCGAAGTTGCGGCCGCTATAACTTGGCAATTCAGCTGTAGTGAGCTCCCCCTGCTCGGCCCGAAGACATTCAGTGCTGTTTTATCTAGGTATTCATCGCAAGTTCCTTATTTCGTCCCCGTGCTTGCCATTACTCTGCAAATTCTCCAATAAGCATAGGTCCAGTCCTAAATTGCATACTGTCCACTACGGAATTGGCAATTAAAACAACCTGCATTACCCTAGCTCCAAGAATTTGACACTCTAATCATAATTCACGGCCTGAAATTTACAAATTCGGCCTCAAACTTGCCCGGCATTGTTCCCTTTTGCCTGGTGGAGGCCCAAGGCTGCATATCACCAAATTGAAGCCAGCTCACCCTCTGCAATCATCCCCATCAATTCACAATCCCTGTGAATTTACTAAAAAACAGCAAAAACAAGTCTGCCAAGCCTGCCTTTTCCACTGTGAAGAAGATTTCAAGCATTGTCTACAGTGAGCCTGTCACTCAAGCTCTGAACAACCTTGCAAACCATTGCACTCACCTTGTTCAAAATCAGATTACCCAATGGCGGCCTTCTCCCTCCCTCAGCCCTCAGTTTTTCCCCTTTAAATGCACCAAATAAAGACTTGGAGTCCTTGCCTCTTACTGACAGGGACTACCTCATTGAAGACTTTGTGGGTAACAGGGACTTTCTGCAGACCTTCACGCAATTAAGAGATGACTACCTGAATGGTCAGGATACATATGGGATATGGGAGTCAAATCTGCCATACTACTGTCTCCCCTCTGTAAATGTTTTTCCTGAGATTATTCACCTATGTGCTGAAAACTATGATGTGCAGCAAAGAGCTATTAAGTCTCCATCTGGGAGCATCCTCTTTCACATTAATCCTGAAACCATCAATAAGATGCTCCACTTTGATCAAACTGAGCTGCTGTTCCCATTTTCCATGAATTATCTGCTGGACACTGGTGCCAAGATGACCAGTGAGGATATTCAGAAGGTCACCAGGACATTTATGAGACCTGAATGCTAGCCTACAGGGCCACCTCCCTACTTGGATGTCTATTTTACTGAGGTAGGAAGACTGTTGCTAGACATGATTGCTTATGTGTTGGGATACAGAACCAGTGAGCATGTGGATGAAACAATGCTGGTATTACTAGCTGCTTACAACCCAGGCCAACCCCTTGCCCGCAAATATAACTTTGCCAAGTTCATAGCTAGCAAGATTCATGATCAGCTGTGCAAAGTAGACAGACAGGGTGTCTTCAAGTACTCATCGTATATCTACCACCTTTTCATGTACTATCAGTCCGAGGTTTTTCCATGCTACATCAAAAAGCTGGATTATAAAGGGGAAAGAAGATATGTTATCTTCTGGACATTCGTCTATCACAAAGTCCAAAATTCACCCTATTCCTATTGTGAATTTATTGACCAATTTGTATACCCTGTCTCTTGCTTGTTGATGAGGTCCCCTCCTCCCAGAATATCAACTGAAATACAGAAAGTCCTGCAGCTCTCCAAGAATTACAAAATAGGTGATTGGTACCTATATGAGGAGCATACAGTCATCAGAGTCTATGGCTGTGAGCTCTGTCCATACAGGCTCCCAAAATATGTGCCTATGAGGATATTTGCCTTGGAGTATTATAGGCAGTTAATTCAATCTGACCTCACTCACTTTCACAGCTCCAAAAAGAAAGCCCATCTCAAGTTCAAGCACCAGGTGGGCCCCTTCATCATGAATAAAAAATAAGGATGGGAAGATGCTGACCTAATCCTCAGAAGCAAATACAAGCTATCACATAGTTTCCGGTGGGTCCCTTATGACCCTGAAGGCTTCATTACTGCTAGAAGAGTCAAGTACAGGCTACTAGGTTATAAGCATTGCAAATATCCACACATTGAAAAATATGCCAACCAGCAAGAATGGTAGCAGGATACTTTAATTGAAAAATTAACTAAAGAAGAGACAATGTTAAAGAATGTCAGAGAACTAGAAAAGACTCTTGACCTAGATTCTGTGTAGCAGGTACCCTTCAAATGACCGCACTCAGCAGGAGAAGGGACCTCGGCCTCAAGAACTGCACCAGCCACACAGGCACCGTCTACAGCAGCACCAGGAACAGACAAAGGGAAAGGGATAATGGGTGCTGAAAAGGAAACCGTGAAAGAAAAATCTGCCCCTTCAAGTGAGCAGCAACAAGGGCAGCAACCAGAGCAGCAACAAGAGCAGACTCCCCCTCCACAAACTGAGCCACAAATAGCTCCAATTATGCAGACCCCAGCACAGGAGGAGAGGGGTACAAAAAGAGACAGAGAAGAGTCCACTCCTGCTAGTGGATCCTCCCAACAACCCCATACCAAAAGGAAAAGGGCAGACTCCCCAGAGGTAGAAGACATCACTGAAGAAGTCCTTGACAGTTCAAGGAAAGACAGGGAGGGCAGCCAGCATACTGGTACAAGCTCCTTTCAGCAGGAGCAAGGGTTACAACTTGGTTTGGAGGTGTCCTCCTCCTCTCAGCAGAGCAAGAAGTCCAAAAGCACTAAGGCTTCTTTCAAGAAAATTAAGGCACAGAATGACTTGCTGAGGGTGGAAGTTTATAAACAATTTCTTAATGCAACACCAGCCCAAAAAGAAAGGCTAATGTCTGTATATGACATTCAAGAGGAGAAATTGCTCCTCAGCCATTTCAAACCTACAGTGCCCAATCCAAAATCAGCGGCAGATTATGTGAAGACAAGGGTGGAGGTCCTAGCCAAGGACATCCATCCCATGGACCAAATTGAACTCCACAAGCAGGCAGGAGAAATGGTCTATGCAACCTTGGTAGACAGGGCAACCATGGCCCATGAGCTGAAAGAATCACTAAAAAATACCAACACTCAGTTGGATTTTGAAAGAATGTCCTCCCTAGCCAAAGACAACAGAATAAAATCACTTGAGGACATTATTATCGACCTAGGACATGATCCTAAGGATCCAAAGGGTGTAAGGGCCCTTATGAAGAAAAAGGAGGATGACCTGAATGCATTAAAGAAGAGGTTAAAGCTGCTGCCCACAGAGCACCCTCAAACAGCAGAGCTACAAAAGGAAAAGAAAGCTGATGAGCAACTGTACCTCATAATGCAGCTAAACCAGAAGGTCCTCGATTTGGAGAAAGAGCTTGAAGGAGCATTACAAGATAAACAGGTAGAATCCACATCCCAAGCTCCTCCAACTACTTCAACCACTGCAACAACTACAGAGGCAGCAGTGGCTCCCACAACAGAAGCAACAGCAACAACAACAGCTCCGGATTCCAGCACACGCGTAGAAGAATTGACTAAGGCCATCAAAGAAATGGAGCTCCAGGCAAATGAGATAAAAAAGGCCAAGGAAAAATTGGCAGAACTGGATGCCAAGTATGATAAATCAAAAGTGACTGTAGCAGAGCAAGGCAGAGAAATAAAGGCCCTAAAAGAAAAGATAAAGGCCGTAGAGAAAGAGCTAAATCTGGAGAGTGCCATGGCTGAGATAAAAAGAATTCTATGGGCCAAAATTGGCCAATCCATCACTCAACAATGGAGGTCAATCAAAACTATACATGAGCAGATGGATTTAATTGGCCAAGCACAGACAGAAATTCAGAGGGCCAAAGCAGTACTGGGAGACAAACCTGAACAGGCAAACAGAATGATAGATTTTTTGAACAGGCAAGAAAAGGAGGAACTGGCAGCCATCGGCATTGTCAACAGAACAGAGGCTGTCCTCACAGCCAAAAAGGTGCTAACTCTCAGAAATTATGTACAAACTGTGGAGAGGAAGTGCTATGAAATACAGGCTGATGTGGAGGAGTATAAAGTCAATATGGCAGTGCTGCAAGCAAAGGGACTGCCCAGCCTACTAAGCGGTGCAGGAGGACTGATCTCCCGAGATCAATTTACCAACAGGATGGCAACTTATATTGAAAATCAAATCACTGCATCTGGCAGTACATCTGAGGAAACAGGGCCTCCAACAGGACAGAGCCTATACGATAAACTTGAAGGCCTGTTTTTTATTGAAAATGAGGTAAATCACCTTTTTGAAACTCCTCCAAACTTTTACAGATATACAGAGGCCGACGAAACTTTGATAAAGATTCGAAGACATCAGCTGCCAAAGGAGGATTGGTGGTAGGCAATGCTTCAAATTTTACCACGGTAGCCTCAATTGCTCAGCCACTGCCAACTCCAACTCACTAGAAGACAAACAGTAGAATAAAGTCAGTATTAAAGGCAGCTGAAAGGTGACTCAACACATGGACAACGATAGCTAGCCCAAAGGATAAGAAGATACGCGGATTTTTGGACAGCGTACCCTCAACCGACTCCAACAGCCACCAAGTCAACAGTTTCTGACTATTTTGGAATGCTAAAGCACTGGAGAGTTATTACAGCATTAAATTTCTCAGCTACAAGGCTCCAGGAGTTGGCATAACATCAATGAGCCATTAACTCATTTCTTTGATATTTTTCTTATGTACATTTTGTATATATACCCCCCTTAGCAACGCATAAGGGGTTGGTGATTTTCACTCTGAGGCAAATGTATTGTACACTTTCAGATTATCTAATACAAAGGGTTGGACCAGCTCAGTTATTTCCTGAGAATTTGATGTCTTGCTGATGACCTGTGTGCTGTTGCAGAATTCTTGTGCTGTCTGATGGAATAATAAGTTTCCTTAATCTATGTTTTGTCTTCTTATGTTATTAACTCATGCTCATGTTTCACTAAATCTAGCAATAGGGAAAAGGGATAGTGCAGGATATGTTTGATTACACTCTGTGCTCAATCTTCTATTGCTATAAATGTTTTCTTCAGAATTAACTATGGACATGAATTGTTAAATGCTCATGTTTCATTAATTCTATAAATGTGAATGTTGTCTAGAAATTCTTCACTGCTTCTAAATAATATTCTCTCTTCCTTTGCATATCAGTTTATTGGAGGATTCTTAACTGCCTTTCATGAATTGTATACATCACACTCAATCACAATTTCAAAGCATTGTTTCTCAGACACTTATCCAGCTCTGCAGCATCACTACTGTATCAACACAGCACACCAAACTACTAAAGGACCACTTACTCCATGCCCAATGGCCTAGAACATACTAGTGAGCATATATATATCTTGATTGAAATCATCACCCAACCAAGTCCAAAAATAAACCTTGAGCATCATAGCTAGCCTAAAATTCTTCTCAAAACAGAGACAAACCTTAAAGAGAGAGCCCTCTCTGATTACAGTTTGGCTAGAAACTGCAATCCAAAGATTGGTTAGTGGTTATCCCGGCCGTCTTCCCTTGGGAGTCAAAGGGAACAACCTGGGTGTTAACATAATTGGCCACTCCGCTGGGGAACTCCCCAGGATTTTCTAAGTTTTGTTTATTTCTTTAAGCTGCTTCGAGTCAATTTTCATGCTAGCTTTAAGATATACACAGTCAGTCCAAAATCTTGTCTGGCCCTTGCAGACACAAAAAATATTCCAAAAACATACTCAAAAACAAGTTCAGAAGCTGGCTCCCAAGAAGAATCCACGATATACAAGGTCAAATCCAGACCCCAATCCTCCAACTGTTTTTGAAAATCCTAATACAATCCCTAAGATCATTAGGAAGCAGCAGGGATAGGAAACTCTTGCTGATTCAAATCCTGAGATAGCTCATCCAAACCCTGTTCCAACTCCAATCAAGGTTCTATTTCGGTCTACCCTTGATTCCCCCAGTTCACCATCCACATCTCAAAGCCCTTCTTTCACACCTCCATCCACTGCACATATTCCCTTGACCAACACTCTATTTCCTACCGTTCCCAATCCCCCTGTTGTACCAGTTGTTCATGCTATCCCTGTCAATCCTATAAATCCTGCAACTATGGCTAATAGATATGCACCCCTGCAGTTGCCTGCTAATGCTGCAGCTCTACCTCAGGACTACCAATCCAAGATCTCATATTTTGACTCCACTGGCCCTTTCACAGCAATTCAGCATGCTAGAAGGATGCAAGACCATTTTGAGAACTATGAAATAGATGATGACAGTGTGAGAATGAGAATCTTTGTTCAGAGCCTGACAGGGGATGTAAGAACTTGGTTTAGATCACTGGCTGCAAATACCATCACAACTCCTGATGAGCTTTATCAAGCCTTTACTAACAGATGGGAGAAAACTAAAGTTCCCCTGCACATACTTGGTGAATATGACACAATCAAACGAGGTCCTCAAGAGACCGTTTTGGAGTATTGTGCAAGATTCAATAATGTATATAACGCAATACCACAGAATTTAAGACCTCCCCCTGATTTAGCCTTGTACAAATTTCCTGATGGTTTTGACCCTAATATGGCATATCAATTGAAGGAAAGAGCTCCTGAAACCCTTGAAGATGCCCAAAAGGTTGCTGTCACAGTAGAGGCTAACCTGATTGCCAAAAGAAACAGGGCAAGATTGGAAAAAAGAACCACCTTCAAAGAAGAACCCTCAGCCTTTGACCAAAAACTGGATGCAATACTCACTGGTATGAAGAGATTGGGGGATAGAGTAGAATCAGTTGAGAGAAAGTCATCATGGGAAGCACCACAAAATAACCCTATCAGGAATCCAAATTTTAGGAGAAATCAAAGCCCAAACATTGGCAAAACCGGTTCTGATCCAGACATAAGGCCTCCTTTCCAGGAAAACTATACTGAGGCATCCACTTCAAATGAGCAAACAGATGACACCCACATTAACCTAATGGGCCTGAATGATGAGCAGCAAGTTTTTCTGAGTCAAGAAGATCATAAGGATGATGACATTCAGCAATTCCAAACCAGGTCAGGTGAATCATTTGACTTTAAACAAGGATATGACACAGCTGTTTATGAAGTTCATAAGCAATACAAGCTAAGAAGCAGAACTATAAATGTAACACAGCCTGAAAAAACAAAGGATAGCCAACAGCCTAAGGAAGCTATCTTCATAGAACCAAGTGACAAAACTGGTCCAAATACAGATGAGGTAACAGTTGAAGAAGTAACTCAAACATCCCCCTCAAAACAACAACCAGTAGATACAACACCCGTCCAACAAAACCCAAGCAACATTTCTCAAAAGACAAGTAAGAGGGATAAGCCTCAAGATCAAAAAGAGAATCAAGAGGAGGGCATCAAGGATTCCACTGAAAAGGAAAGGGCTATTAACCAAAATACCAAGACCCTATCTGAAAGACCCTTTGACTTAGAAGCTGAAATTGGTAAATTGAAGGTAGCTATTCCTCTTTCAGAACTAGCCAAGCATGACATTTATAGACAACAAATCAAGAAGTCCCTTCAAATAACTCGTAATAAAGATAATGTCAATGTGTTGGATGACACCCCAGAATTGCTATTCGGTCCAGAGGTTGATGGAAAGACAGCAGTTACAGGGATCTTACCTTTCTATGTCAGCCTGCATGTTCATGATAAGATACTACACAATGCAATGTTTGACTCAGGTGCCTCTCACAACTTGATGCCTAAATCAGTCATGGAAAGATTGAATCTAGATATTACAAGACCATACAAGGACCTATTCTCATTTGACTCCAGCCAAGTTAAGTGTTTAGGTATGATAAAAGATCTTTGTGTGTCCCTAGTTCAGTACCCAAATAAAACAATTCTAATGGATGTTGTAGTTGCTGATATCCCACCCAAATATGGGATGCTGTTATCAAGATCATGGGGGGCTAAACTCCAAGGTTCCCTACAATTAGACATGTCATATGCAACCACCTCAGTCTTTGGTCAACCCAAGAGGTTATATAGAGAGTCACTTATGAAATACATGGTCAGCAGTGAAGAAAAACCTCAAAATTTTCCCATATATGCTGTCCATTCTGATATAGATTCATATATCCTCTTCAATGATAATTCAGGTCTTACAAATGATGAAGAAACCAAGACACTTAAACAAGATCAGGACGTTAATGAACAAGCTGCTGCTCTAGAAATAACGTTGATCCAATCAAGTGATGAGACTGTCCTAAAGGACAAACTAAATGAGAAACTAGAGCTTCAACTCACAATCCCAGATCACAGAGAAGTTATTAAGTCTCCCCTAGAACAAGAGATCATATGGTTCCTTGAATTTGATGGGTCAGTCAACAAATTAGGGGCAGGAGCTAGAGTTTGGATACATAACAAGTAGAACAATCATGCAGAAGGTCGAGCCTATAGGCTAAATTTCAGATGCACTAATAACATGGCAGAATATGAATCTCTTTTACTAGGCCTCAAACTAGTAAAATTCTTACAAGCCACAAAGGTTTCAATACTAGGAGATTCAGACCTAGTGATCCAACAAGTAAAGGGTAATTTTGTCACCAATGATAAAAGACTGAGATCTTATAGATCTGCTGCTGCTGAACTACTAAAGTCCTTCACTGAATTTCAAATTACCAAAATTCCTAGAACCCATAACCTGCATGCCCATAGTTTGGCCACGTTTGCAAGTGCCTGCAAGCTACCCTTTGAACCTGGCCATTGCTTTACAACTGAGGTAAAACACAGACCTTCTTTTCCAAACAATGTTAAAGATTGGCAAGTATTTGAAGATGACACACAAATAAATAATTTCTTGACCTTACAACAAGAATTTGTAGGATTAAACATTGACACTGAAGGAGCAAGTCAATCACAAATACAGAGTGAAAAGAATAACAAGCCAATATCACCCAAGATAGCTCACCAAATCCTACATCCAACAATTTTTAACAAAAACAACATACAAGAAATTCAACAAATCAGTTGTGAAGAAGTGGCTGATGCTGAGGCTGAAGTGATACAATTGAAAGACAATTTTCTTCCAACAGGCCTGACTCCACTCGAGGATATTTTTGATTCAAATGATGTCCCTAGAAAACTAAAAATGCAGCCCCTTAACTCTGCCATTGAAGAATGCAACATTGGAACCATTGAGAAACCCAAGATAATAAAATTATCTGCATCCCTACCTCCTGATCAGAAACCCAAATACATTGACCTCTTCAAAGAGTTCCAAGATGTCTTTCCATGGAGTTATGAGGACTTAAAATCCTATGACACCTCTGTTATCCAACATACCATCCCTCTCAATCCAAATGAAAAGCCATTGAAGCAAAAATTGAGAAGAATAAACCCTATGCTTCTCCCTGCAATTGAGAAAGAGGTACAAAAAATGTTTAAAGCAGGTATCATAGCACCAATCAGGTTTTCTGATTGGATCTCAAATTTGGTGCCGACAAGAAAGAAAACTGGAGAGATAAGACTTTGTGTTGATCTTAGAAATCTAAACCAAGTGTCCCTCAAAGACAACTATCCCTTACCTAAGATGGATCACATTCTCCAAAGAGTGGTAGGAGCATCACGGATCTCATTACTTGATGGATTCTCAGGCTTTAATCAAATCCTAGTGCACCCTGATGATCAAGACAAAACTGCATTTACAACCCCCTGGGGAACTTTCAAATATGTGAAAATGCCTTTTGGGTTGAAAAATGCAGGGGCTACATTTCAAAGAGCAATGGATATTGCTTTTGCCAAAGAGATTCATGACTTCCTTGTCATTTATTTAGATGATCTCATACCTTTCTCAAAATCTAACCAAGAACATTTGAAACATCTAAGGAAAATTTTCATAACCTGTAGGAAGTATGGAATTTCTTTAAATCCCAAGAAATCCTTGTTTGGTTTAGAAGAAGGTAAGCTGTTAGGGCATATCATTTCAAAGGATGTCATTAGAATTGACCCAGACAGGATACAAGCTATCTTACAAATGCCCCATCCTAGAAACATCAAAGAATTGCAAGCCTTCTTGGGAAATATTAACTTTTTAAGGAGGTTTATCCCTAACTTAGCAGAACTGATCAGATTATTGAACAACATGCTAAAAAAGGATTCAAAAGTGAAATGGACAGTAGAAGCAAATCAAGCCTTTGAAGGTATAAAATTGGCCCTTACCCAAACCCCAGTCTTAACAAATCCCCAATTTGATAGAGAATTTATCATTTTCTCTTTTGCCTCCCAGCATACTATTGCTGCTGTTTTATTACAGAAAGATGACCAAGGAAATGAGAAACCCATTGCTTTCTTTAGTAGAGCTCTCAGAGATGCACCCCTAAAATATCAGATCATGGAGAAACAAGCTTATGCTTTGGTCAAGGCCATTAAAGACTTTAGGATTTACATCCTTTATTCCCATGTTATAGCCTATGTGCCAAGTCCCACTGTAAAAGACATACTCACTCAAGAAAACTTAGAGGGCAGAAGAGGAAAATGGATTGCCAACATTTTGGAATTTGATATTGAGTTAAAACCTACAAAAGTAATAAAAGGGCAAGGTTTGGCCAAACTAATGACAGAAGCAAACTTCCAGGCCTTAGACATAAACCAGCTGGACAATGAACCGGAGCTGGCGACTCCAAAGATCAATGTAGCCTTTGAACAATCCCCTTGGTACTCTGATATATGTTATGTGTTACAAAACCTGTGTGCTCCACCAGGATTGTCCAGAACTAAGTGTAGGTTCCTAAAAATGAAAGCTTCAAAATTTTGTGTCATGGATGGCAATTTACTTTGGAAAAACCATGAGGGTATATTGTTAAACTGCTTGATTGAGAATGAGACTAACGGTGTCACCAAAGAATTTCATGCAGGTGACTGTGGCGGACACTTGTATTGGAAGTCCACTATGGATAAGATACTGAGGGCTGGTTACTATTGGCCCACTGTTTTCTCTTATATCAAGAAATTCACCACCTCATGTCATAAATGTCAAGTGTTTGAGGGAAAGATAAAGTTACTGCCACTTCCTTTGAGGCCTATTGCAACAGAGAGACCTTTTCAACAATGGGACTTGGATTTCATTGGGGAAATTCATCCCTCATCTTCAGGCCAACATAGATGGATTCTAACAGCTACATACTACTTTACTAAGTGGATTGAAGCTGTTCCATGCAGACAAGCAAATGATTCCACTATCATTCAGTTCCTTGAGACCAATATTCTCTCTAGATTTGGTTGTCCTGATAAAATAATAACAGACAATGCTGCTGCTTTCAGATCTAAGAAGATGGTGAATTTCTACCAAAAATTTCACATTACCTTGGGCCATTCTACTGCATATTATCCCCAAGGAAATGGCCTTGCTGAATCATCAAATAAAAGCCTTGTAAACATCATAAAGAAGGTATTGGAAGAAAATAAGAAGAATTGGCATAAGAAGCTTGTGAATGCCTTATGGGCAGATAGACTAACAACCAAGAGAGCAATTGGGATCAGCCCATATGAGTTAGTTTATGGATTAGAAGCCAAATTTCCTTCATCACTAGGGGTCCCTGTTATGAAACTTCTTCAAGAAAGTCAAGCTGAGCCAAATGATATGCAAAGAAGGATCAATCAAATAATATGTTTGAAGCAAACTAGAGACCAAGTTTACAACAGAGTTCAAGTTTTACAAGAAACGTTAAAGAAAGCCTTTGACAGAAGGACCAAGGCAGAAGATTTTAATGTTGGTGACAAAGTCCTCAAATGGGATTCAAGAAGGGAAGATAAGGGAAAACATGGAAAATTTGATTCCCTTTGGAGAAGACCATTTACTATTCAAGCAGTACAAGGAAACAATACTTACTTCCTTAAAAGTCTTGATGAAGCTGATCTGGATGAAGGTCATGGGAATGGCAGGATGCTGAAGCACTATTTTGACTACTATCCATAAGTATAACCTGAGTTTCCCTTGTACATATCCAGGTGTATATATTACTTTCTGTTAAACATGTAAAAATGCAGTTTCTCAAGTTTTATAAGTTATCAGCAAAAGGCAAATAAGTTCAGAGATTTACCAAGATGGGAAGAGCACAAAATTTGGCATTTCAAAGAAGCATACTTCAAGTTTTGGTAAAAGCAGTCAAGGGCCAAGGCATTCTGACCTGCTGTTCTTGGCCTTTCAAATGGAAAAGCCATCCCCATGTGGAGCCACTGTTAGCTACCTATACCAATAGGTTTCATATTTCATGATTGGCAAAGAAAGTTCCAAATATGCTCTGCTTTGGTAATTCAAAGATCCCATATTTCCATAAGAAGACAAGGTGTGTACAAAAGCTTGATTTTGACTCAATTTTGATGGGTGGTTCAACAGCCTAATCTGGATCGTGCCATGTTTTAATTTTCTGTTGTAGAATAGAGAAAGAAGTCTGTCCAAACTGCTTAATCTTGGCAGACCAGTAGCTTAGGTAGAGAAGTAAGGTTCCCAACTGCTTAATCTGGGACCTTGGAAGCAATAAGGGTAGTTCTAGATAGAAAATCAAAAGAAAAGCCAAGAGAAAAGAAAAGGCACATAAGGGTCTGCAAGCACCACCCCATGAAGAAACAAAAAATGCTAGGCAAGTAGATGGGTAGGTAGATGGGGTTGCAGAAATATCATTCATTTCAACTGAATCTTGCTGGTCTAACGTGAAAGAAACATCAAGGCATAGAGAAGCTTCTCTTCTCCATCATGTTGCAGCAAGGCAAAGGAGCATGTCTAACTTCCTGTTTCCCCCCTGCACATTCATTACTAACATCCCCACACCAGTTGCCTTCAGGAAAGAATTCAAGGTCTTATGTTGGTTCTTGGTTCTTTAAGAGCCACATTTCTTGTCTAAAAATTCTTTTTATTTTGATCTACTCTCTAAACTAAGTTGTTTTCATATAAACTTAGTGTTTCACCCTCTCATCCCTTCTTCCACTCATATTAACTCCTAACTTCTTATTATCTAAATCCCTTATGTTTCCCTCCCCCTACTATTATAACACCATGGTGTATAAACCCCTAAACATGTACAATATTCCCCCTTGTTATCACTATAGCTAAATAAGTTTGTTAGAGGGAGACATTAGTCCATCAGGGACTATGGTCAACCCTGTCATGGGATTACTCTAGCCTCTGGTTGGAGTAATAACCTCCCCCTAAGCCCTCACCTCCCCTCTTTTCAAAAGTTTCATCAAAAAACCCCTTTCCCTCTGCTTAAACCCTTTTAACCTCTTTTCCCCCACAGATTAACCCAAAAACCCGAAAAAACCCACAAAAAACCAAAAAACCTAAAGTCTTGCGCCCAAATATTAAATCCAATATTTAAATACATGGGCGGGACCCAACCCAAAGTTGCGCAGTTGACGGCAGTACCCGCCAGCCGTTGATCATCTGCCGCCCCCGATCTAACGGTGGGCGGTCAATCTTGGATCCTGACCTGACTCCCTTTAACGTCCGGGGAATGGCGGTATTGGGGGCCGTACCCAGGACGCGTGGCAGGCGCTGGGGTTGTTCGGAGCCCCCCTCCCCGATACTGCCTATCACCAATGGTGGTGCGGGGAGACCACTTACCGCCTCCTTGATACCGCCCATCCGGCGCACGTCACCCTTGCGTCATCCTGACGTCGTGTCGCCTCCGCCCGCCCCTGCGCCCCGTGGCCCTCCACGTAGCCCTGCCACCGCATCCGCCCGCCACCGTGTCCAGCCACGCTGGCCTCTAGCTCAGCGTCCACGTCACCCTCCATACCGGGGCCCGCCTAACGTCATGCTGACGTCATTGGCGGAAAAAGCGCCAGTGACCCTTTTTTCCAAATTTACCGTTAAAAATGCCCGAACTAGCCGTTTGTTGTCATTTTCGCGCGAAGAAGATGTAGCCGTTGTCAACCTGTTCACCGCGAAATTGCCTCCCAGCCTTCAAATTCGAAGTTGCGGCCGCTATAACTTGGCAATTCAGCTGCAGTGAGCTCCCCCTGCTCCGCCCGAAGACATTCAATGTTGTTTTATCCAGGTATTCATCACAAGTTCCTTATTTCATCCCCGTGCTTGCCATTACTCTGCAAATTCTCCAATAAGCATAGGTCCAGTCCTAAATTGCATACTGTCCACTACGGAATTGACAATTAAAACAACCTGCATTACCCCAGCTCCAAGAATTTGACACTCTAATCATAATTCACGGCCTGAAATTTGCAAATTCGGCCTCAAACTTGCCCGGCATTGTTCCCTTTTCTTGGTGGAGGCCCAAGTCTGCATATCACCAAATTGAAGCCAGCTTACCCTCTGCAATCATCCCCATCAATTCACAATCCCTGTGAATTTACTAAAAAACAACAAAAACAAGTCTGCCAAGCCTGCCTTTTCCACTGTGAAGAAGATTTCAAGCATTGTCTACAGTGAGCCTGTCACTCAAGCTCTGAACAACCTTGCAAACCATTGCACTCACCTTGTTCAAAATCAGATTACCCAATGGCTGCTCCTGCACCCTTAGCCCTCAGTGTTGCCCCTTTAAATGCACCAAATAAAGACCTGGAGTCCTTGCCTCTTGCTGACAGGGACTACCTCATTGAAGACTTTGTGGGTAACAGGGACTTTCTGCAGACCTTCAGGCAATTAAGAGATGACTACCTGAATGGTCAGGATACATATGGGATATGGGAGTCAAATCTACCATACTACTGTCTCCCCTCTGTAAATGTTTTTCCTGAGATTATTCGCCTATGTGATGAAAACTATGATGTGCAGCAAAGAGCTATTAAGTCTCCATCTGGGAGCATCCTCTTTCACATTAATCCTGAAACCATCAATAAGATGCTCCACTTTGATCAAACTGAGCTGTTGTTCCCATTTTCCATGAATTATCTGCTGGACACTGGTGCCAAGATGACCAGTGAGGATATTCAGAAGGTCACCAGGACATTTATGAGACCTGAATGCCAGCCTACAGGGCCACCTCCCTACTTGGATGTCTATTTTACTGAGGTAGGAAGACTGTTGCTAGACATGATTGCTTATGTGTTGGGATACAGAACCAGTGAGCATGTGGATGAAACAATGCTGGTATTACTAGCTGCTTACAGCCCAGGCCAACCCCCTGCCCGCAAATATAACTTTGCCAAGTTCATAGCTAACAAGATTCATGATCAGCTGTGCAAAGTAGACAGACAGGGTGTCTTCAAGTACTCATCCTATATCTACCACCTTTTCATGTACTATCAGTCCGAGGTTTTTCCATGCTACATCAAAAAGCTGGATTATAAAGGGGAAAGAAGATCTATTATCTTCTGGACATCCATCTATCACAAAGTCAAAAATTCACCCTATTCCTATTGTGAATTTATTGACCAATTTGTATACCTGTCTCTTGCTTGTTGATGAGGTCCCCTCCTCCCAAAATATCAACTGAAATATAGAAAGTCCTGCAGCTCTCCAAGAATTACAAAATAGGTGATTGGTACCTATATGAGGAGCATACAATCATCAGAGTCTATGGCTGTGAGCTCTGTCCATACAGGCTCCCAAAATATGTGCCTATGAGGATATTTGCCTTGGAGTATTATAGGCAGTTAATTCAATCTGACCTCACTCACTTTCACAGCTCCAAAAAGAAAGCCCATCTCAAGTTCAAGCACCAGGTGGGCCCCTTCATCATGAATAAAAAAGAAGGATGGGAAGATGCTGACCTAATCCTCAGAAACAAATACAAGCTATCACATAGTTTCCGGTGGGTCCCTTATGACCCTGAAGGCTTCATTACTGCTAGAAGAGTCAAGTATAGGCTACTAGGTTATAAGCATTGCAAATATCCACAAATTGAAAAATATGCCAACCAGCAAGAATGGCAGCAGGATACTTTAATTGAAAAATTAACTGAAGAAGAGACAATGTTAAAGAATGTCAGAGAACTAGAAAAGACTCTTGACCTAGATTCTGTGCAGCAGGTACCCTTCAAACGACCGCACTCAGCCGGAGAAGGGACCTCGGCCTCAAGAACTGCACCAGCCACACAGGCACCGTCTACAGCAGCACCAGGAACAGACAAAGGGAAAGGGATAATGGGTGCTGAAAAGGAAAATGTGAAAGAAAAATCTGCCCCTTCAAGTGAGCAGCAACAAGGGCAGCAACCAGAGCAGCAACAAGAGCAGACTCCCCCTCCACAAACTGAGCCACAAATAGCTCCAATTATGCAGACCCCAGCACAGGAGGAGAGGGGTACAAAAAGAGACAGAGGAGAGTCCACTCCTGCTAGTGGATCCTCCCAACAACCCCAGACCAAAAGGCAAAGGGCAGACTCCCCAGAGGTAGAAGACATCACTGAAGAAGTCCTTGACAGTTCAAGGAAAGACAGGGAGGGCAGCCAGCATACCGGTACAAGCTCCTTTCAGCAGGAGCAAGGGTTACAACTTGGTTTGGAGGTGTCCTCCTCCTCTCAGCAGAGCAAGAAGCCCAAAAGCACTAAGGCTTCTTTCAAGCAAATTAAGGCACAAAATGACTTGCTGAGGGTGGAAGTTTATAAACAATTTCTTAATGCAACACCAGCCCAAAAAGAAAGGCTAATTTCTGTATATGAAATTCAAGAGGAGAAATTGCTCCTCAGCCATTTCAAACCTACAGTTCCCAATCCAAAATCAGCGGCAGATTATGTGAAGACAAGGGTGGAGGTCCTAGCCAAGGACATCCATCCCATGGACCAAATTGAACTCCATAAGCAGGCAGGAGAAATGGTCTATGC
Source organism: Pinus tabuliformis (assembly GCA_031772625.1). NCBI lineage: Eukaryota > Viridiplantae > Streptophyta > Pinopsida > Pinales > Pinaceae > Pinus > Pinus tabuliformis. Next base: position 819,103,533 of record CM062805.1, read on the forward strand.
AACCTTGGTAGACAGGGCAACCATGGCCCATGAGCTGAAAGAATCACTAAAAAATACCAACACTCAGTTGGATTTTGAAAGAATGTCCTCCCTAGCCAAAGACAACAGAATAAAATCACTTGAGGACATTATTATCGACCTAGGACATGATCCTAAGGATCCAAAGGGTATAAGGGCCCTTATGAAGAAAAAGGAGGATGACCTGAATGCATTAAAGAAGAGGTTAAAGCTGCTGCCCACAGAGCACCCTCAAACAGCAGAGCTACAAAAGGAAAAGCAGGCTGATGAGCAACTGGACCTCATAATGCAGCTAAACCAGAAGGTCCTCGATTTGGAGAAAGAGCTTGAAGGAGCATTACAAGATAAACAGGGAGAATCCACATCCCAAGCTCCTCCAACTACTTCAACCACTGCAACAACTACAGAGGCAGCAGTGGCTCCCACAACAGAAGCAGCAGCAACAACAACAACAGCTCTGGATTCCAGCACAAGCGTAGAAGAATTGACTAAGGCCATCAAAGAAATGGAGCTCCAGGCAAATGAGATAAAAAAGGCCAAGGAAAAATTGGCAGAACTGGATGCCAAGTATGATAAATCAAAAGTGACTGTAGCAGAGCAAGGAAGAGAAATAAAGGCCCTAAAAGAAAAGATAAAGGCCTTAGAGAAAGACCTAAATCTGGAGAGTGCCATGGCTGAGATAAAAAGAATTCTATGGGCCAAAATTGGCCAATCCATCACTCAACAATGGAGGTCAATCAAAACTATACATGAGCAGATGGATTTAATTGGCCAAGCACAAATAGAAATTCAGAGGGCCAAAGCAGTACTGGGAGACAAACCTGAACAGGCAAACAAATGATAGATTTTTTGAACAGGCAAGAAAAGGAGGAACTAGCAGCCATCGGCATTGTCAACAGAACAGAGGTTGTCCTCACAGCCAAAAAGGTGCTAACTCTCAGAAATTATGTACAAACTGTGGAGAGGAAGTGCTATGAAATACAGGCTGATGTGGAGGGGTATAAAGTCAAGATGGCAGTGCTGCAAGCAAAGGGACTACCCAGCCTACTAAGTGGTGCAGGAAGACTGATCTCCCGAGATTAATTTACCAACAGGATGGCAACTTATATTGAAAATCAAATCACTGCATCTGGCAGTACATCTGAGGAAACAGGGCCTCCAACAAGACAGAGCCTATACGATAAACTTGAAGGCCTATTTTTTATTGAAAATGAGGTAAATCACCTTTTTGAAACTCCTCAAAACTTTTACAGATATACAGAGGCCGACGAAACTTTGATAAAGATTTGAAGACATCAGTTGCCAAAGGAGGATTGGTGGCAGGAAATGCTTCAAATTTTGCCACGGTAGCCTCAATTGCTCGGTCACTGCCAGCTCCAACTCACTAGAAGACAAACAGCAGAATAAAGTAAGTATTAAAGGCAGCTGAAAGGTGACTCAGCACATGGACAATGACAGCTAGCCCAAAGGATAAGAAGATACATGGATTTTTGGATAGCGTACCCTCCACCGACTCCAACAGCCACCAAGTCAACAGTTTCTGGCTATTTTGGACAGCTAAAGCACTGGAGAGTTATTACAGCATTAAATTTCTCAGCTACAAGGCTCCAGGAGTTGGCATAACATCAATGAGCCATTAACTCATTTCTTTGATATTTTTCTTATGTAAATTTTGTATATATACCCCCCTTAGCAACGCATAAGGGGTTGGTGATTTTCACTCTGAGGCAAATGTATTGTACACTTTCAGATTATCTAATACAAAGGGCTGGACCAGCTCAATTATTTCCTGAGAATTTGATGTCTTGCTGATGACCCGCGTGCTGTTGCAGAATTCTTGTGCTGTCTGATGGAATAATAAGTTTCCTTAATCTCTGTTTTGTCTTCTTATGTTATTAACTCATGCTCATGTTTCACTAAATCTAGCAATAGGGAAAAGGGATAGTGCAGGATATGTTTGATTACACTCTGTGCTCAATCTTCTATTGCTGTAAATGTTTTCTTCAGAATTAACTGTGGACATGAATTCTTAAATGCTCATGTTTCATTAATTCTATAAATGTGAATGTTGTCTAGAAATTCTTCACTGCTTCTAAATAATATTCTCACTTCCTTTGCATATCAGTTTATTGGAGGATTCTTAACTGCCTTTCATGAACTGTATACATCACACTCAATCACAATTTCAAAGCATTGTTTCTCAGACACTTATCCAGCTCTGCAGCATCACTACTGTATCAACACAGCACACCAAACTAGTAAAGGACCACTGACTCCATGCCCAATGGCCTAGAACATACTAGTGAGCATATATATATATCTTGATTGAAATCATCACCCAACCAAGTCCAAAAATAAACCTTGAGCATCATAGCTAGCCTAAAATTCTTCTCAAAACAGAGACAAACCTTAAAGAGAGAGCCCTCTCTGATTACAGTTTGGCTAGAAACTGCAATCAAAAGATTGGTTAGTGGTTACCCTGGCCGTATTCCCTTGGGAGTCAAAGGGAACAACCTGGGTGTTAACACCCTCTACCTAGATCTCCAGAGCAATCCCTTTCGTTCCTTTTCAGACTCCTTAACGGAAAAGGTCCATCTGAGCACTTGTCACTTCAGGCTCATTAAAAATCGAAGGAGGCTAGAGTAATCTTTTGTTTTTTCTCGACTCTTAAAAACTGAAAAAACAAGTTGTGTCAAAAGCGTCTAAAATTCATTTAATTCGGAAAAATACTTCCCCTTTTATTTTAGTTGATCGAGTAATCCGCAATCGTGGAAGAAAGTCAATTGAAACCCCGTCGTTCGTGGAGGCTTACGAGACAACCATCTTTGTCTCCGGAATCGAAACCAGTACGGACAAAGCGAACTCGTTTAACCGGTTCCAAATCTCCTATTAAAGTTAGAACAAGTGTTCCAACGACATCAGAGACTCCGGTTAATCCAAACATTTCTGGAATCCCTGCCTCTACAGAAGAAGTTCAACAGCCACAGAGGGACAGTGATACTGATCCTAGTATGAGAGTAAACACTTGTGTTACCGAAACAGTTCCATCTACAACCGGTTCGGAGAGTCTTACTCTTCAAACATCTATCGCTGTTGATTCCATCCCTTCTTCGGAACCAGAAATATTTTATGGACCTGACGGTCTTCCCCTTCCACCTGGTCTGATTGCAATTGAAGAAATTGTAGAAGATCCTCAAACAAGTACTCCAACGCACTTTGGAGCCGGGATCACTCTATATCCTTCTTCATTAGAAGTTAGTCTACCACCAGCGGAAGCTCCTGTAGAATCGCTAGGTAATATTTTGGATAGACTACAAATGTCTGAACAACCGTCAACATCTAGGACTGTGTCCTCTGACACAGCGATGGCGAAACTCCCTGCTGTCACTTCGACAATGTTTGCCGGCATACCAGTTGTCCCGACTAGCTCTCAGCCGCTAGAAGGAGCCCACTCAGGGGCTATTTTGACAGTCTGGTCCATTCCTGTTTGTTCATCTGGAATAATATCCGGAAACTCTTATGTTGAGTCTCAACAAATTGATCCATTTGGAGGTCAATTTGGGTAGTCCGGCCCCCAAGGGCAAACAATTCCCTTGAGTTCTGGATTACCATCGTATGGGGAGCAGTATGCCCTTTCATTATCCCCTCCGGGAGGATATCCATACGTGAGTTCACAACAATATTCAGGTTATACTGGAATTACCTCAAGTGGTTGGGTACCTATACTACCTCAACAACCAAGAGTTGTGTATTCGATGCAACAATGTGTACCTATGTCGAATATCTCGACTACACTAGCTATTATGACGGTGTCACAAGTTCAAATGCTGCCTGTTGTATGCCAACGTCATATTTCTCAGGTTGTAATGCAACAACCCCTTGACCCTGTGACTCAACCACAATCGCCAACTAGTGGGGCGACACAGGTCCAGACGGGTACAATTACCCCACACCTTGGTCCAACGGTTAGTATAGCGCAACAACACATGGCTTCACAACCATGGCTGGTACAATACCAACAACCACAATTCCAACAAGTATACCAAGGTTCTGAGCAGCAAATCTTTGCGAATAGTGGACAGCCGTACATTCAAAACGGTCAAAATCAACCATTTTACAATGGTCATGTCCACCAACCTTATCAGACATACCAGCATCAAATGCATTATGCTGGCATGCAAAGACCAACTGCTCAGGCAATCCCATCTTACCCTGGGTATGCTTCACCTAATCTGAATCAGCAGTTACCATTCGTGGCAACTTTAGAGTTACCTGATTTAAACTGGTTAACAAACGATCCAATTGCTTACGCCCCTTGGTGGCTAGCGATTCCGCATAAACTTCCATCAGATATTCCTAAATTTAATGGAAATCTGGGTGAAGAACTATCGAATCACATGATGACATTTCATCTATGGTGTTCATCAAACACCCTAAATGATGATTCGATAAGACTTCGCCTCTTTCAGAGGACGTTAACGGGTCCAACGACAAAATGATACATTGAATTGCCCAGAGCTTCGTTCGACAACTTCAGTACCTTAGCCACAACCTTTTTAACCCATTTTCAATTACCGATAAGGTATGAAACGGGAACAGAACTCCTTACTAACTTCAAACAGACAATGGCCACTCACATATCTGATCATATACATGAGTGGCGACGTCGTCGTAGGATGGTAAAAACGTACGTCCCCCATCAGCTATTAGCTGAATGGTTTATCAAGTCATTACTACCTTCCATCACGGAAGATGTGGCAAAGGGGGGAGTCGTAACGGAAGAGCAAGTTATAGCTCATGCACAATATCTGGACTTGATCTATACTCAGTCCGGCACGCTCTACGACAAAATACCTGATGCCCCTAGACCGGAATTCTCAATTCCTCCTCCTCCTAAATAAAACAATGACTCTCATGCCGGCAATGGCGTGATTGGCACGACAGACACGAAATTGAAAAAGGCTACATCCAAAAAGGCCCGTAAGATTTTAGGTCAAAATGCAAAAGACGAACTTCTTGCTTCGGAAGTAAATGTCGTATCGATAGATAAGGGCAAAGAAACCAAACAACCAGGAAGCAAGAAGAAAGGAAAAGGGAAGAAGAAGAAACACGATGAATCATCACCTGAAAAATCTTCTTCAAACCCTCCTGGAAATAGGAAACCAAGAACTCCATGCCATATATGTGATGAGGATCACTGGACCTCAGAATGTCCATACAAAGCTGAGCTTAAGAAATTCTTTAAGAGTTCGAAAACCTCAGCAGTGTTAACTTATCCGTTTCCAAATCCAGGAACAAATCTGGTTGAAAGTGGAAATGCTTCCCCATCTCAAGTGCTAATGTTGTCGATTTCAAAGCAACAGAATGATGCTTTGATTTCGACAAGGAACAAATATTATGGGAATCCGCAGCTGTCGAAAAACAAGGATAAAGATCAACCAAGTAGTTCGACAACAACTTCGACAGAAGTTGTACCACCCACTGTAGAGCTGTAACAAGGGTCTCTTTCACCTCTAGTTATGCCACATTAATAAGTCAATCCGGGAACGCTTTGTTATTGCAAAGAGTATTTCAATCCGAGGCTATTCGTCAGAGTAATGCTTAGTAGTACAGTGTCCAGAAAATACAAGAGTAAACTGATGCTAAACTAAACTACTTAAAGGAATAAAATCACACAAGGCAGCTTATTAGTCAAGGGTGCGGAAGCGGTAACCCATCCCTCTAGAAACTGATGGAAAGGAAATTAGAGCATGGACCATAGGTCTGGGAGGTAGGCAGCGACAGCTGAGCCTCTCTACAGCCTTAGACCTTCTCTCACACCAAAGCAGCAATTGCAAGTAAATGGAACGACAGAAAGTAAAATGGAACAGCAAACAGGAAATGGAACAACAAATCTGTAATGGAACAACAGTAAATGGAACAACAATAAATGAACTAAACCTCGCGAGTCCGAACTAAACTTGTTCTATTGAACCAAACTCACACTCTGTAATAAAATAGCAATCTCCTCTCTTCAGGCAACTTCGATGGAATATACTTTTATGGAACAACACTCACAGATGAATTATGGAACAGCAATCATCAACCATATACACAACACGCTAATATAGCAATCTGATGATTAAAGAGACTATGTTTCCAAATAGAATAACATTACTTCCGGATTCCAATAAGTGAGATTTCAAATGAATCCAATACAACAATATTCAATATAAAGGCTCTGTAACAGAAATAGTTGGCTTGGACTGATAACATGCAATCAACTCTGGAAAGATTCACTCATACAATACAGAGTCACTACATAAATTTCTTGAAGAAACCATCAATGAATTAATCGTAACAGAGCATGGAATAACATATGAAGAACATGTCAGATTACTGAGCTATAAAGATAAGCAAATCACACAGAAATCAAATTATAATGATACAAAAGCAAGTGTCCTTCGGAGCCGGGCCCTTAGCTTCCAACGGTACACCGCCTTAGATTACTCCAGACGCAGAGATGAAATAAACACCAAGTATTTTATATTAATGCATCAACAAACGTACAACAAACCAAGACTCAGAGAGAGTCGATGATCAAAGTTTAGTTTGAAACTTAAGATTACATATAAAAAAAAGGTCCTTTTGCTCAACGGTGCTGTTCCTTTTTATAAAAGTAACGGCGGAGGTATTTATGTAACAAAAATAAGCAAAACAATGATCCCTCAGGATCAAATATCCTAAGGGATTCGCCAAGCCGTTAATCTTTTGCTTTTCTTTCCCTATTCCACCGAATTGGTAACCCTTCTTTCTTCCCTGGGTCATTCTGCTTCGATCTGTTCGATCTCGTTTGCATCCGGTTTCCTTCTAGAGGGACAGCAGTTATTCCTCCCTTGTCTTTCCCTTTTGGATGGTAGATCTTCGTTCCCACCTTTTCCTGCATAGGAAAATGAAAATTATCAGCGATTACACTTTTCATACTAATTCTCACACATTCTATTAAAATTCTTTATTTCTTTGAGTTCATTATGCAGAAAGGGTTACAATTGTTACTGAAAATTCACTAAGTTGTTCGTTAAAAACATACCTTTCCAGTGCTCCACACACCCCCCTGCTTACCCTATTTCATGCCCTCATGAAAACATTATAGTTGACATGCAAGGCGGTGAGTGAATAGGCTGGAGAGGGAACTTCGTGTGGAGGCCTACAACCGTGATGAGCAACTAGATCATCAAAGAACTGATTTGTTTGACCTTCAGGCATTTCATACAAGGCCTGATATCCGGGTGCAGGGTGCCAAATGATTGGACTACGAAATCGATACCCTAACCAGGATGGCCCTGCTTGCAAAATACGCTCACCGTAAAGGTTCAATCGGCTGGCAGCTAGCTCAAAATTTTCATATTTGAACGGTTCCCTGAGCTGGATATTTGGGTTAGAAGTCCGGTATCGGAATTTTGCAGCATCGATGGCGAGGTCTTTAATAGTCAGAAAATATTCCAGACTTTGTCGGATTAGGTCCTCGTGCATGGGTCCTAATGTCTCCATAACACCCGGGGTTCTCATAAGGTTCCTATGTGCTCTCCATAACAGCACTGGGTCTCTAGGCTCGGCTCTTACCCACAAGTCTAGGCTATTTTCCTGTCTCTGAAAAGTGTTATAAGCCCTGAGCCATTTTAGCTGATTAACCCCGAATGAAACGAAGGCTTGCAATTGTATGTCCCCAACAAAAGGGCCAGGATTTAAATCAGTTTCCTGGTCTAGCACGAGGTTATGCAAGTAAAATTCACACAATAATCTTTGAACCTTAATTCCATAATGCTTGCAACAATCTATAAAATCATTAACAGTATTGATTTGTATAGGGGCACCTGCCCTGACAGCTTTTATCTTTAATCGTAAATATCGTTTAAGCAAAAATAAAGCATAGTTTTTAGCAGGGTCCCTACAGGCCAGAACGTCATTATACAAAGAACACACAGTGTCCATCTGCCTAACAACAATATCTAATCGACGAGTTACCTTGGCAATCTTTTCTTGCTCCTTTTGCCAGCCTTTGAAGGCCTGGCTCTCAGACTGACTCATATCCCGAAGTTGTTGTTGCAACTCTTCATATTTCTCTCGGGGGACTGTTTGTTCTCTCAGCTGTTCAGTTTCTTGTTGAGCTTGCTTCATCATCTTCTGCAAGGTTCTTGTTTTTGGATCCTTTTTCCATAGAGTCGTAGAGGCCGGGAGTTTTACCTGAACCTTTTTGTTATACTGTTTGGAGTTCAGAACCCGAATTACCCCTGAGGGTGGTGCCTCTGTTTGGATCTCTTTATTCTCTTTTTCTTTCTTAACACGGATGAAAGGTTGTTGTGGTTCCCCTATCAATGGAACATCATCCTATCCCTCTGTCTCAATTGGAACGGTAGTCCGTTCTTCATTGTCAATTGGAACAGCAGTCTGTTCCTCAACGTCATTTGGAACGGCTGTCTGTTCTTCAGTGTCAATTGGAACAACAGTCTGTTCTTCAACATCGTTTAGAACAGCAGTTTGTTCTTCAACATCATTTGGAATAGCAGTAGGTCTTCCAGCAGGGTTTTGACCAACAGGGTGGCTGTAAGTCCTTCGTCTTCTTGTCCTACGGGATTTTGCTGCAGTGGTCCTTTTTCTTTTCCTGGTGGTCCTTTGTATCCTCAGATTGGATTTCAGAATCCGAATTTGTTGTCGGAGCCGGGCTATAGTGCTCAGCAACCTCTACTGTTTTCTTCTTAATTTCTTGATTTCCCTTGCCTCAGCAGAGGGCTTACGACTAGCCCTTAAATCTGCTCCTACTCTGTCTAGAATTTCTTCTGGTGCCTTGGGAACAGATTATTCCGGGTTGGTGTCCCTTATTTCTTCCTCATGAACGGGCGGGTTTTCTTCTCCTTCCTTTTCTGCATGTGAATTCTCAGGTATGTCTTCCTCTGGGGGTGCATCGGGAGGACCTGCTGGGCTGGAGGGTTGGCCATATTCCCCCATATTGGCCAAGATTGTGGCCAATTCATCTTCGCCCACAGGTTCTCGCAGCGGGATGCTCTCTGGCTGTACTACTTCCTCCTCCTGATTTTCCTGCTCAGTGACTGCCTTGGAGTGTTCAACTTCTGTTTCTGTTTCGAAGTGTACTTCTCCCTCCTCACCTCCTTCTCCGGCTTGCTCAGCCTCGCCCCCATATTGTCCAGCGTTTTCTTCAGAAGGTCCTCCTTCTGGCTCTGGAGGTTCGTCTATAATCTCAATTGGTTGGCTGGTGCTTTCCCAAATCTTTTCCAGCCTCCCTCGTATTCGAGCTAGCCGGGTTGATTTTCTTGGTTTCTCAGGTTGTTCAGGTGTACAAGCAACAGGTTTTTCTGCTACCAATTCTCTGCATTTTTCTGGTCACTCCGGTGTACTTGAAGAATGCTTTCGTTTTGGAGCTACACGTTTTTCTACTACCAATTCTCTGCGTTTCTCTGATCGTTCCGGTGTGCTAGAGGAATTTTTAGGTTTTGGGGATGGTTCAGCCAGTCCCCCTTTAATCAATGCAATGAGCTCCTCCCAGTTGCTCTGCTGTTGAGTGAGACTATGGCTCACTATTAATCGAATCAATCCATGGTGGCTAACAACTGCTTCTACGTGTTGTGCCGTTTTCAGGCTTCGGGCCGCATCATGCAATAGTGAATTTAAAAGTGCAGGTAGATTTACAGAAAATTTTCCTTTCAAAACAGCTAAGAGTTTAATATGACGTGGCCTTACCACATCTTTCCTTCCTTCGCAAGTAATGTAGCTGTATACTATCTTTGCTAATTCGGTCCAGGGTTCTCCTAACGTTGCTGGCAGAACTCCCTTCCCCTTCACTGTCAAGATTTGGCCTTCATCCTGGAAAATATCCATAATCTTTTGTAGTCTTTCTTTCCTCAGCGTCCATACAGGTCCGGTGGCTGGTAGTCTTGAGACTTCTGCAATTACATCATCAGTGACTGCTATCCGCCTTTCTCTTACTATGGAGTAGTCCTCCTGCAAGTTTTGCAGAAATTCCAATGCCACTGTCTCGTTTGATTCTTGTAGGCGACTGAAATAATTCAGCCATCAAGCCTTTTCCAGGATCTCTCGGGCAGCAGTAGAGACTGTCAATTCCTGAGGTTTGCTTCGTATTGCCTTTCCTCCCATGGTTCCACTAAGGATTTCCGATGGAACAGCAATTGCCTGTGCTGTTTTGAGACGCAGAGAAGGTGATCGTCGCGAAAAAAAACAGAGTATGCAACAAAAATGGATTGTGGATGGCAACTTTTCGTAAAATAGAATTATCATATCGTTAAACCATGCCATACCTTCGTACACTATCTACCCTGAATGGTGTGTTGACACGTAACTCGTGGAGTAATGAGATTACCTTCCCCCCCCCCCCGCGATGTGATAGGCTGCCCCAGCCGTCAAACAGAGGAGCAGCAGCCATCGTGTAACCAGTCATAAAGGAACAGCATATAAAATTACGCCATGTTTTAGATGGACAACGAAATACCGAAATCGAGGCAAAAAGGTGGATCGCGTTTTACATAAGAGCCTGCGTAATATGATGCGAGGCCGGGGGATGGGACGTCTGTCAATCGTACGAAGTCTCCAGAGGTCATTGTCAGTTCCTTTGCCATGATTGGTGGTAATGAGTGTTCATGTGATATATTCATTGGGACATAAAATATGAATTATTTATAGGATATAAGAGACAAAGAGGTATTAATATCATACCTATTAGCCATTATGACTTCGATACCATTAACAGAGCTCTGCTGCCGATAGGTGTTCATAACCTTGGCAGAGTTGTTTATTTCACCCTCGGAACCATGATCCTTTGTGTGTATTTTGAAAAATATTTTGTCGAAATGCAGGCCATTATGCTGGCTTGATAACCAGATAGCCATAATGCCATTCACAAGGAAGGTGTGAAACGTGGACAGGCCGGCTCGTGATGAGACCCCCTGTTCCAAGGTTTGTTTATTTAGTGTACCTTTTGGACCATATCCCTGGTGTGGTGGCCATACTGGGAATGCCACTTTGCTTCCATCCTGATGATCATGGTAGGCTGGCTCGTGATGAGACCCCCTATCCTGCATTTGACAATCCATATTCATTTTTTCTTTTTGCAAAGCACTTTTTTCTTATTTATTTACACATAAGGGTGGTTCAACACTCCTTAAGAGTGGGAATGGTGGAAGAAGTCTTATCATGCCAATAGGAAGATATGAATCCTCTGCCCTTATCCCTAAGTAATAATCAAAGAAAATTTTTAAGGACATCGCCATGATAAAGATAACCAATCAAAACAATGGGAATAAGTCAATGATAACAGGGATGAGAGGTAAATATGTCCCTCCCCCTATCCTCTTATCAATAATAGGCTCTATAAAGATAGCGATCTTATGATTTGCTGACTTCGGTATGTCGTAATTTATGTTCATTTCATAAGTGCATAGCTGTATCTTGAAGACTGGAGAGAACATGGCTAAAAGCATCCTCAATATGAATCATCACAGAGAGCAAAAACATGGCTATGGTGTTCTTTTTGAAAAAAAAAGGAACAGGAGAGCAGAATCCATGCAAAACAAATAGTTGAGATGCCGTTCTTTGAGAAGGAACAGCCGAAGATCATGAGTGTTGTCTCCTTTAAAAAAGGAACAACAAAAGCTCACAAATGTTGTTCCTTTTGAAAAGGAACAACAAAAACTCATAAATGCTGTTCCTTTTGAAAAGGAACAACAAAAATTCACAAATGTTGTTCCTCTTTGAAAAGGAACAGCAAAAACTCACAAATGTTGTTCCTTTTGAAAAGGAACAGAAAAAACTCACAAATGCTGTTCCTTTTGAAAAGGAACAGAAAAAACTCACAAATGTTGTTCCTTTTGAAAAGGAACAGCAAAAACACACGAATGTTGTTCCTTTTGAAAAAGGAACAACAAAAACTCACAAATGTTGTTCCTTTTGAAAAGGAACAACAAAAACACACGAATGTTGTTCCTTTTGAAAAAGGAACAGCAAAAACTCACAAATGCTGCTCCTTTTGAAAAGGAACATCAAAAACACACAAATGTTGTTCCTTTTGAAAAAGGAACAACAAAGACATGGTGAATGTAAAAATCAAAATTAAAAAAAAGAAAGATCAAAGAAATGTTAAGAAAACATATATACAATAACTTATGTACAAGTCATGAAAAAAAAAAAAATGCATTCCTTATTGAATTATAGGTGAGGAAGATTTTACTTCCTCTCCTAAAATTTCCATATAAGTGTCTTGACGTAGCTGCTGACAGAAGGATTCCTGAGTGAGTGGCCTGCAATAGAGATGAACTCGGTGGCCATTTACCTTGAATGCATATCCAGAACCGTCGATTGTGATCAGAGTAAGGGTCCCATTATCTTGTACTTTCTTGATTTCGTGTGGTCCCAACCAACGAGTCTGCAGTTTCCCAGGGAAATCCTGAAACCGAGAGTCATATAACAGAGCCCAGTCCCCTTCGTGAAAGACTTTGTTCTTGATGAGTGCATCATGCCATTTAGCTCGCTGTTGTTGAATAAGTGTTGTATTCTGTAATGCAGAGAGCCTTATTTCGTCCAATTCATTAATCTGCTGTAATCGATTAATTTGTGCCTCACTTAAATCTAGGCCAATTTCCTGTGCAGTTCGTAACATTTGGATTTCGAATTCTATGGGGAAAATAGGTTGTTTTCCAAACACTAATTGATAGGGTGAATAACCGGTGGTACTTCTCCATGTGGTTTTGTAAGCCCAGAGTGCTTCAGGTAGTCGGGCGACCCAATCACGCCTATGTGAAGTAATGGTTTTTGTTAAAATTGATTATATTACCTTATTGCTACTTTCTACTTGCCCATTCGCCTGTGGGTGATATGGGGTAGTAATTTTATGCTGGACGTGATAATTGTTAAGTGTTGCAGCTAATTTGTTTCCGGAAAATTGTGGTCCTCCATCTGTAATTATTTCTCTCGGAAGGCCATAACGTACAAACAAATGGAACAGGAACTGTATGACAGAATCTTCTGTAGCTCTAGGCAACGCTTCGGCCTCAACCCATTTGGTAACATATTCTGTGGCTACAAAGATATATGTTCTTTGGTTTGATGATGGGTTGATGGGTCCAAAGAAATCAAGAGCCCATTGTTCAAATGGTTCAATGACTAATTGTGGCCTCAAAGGCATTTCGTCGGCTTGACCAAGTCGTCCTGCTCACTGGCAGCTATCACATGCTTGGACAAATTTCTTCGCATCCTTAAAAATTGTAGGCCAGTAGTATCCTATCTGTAATATTTTATGTGCTGTTCTTTTTTCAGCAAAGTGTCCCCCACATGATCCGTCATGACAGGCTTTTAAGATGTCGAAAATTTCATCTTCTCGAATACATCTCCTAATTTGCATGTCTGCCCCTGTGTGGAACAAATGTCCCCCAATCCACGAAAATCGAGTGCTCTTCTGAACAATCTGCTTACGTTCATTAGGGGTTAAGTGTTTTGGTAGCTTACCTACTGTAAGGTAATTGGCAACATCAGCATACCAGGGTGTTTGAACAGCAATGGCAAACAGGTGCTCATCTGGAAATTGGTCTTCCACTGCTGCTGCCTCAATTGATTTTGGTATTCGAGAGAGAAAATCAGCTACAGGGTTTTCCTTGCCAGGTCGATCCTTGATTGTGATATCAAACTCCTGCAATAAGATCAACCATCTAGTTATTCTAGCATTTGTAACAGGATTATTTGCTAAATATTTAATAGCAGAATGATCTGCATATAAAACAACGGGATAGCTTGTAATATAATGTCTAAACTTATTGACAGCATGTATCACAGCGAGGAATTCTTTCTCAGTGACAATGTAATTCAATTCAGCAGGGGATAAATTTTTGCTGATATAATGAATAGCATATGGTTTTTTATCCTCTTCTTGCCCAAGGACTACACCGATTGTTGTATCTGATGCATCATACGAGATTTGGAATGGTAAATTCCAGTCTGGTCCTCGAAGGACTGGAGCTATTGATATAAGCTTCTTTAATTCCTGGAAAGCGCGGTCACATTTTTCTGTCCACATGAAATCAACATTACCAGTTAGTGCATATAGAGGTGCAGCAATGTGTGAATAATGTTCTATGAATCGTCTATAATACCCAGAAAATCCAAGAAAGTTGCGTACCTCTGTTTGAGTAGTGGGGGTGGGGATAAGAAAAAGAATTTGAATTTTGGCCGGATTTACCTGAATACCGGCTGCTGAGACAAAGTGTCCTAGAATAAGCCCTTCAGTCATCATCATATAACATTTTTCGTGGCTTAAGAAAAGCCTGGTAGCAATGCAACGCTGTAGGACTTTTTCTAGAGTATCTAGAGCATGGTCAAAATCATTTCCATATGGTGTAAAGTCATCCATGTACACTTCAAGTCCATCATTTTTTAAATCTGCAAAAATGCTAAGAACAACCCTTTGGAATGTGGCAGGAGCATTACATAGGCCAAAGGGTAGAAATCTATATGCAAACGTTCCCCAAGGACAAGTAAAGGTAGTCTTATCCTGGTCCTCAGGGGCAATCTGGATCTGATTGTATCCACTGAAGCCATCCAGGAAAGAAAAGAATTTCTTTCCTGCTAAAGTGTCCAATACTTGGTCTATGAATGGGAGAGGGAAGTGATCTTTTTGTGTGGCTTTGTTTAACTCCCTATAATCCACACAAATCCTCCATTTCCCATTCTTCTTGGGTACAACCACAAGCGGAGAGACCCATTTACTATCAGAAATAGGGTAAATAAAATTAACATCTAAAAGTTTCTGAAGTTCAGCTTTTACAACATCTTTTAAATGAGGGTTGAGTCTTCTTTGCGGTTGACGGACAGGTCTTGCATCTTTTTCTATATAAATATGATGGGTGCACAATTGGGGATCAATCCCTTTCATATTAGGGTAATCCCACGCAAATGCTTCTTGATACTTCTGTAACAGATGGATGAGTTTTATTCTTGGTCCGGTGTAAGGTTGGCATTGATGTTTAGAGTTTTTCCCGGTTCAATTTCCACTACTTTACTATTGGCAACAGAAGTCACAGGTATCGTTTGGTCATGTGTTTCTTTCAAGGGATCTTCTTCTAGTTCGCTATCGAATGCAACTTCTATCATGAAACACTGTGTGTGAGATCTAGATTCAGTTTGACTTATGAAGTTATTGATATCATCGTCTTCTGTTTGGTCTTTAAAGTCCAGGGCCTTCTGTATGGTCAATGGTGATCTGATATTATCAATAAGATATGATACAGGGTGCTGGTTAGTTTTTATCATTGACAGACTTGGCTGTGCTGGAGGGTATAGAACTAGATTTTTAATATCTGGTCCTCTGGTTATGGTCATATTCCCCTGCCGGCAACCAATGTAAGCATCGGCGGTAGCAAGCCAAGGTCTACCTAAAATTAGCGGGTGTCCATCCAGTCGGGTTTTTGGATTAATTACCAGGAAATCGGTTGGGTATTCCCGGGAATCTATAGAGACCATGACATCGTATAGAGTACCTTCTAGTCGAACTACAGATCGGTCGACCAATTCTAACAAAGTAGAAGTGGGTTCTACCGATGTTTAGCCTGCACAATATCAAGTTGTGTAGTTAATGTCCCCAGAATATCAGTTTTAAAATTTTCTAATAAATTCCCAAGTTCTACACGTGTTACTCCTTCTGTTGATATTTTGTTATCTCTGACAAACCGATCATATTCTGCTGGTTTTACCCTTGTGCTACCCCTCGAGCTCCTAATACATAAGTCGATGATGTCAGCAAAATTCTCTTGATAAATATCCCCTTTTCCCATGATATTTAATGTTTCAATCCATTGTTCCTTCATGCCTCTGATCAATGCTGTTTTTAACACATTATCAGGTAGAGGTAGTGATGCATATGGAGATCTTTGTAAATTATACTGAAAATGTTCTACATATTCTTCTAATGTTTCATTTGGTCTAGCTATCATCTGAAATATTTCATCTTTCAGTTCTCTAGACCTACAGTAATCTTGATATTTATTTAGGAAAGACTCTTTCATTTGCTCCTAGTTATTTATAACTCCACCACCTAAACCCATAAACCATCTTAAAGCTGCCCCTTTCAAGGTGGAGGGGAACAGTTTTAATTTATGGGGGTCAGTGGTGTAATCATATCCCCTGCATAACACATCAAATTCAAATAAGAATGCATCAGGGTCCTTTGATGTAAGTCTGTGAAATGTAGGAATGTGTTGAAGGGGAATTGCTTTCATAGGAGCATTTGCTGCAGAATCCACTATAGGATATTGTAATGTATAAGTTTGAGTATTTGGCTGATTCTGCGCCATAGGGTCGAATATGCACCAATAACCTTCCGGAATTTCTAGGAGGGTATTCCTAGGCTGAGAAGGAATGGCCTTGACTGTTTTAATAACACTTCCTTTGTCCGGAATAATAGAAATTCCTGCTGTTTGAGGAGATTGAATCCCCTCAACAATGATTTTTACAGTGCTCCCTTTATCTGGGCTATTTAATGACTGAATTATCCTAGGAGGAGATCTTGGCTCTTCAACTTCCCCTATTTCCCCTTCTCCTTCACAAAGATTGCTTAGATTCCCTTCCTGCAGTCGTTCTGGAATATAATTTTCAATTTCTTGAAAGTCCTGTTCATCAGTCTGACTATGCACCTCAGCGAAGGCTACAGATGGTGATCCTGCGGCCTGAAGGGAACTAGTAGGCTGTTTAGAATTGGTTTTCCTGAGCCCTACTGATGGCTGAGATTCAGTTTTCTTATAGATTTAGTCTATTAAGGTTGTTCAACCAAGGGTCACCGGCCCTTTGGCTATTTCGGGTTTGAATGGAGGTTTGATAATTTTTTCTGGATTTTTCTGCTTAGTCATGCACTCTATAAACTACCAGATTCTATTCAACCCACAATTCTGCTAGGAAAGCGAACGGTGGAGCAGGGCTTTTACATGCTCCGTATGCAGGTTATTACCTTCCGTTTTTAAAATCCAACTCTCCCCTAGCAGACTCGTACACTACTCTGTAAAAGACAAATGGCTATACTCTTTCCCCGGCAACGGCGCCAAAATGTAGAGCTGTAACAAGGGTCTCTTTCACCTCTAGTTATGCCACATTAATAAGTCAATCCCGGAATGCTTTGTTATTGCAAAGAGTATCTCAATCCAAGGCTATTCGTCAAAGTAATGCTTAGTAGTACAGTGTCCAGAAAATACAAGAGTAAACTGATGCTAAACTAAACTACTTAAAGGAATAAAATCACACAAGGTAGCTTATCAGTCAAGGGTGCGGAAGCGATAACCCATCCCTCTAGAAACTGATTGAAAGAAAATTAGAGCATGGACCATAGGTCTGGGAGCTAGGCAGCGACAGCTGAGGCTCTCTACAGCCTTAGACCTTCTCTCACACCAAAGAAGCAATTGCAAGTAAATGGAATGGCAGAAAGTAAAATGGAACAACAAACAGGAAATGGAACAGCAAAGCTGTAATGGAGCAACAGTAAATGGAATAGCAATAAATGAACTGAACCTTGCGAGTCCGAACTAAACTTGTTCTATCAAACCAAACTCACACTCTGTAATAAAATAGCAATCTCCTTTCTTCAGGCAACTTCGATGGAATATACTTTTATGGAACAACACTCACAGATGAATTATGAAACAGCAATCATCAACCATATACACAACACGCTAATATAGAAATCTGATGATTAAGGAGACTATGTTTCCAAATAGAATAACATTACTTCCGGATTCCAATAAGTGAGATTTCAAATGAATCCAATATAGCAATATTCAATATGAAGGCTCTGTAACAGAAATAGTTGGCTTGGACTAATAACATGTAATCAACTCTGGAAAGATTCACTCATACAATATAGAGTCACTACATAAATTTCTTGAAGAAACCATCAATGAATTAATCATAACAGAGCATGGAATAACATATGAAGAACATGTCAGATTACTGAGCTATAAAGATAAGCAAATCACACAGAAATCAAATTATAATGATACAAAAGCAAGTGTCCTGCGGAGCCAGGCCCTTAGCTTCCAACGGTACACCGCCTTAGATTACTCCAGACGCAGAGATGAAATAAACACCAAGTCTTTTATATTAATGCATCAACAAACGTACAACAAACCAAGACTCAGAGAGAGTCGATGATCAAAGTTTAGTCGCCAAGCCGTTAATCTTTGACTTTTCTTTCCCTGTTCCGCCGAATTGGTAACCCTTCTTTCTTCCCTGGGTCATTCTGCTTCGATCTGTTCGATCTCGTTTGCATCCGGTTTCCTTCTAGAGGGACATCAGTTATTCCTCCCTTGTCTTTCCCTTTTGGATGGTAGATCTTCATTCCCACCTTTTCCTGCATAGGAAAATGACAATTATCAGCGATTACACTTTTCATACTAATTCTCACACATTCTATTAAAATTCTTTATTTCTTTGAGTTCATTATGCAGAAAGGGTTACAATTGTTACTGAAAAGTCACTAAGTTGTTCGTTAAAAACATACCTTTCCAGTGCTCCACACCCACCATCCCTGAATTGACAATAAAACCGCCGAAAGGAGTAGTACACAAGTCGACATTTAATCCCCGTGCTAGAGCGGCGCAACATTATAACATAGTGGAAGATTTGGCCCAATCACCATCCGCTATGTCGACTCTTGAAGTACTACAAAATTTCCCGTCCCAAAGGTAGGCTTTATTATCGGCCATTGGTGGGATTGATCCAAAGGATTCAAATCTTATATCCTTTGACCACAAAGGATACGATCCTCAGTTATCGGCTCAACTAGCTTTCCTTGTTCAAGTGAAAGCCCTCAACAAAACTGTTCATCGAACAATTATTGATGAGGGGGCATCTACATGTATTATGTCGATGAGTTGTTGGAAAACTTTAGGATCTCCAACCTTGTCACAATCTTCAATGACATTAAAAGCATTCGACGGAAGGACATATACCCCATATGGTATCCTAAATAACTTGAAAGTTGAACTAGGGTGAAAAACAGTAGAAATAGATGTTGAAGTCATCGATGGGAATCTTGATAACAACATCCTACTAGGAAGACCATGGATTTATGCCATGGCAGCTGTTGTGTCGACCTATTTTAGAAAGATTGCATTTCCCTTTCGAGGAGGGATTACAATCGTCGACCAACAAAACTTCCTCCCCAATGGTTCTCAAGTTACAGGAAGCATTCCCATGATCCATGGAAGCCCCCATTCACTTCAGAATATCGAAGTAGGCCTACTAAAAGATCCTATACTAATGGGAACGTTCGCTCTTCCACCTCCAATCGATCTGGCGGAAGTAGCGTCGATAGGAACCTGCCACATGATATCTTCCACAAAGATATCAGAAAACGATATCGACATAGATCATGCAGTGGTTTTGCCCCCAAGCCCAATAGAAATATTATAGCAATCAATGTTTCTAGCATGGGAGGCAAACCCGAATCAACGCTCATCAAGTGTTTGGATAGATAGGTCTAGAGAATATGGTACTCCTTTAGATCCTTGGTCGCGAGTGCATGTCACCGACGAAGGAATTGTCCAATCTATGGTAATTGAAGGAGCACCATGGAATGATTCCCACCATCGTTCTCTTCTTCCGGATTGTGAAGAAGATACTCAAAATGACCTTTACGATCCTTCAGTAGTTGATTTTCTGTCAAATACTGTAAATACGGTGGATTCTGAGCGAAACTTGTCCAACATTGAGGAGACTATAGCCATAAATATCTCGACCAAAACAGATGTTGTAGAGAATATTTATGTTGGCAAATGTTGTTCTCCTTCAGAACTAGAAATATATAACGCTCTTTTTTGCGAATTCAGACATGTCTTTGCTTGGTCATACAGTGAAATGCCAGGCATTGACTCGAGTATCATTGAACACGAAATTAAGATGTATCCAGATGTCAAACCAGTACGACAACGACTAAGGCAGGTGGACCCCAAGAAAGCCGCTGCCATTAAGGCAGAAGTTGAAAAACTTCTCCATGCTGGTTTCATCTACCCGGTTCCTCTAACCGATTGGGTATCGAATATTGTCCCTGTTATGAAGAAACAGGGGACAATTAGAGTGTGCGTCGATTATAGAGATGTAAATCAAGCTTGTCCAAAGGACAACTACCCTACACCCTTCATCGACCAGATAATTGATGAATGCGCCGGATGCGAAATCTTTTCATTCATGGATGGATTCTCTGGGTATAATCAAATAAATATTCGCCCATAGGACCAGTCAAAGACTACATTTATTTGTCCGTGGGGCACATTCGCATATCGAAAATTACCCTTTGGTTTAAAGAACGCAGGGGCGACGTTTTAGAGGGCAATGAATTATGCCTTCCATGACATCAAAAACATCGTTCAACCATACCTCGACGACCTTCCGGCTCATTCGCGAAAGCGGACTGATCATCCGCAGCATTTAAGAGCGATATTTCTACGTTTCCGACACTACAAGATACGACTCAATCTGCACAAATGTGTATTTTGCGTCAGTTCTGGTCGTTTACTTGACTTTGTAGTCTCCAAGGATGGGATTCGTCTCGACCCGTGCAAGGTACAAGCAATCATAAACTTTCCTCCACCTTCAAATTTGCTTCAGATTCAGAAACTCCAAGGGAAAGAAAACTTTCTGAGGAGGTTCATTCCAAATTACGCCGAACTTGCTAAAGGTTATACACGTCTTTTGAAAAAGGAGGTACCCTTTGTCTGGGATCAGGTTGTGCAAGCTTCCTTTGACGCTTTAAAATATTCCCTAATGAAAGCATCATTAATGTACGCCCTCGATTATCAAAGAGATTTTAACCTGTATCTGGCTGCAGCAGATACGACCATCGCAATGGTTTTAGTTCAAGAAGTCAATGGAATTGAACATCCTATATATTATTTAAGTAAGAACTTAAATGATACAGAAAGCAAATATTCTTATGTTGAAAAACTAGCGCTTGCAGTTGTGCAAGCGATACAAATATTTCGACACTATGTCCTCTTTCGGAAACTACCATTCTGTCAGATTGCAACCCCATGACTTATATATTGTCGCGACAGTTGTTGGGGGGAAAATATTCAAAATGGATAGCGATCCTTCAAGAGTTTGATCTGGAATTTGTAAAATCCAAGTCAAAGAAAGCTCTAGTTTTTGCAGAATTATTATGCGATCTCCCATCGTCGTCGAACGATGAAACATCCGAAGAATCAATCATGGATGAGAGTTTGTTTCTGATATCTACAAGCAATGAGTGGTATGGAGATATAATCATTTATCTCCAAACCCAAAAATTTAGGCCAAACACCTCACACTCTAAACAAAAATGTATTCGATACCAAGCAAAAGACTACATGATCGTCGGTGATACACTTTACCGTCGTGGTATCGATACAGTTCTGAGAAGGTGCCTCACCCATGAGGAGGCCGAAATAGCCTTGAATGAGTGTCATTCAGGCACCTGTGGGGGGCATCAATCTGGATATGCTACATCACAAAAAATCTTACGAGCAGGATACTTCTAGCCAACAATGTTCAAAGATTGCATAACCGCAGTCAGAAGTTGCCATGCTTGTCAAATTTTTGATAGCAAAACCATAAGACCACCCGCACCTCTATAGCCAATAGTTGTTGTTGGGCCGTTCGCCAAATGGGGCATCGATTTCATGACATGTAACCCCACCTCGACCGAGAGGCATGGGTATATCATAGTCGCAGTTGACTATTTTAGCAAATGGGCCGAGGCGATGCCTACATTAGATAATACTGGTGAAACAACTGCCCTCTTCTTTTTCAATCATGTAGTCGCCAGATTCGGCGTACCACAGGCTATAGTCACAGATCATGGATCGCATTTTTGCAATCACATGATGGTCGAATTAGCTGCCAAACTAGGGTTGTCTCACGACAACTCTACTCCGTATTATTCGCAAGCCAACGGACAAGTTGAAACGATCAACAAGGTCCTGAAGCGCATGTTGCAAAGGATGATCAGAGTTCACAAAAGAAGGTGGCACCTAATCCTGTACTCAGCCTTGTGGGCTTACCGAACATCGGTAAGGAATGCAACCGGGTTCACACCCTTCCAACTGGTGTATGGCCTGGAAGCAGTCTCACCAATCCAGTGTGAAATCTCGTCTCTTAAACTCGCAATTGATCTCCTCCCCGGAACTTCGGAAGAAGAGGCTCGTTTCTTGGAATTAATCCAATTGGATGAAGCCCTTCGTGACGCAGCTTTGGCTAACGAAGCCCATAAGAAATGAGTCAAGGCGCAGTTCGAAAAAAATGTCAAACTCCGTGTCTTCTCAGAAGGTGACTTGGTTTTGCTTTACGACCAAGAATCCGATAAATTGGGAGCAAATAAATTTAAGTCTTTATGGATGGGCCCCTATATTGTTAAATGAGTGTTAGCGAAAGGAGCCTACGAGTTAATGGATCATGATGGAATTCCACTGGCGCAACCTCGTAATGGGTTGTACCTCAAGCGTTACTATGCATAAATAGTAACTAGTATGCTTTTGTTATATTTTTGTTTTCACTAAAGTGTTTTTTTTGGTCGAGTAATCTACTTTTTACACTTATTGCAGATGTCAAACCCATTGGAGCCATGTGTTGGATATGCCGACGGAGCGAGTCGTAGTTCACGGAACCTGTCCTCCGCAGCCTGGGCCATTTTTGATCCAAGTGGCGAGTTAGTAAGTTTCAGAGGTGTATGTATTGGTCGATCAACGAATAACATCGCTGAGTATAGCGCGTTGATAGAACTTCTCTCTGATGCCATCACTCATGGTATACGCCGACTAATTGTCAGGCTAGAGTCACAACTCGTAATACTACAACTCAATGGTATATATTCCGTCTGAAACCCAACTATTTATTGCATGTTCCTAAGGGTTAAGATTTTGGAAAGACAATTTGATCTTATTGAATACCAACATATTTCCAAAAACTTAAACACATTAACTGACTCATTAGCAAACTATGTGTTAGATAGACATTTGTAACATTTATAAAAATAAACACATCATCAATGTTTTACATGTGGATCATATAGCTCAACCAAAATAAAACCCCGAAAATCAAAAATATATATAGTTGTTTATGGTTTACACATAATGTTCTGTAATCAAGACAAAATCGGTCACACGACCCAAAAACTCAAAATGCTAGGGGGCACCCTAGTCTAATGATGCTCGTGATAGCAAGTCACAGCCTGTGCGATCATGCGTAGGAGACGAGTCCATCGTCTGGGCACACCAGTAGTATGCCGCTGTAACCACAAAGGTAGCTCGTCAGTCCTCAAATCCGGTATACCAAGAGTGAGGCCCTCAACCTGCTCCTGTAAAGCTGAGAGAGTCTCGACCACATCGAGGTCGCGAAGAATAGCCCTTCCAGCGGCCTCTCCTGCTGGGGCAACAACTGGTACTCTCATGCGAACTACTGGACGAACAGGACCAACATCTGCATGTGCACATGAGTTTAATTAGAGTCTTGATAGAACAAAGCACAAGGAAATTATAAACAAAAACAATAAACAACAATATGGTCAGAGTTTTTACCAACAGCACCCCACTACTCGCCATTCGGCAGTACTAAATCTGGATCACCCCGGAAGTCCATACCAGCATATGGATACTCGGAATAAACTATCTCCTGACGATCAAACCACCTGAAGAATGTATCAGAAAATGAAATCTGATATTGGCCAGCATGCCTAGACATATGGTCAACCCATCTCTACATACGTGGTTCAGTAGGAGAAGGTAAATCGAGTGCAATGTACTACGACTGCATCAGTGGTATCTTCTCCAAGGCAAAGGCGGTCAAAATAGAACCATACCCAAAGTTCTTCAACTTCCCATTCTTTATCTTGGTCAACTGTTCTTTCAGCACAAGAAGTACTGCATCGCACCAGTTGAACACCTTCGGTTGGAGGCATTCCAAGGCATGCTGCATATAGGATCTGTTGGCTACATGAAGAGATGCACTACTGGCCATCCTACCAAAAGTAAACAGGATAGTCGTAAGGGACCTGTCAGTGACATCACGGATGATGATCTTGCCATCTTTACTCGGCTGAGATCCTTCTCTGCAATACCGGCGGACATAATCTCTCACAGAATCGCCTCCTCGGGCTGAACCTGACAAAGATATGGGGGCACCCCGCCTCGACAAGCCAGTCAAGAAATAGATGTCTACTGCAGTCAAGGGGATAGATTTGCCCCTAATCTGGAAAACTTGATTGATACGATCCCAAGCATCGAGCAAATACTGTAGTAAGTTGATCTGCTGTCTCATGCTAGAAATGCAGAAGAACTTCAGCAAGCCACAATTCCGCAGCGCGTTCACTGTAATTGGATCATGTAGGGCAATCATTTCCTCCTCTTCATGCTCACGTTCTCGCCATGTAACGGTCATCTTGCTCCCAAATCTCTGAAAAAACAAACAAGAGAGGAGTTAGATCCTGATTTTGGTGAGAAACAGGCAAAAATTCCATCAAAATTGTACAAGAAATTCCCTTTCTGCGCCCAACGCACCTGCAGCAGTGTTCTAGGTGCGTTGAATGTCAAACTGCCTTCATACAAGCCAGCATTCAACGTAGGTTTCGATACACTGGGGGTGCATTGATGGCAGAACGAATCCCTCAAACCCCAGGGGATTTGGAAAAGCGGGAATCAGGGTCAAAAGGCAAAATGGAAACCATGAAATGAAAGAGCTCAGGTTTAGCTCCTACCTGGTCCAGACGGTGCCGAGAATCGTCCACAGGATCTCTCGAAATCAACTGATGAAAATCGAGGGGGAAAAACACCTCCAAAGCTCCAACAAACCAAGTTCAAATGAAATGGTAAAATGAGAGGTAAAAACACTTTTTTACTTTTACGTAGTTCAAAGTAAAATATTAGCGTTTTAATCTCATTTTCCAGCAAATATTGTTCATTTCTAACTAGTTTGATGAAGCGGTTGAAAATACAGTACGATCTTTGGAAGGACAAAGCTATTTATGGTAAAAAATAAAAACAAGACCATCTAATCGAGCAGTTTTATCCCATAGTTGAAGCTCGTTAAAAAATAAACATAAGACATGAGCAAATGTTTTCACCCGCGTTTAAGCTCGTTAAAAAATGAACTATTCCCCGGTAAATAACCACCGTGAATGTAGTACTTCAGCCATTAAAGCCTTGGTCGTGTTTGTACCGTCACCTCCACTTGATTGTTTACCCATTTTGAGGAACAGCTGCGAAGAGTGATTTCACTAGCCATCCTTGTGACATTGCCGTGATTGGAAAATTCCAAACCTTACCTGGAATCAGCCGCTACCCATTTTATCACTCGTTCCTCAAACGATGAGTCTTTTTTAAGCTCTTTTCAACTAACTCGTAAAATATGAAAATATTGCCAAGTTTTGGCCTTCCAGCTCGTTAAAGCGACGAGAAGTGCTATCCCTCCTCTAGATTTTAATCTTTTTGGACCTGAGGGATTATTGCACAAAAAGATCGAGCGCTTGTTTTGTTCGGCTCGTTAAAACTATCAAAAATTCATCCCTTCTGTATTGTTTTATACTTTTTCGGACTTAAGGGATTAGATGACGAAAAAGGAATTTTGGAGTTACCTTTACGTACCTTTTTAGACTCTCTAAAAATGAAAAGGACCAAGTTATCTTTGTCGTTAAACTCGATAAAAAGATTAATAGCGACAAACTTGTCTTTAGACGAGAACGAGTTTCACTATCGCTAGGCTCGTTAAAACATAGCAATGGGTTTGCCTGAAGGGAAAATTATAGAACAAGAATATGTTATCCTTCTCAATCTTGAAAAAAATAAAAAGGTACTGGTCAGCAATGACTGGGGAAAAATTGGGAAGAAAACTCAAAGAATCTTTATTGGTAGCAAGTCGCTCTTGAACATGGCACTTCCACTCCATGTCCGAGTCGGGTTGGGTTGTTTCATTCACCGGTCACATCACCATGGTCACGCCATACCATCCACATTTGGGGTAAATGCTACCAATCCATCACATAAGTGTCGCTGACATGTTCAAGAGAAGTCATCCAGAGAAGTCACCTGTGTCCCATCCACTACCATACATTATACTTCATTCTTTCATGACCGCCATCCTGAACCGTATATCATCAGATTGTTTTCACCTCCATCAAAATCATTTGCTCCATTCCATGTCATTGATGTGGGATTCATTAAGGCCCTCCTTTGATGGATCGCTTCTTGTCGACATCAGCTCATTATCCAAGAAGTTGATCTAGGAACACCCCATTCAGTACTTGAAGCTTGCATGCCTTAATGGCAAGTTTCTCACTTCCGGCGACAGGTATACATCAATGACCTTCGACCGAAAGATTTTGCGTGGTGTTCGATGCCAAGTCCTTTATTCACACCACGTGAATTGTACTGCAGTACCTTGAGGGTCATCATCATTATCGGTGATTCCTCTCGCGCTTGTTAACAGTTTACATCATGGACTGGTAATCAAGCGATGTCTTTCCATGTTCGACTTCAAAACATCTCTCACATGGATCGACTTGTACTTCGAGTGAAGATCGAACGAGATTGAAGACCCCGGATCTAGTTTCATCCATCCGTGCTGCGATATATATTCAGGAAAATAAAGACATTGAAATGTACAACATTGCAGCACAGACAATCATCCTACCAAAAGGATGATGGCTCTATCAGAATCATCAGTCTACCATCAGACGATTGTCTGTCCTATGTACATGAAAATGAATTTATAAAGCTGAGCATGGGAATGCCCGCCTCAGATAGATCATGAAAACAGTATGAAGATAATGTATTGTATTGTATCTTATTACAGGTCTCCTCCCAGCATTGAAAGAACTTCGGATCCTCCTAATAAAGCATTTCACCCGATAAACGACCTCATTTAGGGGGCAACTGTTATAGACATTTTTGTGCCTTACAGCTCTAAGCATGAAATGTCCATAAACCAAGGGATCCTAAGTCCCTAAAAGTGTTGTTCCGGCCCCTAAAGGAACAAGGTCAACAAATTACAGCTTCTCCCAGAAGTTCTCCACCAGAAACTGCTCAGAATCAGTCAAATCAAGATCATTTCAGCTGCTCCACTAGCTAGCTGCATTGCATAGCACCCAAATACACTAGCTAGGTGCGTTGCAACGCACCTAAATGCACTACCAGGGTGCGTTGAGCGGGAAATGACAAATGGCAGTGCCATTCCGCGAGGTGGAAAGACAATGGAAGCTTCCAGAATCTTCTCCAATGACACTTGCCTCACTGAGTTTGACTAAGGATGAGTAAGAGGCTCTCAGTCTCCAAGTGGAAGCAAGAACTCACAGAGAGAAGCCACTAGTCAAATCATAAGCTGACTCATCTTCCTTGCATACATCTATATATGGATCCCTCATCCCAGAGATCCGGAGGCTGGAATTTTGTACATTGCAAAGAATTGCTATTGGTTTTGAGATAGATATCTGAGTATTGGGTGATTTATGCTTTTTTGGAGGTGAAGAGGGGCTTCTTTGCTGGGAGGTTGATGCTTGATCAAGAATCATCGGTTGTAACTCCTCCTGGATCTTCTTGTTATATCAATAAACCTATTTGAGTTTCTCCTACATGCTTGTGTATCATTGATGTTTGTTACATTTGTATGTTTAGCTTAAATCTGATCCTAAGCTTTTTATGAATATAAACCCATGTCTTTGTATAGTTTCCTCCTTCTGTGATCTTGCAGGTATTTGGTGAAGTTGGGCAAGTAAGGGAGCAGGTAGCTGGAAGCTATCAAAGAGGAGAGAGATTGGATCAAAGGACTAGTGAAAGACACAGGTTGGTTCATCCTATTCCTCTTCGTTTATAGTTCATAAAGAAGAATACAAAAGTAGTTTTCTCTGTTTGTTTCTAAGGTCACTGTCACACCTTAGTGGGATAGGTTCGTTCTGAATAGACACTTTTCCCGTTAACAAATATCTTGACTCAAAACTGACTCACTTACAAGACTATAAACTAACTCAAAACTGACTCAAACATTCCACACTAAGGAATCAAAAAATGAAATTAGACCTTCAGTTTTATAGCCTTCACTTCGGGCGCCAAACTGAATGAATGACAACAGTACACACTTTGCAATGAAGGAAATAAAATGGTATGCACAATGACATATGTGACAGCAGAAAATATGTCAAAGATAATACCGTTTTAGCAGCTGACCATTGACCGGCCCACCTAGACAATCTTCTCCATTCATTTCTTTCAGCAGGAAAGCATTTTGACCACGATATGCAGCAATTCGGAATGGTCCCTTCCACAGATTCTAGAAATTTCCATGCTTGCCTTTGTCTTTGTTTCTAGCATCCCATTTCAGCACTATGTCTTCAATCTGAAACTCGTTCGCCTTTGCCTTCCGATCATAGATTTTCTTTATTCTCTCTTGCAGCCTGAAGGTATTCTGAAAAAATTCCTCTCTTGTCTATTGTAAATGGATCATTTGGTTTATTCTTCACTGTAAATGATCTTCCTCACTGCCAGCTTCCTATAAAAGTTTAACAACCGGGACTGCGAGAGATGTCAAAAACACCATGTCAACACCATATACAATCTCTAAAGGAGACATGCCTATTTATTTCTTCTGACTTACTGTATCCGCCCATAGTGCATTAACTAATTTCTTATGCCAACTCTTTTTGTTTGTTTCCAGTAGCTTTTTGATGATGTTGACCAATGATTTATTTGAAGATTCTCCCAATCTGTTACCTTGTGGATAGTATGCAGTAGAGTGCCCCAAGGTAATTTGATATTTATTACAAAAATCAATCATCTTTTTAGATTTGAAAGCTGCTGCATTATCTGTAATCAACTTGTTAGGACAACCAAAACATGACAAAATATTATTTTCAAGAAACTGAATTATTACCAAGTCGGTGGCCTGCCAAGTGGGAATCACCTCAATCCATTTTGTGAAATAATCTATCACTGTGAGGATCCACTTGTGCTGAGCTGAAGATGTAGGATGAATCTCGCCAATGAAATCTAAACCCCACTGCTGAAACGGAGCACTTACTTCAACCGACTTGAGTGGTAAAGGCTGCAACTTTCTCCTTCCTTGAAAAATCTGGCATTCGTGGCAGCTTGTAATAGTTTTATACACATCAGCAAAGAGGGTAGGCCAATAATATCCCGCTCTCAAAATCTTATTGGCTGTTGTCTTCCAAAATAGGTGACCTCCACAATCTCCCTTGTGAAAATCATCCATGACCTGTTTTGCTTCCTCCTCAACCAAACAATTCAGCAAGACACTATCGGGATCTTTCCAATAGAGTGCATTATTCATAATACAAAACTTGGCAGCCTTTAATTTCAGAGTCCTACTTTTATTTCTAGCCATCCTCGATGGCGGTGAAAGATGCTAGAGCACATATACAATATCCGAATACCAAGGAGAAAGAAGAAAAATTTCAGATACCTGAACAAGCGAATTTTCTTCATCTTCTTTGGACATAGCAGCAATCAGATTTATGTCCAAGGCATGCAAATTAGACTCCGCGATTAGTTTTGCCAGCCCCTGGCCCTTAATGAGCTTTGTTGGCTTATCTCCACATCATATTCTAACAAAGCTACAATCCATTTGCCTCGTCTCCCTTCCGGATCTATTTGTACTAAGACATCTTTAACGGCTACGTTAGGGACATAAGCAAGAATATGAGAATGCAGAATATATATCCAAAAATATTTCAATGCTTTTACCAAGCCAAGAGCTTGCTTTTCAATAATGATATACTTTAAGGCTGCATCTCTTATTGTTCTGCTGAAAAAGGAAATTGGCTTCTCAAGCTGGTCTCTTTTATGCATTAAGACTGCTGACTTAGTATGATCTGAAGCAAATGAAAACAAAATGAAATCTTGGGAATAATCTGGGTTGATCAAAATAGGCGCTGAAGAAAGAGCCAACTTTACCAAATTGGAAGACTTGATAGCTTCTTTGGTCCACTTCACTACACTATCTTTCTTTAACATATTTGTGATTTCCCTCAAATGTTCAGCTAGATTTGGCACAAAACGACGTAAGAAGTTCATCTTACCGTTGAATGCTTGGATCTCCTTTTTATTTCGTGGAAAATCAATCTTCTGAATGGCTTCCACTCGAGCAGGATCGATGAAGATGCCCTCCTTGGATGTGATGTGACTGAGAAGCTTCCCTTCGTCCATGGAAAACAAGCTCTTATTTGGATTAAGAGATATGCCATACTTTCTACACCGCTGAAAAATAATCTTCAAATAATAAATATGCTCTTCATCTGTATTGGAAGAGACTATCAAATCATCAAGATAAACTACTAAAATACATCTTTCTCATTTACAAAGGCGATATACATAGCCCACTGAAAAGTTGCACCAGCATTCTTTAATCCAAATGGCATCTTGGCGTAATGGAAAGTTCCCCACGGAGTGGTGAATGCTGTTTTGTCCCTATCATCCTCATGGACCAGAATTTTATTATAGCTAGAATACCCATCGAGCAGTGACATACGACATGTTCCAACTGCTCTTTGAAGTATGTGGTCCATTTTTGGTAATGGATAGTTATCTTTCAAAGAAACCTTCTTCATATTTCTGAAATCAATACACAATCTAATCTCACTTGTCTTCTTCCGCACGGGCACCAAATTGGAAATCCAATCTGAAAATATTATTGGAACGATTATACCAGCCTTGTACAATCGATTCACTTCTTTCTCTATTTATGGCAACAACTTTGGATTTATCCTTCTTAACTTTAGTCGAAATGGCTTTAGGTTTGGATTGATTGGAATGATGTGATCAATTATAATCTTATCGTACGCCTTCAAATATGAATAGTCCCATGCAAATACATTAGTAAATGAAGACAATAAACTAATGTATTTTTCCTTTACCTGTGGAGGCAACACCTTTGACAACTTCACCATCTTAGGATTTTCTGTTGTTCCAATATTCACATCCTCAACTCCCTTTTCAATTGGCACCAAGCTTGGTTTCCGGGCTACATCATGTTACACTAAAAAATGTCACCATGACCACTTACAGTTAGTATGGCTCAAATCAACAGTCATGCTACCCTCTTAGGCAAGTCTTATGCCTCTGCTATCCATCTCAAACTCAAAGAAGAGAGAAAGTCTTGTCAAAAATATGTTTATCTCTGGGGTCGCAGGTTCTCTCTAGCCTTACCTGCGGGGACGCTCACAATGTTCACAAAAGGTGCGTCCTTGGACGCTCTGTATGTTAAGGGACAGGTGCGTCCTTCTGTAAAAGGCAAAATGCGCGAGTTTCATCTTAAAAAAGTTACTTGTGGTTACTTCTAGAACTTTCTAGAGGTCGGTTTGATGAATTGGATGCGCCTCCAGTTGGTTCATGTATCTCTATTAAGGAGGAACTTATCCCATCAATAAGGGAGCTATCCCACCCAAAGAGGGGGATTATCCCATTGATGGTGGACCTGAATAACCTCCTTACAGCACTATAAATAAAGGCATTGAGCCAGAGGGAGGGGAGGTTGGAGCTATACATTTTCTTTGGGTAAATGCTGCAGGAATTAGGACTCCCATTTAGAACCTTGTGAGGAGAGATTGTCTTTGCTTGATTCTACTTGGAAGTGGGTGAGCTTTGTCAAAGTAGAGGAAAACCCTTGATGGACCCTGGGAGGAACTTGCACAACACCAAGGCCAGGTTGTAAGAGTTTCTTTGTTTCGTTATTAATACAAACTGGTTTATTTTTCTCAATAACTTGTGTTAATGAGTTATTTCATGTGTTCCTTGGTCTGCATGTTAAATATATGTTTTATTATATGAAATGCAAGTGCTTGGTAATTGTTTGATTGTTTGTGGTTGCAGGAATTGACTTGAAGGAGGAGCTCATCCGGATCGGCAAGGACGGACTACAACAACCGCGTTTTGGAATAAGGTAAGCCTAAACACTTGTAGTTTTCATGTTTTAAAAGGTATATTTAGAGAAAGATCACTCCATTTTGTCTTGTTTGTCGCTAGAGAGTTTAGACTCCTAGGGAGGTCAGTTGTGTCCGCACAAACGACTTTTTCCACCACGACAAATTGGCGACTCCACTGGGGAGTCCATTAATGAGAGAGTCTTTTCCTTTGTGTGAACTTTGCTCTGTGAAAATCACTTTTATTTTCTGGTTTTTGACTGTGAGAATTAGTATTTGGGTGGCTTAGCTTTAGATTTAGTTAGATTTGGTTTTTCTCAACTTTTCCAGAAGGACGCACCCTCTGAGTACTGCACAGTGCGTCTTTGGACGCGCTGTTGCCGTTTGCACAGAGCGGGCCCGCACCTGTTATAACGGGTTGCCTGCGTCTTCCTATAAAATTTAGGAAAATTCCATTTTTTGCTTTAATTGCTTTTAGATTTTGATTTTTCTTAGTGTTTTCTACCCAGATCCTTTAGTACCCTGTCAAGAATTTTCACCTGAACTTGTTTTGTGAGCTTTGAGTGTTTTAGTGGATTTCAACGAAGTTTAGGCCTAGGGTTTGATTTTTCAATAGGTCCTGTAGTGACTTTGACGGTAGAAAGTTGTCCAGCCTTAGATCTCTCTGGTTAGTCAGCCTTCTTAGAAGTCGGGCCTGTCGAAAAGTCTCCTTGTGTGAGCAGCTTGCCATTTAAGTTGTTTTGGGTCAAATTTCGAATTACTTGTTTATAAAGTGTTGATTTCCATTTTACAAAAGAACAAAAAGATTGGAGTTTTGTTTTGACTAGTTTTTGGTTCTGCAATAAGCTAGTCCTTGATTTGATTGTGATCAAGTAAAACACCTTAGAATAATCATTGTTGGTTTTGGCCTCGTTAAGATTGCTTAGAGTAAATTTACCTTTTAGTTTGCTTATGAGTGCATTTTCATAGATTTTAATAGTTGTTAAGATTGATTTTTGGTTATATTAGATTTATTTGCTTTATTAAAAGAAAAATACAAAAACATCTTCTTTAAAAGTCTTGTTTCAAGTAGCTTTTTGTTTTTGAAAGAGAAAAAGAGTTTTTTCGTGCATGTAAAAAGCGGTCATGTTTTTTATGCTTGGAAAAGACAAACGAATTGTTTCTTTGATTGTCTTCAATTAAGAAGTTGCTTTTATAAAGATTGCATTCTCTCAACTTTTTAGTTAAGCAATTCATCGAAAAAGTAAAGTAGTGGGTAAATCATCCTAGGTGCATTTTGTAGTGGTTTCGAGTCGAGTCAACACACCACTGGTTTCACTTCCATCACCTTTTGACTTAAGAAACAACCTTAAAAGTAACGCTTAAATTAAAATCAATCTAGTAATTTTTATTTTTCTAGGGCTCTGAAACACCAACATAGCTTAGGCTAGGGTCTTGGAGTAGGTGAGTACTTAACTCTCCAAGACTACAAAACCAAACAGATAGTTTATCTTGAGTAGATTAAATCCAATTGTTTCAGTTATACTCTGGGAAAGCTCCTCTTAAAGGAGAAGCATGAGCTCATGTCCGAACCAGTGAGGGGATCATTCCTCCCTCGTTGGGAACGATGCCAGACAGTACGTATTACAAACGGTAAACCTCGGATTAACCATTGTCGAGGAGCCAGGGGTCACTTATCGGTAAACCTTGGATTATTGTCAAGGAGCCGGTAAGGGGATTGAGCTTGTTACTCTGCCCTTGCGTGCTGTCGGAGTTTAGACTGTTCCCCCAGGTGTAATTGTTGTGATTGGTAACTTTAGTGACCATAATCTTTAGGGTTCTACCGAGGTGACGGTGGAGGGAAGGTCCCACTGTACCTGGAGCAGACGTCGGTTATACTCACTTGGATTTTCCGGGGGGTTCACTTCACTTCGAGACGGTTAAAGTGGAGGAACTTGTGCCGGTCTATTCATTAAGCAGGTTGCCGGGGTAACTGTTCCACCCGCCATTTCTGTACTGAATCCTGCGAGGTTGGGCCTAATCACCAACTAGCGCTTTTGGTCCGGAAGACTACTGTTTGTGTGTGGTTTGACGCTCTAGATTATTTAGGCGTGTGCTTCAAATTTGTTTGCTTCTTTAGAAGACTTTAGGTGGTTTGATTTGAAATTTTTACTTTGTTTTCGTGTGTTGTAGTTAAAAATCTTTAATTGTGGCGGAATTACCGAGACAGTCCCGTAGACTTCGGGGCCAGTCTCCTGAAGTTGTTTCTGTGGCCGAATTGTTGAGAAGATCCCGTAGACTTAGGGGATCCCCTCCTCGAGACGACCCGGGTAATTTAGAAGGGTTAAAGGTCCTTGTAACTCCTCCTAGTGACAGTAGAGTAGGTTCACCTGAAGAAGGAGAATCTTCCTTGGTAGTCCATCCAGATTACCAAAGTTTAGAAACAGGTTACAATCCCGAAACTGTTATAGTTTCCAAGCTTGCTGGTAGTTTTTCATCTGCCAGTGAAACAGGCGAAGAACCTGAAATTTCCGAACCTGTTACTCCAACTTCTAGTGTCCCTGATTCACCGAGAATAGAAAGAATTATCACCGAAAATCTACCTTCTGGTTTGATTGCTATAGAAGAACTTGCTCCAGAAGAAGATATAGGTGTCTCTCACCTTGAAGGTCAACTAACTATTGATCTAAGGGAGCGGGAATCCATCTTTTACAGTCCTCCTAGAAGTACTTCTTGGTACCTTGCGTTAACCAATTTTTTAGACAACTCAGTCGGTTTTTCCACACCTCGTACTCCTTTTCCACCTGGAGGTATTCATACTCCTGTAAATATGTCTGGTCAGTCGTCCGTGTTTACACAAAGTCCTGAATCTTTTTTACACGGCGGTCCTTCTGTTCCCACTGGGTATCAGTCACTTTCTGGTACCTTTGCGGGGGCATCTCCTCAACCCATTGATCATGGGTTATTTGCTGGAAACAGTGGTAATATACCATTGGGTGTAGGAGACATTTACATGATGTCAGGTTCAGTTCCCGTTTCCCAACCTCAAGGTGGCCAATTACCGCCTGGGGGGCAACCGCAGTTAACGCCTGGGGGGCAACCTCAAGGTACACAAATCGTGTCTGGGGGGCAACCTCAAAGTCAGTATGTACCTATGGTGCAATACTTGCCTCAAGGTCAACCTCAGCCTCAATATGTACCCCAAGGTCAACCTCAGTATCAATATCAACCTCAAGGATGGCAACCTCAAGGGTGGCAACCTCAAGGGTATCAACCCCAAAGTTATCAACCTCAAGGGTACCAACCTCAAGGTCAAGGTCAGCCCCAGTATCAGTATTTACCTCAAGGTTATCAACCTCAAGGTCAATACTCAAGTCAAGGTTATCAACCGCCTCAAGGTCAGTCATATGTTCCAAGTATGGGAACTGCACCTTACAATTATCAATCCTACCCTCAATCTGGTTATGGATCTCAGTACCCTCAACCTGTTACGGGTCAGTACCCTGGAATGTTAGTGTGGGATCCCTCACAGGGTCAACAGGTGTTGCAGCCAAGTGTACAGATGCTTCCTCAAGCTGGACAACCCGTAGTTTCTGGTCCAACCCAGCAACCGCAACCTGTCCAGCCAAATGTTCAAACTTCTGTAGCTTCGGTAGTTACTCAGCCGTCAATTGCACCTAGTACTCCATCTCAAACGGCTGCTGCAACTATCGCTACATCTACCATACTTACTTCTGGAGTATCGACGGCTCCAGTTTCTACTATCCCTGTTACCACACCTCAGATATCTTTACCGTTGTCTGGATCTACGATTCAAACCACGGTCCAGATGCCTGTAGGTCAGCCTGGTATAAGTACGGTTGTGACTACTCAACCTCAATTTGTTCAACCTCCGTACCAGGGACAGTACCAACCTGGGCAAGCTGTCCAACAACCGGTTTACCAGTATCAACCGTATCCTGGGTACACTTATCAACAACCTCAACAACCCCAGTACGGTCCGGTTAATCCTGGTTTTCCAGGAGGATATAATATCCCAAATGCGACTCCTGTTCCTAGTTATCCTGGATATCCTCCTCCTGGGGCTGGTATTGTGACCCAGAGTTTTAGAGATCCTAACCGGCAGTTACCGTTTATTGCAACTTTAGATTTACCCGACTTGACGTGCCTAACGAACGATCCAATTCAATATCTTCAGTTCTGGCCGCCAATGCCAAATAAGTTGCCCAGTGATATACCCAAGTTCGAAGGTAAGTCTGGAGAGGATCCGTCCAATCATGTGATGACTTACCACCTCTGGTGTGCTTCGAATTCTATCTCAGATGATTCCATCCGCTTACGTCTTTTCCAGCGTACACTCATTGGTCTCGCGGCCAAGTGGTACATTGAGTTACCACGGGCCTCTTTTTACAACTTTAGCCAGTTAGCTACCTCGTTCTTAACTCACTTTCAGTTGCCGGTCAGATACGATAACGGCACGGAGTTATTAACTTCACTAAAACAATCGACGTCCACGTATATTTCTGATCACATTCATGAGTGGAGACGTCGAAGGCGATTAGTGAAAGTTTTTATCCCGGACCAAATCTTAGCTGAATGGTTTGTCAAATCATTATTACCGAAGATTACTGAAGATGTCGCTAAGGCCGGAGTAGTTACTGAGGAGCAAGTCATTGCTCAGGCACAATACCTTGACTTAGTTTACACTCAGTCGGGTACGTTACACGAGAAGATTCCGGATCTTCCAAAGTCGAATCAAATCGCTGCTGCTCCTTCGGGATCTCATGCCGCTGATGGTATGATTGGTATCGTGACTACGAAGAGTAAGAAGAAGTCTTCCAAGGCCTCCAATACTCCAATAATCACTTTTCCAGATTCTCCGACAGGAGAGTCTTCTCCTCCTGAACTTACCGCCGACATTCACGCTGTAGAGTCATCTACGGCCAAATCAAAAAACGGTGGAAAGAAGAAAGGAAAGAAGAAGGCTAAAGCAGACAAGGCTCCAAAGGAGAAAACTGAAAAGTCGGAAACCAATGACGAAAAACGCAAACCTCGATATCCTTGTCTTATTTGTGAAGAGGATCATTTTACGAGAGATTGCTCTCATCGGGCCGAGGTTGTAAAAATAGTCAAAGGTTCTCCCACTCCTGCTGTGTTAAAAAATCCATTTCCAGAGCAGGAGAATAAGATGATAGGTTCTTCTTCGAATGCCAGTGAAGAACCCATTTTGATGATGTCTCATGTGAGGATTGCGACTCGATCGCAAGATTATGGTAGTAAGGCTCCTGTTGATGGCAAGGAAGCAGAATCTTCTCACTCTAACCCATCAACCTCAGCTCCTGGTTCCGATCCACTACAGATCGAAAAACCTAACCCAGACTTAGTAATTAAGCCGCCCGCCAAGGGTGTACTTCGAAGGTCTGCTTTCAATCCACATGCGAGAGCAGCCCAGAATTACAACATTGTTGAGGACTTAGCTGTTTCACCTTCAGCAATGTCGGCACTCGAAGTGCTGCAATCATGCCCAGCACAACGGAAATTGCTTTTGTCGGCTATCGGAGCTGTCGATGTTCAGGACCCGAACCTAATGATCTTTGATCTAGAAAATAGTACACCACGTCTCCCCCATCAAATGGCTTTCCAAATTCCAGTGATAGTCAAAAATAGGCCTATTCATCGGATTGTGATTGATGAGGGAGCTTCTACGTGTATTATGTCGATTCAATGTTGGAGATCGCTTGGTTCTCCTTCGTTGAACCAATCCCCCACCATCCTTAAGGCCTTTGATGGCCGTGGGTTCCGTCCGTTTGGTATTCTACAAGAATTGCCTATAGGGGTTGAAGGTAAAACCGTTAGTCTGGATGTGGAAGTGGTTGATGCCCCTCTAGACTACAACCTTCTTTTGGGTCGAAGTTGGTCATATGCTATGACAGCGGTCGTTTCATCGGTCTTCAGAGTAATTAAGTTTCCACATAACGGTAAGATCGTGACTATTGATCAGCTGACATACTTTTCATCCGACCCAGCCTCTTCAGAGAGTATCCAGCATGTTGGTAAAACGACAATCCCTTATAGGGATGTTGGTGTAGGTTTAGTTAAGGATTCCGGTTTACTGGGAACTTTTCCTCTCCCTCCACTCAGCGCAGATCCTTCGTTTGCAACCATTCATATGATTACATCAAAAAACATTATTTATGATGATCCTTGGTTCGTCCCATCTGACTCTGAGATAGACTCACTCTGTGATGTTATGCCTTTGAGTCCATATGAAATTGCTTATGAAGCTCTCATGTCTTTTACTGACTTTCATTCAACCGAAGTCGACCAAATGAATGTGGTCAGTGAAGAGTCACTTTTCACCTCACCCTTAGAACGGATAACGTTTCCCGAAGTCGTGTCATCTGACGAACAACTTCGCGAAATCCTAAGTGTAGACGATCTACCATGGGAAGATCTCCATCACAGATCTTCATTTTTACCTAAGGATGATGCATTTGAAAATGATTTTTCATCTATCTATACCGCTGAATATGTCAAAGACGCTCAGGATCCAACAAAACATTCTGATTCAGAGTTGAATTTAGGGAATATTTCTCGTACTATTCCCATTGATATTTCAGTGAAGCCCGGAATCGAGGAAAACATTCATATAGGTGCCGCATGTACTGAAGAAGAAATCGAAACTTACAAGGCCCTATTCCAAGAATTCCGCGACGTGTTTGCCTGGTCTTACGAGGAAATGCCGGGAATTGATCCTGCCATTGTTATTCATGAAATAAAGACCTACCCGGATGCTAAACCCGTCTGGCAACGGTTGCGTCAAATTCACCCTCGAAAAGCGGCTGCGATTAAAGCAGAAGTCGAAAAGCTGTTGAAAGCAGGTTTCATTTATCCGATCCCGTTAATGGATTGGGTATCGAATATTGTTCCGGTCAACAAGAAACAAGGAACAATAAGAATCTATATCGACTATAGGGATATAAATCGAGCTTGTCCAAAAGACAACTATCCTACGCCTTATATCGATCAAATTATTGATGATTGTGCCAGAAGTGAAATGTTTTCCTTCATGGATGGTTTTTCGGGCTATAATCAAATCAATATTCTACCTGCCGACCAACCAAAAACGGCATTCATTTGTCCATGGGGGACATTTGCTTATTGCAAGTTACCTTTTGGGCTTAAGAATGCCGGGGCCACTTTTCAACGGGCGATGTCTTATGCATTTCATGATATCAAGCACATTGTGCAACCCTATCTCGATGATTTGCCTGCTCATTCTTTACATCGAGCTGATCACCTTGTCCACCTACGAGCAATCTTTATGAGGTGTAGGCATTATCGAATTCGGTTGAATCCCCACAAGTGTGTTTTCTGTATAGAAACAGGTCGATTGCTGGGATTTGTTGTTTCAAAAGCCGGCATTCGCGTCGATCCCTCGAAAGTCGAGGCTATCATCAAATTGCCTCCTCCTTCGAGTTTGCGCCAACTCCAAAGTTTGCAAGGGAAAGCGAACTTTTTACGCCGATTCATCCCAAACTACGCCGAGGTCACTAAAGGTTTTACACGGCTGTTGAAACAGAATGCACAATTCTTTTGGGACGAGATTGCCCAACAATCTTTTGATGCACTTAAACACGCGTTGACCCATGCACCGTTATTGCATCCTCCCAACTACAACCAAGACTACTTCTTATACCTCGCAGCTTCGCATTCCACCATTGGAATGGTGTTAGTTCAAGAAGATGAATTCGGAGCGGAGCATGTGATATATTATCTTAGTAGGACCTTGAATCCAACTGAGCTAAAATATTCGCATGTGGAGAAATTGGCCCTGGCAGCCGTTCAAGCTGTCCAGCGTTTCCGTCACTACATTCTTCTCTGCAAAACTACAGTTATTTCGGATTGCAACCCTATGATTTATATTTTGACAAAACAACTGTTAGGGGGCAAGTACTCTAAATGGATTGTTATCCTGCAAGAGTTCGACTTGGAGTTCGAGAAGTCCAAGTCTAAGAAATCCTTAGTTTTTGCGGAATTGATGTGTGATTTCCTAAGTGCTGACACAGAGACTGTGGCAGAGGAGTCCATTGCGGACGAATCTTTGTTTCTTATCAGTACTGTAGATCCATGGTACGGGGATATAATCATTTATCTCCAAACCCAAACCTTTCGGCCTGAAGCTTCCAAAGCGGAACGTCGAAAAATTCGGTTTCAATCCCAGCCATACAAAATTATTGGAGATACACTTTATCGCCGGGGGGCAGACTTAGTTTTTTGACGTTGTTTAACTCACGAAGAAGCTGAGAGGGTTTTGAATGATTGTCACTCTGGAGCATGTGGCGGTCATATGTCTGGGTATGCCACAGCTCAGAAGGTGTTGCGCGCTGGTTATTTCTGGCCGTCTATGTTTAAAGATTGTATCATTGCAGTCAGGAAGTGCCACAACTGTCAAGTGTTTGAT
Source organism: Pinus tabuliformis (assembly GCA_031772625.1). Taxonomy (NCBI): domain Eukaryota; kingdom Viridiplantae; phylum Streptophyta; class Pinopsida; order Pinales; family Pinaceae; genus Pinus; species Pinus tabuliformis. The sequence continues at coordinate 819,143,924 of CM062805.1, forward strand.
CGCAAGATGCGCGCTCCACCTACTCCTCTCCACCCTATAATTGCCGTTGGTCCATTCGCCAAATGGGGTATCGACTTTATTACTTGTAACCCTCACTCGGCCGGGGGGCATGCGTATATCATCCTTGCAGTTGATTATTTTACTAAGTGGGCCGAGGCGATGCCTACATTCGACGCAAGCGGCAAAACAGCTGCAGTTTTCGTATTCAATCATATCATAACTAGGTTTGGTGTCCCACAAGCAATCATTACTGACCATGGGAGCCATTTTTGAAATGTCATGATGACTGAGCTTACAAGCCAGCTTGGTTTGCGCCACGATAGCTCTACTCCTTATTATCCGCAAGCCAACGGTTTGGTTGAGTCTATCAACAAAGTTCTAGTTACCATGATCCGACGAACCATTGGTGTTCATCGGTCGAATTGGCACAACATGTTATTTTCAGCGCTATGGGCATACCGAACCTCAGTGAAAAATTCAACAGGGTTCACTCCTTTCCAGCTAGTTTATGGCTTAGAAGTTGTGTTACCATTGAATGCGAAATCCCATCACTTCAAATGGCTGTCGAATTACTTCCAGCTACTTCCGAAGAGGAGACACGTTTATTGTACTTGGATAAATTAGATGAGACTCGACGTGACGCTACATTGGCAATCGAGACTCACGCGAAACGAATGAAAGCTCAGTATGATAGAAATGTAACCCCTCGAAGTCTTTCGAAAGGAGACCTAGTACTATTATATGATCAAGCTAACGATAAGCTAGGTGCCGGAAAATTCGTTCCCATGTGGCATGGGCCCTACATTGTAAAGCGAAAGCTAGCAAAAGGGGCTTATGAGCTAGTTGACTTTGATGGGGACTCTTTGGGTAAACCCAGAAATGGACTTTACCTAAAGAGGTATTATGCTTAAATGATGGGAATGGAGAAATTTTTAGATAGGTTAGATTTTCTTTCTAGCTAGCAAGTGTGTTAGTTTAGTCAGTGTGCTTAGCTTAGAAAGTGTGCTTTTTTGTCGTTATTCTGGCTTATCTTGGTTTTACTCTTGATATTGCAGATGTCGACGCCTCTCCAAACATATATTGGATTTGCTGATGGTGCTTGTCGTAGTACACGGAACATCTCTTCCGCAGCTTGGGTTATCTATTCGCCCTCTGACGAGTTAGTTTCTATGCATGGGGTAAGCCTCGGTCAAACAACGAACAACATTGCAGAATACAGTGCAGTGATTGAATTATTATCCGAATCTATTTCATTTGGAATTCGACGTTTGACAGTGAGGTTAGATTCTGAACTTGTTGTATTACAGCTTAATAGAGTTTATGCCATTAGGAATCCTGTGTTATTAAGGTTGTTTTTGAGAGTGCGTCTCTTGGAACGTGAATTTGATTACATTGAATATCAACATATTCCAAGGTCTTTGAATACATTAGCAGATGCAATTGCTTCTCGAATGTTGGACAGACATTTACGATAATCATGCAAGTAAATTTAAAAACATTTCATCACATATGTTAAACAAGATAAGCCGGTAATAGTGATATATATAGATAGAAGTGTGTCAAAAAATATATACATCGTCTTCGATCATAGGTTGAAAACACCTTATGATCGGCAAAATGATAGTACAAAAAGTCAAAATGTCACATGTGACTTCAAAAGTGACTAGTCAATCACTGGTGGTGCTCTCTGTATGACACCACTGCGCGGGCTACCTTACGCAAAAATCTCCTAAACGGTCCAGGGACCGCGACTACGAAGCGCTGAAGCCTGATAGGAATGTCGTCCATAGTAGTCTCAGGTATATCTGCCGTGAGATGCTCTAGATCATGCTCCAACTCAGCTAGTACTTCCGCAGCCGCGTCCTGTGGGGCCGGTACCGGTGCAGCTGGATGTAGTCTATCAAAAGGCCGGAGGTTGGCTGGACGCTGTGGACCAACATCTGCATTTTGAAAATTTTACTGTTAGTTTTGAGACGATATATATGAAAAATAAAAAATACATAATTAGAAAACTTGTGAAAATAAAAGTACCTCTGTCGTCCCATTGTTCTCCCTGTGGAAGAACCATGTCCGGATCACCTCTGAAATCCATTCCGGCATACGGAAAGTCCTGTATCGAAAAAACCTGGTCCTCTAACCAGTGAAAGTAACTATCTGAGAATCGAACCACTGCCGCACCCTCGTCAGGATGCCGGGCCATCACCGCAACCCATCGTATCAGCTTTGGCTCCCGAGGACCCAAGATATCAACAGTGAGTTGCTGAGGGATCAACATTGGAACTCTCTCCAATGCAAAGCTCACGACTAGAGGCCCATATCCAAAAGTCTTTAGTCGTCCGTTCTTTGCCTTGGTCAGTTGGCTCTTCATATGAGCCGACACAGCTTCACACCAGTTGAAAATGGTGCCTTGGTAACAGTCAATTGCCATCCGCATTTGGGATCTGGAAGCAATGTGTAAAGCGGCCGCGCCGCAAATTCTGGTAACCGTGAACGCTATGACTTTGAGTTCCGGTAAAGTGATGTGTTTTATCTCTATGCCTTTTGAATGGTGAGCCCCAGGTGTGCACCACTCGTCGCGGAGACTATCAAGGGGTTGGCCACCCGGCCTAGTCCCCGCAAGATTGAGTTGCTCGCCTCTGTTTGGCAAGCCAGTGAGAAAGTATACATCCGAGGGCTCTATCTCGAGCTGGTGCCCTCCTATGTAAAAGCATTGTTCTTGAACGTTCCATCGCTCAACCAGCCATTCCAAGAATCTTACCTGGCCCCTCATGCCCGGTATGGTCCAATATTTGTATAATCCGCATGCTCTTAGGGCATCCAGGGAAGGTTGATGATTTATTGCAGCTTCATCTTCCTCTACATGCTCTCTTTCTCTCCAGTCTAACATGATTAATGCCCTGCATATCAAAAATAACAATTAGAAATTGATTTGGGGATTTTTGGTAGTTTTTTGAGGGAGTTGGGGTTTTGAAATGCGCACTTCTCGGAAGACGCACCCCGGCTTTGTAGCACAGGGCGCCTGGACGCGGCTGGCCTGAAGGCGGGCTGCGTCTTCCGACCATTTTCCCGTATGAGAAAAAGTCGGGGGACGCAGGTCACCCGAAGGGCATCTGCGTCCGCTGAGAGGCGCATTCCAAAACCAAAACCCCCCCAAAAAATGAAACTAAGACCTAAAAATTAATTCTAAATGGATAGAAATGCAGAGTAGGATGTGTAAAATACCTGGGTGAGACGGCGTTCGATTCCGACAGTCAGATTTTCCGCAGCAACCACGGGAAGTTTCTTGTCAAAAGCTCCTTTTTCAACCTCCAAAGTCAAACGGTAAAAATGACATGGTAAAAGGTCTTTTTATAGGTTTTTTGGGTGAATTAGTTCATTTTTTACCATGAAAAGATGTTTTTCGATGTATTTTTGCCTATTTTAAACAGGTATGAGTAATGTGTTGCTTTTGTGCAGGACAAAGGGATTTCGAGGGAAATTGTCATTTTTCACAAATAAAAATATTAGAGTCATCTTTTAAGCCCTTTTCTGACTCCTAAAACATGAAAAGATTGCCGAGCGTTTCTTTTACACTCGTTAAAACGGAATTAAAAGACGGTCCCCTTTTAGCTCTTTTCTGACCGTAAAATCAGGAAAAGATTGTCGGGTTTTTGTCGTTTCAAACTCGATAAGGAAATAAAACGACGTGTCCTTGATCGCTTTTTACTTTTCAGGTCGACGACACTATTATGAAAGTACTCCTTGGTCGCAAGATCAAGCGGTTCCCCCAGGTATTATTTTATACTTTTTCGGGCTTGAGGGACACAAATTTACGAAAAAGTTCAACGTGGAGTTTCCTTAAGTTTTTCAGACTCTCTAAAATTGAAAAACGCCGAGTTTCTCCTATACTGGGCTCGTTAAACTTTTACAGTAAAGGACCTGTTCAATTACAAACAGGAACGAACCACTCCTTCCTAGGGTTCGAATTTAAACTAGGTTGGACTCGTCCGAAGGATGAGCTTATAATCAAGCATATGTTATCCTCCTCAAGCTTGTTAAAAATAAAGAGGTACTTGCCAGAAATGGTGGGGGAAAAGAGAGAAGAATGAGCCTATTTGTTACCTTTTATCTCAAAAGAAACTTTATTACCGCTCTTGAACACGACACTTTTCATTCACCTGGGTTGGGAAATCTTTTACCTCACAGTTGACCAAACCACTTTGAAAGTCTTTAACCGGGTTTCGGGGATTAACTTTGAGTTATTCGTCACCAAGCCATCTGTCGTGTCGTTATGTGTTCAAGAGGTCTGCAAGCAAAACTTTCATCTGCAAAAATACTTGTCATCCATTTGACCATCCCTGAGTCAGTCTTTACAGCAACATTTCTTCAACTTGAACAATGATTTCGTGTTGCAGGCTTGCCTGCAACGGGTCGCTTTCTATCGACATCGACACATTATCTAGAAAGATGACTTAGGAATCGACAGTACCTTGAAGTCTGCATGCATCAATGGCAGGTTTCTCGCCTTTGACGTCAGTTTACATCATTGACTTTCGATCAAAGGATTCCGTGAAGTGTTCGACATCAAAACATCTATTCACATTTCACGGGTTGTGCTTGGTACTTTGAGAACCATTGACATTACTGGTGGTTTCTCTCACGCTTGTTAACAGTTTGCATCATCGACTGGTAATCAAGTGGTTTCTAACATGTTCGACATCGAATCATTTAATCACATGGCTAGAATCGTACCAATTCGGGAAGTAGAAGTGAAGACCCTGGATCTAGTTTCTACCATCCAGGCTGCGAGGAGTTTTGTATTCATTATCTATGTAGACTAATCATAAACAGATGGCTGCGTCCATACTGTATCTACAAAAGTCTATAAAATGATGTACTGCAAGATCATTCCTGTATCAGAATAGTTAGTCTATTAGTTAAAGTTTTGAATCTGAGTATGGGAATGCCTACCTCAGTGATGATATAATCTTATACATGTATTTTGTGTTGAAAATTGCAGGTTCCAACCAGGTCATCCACAAGACAATCCTTGAAATGATAAAGCGCTTCACCCTTCCTAGAATTACAAAACCCTAAATCTATTCCAGGCTTCGCACTTTAGGGGGCAATCTGTTACACTAAAAAATGTCACCATGACCACTTACAGTTAGTATGGCTCAAATCAACAGTCATGCTACCCTCTTAGGCAAGTCTTATGCCTCTGTTATCCATCTCAAACTCAAAGAAGAGAGAAAGTCTTGTCAAAAATATGTTTATCTCTGGGGTCGCAGGTTCTCTCTAGCCTTACCTGCGGGGACGCTCACAATGTTCACAAAAGGTGCGTCCTTGGACGCTCTGTATGTTAAGGGACAGGTGCGTCCTTCTGTAAAAGGCAAAATGCGTGAGTTTCATCTTAAAAAAGTTACTTGTGGTTACTTCTAGAACTTTCTAGAGGTCGGTTTGATGAATTGGATGCGCCTCCAGTTGGTTCATGTATCTCTATTAAGGAGGAACTTATCCCATCAATAAGGTAGCTATCCCACCCAAAGAGGGGGATTATCCCATTGATGGTGGACCTGAATAACCTCCTTACAGCACTATAAATAAAGGCATTGAGCCAGAGGGAGGGGAGGTTGGAGCTATACATTTTCTTTGGGTAAATGCTGCAGGAATTAGGACTCCCATTTAGAACCTTGTGAGGAGAGATTGTCTTTGCTTGATTCTACTTGGAAGTGGGTGAGCTTTGTCAAAGTAGAGGAAAACCCTTGATGGACCCTGGGAGGAACTTGCACAACACCAAGGCCAGGTTGTAAGAGTTTCTTTGTTTCGTTATTAATACAAACTGGTTTATTTTTCTCAATAGCTTGTGTTAATGAGTTATTTCATGTGTTCCTTGGTCTGCATGTTAAATATATGTTTTATTATATGAAATGCAAGTGCTTGGTAATTGTTTGATTGTTTGTGGTTGCAGGAATTGACTTGAAGGAGGAGCTCATCCGGATCGGCAAGGACGGACTACAACAACCGCGTTTTGGAATAAGGTAAGCCTAAACACTTGTAGTTTTCATGTTTTAAAAGGTATATTTAGAGAAAGATCACTCCATTTTGTCTTGTTTGTCGCTAGAGAGTTTAGACTCCTAGGGAGGTCAGTTGTGTCCGCACAAACGACTTTTTCCGCCACGACACATCATCTTGGTCAAACAACTCCTCTAAAGGTATTAGACCTTTGGGAATGAAATTATCCTTCAGCTACAAAACTTCCATCTAATTTACCTCTATGCCTACTCCACCATCATCTTGCTCTCCATCGATAGAAGTGTCTTTGTACTTGCCTTCATTTTGCAGAAATTCTTCAATCTCTTTGTCATCTTGAAACACCTTCTAATATCTTTGATTATCAGGGACAACTGGGTGATGTTTCACATGAGTTTCAAACTTATTGTTTGAATTCATCGATATTTTCAAATTATTTGCAGTTGTTGCAAGGGAATCTGCATTAACATTTTGTACACGAGGTACACATGTCAAAGTGTAATCTGGAAACAAACTCAAGATATCTAATACCACATTACGGTAAGCCCACATACGAGGATGTTTAGCTTGTTATTCACCCTTGACTTGCTTGATTACTAATTCGGAGTCGCCATAAACTGAAATTCTTTTTGCATTTAACTTCTTGAGAATTTTCAAACCAGCAATTAAAGCCTCATATTCAGCATCATTACTGGAACAATCAAAAGCCAATTTATACGAACAAACTCTTACATTACTCGGGACTTTGTTTGGTAGAAATGCAGGGCTGCGTATTTAAATACCAATTCCAGCACCTTCCTTACCTACTGCTCCATCAAAATCCATACTCCATAAACCAACTTCATCCTCCAAATGCAGAAATTCTGTTTGCTTTTCTTCCTTTGGTTGTCGTCCATCAATTTTTTGCTGCTGACGGAAGGTTGATTATTTAGTGGTACTATCAAGCCTTTGTCTTTCTTGATCAAGTACAGCTCTGAAATTTTCAGTGATCTCTGGAATATCTTCTACTTCAACTAATTGGCTATTTACATCATTAAAAGTATCAGAATAAAGAACAAAAGATTCTAAATCAGTATGAACATAATTGATTGGATGATTTAAAGGTTTCTCCTTGCTTGTGATCATGTATTTCATCTTTTTCTCCCGATATAATTTCCTCAACTGACCAAACATGGGAATAGTGGCATAAGAGAAATCTAGCTGCAATGTTCCTTTGAGTTTTGCACCCCAAGATCTAGATAGAAGCATGCCAAATCTAGGAGGAATATCAACCACAACCACATCGATAAGAACATTCTTTGTAGGAATCTGATCTAAAGTGAACCAAATATTTAATGATACCAATACATCTGACCCTACCAGAATCAAAGGAATAAAGATCATGGTACTTGTGAGTGATATCTAAACCCAATTTTTCCATAATTGCTTTTGGCATCATATTATGAGATGCTCCTGAATCAAACATGGCATTGTGTAAAACATAATCATGCAATCTAAGGCTGATGTAAAAAGGAGCTACATCACTATCCTCAAATTGACCTTCTAATGCCGAACGAAAGATAAGCTCAGGCTGGTCATCCTCCACATTAACCATATCAGATAACGGATCTAAATTCAAAATCTTTGACACATGACCTTTATAGCTACTATTCTTCATTAATTCAGTCAAAGGTATTGACACTTTTAACTTAGCAATCTCATTCTCTAAGCTAAAGGCTGTGGTTTTTTCTACCTCTTTGAGTGGAGCATCCTTATTTTTAGTTTTATCCTTTGATGCATTTGGCTGATTTGACCTTTCATTTGCTTATTGTGTTTTGCTGGTGGTAGGATCTACTGCCTCCTTTCCCCTTTTCTACACACTTTAAGAATCGTTCTTTGGTGGTGTCACTTCCTTCCTCTTTTGAATTGGATTGATGGGTACCTCTCTACTCCTGAGTGAATATTTTCATTGTTGGGCTATCAAGGCATTCATGTATCTCCTCTGGTATTCATTAGATTCTTCTTCTAGAATTGTTTCATTTGCTAAGATGAAATCTTCATCCTTTTGTACAGCTGGGCTTTCTAAATACTCCTCATCCTTCGTGATATAAATTGGCAAATCATCAGGTGTAAAGAAATGATTCTCCTCTCCTATTATGTTCTCATCATCATCTGATTCTGGACCATGTACAAAATTCTGTTGTAAGGGTGTCTTAACTTGCTGCTGTGCTGCTTGGTCTTGTGCTCTTTGTTCTTGTTGTTTGATTCTGAACTATGGTTGTTGCTGACCACAGAAGTTTGGATTTCTGATCTGTGTCTTAGGCTTATCTACAATAGTGAGTCTATCAAACATCTTCTCGATCTTGCGAAGAAAATGATCTGAGGAAGAAGCTTCCTCCTTTATGGTCACCTTCTTCTCGGCCTTTGCTCTAGCTCTCTTGGCTAGCAGATTTGCCTCTACGTTGACTGCAATTTTCTGCATGTTCTCCAATGTGGCCGGATCTCTTTCTCTCAATTGATATGCCATGTCAGGATCAAAGCCATCAGGGAATTTAATTAAAGAGAGCCCCATTGGTGGCTTTATATCAGCAAGAATTGTATTATAAACATTATTGAATCTAACACAATAAACTTGGACACTCTCACCAACATTCCTCTTTATGTTTTCATATTCAGAAATAATTTGAAGAGGATTTTTCTTTACCCCCTAGTGATACAAGAATTGTCTCTGAAGAATAGTCAATGTATTGATAGTTGTAGCCGACAATGCTCTGAATCACTTCCGCACTTCACCTCTAATAGTTTGCACAAATAATCTCATGGTCACATTTTCTTCATCTATCTCATGAAGGTCAAAGGAATCGGTCATCTTATCCACATGCTATTGTGCTGTGATACCTTGGGTTCTATCAAACAATGGAATTTTGCTTTGGTAATCAGTGGGAATAGCATCCAAGTTTTGTGGCAAAACAAGAGGTTCATATCGGGAAACCATTGCTCTAGGTGGATTTGAAACTGGCCTTGGGGATGTAGGAGGAGTTGGAACAACAATAGTAGACAACGTAATTGGTGTATGAGGTGTCGAAGGAGGGGAGGAAATATGAGCTGTTTGAGGTGTTGAAGCGGTTGATGGGGAAGAAGAGACATGAGGTCTCTGATTAGATATGGTGGGATGCACGGTAATGGTGGGAATGAAAGGAGTTTCAATAGGAATTTATGAACCAGATACAACACCAGATGAACCAAGAGTTACAAATGCAGATTCTAAGAACCCGAGAATGTTTGTAGCCACAATGGAAGTTTGAAGATTCAAGATATAATCATCAATTGATCTATTAGCCTTTTCAGTTTCAAGATCTTTGACAAACTCCGGATTTAGGACAGTAGAAGCCAAAACACTTTTAGATTTAGTTTCAAACAACAATAGATCAAAATGTTCATCAAACTCAAGATATTCAAGATATTAAAAAAAAATGGACATGAATGAGATCTGAACATGGGAATCATATAACTTTCTTGTTGGCGAATTCTTGGGATGAGATTTGGGTTTTCATACACAGGAGGAGGATCAGGATCAGGATTGGCCCTGGTGTATCATCTGGAAGCTAGTGTGTTGAATTATTCCAAAAAATCAAATGGACATTATCAATTTGTTCAGCGTATCAAATTCTAAACTCATCATCCAAATTCTAGAATTGCTTTAAGATACTGGGGTAATAGTTTAGTTTAGATGTTCAGTTTATAAACTAAATCGGAGATTGACTGAATCAACATTCATCTACTCATGCACTTGTAAAGCAAGAGTAGTTCGAAGGCTACCTAGCTAACTTCAGGCTCCATATGTAGTCTACAAATTAACAATGATAACAAACTTTTCTTCCCCAATGAGGTCGCCAATATGTTGCGGCGTAAATCTACCTCAGGTTGAGAAAGGCAGGTCTAGGGTAACATCAAACCACGCTTAACCTGGTAGCTAGCCCTACCAGGTCGGGAGAGGGCTCTCTCCTTGTCAATATCAGGAAAATATAGCAAATGAGGCTTGAAATGACTGATGTAAAGAATAATTTTAGGCTTGGTATATGCTCATAGGAGTTTGATTGAGTTTTATGTTGGTTTTCTGGATCAAATGTGAAAGGCAGATTTGGGTCCAGGGAATGAACTCAGCCTTGCAGAGGTTTCTGTGGGGCGAGGTAGGAAAATGCTTTAGTAATTTAAATTGAGTAAAATGGAGAGTCTTAAGACTGGTGAGGAGTTGGAGAGGGCATTAAAGTATCAGGAATCCTCTTCAAATAGTTGAAAACATGAATAACTAAACAAACCCTAGGTAGAACACTGCAACATCAATGATTTCTACCTTTATCCTTGATTCATTTAGTTAAGCTGAAAAGAGAGAGATGTTGGCATACATAAACACATGTAAACTTGAATCATAGAATGAAAAACAATACTAAATCACCTTGCCACAAGAATCCAACAAAATGCTGCAAACCCTGGTCTATTTCCTTGCCAATCTGCAGAGATGAATGTACAATAATGCTCAAAGCATTCACAAGTGTCCAACCTTTACAAATGACTGAAAAAGTACTAGATATAGGAAAAAAAAACTCATGCTAGCCTTTAGGGGTCGAATTCATGCGTTTAGGAGTTGTTTCAACAAGATCTAAACTAAGAACTAAAAAGTAGACAGTGGAACAACTTGCCTCTAAAACCTAGGAAACTGATTCATTTAGTTCAAAATCACCTATACATGATGTATCTACCTCCTTGAGTGAATTTTCATCATTTTTACATCAAATTCCATCAATTTACATCATGATTTTGACCATGAGGGAGAAAAAGTCAAACTGAGAGAAAACTAGGCGAAAAACAGAGTTTTTTTTTGGCAAAAATGGCACTTTTTCATCCTATGCGTAGCATCACTTTTCTTGTGTGTAGTTCTTTTTCCCGGCTGATTTTGGAGGCCTTCCCCTTCCCAAAATTTGCTCAAAGTGGACGTTTTGGAAAGTTTTTTTTGTCTAATTTCCAGAATAAGTGGAAATTTTGAATTTTGTGTCCATTTGCCCCTCCAAAAATCAATTCTCCCAACACTGCTTCCTGTGTGGCCACAAAGTGGTAGAGAGGGCATTTTTGAAGTGTTTTTGACCCTTTTGGAAGTTCAAAACTTGTCAAAACTTTCTAGTAATTTCTAGGTATGCATGATTTTTCATAAGGAATCCAAAAATGTAGATTTTTCCTCTAGATGAGATCCCTATCAAAAGCGAGAGCTGGGTGGAGCTATGCACCAAGCAGAAAAACCTGTTTTTTCCTTCAAAATTTCAAAATTACCAAAAAGTGTGCCAAATTTCTTGAAATTTGGCATGCGTGACCTGCATCAAGTACTGTGTTGGGCCAAGGAAGCTTCAACCAATATCTTGAGCTTATCTTGCTCTTTCTTGCTCCTCAAAGTTTTCCTCAACTTGGCTTTTAGGCTCCTTATTCTCGCTTTGCAAATCTTGTTTCTTGCCAAATAATGAAAAGCCATGTGCCTCAACATCTTTTTCTCCTTATTGGCTTTCTCTAGAAGCTTCTCCAAGTGCATATTTTCCCTCTCTAGCCAAGATTCCCGGTCAGCATCAACCTCTTGCTCAAGCGGTGTCAACTTGACTTTCCTCCTCTTTGGCGCTTGTCTATTTTTCCTTATGTTTTGCAGCTCCATGATTGTCTGCTTGTCCTCCAACTGCTTGTTCTATTGCTCAAGGTAATTTATGATCCACTTAGCTCTTTCAAGGTTAAGAGATAAGTCATGAATGTCATCTTCTTGTTCTTTGATGATCTCCTTGAGTTTTGATCTCTGGGAGCCCAAATCAGTATCCTCATCCTGAATCGAAATGAAATCTTTCTCCTGACCTTCAAAAGGCCCTTCATCATGCAATGGTTGTTTCCCTTTGTCCTGTACCTACTTTGCTGAAGAAGAAGGCAAATACCCTTTCACCTCAGGTGAAGATAGCATTTGCTCTGATGAAGGAAATGAGACCACTTCCACCCTAGGTGGAGATAGTACTCGTTTGGCAGCTGCAAATAATCTCCTTATGCCTTATTGATAAGAGATAAATACTGGCACACTGGTGGTTTGAGTCTCATGAACTTCTTGTTGTTTTGAAGGCCCCCCTGCCTCTTGAAATACTAATGGGGTCACTTGAGGGCTTTTGAAATCCTCATGTGAAATGAAATCATCCCATGAAACATTCAGCAAACTCAGCTAATACAAAACAACAACCTTGATCAATGCAAAGTGATAAATGCTATTGTACTGTTGATGAGGAGGTTTTCTTTGCACCCATGTGGTCATTTTCTCTATATTTCTACATATGAAATAGGGAAGGTTCATCATCCTCACTCTAGTGAAATGCATCAATAATCTGACATGATAAGTGTACAAGCAAGAAAATCTCCCTTCACAGTTGAACTATTTGATAATGAGCTTCATGAGTGAAGCATATGTGTCTTGTAGGTATCTAAAAGGAACGACCCTACTGATTTGCTTCTGATAACTAGCCTTGATATAAGGCTCATAATGCTCTTTGTCTACAAGTTGTCCTTTGTTCCACTGTTCACCCACATTAGAAATATCTGTTACTTCAGCTATAGTTTCAGGTGTCAAAGTGAAGGTAACACCTGATAAATTGACCTGGTCATTGTAAAGATGGAGAACAAATAGTCTAGCAAGCTCATGGTGGTATTTTACCCTTTCCACCATCTCACAAAATTGGAAGCAAGACTGATGTTTGAAACATGCTACTGCAAGAGGACAAGCCAATAGCTCTGTGAGTGTAGTGGGCTCCTCCAGGATGTGTTTTCCTTCCTTATGTGGTTTTCTTGGTGCATGAATCTCTTGGGAGGAATCACTCACAGTTTCCTCATCCCTTTCATAAGCTGAATCTGTTTCCATATTTGCCACTGTATGGTGTAAAATGATGAGTATGAAGAGATTTTAAGTCAAGAATAGGTGACTGTTGTTTGATGAATGGAACTGATGAGTGGGACTGATGAATGAGGGATGCTAGATGTAGGGTTTTTAGGGAGTGATATGGTTTGGGGATGCAAATTAGGGTTTGGGAATAGTGGGAATTTGATAGGGTTTTAGGGTTTTGGGGATAGGGCGTAGGATGAGTGAAAATTAGAGGGAGAAAGGGAAATGAAATTTGGGAAATGTAGTGGAGGGGAATGTGAAAATGATATAGGGGATAAAACAACAATAATGAAAAAATTGCAAACCCTAGACAATTTTTTCAATGCACTGTGCAACAAACTAGGGTTTGAATTTTCACCTATCAAAACATTATCAAAGAGGACTAAATTTCTTGCAATGGCACTTAGGGATGTTTTAATTACTTGTAGAATGGTATCGGCAAAGTTTTGGAGCTTGGAAAGATCGTTTGGGTGAATTTTAGGCTTGGAGGATCGGTGCACCACGCCAACACACAGGTGCACCACGCCCGTTGATCTTTCAGTGTAATTTTTGTGCTCTGTGCGCCGCACCGGGCAGGTGTTCCGCACCTCTACCCAGGTGCACCGCGCTAAGAAACTTTGCTACGATTTTCTCCTTTTGCGGCTCAAATCGCGATTTTTATTTGTTCTCTCTCTCTTTAGCACACAAATGATGTCTTCAATACAAATATCACTTTATATACCTTTTGACTTTAATTTTTCATTTAAAAAAACCCACTTTCTAATGTTTTCCTTTCACTTTATCCTTTAAAAACTCTGTTTTGCAGTTTAGCTCTCTTTTTGACTTTGATGGACTAATGCTTTGATTTTCTTGTCTCTTTCGCAGGAGCTGGAGTGTAGGAGTTTGGCAAGGTGACCCAGGGCTGCATTTCCAAGCTTATTACATATAGGAAAAATAAAAGTACATGAAATTTTATACATAAAACATAAAAAATATGTTTTTCCTCAAAACAGGGTTTTGAGGAAATATCAATTACTGAGCATGTGATTTTTGAAATTTTTGATTCTGAGACTTTATTTGACCTCCTCATGTGCCTACTGACCATTATTGAGCTTTTACAAGACCTTGATGACAGAACCTAGACCTAATGAGACATAAAACCCTAAAAATGGCTTTAGCAAGTGTAAAGACATAAAATGATTGTAAATGACCTGAATTTGTGAAAATAGATCAACAAGTAAAGACGTTGAGGGAAAATTGATAATATGCCACTACCATCAGATGATCCATAATCCTAATGGAATGTAGATGATCGGATGAGACACCTAAAATTTATGCAACAAGAGAATTTTGATCACTGATGGAGGGATGAAGATATTGACACTAACAATATTCTAGAATAGCTCACTTCCTGTTGAAGTTAGAAGCTCCTTCAGGCCTTAGTTCAAGCCAAGCCAGGACCATTAAACTCAAAGCAGCCAGGTTCTGTATCAATAACCTCTTGCTTTATTGGAGGTATCCATCTGAAATCCTCTTAAGATGTCTGGACAAAGAGCAATCTGTGGAAGTCATGCACGAGTTCCATTCTAGCATCTGTGGAGGACATCATTATTGGAAGACCACAACCCACAAGATCTTGAGAGCTAGATATTATTGGCCCACTCTGTTCTTTGATGTATTTTCATTTGTGAAGTCTTGTGACAAATGCCAGAGGTTTGTAGGAAGACAACAACTGAAATCTTTGCCCTTGAAGCCGATACATACCAGTGGCCCATTCTAGTAGTGGGTTTTGGATTTCATAGGGTAGATTAATCCACATTCCATTGGCTAGCATAGATGGATTTTACTAGCCTCTGATTATTTTACTAAATGGATTGAGGCCATCCCCACTAAGAAAGCTGATCATTAGGTTGTCATGAAATTATTAACAGAAATCATTTTTACTAGGTTTGGCTGCCCAAACAAATTGGTTACAGACAATGCAGCAGCTTTCAAGGCAAAAGAGTTGGTGGACATGTGTGACTCAATGGGCATTAAACTAGTGCATTCCACCTCATATTATACTCAAGGCAATGGCCTAGCAGAATCATCCAATAAGAGCCTGGTAAGGATAACCAAAAAGATGCTGGAAGATAATAAAAGGAGTTGGGATTCCAAACTGAAGTTTGCATTATACGCTAACAGGGTTACCACCAAGAAGTCCACATGGAATTCTCCATTTAAGTTTGTATATGGCACTGAGGCTATATTCCCAATCCAATTGACCCTCCCTGTGGCCAAATTCTTGCAAGAAGAGAAGAACGAGGAAAATGACATGGAAAGGAGGATTAGTGACTTGGCTGAAGTTCATCAGATCAAAGATCAACTGATTGAAAGGTCTACAACACATCAAAGGAAAATCAAGGAAGATTTTGACAGAAAAGCAAAGATAGACAATTTTCAGGTTGGTGACTGGGTTCTCAAATGGGATGCATTGAAGGAAAAGAAAGGAAATCATGGTAAGTTTGACGCTCTATGGACAAGACATTTTGTCATCTCTTAGGTACAGGGGAACAATACTTTTATGCTGAATGGCTTGGAAGAAGAAGTAGTTTTGGATGGCCCAATCAATGGGTGGTTTTTGAAAGTTTATTTTCTTTAAGGCTTTCAGGCCTCAGCATTGTAAATATGTTCTTTTTTGACATTTTTTAGTGTAGGCTTTTATAGACTCCATGCCCAATGGAATACTAGGAAATATTTTTGATCTTGTTTTTTATGTAAAACGCAGTGGTCTATGGTTCTTAAAACCTCACAGGGAGGATTTCATCCCCAGAAGGATCCAGTGTTAGCCCTAAGATGCAGTGTTGACTTTTGGAAGGTCAAAGAGGGGCTCGATCTGATATGCTATTCTCAAAGGGGCCCCACTTGGGTCATTTATTCCCTTTTTTTCCTCTGACCTATTCAATTGCTTCCCATTTCCTTTGTTCACCCTCTTACCCCCACAAAATACTCCCTTTTGGCCTTAGCCCCAAGCGCAAAGCCAAAGTACCCATAAAACCCGACCATATGCCCTTGTGTGCTCATAAAACACCTCACCGCATCCAAGTTGTTGATATTCTTCTACTGATCCAACGACCCACTTTACTCCCGATAAACGCAACCTACCCGATCGGCCTCCACCGTCAGATCAGCCCCGCCAGATTTGATGGTCATCGCTCTTATCGCATGGACAACTAGCGTGGGCAGTACTTGCGCGATATGGGTGGTTTTTCTCTCCCCTCTTACACTACGTGTCATACATTGAATGGAATCGCATGGCTTCTGACAATTACCACTCACCTCTCGATGTCCGCGTGATAAAAACCATTACCGCTCAAGTTAAACCACAGCACCCATTAGTGTCCGCACACCTCCACTGCCTGAGAACCATCCAATCTACCTGCCTGAAGATCTAACAACCTGGACATATCCCACTCTCACCATGACCACTAGCCTCCGCCAAGTGATCTCCACCACTCATATCCCTTGATCTGACGGCCACCATCTGGGATCATCACAGCCGTTCATCTACCCATGCACTCCATCCCCACATCCAGGCTAACCCCAACAACCACATTAAACAGAGAGCATGTTCAAATGGAGAAAAGGACATAGCATGACTCAGCCACTAAATTTAACAGTCATGGAACTCCTCTACCATGATCGGTCCAACCGCCTGAAGGACAGAACAGTACCAGTCTGATGGAGTTTTCATAACAGAGAAAGCAATTACATCCGAAGACGTTATCAGACAGTTAAATGCAGTTGTTGGTCAATTAAGACACCTCCATCCCTAAGCGGCCAAGGCCATTGTAATGTTAAATTATAAATAGCTAGGAAAATGACATAACCAAGGTTGGCATTTGATGTAAGGTTCAACTTCTGGAGACTATAGACACTCTGTAAGTTGTATTGTCTCATCTTCATTTTCAGCAATGCAAGCTTCTTTTGCTGTTACATGCTCACTGTCCATTTCTTCTCTGTTCTAAGCTTGTGCCTGTGGCGTTGTATTCATGATTGCTTCCATGTTTAATACTAGATAACTGTCATCTTATCTCTGTATTGAAATATTGAATGTATCAATGAGTAGGCCACTCAGGTTCTTCTGTGTCTAATGCAAAACAATTGTCATCTTGTCTTTGCATTGATATATTAGATCTGCAAGTTTCTTTACTGGTTGCAGCCGATCATCACATGGTTGTGTGTATATGCCAATGGGTCAGTATTCTCCATATTCATCTAATTCCTAAACTGTTGAGCATTGGTGGTCTAAAGCCTCATAGTCTGAGGGTGTTCATGGATGTTTGGAGTGAAAACAGAGTAGAAGGGGTTATCTGGCTTGGACCAAAACATCATCCCTTCCAATAAAATTTTGCAAAAATAGTTTAATTTATATGTTACCAGGCATCTCCGAGCTACAACCTAGGAGAGTTTCTTGGAATCCTAACAATCAATATGCACAAAGACTTAATATCCTGTAATGTAATGTCTGAATTTATTAATGGAAAAAATTACAGCTAAAAGCTATTTCTTAGTACTGTATAATTTAGTTCAGTGGGTGACAAGTTTTTACTAATGAAGTAAATAGCATAGGATTTTTTGTATTCTTCTTGTCCTAAAGTTGTGCCAATAGCAGTATCTGAGGCATTAGAGGAAGTATGAAATGGTAGGGACTAGTTTGGTCCTGTCAAAACTGGTGCTTGAACTAGTTTTTCCTTGAATGTCTCAAAGGGCTGTTGGCAAGTTGTGGACCAAGAAAACTCACTATCCTTAGCCAAAAGTTGGAAAAAGGGGGTAGCTATCCTTGAGAAATTCTCAATGAATCTCCTATAGTAGCCCACATTTCCTAGAAAACCTCTCACTTCCCTTTGAGTTTTGGGTACAGGAAGACTCAAAATAATTTCAATTTTTGTAGGGTCAACCTGAGTACCTTTGTTGGAAATAATATGGCCAAGAACCACTCCCGCCTTGCACATTAATATAAATTTTTTGTCACCCAAGGGAAGATATGCTTCTTGGAAATGAAGAAGCACTTTTTCAATATTTTTGAGGGCTTCCTAAAATGAATCACCAAATACAGAAAAGTCATCCATATATATTTCCATACACTCAAGAAAAAAAAATGGCTAAGATGATCCTTTGAAAGGTAGCCAAGGCATTACATAGCCCAAAGGAAAGCACTCGGTAAGAAAATGTACCCCATGGACATGTAAAAGGGGTTTTGTCCTGATCCTCGGGTGCAATCTGTATCTGATTATAGCCGCTAAATTCATCTAGAAAAGAAAATTACTTCTTACTAGCAAGGGTATCGAGTACCTAGTCGATGAAAGGAAGGGGGAAGTAATCCTTAAGCGTGGCTTTGTTCAATTCTATGTAGTCAATGCAAATGCACCATCTCCCATATTTTTTGGGACTAATACCAATGGAGAGACCTGCTCGCTGTCAGAAATAGGATAGATAAAATCAACATCCAAGAGTTTTTACAATTCTTCCTTTACAACATCTCTTAGAGCTAGGTTCATACGCATTTGGGGTTGTTCAACAGGTCGAGCTCCATCCTGAATATAGATATGGTGTGTACAAGTTTCAGGAGGGATGCCTTTCATATCTTGATAGCCCCATGCAAAGGCATCAAGATGGTTTCATAACAAATTCACAAGCTGATCTTGCTGGGATGAATCCAAGTCTGAACTGATATGCAAGGATTTTCCTGGACTAATATCAACAAGAGTGGTATCAGGCTCAAGAGTACATAGAGGTATTGATAGAGATGGTGGTGAGGTAGGTAGAGAGTCGTGACTTTCCTGAAAATCTACACTAAAAATCTGACTCAATGACTCAATGTTGGGCATGGTGTCTAGATTGTTCAGGAAGTTGTGAATCTCACCTTCCTGTGAAGATTCAACATACTGATATATCAAGGAAACAGACTGAGTCTCTTCATCACTACTGTAGTCTAACCACAAAGTTTCTCGGAGCTCCTAAATGGATCGAGCGGGTGGATACGAGGTGATCTTCTTCCTAGAATCTCCATGGGAAATATACATGTCACCAGAACGACATCCAATATAACCATTGGCTGTAGCAAGCCATGCTCATCCCAATATCAAGGGATTTCCTCCCACAAGATTCTTTGGCTAAAGAAAAATGAAGTTTGAAAGGTATTCCCAAGAGTCTAAATAAATGACCACATCATCCAACACCCCCTTCGACTTGATTTTAAATCTATCTGCCAGTTCAAGGATAGTGGGAGTAGGATCAATATCCATGTTGATCCATGGTCTGCTTGGTCATAACATTAATGGCCACCCCCAAGTCTATAAGTACATTAGAGACAAGGACCTAACCTATCTGAACAGACACAATAGGGTTTCCGGGGTCGGTATATTTCTCCATGTGCATACACCCAATCATTAACTCTGCTGCTCTACAAACAAATTGAATAGTTTGAGGTTCTAATCTTATCCTTCCTGGCTTCTTGAGATAGAGTTCCCTAATGATTTTTGTGAAAATGGGGATCTCTTTGATAGCTTGGAGCAAAGGTACCTTTATGAAAATTTTCCTAATCTCAAAGGCCAGGCTAGACTCAGGAATGGCGTCAATCTTCTCCACAACTAATCACTCCAGATAGGGAGGTTGATTGGAAGAAGATCGAAAAGGCTCAGAGGGTACAGGGATGGGATGGATGGTGACATCTTTCTCAGAATGGTTAGGAGTTTCCTCCTCAACTCTCTCTTTGGTAATCACCATGGGCTGCTTCTGATTTTCTGAGGTTACTATTTCCCCGATCTTAATTGGAGATCATTGACTCCAACAGGCATGGACTGATATCTGTATGAGGAAAGCGGGTTCATAGAGTGGATCATTTGTACCACTTCATTATTGGGGTTGGGTAAAGGTTGGGAAGGCAGCTCAGGAGGTCGAAATGGTGAAGGTAAAGGCATGATGGCATTGGTTGACTCAGCTGAGGTAATGGTGGTTGTGGCATTGGGTAACATGCATATATAGGTGGGTATGACTTCATAGGTGCAAGATACGAATGGTGTGAATGGTTTGGCCCTCTCCATCCTTGTTGCCAAGTTTGGGAGGGTTGTCCATAATGATATTGGTTCCCATGCTGAAAATGTTGAGAGTGACTAGTGTTAGGATAGGAATATGGATGTGCATTATAACCAAAATAATGTGGTGGAAGTTTAGGAGCCATACCTGCACTTACCTGAGACTAGTTTCTTTGTGCTCCCATAACATGCAATGATTCAAATTCAGGTTGTCCTCCTTCAAATACAACTTTCAGCCCAGGTATGGAGGGACATTTTTCTGTGGCATGGTTCTCTGTACAAATTGCACATTTATTAGTTCCTTTAATATCAAGAGGATATTCTCTTAAAATATTTTTTTTCTACATTTGGACAAAAAATAGACAATTAATCTTGTTCCTCTACAATTTTTTTTCTGAAATTTCAAAGATTCTATTTATTTACTAACAATATTCATTATTTCAATTTTCATATTGTCCATTTCGTTCTCTAATCCAATAATCATAGCATCAATAGATTCAATTTTCTTATTTCTATTATGAATTCCTTTACTAGATCTACATTGGTTCCTTGAGAATTTCCTGCACAAGTCATAGATTTGATCAAAATATTTTTGAGCAATATCCCCTTGTCCTAAAAGATTTAGTTTATTCCTAGCATCATCAGTAAGGCCATGTAAGAACAAGGTTCTAATGGTACTTAGATCAAATTTGAGCTTTGACCTCTGGAGGATGTACAATAGTAAAGATTTCATCTTGAATATCTCTAGTTTTACAATATTCCTGATATTTTGACAAAAACACTCTCTTCACCTGTTCCCAAGAAAATATAGTGTTTCTTCCTAGTCCCATGAACCAGTGGAGTGATGTGTCCTTGAGAGTTGTAGGAAACAACTTTAACTTCTGAGCATCAGATGAATAATCATAACTTCTACACATAATATCAAACTCAAATAAGAAAGATTATGGGTCTTCATGTACCTTACCATAGAAATGAGGAAGAGCTAATGGTGTAATATTTTCCATTTGTACTTGTGTATCAGCATCCACAATTGGAAATCCAAAAGTGGATTGCTCCTCATTTACCTAATTTTCACTAGTTCCTTCTGCATGGTCTTCATGATCTGCCATTGTCTCTCCTCCAAGCGAACTGCTCTCAACAGTCTGAGAAGGCTGACTATGGGTTCTAATAGTTTCCTTCTCCCTCTTTGTGGGCTGTGTTACACTTGGATCGCTGTTTCCAAAGTTCAAGTAGATTGTTCCTACGCGATGAGTCTGGGTCTGTTTGGATTTTCTGCCTGCAAAAGAAGGCCCAATATGAGATTTGATTTCAGATTTATTAGTATTTCCTCAACCCCTAGTGGGCTTTGGACCCCTACCTATTTTAGGCATTCATTTAATAAAAAAAGGGAAAACAAAATTTCAATAAAATGCTGCAACTCAAATATAACTAAACACCTATAAATTCCTTCAAGCAATAGAAGCACATTGTAGGAAAAACATAATAGCAACCCCTATTGCAAAAAACAGAAAATTCTTTCCAATTCAAATCACCTCCCCAACAACGATGGCAAAATGTTAGGTGCAGGAATTGCACTTAAGCAAGCTCCTTGAACACTTAATTGTCAACATAGGGGTTTCGTAAACTTAGAGTCGAAGCATAGGTAATGCCAGAAGTGGTATGAAATTTTCCTATTTTTATTCCTACTTCTCAATTGAAATTTTGTAGAATCAAACACAAAAATCTCAAAGGAAACTAACACCAAAGTAATTCTAGTGCCAAAATGTAAAAGAATGCATTTGTGAAGAAATAAAATAAAGGAGCTTTCATACTGCTGTAAACAATCTTAACTTCTGAAGTAAAACTCTATGTTCATCCTCAGTATAGGTGGTCGTAGTTTAACAAGTGGGCCCTTGAAAAGATCTACCTTCTAAATGATTTTCCTTCCCCAATTGAGTGGTCATTTCTGTACTCTTGAAATCTACTTGCACTAGTGCAGGTACAAAACTTATGTGAGAAGTATATTTTACACTTATACTGAAGACTTATATCTTGATGTAGGGGCTCTAAGCCTCAAGGCCTGGAGCACTCTGTTCCTGTAACAAGACACTAGTCCTTGTAACATAACAAAGCTTCCTACACCAAGTATTCCAATTTGGTTTTAGGGAAACAAAAGAGAATTGTAACTATAAAAAGAATTGCAAATGCGAGCAGAATCTGAAATAATCTTGCACACGAAAAATAATGCTTTAATCAACTGAATCTCGCAAATAGAAATAAACTTTTAAGATAAAAACAATCTTCAAAAGTTAAAGAAAACTTTCTTCAGTCAAAGGGTTTTGCATGCAATCAAATCTAACTCAAAATGGTTCACTATAATATTCCAGATTACTTTTAATCCTTTTCCTTAAATCATGAAGTGAAAATACAAATTAAGATATGCAACAACGTTCTTTTCTATTTCATGAAGTTATTCTTAATCTTTAAGAATTTAACTTTTAGTATTAGAGATGCCTCCTTCAGATGATAAATGCTTGCTTTGCAGAAATAGATTAAATCATATAAAGGAAAAGAATGAAACACTTATTGTAAATGAACTAACAAACCAAAGTGCAAGATCCTATATGCACTCATGCAGGAATGATCTTATCTGCACAATCCAAGCGAAAGCAAACCAGAAAATAAATTACAGGAAGTAAAGTAATTTAATTTGACTTTCACACAATGGATCCATTCACACTTGACTGTTTTAATGAAATAAATCAGAATTCGTAAGCAAGCACGAAATTAAGATTCAAACCACGCTTTTGTAAATAAATAGAGTTAACACACCTTTAAGATAACAAAAGCAAGAGGGTAAATGAGCTGGGTTGGCTGGGCCCTATCCAACCAACTTGTTTCCTATTTTAGGAAGTGAAAACCTTCAGCATGTTACTAACACATCAATGAATAATTATAACACATAATGAGAAAATCATGGCGCAACTCCTTGTATTAATTCTGATCAGCAAATATACATTTGATTTCAAGTCTAGCCTAGAACTAGGGCGACAACGAAATTAAAAATAAACTAGAAATTACAACTATATTGCTATCACTTTCGCTTGCTAACCTAGTTCTATCTAAAAGCTACATTTTATACAACCCTTCGGGCTATGGCGGTAACCAAAAATTACAGTTGTTCCAATTCAAGCCTTTTGTCTGAAACGAAATAACAAACAAAGTTACAAAATTAAGTCAGCGACTATAATAAGGCGTGAACTATTCGTTGACCATAGAATTGATCTTTGACCATATCCTTGGCTATCCTCCACTTTGAGTTTAACTTCGAATGACCACAACCGAGCTAGATGACATGGACCAAGATCCCAGCGTGAAGTGATCGAACTGTTGAGGAGATCACGGAATGGATAGTTGCTGGCGGTGCAAGAATCTACCTGCACTAGATCAAGCTAGTATAACGATTAATACTTTAGCTTATCAAATACTTTAGGAAAGTAAATATAAGTTACAATAAATACTAAAGGCATGAAATCTATTTAAAATGATTAATTAAGAACCTAATAAAAATTTAAACATGAAATATGAAGTTTATGTAGGAATTGGACTAGTGCAGGAATGAGGAGGTTTATGTAGATAAACAGAGGTTAATGATTGTGGTTTTGTAATAGGAAGGGGGTAAAAATGGATCATTTTGGCCTACTAACATGGACCACACCAGAATAGGGTAGGTACTGTTAGTCCTTACAATCTCCTAGGTTGAAAATGAAATCGACAAGGGTAACCTCAAACCACTTCAGCTTAGTAGCTAGCCCTACTGAGCATGAGAGGGATCTCTCTAAGTCTCTTATCAATGATATGACTTTAAATCAAATGAATCTTAGGCTATATATATATATATATATATATATATATATATATATATATATATATATATATATATATGTTTGTTTGTGAAAAATTACTTTTTAAAGGGTTTTGTTGAACTTAGGGTTTGGGGCCACAAGTAGGTCTAGGCTGTGTGAATACAAGGGCAAGCATAAAAAGGAGCTAGATGTCAGAAGTCATAGTGCATTTGGAGTATTCTGTCAGTGTAGTATAGAGGATATAGATAGGAAGAAACTAATGAGCATTTAAATATGATTTCATTAGCTTAAGAAGACAAAACATATTGCCATGAAAACCTAGATAGCAAAGCTTGATAATACATGAATTCTGAGTATTTAATCACAAGGTATTCATAAGAGAAGAAATATAATATATGCAAATAATGTTTTAGACCATGATTAAACAAAATAGTGAAACACAAACACCATAAAACTCACTGTGCTAGAGTTCCTTGAAAATAGCTGCAACCTATATCTGTATTAGCTGAAACATGATTACAATGCAAGCCTCCCTTTACAAAAAGTTCAACCCTCTTCTCCTGAGGTGAAATAGTATTTATAGATTCTCCTCACCTCTTTCCCACCTTTAAAAGTCCAACTCATAGATGGAGGAACCAACTCTAGTATTCTCTCAACCAACAGGTGAGGGTGAGAAGGTGAAACTCAAACACCTCATGAAGAGTTTGATTAGGAGTTTTCTTCTTTTATGAGGACTAATGAACATCAAAAACAAGCTATGATATGAATTTATTCATGCCTACATCACCTAGCCTTGTAACTTGTGCCATTACAAAGATAATCTTGTCTTTGACCTAGTTTGACTAGAAACTAGAAAATTTACATAGTGAAATTTTACAAATAAAAACACAGAAAGTGCAGAAGAGCAGTGCAAACTTTGCGCTGCATTTCCGGTGCCTTCCAGGGGTCAAAATTACAATCTGAGAGAACGGTCAACTATCCTTTCAAGTCTATTTTACAGAAACGTTTGAATTTCTGTATTTGGAGCACTGGAAGACCTTCAAACATCCATTCTCCCAAGGTCACTCCAGACGCGCAGCGCCTGTCAAAAAATGGTCCAAAATGCTAGTTTTTTGCCACTTTTTTGCCTTTTTCTCCCAAACTGAGCCACCTCTGCAAAATCTGGGAAAATTTGCTTTTAGAGGATGCCAAGATCTTACCAAAAATATAAAATTTTCTTCAAATGGATGCCTGAGAAAAAATCACAGTGCCAAGGCCTGTCCATGGCACTACGCTTCTAGACAGGCCAATTTTCTGAATTTAGACCAAAAATTCTCAAAAAATACAAAATGCTCAGAATTCACTTAAAATTGGAGGGAAGGTGTAAAAATAAGTTTGTTAAAGCTTCATGGATGCTTCAACAAGCATATCCAAGTTTCCCTCATCCTTTTGCTCTTTTTTGGTCTCCTTGAGCTTGTTTTTGAGTTGTTTCACTTTGACATTGGCGATCATGTGTTGAGCTTGATAATGTTGTGCCATGTGTTTGAGAATTTGGTTATCTCTATTTTCCTTCTCCAGGAGCTTTTCCTAATGTTCATTCACCCTGTTGAGCCAATATTCTTTGTCTTGATGTACTTCAAGGGCAATCCTCTCTTCTAGGTCAAGGTCTTCATTTAGCAATATTTGTTTTTCTTCCTCTTGCAAAGCTTCTTTGAGACCTTTGGTTCTTGGTCTTTTCCTATTTCCGTTACCCTTTGATCCTTCAGGATTGCTTGATTCTATGATCTCTTTACCTTTTCCAATCTGCTACAATAACTTGGCTTTCTCCTTTTCCAAGATCAACTCTTTTGCCTTGAGTTGACTGTTTTGTTGTTCTAAGAATGATATAATGAACTTAGCTCTCCATGTTTATTTCCAACTCATTGATTTGGTAGTCCTTGTCCCTTATGGTATGTTTCATAATTGAAATCTCATCCTCATATTCTAGATCAATGATCTCAAATTCCTGCTCAACTGTCTTTTTTCCTTTTGCTGTTGATACCTGCTTTGCCGATGAAGAAGGCTTGGCCCATTTCTCTTTGTGAGAAGTAAACACAAGCCTATGCCCTTTTTTATACACTTTGGTGACCTCTGGCCTAGGTGGTTGAATCTTCTCTTCTGGTTTGCTAGATGACCCCATCTCTGCTTGTTGTTTAGGTGCACTTGTGGACTTAGGTGCTGCATTTTCTTCAATCCACTTTAGAGTTGTTTCTAAGAAAGCTTCCCAAGCTATATCGTTCTCTGCCAATTGATGAAGGACAATGGTTTTAATGAGATTATGATGGAACGGACTTGGAGAGTGCTCTTTTTCCTTCAACTGAATCTTCTTAGAAATTTTTGAAATACCCTTGAACAAGTAATTGCACATGTTGAGTCGATTTTGAGATGTGAAATGCATCAAGAGGCGAATGTGATATGCATACAGCCTTAAGAATCTACCTTCATAGGTAAAGAACCTCATGATGGTCATCATTAAAGGAGCATACTTTTCAAGCAAATATCTAAAAGGCATAAGGTGAGTATGTGTGTCTCTATATGGAGTCTTTAAGAAGGGCTTGTAGTTTTCAAGATCTAGATTCATCCCTTTGAACCAGTATTTGCCTTTTTCTGGTAGACCAGTTGCTAGTGATATGGAAGCCAATGAGAAGCTAAACTCAATACAAGAAATGAAAACAGTCTCCCCTTTCAAGTGTGTGGCCACCCAATCTCTCAGCCCTTCATAAAGCCCTGCTTCACTTACTCTTTTGCAAAATTCCAAATAGTGAACATCTTCAAAACATTGTTTGATGAAAGGATAGGAGTTGATCTGATTGCAATCTGATGGTTCATATCTAAGAATCCTCCCTCCTTTGTGCTCTCTCTTTCTCTCTGGTGAAGAATGAATCTCCGCGATGATAGAAAATCCTAGCAGCAGAAAGTGAAACATATGTGAGGTGAGTATGAAAATGAAGTGATATATGAGGGAGTTTGACAAAATGATGAGAGAGCTTTGTGAAGGATGAAATGGCTTTGAGAAAGTGACGGAAATGAGTGTGGAAGATAGTGAAAAAATGTACTGCTGATAAGTGAGACCAAGAAGGCTTATAGTGTGATTTTACTAAAATAACTCTAGGAATGAGCTAGGGTTTTGTTTTTTTTAGTGTTTAAACTTGATTTGGAGGTGGATGGACCAATCAAGATGACTCATCTTACATGTGTGCAGGTGTAAAAAGTTAATTTACAGGTTTAGGAGATAAAAAATTGTGATGACCATTTCTACCCTAGCATTTCCCATGGAATTTTGGCTATAAAACCTAGCTTGAGATATTATCAACATGGAATGCAAATGGGAAAGAAAATGTCAAGGGAAATGATATAATTACTTATTCCTTAGCCTTAGCAAGTGATTTGACCAATTTTGATAGCAAAAAAGTTGAAATTTGGGAAAATTTGGGTAGTTTTCAGGCACTGTGTCCTGCGTGCAGTGCAGTTCTTCTACGCGTAGTGCCAAAGAACAGCGCAGTTTTCCTATGCACAACGTCTACTTCAGAAGCGCAGCGCAGTGTCTCTACGCACAACACTTGCAAATTTTTGCCAAATTCTCCTAAGAAAATGAAATTTTTGCTTTTTAAAGCGAGTAAGATCGATGATGAAGAGTGAATGAGAGGTGAATGAAAAGGAATTGAGTCATTTTGAGTTTATAGATTGGTGACTTTTTCACTTTTTCCAAAAAGAGAAAAGAAACCAATCCTATTTTGTGAACTGATTTCACTTTTCTGAAGGCAATTTTTACCTTGCCTTTGCAAATGTGGCTTTTTACATTTCCTGAGTGCTGGTGCTTTCTTCTCCTGAAACTTTTTGATGTCATGAAAATGAAAATAAACCACGTTTCATTCCTTGAACTCTTTGCTTTGTCAATTTGACTTATTTATGACTTTTTATGGAAATGGTGGACCTTGGGGATTCTTAAGACCTAATGGATGACCTTAGACCTAATGAAATGATAATGATGACTTGACCAATTTTCATTGTATAAGACAAGCAACCAGCATGAGTGAAATTTCAGATAATGACTCTATCTTGGACTGACCATATAATGACCAAATTTGCTGTGTAAAATTAGTAACAGAAAAATTTGATGATGAAAACCTAAAATGAACATGGTAAAATCATTTTTTGATCCAGGACACAAGCTAACAAGACTGACACTAAGAGGGACCAAGATGTCTCTTTGTTCACAAACATTTTTCATACCCTTCGCATGAAGCTGGGTATCAAGGATACTGAGTGGCATTTGGTACTCAAGTACCATGACTATCTACACAAGTGCATCTAGGATGAGATGGAGTTCCTAGACATCCCCTCGCTTGGTGCCACCTATCGATATGTTGTCAAGATCAAACATAAATTTAAAGAAAGGAAGAGAGAATTTGGATCTGTGAATCTGAAGCAAGGGAAAGGTGACCACAAACAATGGAATAAAGGATGAAGCCAAGACAGGGTGACCTAGGATAACCTGCTCAAGGCGTAAGCAAATAATAACACCATGAATATAAATAAGGGCATAGGGAAATGGTGTGAGTTCCATAAGGTCCCCACTCACAACACAAGTGAGTGTCGGGCCAAGTAGTCACTGGTGGCTGAGCTAAAGGCTTCTAAATCATATTCATGTTCTGACTCTGAGTTAGAAGCCCACAAGGGGAATGACAAAGGGAAGTATATTATTGATCCAGAGCCTAGTTCCACCATTGCCACCACAAATATATAGAAGATTGAGCTCCAAGATCTAGAGGAGGGGGAGCGGCTCTTCCACTCATAGATGTGGGTGAAGGGTTCTCCGTTGCAGTTCATTTTCAGCAACAGAAGTCAAAAGAACCTCATTTCAACAGAGGTTGTGAAGTAGTTAGGCCTACCCACCACACCACACCCGCATCTGTACACCATTGGGTGGCTTCACCAAGGGTGAGATCTTTACATCAACCAATAGTGTCTCCTTCCCTACAACATCAAGCCCTTCATAGATAAGGTACTGTTGATGTTTCTCCTCTTGACGTTTGTGATGTATTATTAGGAAAACCATACTTGTGGAAGCATCATGTTGTGTATGAGTCTAGGCCGCGCACTATCATTATTTCTTTGGGAAATAAGTTATACACGATACTATAGGTAGCACTGCCTACCACCATCTCTTTGAAATCTATGAAGCAAGGCAGTAAGATCATTTACCAGACTAGGAAATTTTTCTTCCTTATGATTCACCCTCAAGGCAAGAAGAAGATTGTGACCACATCCACAGCCTCCAGAAAGGGATCCTCTACACGGTAGAAGTAGATGGACAAGGTCATGGAAGAGTAGATGGACATCTTCACCTCACCCATAGAGGTATCCCTACATTGTCAGGTCAAGCACTCCATTGATCTAACCTTGGGTGTGTTGCTACCCAACAAACCAATCTACCGAAGCTATGTTCTGGAGAATGATGAAATTAAGAGGCAAATTCAGGAGTTGTTGTAGGAAGGGCACATAAGGCCAAGTTCATCACCCCGTGGAAGCTCCATCATGTTGTTATAATAGAAAGGCAACACCTGGAGACTCTATATTGATAATCGGGTGCTGAATAAGATCACTGTCTGGAATAGGTATCCAATTGCATAGATTGATGACCTTCTGGACCAACTCAAAGGGGAAAAATATTTCAGCAAGATTGACTTAAAAGTCTAATTATCACTAGGTACCAATTGAACCCTCTGATGTGTGTAATATTGCCTTCAAATCAAAGGAGGGCCTTTTTGAATGACTGGTCATGCCTTTCGGGTTGATGAATGCCCCTGAAACCTTCATGCGGTTGATGGAAGACACATTGCAGACCCTTGCCAACTCATTCGTGGTAATTTACATGAATGACATCCCAATATTCTATCAAAATTTGGAAAAACACATACACCATATCCGACAGGTCCTCCAAACCCGGTGACAACAAAAATTGTGTGACAAATTGGAGAAATGCACTTTTGGTATGACTGAGGTTCAGTATTTGGGGTACATCATTAATGAGTGGGGTGTGCATGTGGACCCATCAAAGATATAAGTTATTCGAGATTAGCCAGCCCCAACCACTCTAACAGAGCTCCGTAATGTTTTGGGTCTTACTAATTTTTTAAGTAGAATCTACGACTATGGACATAAGTATCTTCCCTAGTCCTAGTAGTTTGGTCTAGAACAACAGAAAGAAAAGACTATAAATTTCCATTTAGAGAAATTGGAGAATGGAAATATGCTTACTCCTGATTTGATGCAAGATTTTATTTCCTCTTGGCTTGAAATCTCCAACTGTAGCTTTGATGCTACAATTAGAACCTACACAAACAATCAACACAAGCCAAATATCTACAACACTTATGTAGCATTATCTAGTCACTTTTCAATGGATAAACATAGAATTGAAATATATGAATGTAAACATAACATAACACATATATGAAAATAACATACTCTTTGTATTAATATGAAAGGGAGAGAGTTTACAACCAAAAGTGGAAGCCTATCTTATAGAGATCTCTCCAATTTGACTGTTCCTTCCTCGTCACGATGCACACCTCAAAGTCACCCTAATGCATGGAAATGATAACTCTCTTAGGATCAAAGAAACAACATGAGGGTATGATTAGTCTCCAAAATCCAATCCTAATGTTGTAGATGTCTATAGATTTATAAGAGAGTGTAGTGTGGTAGATTAAAAATTCTTATCCATTTACCAATCTAGGCTTGAGATCCAATTAGGAGGGGAGGATGAGCTCAAGGGATAAGAGGTTAAATATCTAAGGTAGGATCATATAGTATTCAAGGTTCTTATCTAAGGTAAATGGTTGTAACAACTCCTCGAAGCTTCTGGAAGAGGAAGCTTCAAGATTCTTTTTACTTTTCATAAATTTCTACAATCAACCCACCCCTAACAAGGGACAACCTGTTGCTGGTCAGAGAAGGTGAAAAGCTAAGAAACCTATTGTTGAACATAGGTCCCTAAAGGGACATAGTGCATTAGGCCTTAAAATCATTGGAAGGAAACAATCAAGCTCAGAAACTCAGGGATTTGGGAGAGTCATGCTTAGGGATTTGTTTAGGGATGATTAAAAGGTATTCATGGATGTTGATTGATCTAGTTTGTTGGCCTATTGTCTAGGTGTGACAAAATGGCCTATAACATATTGCCCCTAAATAAAAAAAGTCATAAATGACAGTTGATGACTGAAATGCTTTACCTTATGACAACTTCAGATTAAGAACAACTAGTCAAATCATCATATGTTGCAATACATTTTCATCATGATATATTTGGTGAGGGAGGCATAACCATACTCATCAAATAAGTGAAAATTACATGTACAATGATCAAGCAGTCATGTCCACTGATGATGGAGTGTGGATCAAAGTTTGAATGATTGTATGATCATAGCCATCATGCTTTGTAATCTTGCATTAATCCTAAAATTGCAACTCGGATGGATGGAAATAGATATGGGGTCTTCTATCTCATTCACTCGATCGTACAATGTATAATTCTAACCATGTGAATAAAGGAGATGAAGTCAAACATGATAGACACCATCTGATTATCGTCCAATGATGTAAGTTGTTAACAAATGTGAGAGAAACCACTAATGATGTTAATGGATCTCAAGCTACAATAATACAATATGTATGGTGTGAATGAATGAGTTGAAGTTGAACACCACAAAAAATTTGTCGGTTGAAGGCCAATGATAAAAACATGTCTCCAAGAGTGAGGAAACTTTCCATTGATGTATGCAAGAACCAAGGTACTGAATAAAGAGTTTATAATTCAAGTTCCTCGATAATGAGATGATGTCAACAGGAACTGACCTATCGTAGGAGGGCCTCGATGGATCGACCATCAACCACTCGAAACAAGTATCATGATTTGAGACAGAATGATGTGGAACTAGTTTAGGAATGACATACATGGAATGAAGGCTTAAGAGTATCGTAACAGATATTAAATGAATGAATTCTCTTGAATACATCGACGAAATTGAATGGAGTTGGTAGCATTGAATTGAAATTGAAAATGAAGGCTCTAAAATGATGTGATGAACCAAAATACAAGCATATTTCCCAACCCAACAACCATGGAGATGAAGTGGAAGGGTGTCATGTTCAAGAGAGACTGGCTGCCAGTAATAGGTGGAATATTCCATTTTCCAAATTTCCCCAACCATTTCTGGTCATTACCTCTTTATTTTTTAAAAAGCTTGAGGATCGTAACATGTTATGAAACCAACTCAAAAAAAGATAGAAAATATAGATCAACGCCTTAAAAATCAACCTCTTCTAGGGGGAAACCTACTTTACTTTACACAAATGAAAAACTTTTGGATGATACAAATGACTAGACCTCGTTTCTATGTATAGGAGTCTAAGGGGTCACAATATAATCTAAGCCAACATAACAAAAATAATATAAGGGCACAACAATAACAATAGTGGGATTCTACGGTGCACACTAATAACAATATGGGGACAATAGGGGCACAATAATAACAATAAGGGCTACAATGACAATAGTAATGGGGGAATCACTAGTATTATAGGGAACTAACATGCCCCTCTTCTTCAAAAAAGTGTTGTCCTCAATGATTGCGTAGTTCTGGATGCTTCTATATAAAATTATCATCCTCCGATGTGGAATCTTTAGAGGGTAAGTTCTTCCACTTGATGAGATACTTCGAAATTGATCTATTTCGTAGCTGTCGCGTTCTTTTTTCTATGACTACTTTAGGTTCCAATATGATTTTTCATTCCTCATCAAGTTCTGGAAATATTGTTTGAACTGGGAGCTTGTCACCTATAACATTCTTTAAACATGAAACATGGAAAACTGGGAGCACTCGGGAAGCTGCAGGAAACTGCAATTTATATGCCATAGTACGAATCTTTTGCAACACCTTGCATGGACCATAATACTTTGGTGATAATTTATTATCCTTCTTAGCTTGCTTGAGGGAAATTTTTCTATATGGTTGTAGCCGTAGGATTACCCAGTCACCTACATTAAAACTTCTTTCACTGCGATGTTGATCTACATGTTGTTTCATTCTATTCTGCACCAAAGTGAGGTTATCCTTTAAGAGTTGGAGAACTTGGTGTTGATGCTTTATGTGATCTTCCACTGCTTGCACCTTAGAATTTTCTCTTAAATATGATGTGATGGATGGTGGATGATATCCATAAAGTACCATAAATGGGATCATTTTTGTTGCAGTATGGAAGGAAGTGTTATACCACCATTCAGTGAAAGGTAACCATTTGACCCATTGTGTCTGTTTATCAAAGAAAAAGCAACAAACATATCCTTCCAAATATTTTCTTACTATCTCACTTTTCCAAATAGATTGAGGATGATAAGATGAGCTATGAGCTAATTGAGTGCTGAGACAAGAAAATAATTTTGTCCAAAAATTTTCAATGAAAATGGGATCTCTGTCGCTTACAATAATCTTTGGGTTTCCATGTAGCTTTTGAATTGTTTCCATAAATGCAATAGAAACTGTGTATTATAGGTCTATTTGGGCATATCACTCCCAACAATAAGATCAGTGTAAATAGGGTCTATCAAACCCTAATTTAGTTGCTACATGCCCTAGACATGCCACCTCATTGAGTGCTTTCATCCATGAGAGTTTCCTGACTTCAAACCCTGTTGAAGTGCTTCCTTGGGTCACCAGCGCACCCCTGGTCAGGGGTAAGTGCTCTATAGAGAAGGTAGCCCCATTCAAGGCTGCATTGCAGAGCACCTAAGGCCACTCAAGCCTACGCTGGGAGAGAATCCTCGAAATGTTCATTGGATCCTGAGTATATTCCTCCATTCTAGAGCCTTCTAGAAGGAACCTAACTCCTATCCTGTCAAGATGAGCTCGACTTAGGATAGCCTTGGATCATGTAATCCTCTATCCTCTCATCCCTTTGAACGTGGAAACTAATCATCCAATTATGGAAAACCATTCAATGCCATATTAATGACAAAACCACTTGCATTCATCTATAAATTGGCCTCCCATCATAGAGCCAATGGGCTTGGATATTATAGAGAAATACTACTAGTTTAGATACTTGAAATCATTGTCAAGTAATGTTATGCTGCTAGATTGATGTTCATATTGGTGTGATGAGGGCTTGGACTAAGCTGGATGAGTGACACGAGATCGAACCACATTGGGTGTAACTTCTCCTTCTATCAATCAATAAAGCTGCTTGTTCCTTTTCCAATACTTTTGTCTATATCTATGATGAATGTATGTTCAAATGTTGTCAATTCCATTTGTTTATAATAAATAGATCATATGCTTTGATTGTTGTCCTCTTCTATTTAGTTCACAGGTACCAATTGAGCGAATTCAGTTTGAGCGGGAGTGACGGGAGCAACTCAAGGGAGATCAAAGGAAGCGAAGGATCACAAGTAGGTTCTTTTATTTTATTTGTTTATTGTAGGAAAAGGTTAAACATCTTTACTTCAGTTGTTATAAGTGTAACTACCCACTTAGGGAAGATATACTTATCCGAAGTTATAAATTCTGTATAACACTTTACTGCCTTTAAATGGATGAGATAATGCACAAAGGTGTGCATACTTGGTAAGTCTGTCAACTACCACCATGATGACACTTTTTCCTTCGGAATTAGGTGAACCTGTGATAAAATCCATTGAAACCTCCTTCCAACGTTGGCTTGGAATGTATAAAGGTTGTAATAGACCTGGGGTCTTAATTGTTTCAACTTTATTTTGTTGGCAGACTAAACATTTTGCCACAAACTTTTGAATATCCAATTTAAGGCCATCCCATAAAAAATCCTTCTTAACTGTTATAGACATTTTTGTGCCTTACAGCTCTAAGCATGAAATGTCCATAAACCAAGGGATCCTAAGTCCCTAAAAGAGTTGTTCCTGCCCCTAAAGGAACAAGGTCAACCAATTACAGCTTCTCCCAGAAGTTCTCCACCAGAAACTGCTCAGAATCAGTCAAATCAGGATCATTTCAGCTGCTCCACTAGCCAGCTGCGTTGCATAGCACCCCAGTACACTAGCTAGGTGCGTTGCAACGCACCTAAATGCACTACCAGGGTGCGCTGAGTGGGAAATGACAAATCGCAGTGTCATTCCACGAGGTGGACAGACAATGGAAGCTTCCAGAATCTTCCCCAATGACACTTGCCTCACTGAGTTCGACCAAGGATGAGTAAGAGGCTCTCAGTCTCCAAGTGGAAGCAAGAACTGACAGAGAGAGGCCACTAGTCAAATCATAAGCTGACTCATCCTCTTTGCATACATCTATATATGGATCCATCATCCTAGAGACCCAGAGGCTGGAATTTTGTACTTTGCAGAGAATTGCTATTGGTTTTGAGATAGAGATCAGTGCATTGGGCGATTTATGCTTTGTTGGAGGTGAAGAGGGGATTCCTTTGCTGGGGGGTTGATGCTGGATCAGGAATCATCGGTTGTAACTCCTCCTGGACCTTCTTGTTATATCAATAAAACTATTTGAGTTTCTCCTACATGCTTGTGTATCAATGATGTTTTGTTATGTTTGCATGTTTAGCTTAAATCTGATCCTAAGCTATTTATGAATATGAATCCATGTCTTTGTATAGTTTTCCTCTGCTGT
The DNA here is from genome assembly GCA_031772625.1 of Pinus tabuliformis. NCBI lineage: Eukaryota > Viridiplantae > Streptophyta > Pinopsida > Pinales > Pinaceae > Pinus > Pinus tabuliformis. Next base: position 819,179,442 of record CM062805.1, read on the forward strand.
GATCTTGCAGGAGCTTGGTGAAGCTGGGCAAGTAAGGGAGCAGGTAGCTGGAAGCTGTCAAAGAGGAGAGAGATTGGATCAAAGGACTAGCGCAAGACACAGGTTGGTTCATCCTATTCCTCTTCGTTTATAGTTCATAAAGAAGAATACGAAAGTAGTTTTCCTTGTTTGTTTCTAAGGTACTGTCACACCTTAGTGGGATAGGGGCGTTCTGAGTAGACACTTTTCCCGTTAACATTAACCCTGTGGTAAGTTTTAAAAAATCTTGAGTGCCCTCCTAAGGGAGAAGTGTGCATTTCCATAAGAATATTTTGTTTGAGTTGGGAATTCTTACATAGGTATAAGTGATCTTTGTACCATAACGAATCATCTTTCCAGCTAAATGTATCAGATGTGCTAGGATCTTGTTTTAACTTTTGAATAAGTGCCCACACTTCTTCGTCATTATTCCATTCATCTCTTTATTCATTTATCCAATCTGGTTGGATAATGTAAATGGCACAAAGCAACGCTTCCACATCCTCATGCTTGGAAAGCGCTTGGTTCGCCATCGCTGTTGCCTGAGATGAGAAATCTGATAGGCTTTGATAAAGGAACCAGTCGACCTTTAGGGATCCTTCCCAATGTGCCCATAACATTGAGAGGGAAGACAGTTCAAATGAATGTAATGGTAGTTCAAGGACCCTTGGATTATAACCTGCTCCTTGGACGAGACTATATTTATTGCATGGGAGCCATCATCTCCTCACTCTTTAGAGTAATGTGTTTTCCGCACGAAGGAAGAGTGGTCAAGCTCATGGACCAGCTTTCATTTCCTGGATCACACATCGCAAATAGTCATATACCATCCCTAAATGGTCTCTTCACGCAAGAAATGTCTCAATCACCAGTCCGTCCTCCCGATGAGCGCGAGTAATTCGGAGGGATATGACTGAAACCCAGGGGGCATGCATCCTGGTCTGCTTCGGCAAGAAAACTTCGGGTATAGAGTAGGTTTCCGTGGGAGAATATGACTAGTCTGTACCCCGTCCGTGATTGGAAGAGGGGTTATTATAGAATAAGATTCTTTTGTCAAATTTATGTGAGTTTGCGGGCATCGTCGCTCACCTTTGTTTATCTCGGTAGACATCGTCGAAGAAGTGTTTTGTTTGCTGCGCGAATAGAACAATATTTGGGTAACCTGTAAGAGGTAGTACCCTTCCTGATAAAACAAATGTTTTGTCAGCTCGAATAAAGGGTGACCCTTCCTGATAAAACGAATGTTTTGTCAGCTCGAATAGAGGGAGACCTCGAAACTCTGTTTTATACCTCGGGGCATGCAAACCTTTTGGATTGCAAGCGAGGGGCGGCTATTTATTTTTTTTTAATTTTGAGGACCTCTAACCCTTTAAACTCGTAGGATTAGTCGTCACCTATCTTGCATAAAGAAAGGATGTGGGGAAAAAATCTAAAAGTTGTCGTTTTATATGAGACATTCTTATCATATGACTGGATTAATCGAGCAGTTTTAGCACATAGTTCAAGCTCGTTAAAAAATAAACATAAGACATGAGCAAGTGTTTCCACCCGCGTTTAAGCTCATTAAAAAATGAACTATTCCCCGGTAAATAACCACCGTGAATGAAGATTTCAGCCATTAAAGCCTTGGCCGTGTTTGCACCGTCACCTCCACTTTTCCATTGGCCGATCATTCGCCTCCATTTGATTGTTTACCCATTTTGAGGAACAACTGCGAAGAGTGATTTCACTAGCCATCCTTGTGACACTGCCGTGATTGGAAAATTCCAACCATTACTTGGAATCAGCTGCTACCCATTTTATCACTCGTTCCTCAAAAGACGAGTCTTCTTTAAGCTCTTTTCAACTGACTCGTAAAATATGAAAAGATTGCCGAGTTTTGGCCTTCCAGCTCGTTAAAGCGACCGGAAGTGCTATCCCTCCTCTAGATTTTAATCTTTTTGGACCTGAGGGATTATTGCACAAAAAGATCGAGCGCTTGTTTTGTTCGGCTCGTTAAAACTATCGAAAATTCATCCCTTCTGTATTGTTTTATACTTTTTCGGACTTAAGGGATTAGATGACGAAAAAGGAATTTTGAAGTTACCTTTACGTACCTCTTCAGACTCTCTAAAAATGAAAAGGACCAAGTTATCTTTGTCGTTAAACTCGTTAAAAAGATTAATAGCGACAAACTTGTCTTTAGACGAAAACGAGTTTCACTATCACTAGGCTTGTTAAAACATAGCGATGGGTTTTCCCGAAGGGAAAATTATAGAACAAGCATATGTTATCCTCCTCAAGCTTGACAAAAATAAAGAGGTACTGGTCAGCAATGACTGGGGAAAAATTGGGACGAAACTCAAAGAATCTTTATTGGTAACAAGTCGCTCTTGAACATGACACTTCCACTCCGTGCCTGAGTCGGGTTGGGTTGCTTCATTCACCGGTCACATCACCATGGTCATGCCATACCATCCACATTTGCGGTAAATGCTACCAATCCATCACATAAGTGTCGTCGACATGTTCAAGAGAATTCATCCAGAGAAGTCACCCATGTCCCATCCACTACCATACATTATACTTCATTCCTTCATGACCGCCATCCTGAACCATGTGTCATTGATGTGGGATTCATCAAGGCCCTCCTTTGATGGATCGCTTCTTGTCGACATCAGCTCGTTATCCAAGAAGTCGATCTAGGAACACCCCATTCAGTACTTTGAAGCTTGCATGCCTCAATGGCAAGTTTCTCACTTCCGGCGATAGGTATACATCAATGACCTTCGACCGAAAGATTTTGCGTGGTGTTCGACGCCAAGTCCTTTATTCACACCACATCAATTGTACTGCAGTACCTTGAGGGTCATCATCATTACCGGTGATTCCTCTTGCGCTTGTTAACAGTTTACATCATCGACTGGTAATCAAGCGATGTCTTTCCATGTTCGACTTCAAAACATTTCTCACATGGATCGACTTGTACTTCGAGTGAAGATCGGACGAGATTGAAGACCCCGGATCTAGTTTCATCCATTTGGGCTGCGATATATATTCAGGAAAAATAAAAACATTGACATGTACATCATTGCAGCACAGATAATGATGACTTCATCAAAATCATCAGTCTACCATCAGACGATTGTCTATCCTGTGTACATAAAAATGAATTTATAAAGCTGAGCATGGGAATGCCCGCCTCAGCTAGATCATGAAAGCAGTATGAAGATAATGTATTGTATTGTATCTTATTACAGGTCTCCTCCCAGCATTGAAAGAACTTCAGATCCTCCTAATAAAGCATTTCACCCGATAAACGGCCTCATACTTTAGGGGGCAACTGTTATAGACATTTTTGTGCCTTACAGCTCTAAGCATGAAATGTCCATAAACCAAGGGATCCTAAGTCCCTAAAAGAGTTTTTCCTGCCACTAAAGGAACAAGGTCAACCAATTACAGCTTCTCCCAGAAGTTCTCCACCAGAAACTTCTCAGAATCAGTCAAATCAGGATCATTTCAGCTGCTCCACTAGCCAGCTCCGTTGCATAGCACCCCAGTACACTAGCTAGGTGCGTTGCAAAGGAACAAAATGCACTACCAGGGTGCGATGAGTGGTAAATGACAAATGGCAGTGTCATTCCGCGAGGTGGACAGACAATGGAAGCTTCTAGAATCTTCCCCAATGACACTTGCCTCATTGAGTTCGACCAAGGATGAGTAAGAGGCTCTCAGTATCCAAGTGGAAGCAAGAACTGTCAGAGAGAGGCCACTAGTCAAATCATAAGCTGACTCATCCTCTTTGCATACATCTATATTTGGATCCCTCATCCCAAAGATCCAGAGGCTGGAATTTTGTACTTTGCAGAGAATTGCTGTTGGTTTTGAGATAGAGATCAGTGCATTGGGCGATTTATGCTTTGTTGGAGGTGAAGAGGGGATTCCTTTGCTGGGGGGTTGATGCTGGATCAGGAATCATCGGTTGTAACTCCTCCTGGACCTTCTTGTTATATCAATAAAACTATTTGAGTTTCTCCTACATGCTTGTGTATCAATGATGTTTTGTTATGTTTGCATGTTTAGCTTAAATCTGATCCTAAGCTATTTATGAATATGAATCCATGTCTTTGTATAGTTTTCCTCTGCTGTGATCTTGCAGGAGCTTGGTGAAGCTGGGCAAGTAAGGGAGCAGGTAGCTGGAAGCTGTCAAAGAGGAGAAAGATTGGATCAAAGGACTAGCGCAAGACACAGGTTGGTTCATCCTATTCCTCTTCGTTTATAGTTCATAAAGAAGAATACGAAAGTAGTTTTCCTTGTTTGTTTCTAAGGTACTGTCACACCTTAGTGGGATAGGGGCGTTCTGAGTAGAAACTTTTCCCGTTAACATTAACCCTGTGGTAAGTTTTAAAAAATCTTGAGTGCCCTCCTAAGGGAGAAGTGTGCATTTCCATAAGAATATTTTGTTTGAGTTGGGAATTCTTACATAGGTATAAGTGATCTTTGTACCATAACGAATCATCTTTCCAGCTAAATGTGTCAGATGTGCTAGGATCTTGTTGTAGCTTTTGAATAAGTGCCCACACTTCTTCGTCATTATTCCATTCATCTCTTTATTCATTTATCCAATCTGGTTGGATAATGGAAATGGCACAAAGCAATGCTTCCACATCCTCATCCTATCTTTAGAGTGCATCTACCACAACATTTTGCTTCCCTTTTCTGTAGATGATTTCAAAGTCATAACCCAACATATTTGTGATCCATTTTTGTAGCTCTTCTGAATATAATCTTTGTTCTAAAAAGTATTTAAGGCTATCATGATTCGCTTTTACCTTGAAGAGTCTTCCCATTAGGTAGGGTCGTCATTTCTTAAGTGCATGTAGTAGTGCCAAAATTTCCTTCTCATAAATAGCTTTCTGTAAATACTTTCCTTTGATTGGACAAATTTTGAAAGAAATGGGTCTTTCTTCTTGCATTAAAACAACACCAATTCCATTTCTTGAGGCATCACATTCGACAATAAATTTTTTTGTGAAGTCTGGCGTAGCTAAGACCGGTGCTTGGCACATTGCCTCTTTAAGATGTTCAAAGGCCTTTGTTGCTTCTGGAGTCCATGAAAATGCATCTTTCTTCAATAATGTTGTTAGAGGTGCCGCTATTCTCCCATAATTCTTAACAAACTTGCGATAATACCCTGTCAACTCGAGAAATCCTCACAGATGCTTTATGGATGTTGGGATTTTCCATTCCTTAATGGATTTAATTTTGCTAGGGTCTACCTTAACACTTTCATGAGATACAATATGACCTAGATATTCCACCTCTTGTACTCCAAAGAAACTTTTGGAGATTTTTGCATATAATTGTTTCTCCTCCAATAGTTTGAGCAGCCTGTAAACATGTTGAACATGATCCTTCCAAGTCTTGTTGTAGATTAGTATATCATCAAAAACACTAACAAAAATTTTATAAGGAAGGGTTTGAAAATTGAATTCATCAAACCTTGAAATGTAGAAGGTGCATTGGTAAGGCCAAAAGGCATGATGAAAAATTCATAATGACCCTCATGAGTTCTAAATGTTGTTTTCAGAATGTCTTTAATCTTCTTTCTGATTTGATGATATCCTAAACGAAGATCCAACTTGGTGAATTAAACTGATGCATGCAATTCATCCAATAATTCATCAATGACAGGAATTGGAAATTTATCTTTAATAGTGAGCTTGTTGAGCTCCCTATAATCTGGACACATGCGCCGTGATCCATCCTTCTTGTGCACCAATAATACTGGAGTAGAGAAAGAACTTTGACTAGGTTGAATTATACTAGCCTCTACAATTTCTACAACGATACGTTCAATTTCACTCTTTTTGGCATAGGTATATCTGTAAGGCCTAATGTTTGGAGGAACATTTCCTGGAATCAAATGAATAGCATGATCATGATCACGAATAGGTGGTAGCTCTTTGGGAGTCTCAAATACCTTGAATGATTGTCTAAGAATTTTTGGAGATCTGGAGAAATAGATGATTTCGGTGTGGGAACCTCTAGCGAACATAATTGTGCAATTACACCTTGTTGTTATTTCTTTATAAGCTTTGTCATTTTGTTAGATTTGATTATATTTCCCATTTTACCTACGATACCCCTTAATTCAACTTCCTTTCCTTCTGAAAAAAAATTCATGAAAAGTTCTTGAAATTAAAAGCTATTGTACCCAAGGATGGTAGCCATTGGACTCTAAGTACAACATCAACACCACCTATTGGAATGGAAAGCATTGGTCTATTCAAAACATATTCTCCCGTGGATAGCTTAATATTATGGCACTTTCAGGAGAAATTTTGGTTCCTCCACTTGCAAGCATCACTTGACACTCCGGTGTTAGATATAGGAAGCAATTCAATTCCTTGGCTATCTTAAAATGAGTAAAATTATGGGTACTACTCGAATCAATCAACACTATTATCTTTTTCTTCTTGATATGCCCTTCTATATTGATAGTTTGGGGAGTGGTAATTCTAGCCAATGCATTAGAAGATATGGTCGGATTCATTTCTTCTTTCTCTAGGGTTTGTTCCTGGTGTATATCCTCTTCTTTTGACACTTATTGTTCATTTTCTTCCTCCTCTTCACAATCTATGTAAAATAATTTCTTCTCATCACACTTATGACATTTAGTGTAGTTTCTATCACAACTATAACAAAGCCCTTTTTCTATTTTTTCTTCCAATTGTTGTGGTGTCAACCTTGTATGTTGTGGAAGGATAGGGGAAACAACACTTCCATATTTATAGCTGTGAGTGGTAGGCTTCTTGGTTGACATAATTTTGCTTTACATTTTTCTTGCCAACCTAAATGCCTTCTCCAATGAATCATGTTCCCAAAGGTGAACCTCATGTTGGATTTTATCCTTTAAAGTCCCTATGAACATATCAATCATATGCTCCTCTGGGATATCTTTTACCCTTATATTCAACATTTTGAAGTCCTCAATGTGCTCCATCGTTGAACCCTTTTGTTTGAGATTTATCAATTGGCTTAAAAAAGTGTTTCTTTTTTTATCTTCATAATGTGCTATCATTTCTTTCATAAACATTTCCCAAGTGACAATTTGTTTACAAGAGAAAAGCCATCGATACCATACAAATTGATTTGGTTCCAAATATAAAGTTGCAATGTGTACCTTTTGTGTGTTTTGTACATTACGAAGATCAAAATATTGCACCATCTGTAGTATCCATGTTACGGGATCCTTTCCATCAAAATTCCTCATATCAACCTTTGGAACATGGTGGGTCTTCAATCCAACGTTAGAGTCTCTGAAATCATGATTAAAATTTCTTTTGTTCTCATCATGATTTTCCTTTACTACCCTTTCACCATTAGTAAACATTTCTTGTAGCAACTTTGTCAAATATGTCTCCAAATATTCCATTTTTCCTTCCATCTTAGCTTCCACATCATTCATCTTAGCTTCCACGCCTTTCTTTAAACCATCCATCTTAGGTTCCACATCATTCATCTTAGCTTCCACGTCATTCATCTTAGCTTCTATGCCTTTCTTTAAACCATCCATCTTAGCTTCTGTTACTTTTTGTGAGAGTGAATTTTTTTGCACTTGGTCTCGTAATTATGATATATCATGTTTCATTTCTTCCCCTTCTTCATGAGTCATGCTAGAGCTTTCAGGTTTCTTAATAGGTGTTTCCATTTTCTTTCTTCGAGGCATGAATTAATGATAATTATGCTTCACTATGTCCTTTGAATTCCTTCAAACTATTTTTTCAAACCAAACTTATGCAAAATTTAAAAAAAACTACACACATTTTTTCACTTTGTAGGAGCCCAATATTAAATCGGATATATCTCTCCAAGGTCTGAAATTGCAAACCGAAGTAGCCCTCCACGTCCTCTTTCCAATTCCACCAGTCTGATCACAATTGCATTCTCCAAGCAAAAGTTATTCCCAATCTCCAAAGATGACCTAATTATACACTTTTTCAGAAGAGCGAACTTGTACGAAGTTCCACATGTCACTATTTTAACCTTCAGACCTGAAAACAATGCAAAGAAACTACAGTCCATCATGTTTCTGTAACTTCTTATGAAATTTCAATCTAATACTCAGAGAGAATGTTATGACGATTTTCCTAAGGTCACCTGTTTGGGATGTAATTCAGGAGCGTGCAAAAACCCTAACTTGCTTAGATCATATCTCTGACAATATAGCAAGAAAAGATCTGAAATTCAGACCCGAGGATCATCACGATTTCGGCTCAAATGGTTTTTTTAGCTTCTGAAATGTCGCAGAAACTTTTTTATAGTAAAAATTCCATGATGACATATTTGGAGCAGAAAAATCCTAGAATCCAAAGCTCTGATACCAAATTTTATGAAACCATCTCACAAAAAGATAGAAAATATAGATCAACGCCTTAGAAATCAGCCTCTTCGAGGGTGAAAACTCCTTTACATTACACAAATGAACAATTATTGAATGATACAAATGAATAAACCTCCTTTCTATATATAGGAGTCTAAGGTGTCACAATTTAATCAAAGCCGGCATAAAAATAATAATATAAGGGCACAAGAATAACAATGGTGGGCTTCTATGGGGCAGACTAATAACAATATGGGGACAATAGGGGCATAATAATAACAATAAGGGCTACAATGACAATAGTAATGGGGGAATCACTAGTATTATAGGGACCTAACATAACATATGATTTATTTGTAAGTTCATCATTTGGATGAATCCCTATGAGTGTGTTTAACAAACCATGAGAAGGAGTGGTTTGGTCCTGTCATATTCGATGGGTCCATCATAGTTTGATGTTTAAACAAGTCTATTGAAGGTCTAACTTGGCATATTTTCATGTTTAGAGAGTTTGAAAAAGATGAAAAAAAGAAAACTCCAAAGGTTCCTTTTTGTAGGTAGTTTCTTGAGTCCAAAAAGGAAAAAAATAATACTTAGGAGAATATCTTAGCCATGTTTGACTAAGGTATTCGATTTTCGTAGATAGTTTAGATTTGTCTAGAAAAGGGTTAAACTTATATTGAGTAAATGTCTTTGCATTTACTTTAACAAGTTTGAAAAGACAAGTGATCGGAAATATTTTCATATTTAGGGAGTCTGAAAAGAGTTGAAACAGTACTCGAGGGGGTTCCTTTTTCATATGTTTACAAAGCCCGAAAAAGTGATAAAAGTATGCTCCCTAGTCAGAATGACCTGTTTCAATCCAGAAACTGTCAAATCCATTAAAACTGTTGTCATCTTGCTCAAAACACCACCAAAATAGTAAAAATACTTGTTTCATAACAAATTTAGATCATATTTAGGTAAAAACATCAACAAATTAATAAACTAATGATGAAAGTGACCATAAAATAGGAAAAAGGTAACTCATTTTTACCATTTCACATTTACCTCTTGGAGAGTGAATTCTAAGTTTTTTCCCCTAATCTTCTACAATTTATTAAGACCAATCCAATGGATCATTTCAAGTGTCGTCACTTCTAGGTAAGAGCTGTAACCTTTCTCTTTCTTTTCATGGTCCCATTTTGTGATTTCATGCACATTTTTCAAGTTTTTGAGGGCCCTAGGACTCTAATTCCTCGCTCTAGGTCCAAGTCACCCCTAGAATGTCAAAAGGTGCATTGAAAAAGGGTGAAATACACTGGGGGAAGCACTGCAATGCATTGTCTACCCTTAGGAAGGTGCATTGGATGTAATCCCCAATTTTCTTATGTTTCTTTGCCTCAAAATTTCTTTGGTTTTTTGCATGAAATTCATCCTAATGATCCTCCATGTGATGTTTCAAGTGTCTATTGGAACAAAATAGCCTTGATATGAAGGGAAATAGAACATGAAGAAAAATATTTGACTGTAGCTAATGATCCTACCACAATCCAAACTTTAAGAGATTGTGGACTCTTAAAAATATGCTGGCTCATTGGTATGTGGTAGTAGATACAATTATTAAGGTATCTTGTCCGTGCATAGGATGTTCAAGTGAAAGCATTTAGTCTTGGTGCATATACATTGGAAATACATGTAGAGGATATATATTTCTTGACTAGTCTGTCAAGGCAAGGTGCTCTCGCCTCTTTTTCGTATTCGAGGAGTGGTGGAGAGACAGTCAAACATTATGTCGGTGCACATTATCAACTGAGATCCCAAGCGACTAAGGATGGAAAAATATACATCAAGGATTTAGTCTGTTTGCCTTTAAGAATGATCTTATTTATTATTTCCAGATTGACTTGTAGTGCATCTCTTCATGTGGCGATTAAGTCACATATGCAGTATACTATAAAATTTTTGGAGCTAACAATATTTAACTGGAGTGAAGGGGTATTGGTAAACATGAAAGAACATCTGACTAAGGAAAAAGATGGACTATTAAATTATTTTGGCTATGGTTCAATTTTGATTTCTTTTTCTTTAGAACATATTCCATTTCTCAAGAAACAACATATTCCACTCGTTCCTGTAGATCCGAGAGTCCCACGGATGAAGAGATGGGCGGATCTCATGTCTAGACATGCAAGTTTGTCCTTGATGAGCTTGACACATGTCTTCTTTAGCTGCCTAAACATGCAACTCATTATGATAGGAAAATATCCATATGCAGGGATGGATTTCCATAGAGAATCAGAGCTCATGCTTCCTGATGGCAAGCGATGGGGTGCCATAGGTAAAATATTTTTTCCATTTTCATATTTTTAAGTTTTACAGTTTTTTTTGTGATTTTTGATGTATCCAAGACTAAAATATTGGTTTGTACACATGAAAATATTGGACCCATTTAACCTGTGGGATATTATTATCTTCATTGTGTATGATACCCACAATAGGCACCAGCAATAGTACATTGTTGCAGAAGGATGAGAGGTACTAAAATATCTCAATGTGGTATGTACCCTAGTAGAGGTTGAGCGTCATATGGAGGGGTTGACCCATGGCATAGTTGAGACTCGGGTCAACGAGCTCCCTATGAGACTACGCAAACATACTATTGGTGTTCCCTTCCACATCAATTGGTTATTTTTCAAAATGGATCACATAGTGGCATGCTACCATGACCAATATGATTAGTCTACTAGGAGGCTTATAGCCATATTTTGACTGCATGTATATTTTAGGTTGTGTGGCCACATGTGTCTTGGGCACAAATTTTGTAAAACTAAAACTTTAATATATTTATAACCATCTTCAGTTTTTCTTATGGTTCTATTATTCCTTTCAATGTGATGTGATGTGTATTGAATTAATTTACATGTGTCGCAAATGTCTATCTAAAACATTATTAGCCAGTTCATCTCTCAATGTATTTACATTTCTATAAATGTGTTGATACCAGATGAAATAAAAATATATTTCAAGAAGGCGAACCCTCATGAACATGTGAAACATAGCTGGACTTCTAAACAAATAAATCTTAGTCAATTGTAGTACTACAAGATGTGAGTCGAGTCTGCTAACTATACGATGGATACCATGGGAAATAACATCAAACAATAGTTTGATCAATGTGCTATACTCAGTGATGCTATTCATAGAGTGAAGGATACAGATGCCTTGTAAAATCATTAAATCATCATTTGGAGCATATAAACCCCAATCTATAGAAGAGAGGTTATGAGTACTATGACTAGCACCATCGCCATAACTGTTATAGACATTTTTGTGCCTTACAGCTATAAGCATGAAATGTCCATAATCCAAGGGATCCAAAGTCCCTAAACATGTTGTTCCTACCCCTAGAGGAACAAGGCTAACAAACCACAACAATTCACAGAAGTTCTCCACCAGAAACTGCTCCAAAACAAGTCAATTCAGCATCAATTCAGTGGCTCCACTAGCTGTCTACGCTGAAATGCAGAGATTACACTGGTTAGGTGCACTGCAATGCAGGTAGAAGCACTACCAGGGTGCGCTGAGCGGGAAATGACAAATGGCAAGTTCATTCAACGAGGTGGAAAGACCCTGGAAGCTTCCAGAATCTTCTCCAATGACACTTGCCTCAATGAATTTGACTAATGATGAGTAAGAGGCTCTTAGTCTCCAAGTGGAAGCAAGAACTGACAGAGGGAGAGGACACTAGTTAGATCCCAAGCTGACTCATCCTCTCTCCAAACATCTATATATGGATATCTCCTCCATGAGATCATGGAGGCTGGAATTTTGTTATTGCAAAGAATTGTTGTTGGTTTGAGATTGGAATCATTAGGTGCTTAATGCTTTGAAGGGAGGTGAAGATAGGAATTTCATTTGCTGGGAAGGAGATGCTGGATTGGAACTCTCTTGGTTGTATCTCCTCCTGAACCTTTTTATTCATCAATAAATCTATCTTGGTTTCTCCTATATACTGATGTATCTTTGATGTATGATTGCATTAGTATGTTTAGTTTATTTCTAATCCTGAACTAGTTGTGAATATGAATCTATGTCTTTGTGTAGTGTTCTCTTCTTGTGATCTTGCAGAAACCTGTTGAAGCTGGGCGAGCGAGAAGGCAAGTAGTTGGGAACTCTCAAAGAGAAGAGAAACCGGATCGAGGGACAAACGGAAGACACCGGTTAGTCCATCAATCTCTCTTCATTCTTAATTCATAAAGGAAGAATACTAGAATAGTTGTTTCTGTTTGTTGCTAAGGCACTGTCACACCTTAGGTGGATAGGATCGTCCTGCATAGGAATTTTTCCCCACAACAAATTGGCGACTCCACTAGGGACATTTGTTTAGTCATTTTATTTGTGTCTCTATCATTGTTTGTTTCATAGATTCAAGAGCAGCAATCGAACTGCATCTGCTATTTTCAGATGCAAAGTAGACAGCTGCTGCTTTGATCCAATCACTGGATTTGTCTATGACCTGAACAATGGACTCAAAAATGATTTGATGATCCTTTGTGATAGATCTTAGCCCTCCCTCAAATCATCCCTTTGATTGTACCTTGCTTGTTGCTTTGATTTGGCCTGAAACTGTAGATTAAATAGCAAACCATGACCCAGAACCCAGTGAGGAACTCTCGTTTCTCCTTCAGCGCAGACCCTGTGAAGAGGTTCTGCATTTCAACACAGGTCCCGTGAAGGCTACCTGCGCTGAATGTCAAAACCTCTGTGTTAGGGGTGTGCTGATCCAGTTAGGCCTTGTGCAGCTGGGGTTCTCTGCTCTGTTTTGCCTTGTTTTGATCTCTGATTTTTTGCAGCCTGTAACCAGCATAGGTACCTGTTTGATAACTCCTTTTCTCTGCTTAAATTCCGCCTCCTTTTGTACAAAAAGACTGTGAGTGTTTTTATGTGTTTGTGGCGTCATTTACAGTTTTCCTTTGCAAGAGTGAAATATTCATCCTGTAGCCCTTGATTCAGATCTGTTGATTGTGATCTTAGGAGAGAGTTCATTGGCTGTTTACAGTTGGTTATACATTCATTTTTGCTTTTGGTTTGAGTTTGTCTCTTTTGAGTGTCAAAACAAGTATTCATTTCGAAAATTGTTAAGTGTTGTAATCTCTTCTACCCTTTCTGATTTCGAAAAAATAAACTTGTTTGTATTTGTCATTTAAAAGCAAATTCAAAGTTGTACAAAAAGCTTTCTTTTTAGGCATCAATATTAAGAGAGAGGAAAACAAACACCTGCATTGTGCATTTGCATCTTGATAGTTTGCATGCTGGATTTAGGAAAAGTGCATTTGGAGTGTGCTGAGTGCTCTTTGAGAAAAGATGGTGTCTTTCTTTTCCCTTGTAGCTAGGATTTTCATTGTTGAAATGATATAAAAGCTTGCTTATCATCTTAAGACTGCATTTAGGAATTGTATCATACATCGCGTGGTGAACCTCAAAAGGAAAAATTCTAAAAAGATCAACCTAAAATAAATTGAATGAACTTAACAATGCTTTGTAACTTAACACACAACATAGAGGTCTAGGCTAGAGACGTGTTCCGGCGTCGTAAAGCCTGGTGACTGTCGATCTCGCTGATGGTGGGTGATTCCTCCTGAGGGACGATAGCGCCAGTACGGATTGTGCTCCCACATACCATCGAGTATATATTGGGAGACCCCTATAGGCGTAAAACCTTTATCCTTAGGAAGCCGTGTCAACCGCCCTACTGATCGCAATGCACTGAACACAGCATTCAGGAAGATTGACCGCCTATACCTTAAAAAGTATTCTGCGGTTTTGCGAAAAGTTTGGCACACCCTCTACCTAGAACTCCAGATCAGTTCCTTTTGGCCTTTTTCAGACTCTATAACGAAAAAATTCCATCCGAGCATTTGTCACTTCGGGCTCGTTAAAACATCGAAGGAGACTAGAGTCATCTTTAGCTTTTTCTCGACTCTTTAAAATTGAAAAAGCAAGTTGTGTCTAAAGAGTCGTTAAAATTTATTTTAAACAGAACAATCACCCCTTTTTCCTGCGTTGATCTTTAGGTTGAGAAAATGGAGCACACCAACCAAGGAATTCCCCTTGGTGGAAATCCTAGTCCCTTCTCCTCTTGGGGAGATGTTGGTGCGCCCCATATGGCCACATTGTCGCTTCCAGGACTGACAATTGGCTTGCCGGTCTGGCTCTTCTCAACCAATGTCGTTCAGAACACCACTATTCCTGAACAGTCGAATCAACAATTAGACCAGACAAGAGTTACCCACCAGCCTTCTACTTCATCTAATTCTTCCTCTCCTCCTTCCTCTTCGCTTGACGGAACTGGTAAAACAAAAAACCAAGTTCCTAAGGAGAAGAAGGAAAAGAAGAAGAAAGAGAAGAAGAAGAAAGAGCCAAAAGTGACTGGGGGCAAACAAGTGTTGTCTAACAAAAATTCACACATAGCACTGACTAGGCCTAAATCGCCATGTGTCATATGCAAGGGAGACCACTTCCACAGAGATTGTCCCTGCATCCCTCGGATACTAAGGGACTGGTCTCCCCGTTTGCATAATTCGGTGGCGTCAACCTCTGATAGCCATGTTGACAGCACACCGTCAACTAGTGAAAGTGAAGCCACAGGACAGAGAGGGAAAGCTAGATTTCCCTGCAAACTATGTGAAGGCAACCATGCCATCCACCGTTGTCCCTTCTTAGACGAGGCTAAAAGAGTTTTGGAAGATCGCCCGGTTTTACCAGCACGACTTCCTCCTGGATATCAAAAACTCCTGCCAAGTCCTTCATCAGTTGAGAACCCGGCTAGCCCTCTTAGGTGGTCAGCCGAAACACCTATCATTGAGGATGAACCGTCCGAATCCATACCTGACGAAAGTCAAAAGGTCGAGGTGGCAGTTGACCCGGTCTTGCCTTCAGAGGTTCTATCTTCAAATGATACCATCACAGAAGAGAATAAAGACGACAACGTCCAAATTCTCTTCATCAACACAGACTCCAACGAACAAGGGGGCAATTTTCCCCTTCCTTTATCGCAGGAAGGAACTTCGTCAGAGTCATACCCGGCCGTATATTCGGTCCCACCACCGAGCAACCTAGTTGTATCCTTCGATTGGAACCAACTAGGCAGACCCCGGTTGCCAGCAAGCATACCATTCAGAATTATTGCTCAAATATACAGAATGGTAATGGCTAGCACCATCATTGATGAGGGGGAATCTGTGAGTATCCTTTCCTCTATTGCTTGGAAAGCGCTTGGTTCGCCAGCGCTTTTGCCTGAAATGAGAAATCTGACAGGCTTTGATAAAGGAACCAGTCGACCTTTAGGGATCCTCCCCAATGTGCCTATCACATTGAAAGGGAAGACCATTCAAATGAATGTGATGGTCGTTCAAGGACCCTTGGATTATAACCTACTCCTTGGATGAGACTATATATATTGCATGGGAGCCATCGTCTCCTCACTCTTTAGAGTAATGTGTTTTCCGCACGAAGGAAGAGTGGTCATGCTCGTGGACCAGCTTTCATTTCCCGGATCACGCATCGCAAATAGTCATATACCATCCCTAAATGGTCTCTTCACGCAAGAAATGTCTCAACCCACGGTCCGTCCTCCCGATGAGCACGAGTAATTCGGAAGGATGTGACTGGAACCCAGGGGGCATGCGTCCTGGTCTGCTTCGGCAGGAAAACTTTGGGTATAGGGTAGGTTTCCGCGGGAGAATATGACTAGTCTGTACCCCGCCCATGCTGGAAGAGGGTTATTCTAGAATAAGATTCTTTTGTCAAAGTTATGTGAGTTGACAGATGGAGTCTCTCACCTTTTTCTATTTCGGTAGACATTGCCGAAGAAGTGTTTTGTTTGAAAGATTAATAGAACAATCTTTGGGTAACCTAAAAGAGGTAGGCCTTTCCTGGTAAAACAAATGTTTTATCTGCAAATTGAGGGGTAACCTTGAAATCGTACTTTATGCCTGGGGGCATGCAAACCTTTTGGAGTGAAAGCAAGGGGCGACTATTTATTTTTTAAATTTTTAGGTCCTCCCTTTAAACCTGTAGGTCTAACCCTTTAAACGCGTAGGATTAGTCGTTTCCAAACTTGCATAACGAAAGGATGCGGGGCATAGCTTTGGTAAGGCGCAAGCTCCATAAAAAATGGCATCTTACATGAGACATTCTTATCATATGACTGGATTAATCAAGCAGTTTTAGCACACAGTTCATGCTCGTTAAAAAATAAACGCAAGATCCGAGCAGTTTTAGCACATAGTTCATGCTCGTTAAAAAATAAACATAAGACTGAGCAGTGTTTTTCTGCGTTTAAGCTCGTTAAAAAATGAACTATCTTCCGGTAAATAACCACCGTGAATATAAAATTATCAGCCATTAAAGCCTTGGTCGTGTTTGCACCGTCACCTCCACTTTTCCATTGGCCGATAGTTCACCTCCATATGATTGTTTACCCATTTTGAGGAACAACTGCGAAGAGTGATTTCACTAGCCATCCTTGTGACACTTCCGTGATTGGAAAATTCCAACCTGTACCTGGAATCAGCTACTAACTCGTTTTATCACTCGTTCCTCAAAAGACGAGTCTTCTTTAAGCTCTTTTCATCTGACTCGTAAAATATGAAAAGATTGCCGAGTTTTGGCCTTCCAGCTCGTTAAAGTGACCGGAAGTGCTATCCCTCCTCTAGATTTTAATCTTTTTGGACCGGAGGGATTATTGCACAAAAAGATCGAGCGCTTGTTTTGTTCGGCTCGTTAAAACTATCGAAAACTTATCCCTTCTGTATTGTTTTATACTTTTTCGGACTTAAGGGATTAGATGATGAAAAAGGACTTTCGGAGTTGACTTTACGTACCTTTTCAGACTCTCTAAAAATGAAAAGGACCGAGTTATCTTTGTCATTAGACTCGTTAAAAGCATTAAATAGCGACAAACTTGTCTTTAGACGAGAACGAGTTTCACTATCGCTAGGCTCGTTAAAACATAGCGATGGGCTTGCCCGAAGGGTAAGTTATAGAACAAGCATATGTTATCCTCCTCAAGCTTGACAAAAATAAAGAGGTACTGGTCAACAATGACTGGGGAAAAATTGGGAGAAACTCAAGAAAACTTTGATGGTAGCAAGTCGCTCTTGAACATGACACTTTTCCTCCGTACCACAGTCGGGTTGGGTTGTTTCATTCACCGGTCACATCACCATGGTCTCGCCATACCATCCATATTTGGGGTAATGCTACCGATCCATCGCATAAGTGTCGCCATATGTTCAAGAGAAGTCGTTCAGAGAAGCCAACCGTGTCCCATCCACTGCCATACATTATCTTTCATCCTTTCATGACCGCCACCCTGAATCATATGTCATCAGATCGTTTTCACCTCCATCAAAATCATTTGCTCCGTTCCGTGTCACTGATGTGGGATAGATTAAGGCCCTCCTTTGACGGATCGCTTCTTGTCGACATCAGCTCATTATCCAAGAAGTTGATCTAGGAACAACCCCTTCAGTACTTTGAAGCTTGCATGCCTCAATGGCAAGTTTCTCACTTCCGGTGACAGGTATACATCAATGACCTTCGACCGAAAGATTTTGCGTGGTGTTCGACGCCAAGTCCTTTATTCACACCACGTGAATTGTACTGCAGTACCTTGAGGGTCATTATCATTATCGGTGATTCCTCTCGCGCTTGTTAACGGTTTACCTCATTGGCCGGTAATCAAGCGATGTCTTTCCATGTTCGACTTCAGAACATTTCTCACATGGATCGACTTGTACTTAGAGTGAAGATCGGACGAGATTGAAGACCCCGGATCTAGTTTCATCCATCCAGGCTGTGATATATATTCAAGAAAAATAAAGACATTGACATGTACAGCATTGCAGCAGATAGTCATCCTACCAAAAGGATGATGATTTCGTCAAAATCATCAGTCTACCATCAGACGATTTTCTGTTCTATGTACAGAAAAATGAATTTATAAAGCTGAGCATGGGAATGCCCGCCTCATCTAGATCATGAAAGCAGTATGAAAATAATGTATTGTATTGTATTGTATTACAGGTCTCCTCCCAGCATTGAAAGGACTTCGGATCCTCCTAATAAAGCATTTTACCTGATAAACGACCTCATACTTTAGGGGGCAACTGTTATAGACATTTTTGTGCCTTACAGCTATAAGCATGAAATGTCCATAATCCAAGGGATCCAAAGTCCCTAAACATGTTGTTCCTACCCGTAGAGGAACAAGGCTAACAAACCACAACAATTCACAGAAGTTCTCCACCAGAAACTGCTCAAAAACAAGTCAATTCAGGATCAATTCAGAGGCTCCACTAGCTGTCTGCGCTGAAATGCAGAGATTACACTGGCTAGGTGCACTGCAACGCAGGTAGAAGCACTACCAGGGTGCGCTGAGCGGGAAATGACAAATGGCAAGTTCATTCAACGAGGTGGAAAGACCCTGGAAGCTTCCAGAATCTTCTCCAATGACACTTGCCTCAATGAATTCGACTAGTGATGAGTAAGAGGCTCTTAGTCTCCAAGTGGAAGCAAGAACTGACAGAGGGAGAGGACACTAGTCAGATCCCAAGCTGACTCATCCTCTCTCCAAACATCTATATATGGATATCTCCTCCATGAGATCCTGGAGGCTGGAATTTTGTTATTGCAAAGAATTGCTATTGGTTTGAGATTGGAATCATTGGGTGCTTAATGCTTTGAAGGGAGGTGAAGATAGAAATTTCATTTGCTGGGAAGGAGATGCTGGATTGGAACTCTCTTGGTTGTATCTCCTCATGAACCTTGTTATTCATCAATAAAGCTATCTTGGTTTCTCCTATATACTGATGTATCTTTGATGTATGA
The DNA here is from genome assembly GCA_031772625.1 of Pinus tabuliformis. Taxonomy (NCBI): domain Eukaryota; kingdom Viridiplantae; phylum Streptophyta; class Pinopsida; order Pinales; family Pinaceae; genus Pinus; species Pinus tabuliformis. The sequence continues at coordinate 819,198,700 of CM062805.1, forward strand.
TTGCATTAGTATGTTTAGTTTATTTCTAATCCTGAACTAGTTATGAATATGAATCTATGTCTTTGTGTAGTGTTCTCTTCTTGTGATCTTGCAGAAACTTGTTGAAGCTGGGCGAGCGAGAAGACAAGTAGCTGGGAACTCTCAAAGAGAAGAGAAACCGGATCGAGGGATAAACGGAAGACACCGGTTAGTCCATCAATCTCTCTTCATTCTTAATTCATAAAGGAAGAATACTAGAATAGCTGTTTCTGTTTGTTGCTAAGGCACTGTCACACCTTAGGTGGATAGGATCGTCCTGCATAGGCATTTTTCCCCACAACAATAACCAACATATAGTTCAAGGGATGTTGACATTTTCAAACCAAATGTAAACAATATTAATGAAAACCTAGGAAACTCTGAATGGAACACACTACAAACAAACTCAATCACACTTATATACAATATGTACATAGTGTACTATATAAAAACACAAGCATAATATTTATTAAGGAACAACCCATTCCTAGGTTGTGCCAAAGGAACTCCATCAAAATCAACTAGCTCATAGGCCCCTTTAGTAAGAGAATGTTTGAAAATATATGGACCCAACCACATTGAATCAAACTTCCCTAATCCTAATTTATCAGACTCCTGATCATACAACAAAACAATATCTCCTTCCAAGAAGACACGAGGCTTGACACTCTTGTTATTTTGTGCCTTAATACCTTTCTTATGGGCTTCATTAGCCATTATGGCATCACACTGGGTTTGATCTAAGCACGTCAGATGTAAGAGGTGTTCCTCTTACAAGGAAGTGGTAGGGAGGAGTTCGACAACAAGTTTGAGGGATGGAATTTTAACTTCAATCGAAAGGATTGCTTCTAGACCATAAATCAATTAGAATGGTTTGAACCCGGTAGTAGTCCTAACAGAGGTTCAGTATGCCCACAAGGTCACATAATGAATAAGATAGTCTAATTTATGAACCCCTATCATACATTGAAGCATCATTTTGAGAAATTTATTAATTTCTTCAACTTTCCCATTTATCCGAGGGTAGTAGGGAGTGGAACTTTCATGGGAAAGTCCCAGCTTGGCAGTCACTTTGGACATCATTTGATTGTGAAAATGTTTTCTCTAGTCTATGACTACAACTTGCGGAACATTAAACTCTACAATAACATGGTTGAAGAAAAATAGAGTAGTTGTTTCACCGGTATTATTGTATATAGGCATCGCCTTGGACCACTTGGTAAAATAGTCAGTCACTACGATGATATTGCCATGCCCCTTGGATGAGTGAGGGTTACGTGTCATGAAATCAAGTGAAAGGCTTGACTAGGAATTTACGTGATCTAACAAAATACTCAAATTAAAAATGGATTTATTTCATTTTTTAATGAACTTGACATAGGAAAAGAATTATGCTCATGATACCTTGTTTCAGTTTTTAATGAGCTTGACATAAGAAAAGGAACTTTGCTCCATGACCTTGTTTTTTTATTAATGAGCTTGACAGAACAAAAGGAAATATGATCAGGGAACTTGTTTCATTTTTTAACTAGCTTGACACAAGAAAAGGAACTCTTCTTAAGGAACTTGTTTCATTTTTTAGCGAGCTTGATGCAAGAACACAAACTCTACTCAGGGAACCTTGATCATGACCACCAGGAGGCCATGGCCTCCAAAAGGTTCGCATCAGATGAGAAAACATTGCTCTGGGAGGGATCAAAGGATCTAATGGAAATATCAGATTCCAATTTTTCTAGTAAATGATGCACTACATTTCCTACTAGAACATCAGTAGATGTGGGCATGGAATAGGTTGCCACATAATCAATCTTTGGCGGGGAAGATACCACTTGCATATAAGGACCATTTAAGGAAGTTGGTTGGTTGGGAGACAAATTATGACCAACGAATGAAAGCTAGTCAATGGTCATGATTCTTCCTTCATGAAGGAAACACATCACATGAAAGAGTGAATAGGCAAGAGCTCCCATGTCATAAACATAGTCACGACCAAGGATAAAATTAAAATCCAAAGGACCTTGGACTAGAATTCCATCTTTACAGACATAATTTCCTCCCAAATTAATAGGTAACTGAGGAAGGATCCCTAATGGTTGATTGGTTTCTCTATTAAAATCCAACAAATTCTAGGTAATGGGAACATGTTGTAGAGAATTGAAAGATTTCCAAGTAGTTGAGGACAAAATACTAAAAGATGCACCTTCATTTATGATTGTGTCAGGTACCAGCTTATTATAAGCATGTACTATGATCTAGAAGGGCATGTAAGGAGGAAGGAGGAATTATGCCAGTCGACTCCAATGAAAGGAAGTGACCATACTACCTGGAGGGGGTCTCATGGGAACATGAGGATTGTTCCCCAGTTCATTGGAACCTAAAGAAATGATAATAACCAGAGAGGTATGAAGTTCACTCTCTATGGGAGAGGTACAAGCAAATGAAGGTGAAATATATTCAATCATTTTCTCAACCAATGGTTGGTCAGGAAAGGACTCATGGGATTCATGTTCAGAGAGAGTGGGATTGACTAGAGATGGATTCTAATCAATCACTTCATCAACTAGTGGAGGATTAGGGGAAAGCTTTCTATAACTAGTTTGAAGATGAGGATGAGAAGTTGTAAGGTTTTCCAACACTTTTGAGGCTTAATCCATGTAAGGACAAAGGTGAATAGGATGAATCCCTTCACATAATCTACAGGTAAAATTAAATTTACCCTTTTTTGTTTGGACCTTATGATCATGTTGTAGTGGCCACAACCACCCCCCAAATTTTTTCCTATGCTTCATTTTGGAGCCTCCCTTCTAAATCACAACATTTCATCACACACTAATCCAAGTACTTGTGCTCTGATTAAGCCTCATAAATCTGTATCATCGCTTGTTTTTGATTACTTGATTTACTGTCTAACCCACCAGTCAATCTTTCGACTTAGTTTCCACCCAGGTTTGGGCTTGCCTTAGAGAACTGCACAATCCTTGAGGGAAACCAACCTTTCTCTTGGGAATTGCACAGTCCAAGCTGATAGTGAGCATTGAGCTCCAAAATTGCGTAGATCTAGTTGAAATCTAGCCTTCAGCTGAGAAATTGCACAGAGAATGAGAGGCATCTCAAATTCACTCAGCCCGAAAATTGCGTAGAAGCTTCTTGCTCAGAATTTTCTCAGTGCATGAGCCAGTTAGTTGCCTAGCCCTTCCTAGAATTGCAGAATCTCTTTGTGAAATGCATGGTAGATTTTCCTGAAAATTCAAAAAGGAGTCCCTAGAAAATAGGGATATATTTTTAGCAGCCCAAAGAAGGCACTTGATTTATTTTGGAAATTTCTGCCAAGTGTCACTTTTTCCTTGAGTTTTGGCCTCCACATAATAAACCCTAAATTGACCAAATCTATTTAATTGATGTTTCTAGAGCTCATTTTCACATTTAATCTTGGAGCTCTGGAATTCCAAAGGAAATCAAGGAACCTTCGGTGCGATCATCATCACTTTTCCGGGTAAGTTTTTATTTTCTAGTCTTTTGTGACTTTTTCTGTCGTTTTCACTCATTTAGCTTGTGAGAGTGATGTTTCACTCATTTTTTTGAACGATTGCTGGAAATTTAACTTGTTTTAACTTGTAGAAGTGTTTATTAAGTTTTTCATTTCCTTTCCTAAGTGTCAGATGCATTGCCTCATTTTTTTACTAACGATCATCATCGCGGCGATTCTCTTCACATGCTTCATTTTCATTCAATTTGATTGATACATGCTCTTGTTTCACTTGCACACATCATCACTTAGTCATATATACACTTAGCGTCACACCATCCTTCATATCTTCTTGATTTCACACTCCCCTCAGGTAGATCTGGTCTCCCCTTACCCGAATCTCACTTTCCCTCGCATGCACTGTGCATTCTGGGAGCTGAAGGCCTCTTCCTTGGCTTCTGGAACTGTGAAGAGGCTTCCCTAGTGTTGCTCCAACTGCACACTACCCAGTTCCAGGAGCCAACCTCCCAGTCTTGGCCACTGATACTGTGAAATGCGCAATCTCTCTTAGCCTTTGCCCAAACTGAACTGCGCATTACGCAGTTCCAGTCATTAAGCTTCCCCCAATAATTGTTGGGACTACACAGTGCACAATTCTAGTAGGCAAACAATCTCCTTTGTGAACCAGAATTGTGCAATCTCTCCCAGCATTGGCTTGATTTGTTGCTTGATATTGTCTTGAAGTGCTTTTGGATTTAAGCTAACATTTTCATGCCATGAGTGTCCTCTATGTCTCTAGGTACAACAGTTGTTGAGCAGCTCTCTAGTAGTTATCGTTAACATGGCCTCCAAGAGAGCTACATCAAAGGAAAATGTTGAGAGTAGTGTTGGGGAAGAAGTTGAGCAGAAGCCAGTTACCTTACTAGTTTATGTTGTTCATCGAGAAGGACACAAAGTTGATTGGAAGCAAATCAAGGATAATTTTGCAGAGGACTTCAAGGAGAACTTAGAGCACTGGCATGTGTATATCAATATCTAGCATCATGCTTATACAAGGTTGCATGTAGGTACCCTGCCTTCCCATGTGCATACATTATCAGCTGGATTGTCTCACACACAGATCTAGAGACTATGAGATTGAGCACTGCCAGCGCGTGTTGGGGCCTTTGTTTAATTTTGAAAAGGTTTTGACCAATTTTGGCTGAACGAAGGATGAGAAGGAAGCATGTGGAAGCAATGGTTAGCTTGCGGAAGAGTCAGTTGGACAACAAGGCAAGAACAGGTAGTTGCACAAGAGTTGCGGAAAGGTGGCAGCAAAAGACAAAGGAAACTGAGTGGGCGGGAAGGTGAAAGAGAAGCCGAGAGGGAACTGGCAGTTCAGACGGCAAAAAGGAATATAAAAGCAAAGGGCCAGAAAAGAAGAGAGGTTGGCTAGTGAATGGGATAGTTGGCAAGGTTGTTGGGGCTGGTGAGAAGATATCTGGTTGTGGTAGATGGGTAGCAGGATTCATGAGTCCATGAAAATTGGGCCCTTAGGGTCGAGGTCAAACTTATGGATGTTATTTGAGTATTCCTTGTAGTTTCTTGTGGCGAATACCAATGACATGTTGTACTGTTTATTATTAAGTTAATAGAAATAAAGCTACATTGGTTGCTCATGATGTGTATGGATCCCTTGGTGCGATGAGTTTCTATAAAATTTAAATGTTCCATCAAATGAATGTATTTAGTAGTTCTTTTGTAATGTGTAATGGATATAATTTTGTTATTAGATGATGCCCCGGTTGGCGTTCCCTTGACCCCATGTTGAACCTTTCTTACTTCCGGTCGCGGTGCGCCTCAGGTGAGACTCCATACCCTTTGGGTAAGGTGAAAATGTCGGCATTGTCCTAGACTACACCAGACCATTGTTGGCCCTCTGTGCCTGAACCCAAGGTCTTTTCTCCCTGATGACTCTTTCGTGCCAACAAATGGTTCCATTGCTGGGACCTGAAGTTACGAGAACTGGTTTAGAACATGGTGTCGAGGATATTCAAGAGAGAGATCAGGGATTGGTGGAATCATAAAGTAGATAAGTTTGTAGCAGAGCAATATTCCCATAGAAATCAACCAATCGGTAAGATAAGTAAGGGGATTTTATATGCCGATGGTACCAATGATCAGTATGAGCTTTTCTAGTGCAAGCTTCCCGAAGACCTGTACAATTGGTTAAGAAGGCTGAAGGGGCAAAACCAGTCAGGGGGATCAATGACAGTTCATCACAACTGGACTCTGTCGGATATCACACTATTACAACACTTGGACAATGATTTGACTAGAGCAGTCAATTTTTGGGTAAAGACTACAGTGGAAGGATATATAGTCGAATTTTCTATGGAGAGTTGCTAGTCTTTCTCGAAGCCAAAAGTTGTATTTGTCTCCAGATTAAGAGGGAGATTGAGTAAGGAAGTACTAATGTGGATTAAGATGTTTATGGTAGAAGAAGGATTACTTCCCTTGCCTACCACAGGGATGGTAGCGTAAAACCCCAGTACCAAGGGAAGGACGTAGAGGGGGGAATGCTACTAGTTGAGGAATAGAGATGCTGCTGAAGGGATGGATGTAGAAGAGTTGAAGAAAGTTAGAGATGTCAGAGCGCAGAGGAGAGCACTACTAGCAGATAAGTGGCAGACGAGAGTGATTAAGACTCTGGGGAAGAGGAGGATGGACCCCCACCAAGTAGGAGTGGTGATGGGAAAACCCTGAGTCGAGGAGGGAGGAGAGGAAGACGTTGGGCAGAGCCAAAGCAGTGACGAGAGACGGAGTCAGAGGAATGAAGAGGGACCTTCCCTACAGGTTGTGGAAGGTGGAACATAAGAGAAAAAGTTGAGTGGGCATGGAGAGGAAAGAGAAGAAGACATGGGTGACGTGATGAGGAGATTATTTAATGAAGGAGAGCCATCCATTAAGAAGCAGCAGCAATACCCCCGAGACATCGGTGGAATTTCCCCCTATCTTCCCTTGGTACCTTATTAAAATCTGGAGTACATAGTGCACGTGTTAGCTTGTATGGGCCTGACCCAGGTTTAGAGGTGATTTAGCCAAGAAAATCCCGATACTACTAGCCCTTTTGGCAACAGTCCACGGAGCGCGAACTGAGGTCTCACCCGAAGTAGTATGGGAGGGTGCTAGAACCAGGTTTCCGCACTGTGGGGATGTCTGGAGGTCTGCGTTTTGACCCTGCACGCATGTCGCTATGCACACTTGTTATTCCTTTGCAACCTCCGAAGCTGTTTCCACGTAGGCCTACCCGGGGCGCGACCCATATGATACCCAACTTCCTTGCTATTTAATTTGTTATTACCTAATTACTTAATTTATTTGTGTAAGACTAACGATTATTACAACATATTCAGCAATCATATCAGTGTGTGTGATACATAAAACAATATAAATGTAAAGAAGGAAATTCACAAGCGGATACACAGTAATAGGGATCAACTTCTCTGTATTATTCTTTGACCAACATTACGGACTCGACACTGCCCTGCACACTCAGCTGCAGGGGTCTGTGCACTTAGCTGCAGACTCTACTAGGCCTCTGTGCACTCAACTGCAGAGCCTCTTCCTACTACCAAGACCCAATACACTTAGACTCTTACTCTATACTTGAACCATTCATATTCTTCTCTCTAATTCACTCCTTTTACAACTTAGAGCCTCACTCTATTTATACAATCCCATGGTCCATGGACCATGGGTAGGTCGACATGACTTTAGATTACATTATAATACTTTAGTGCGGATAACCCTATGACTTAACCTATACATCGCACTCCGCACCCGCAATTCGCAGAGTCTTACAAAACCTTTGACCAAAACTTGGGCTTTGAGCCCCAAAACATGTTGTGGGGGGATTCCATGCCCAATAGGCCCCCAACACAATCATCATGACTTGTCCCCAGTCACTCTGCTGGTATGGGAACCTTGGCGCGGAGCCCCTCCAAATGGTCTCGTACTACTCGGAGGTCTGTGGCGCACTATTCTATGGTTTTTTGGACCTGCTGCATGCGCTCTTCCAATGCTTCTTTGTGAGGATCAGCTACCTGCCTTAGCGCATAGAGTCCTTACATCTATGTGATCTTGCCCTCAATATTTGCCATAATAGTGAAGGCCTCATCAATCCATGGTTGGACGTGCACTTTGAGAAGTGCCTCTTTTTTTATGGCGACATCTACCTTCTCTTTCAGTGCCCTTGCTTGCTACATCTTTGCCAGCCATTGAGTGAGGACGACTGTCTGTGCAATTCCCCTTACATTATCATACTGCTCCTGAAGCTTGCGTACCTCTATTTCTAAGCGCTATATGTTGGGGTCCTCCTGCAGGGATCTGAGGACATCAAAGGCTTGGTCCAACATACCAATACAGTCTTGCACTACCCGTCCAATTTCTTCCAGTCCTATTTGAATAGCACTGACACGCTGCTGTCTAACTTCTAAAGGAGTGGAAGGCTGCGCCTTCTGCCGCAGCTCATCAATCTGGAGGTTCAGCTCCAGAAACACTCATGTTGTTTCCTCGTGTGCCTTTTGGACTCCACTTGTTAGATAGTGGATCTGCATATCTGTTGGTGGGTATACGATGATGGACAACTCTGGGACTCGCTGGCATGCTTCATCAACTATTTTCACGATCTGCTGGTTCCATGACACTAGTTCATCATGCTGCAGGTTGAGTTGTTCGATGTTGATCTTTTTCTCACTGATCACCTGAATCGCACGGCCTTCCCTGGCATGGAGCTCTGCTGGTATGACATCCTACAGTTGGTACAATGTGTCTCGTGGAAGGGTAGCCAAATTAAGGCCAATTCCCTTGATCCTGCTCACCACAACTCTGTCATCCTCATTCTCTGCTATTAGCACTCCTTCCGGTAGCACTATGGTGTTGGCCATCTTTGCGAATAGCAGTTGCTTAGCTGCTGATGTACTTGTTGCGCTATAGGTGGCTACGGTTCCTTCCTATGGGGGCCACACCTATAGTTCTTATAGCTGTGCCCTTAGGGCCCCCAACACAATCTACTACTCTAACATGGCTTCCTAGAGTGCTTCCTTGGTGACCTCGCGAACCATGTCATCGATGTTGTAGAGGTCGCCTTCTGTTAAAGTGATCTAGTCAATGGCCAATTTGGAAGCCTTGACCTTTTTCTGTGGACCCGATCTCTCTATGATGCACAGCCTTTTCAGCTGGGTGGAAGTCATGCCGGGTCCATGCCTTCTTTTGTGTCCTTTGCTTCCTATCCTGTAGACAAGTCCTAGCCCTCCTCGTCCTGCATTGTGGTGGCCAGTGTTGCCTATGCTACTGCTGCTTCTTCGTCGGCCTTTTCCTGCTTTGTGGCTACCCCTGCTACCTCGTAGACAACCCTTACCTCTGCAGCCACTTTTTCATTACGCCTTTTCTTGGCCAACTTCGTGACCTGCAACTCGGCTTCATCCTTTTTCTTTTGTGTTGCCATTCTATCTAGCTCCACTAGATCCGAGGCATGCCACTCGGGGGCCATGATTCTAGCACTGAAATGATTGCATCATCAATGGCGATGAAGGGGAGCTTGGTCCATTGCTGTGTTAGATCCTTATGTGCCTTGATGTAAACATTGTGCATGTCTGCGTTGAAGTATGCAAATCTCTGAAGACTGTTGTGTACTGTGGGGGATGGGTGCAGTCGTCTATTGATCCACATCCGGATGCTCGCCTCCATGAGCACCTAGAAGATATTTGTCTCACGAATCTGCTTTGTGTCCTTGGTGGCCCAGAGCGATGCATACTTTGTGGCCTCTAGTAGGTCTTGCTCAATGCTAGGGAACTGATTGTCCTTGGCTAGTTCCCCTGTTACTAGTAAAATTGACAAGAGAAACCACGCGTAGTGGAAGGTCTTGCCCTAATCCTAACCTTCCTTGCAGTTGGTCAAGAACTCCTCGTAGAGGAACTCGGCCCAGTTAAATTGGACCTCCTTTGCCCATTGTTCGGCCGGTGCAACTACCGTTGTTGGTACCTCATCTCCACGACATTTTATCATTACCTTCCCAGCTAGGAGTTGGTGGCTATGCACACCCCTTTATCTTTGATGCTGCTGATTGTGTGATCCTTCTTTTTCTTCTCAAGTTTGTATTTTTTCTTCATGGCCTCTGCAAGCGCCAAATCTCCACTTTTTCCTGCTATCTCCATGTGGTCCTTTCCCTTACAGGGGAGCTGGTAAATTCTATGGATGAGATCCACCATGATGGGAATAGGCTCCTCTAGCCATAAGTACCCATTGTGCTTCAGGAAAAGTAGCTGCCTGATGAAACAAATAGTGATAGGCACACGATGAAAGTGTGGAATCCATAGCAGATGAATTAATCTGACCTTCTCCACACCGTGCAACCATTTTTGCGGCTCTAGTGTTGTGACTAACCCCTTTGTGCTCTGCTTCATGAGGCTCTTCGTCTCTAAGTGTGGGAATTTTTCACTGTCTGCGAGCTCCCAATGCTCAAACTTCATTGTGAGCATGCGCCCCAAGTGCGAGCCTTCAAACACAATTCCATCGGGGAGGAGCGAGGTCTGGAGTGCGCTCTTAGTGGCATCCATGTCCTTGGGTATCTTAGTTTTCCCTTTCTGCTGAGGGACGTACTCAGGAAATTTTGCTGCAAAGCGCACTAGCTGGATGTCCTCTTCCATGTCTCCTACTTCCTCTATCTCATCGATGAAAGCCTCTAGGTCCTCCTCCTCATCATCTATCTCAATGGTGACAGCCTTGCTCTTTTCTTCCATTGAAAGTTTACCGAACCGTGGATTCCTTGGGGACATGCAAACTGGTTCTGTTGCCTGCTTATCTTTCTTGGGCCTTGGCATCCAATGTGATTTCTGGATTTTCAGGGTGACTCCAGTGTCTCTAGGGACATCATGTACTATGGGGTTCTGCACGGCCTTGTCGGTGGTTCCTTCTGCAGAGCCCAAACCTCTCCTAGTAGTCGTCATCCTGTTTGAGCTGTCTATGGTCATTTGCGAACTTTGGGGCTCAAATCTTGCTCAGAACTCAACAATTTGTGCTCTAATCAACTGCTCAAATCTCAAATGAAAAAGTGTTGCCTCGTGGTTAGCCCCTAGAGTTTTATAGCACCTTTTGAATTTGAATTTGACGGTTCCCCCCAATTCTGGGCCATCAATGTTTTCTTGGCAGCAGATTGCCCCAAAATCTTGCCCTTAATTTGTGTCTTAAATTCCTCTCATCTGCTCCTTTTTGCCTTAAATCAAACATCTTGTCATGAATAGTGAGACCAATGCTCACTTCCAAGCCTACCCACATGGCAGGGTAACCCCCGTGTGCGGGCGCGAACCGTGTGACATGTTGATTCTACGCGTACCTCCCTCATCACACAACTCCAAAACAAACTCTTTTATAGTCCCACACTCTCTTTCGACTGCCTAGAGTGCTAAGACTGTGCCCCCTACGGCTAGTCAGGTGGTCGCAGCACCCTTGCGAGACTTCAACTCGCCTTCCAGTATAGTCCGTGGAAAGTCCTCAATTGCCTTTGCAACAGCCGGTGCCGCGCATTCTACTGTATGTACTACACCCCCCTAGTTACTGCATTTGGTGAGGTACGGTCGTAGCCATGGCAGTAGAGTCATAAATTCTCAGTGAAAATCTTCTAATGTAGTGGTACATTCATCCGTATCTTGCCTTGTCATCCTTGGGTTATCGACAAGGCATGCTTGCATTATCTCATTTTCAAGCCTCTTGATCTTAGCGTCCATCAAAATTATTTTCTTCCTCAATCGTACCCGGTCCTTTTTGAGTTCAGGAAGTCTAAGGTTCCCTCACTGGATGGCTTCCTGAATCCTTATATGCTCGATCCTGCATAGATGTGTGATTTCTTCCTCCTGTTCCTCGCGCATTGTCACCACTGTGGGAGCCAGTACGTGTGGATTCATTTTTGTATTTTCTTCAGTAATTACGGTCTCCATTCTGTTCCACACCTTTGGAATCATCTCTTCATTCAGGGTTTTGCAGATGGTCTGGTAGGCCCATCGAACTGCTGGCACGCACAGGTCCCAATCCATTTGTCTCGCCTAGTGAACCTTGTTCAGTACTCTGCACATCCTATCCAATGCTTCATCATGGAGAATTGGTAGTGCACATCGCCTTTCCTGCTACTATAGTTCGTACATATTGCCTTCATTGGGGGTGGTGTGCACTTGTGCGGGCTGTACAACATATGTCTGCATCCATTGGGAAAGGTGGGCACGCAAGTTGTTCTGCCCCTACTGATTGGCTGTCGTTTGGAGCTGGGGTTTTCGAAAACGTAGGTTCATCATCCTTCTACATCTGCACCAATCCTCAAAATTTCCTTGATGCGTACCCCACCATCGTGCGGGTGTTGCGCGCATCGCCCATTTCAGAGCATTGAATCGCTGCTGTTCTGGTATTACGCTTTCAAATTTGCTCAGAAATTCATCTACCGCTATTAATCCATCATATGTCGACATCTCCCTTGCCTCTGTTGTCACACGACGTAATGATCTAATCATCATGTTGCAATTCAGCGTCGTTACTTCGAGCAGCCGATTCTACCATCGTTCTACTTCTTCGTTTGAATCTGAAGTGCAGGAGATTTCTCACTCCCATGAAATTCTTCCATCTGCAATCAGATTCACCCAATCTTGTTCTCACGTGGTTATCTTGTAAATCTAATCGAGATCATCATCACTATCATCGTTGTGCACTGGTTTAGTGTATTGCGCTCTTTCGGCTGGATCTAGAGGTACTACCACGTGTAGTGACTTTTTCTCAAAGATCATTTTGCGCTTCTTTAGATTTATGACTCCAGTCATATTGGTGGCCCAGTTTATTCCTAGTAGCGCAGGATAGGGATTACTATCATCGAAAATCTATATCACTTCAAAATACGCCTACACGCTCACACCATCAATATCGACTATTACCCCTTACAATCTTCCCATGGGAAAAATATTCCGTTGGTTCACCATTTGTAACTAGATAGGGGACCATTGTAATGCGGGTCTGCCCATGCATTCCCATGTTTTCTTTGGTAGTACATTCACATCTGAACCCAGATCCAAGATTACCTGATCCATTTCATACTCGTCGATTTGTGCAGTCAACCTCATTTCCCTTCCTGTGCGCAATGCATGCTTTCCAAGTTTCCGGACTACGTGTGGTTCTCCTGACCCCGCACACCTAGTGATAAGTTCTTGTAGTCCTTTGACTGCCTTGCTATCATGCAACAGTTTCATGCATGTCTCCAGAGAGGTAGTGAGCATTGAAGGATCCGTCCCTGGTCCTAGTTGATCCTTACTACCTAAAGTGGAGGCCTCCGTGAAGCTCTTCTTAACTTCCATGAATGTCTCCTTCGTGTGTTCTAAATCAAATTCAGGTTCCTTTGTAGGAGCCTTGCAAACCCATACACTTTCTTCTGGCTGCTTCCCTTTATCATCTCCCATGGTCATACCACTCCTGAGCATCATGTTTATATTTGGGTCTTCTTCATGCGGCTCAGACCTCATCATCTATAAACTCTGAGTAGGAGGGGGCTGGAGTACCCCTTTTTCGTGCATCCTCGCTATCAGTGAAGGGCAATATTCTGCCTCATGATCAAACTGAGTACAGTACCAACATGATTTCCTTGTTAGGTTTGTACAATCGCGGGCATAGTTCCCTGGCCCTCCACGATTGTAACAAATTAGTTGTTCGCGACCCCTTCCTGGTCCCATTCCGCTCCGACCTCGACCGTGCCCCTAAAATCCAATGGGCACCATTCTTGCATTGGGGTCAAGGGCTTGCGTTTCGGTCTGAACCCTATAGGTAGGAGTCTAGTCCATCATTAGTTCGTAGGTTCAGTAGGTGCATTCATCATGGCCTACCGACTTGCAGAAATTACAAAACAATTGCTGGGATGTCTATGTATACTTCTGCAACAGATGACAATTATCCATGGTGTGTTTTCCTCCTATCTGACAGATCACGCACCATAATGTAGACATCGTGCTTGGCCCTACCTATGCCTCAGGTCTTAATGGCATTGGCCCTCCTCCTGCCAAGTAGTTTGCGAACACTAGACAATGGTCCTTGTCGTGCCCTTGGCCTTTGAATTTTATGCACCATACTTTCTCGTGCATCTCCGGCCGAGATGTCTTGTCCTATTTCAAAATTTTCATTTCTAGACATAGATTCTGCAGTTGCGTGTGGATTTGTTGGACTCCCAACCCAGTGTCCTGTATAGGGGTCTCATGTAATCTCATTGCCATCTCCAGCGCTTCGGCCTGGGTGGAATGTTTTTGCTGTGACAGCGTTGTCCTTAAGTGTGGCGTAAGTGATGCTACAAACCATGCCCGATGTTGTCCATCTGTCAACGTCATATTGGCTTCGCGATTCGTACTCTTCAACCTTTGGTCCAGATCCCAGGAGGTCTCGCCTGAGAGCATCGCGATCTCCTTAGACCCGATGATTGATTGTGTTTCTGATGTTGGCCTGCTAAATTCCCTATTTAGCGTGGCCTGGATCTCTGTAATTCCTACGTTTGGGTGGTAATTAGAATGCTTGATATACCACATTAATGCGCGATTCTACAACATGCTCATCAACGTATCCTTTTTAATATTATCATCCACGATGCCTTGTGCTTCCCATATTGCTCTTACCATGAACCAGACTTGGTCCGGATCTTCATTTCCCACTCCTCTAAATACTGGTAGTTTGATCGCACTCACCATACTGAACTGTGGTGGTGGTGGAGGTGGGGTGGGTGGAGATGGAGGTGAGGAGGGTGAGACAGGTGGCAGTGTGGGTGGAGGTGGTAAACGCAGAATACGCTACCTTATTAGACTGACAGCGCTTCTCGGAGAAAATTTCGCTAGCTCTTCCTTGCTTTCCAGAAAGGGTGAAATTAAGGGACTGGTTTCCAACTCTTCACTCCTTCCGCTTCTGTAGATCTTCCCACTTTGTGTAGTCCCAAACATTAATTTATTCGCATAACCCGCTTTTCATATAATAGCATCTTAATCCAAGTGTTCAAAGATTTAATATACTTACCTCGCGGTCCCTTGAGGAAATGTCACTCTGCCTCTCTATAGCTGACAGTCGTGTCTACCGAAAACTTAGTGATAAATCCTCCTATTATTATGTCAAGCCAATGGTCCATAGCTCGCACTATCTTATCTCCTGATGCTTCTAGTCTACGCACTAATTCTGAAGTCCACACTATTGGTTTGTTGAACCTACATCTTCCCTGGCTATCTACTAACTTCGTGATCCACTCATACATCTCAGAAGGAAAGGGTGCAAAGAAAATTTCATGGATTTCCATATACAAGTAGCACTCCAACCAATATTCCTTATATAATTTTGGATATTTGCTTTCGTGCACCGTGAACTCGTGAATCTTCTTGTCCAACCACTCTTCAATTTATTTCTTTATTGGATTTCAATGGCATGACATCAGACATCCCTTATGTAGATCCCAGTCCCAGTAATGGAACCATTTGTTAGCTTGTATGGGCCTGACCTAGGTTCAAAGATGATTTAGCCAAGAAAATCCCGGTAAAACTGGCCCTTTTGGAAACAATCCACGGAGTGCATACCGGGGCCTCACCCGAAGTAGTATGGGAGGGTGCTAGAACTAGGTTTCCACACCTTGGGGATGTATGGAGGTCTGTGTTTTGACCCTGTGCACACGTCACTATGCACACTTGTTATTCCTTCGCAACCTGCGAAGCTGTTTCTGTGCAGCCCTACCCGAGGCATGAGATGTATAATACCCATGTTCCTTGCTATTTAATCTATTATTACCCGATTACTTAACTTATTTGTGAAAGACTAATGATTATTACAGCATATTCAGCAATCATATCAGTGCGTACGATACATAAAACATTATAAATGTAAAGAAGGAAATGCACAAGCAGATACACAGAAATAGGAATCAACTTCTCTGTATTATTTTTTGACCAACATTACAAACTCGACACCGCCCTGCGCACTCAGCTGTAGGGGTCCGCGCACTCAGTTGCGAACTCTACTAGGCCTCTGCATACTCAGCTGCAAATCCTCTTCCTACTACCATGACTCAATACACTTAGACTCTTACTATATACTCAAAACATTCCTATTCTTCTCTTTAATTCTTTCCTTTTACAACTTAGAGCCTCACTCTATTTATACAATCCCATGGTCCGCAGACCATGGGTAGGCCGACATGACTTTACATTACATTATAATACTTTAGGACAGACAACCCTATGACTTAACCTATACTTCACACTCTGCGCCTACAATTCGTGGAGTCTTACAAAGCCTTTGACCAAAACTTGGGCTTTGAGCCCCAAAACATGTTCTGGGGGGATTCCATGCCCAACAGCACGTGAGAAATACAAAACCAATTTTAATATTGGGAGCAACAAAGGAGCCAGTAGTATCAACAACTTAGGATTGCAGGTATCCCCATAACTTGGGAACAAAGGGTTTGTGCTATTAGCTTGAACCCAAGTCAGTATGGCGACATCTTTACCAGATCTCCAGAATTTGCGAGAAGGGGAAATGAGGATGTGGAGAAACACTGGTATCTTTGTGAGGCTATTCGGAGAGCACATTAGACTCTAGACAATGTTAGGATAGTGGAATTCCAAACCACACTTAGGGAGAGGGCTCCGCGCTGGTTTATAAAGTGGGCGGAGCAGAACTAGAACCCCACAATAGATGATATCAAGAGAGGATTTGTGAGGGAATTAAAAGTACCACAGATGAACCAACACGGGCTATCGGAGTGGTAGGAAATTAAGAAAAAGGAGGGTGAGACAGCCTGGGAGCTCATGCAAAGGTTTAAGGATGCCATAGAAAATTTGAGTTACATCGTGGACCCAAATCACCAGTGGAACTGGTTTATTAGGTCACTCTTGCCCCTTACCAAAATATCGTTGACGCAACAGAAAATTGGAACCCTCCAAGATGCGTTGGACCAAGCATCTTGAATAGGGACCATGGCTGGGTAGCCTCATGAATACAGGGGAGGGACGAGCTTGCAAGACTCATCGATCATGGGTCTCCAGAACTAGATCGCAATGTTAATGGAGAAGCTGAAGGTTCTTCAACCGGTATGACTAGCTAGACCCAATGTATGGTGCACCCACTGCATGGTGGAAGGGTAAGTTGTGATAGAATTCCCCAGGTTACGAGGGATTAATCATCGAGGAGGAGTTGTGGGGTCACCAGGGGACCCACCGACTGCAGGAGTTGTGTCTATAGGAGCATAAGGAGCTTTCCCAATAAGGAACATCAAAGACTTTTACGAAATCTGTAGAGCATACGGACACTTGCCGCAGATGTGCCCAATACTGCAGAAATACTCCAACGTCCCCAATAACAACTACTATGAGTTCTACGCATCTACAACGCATCACACTGATTAGTGCATAGCACTGGATGCTCTAATACAACGGCTTGATAGATCTACGTTGAGAATTAATGATTCAAATCGAGGAGGATGAGGAGGAAACGTGTGAGAAGGGATAACTGGAGGAAGAAGGCCCGTGAGGTCTTACAACTGCGACTAGGAAGGGCATGTCACCAGGGAATTCCTGCTCCTAAGCAGACCTCGGTGCTCACAATGCATGATTAATACCTACACTACGGAGGATTGTCTAGAAATCATTGCAAAGTGGGAAGAAAGGACCAGGCAGAGGGGGGCTAACCTGGTTAATGTCAAACCGCAGACCAATGATGGTCTTCCTGCAACCAATATTAATATAGTCACCCGAGGAGTAAAGAGTATAGGGGAGGATTGTAGCACAACAGACCCACCCTTGATTGTTAAAGAAACATCTCCATAGAAAGTATATGAACCCGAATGCCAGAGGAAGTGTTATCATGAGGCAGCTAAGCTGTTCGAGGAGATGACCGAGAAAAGAGACAACTAGAAATGACAAGATCATGTGCTTGAGCACGACCAGACAATTGAAGAATGGTTTAAACTATTCCTGAAGATTCTTGAGGATGAAGGCATGTTGAAGGAGTTGCGGAAAATTTTGAAGGTTGCGGTATCCGTAGAAGAAGGGGAAGTGGAGCGATCACTCGCAGATTTGCTAGAAAAGAACTCCAAAAGAGTGAAACAGAACAAAAGGAGAAGTGGCAAAGAGTTCTAAATTAATGCGCAGGTTGCAGGGTTCCAAATAAGGGACACAATGTTAGACTTGGGATCGGATGTAAACATCTTACCTAGAAAAACATGGGAGGCAATGGGGAAGCCACAACTAAAATACTCGCCAATTCAACTAAGGATGGAAAATCAATACTGTATACTACCCATTGGGAGGTTGGAGAATGTGGAAGTCAATGTAGCGGGGGTGAAGATGCACACTAAATTCGAGGTGATTGACATCATGGGGGATAAGGACCCATACCCAATGCTCCTTGGGATCGATTGGGCCTATGAAAACTATGTTGTCATCGACCTAAAGAAATAACTGATGATTTTTGAAGCATAAGGATTAAGGGTTATCCAACCCTTGGAACCCTATCAAGGACCTAGGTTCACAGAGTTGGAAGATGGCAGGGATGAACCAGGAATGCTAGACCAGCTTTACACGCTCATATTGGGGAAGAGGGAAGATTATATAAATCCCATGGCAGGAGGCTTTGTCAGCTGGAGAAGTATCCAAAGCTCAGAGACTAGCTCGGAAGCTACATGGGATGCATGGCAACAAGGCGGGTATTAACTAAATACTAGACGTTGTGCAATGGTAACCCGAGTAAATTGGATAGGAATGGAGATGGGAAACTATCTCAAATATTATGGCCTTGAACAAGTGGATGCCTTCTTGAATAGGATAGATCGGGAAATAATGAAGGATCAAAAGATTCCCTTTCTTGATATCGCCCTCATGGTAATATCGAAAAGATGCTGGAAGTGCATTACAATGCACTAGGAGACTGGACGAGCATCAACCAAGCCATGAAGGAGATATTTGCCTAGGAGGAAGATCAACCACAGGATAAGGAAAAGTATGAGGGGGATTCAAGTCTCAAGAAGTAGATCAAAGATTGCATAACCAATTGGAAGAGCTAGTGAATGCTGAAGGATCGATGGGTACACACATTTATACATACCCTCAGAACCGTCCCCCGAGCTTGGTATGTACAAGAGGAGCTCCATCGGCAGATGACAGATTGGGATGCTTTGGAGGTACAATTTGTTAGCAAATTTTCATTCAGAGGTAACGAAGCAGAAATGACAGAGGCACTCTAGGCAATAAAGCAGGTTTTGTTCACCCTAGAGCCATTGGTTGAAGGAGGGCCCGAAGAAAATTTTCTGCAATATCTGTACGACATGGAGTCACTAGGATATACGACCTACGACAAGGTGGAAGCAGAGCTAGAGGAGGATGGGTTGGATGGAATGATACACCTAACCTTTGGGGAAATGTAAGGAGAGAGGGACATCTGGGAAAGCCACTCAATAAGAGGTGCCCGCCTTCTACTAGTGAAACTAAGGAAACAAAATGTTGGGATGGAGGATAAGCACAAAATACCATATGTGGGAGACTATTGGGATGAATAGACCACAAAAGAGGATTTTGACCTACCACAGGAATATAAAGACCTGTTCCTAGCCTCAGTAGTGTATTTGAAGGAGATAAAAGGAAATATAGGGGAAATGAAGATTGTATTAAGAGCGGATGCCCAACCGGTAACGCATAGACCATACAGATTAAACCCAAGGGTGAAGGAGAAAGTTAAGAAATAGATCGACAAAATGTTAGAAGCAGGAATCATTTTTCTAGAAGATAAGTTTAATGGATAAACCCGATAGTCATACAGAACAAGAATTGCGTAACCGATATTAGAGTATGTGTTGATTATAGAATCCTTAACAATGCACGTGTGCATGACCCATTCCCGACACCTTTCAGTTATGAATTCCTAGACAATGTGGCAAGGAACGAAGCATATTCGTTCACAGATGGATTTTCGGGGTACCACCAAGTTTGAATAGCTGAGGAGGATAAAAGAAAAACAACATTCACTACTGAGTGGGGGTCATATGCATACAATGTGATGCCATTGGGACTAAAGAATGCAACAACAATCTTCTCAAGGATTTTCATAGTTGCATTCTGAGACTATATTCACAAAGTTCTAGAGGTATACATGGATGACTGGACAGTGTATAGTCTGTTAAAATAACACACCAACTTATTAAGAGTAATGTTTGAAAGGTGTATGCAATTGCATATTTCTTTAAACCTCAAGAAATGTAACTTCGCAATTCCATTTGGAACACTACTAGGCCATATCATCTGCAAGGATGGAGTATGTGTAGACCCAATGAAGGTTGTGGAAATCGTCCACATGGAACCACCACACAACATAAAACAACTAATATCAACTCTAGGTCACACGGGGTACTACCAAAAATTCATCAAGAACTATGCATCAATCATAGCCCCATTGGAAATATTTCTGAAGAAAACGGAGGAGTTCGTTTGGAATGAGGATTTTCAGGCAACTCTGAATAAGTTAAAGGAAAGATTAGTAAGCAAATTGATACTCATATATCTCGATTGGAAAAAAATGTTCCATGTGCACATTGACACATTGAGTATAGCGTTGAGAGTTGTCTTAGTGCAACCAAGGCAGAAGAATATGGACCACCCAGTGTACTATGCAAAATGTTGTCAATTACAGAAGAAACCACACAACAATCGAAAGAGAAGCCCCAACAATGGTTCATTATCTTGAAAATTTCAGGCATTATTTATTGTGCACACCATTCAAATTCTTTATAGACCATTCCGCGCTCAAATACTTGGTAAACAAGCCAGTACTAGAAGGAAGAATATGCCAATGGTTGTCGCTATTTTAGGAATTCACTATTAAGGTGGTCATAAAACCCGTCAGACTAAATGTGGGTCCAGACCACCTCTCACGACTAGAGACTAGGGAGAACGAAGGAGCAGTGGAGGATCAGTTGCCCGATGCTGACTTATTCAGAATAGAGCCAATCCCAGACCACCTAGAAGAGATCACCACATTATTAACAATGGGTCAGTGCCCAGAAGGATATGTGGCAACACAGAGATGACACTTGGTAGTAAGGGCAACAAATTACCAGCTAATCGCGGGACACCTCTACAATATGGGCTTAGATCAAATATTGAGGCACTGCATCATCCAACATGAAAGAAATGATGTGCTATGGGAATGCCACATGGGGGTTTTAGGAGGCCATGTGGGAGGTAAAGTCACTTCAAGAAAGATAATACATGTAGGACTCTGGTGGAAAACTATTCAAAAAGATTCTAAAGAATTTGCTAAGACCTACGACATCTGTCAAAGGGTCGAAAAGCCTTCGCGATGGGATGAACTACCCCTACACCTTGTCCACACAGTGCATCTATTTGATAAATGGGTGGTAGATTTCATTGGACCCATTACGCCACTGACGAGGCACTCACGGGCGTGATACATAATAACAACAATAGAATACCTCACCCGGTGGGCAGAAGCAGTAGCCGTCAAAGACTGTACAGTGGAAACAACTGCACAGTTTATTTTAAAGAACATAGTATCAAGGTTTGGATGCTCGAGGAGCCTCAGAAGTGACCAGGGAACACAATTTCTGAATGAAACCATTGAGACTCTATTGAAGACCTTCATGATTCATCATAACAAGAGTAGCCCCTATCATCCATAGGCCAATGGTGCAATGGAAGCATTCAACAAAATTATGGAGAAAGGGTTAACAAAGGTCGTGTCGGCCAACAGGGATGACTAGGATGAAAGGATACACATAACTCTATGGGCATATAGGACAACACTAAAGAGACTTCATAAGAAAACTCCATTTCAGCTAGTATACAGAACAGAAGTTATGGTTCCAGCGAAATTTATATTACCAAGTATGTTCATATCTGAAGCCACAGGAATGACGGACAACATAGCCTTGCGAGGCAGACTAGCTCAATTGTTGGAACTTGAAGAAACCTACTTCTTGGCCAAGTTTCATCACTTAGTGGAGAAGATAAGACAAAAATCTTGGCATGATAGGCACATCAGGAAAAGTCTTTTGGAATAGGGGAACATGTACTCCTATATGACAGCAAGTTCTAGAAGTTCCCAGGAAATTGTAGATGCACTGGTTAGGCCCGTTTATAGTCACGAAAATCAAATATTCAAGATCAGTAAGGGTAACACAACTGGATGTAGTCCTACTACATGAATGGGTGAATGGCATCCGTTGACCATCACCATTTCATATTTTGGTGGGGTTCGAAAAATGTCACCATAAGCTCATTAGTGATTATCAAACGAGCCCTGTCACCAAAAACTGATCATTGTCATTCCATATGAATATCAGGGCATGATGGAATCGAACCACCAACCTCCTGCTTGTAAGGCATGTCCTCTTCCATTGAGCTAGAACCCTTTAAATAAGTAGACTTTAAAAAATTAGACCTTCAAACTTCATAAATTATAAATTCTAGAAATTTCAATAAATTGTAAAACTTTGTAAAGTCTTGGAAAATATTTTATTAAACAAGAAAAATAACATCAAAGTCGTAGGTCCTTACCTAATGGTTATGGAAGTTATGGAAAGTGGCTGGAGGGAAAAATAGTTATGTATAAGATACTCAATATGTTCAATTGAATACTCAATTAGAAGCGAAACTTTGAAGACATTTATAGCCTATAAATAACTTATAATTATCAAACCTAAAATTTGTAATTACACCAAAAATTGGTTTCTCACCTTGAGAATCATGTAAATATGTTGTGACAGCATAAAAATTTGCCTCTAGAACACTATATTTCATGCCAAAAAGTAAAAAACAGTGAGTGTATATGATGCAATTATGAATAATGAGTTACATGCTTTAATCCTACTGGTTATGGGGTCTAGAAAAATAATTGGGAGTTCTTCTCATTGTTAATTAATTCAAGATATTAAAATACAATGATCAATAATGACCCTAAAATTAAACCACTAAACAAAAGTTAAAACTATAAGCACAATTTTTTGTTAATATCTATGACACTAACAATATATGGGGCATTCAAACACTTCCAAATCCACGCGAAGCACAAGTATCCAAAAATGAAATTGCATGGACACAAGGAAAGAACTCTCTACCTCTCAATGATAACTATGTCCTCCCACAAGTAGTTCAATTGGAAAATGGGTGTGAGGACAAGAGCCTCAAAGCAAAAAGAAGTACACAATACAAAAATACACTCCATCCTCCCTCTACCTTTATGCAATAGATATAGGGGAATAAAAAAAGATCCATAGAGAATTGGAAAAACAATTGCCCCTAAAGGTGAAAAGATACACTAAAGGAATAGAATATTTGTCTTTCGAGCCCAAGTATACAAAGAGGCACCTTTTATGTAATTATGCTACTTTGTCTCCATGTAGCTAAAGAGAGGTTAAATTCTCTTGAGAAAAATTTGTAAATTTTTCCATTGACATGATTCTGTTCTTTTCTAACAAGAGGATATGCTATAGTTCAGGAAGTTCATGATTCTCAAAACATTACAAATCCTCTAATAGTTCCACTGAAAACATGTAAAGAGCCTATCCATAATGTTGAAGGTAAATTTTTTCCTGCATTGTTTGTTGGCCAAAAACAAAATTCAAGTTCAACTGAAGTTTCATACTAACCAAAAACAAGTCCTGCATTAGTTAATGAGGGAAATCAATTCTTTGGACAAATAAACCAATCATGACCTCTTAGAATGATCAGTGATTCATTTCGTGATCTATTTTTCTTACTATATAAGGTTAGTGACTACCCCATCTTATTTTCTATATTGATTTCTTGTTAAAGACATATATCAATCTCATCATGAAGATAAGAGGATATATGATGTTGAACAATTTGCAAACTCTCCATAAAATATAAGCGTTATTTCTCTTACAATAACCATAGCTCAAATAAATACAAAAATTTTAGTGGATTGGATTAACTAGTTGGTGAAAGCTTATGGTTGGGCTTTGCATTTTTCATGTGCCTACCACTTTATAAGGGCTAGAAAGTCCATGGTAGAATGAAATGTTACAACAATGCAATGTAGTTGAATAAAAATAATTAAAATGAAAAATGGTAGCTACATTAGAGTAATAAATTCATATATATATATATAAATCTTGATTTTGGCACCAAGTGGAAATAAATCTTACCTTTTTGTTTCTTGGTTGAATGGGAAACTAACTTCTCATACTAATTAAAATGTACAAACCTAAACCATGTCATATAATTAAAGGAAATTCTAGTAGGTTGTATCAAGATACAATACCTCCTTATGCTTATTCCTTGTATGTACGTGTAGTGGTGTGTTCCCATTTCTGTCATGTAGCATAACTACTACTGGGTGAACTTGATGTAGTTCCTTCACAACATCCAAGAAGTTGGATCGATTGTCTGCCATGTGCATTACTGTATGGCCCTTTTTGTCTTTTATTTGAGCCATTTGTGGACCTTTTACTAGTAAATCTCCCACAATATTTGTGTAACCACTTCTTGCAACCAGATGCAGGGAATTATTTCCATTTCTTCTGGAAATCCCTATTAACTGACTATCTCTAGCAAGAAGCTCATTAACCACCTCAACATGAACCTTAGTTGCAATAGAAATAAGAGGTGTGGCATTTGATAAATCCAAATTTTTGCTCAGATCACGGTTGTGGTTTAGAAGCTCCTTGACAACACCTGTGTACAATTTATTAGCAAACTTCTTATGAATGTATTACACTACATATGTGTATATCAACATTCATAATATGTGATCCCATAAACCAATTCAACCTCAATACATCAAGAAATGAATTCCACTATTTTGTAGTCCACATCTCACATGCATCAAAAGAGAAAATGGCATAGGGATTTCTCACATGCCATGTCAAATAAAAAATTAAGCACAAAACATAAGATAATAATCTGATTTCATATGCACTATTGTTCTGAAATTTGACCTAATAATTTTTTTTAGTGGGTTGTGAAGGTAGAGTATTTAGTATCATTTCTTTTGTTGTGTCTCTCCAATGATACCCAATAGCACATAAGCATCATGGAAGCTTTCTAGTCCAAATGTTGATGCTAAATCACATTGGACTTAAGGTGGTTGTAGTGAATCCTTTGATTGGTATAGGGAAAGTATTTTGATTGAAGTGTCATTATCTCACTTTGGTTTCATCTGTTGGATGCATGATGACCATCGCTTTGCCTCTCACCTTTGTCTATCACTGTTGAATCATGTTCCCAAGACTAAGAGTGGTGAAGTAAAATATGTTCCCTGTTATGGAATGCATTAATTATGATTTTATACACATTTCTCTAAACCTCTTTACCCAATGAAATACTTTTGTGATGAGAATTCACTAGGACCAAATGGAAATAACCTCAGGTGTTTAGATAGAAAAAGTGTAGCATGAATATTACTTACAATTATTTGCTCCAAGTACACATTACCTAGAGAGGCTTTAGTTGATTAAACTCAGTATTAGGGTTTGTCTCTATCAAAGTGCATTGTGTGGTTTTTTAAGGCCTATGGCTTGTGGTTGGCCCTGTGCATACACTTGGCATGACGTGTGATCTGGTATCGACCATGGGAAAATAACATATTGAATGTTCGCTCCATTTTGTTATTTACATATATTAGTAATTTTTGAATTAGTAACTTAGCACTGGAAATGTATAGGTGTTTCCCTGAATTCTACCACAATTGAAATGCTTACATTGAAGAAGCTAATTCTATTGATTCTGTCAATATCCAAAACAGGACACCAAAAACTATTAATATAAGAATATAGCATGAGTCAACAATTTTGTAAAGGAATTTTGCGTTCCACATAATAATAAGTCATAGGAATTTGTGGGTCTATTAATTATTTTGGATCATTCATCTTAAAAGTTATGTTAAATTTTTTTAATGGTACTGGACTATGGTCCGAGTCCCTATCTATGGTGTTTAAGTGAACTTGGAAGAAGCCTTCTGGAAAAAAAAATGGGCTATACATCTGTAGCAACATTATAGGGTATTTTGCTAGAGTTATTATGCTTTTATGTGTTTAATCAAAGGGTGAGAATGTGAAATAAGGTTAAGAAAAATGATCTAACAGGAAAGACACCAACCAATTCCTAAGAGTTGTTTAATAAAAATTGAAATTTATCATCATCTTCGTCAACAACATATGTACGAATACTTTGATCCTCACAATATGATAATGCAGAAGGAAAGAAAAAAAATTAAATTTATAGTTGATGATAAAGTTCAAAATATAGCTTGGTACTTAATAACTGAGAACAAAATAGGTTAATGCATAAGGACCATAACACCTTTACAAATTCCTTTAGTGGCAGATCATAAGAAGTTCAGACACATCTAGTTGTTGCAACAACAACACGACTAGTGCATATTTTTTTCACCTCCCGAGCCTGCAAAAAGGGAGAACAACCCCATCCACTTGGCACAAAATTATGAGAAGCTTTGAAACTTTTTCCATCTCAATATTTGTATGGCAAGGTAAAAAATATGTGCATGAGATTATTCAAGTGCATGTGATATGTAGAGATAGAAATGAAGGAAAAGAAAATATTTAGTAGACAAGGAGAGCTATAAAGAATTCAAAAAGATAATATTGATAAGGACACCCATAGAAAAATATATCCCAATAAGGACACCTATAGAAAAATGTATCCTAATAAGGACACCCTCTCAGTATGTGTACTCATGTGTAGTGTGGGTATCAAATTCCACAATCATATTTATGATTTTTCTTACAAAACAATAGAAATAAGCTTGAATATCAACATTGTTAAAACCTAAGTGGAAGGATGAAGGCAAAGAAATGGCCAAGGAGAATGCATAATGCCCCAAAAATAGAAGAAGAAAAGGATGCAACTACTAAAGTTGAAGTGAATAGAGAGTAGGAAAGGAGTCAGCTAGAGAGATTTCAAGAGGAGGCATGGACCAGGACAACCTATGTCATTCCAAAACTAAGAAAAATACTTTTTCCTTTCAAAATATGTCTAAGATAAAGCTTGAAAAATTATCTTAAATTAGGTGAGAGGTTTTTAAAATTTAATGAGACTATGCTCAATCTATGGAGTATAGTAAGGCTCAAATCTGATCTATGGGGCATGGAAAACAACTACATATCTGATAGAAAATACAATTAAACAACAAAAATAGGTTCATGAACAAATGTGCAATTGGACAAGGTACTAGAAAAGTTTTATGAGACATGAACAAAATGAGTGCATTGATTTACAATGTCAAGGGAGTGAAATAAAATTTAGACTAGCGATGAGGAAAAACACGTTAAGATGTTGGAGAAACACCATAGCCTTAACCCAAAGGGTATATCCCTTAGAGAAATTTAGGTTTGAGTCAGGAGGTTATACCTATAATTTTTGGATTTTGCAGTTACAATTCGGCTATATTCTTGTGTAGGATTTATGTATAAATAAATAAAATTCTTTCTTTTATCGTTTAAAAATATGTTCGGTACATATACCTATAGATTTATGTTGTCCTACTAAAGGATAAAGACTGTCCTGCTAAAGCATGGTTAAATATTAAGTTCCACTCCACTAAATATGATATTATGAGTCTCAGCATTGTCCCCACAAGTGAACAAACAATCATGAGATATCCTCTTGAGCAACAAAGGAAAAAAGGTGAAGAACTCAACCCATCTTATCTAATTGAACACCAAAAGAAAAATCGCCATAATGTCTCTTATTCCCAGTCTTGTATCATATATGCTTTGATGCAACCCTAAGGAAAGGGATGCCTCTATGGGTCAATATCCCAGTAAGGATACCATACTTTCCAAAATGAATGAACACATCATTTTAGTTTAAACCAGTAATACAACAATGCCTATTTGACAATGGCGAGATGTAGGATTTAGTTTATTATAGTCAAGGCATAAATCCAATAAAGTGGAAATGACTCTTAATGGTTTTTCCTATATTTCACTAGTGTAAGTTAAAATCATGCAACTGGAAGATTTCCATCAAGCCCTTTTTAAGTATCCAAATGTAATTTCTTTTGGTTTTCTCAAATTGAATTGGTTGGCAGAATGTGACCTGCCCACTTGAAAATAAATCTTAGTTGCCTCTTTGGCTCAAGGTAGTAACAAAAGAGAATCATATGGTAAAATATTAAGAATCTCGACAGGTTTATGCCAAAAAGCATAACTTGCTAACTGTTTAATAATATATTGGTAACATTTCCATCATCTCTAAGAGATATTTAAATGAGGTTTAAACATTGCTTAGAAATTCCATCAAGAAATCATTTCTTGTTTAAATCTATAAATACAATAAATGACAAAAAAATAATGTTTACTAAAATGTGCAATCATATATAAGAATATGCTAGTATTGATTCAAAATTCTTGACGAGATGGTCATAGATAAAGTCAATAATTAATAGTAGGAAAACAAAGATGTCAGTCCAAATACTACCAAAGCAATCCCCATTAGTATAGAAACAAAAAATACCCCACAAGCATAGGTCAACCCCTGTAAGTGTAGAGCCATGGCATAGAAACTATAATTACAGTTAACTTTTAGTAACATATGCCTCAAATTCATGAATGCTTGTATAGGGATTGATCAATGTGAGCATGAAAAGGGGCCCTCCTCGAGCACCTGTGTTGGAACCTTGAATCTCACCTTCTTTTCTTTGAGTATTAAGGGACTCAGTGTTGTCCTTTGTTTGAAGTTCTACCATGGAGCCTTCACATACTAGAGATTCTTCACATTTTCCATCGTTCGAAGGGACATTTCCTTGAGGAGAACATAAATTTTCATGTTGAAATTCACCGTTACTATACCCTTCAGCTCCTTGGCCTTCCATAGGTAGTTCGCCACTAGTTTTTCAATTTTTTCAGTTGCAGAGGACCAAATGAATCAAAAGAAGAGACTATCAATTTTGGTATTTCACATCTTGATTTCCTAAACCAAAATAAGAGACTAAGAATTTGATATTTCACAACTACATTTCGTGAGATGGATAGATTAAGAAATCTCAATTTAAAAAAATGTGCTTTAAATATCTAGAAAAAAGATGCAAGCAACCACACATGTAATATTTTTTCTGAAAGTGCCATAGTGTTTTTTGTGAAGAAGATGAAACTAAGGAAACAAACATATTCCCATATAGGAATCAAAATATCTATAAATCAAAACAATACATTGATAGGTAAATACCAACACTCTTCTATAACAATTTTTTTTTAATGCTAAGCATGAATTGTTAAATATTACCATTGGCATTAAAAGCCAACTATTGAAGGGATGCTAATGTGAGGCCATCTCATGAATATCTTCAACAGATCTATTGTCTCACATGTTAGACACTTTCAATGTTTGATATGGCTACAAAGGATAATCCAATAAAGAAGAGAGAGGAGGGATTAGCTATGATTTAGAAAAGAATCTGTTGATAGCCTTATGTTTGGAGCTAGGGCTGGAATCCAATAAAAAAAACAAAATTGTTTTCCCTTACTCAAATTTTGAAAATTTGTAATCTAGTTCATAGGTGATTTTGATGGAGAATTAAGGTATCCACCAAGGTTGCATTCTTGCTGTAGTTTGCCCCAACCTAGTGGCATGTCAAAAGGTGATGATGTTATATACAAATCCCAACCAAATTTTTCAGGATAGATAACCCTCGGGCATATCCCATAATTCAAAGGAAGTCCATGTTATGTGATAAGCCACTAATCTTGGGGTGTGTTTCTTGAATCCAAAAAAAAAAAAACTAGCCTCCTTTTGGTAGAAAATTTTCTTTTGCATTAATATTTAATTGGAGAGGTAGTAAATGGAAAATTAGAAACTGCAAGACTATTTTAAAGAGACCAAGCATAGTCTTTCCATTGAAAACATTGATTTTCTCTACATCAAGATATGCTTAAAAGTTTGGCCGATGAAAAATCCAAGAGGGAAGTTAAGTTATTGGAGTGAAAGGTGGTAATTTCAACATATCCTACGCTATCAATGAATCCAAACTTTATGGTTCACAACATAACTTAATGAAGGAAAATAACAAGAGGTTTGTGTGGAAGATTAACTCACACCAACATGAGAGTTCCTGCACTGACAACATTCATGTGTGCACTGTAGGCAGGACAATTGTTATATGGAAACTTGCCTTAGGAAAATGTATTTGTTTTATGTTCTCTAGAGACTCTCCTTCTCAATGTTGGTCTATTGAAACTTGAAAGTTACATGGGATGGGACAATAGGAATAATTTTAGAGGAAACAAAAGAAAAATAATCTTGAAATTCAACCAGAGAAGCAAATAAAATAGTTTGTTGTAATAAAAATGACAAAACAGATGAAAATAGTAAAAACTTACAAAACAAATACCGTAATGGCCTTATTTATTTTCTTAATTTTAGTATCCAATTCATCAAGAATTCAGAGTCATTGCATAGAATAGTTGGTGTAGTTTCCAAGGTTTCACTAATAGCTCTGAGCATGCTCATAGCACTTCAATTACAACAAACAACACTACGAACCTGTTATCACAAAATCAGTACTAAGGGCTGCAGCCAAGCAAGATTTCATGTAACTCTTTCAACCAGACTTTAGACCAAGGATTAGCCTCCTTGATCAGAGAGGGCTCTCTCACAGGCTTTTGATAAAAATCAATCACAACAACAGATGGCTAACTCTTTACAAATTTATAAAAACAAAGCTGGTTGGACACATATCAAATTAGTCTTCATTGGGCTATGGAGTCTCACACACTTAGTAAACAAAAGCACAGTCATTTCATGGAAGTCAAGGCTCTTTGCATTAGATGTTCAAACATACTTCACAAAAACCACAGCTTGCCAAACACACAGGAAGTCAGAGCATAAGATATGAATTCTGAGTGATTGTGCTATAACAAGGCTGTAAAAGAACATTAAGAAAATAAAACACTATCACATTTGAACAATATAATCCATTGAGAATCTTGAGAAGAAACAACCACTGTTTTACTATTACTGTAATAAGTCTTTACATTGGCCCAAATAAACTCTGTTTTTGTATAAAATCTCCAACCTTTTTTACATCAGAGTCATTTCTATATATAGGAAAACCAAAAGTACAACTACTTGAGACTCCTCAACAAGCATGAAGGGAGCTCGAAATCCTATCATTAATTGCCTTATCCATATCTAAACAAACTAATTAATTACAAAGGTATTGCGCTGTGAAAACATAGAGTCCCATTCCCAT
Source organism: Pinus tabuliformis (assembly GCA_031772625.1). NCBI lineage: Eukaryota > Viridiplantae > Streptophyta > Pinopsida > Pinales > Pinaceae > Pinus > Pinus tabuliformis. Next base: position 819,229,451 of record CM062805.1, read on the forward strand.
TGAAACTCTAAGTCTATCTCCTCGTGTGCATTGATGCTTTCTTGAAATTTGACACCTGTATCACTTCAGTAATAGCCAAGACATGTTGGAGGAACCTTCACTGAATGAGCAGCTTCGGATACTTGATATGTGGATGACTCATCAACTGATAAGGATCTGTGCCCTATTTACACGGTCTCTGCCTCCCATTAGTCTTCATGCATTAAAAAACTATGCTCCAAGCCATTTAATTCTTCTAATAACCATGTATAATTCAATATGCCTTATGATCTGGACACTTTGTGAACTGAACAGGTGTACCACTCAAACTTTCGGTAACCCTACCAGAACCCTAATAATTCGGCTATAAAGTAACTTTAGGAAGACTTTAACAAAAGACAAAAATTTCACTTTTTCCTTAAATACTCACACCTGTCACCTTTTGGATATCTGAATAGCTTTGTATAATCTCCATGCTGGCCTCAAGTCATCCCTTTTAAGATTTGCTGACCTCAGCATCAATTTCATTTTTTTCACATAAACAGTCATCTACAGCAGTTTCGTAGCGCGCTACGAAACTGCTGTAGGTAATCAAAACAAAGCATATGAGTCTTAAAGCACTGATGACTTAACTCCGTGATCTCTTCAGCTATTTTGTACAGGTGTAAAGGCTCCAAAAAGTTTCAAAATGATGACAGCCAAAATTTATCAAAACTTGAAAAGCAAATTTCCCCTTAGATTAATCAGCTAGTTTGCCTAGCTTCCTCTTTAAACTGCTAACTTCTTCCTTTAAAGCCTTGTTTTTTGCTCTTAAGCTTGTGTTCATTTGTTTCATGATTTTTGCCTGCTTCAGAGCTGGCACCGTCCACAAATATGCATCAGACACTGAGTCAGTTTGGCTCATTAGACTTGTTCTGCCTTTTATTACAGCCTTTTTATAATTTGCATATCTTACTGCCCTTTCCTTAGAAACATTTTTAATCTGAGGTATTTCTTCTTGTGTTGTTCCTGCTTGTTGCTTGATAGCAATGACATTTCCACCTTGACTGATGATAACCCTATTACCCTTATTTTTACTTTTGGCTGCTTGAACTGTTCTGGTCAAAACCTCAAGTACATCTGTACTAGGCACTTCTAAAGGTGCCTTCTCTTTCTGCGCTTTCTCCACTTCTTTCATTTGTCTTCTTGTGACTGGTCTACGTGGCTTGAAAGCATATTCTTTACTAGGCTCTTCAAATTTCAATCTTTTTGAAGCTCTTGGTTTTTTTGTACTTTCGGGTGAAGATTGAGTGAGGTCAATATGCATTGGCTGCACTGGGTGATCTTGCTCAAACTCTATTGGTTCAATCTGTATTGGCTGATCTTGCTCAAGTTCAATAGCTTCAAGTAAGTCATTTAAACTACCTTTTGAAATAGGGCTTTCTTCCACAGTAATTGACTTACCCTTTTCCTTGTTTAGTTGACCTCTGGTTTTCACCCTTGAAATCTTTTCAACTTCACTTGGTTTAGCTTCATCCTTCTTTTTCTGGATCTTCTGCTTTGATGATTGAGATGTCTCCTTAGATGATGGCTTAGGAGTTTCCTTTGCTGATGATTTAGGTGTCTCTTTTGCTGCCACAGACTTCTCTGATTTCCTTAATTTGGTTTTAGGCTTCTTTTGGTCTGTCACCTCTTTTCTGAGCTCAGCCAGAGTGGGTTCTTCACTCCTTTCTTCCCTTTCCCTCACAGGCAATGGAGTGAGGCCTATTTTGCTTGCAAAGCCGGCCATAAACACAAATGAATCCCAATCTCTGCCAATCTTTTGTAAACCATCCAACACCAGCAACTTTACTAAACCATGATGAAACAAGGATGTTTCACAACCATCTTTCTTTAACTGGATTTTATCACACATTTTACTAATACTTCTGAACAAATAGAAAGGTATATCTATTGAAGCCTTACCTGTGAAATGCAACAAAAGTTTGAAGTGGTAGGAGTAAACTTTATTGTACCTTCCCTCGCATGTTAGGTATTTCTGGATGCATGTGAGGAGCATAGCATAATGTTCCTTTATGTAACTCCTTGGCACCGCTTTGGTGAGGTCCTCATTTACATAAGGTTCTTTCAAAAATTCTTTACAGGGACTCATGTCGAATTTAAAGTTTTTGAACCATTCTTGACCTCCCCTCGGAATTTCAGTGACAGTGGAAATAGTTTCAGGAGACACAGGAAACTCTAACATTGACACCTTTGAATTCAGTCCAGTAAAATTCAATGCGAAAGCCTTCGTTACCTCTGCATGTCCTCCTTTCAACTTCTCGCAGAACCTCCAGCAACCAGCATTTCGAAAGGCTCTTGCGACACCTTCATCCCTGAGTGTAACATCAAGCCCCTCCGGCTCTGTCCTCAAGCACCTACCGGATCGATGTTCCCTCTTTTCCATCTTGCTTCGAATATTTTCACACAGGGAACTAATGGCAGCTACAGCGCGAAAACAATCTCGACTTTGGAGTGCAGGCTCGCTTGCAATGATCCCTTTAAATGAGAACTTGGGCTTCTCATACAGCAAACATGTTTACACATTATGAAAACACATTATGACATAACCATACCTCGTAAAATCCCTTAAGATGACATTCATATGCATGACTCTGGACCTTATGGCAGAATGATGATTTATCATGACCGGGAGATGACATCAACTGACAAACATGAACGGACCTATGACTCACCCCTCCCGGATTTGACATTCCAAGAACAAGCGCTACAAAAACCCTGAAACCCCGATTTCGTAGCGCGGACAGTTCAAATTTAACAAAACGCGCTACGAAATGGCTGATAAACAGTACGCTGCGAAAAGACGGAATCATCACTGCGCAGCTAAATTGACCAAACAAACATGCGCTGCGAAACTGCGCAAAGTACTAATGACATGACATGTCTTAACTGACAATGATGGAGGGTATCTAACGATTTTTTCTTACACGAACTTACATCAATACCTTTTGAAATTCACATTTCAAAGTGACACACACATATAAACCTATTCACAAAACTGAAAACCTTTATATGAACCTTGTGGACAACATTACATACATGAACTATGGTTCTAAGTGATAACAGAACCCTAAAAAGAAGTGGTGGCAACAGAATTTGAAGGGTTGGGAAGAATACTAGCCATTCGGAAAGGAAAGAAGGACATAAAAACATTGAAAATCATTTTCCAAAACATTGAATAGGTCGTTGTGATTTTGAAAAATTTTAGACTTGTCATTGTGCTTTGAACACTTTTCCCTTTGACTTATTAAGCATTTTCTATACAAGGATTGAAACAAGATCTTTTTTCACACAACAACTCTTTGTATTCTTATTCTAATTTCAAAGATAGAAATGATGATTTCGAAGAACTTTGAAAGTTCATAAAGAAAATTTGGTGATACAGTGATTCAAGGGAATGATAATGTTTAATTTATTAACAACATTTTGTAGTCTGAATAAGAATATTCCAAGTGTGTACCTTGTCTACTACAAAATTACCACCAAACCTGACTCAAGCACCCCAAGTGTAGGTTTACGGAATAACCAAAGCAGACCAAGAATAACAAGGTTATGAAAGTGTGTCATACATCCCATGTTCTGAGAAGAGTTATGAAGACTAAGTCTCATACAACTATAGAGGGAAACATTTACTAGTTGTGCAAGTTTCCTTTTGTCTCTTTAATGACTTCATTTTCTACAATGATAATTATAAAAGTATACCTGTGACTAAAAAATGAGATAGTTGGCATAACAACAGATCAAAGATCAATGGTGTTATTATTTTTCATTAATGTTTAAGTTATACACGCTTATGATTTGTTGATTTTCTATCTCATTGCCATTCCAAATTTAGAACTTTCGGTGGACTAACTCTTAAACACACCACATAAACACTAATCCTTCTCTATTCTAAATATCAAATTTGAAAACATCTAGATGGTATAACAGAAGTAGAAGAATTTATGTCTAATAAAAGAATTATATGCTAGATACAATATTTTATTAAGTTTAAGATCAAAATTGATTATTACAACTATCTCAAAGTTTAAATTCCAAATTAAAGAAAATAATACTTTTAAAAACATGCTCGAATGCTTAGAAATGTTCTACAAGGCTTCAAACTCTAGTTGTCAATTGGCAAAAACTATTGCACTACATCAACAACATTTGTTTAATAGGATAGAAAACCTTGGATGGTTGTAGATCCAACAAAAGAACATTTTCAAATTCCTACGCAAACACTTTGTTTTCCAAGCATATCTTATGGAGCTTTGGAAATAGGTTGAGTAATGAGTATGTGTAGGTAACTAGGTGGCTCTCAGTTAGTGAAAATCTCACCAAAAGTACCTCTACGCCAACGCGATCCCTGCAGAAGGTCTATGTCTCAAACCTAGTGACATCTAAACACATTCAACAATTTTAAGAGCTTTCATAGGAAGGCATCAACATATGTAGAGAATCTAGCTTGGTGGGCCTATAATTTGTGAGAGTGAGTAGATTGCAGAGTATTGGCATATTTCACTCCTTACATAATATCTACATATTTTTTTAAGTAATTTCTAGTTATGAATCATCCAGGTTTTAAAGTGAATTATACTAATTTTCATAATTTAAGGGATTTCACTGATCCAGAAATAGAGAATGAATAAAAGGAATAAGGGCTTATCGATGATGACATGGAGCATCTTTTCTATTCCCTTGGAGTTGAGTGAGGTGCGGAGTATTCTAGAAACAGCCCTGTCGGCCACAATGTTGGCATTCTGAGCATCTAAGCCTCTCATTCAAGTCTTTTGCTCCTACTCCTTTATTATGATAAATGGCCTCCCAAAGTCATCAAATTCTAATTCCATTCTTGCAAACGGTAACAAACTGCAACACAAAGATTAAATAATAAACTTAATAGCAAGGATGCAAAAAGATAGTGGAATTTGAACCAAAGATTTGAGGTATGTGTACTCCTCTATCTGCAGAAGAAGACAAAGAAGGGTGGAAATGCAGCAAAGTTAGAAATGAAACATACTTGGGTATTGTTAATGGTTTGAAGATCCAATGGTGGGTTTCGATATCGACTTTTCTACTGGTAAAACCCTAATTCACAACTCTTTAATCTCGTTTTCCCTCTAGCCATGTGAAAAGTGAAAATATACTCTATCTCGTTTTCCCTCCAACCATGTGAAAAGTGAAAATATACTCTCCTTTTCCCTCCCTCTCGTTGTTCCTCCAGCCATGTGAAAAGTGAAAATATATTCTCATTTTCCCTCCCTCCCCATGAAAAGTGAAAATATACTATCATTTTCCCTCCCACTGAAAAGTGAAAATATACTATTGTCTTCCCTTGAGCCCTGTGAAAAGTGAAAATGTACTACTTGTTTTAGAACGTAAATGAAGATTGGGGTTGGGAGGGATTTTGTACATCAAAAATTAATGCTTTTCAAAAATGTTAAAATTTTCTCCCTAAAAAAAATTAATACAATATTTTATTTAATAATCTAACTAATTAAATAATAATCTAAATATAATAGATGTATTTGACAAACTAACACCCATTTTTCTAATGGTTGTGTTTAAAGAATTTCTTCCATATTTGGTGTATTTATTTAAGATTACCTTTTTATGCAATGATTTTGTTGTTATTTTATATAGGTAGACATGTTGTACTTTTAGAATTTGAGCCTTGTGAAAAGAGAAAATATACTAGTTTTAGAAGGTAAATGAAGATTGGAGTTGGGATGGCTTTTGTACGTTAAAATTAATGCTGAACTTTTTCAAAAATGCTAAAATTTTCTCCCTAAAAAAAATACGATATTTTATTTAATAATCTAACTATCTAACTAATAATCTAAATACAATAGTTGTATTTGACAAACTAACAACCTTTTTTTTTAATGTAAAAAAATGGTTGTGTTTGAAAACATTTCTTCAATATTTGGTGTATTTATTTAAAATTGCATTTTTTATGCAATGATTTTGTTGTTAGTTTATAGAGGTAGACATGTTGTACTTTTAGAATTCATGCCATGTGAAAAGTGAAAATATACTACTTGTTTTAGAATGTAAATAAATACAATATTTTATTTAATAATCTAACTAACTAACTAATAAAATAAATACAATAGTTGTCTTTGACAAACTAGCACCCTTTTTTTTAATGGTTGTGTTTGAAAGCATGTATTCCATATTTGGTTTATTTATTTAAGATTACCTTTTATATGCAATGATTTTGTTGTACTTTTAGAATTTGCGCCCTTTGAAAAAGTGAAACTATACTACTTACTACTTGTTTTAGAACCTAAATGAAGATTGGAGTTGGGAGGGGTTTTGTACATAAAAATTAACTTTCAAAATGATAAAATTTTCTCCCTGAAAAATGGGGTAGCAAGCTAAGTGGGCTTGATTGCGGGAAAAAACTCCACAGTTAAGTGCGCTTGAGCCAGAGGAGTTCTGGGATGGGTGACCTCCTGGGAAGTCCTAGTTACTGGGTGCAAGCCCCGAAAGTGATGATTGATGCTATGTGATTCATTTCACTAGTTTCAATCCCACTTCTTCACCCCTATGAGCATCACCCGATGCAATGAGTGCTAAGTGAACTATTCAAAAATCATGAGAAATTAGTCAGTTACGACTACCTCTCATGGAAATGGTCATACGTGAATGACTTACTTAACGCAGCTGAATCCCAAAATGATATCTAATATAATGCACTGCGTAAACCCCCATACTTAAATTCAAAAAAAAAAAAAAAAAAGAGTCAAGGGATCTCTACTTGAATGGTTCATGAGGCACAATACTTGCTAAGGTTTTGCAAATGGGGTAGCAAGCTAAGTGGGCTTGATTGTGGGAAAAAACTCCACAGTTAAGCGTGCTTGAGCCAGAGGAGTTCTGGGATGGGTGACCTCCTGGGAATTCCTGGTTACCGGGTGCAAGCCTCGGAAGTGATGATTGATGCTATGTGATTCATTTCACTAGTTTCAATCCCACTTCTTCACCCCTGTGAGCATCACCCGATGCAATGAGTGCTAAGTGAACTATTCAAAAATCATGAGAAATTAGTCAATTACGACTACCTCTCATGGAAATGGTCATACGTGAATGACTTACTTAACGCAGCTGAATCCCAAAATGATATCTAATAAATACAATATTTTATTTAATAATCTAACTAACTAACTAATAATCTAAATACAATAGTTGTATTTGACAAACTAAGACCCTTTTTTTAATGGTTTTGTTTGAAAACATTTCTTCCATATTTGGTGTATTTATTTAAGATAACCTTTTTTATGCAATGATTTTGTTGTTAGTTTATAAAGGTAGACATGTTGTAATTTTAAAATTTGAAAAGGAAACATGCCTTATTAACTTGGTTGTACTAAAAACATTTAAGTGTTTGTGTATATTAGGTGGGTGTAAACAAGAGGGAGTATATGGTATGTGGATTTAATAGTTAAAAACAAATTTTAGTTTCTTAAAATTCATATGACAAGTTTGCAAGGATTAGGTTGCATACCCTTCTTTAGGTTAAATATATTCAAATTGTTGTGTGAATAGGGTTGTAAGACCCTATGTTTCCATATTTAGAATGGAGTCCTCTCCAAGTCACTCACATAGTTTAAGTTGTCATAAGAAAAGTCATTGTTTTTTCTTAAGATGTGAGCATTTCATTTTAAGTAGTGTGATAATGTGGTTTCAACGAGGCATTCAAAGATGGAATGGACACGCACATTTGGGATTCTAGTGTTATGTTTTTCTTGAGGCATGAGTGCACATCTAGGAAGACTTTAACACGGGTTGAAGAGGTGGAATAGTTAGAGAGGTTGGGGGGTTGTAGTCTCACTTATAGGTGTAGATAAGCAAGTTAAGCACCATGAAAAGTTGTGAAGAAAACTTAATACATTTGATGAGTTGCACAAAGGTAACTTGACAATGGTACTAAGTGAACATTCCTTGATCGAATTTGATACGCTCTCCTTGGCACTACCACTTTTCGAGACAAAGAAGAAATGTAAAATATATGTCCAACACACTAAAGATGTTGGCAAGGTTGTTGCCACATATATAGGTGGTTTTGTCTGTTGGAAAATACTGAGAGGGGGGGGGTGAATCAGTATTCTTTAGCAATTAGCACTTTTAAATCTTTTCAGAGCATTAGTTAATTTTCAATTAATATTAACTTTATGCAGTAATAACAGTAAATACAAGAACCCGGGAGGCACAAATATTTTAGGTGTAAAACACCCTCCAGTTCAAAACCACCAAACTCTTTTCTAATAAATTATTTAATCTTCAGCCCCAACTGAAATGAAAGCAACAATTTCCTAGAATTCTAGAAAAGCATTCTTCTCCAACTCCCACTAGATGAACGCTCCAATGCCCAAGATTATTCAGTAGTCAACTGAATGGATGCCCCAACACCCAATGAGCTACAACTAACCCTAGCACCACCCTATCACCCTGAAGTTTTCACAGGCTTGAACACATTGGCGACTTTATGAACCAACCTAGCACCACCCTACCAGCCTATAGAAGAATAAAAGAAGAGTGGACTCTCGTACCAGTGAATATGGTCCACTTTATAATGATATAGAATGATGTAGAAGAAGAAGACACACTAGACCATAACCCCAACTATAACACAACCACCTAATTATGATCCTAGACCTCCCAACACTGTCTCTTCAACTATTGGTAGATAGACACTTGTACAAATTTTACAATGATACTTTTACAATGACTCTATACAATGATACTTTTATAATGATTGTATGCAGTGCTTCCCACTTGAAGACTTCATGTGGTGAACTTCTTGTTGTTGTTTAGCACCTTGATTGTTGCCTTGTCATGCTACCTTTTCTCACTCTTTAGAACATTAGATTATGCATTGAGTCTTCTCTTGATGACTATATAATACCTACAAAAAGTCTTCAAAGAAATACCCATGACATCATAATAGCAAAACTTACCTCATCTTGTAGAACATATGTCAGTGCTAAACAAAAACAACAAATTAAAATACAAAGAAACTAATGTAATTAAGATATTAACATGCATATACAGAAGATACTTACCTGTAGCTTACCACTGTTGCATCATTTTGCTGCACCTTGCTCTTTGCTTCCCTAGAAAGTCTGGTCCTTTGCACCTCTTGATAGCACTTGATCTAGTTTCTCTCGCCTTCTAGGAGCACAATATTTAATCTGATGTATATCTAGGATTTCATATCCCCAATATGTGATCTTCAGTCTTGTAGTATTCTTCTGAATCTTATTTCCAATGTCATAGGTATGACCCGATTTGGACTCTTCAAGGTAAAGTTATGCCCAATCTCTCACAATGACCTAATTATGGACTAGTTCAGTAGAGTGAACTTGTACGACATGCCACGTGTCACTGTTTCCTCCTTCGTCTATGAAATTGTTACAAACAAGACTACAGTCCTTGCACTATCCACCATATTTTACATAATTCCAATCCTCTTCTTAGAGAGAGAGTTATGACGATTTTCCCAAGGTCACTTCTTTGAGATGAAATTTGGGATCCTGTAAAAACCCTTACTTCCACAGATCATATCTTCGAAAATATAGCGAACCAAGATCTACAATTTGGTCACGATGCTCATCAGGATTTCAAATCAAATGGATTTTCATTTCATAATCTAATACTTCGTATAAATGAAGTTATAGCGAAAATTTCATGATCACTTCATTTGGATGATATATAGATTTATTTTAATAGAGTTGAGAGGGGCTTCTATAGAGTATGTTGGAGGGATTTTAGGAGCTCAAAAAATTATTAATTAATGACTATTCAATGAAAAAAACCAATTATGAGTGCCATTCCACAACCCCATAGGGTTTTAGCCCACTAACTGGGGTTACTAACTTCAAACATGAATATATCTCAAACCGTGAAGAATTACTTGGCGTGCCATATATCAACGAAAACATCTTGACGAGTAGAATCTATTTAGAAGATCCTTGACTCAAAATAGAGTAAGTTGTCAAGTCAAAATTCCCTTGCAAGATCGGGGTATCCCCTTGTGCTTCTTGGGTTGACATCAATGACAACCTTAGATCATCTTTAGATCAACAATCTCCCCCATTGGCATTGATGAAAACACAAGTACTCCCCCTACAATTATGGCACCTCTTCCTACTGCCTTCTCTCCCCTTTCACATCAATGGCGAAGGGTAACTCCCCCTGACACACAACCATCCTGCGAACCTGTACACACTTCCACTCCCCCTTTATTTTCTGAATAAGGAAAATCTAATGAGAACTTTGGAGAATCCCAAGCTTCTAGCGAAGATATTCAAATGCTTCACAAGGTAAAGATTTAGTGAAGATATCAATGATTTTTTCTTTTGTACCAACATATTCAAGTTTGATATTCTTTTCAACGACTTGTTCTCTAACAAAATGATATTTTATCGAAATGTGTTTTTTTTTTATGCATGACAAGATTCTTGGAGATACTGATGGGACTAGTGTTATCAAAGAAGATGGGAATAGGCTCACTAAATTGTACTTGAAGATCTTGCAAAGTTTGTTTTCATCCAAAGGGCTTGAGTACAAAACACTGCCACTGCAATTTATTCTACTTCCATTTTAGATAACGAGATTGAGGTTTTCTTTTTGCTCAACCATGATACAAGACAACCACCTAGATAGAATGCTGCTCCACTAGTACTCTTATGATCATCAATGCTTCCCGCCCAATCTGCATCTATAAAGGCTTGAATAATGAGATTTTTGCCCTTGGGATACCACAAGACATATTCTGTTGTGCCATTTAGATATCGAAGAATTCTTTTGACGACAATAATATGTGATTCTTTTGGTGCTGCTTGGAATCTTGCTACTTGTCCAACTGCTTGTATAACATCTGGTCGGGAGGCTGTTACATATAGAAGACTACCAATCATATATCTATACAACCTATGATCCACATTCTTAGATGAGTCGTCTACGCTCAATTTGCAACCTATTACCATTGGACTAAGGATGGGTTTGCAATATTCCATTTTGAATTTCTTGAGCATTTCCTTGATGTACTTGGCTTGACATATAAATATTCCTTTCTCTTGCTGAGATATTTGAAGCCCTAAGAAGTATGTCAACTCACCAAGTAAAGACATCTCGAACTCACTTTTCATCTTTGTAGCAAAGTTCTTACTTAGTCGATCATCATTGCTACCAAAGATTATATCATCCACATATACCTCAATGATTGTTAAATTATCTTTATCTATTTGTACGTAAAGATTGCTATCAGCAGTACCTTTCTTGAACCCTTGTTGACGTAGATATCCATCAAGACGAGCATACCATGCTCTGGGAGCTTGCTTGAGACCATACAGAACCTTCTTTAACCTGCAAACATAGTCTTCTTTTTCTGATAGTAGAAAACCTTCAAGTTGTTCGATGTAAACTTCCTATTCTAATTCTCCATTTGGAAATGCTGATTTAACATCCATTTGGTAGACTTTAATTTTTATTTAACATGCATAAGCGAGAAACATCCGGATGGCTTCCATTCTGGAAACTGGTGCAAATGTTTTGTCGAAATCAATTCCTTCCACTTGTGCATATCCTTTGTATACTAATATTGTCTTGTTCCTGATAACCTGTAATCCTTCAACTATTTTTCTCCCCCTAAACCTTTAATGAAACTACCATCTTGTTCAAACTACCTTCCTGTAAATTGTAGACTTGTGCCATATACTGCTGCATAAACTCTTGTACAAACATTAAGGAGTCAATAAGCCGAATTGTTCAAAATAGTGAGTCACCTAATGGGCCATATTGACTTGAGTCATTATCTGAAGCAACTATTAATTCCTCATGACCTTTTTCTTTTACAAATCCTAAAAGCATAACTGCTGAAACCTTGTTATCTACTTTGTCTTCTTGTACCTGTTTCCTTTTCCAGACCTTCTTATTCCTACAATCTCGAGCCATGTGCCCATAGTTATGACACTTGAAGCATTCAATGTTGTCCATAGGTGATTCCATCTGATATCTGCAACCACGAGTGCTATGGCCATAGTTATGGCATTTGAAACATTCAATATTTGGCCCATCTAGCACGTATTCTCTTTTGACAAAATCATCGTGGAACCTGTCTCGTGATCCTACAAACTTGCTTCTAGGGTTTTGCAAATAATGATTGTACCTGTCAAAAACTTCACAATCCCTAGCCATATGTCCATATTTATCACATAAAAAGAAAATAACCATTAAATAAAATAACATACCGAGAATATTTTTCATTCTTCTTTGGAGGTGGTGTTGTAGTTTCTTGCGGTCCTTTGTTCTTTGGAGTTGCAACATTCTTCTTTGGCTTTTCACTTTGATCAACTTCCTTCTTAGAATCATCCTGTGAAGTTATGGAGAATGTACCTTCATCAATTGGAGCTTTACCATCTTTAATTGCCTTCATTTTTGCTTCTTCATCTATAATATCTTGTAAGTATTCTTTTTGTGACCCCTTGAGTTTGTTGATCTCATCACAAGTTGCATCAAGTTCTTCTTTATTTTGAGAAAGATCTTCTTGAACTCATATTTTCAAGATATTCCTTCTTTTTTTGCCTCCTCGACCTATAGTTTGAGAAGAGTGGTCTCCTCTACTTCTCTGTTGATAGCCTCTATCTATTCCTTCTACTTCTCATTTCAATCTTGAGCCTGTTTATTTCTATTGAAGATGTTTCTAATTCCTTTTTCTTTTGGTCAACGATGGATATGTATCTTTGATCATATTCCTCCCTTTCAATTTATGATTCCTGCATCTGTTGTGTGATCCTACTAATCTCTACAAATGTTGTGTCGAGTTCTTGTTGCTTCTATTGGACTTCTCCCTTGAGGTCTCATGTCGATGTATTATTGATTTCTTCCAACTTCTTTTGAAATGACTCTTCAATACATTTGTGTTCTTCAACTTCAATTTTGAGACCTTAAACTTGTTTTTCAAGAGCATTGGAATGGATCTTCTCAGCCTTGAGTTATTTTATAAGCTTGATTGGCTCCTTAGAAAATTCTTCTATGGTCAACCCTTCTTCATCATACTCAGAACGATCCGAGTTTCTAATAACATCTTGACTTGATTTCTTTGTTGAATAGAGATTATGAAGATTTTCCCAAAGAGCTTTCATTGTTGAACATTGAAAAACTTTTGTTTTCACAGAATTTGGAAAAACATTCAAAATCACATTCATGGCCTTTGAATTATACCTTTGAGCTTCATCGGTAGATGTGTCTCCAGAAACAATTGATTCCCATACTCCATGTGCCTACAAAGACACTTCCTTCCCAGATTCCCATATCTAGTAATTATCTGCATCAAAATCAGGGTTTGGTACACAATACTCACTTTCTTGAAATTTTGTTGTACCTATACCTTCCTTTGAAATCCTTGTAACCCTCCTCTTTGACTTTCCCATCTCTATACTTTGAACACTGACTTCCAGCAGTTAAGCTATTATTGAAGGAACCAAGCTCTGATACCAATTGTTGGAAAATACTAGGGGGGGGGGGGGTGGTGAATTAGTATTCCTTAGCAATTAGAACTTTTAAATCTTTTCAGAGCATTAGTTAATATTCAATTATTATTAACGTTTATGTAGTAATAACAGTAAATAAAATAACCTAGGAGGCACAAATATTTTAGGTGGAAAACCCCCTCTGGGTCAAAAACCACCAAATGCTTTTCTAATAAATTCTTTAATCTTCAACCCCAATTGAAATGAAAGAAACAACTTTCTAGAATTCTAGAAAAGAATTCTTCTCCATCTCCCACTGGATGGATGCTCCAACGCCCAAGATTATTCAGTAGTCAACTGAACGGATGCCCCAACACCCAATGAGCTACAACTCACCCTAGCACCACCCTACCATCCTGAAGTTTTCACATGCTTGAACCTGTTGATGACTTCATGCACCAACCTAGCACCACCCTACCAACCTATATAAGAATAAAAGAAGAATGGACTCCCGTACCAGGGAAAATGGTCCACTTTAAAATGATATAGAATGATGTAGAAGAAGAAGACACACTAGACCATAACCCCAACTATAACACAACCACCTAATGATGATCCTAGACCTCCCGACACTACCTCTTCAACTCTTGGCAGATAGACACTTGTGTAACTTTTACAATGATTCTTTTACAATGACTCTGTACAATGATACGTTTACAATGATTGTATGCAGTGCTTCCCACTTGAAGACTTCATGTGGTGAACTTCTTGCTATTGTTCTGCACCTTGATTATTGCTCTTGTCATGCTACCATTTCTCACTCTTCAGAACATTAGATTATGCATTGAATATTCTCTTGATGAATATATAATACTTGCAAAAAATCTTCTAAGAAATACCCATGACATGATAATAGCATAACTTACCTCATCCTGCAGAACATATGTCAGTGCTGAAAAAAAACAACAAATTAGAATACAGAGAAACTAATACAATTAAGAGATGAACATGCATATACAGAAGATACTTACCTGTAGCTTACCTCTGCTGCATCATTTTGCTGCAACTTGCTCTTTGCTACCCTAGAAAGTCTGGTCCTTTGTACCCCTTAACAACACTTGATCTAGTTTTTCTTGCCTTCTAGGAGAACGATATTTAATCTGATGTATCTCTGTGTGTTTCTAGGAAAACTAGTGTCTTTTCGATCTACTAGTCCCACTAGGATTGGTAGCTATCCTAGAAACAAACAATCAAAGTAATTTGTGATTTCCTTTATGTATGATAGATAAGAGAGGAGCAAAGAGACCAACTTTGATCTTTCGCTTGAATCCTTGCTTGATTCCTCTCTCCCTTGATAGAGCTTGCACCTCTTCTCCTACTTATCCCGCTCAATGAATACCTGTAGAGACAAAGTAACAAAACACCATCAAAGCATCTCAATCTATTATATCATAAACAATGCAGAATAAGAAATACATTGATCATACAATGGCATTCAAAAACAACAACATTCATAAATTCACGATTGTATGGAGGAAAACTCAAAGAACTTTATTAATAGTAGAAGGGAGAATTACAACCCAACTGTTTGATCCAGCATCATCCTCCCAGCATGAAAGCCCTCTTCACCTCATGAAAAGCAAGATCACCCAACAATACAATGCTCTTTCTCAAAGATAAACTATCAGCACTTCCTTACAAATTACAAAATTCCAGCCTCTAGATCTCTCAGATGAGGGATACATTTATAGATGTCTGTAAGGGTGTGAGTCATCTCTGGGTTTTTTATTAGTGTCATTCCACTTGTTTTTCTTGGTTCCACTTGGAGATTTCTTGGATCTCTTACTCATCCCTGGTCGAATTCAGAGAGGCAAGTGTCATAGGAGAAGTTTCTGGAAGATTCCATGAGCATACACTTAGCAAACTATCTCGGACATTTTTCCATCCTTTCCCATCAAACCCTACAGAAGGCCTCTTCAGTATGCATTGCACCTAGCTAGTGTAGAAGTCAATATGCATCACACCTTGACAGTGGGGCAGTCAGTATGGTCTAGTTTTGGCCAGTTCTGAGTAGTTTTTCAAGTGGAACTTTTGGGGAATGATGTAATCAATTGACCATGATCCTTTAGGGGTTAAAGAGCCCTTGGTTTATCAACATATAAGATTGGGTTTTCAGTGCCCAAATATGTCTATAACAGTTGCCCCCTAAAGCATGAAGTCGTAAATATTTTGATGTCGGGGAAAATGCTTTATCATGAGGATCCGAGGTATTCGAACAGGAAGGTGACCTATATAAGATACAATACAATACATCATCATCATATTATTTAAATGATCTAGCTGAGGTGGGCATTCCCATGCTCAGCTTTATAAATTCATTTTCATGTACATAGGACAGACAATCGTCTGTTGTTGCAGACTGGTGATTCTTCACATGAAGAGTCATCTTCCCTGGCTTAGATGACTATCTGTGCAGCTTTTGTGTACATTTGATGTCTTTATGTTCCTGAATACATCGCAGCCCAGATGGATGAAACTAGATCCGGGGTCTTCAAAACTCATTCAATCTTCACTCGATGTACAAGTCGATCCATGTGAAAAGATGTTCTGAAGTCGAACATGGAAAGACATCGCCTGATTACCAGCCAATAATGTAAGCTATTAACAGGTGCGAGAGGAATCATCGATAATGATAATGACTCTCAAGGTACTACAGTACAGTTCACGTGGTGTGACTATATGATTTGATGTCAAACGCCACACAAAATCTTTCGTTGAAGGCCATTGATGTAAACCTGTTGCCAGAAGTGAGAAACTTGCCATTGAGGCATGTAAGCTTCAAAGTACTGAAAGGGTTGTTTCTAAGTCAACTTCTTGGATAATGAGCTGATATCGATAGGAAGTGACCCATCGTAGGAGGGCCTTAATGTATCCCACATCTATGACATGAAACATAGCAAATGATTTTCTGGAGGTGAAAACGATCTGATGATACAAGGTTCAGGAATGGCGGTCATGAAAAGTAGAGGGTGAAGGTATTGTAGTGGATAAGGCATTGGCTAGATGGTGAATTCTCTGAATGACTTCTCTTGAACATATCAGTGACACTGAGATGGATTGGTAGCATTAACCCCAAAAGATGGACGGTATGGAGGACCAATGGTGATATGACCGGTGAACGGAATAACCCAACCTGACTCAATCATGGTGATGGAGTGAAAGTGTCATGTTCAAGAGCGACCCGCTACCATAAAATTCTTCAAGTTTTCTTCCCTTTTCTCCAGTCATTTCTAACCAGTACCTCTTTATTTTTGTCAATATTGAGGATGATAGCATACTCTTGTTCTATAATTTTCCCTTCGGGAAAACCTGTCGCTATGTTTTACCGAGCCTAGTGACAGTGAAACTCATTCTTGTATGAGTGGAAAAGTTTTTCTCTATTGTTTTAATGAGTTTAATGACAAAGAAAACTCGGTCCTTTTCATATTTACAGAGTTTGAAAATGGACAAAAAGAGAACTCCAGTAGTTCTTTTTCGTAGCATAATCCCTTAAGTCTGAAAAAGATTAAAATAATACAAAAGGGATGACTTTTTCGATCACTTTAGCGAGATGAAAAAGACAAGCGCTCGAACTTTTTCATGAGATAATCCCTCAGGTCTGAAAAATATTAAAATATATAGGAGGGATGGCACTTCCCCTTACTTTAATGAGCTGTAAAGGCCATTAGCTCGACAATCTTTTCATATTTAATGAGTCTGAAAAGAGTTTAAAGGGGACTCGTTTTTGAGGAATGAGTGGCGTTTAGGATAGCAACTGGTTCCGGGTGAGCTTGGAACTTCTCAAAACATGGTGATGTGAAGAGGGTGGCTAACAGGACCACTCGTCGCAACTGTTCCTCAAAAAGGTAAACAATCAAGTGGAAGCATATGATCGGCCAAAATAATGGAGGTGATGGCAGGAACACAACCAAGGCTCAAAAGGCTGATAGCAGGGCAATCACAAACGTTATTTACCGAGGGTGGATATATTTTTTAACAAGCTTGAACCACGAGAAATTATGCTCAGTGGTAGGTTTATCTTTTAATGAGCTTGAACCATGTGATAACATTGCTCATTGGTAGGTTTATTTTTTGACTAGCTTGAACCATATGATAACATTGCTCATTGGTAGGTTTATTTTTTAACGAGCTTGAACCATACGATAACATTGGTCATTTGAGTGCGGGTTTATTTTTTAGCGACGAGCTCAAACCTTGCAGAAATTATGCTCAGTAGCCTTTTCATGTAGGCTAGCAATGACCAAACTACAAAGCTAGAGGAACTATTAAAGGTAAAGAACTGCTGAGATTAGGTTGGATGGTTTCATCAACTTGTTTAGACAAAACCCTTCCTTTGCTTCACCTGCAAACAGACGAAGGTGAATGGTGTGTCAGGCCAATCACCTGACCTTAGGAGTTAAAAAATAAAAAGCTAAAAAGTCTAAAAAGCTAAAAATGAAATTGGTCGTTTTTTGCTTGCATAAAAAGGTTTGCATGCCCCCAGGCATTGAGAAAAGGAGAGTCTCTAGTAACCATATGGGAACCACTGTAGTTAACTAGGATGGTTTTATCAACTTGTTTAGACAAAACATTTCCTTGGCTTTGTCTGCCAATTAGACAAAGGTGGGTGGTGTGTTAGACCAATCACTTAATTTACAGGGGAATTCATATGGTAGGATGGTTGCATCCACAGAATAGACAAAACACTTCCTTGGCTTCGTCCACAGTGTAGGAAAAAGTGAATGGCATTCCGGACCAATCACAAAACCTCCAGGGAAACCTATTTTTTTTTTAGCTGGGTTCGCCTGCCAAATGGACAAGGGTGCATGCCCCCTAAGCTTCGTTACATTCACCGGACTACTCGTGGTAATTAGGTGGATGGAATGAAGGTTGAAGAGTCATACTAGACTCAAAGAGACCATTTAGGAACGATGTTTTGTTTGGCACTGTGTTTGAACCGGGAAATGAAAGCTGGTCAATAAGCTGGACAATTTTGCCTTCATGCGGGAAACACATTACTCGAAAGAGTGTGTAAACAATAGATTCCATGCTATAAACATAGTCACGTCCAAGGAGTAGATTGTAATCTAACAGTCCGTGGACCACCATCACGTTCAAGTGAACGGTTTTCCTTCTCAAAGTTATTGGCAACTTAGGAAGGATCCCTAACGGTCAATTGGTTCCTTTGTTAAAGCCTGATAAATTTTGTTTACCAGGCGAACCAAGTGCTTTACAAGAAGTTGAGGAAAGGATACTCACTGAAGCCCCTTCATCTATGATTGTTCCAGACATGATCATTTTGTAAACTTATACTATGATCCGAAATGGTATGTTATAAGGAAGGCAAGATCTTGCTAGTCGATTCCAATCAAAGGAAGAGATTAAAATTCTTGGAGGGGTTACCAAATAAATGGGTGAAATAACCCCTTGAGCAGTGCGAACTGGGGGATTCTCTTCCAGTTGTGAAGTAACAGGTGGATTGCCCCCAAGTTCATCGGCTCTGAATTGACAAAAAGAATTTGAACAGTATCGTTCTCACTCTCTTTGGGAATGATATCATCTAAAGGTGGATCTTCTGAAGGCAAGACTGGGTCAACTACCATCTTGACTTGTTGATTTGGTTTGGTGTGGACTCAGAAGATTTACTTTCAACGATAGGTTTTTCAACCAACGGTTTAGTTAAGTCAGTCGGATTTTCAGCTAGTAAAGGACTAGAGGAAAGTTTCTTGTATCCAGGTGGAAATCGCTGCGGTGAAGTAGGATGGTTATGCAAGACTCTTTTGGCCTCATCCAAGAAAGGGCAACGGGGAAGATGATGGTCTCCTTCACATAATCCACATGGAGCTCTGACCTTTCCAAGAATTTCATTTTTACTAGTTGATGGTGTGTTGTCAACATGATCACCAGAGGTTGATGACACCGGATGGTGCGAACGAGGAGACCATTCTCTCAAGATCTGCAGAATGCAAGGACAATCTCGATGAAAATGTGTTATAGACATTTTTGTGCCTTACAGCATGAAGCATGAAATGTCAATAATCTAAGGGATCCAAAGTCCCTAAACATGTTGTTCCTACCCCTAGAGGAACAAGGTCAGCAAACCACTGCACTAAATATCAGTTCTCCACCTGAAACACTCAAAAACAAGCTAATTCTGGATCATGTCAACTGCTCCACTGAGTATCTGCGCTGAATGTCAACTGCTCCACTCTGTACCTGCGCTGAATGTCAAAATCAATGAAGGCTACCTGCGCTGGGCGAGTTTGGCCAAGTGGCACAGTCATTCCTCAATGTGTCAAATGCCCAGGAAGCTTCCAAAATGACACTTGGATCAGGGAATTCGCCTTGTGATGAGTAAGAGGGTCTAGATCTCCAAGTGGAAGCAAGAACCTCCAAGTGGACTCAAGAACTGAAGAATAACTGAAGTGGGAGAGGACACTAGTCAGCTCCATGCCAAGCTCAAGCTGACTCATCCTTTCTCCAAAACTCCTATATATAGAGCTCTCTCAAGAGGTCTAGCAGGCTGGAATCTGGTGAATGTAAGGAAGTGTTGTTGGTTTGTGCATAGAACTACTAGGTGATTTGCTTGAAGGAGGTGAAGAGGAGATTTCTTTCTACTGGGAGGTGTTGCTGGATTGGGCCTCTTATGGTTGTAACACTCTCAGAACTTTACTTCTTCCATTAATAAAGCATTTGAGGTTCTTCTATATGCATGTGTCTCTGTGGCGTATTGATGCTTGTATATTTGATTTATTCTAATCCTTGAATCAATTATGGATGTATGCTTCTTGTAGTTTCCCTTTCTTGTGCTTTTGCAGGATCTTTGTGTAGCTGGGCTAGTGAAAGAGCAAGGAGCTGGGAGCAGGCAACAAAGAGGGAAGATTGGATCAATCATTAGCGGAAGATAACGGTTAGTGGATCCCTTTCTCCTCTCTCTTACATCTCATAAAGAAGTAATCTTGAATAGCTTTGCATTCGGTTGTTGCTGAGGTACTATCACCCTTAGAGTGGGATAGGGTCATTCTGTATTGGATACTTTTCCCAACAACAAATTGGCGACTCCGCTGGGGATCGTATCTTGTTGATTGTTTGTGTTTTTTGCTATTCATTTCATAAACAAAGGGAGTACCGAATCGAACTGCATTTGGATCTTTCAAATGCAAAGTAGAGGGCAGCTACTCTAGCTCAGTTTCTGGGCAAGTTTATGATTTGAAGAGCTGATCCACAAGGAATCTAAATAGCTCTTAGTGATAGCTTTTCATCCTCCTTTTCATCCCTTAGTGTGTACTTGACTGATAGCTTCTGATTTGGCCAAAAACTGTGAATTTTTGAGCAATCTGTGACCCGGAAACCAAGAGAAACGAAAGTTTCGTTCTTCAGTGCAGGCTGTGTGAAGGTTGTCTGCATTTCAGCGTAGTTCCCGAAGGGGCTACCTGCGCTGAAGGTCAAACTGCCTGTGTACCACCTGCGCTGGACCAGTCTTGCCTTGTGCTACTGGGGTTTCCTGCTGTTTCTTGCCCTGTTTTCACTCTTGTTTTTGCTGCCTGTTACCAGTCAATGTGCCTATCTGAAACCAACTTTCCTTGCCACTATTCCACCTCGGTTGTATAAAGAAACTGTGTTTGTTCTTTGTGTATTTCTTGTATCATTTACAGTTTCCCATAACGAAAGTGAACTAGTCTTGCTGTGGCCTCTTAGATCTAGACCTGTGATTAAGTGTCGTTTTGATCTTAAGAGTTAGTTTGTTTGCTGTTCATGGCTGATTGAGCTTTTGCTTTCGTCATATGGTTTGAATTTATATATTTCTAGTGTCGAAACAAGTAAATCTTAAGGTGTCTTTTGATTTTGGACAAGCTTGTTTGCTTTCACTTGAAATTGAATTCAAAGTTATACAACAGCTTTCTTTTTGTGTCGCACAAACATTAAGAAAGAGAAAAGAAATACTTGCATTGTGCATGTGCATTATGACAGTTTGCATGTTGATTTAGGAAAAATGCATTAGTGTGTGCTCTATGATCTGTGTGAAAAGATGTTATCTTTCTTTTCCCTCAGTAGTTAAGATTTTCAAAGTTGAAAGATTAAAAAGCTTGCTTATCATCTTAGACTGCATTTAGGAGTGTTACTATACATCTCGTGGTGATCCATAAAGGAAAACTGCTAAACAAGATCAACCTTAAAATAAATTGAATTTACATAACAACGCATTGAAACATAACGCAAACACATAGAGGTCTAAGCTAGAGACGTGTTCCGCCGTCGTTAAATGTGATATCTTAGCGTTGAGTGGTTGGGTGATTCCTCCACGGTGAAGCGATAAGTATCAATACGGACTTGTGCTCCCACATACCGTCGCGTATATATTAGGAGACCCCTATAGGAATAAAGCCTTTATCCATAGGAAACCGTGTCGGCCGCCCTACTGATCGCAATGCAGTGAACACAGCATTCACGAAGATCGACCACTCGTACCGTAAAAAATATTCTGTGGTTTTGCGAAAAGTTTGGCACACCCTCTGCCTAGAACTCCAGAGCAGTTTCTTTTGGCCTTTTTCAAACTCTATAACTGAAAAAGTCCATCCGAGCATTTGTCACTTCGGGCTCGTTAAAACATCGAAGGAGACTAGAGTCATCTTTAGCTTTTTCTCGACTCTTAAAAAGTGAAAAATCAAGTTGTGTCTAAAGCGTCGTTATAAAATTTATTTTAAACGGAACATAATCACCTCCTATTCCCGCATTGATCTTAGGTTGAGAACATGGAACGCCCCAACCAAGGAATTCCACATGATGGAAATCCTAGTCCATTCTCCTCTTGGGGAGAAGTTGGTGCGCCCCACATGGCCACATTGTCGCTTCCAGGACTGACAATTGGCCTGCCTATTTGGCTATTCTCAACTAATGTAGTTCAGACCACCATGGTTCCTGAACAGTCGAGTCAACAGTTAGATGAGTCTAGAGCTGCCCACCAGCCTTCAACTTCCTATAACTCTTCCTCCAATCCTTCATCTTCGCAAGGTAGAGCCGGCAAAAGCCAAGCTCCCATGAAGAAGAAGGAGAAGAAGGAGAGAGAGAAGAAGAAGAAGGAGCCTAAGGCGACTGGGGGCAAGCAAAAGACATCTGACAAAAATCCACACACAGCACAGACCGGGCCTAAATCGCCATGTGTCATATGTAGAGGAGACCACTTCCATAGATATTGTCCCTGTATTCCCCGGATACTAAGGGACTGGTCCCCTCGGTTGCACAATTCGGGAGCATCAACCTCTGATAGCCATGTTGAATGCTTACCGTCAACCAGCGAAAGTGAAGGTTCAAGACAAAGAGGGGGAATAAGATCCCCCTGCAAACTGTGTAAAGGTGATCACACCATCCACCGTTGTCCCTTCTTAGACGAAGAGAAGAGAGTTTTGGAAGATCGTCCGGTTTCACCGTTGAGACTTCCTCCTGGATACAAAAAACTCGTGCCAAGTCCTTCGTTGGTTGAAAATACAGCTGGCCCGCTCAAGTGGTCAGCTGAAGCGTCAGTCATTGAAAATGAACCTACTGAATCCGGACTAGACGAAAGTCTAAAGGTCGATACGGCAGTTGACCCGGTTCCGCCTTCAGAGGTTTCATCTTCAAATGACACCGTCATTAAAGATTCATCTTCAAATGACACCGTCACTGAAGAGAATAAGGATGACACCATCCAGATTCTTTTCATCAACACAGATTCTGATGAGCATCAAGGCAATGCGCCCATTCCTTTATCGCAGGAAGGAACATCGTCAGGGTCGTATCCGGCCGTGTATTCGGTCCCACCGCCAAGCAACCTGGTTGTGTCCTTTGATTGGAACCAACTAGGCAGACCCCGGTTACCAGCCAGTGTACCATTCAGAATCATAGTCCAAATTTATAGAATGGTAATGGCTGGAACTATCATTGATGAAGGGGCATCTGTGAGTATCCTTTCCTCTATTGCTTGGAAAGCACTGGGTTCCCCGACGCTTTTGCCTGAGATGAGAAATCTCTCGGGTTTTGATAAAGGAACCAGTCGACCGTTAGGGATCCTCCCCAATGTGCCTGTTACATTGAAAGGGAAGACCGTTCAAATGAACGTGATGGTCGTTTAAGGACCCTTGGATTATAACCTACTCCTTGGACGAGACTATATATATTGCATGAGAGCTATAGTCTCCTCACTCTTTAGAGTAATGTGTTTTCCACACGAAGGAAGAATGGTCAAGCTCGTAGACCAACTTTCATTTCCAGGATCACGCATCGCAAATAGTCAAATACCAACCCTGAATGGTCTATTCACCCAAGAAATGTCTCCCCCCCCAGTCCTCCTTCCTGATGAGTGCGAGTGATTCAGAAAGATGGGACTGGAACCCAGGGGGCATGCATCCTGGTCTGCTTCGGGCAGAGGAAACCTTGGGTATAAAGTAGAATTTCCGCGAAGGAATATGACTAGTCCGTACCCCGTCCGTGGAAGGAAGAGGGGTTGTTCTAGAACAGGATTCTTTTGATAAGGTTACTTGTCTGACAAAGGTCATTCAACATTGTCTACTTCGGTAGACAGTGCCGAGGAAGTGTTTTCGCTTGATGGTGTTAACAAAACAATCTTTGGGTAACCAGGAAGAGGCAAGCCTCACCCTTTAAAACAAATGTTTTATCGGATAAGTAGGGGCAGCCTTGAAATTGTACTTTATACCTGGGGGCATGCAAACCTTTTGGAGTGCAAGCTAGGGGCGGTTATTTATCTGTTTTTGGGATTAGCCGTTTCCGAACTTGCGTAAAGAAAGGATGAGAGGGAGCATAGCTTATGTGAGGTGCAAGCTCTATAAAAATTGGAATCTTGCAGGAGACATTTCTTATCTTATGACTGGTATATCGAGCAGTTTTAGCATAAAGTTCATGCTCGTTAAAAAAAAATAAACGCGAGATCGAGCAGTTTTACCGTGGAATTTATGCTCGTTAAAAATAGAAAAGCGTGAGCAAGAGTTTCCTCCAGAGTTTAAGCTCATTAAAAAATGAACCTATTCCGGTAAATAACCATTGTGATCGTAAATTTATTAGCCATAAAAAGCCTTGGTCGTGTTTGCACTTGCCACCTCCATTCCATTTGGCCGATCGTTCACCCCCATATGATTGTTTACCCATTTTGAGGAACAGCTGCGAAGAGTGATTTCACTTAGCCATCCTTGTGACACTGCCGTGATTGGAAAATTCCAACCTGTACCTGGAATCTGCTGCTATCCCTGTTTATCACTCGTTCCTCAAAAGACGAGTCTTCTTTGAGCTCTTTTCTTCTGACTCGTAAAATATGAAAAGTTTGCCGAGTTTTGGCCTTCCAGCTCGTTAAAGTGACCGGAAGAGCTATCCCTCCTCTAGATTTTAATCTTTTTGGACCTGAGGGATTATTGCACAAAAAGGTCGAGCGCTTGTTTTATTCGGCTCGTTAAAGTCATCGAAAACTCATCCCTTCTGTATTGTTTTATACTTTTTCGGACTTAAGGGATTAGATGACGAAAAAGAAATTTTGGAGTTAACTTTTTGTACCTTTTCAGACTCTCTAAAAATGAAAAGGACCGAGTTTTCCTTGTCGTTAGACTCGTTAAAATGATTAAATAGTGACAAACTTGTCTTTAGACGAGAACGAGTTTCCCTATCGCTAGGCTCGTTAAAACATAGCGATGGGCTTGCCCGAAGGCCAGGTTATAGAACAAGCATATGTTATCCTCCTCAAGCTTGACAAAAATAAAGAGGTACTGGTCAGAAATGACTGGGGAAAAATTGGGAGAACCTCAAAGCTTTAATGGTAGCAAGTCGCTCTTGAACATGACACTTTGTCCTCCGTATCACATCGGGTTGGGTTGTTTCATTCACTGGTCTCATCACCATGGTCCTCGCCAAACCATCCACATTTGGGGTAATGCTACCGATCCATCACATCAGTGTCATTATATGTTCAAGAGATGTTGTTCAGAAAGAGTCAACTGTGTCCCATCCACTGCCATACATTATCCTTCATCCACCCATGATCGCCACCCTGAATCATATTTCACAGATTGTTTTCACCTCCACTAAAATCATTAGCTCCGTTCCGTGTCACTGATGTGGGATTCATTAAGGCCCTTCTTTGACGGATCGCTTCTTGTCGACTTCAGCTCATTATCCAAGAAGTTGATCTACGAACAACCCCCCCAGTACTTTGAAGCTTGCATGCCTCAATGGCAAGTTTCTCACTTCCGGCGACAGGTATACATTAATGACCTTCGACCAGAAGATTTTGCGTGGTGTTCGACGCCAAGTCCTTTATTCACACCACGTGAATTGTACTGCAGTACCTTGAGGGTCATTGTCATTATTGGTGATTCCTCTCGCGCTTGTTAACGGTTTACATTATTGACCGGTAATCAAGCGATGTCTTTCCATGTTCGACTTCAACGCAATTCTCACATGGATCGACTTGTACTTAGAGTGAAGATCGAACGAGTTTGAAGACCCCGGATCTAGTTTCATCCATCCGGGCTGCGATATATATTCAGGAAATATAAAGACATTTGATATGTACATTATTACAGCAGATGATCATCCTGCTCAAAGGATGATAATTTCAGCAGAGAATTATCAGTCTACCATCAGACGGTCGTCTGTTATATGTACCAAAATGATTTTATAAAGCTGAGCATGGGAATGCCCGCCTCAGCTAGATCATGAAAGCAGAATGAAAAATAATGTATTGTATTGTATTTATTACAGATCACCTCTCAGCGATTGAATGAACTTCGGATCCTCCTGATAAAGCATTTCACCCGATAAACGACCTCATACTTTAGGGGCAACTGTTATAGACATTTTTGTGCCTTACAGCATGAAGCATGAAATGTCAATAATCTAAGGGATCCAAAGTCCCTAAACATGTTGTTCCTACCCCTAGAGGAACAAGGTCAGCAAACCACTGCACTAAATATCAGTTCTCCACCTGAAAACACTAAAAAACAAGCTAATTTTGGATCATGTCAACTGCTCCACTGAGCATCTGCACTGAATGTCAACTGCTCCACTCTGTACCTACGCTGAATGTCAAAAGCAATGAAGGCTACCTGTGTTGGGCGAGTTTGGCCAAGTGGCACAGTCATTCCTCAATGTGTCAAATGCCCAGGAAGCTTCCAAAATGACACTTGGATCAGGGAATTCGCCTTGTGATGAGTAAGAGGGTCTAGATCTCCAAGTGGAAGCAAGAACCTCCAAGTGGACTCAAGAACTGAAGAATAACTGAAGCGGGAGAGGACACTAGTCAGCTCCATGCCAAGCTCAAGCTGACTCATCCTTTCTCCAAAACTCCTATATATAGATCTCTCTCAAGAGGTCTAGCAGGCTGGAATTTGGTGAATGTAAGGAAGTGCTGTTGGTTTGTGCATAGAACTATTGGGTGATTTGCTTGAAGGAGGTGAAGAGGAGATTTCTTTCTGCTGGGAGGTGTTGTTGGATTGGGCCTCTTATGGTTGTAACACTCTCAGAACTTTACTTCTTCCATTAATAAAGCATTTGAGGTTCTTCTATATGCATGTGTCTCTGTGGCGTATTGATGCTTGTATATTTGATTTATTCTAATCCTTGAATCAATTATGGATGTATGCTTCTTGTAGTTTCCCTTTCTTGTGCTTTTGCAGGATCTTTGTGTAGCTGGGCCAGTGAAAGAGCAAGGAGCTGGGAGCAGGCAGCAAAGAGGGAAGATTGGATCAATCATTAGCGGAAGATAACGGTTAGTGGATCCCTTTCTCCTCTCTCTTACATCTCATAAAGAAGTAATCTTGAATAGTTTTGCATTCGGTTGTTGCTGAGGTACTATCACCCTTAGAGTGGGATAGGGTCATTCCGTATTGGATACTTTTCCCAACAACAAAATGGTTTTCACCGCAAATTAGACAAGGATATTTTGGAGATTTAGTGTGCGGTTTTTCACCAGATGATTCATGGTTGCCCCCTTGTTTAACTACCTTCTTCTTTTTCTTCTCCTTTCCTTTCTTCTTCTTCTCAGGCACTTGGTTACTAGCATCACTATTTTCACCAAGCAAAGATGAAGAAGGGGAGGGAGAAAAAATGAAGAGGAAGGTGAAGGGTCAACTTCAGTATCAACTGGATGTTGATTTGATTGCTAGAATAACGTTATTTTGAACCACAGAGGTTGAGAATAGCCACACTGACAAGCCAATAGTTAGACCTGGCAGAGACAATGTGGCCATATGAGGTGCACCAATATTTCCCCAAGATGTAAAAGGGCTAGGTATCCCCTCAAGAGGGATTCCATGATTGGTAGACTCCATTAACTTAACCTAAGATCAATGAAGGAACAGGGATGTTACTCCGAATTTAAATAAATTTTAATGATGCTTTGACACAAATTTTCTTTTTCAATTTTAAAGAGTCGATAAAATGCTAAAGATGACCTAGTCCCCTTCTATTTTTAATGAGCCTGAAGTGACAAGTGCTCAGATGGACCTTTTCTTTTAAGGAGTCAAAAAGGAACGAAAGTGACTACTCTGGAGATCTAGACAGAGGGATTACCAAACCAATTGCAAAACTGCAAAATACACCTTGGTGATAAATTAAAGAGAAATTACCAAGGACTTATGTACGGTAGTCAATCTTCCCGAATGTTGTGTTCAATGCATTGCGATCGATAGGGAGGCAGACATGGCTTCCTATGGATAAACGATATAAGCCTATTGTGGTATCCCAATATATACTCGACGGTACGGGGAGCACAATTCCGTGCTAGCACTTGTCATATCAAAGAGGAGCAATCACCCAACCTTTGATGAAAATGATAGTTACTAGATTTTATGATGCCAGAAAACGTCTTTAGCCTAGACCTCTAGATGTGTTGCGTTAGGTTCCAAAGTGTTGTTAAGTTCATTGAAATTTATTTTAGAGTTGATCTTGCTTAGAATTTTTCCTTTCAAGGTTCACCATGTGATGTATATGTAAAATTCCTAAATATGCAATCTAAAATGATAATCAATCATTGTTTATTTTTTCTTAGCAATGAAAATCCTATCTACTAAGGAAAGAAGATTACGATTCTTTCAAATAGAGAGCAAAGAGCACACACTAAATGCACTTTTCCTAAATCATTTTTCGCACACAGTCTAAATGCAAATGCAAATGCATGTATTTTTTTTTCGTTCCCTTAATGTGAGAAATGCCAAAAAGGAAAACTGAGTATAGATTTGAAATATTTTCTTCAAAGCGACATTTTGACGATTTCTTTTTCAAAATGAAAGGAAGACTTAAACGACATTTTTTAATTTTGAATAGAAAATGCTTTCGACACTTCAAATACCAACAAATCAAATCAAATACATGACAAAAATCTCAATCGACTATCTAGAGTAGGAAGACTTTATGTCACTCTTCTTTTAGACACAAAACAACAGTTACGATACATTTTGCACCAAAACGATAGATCGATTTACACAACTTTTTGACTAAGGATTGCAAATTATGGAAAAACAAATAAAAACATTTACTAATCCTAACCAATGGAGGCTGAACTATGTAAAGGAAGGAGGCTTCAACAAAGAGATGATGATCATAAGCAGCAAAACAACTGAATAGAGCTGAAAACAAGGAGAAAAAACCAAAATTTCAAAGAGAGAAATAGTATTACTCAGTCATCGCACTTGTGCTTCACAAAAATAGGGATTCATCTCACCTACTAGACATAGGAGGTGTGATGCATACTGGCTTCCAGTGATAGACAATGTGATGGGTCAGGGAACGAAACTGAGGTGAGTTTTTGCTCAAATTTGCAGCTGAGTTCAGTGATTTAGGCTGAGCTTTGAACAGTAAAGAACAAAGTACAGGGGTATGATCTTGGGAGGTTATTGAGCTACCAACAGGGCATATAGAATGTTTTTAAGTTAGATGTTTAGATCATAAACTAAACCGGATATTGACTGAAGCAGCATTCATCTACTTTGCAATTGCATAGCAAGAGCGGTTTGAAGGCTATCTTGCTAATTTCAGGCCCCGTCTATAGTTTATAAAACAAATAATCAGCAGCAAAAAAACAAACTATTCATTCCCCAGTGGAGTCGCCATTTTGTTTCCGAGAAAACTAATGTCTTTTTGATCTGCTAGTCCCACTAGGATTGATAGCTATCCTAGAAACAAACAATCAAAGTAATTTGTGATTTCCTTTATGTGTGATAGATAAGAGAGGAGCAAAGAGACCAACTTGGAACTTCTACTTGACTCCTTGCTTGATTCCTCTCTCCCTTGATAGAGCTTGCACCTCTTCTCCTACTTAGCTCACTCAATGAATACCTGTAGAGACAAAGTTACAAAACACCATCAAAGCATCTCGATCTATTATATCATAAACATTACAGAATCAGAAATACATTGATCATACAATGGCATTCACAAATACACGATTGTATGGAGGAAAACTCAAAGAACTTTATTAATAGTAGAAGGGAGAATTACAACCCAGCTATCTGATCCAGCATCAAAGCCCTCTTCACCTCATGAAAAGCAAGATCACCCAACAATACAATTCTCTTTCTCAAAGATAAACTATCAGCACTTGCTTACAAATTACAAAATTACAGCCTCTAGATCTCTCAGATGAGGGATCCATTTATAGATGTCTGTAAGGGTGTGAGTCATCTCTGGGTTTTTTATTAGTGTCATTCCACTTGTTGTTCTTGGTTCCACTTGGAGACTTCTTGGATCTCTTACTCATCCCTGGGTGAATTCAGAGAGGCAAGTGTCATAGGAGAAGTTTCCGGAAGATTCCATGAGCATACACTTAGCAAAATATCTTGGACATTTGTCCATCCTCGCCCATCACACCCTACAGAAGGCCTCTTCAATATGCATCCTACCTTGACAGTGGGGCAGTTAGTATGGTCTAGTTTTGGCCAGTTCTGAGTAGTTTTTCAAGTGGAACTTTTGGGGAATGATGTAATCAGCTGACCATGATCCTTTAGGGTATGAAACAACACTTTTAGGGGTTAAAGAGCCCTTGCTTTATCGACATATAAGATTGGGGTTGCAGTGCCCAAATATGTCTATAACACTGTGATTTCAGATCCCCAATTTGTGATCTATGGTCTTGTAGTATCCCTCTGAGTTTTCTTTCCAATGCCATAGGTCTGACCCGATTTGGACTCTTCAAGACAAAGTTATGCCCAATCTCTCACAATGACCTAATTATGGACTAGTTCAGTAGAGCAAACTTATACGGTGTGCCACGTGTCACTGTTTCCTCCTTCGGCTTTGAAATTGATACACAGAAAACTACAGTCTATGCCCTTTCCACCACGTTTTACCTAATTCCAATCCTCTTCTCAAAGAGAGAGTTTTGATGATTTTCCCAAGGTCACTTCTTTGAGATGAAATTCGGGAGCCTGCAACAACCCTAACTTCCACAGATCATATCTCCGAAAATATAGCGAACCAAGATCTGAAATTTGGTCACAGCGTTCATTAGAATAGTGAATCAAATGGATGTTCATTTTAGAATCTAATACTTTGCAGAAATTAAGTTTAGAGAAAATTCCATGATCACTTCATTTGGAGGATATATGAGATTTCTTTTCATAGAGTTGAGAGGGGCTTCTATAGAGAATGTCGGAGGGATTTTAGGAGCTTAAAAAATTATTAATTAATGACTATTCAATGACCAAAACCAATTATGAGTGTCATGCCACAACCCCATAGGGTTTTAGCCCACTAACTGGGGTTACTAATTTCAAACATGAATATCTCTCGAACCATGAAAAATTACTTGGTGTGTCATACATCTTGACGAATAGAATCTATCTAGAAGATCCTTGACTCAAAATAGAGTAAGTTGTCAAGTCAAAAATTTCCTTGCAAGATCAGGGTAGCCCCTGGTGCTTCTTGGGTTGACATCAATGATAACTTCAGATCATCTTTAAATCAACATTTTCATGATGCGAAAGGAGGTTTTGGTACTTGGAAGGTGACCATTGGAGTAGTTTTTCATGGAGTGTCAAGGAGGTGCAAGGATCTGATAAGGAGAAAATTACACAAATCTAATAAATAGGATATACTGGGTTAGAATATTACTATTTTGGGACATCCAAAGTTGAAGGTACATTTTATGGAGGTATAGTCTAAGCGCTTGGGTGTAGGGCACATATTATGGGTATCTTGGACTTTTGTTGTGTGTTAGTGGTGTTAGTGAATTAGGTTTGACAATCACTAGCTAGAATGTGTTCCATGAAGACAAAAATCCGACAAGTTTGAGATGGCTTAACCATTTGGCATTGTAAGGTGTGTTATGCCCTAGTTTTGAGGAGACAATTAAAACCATATTAGAGTGTGATGGGTTGTACCATGGAATTAGGTCCACTTTCATGGGTTAAGGTGTAAAGGTATCCCATGAGTTGAGGAAAATTATTCCAATGTTTACCTATATAAATTGTTTATAATATAAGATTGATGAGCTTTTTTTGGATAATGGAAGAGGAAGATAATAAAGGAGAGGCATTGAGGTTTATTGTACATCAATCAAAAGCAAGGAAAAATGTCTCCTATTAGTAAGATTTTTCAAGTTTCCTCTTCAATAGGAATAAATTTTAGTTGGAGCTAGGGTGTTGGCCTCAAAAGTATTGATTTAGTACTATTGAAATCCAGGACATGACATATCCAAGCTACTCCATTAGATAGATTCATATTAGGCAAAGGTTGCAAAGGCTAATGTCAAAATATCCCCTTTTTAATGTGGGTTTTAAACCTTACATTTGAAAATGCTAAAAAACTCAATGTCAATGCTTAATCCATGGTTTGATTTATTTTATTTCAATTTGGCTTTAAATTTTGAGATATTTCTTTAGGTCTAGTTATCCGTTTGCCATTTCATTTATCTATTGATAAGGACTTAAGGGCTATAGGGGATAAGATGGTTATTTTCCAACACCCCTACCTTCAGACCATATAAAGATATGGTGTGCCACATTTTGTTATTGTAATATTTCAACCCCAAGCCCTTCCTATGAGGATGCCCTTGAAGGGAGGGTATGTAAAAGAAGTGGAAAAAAAAATATTTTATGTTGAGTCAGAGGAGGGGCATGCATTGCAGGTGTATCTAGAGGTCTTGACAAAGGTGAGGGGGAATGGAGTTTACCTCCTATTACAATGTCTACTATTCCACCATTTGAGGTGCTAGAGGGAACTAAATTTAAGGGTCATAGGTGAAAGCTCACAAGGATCTTAAAAATGAGAAGGTATGTGTGATTTAGCATATGATTGATTCTTCAACGATTGACTTTTTGGGTGATATTTCCTATTAAATGGAAAAAATTGAGACCCTACTACCTCCATCCTTTGTCCATTTTTGTCCATATCTCCATATTCTGTCCATGAGATCCATGGAATTTATGCTCAAGTGTTCATAACTTGTGTTAAGATATCATGTTTGATTCAGGGCACATATACTTCTTCAACTAGTGGTGGAGAGTCCAACCAATGAGTAGGCAAAGTTGTTCATTTACAAGGTTGGCATCAATCAAGTATTCTCACTCTCTACCCAACTCTAAGATGGGTAGTGTGCATAATGGACTTATTATTGTAACAAATTGAAAATATTGGATTATCTTGAAGTTCAAGGGCTTGAAGTGGTTGTGTAAATCTACAGATCTTTAAAGGAACTATTTGTTTTTCAATTAAACCCTTGTGGTCAAGGAGCTACAAAAGAGGAAGGCCTTATTTATATTTTTAAGGGGTTGTAGTGACCCTGGTCTTGTGGTAAATATTTATATATGATGCTAATGATCGCGATCTTAGTACATTCATGTATATAATGTAAATATTTTTGCATTGTATAAACATGATAAATATTTTGTGGTTACCCTAATGTACATGTTGAAGTTGCACTTGCATGATTATGGGAAACACTTCTTGGTTATCCTTGTGTACATGGGGAAGATTAGAATTACACTATGCCCACAAATATAATAATGAATAGCGTCTAACTGAATAAAAACCCTAACCATCCACCCAACCTTTTGATGAGCACCAGTATTGCAGCAAGAATACTACAACTCCTGGAACTACTAGCTTTACTTTATCAACCCGGGGTTCGTACAAACTTGGAGGTGACAGTGATGTGTACACAAGTAAAAGTGATGGTTCCACCTTTTTTCAATATTTATCTGGCGAGAGACCACTAGGGTGTTCAAACTAGACTTTTATGGATTCAGAAGAAGTTTGATTACTGATGAGAGAAAGAGAAATCTACTCTAGGAGAAAGCTGGTCTACTGCAATAAGGAAAATAACTGAAATCCTATGCTAAAAACACACAATGCCTTAACTAACTACTGAGAAACTATGATTTACAAGAATTCCAAGCTAACATGTATGAAATGCAACTTTCTAAAGCATGGAAGTTCAAAACATCAAACATCGCTATTGTGCATGTAAAATACTAAAATACATTTGTTTTTTTCTTTTTATTCTTTCTATGGAAAATCAAGTGTGAACCCTAATCTCTTTTGGTGATGTGGTAGGTGGCTTAGGACGCTGGTGGATGGTTGGGAGACCCTCAGGTACCCTTGTGTGGATTCCCAGAGGTTTTCCGTCAATTCGGCCTAAAAAAAAAAACCACAACAAGAAAACCTATAGGATGTCCTAAAAACCTATAAGATTCCTTGTATTTCTATAGGATACAGCCGAGAGAAAAACAATGGGTGCTAGAGGTGATGGAAGGCTTAGGGAAGGTGGTTGATAGGTGGAATGGAGTGAGAAAATGCTTAGGTTCACTAATAACTCAAAACCAAGGTTAGGATATGGTTGGATTTGCTCAACATGCTTGGAGGAGTTTCTATGTAAAATGATGAAATTGGTGATGGTCTTGGTGAAAGCAAGGAATGATTATGGATGGATGAATTTGGAAGGTGCTTGCTCGCTATGGGATCTCTCTCTACTTTTGAAACACCTTCTCTGTATCAAACGTTGATATTTGCCAAAAAATCATGTAAACAAGAAGAATTATATTAAGCTAGAAAAACAAAGTTTAATGAGATAGCTGTCTACTTTATGAATGAGGAAAATTGCAGAATGAAATGGAATCATTGATGAGATCTACTATAAGACCTAAAATGGAAGATATGGTAATTAAATCCTACACTTGCAAACTGATCAAATGCTGGTTCAAGTACGGTAAACTCTAAACTCTATGAGAAAATATAAATCTAACTTTTTGGGGCTGCATAGGGGTCCTTTCCTCAAGTCATGATCCCTGAAGGAAGAAGTGAGGCCAAGACACCTATTGATAGCTTTGTGATGCTTTTTCCCTTCTAACCTGCTACTGAAGTAAAGCACAAATGGAAGCAAACTAATAACCAAACTAATCCAATCTAGACTGCCTGCAATGAAATACTTCTAAGGACAATTTAATCATGAATCTATGAAACTATTATAAGCATACAGATACAAGAAGAGGAGCATTTTCTAATAGGGTTGGGCCCTAACCCAAGAGCTTCATCCCTCTGAGTTAAGTCAGTACTGGATCATGAAAAATCCCATTCTCATTATAAAAACAGAAAATTACATAGCAATGTCTTCCACAAGTCTGGAGCTCAAAAATAACTAGTGCTTTTACAACAAAAATTCGAATCCTAATGAGGCTCTAGGCCTCTTTATTTATACAACTGAAGTCCCCAACGACTTCCTTAAATCTAGGGAGGCTTGGCTCCCAAACTCGAGATGAACTAACTCTTTGACTATCACTTGCTTGGCTGCCTTTTGATCTTCATGACTTGGTTGCTTGTACTTCGAGCTAATGTGATTAATGTAGGAATATTCGAATGAGGGAGGAGTAAATGAGGAGGATTTACCTCCTACAATCTCTTTCCCATGTCCCATTGGAGTTTCAAACCTTAATCTTTCCAAAATTTCTTGATTTTCTCTTTCCAACCTGCATTCAATGCATATTAATCCACTAGGCATAATATCTTACTTTAACTCATCTCATTAAACAAAATATAATCAAAACATGTAATAACTTGTCAGAAGAGTTGATTTGACTAAGCTAGGAGGTGACTTAAGGTCCATATAGTTACCCAATGATGAGGCTCATCATCACCCCCTATTGAAAGTGTTGCTCGTCCTCTAAGAAACTCAATCAATAACCATGTCTTTCACAGCTCTAGTGGCCTCCCTGGCATCCCATGGTTCTGTTGTGGTTTCCTCTTCCTGTGCATAGAATCCTACCTTCCTTTCCACCTCCTCCCACTAATTTCTTTCTTCTTCTTCCTTCCTTCCTTCTAACATCCCCAAGAGCAGTGGTGGACTAAGTCTCAAGCCAATGCAATTGACATTGAGCCTTTGGATGGTTTGTTTGTACATGGGTGTCCTGTTCAGTGCTTCTCTCATCCTTTGAGGAGAATGGTACTCTATGATTTTCAAACTATATGGCAAACTATTCCATCTCCTTTGGCAAGCCTAAATGCTGTCATCCCTTAACAATCTAAACATATCCTCAAAATGTATAATTGCTTGCTCTTGGGTAGCAAGATACTTGGGTGCACGTTGATGATCATTAGCAATTAAATTATGTTGCTAATGATAGCCATTAGATTGGACTGCTCATCTCTTATCATGAGAGGCTCAGTTTGCTCCCTTGCCAATATCTTCTTCATTTCTACAACCCTTTCTTCCTCATGGTTCATCCATGATGCCAAATCCATCAACTGTAAATCCCCCAGCTTTGTATTAGGGTCCCATACATTCATATCTATCAAATCCATGTTATGCAAGTAGAACTCCAGCATCTTAACCCTATCCTCTAATTTACTTTTATCACAGAGATCAATGGACTATCTATAATCTTGGAATGTTATAGTTCCTCTCTGTGCTAGGGTATTGATTTGGAACTGTAGCCACTATTACTTAAGGTAGTGTGCATAAGACTTAGCTGGCATCCCGCACTGGATTGCTTCCAAAGATACGCTGGCCATGGATGGCAATTGATTCTCTCTTTCTTGCAGCTGTCCTTTCAACCATGCATTTTCTGCCTCCGACCGAGCCTTCATTATGGCCTCTCTGTCCCTCAGGCTACTTAGTTCTTTTCCCATCTCTTTGATATTTTCCTCCATGTGACCAATGTCATCCACTCCCTTTGACTTGGTAATCCACATGCATCTATGTGTTCTGGCTCTTTATTTCTCAAGCTCAAAGGATAATGGAATGGAAATTTTTTTATGGAATGACCCTGCCCCCCTTAATAAATCTGTAGTAGGAGTCAAGGTTAGGTTGAGGACTAGGTTGCCTTAGCTCTGGGTCCTCTCTCTTTGTTTTTGGCTGCATACTTCCTTCCTTTTTCAATTTTTAGTTTCTTGTAGGTTTATCAGAGTTTCTTGTAGGATTTCCTCTTCTTCCTGTAGGTCTTGTTGTGTATCCTATAGGATGTATTTTCCTTTGGATGAGGTAGACCTGGTTACAAGCCTTCTCACATAGGTGATAGGAGACTTAGGGGAGGTTTGTGTTGAGGATCCTTCTTCTTGAGTTTTTATAAGAGGATCCATCTTCTCCTGCTATTTAGGTGAGTCCTCAATAAAAATGGGAACCTTGGTTGGAGTTTGGGCTTTTCCCTACCTTATCCTTGTACTTTTCTTGTTCTGAAGTATAAGGGGGTTTGCCTATGTCTTTTTCCTTTTAGTTTGATAGGGGTGCTAAGGGCATTGAGGGCAACTAGTGCCTCTTTCTTAGTGGGTTTTGGAGACACCCTGGGTGACTTCTCCTTGTCTTCTGCCTCTTCTTTTCCATTTCCCTTTCCACCTTTGTCTTTCCCCTCTTCTTCTCCCTCTAGATCCTCATCTTGTTTATCAGTGTCCTCCTTGACATCTTCCTCTGTTTCTTCATCACCTTCTTCCTCTTTCTCTTCCTCTTCATCCTCATCTATCTCCTCTTCATCCCTCTCTACTTCTTCTCCATCTATTTCAGTCTCTTCTTCATCATTTTCACTGACAGTAGGGCTAGTATCATATGTGAGGGATTTGATATCCTTAGTTGCCTACATGTCTTTGAAAATTGCCCATTGGATAGGAATTTTGAGGTTTTGGAGGGAATCTTGTATGATGATTCTAATCAACCCATGGTGGGATAACTGTTGGTAGTTTCCTTCTGGCACCTTTATGCTTGTATCTATCAGTGTTTGTAGAAGGAAGTATGGTATGCTGAGCTTGTGGTGAGGAGGTATTTCTGCTCCAAACCTCAATTCTTCAAGAAGCCTAAAGTGATATCCATAAACCACACTATAGCTCCCTTCACATGATATGTATTTTATAATGTGGTAGCTTACCTCATTCTAGGGGTATGGTAGGCTTGTTCTCCTTACTCCATTTTTGTCTTCAATAGGCTCCTCTCCTTCTAAAAGGAAATTCTTTTTGGCAGTTTGGCTATCCCCCTTGTCTTCCTTTCTCGAAGGCACTCCTAGGGGAAGTGTGGTAATTCTGCTTATGAGTTCAAGGGTGAGCTCTATGGAGAGACCTCTCACCACCATAGTGGCATGGGTTCTTATCAGTGGAATGAGGGAGAGAGCAAAATCTTGGGATAATTCATCATCATACCCCCTTAATTTATCAAAATACCCCATCCAATTATGCCTTGTGAAGATTTCTAGCACAAGAGGGTGTTGGTGAATCCTCATAGTGTTGATGGGATCCCTTCTATTAAACCCCCCTATCATCTTGTCTGGTGAATTTTGAGGAGCAGAGATGTATGATACAAATTTTAATGAAGGAGGAAATGGGATTGAAATACTTGTGGAACTATTCCCTTACAAAACTATCAACTTCAATCAACCTAGGAGATTTTTGTGTTCTTTTCACTTGGAAAAATGGAAGGAAATGTAGAGCCTACCTCCTCATGGTGCTTGTTGTAGCCAACCCCTATGTTTCCTTCTCTGAAACTGCTCTCTGCCAATCCTGTAGACTGCCTGACTGTATCTTGTAGGATTCCTGTGTGATCCTGTAGGATTTCCTGTGTGATCTTGTAGGAAGTCCTGTGCAGGAGAAAGATGAAATTTTTATCCTCTGTAGGTTGCCTGGGTATGAGAGCGACTTTTTTAGAGTGATCCTTGAGGAGATGAATGCATGAGTCCATGTGGATCAATGATTATTTCCTCTTATGGTTGAGTTGAGTGAGGTGGTGTGCTGGAAATCGAGGTGCGATTTTCTATTTTTGGACCGTTGGTCCCCACTACCACATCATCATTCCCCTCTCCTCGTAATCAACTCCCACTTCGGGCATCCGTAGTCTCAACTGCTTCTGACCTCATTCTCGTTTTATTTGACATGACTGTTTCCACGTCTGTGGGGACCATGGGGGCATCACTCAATGAACCTTTGATATATCATGTGCGTTCATGACATACTAAAAAATATCCTTGAATTGACTACATATTGGGAAATTTCTCTAAAAAACACATTTTTTAACCCCCTACCAATACAATCCCAATATGCATTCCTAATTTAAAAAACCCCTACTTTCACTAGATATTGTAGGTATCCATTTTTTCATTAACATTTTTTATACCCCTTTATATTTTTTCATTAACTTTGATCTCCATTTTTGATACTTGCCAATATAAAAACCCTTTACACCTATATATCCCCCAATATATTATGTGATTTTCTCCTCAATATGTATCCCCCAATATGAATGCATGTGGTATGGTATTGCTCCCCTGTGAGGCCCCGATGGTGGGGACTAACTGTTTTGTCCTCACTGACTGAACAAAGGTGGCTAAGTTAAATGGCCACCTTTCGCTTATAAACCAACTCGTCCACAATTTTTACATATTTTTATTAAATTATGTAAATGAGAGAGTGAAGCGAGATACTTACTTGTGGTGATACTACCTTGCTATAGTTTGTTGAGGACATGAGGTGCTTGCTGTGTGTTGACTACATGTTATTTCTCCCTCCTTTATATATATATATATATATATATATATATATATATATATATATATATATATATATATATATATATATATATATATATATATATATATATCTTGCCCTTTTGAGGATTGCCCTGATATGCTGGTACCTAGTGTTGAAGACGATCATGCTATTGTCACTTTGGAGCTTCTTCTACCCTTGGATCTCCATGCTAGAAGCTCGCTGAAACTCATGATTTTTATTATGTGGGATAGGTTGCTACAGGATCTCCTACAGGATGTCCTGTAGTTTCTTCTCCCTCATAATTTTTAATCATTTCCACTACTGGGACTTGAGGACAATGACTTGGATAGAGAGGTGGTCTAGGAGTGTGAATAATGAGAAATATATTCAAGTGTTGTTCCCCTCTTCTCTCTGCTTCATCATTTCTCTGTGTTTTCTCTTGAAGAATGTGAATTTTTTTAAAATTGATTTTTTTTTTATGAATGGCGGGGTGATCAAGGTGGAGAGAGGTATGGTAATGAAATTGTGATGTAGGTTTTCTATTTTTTTGACATGGGTAGGTCATTTCCTTTCCCTAGGGTTAATCACTTTAGGATTCTGATGCTATTGTAATTCCTGCAAAATCATCCTATAGATTCTCATGGGATCATATAGGTTTATAGGGAATCTTGTAGAAAACAAAGTACCCTTGCAAAGTGAGGCAAATGAGTGAAAAAAATGAAAGAAATGGTGGAATGATGACGGATAATGAATGGTGAAATAAAAATATGAGTGGAATAGGTCCCTTTTGCTTCTCCTTTACTCTCTAATCATCCTCCTCCTGACTTGCAAACAAATTTTCATGATTTTTCTTTTCTCTTTTATTTTTTATTTTTTTTGAAAACAAATAGTCTACCTCCAAGAGGTTTTCATTCTAGCTGCTTGCCCTGGGTACCTCAAGAGAGGTTTTCACCCAGATATCTTTTTATTTCTCTTTTCTCCTTTTTTTTCTTTTGACACAATTGGGCCGCCCCAAGAGGCTTTCAACCCAATAGTGGGACTCAAGCGCCTCATGGAGGTTTTCACCCGAGTCTCCTTATTTATTTTATTTTATTTTTCTTTTCTCAGTGCCTTGATATGGTAGGAGTTGAGACTTTCTCCACCACCATGATTCACTGTTTATTTATACCATCATTGAATTCTTTCTTTGACAATGGCCTTTTGTAGACTTTCAATCTGTGCCCATTAGCAAGTAAAGGAATGAGCTCTACATCTATGGTTCTGATCTGCACTGAACCATTATCATGACATCTCTCTATAACATAAGGCCCTAACCATCTTGTCCTTAACTTGCCCTTAAAGTCTTTATATCTAGAATCATATAACAAGGCCCAATCACCTTCTTGAAATTTCTTATCTTTGATGTTCTTATCATGCCATATCTTCCTCTGAATTTGAGTTACCTTTGTGTGTAGGAGGGCCTGCATTCTGAACTCATCTAAACCATTTAACTGGAGCAATCTCTATTTTTGTGCACTGTTGAGATCTATATATAGTTGGGTTGCCATCCTCAATGTATTATACTCAAATTCAATGGAAAACAGGGTTGTTTTCCCATATACCAGCTCATTGGGTGTGAATCCCGTGGTGGTCTTCCAGGTGGTATTATAGGCCCATGTGGCCTCAACTAGTCTATCTACCCAATCTTTCCTACTGCTACTAACTGCTTTGGTCAAAATTCCCTCCAACGCTCTGTTGGTCACCACCACTTGCCCATTAGCTTGTGGGTGATAGGGAGTGGAGGTTCTATGCTTGATCTTATGCTGTCTTAACAAGTCTTCAATCATGTTGGAGGTAAGCTGACTTCCTTGATCAGTGACCAGTTCTCTAGGGTACCCAATTTTATAAAATACATTCTCCCTTAAGAACTCAGCCACCTTCTCCTTTGTTGCTACCTTAATTTCCTTGGTTTTAGCCCACTTAGTCATATAGTCAATGCACACAATGATATACTACTTTTGCTTGGAAGGAGGGTCAATAGGTCCAATGAAGTCCATGCCCCACTTTTCAAATGGCTCAAAAGTCACTTGAGGTTGTAGAGACATTTCATCTCTTGGAGTAGGCTTTCCCATCCTTTGGCACTGATCACACTGACTAGTATATCTTTTA
Organism: Pinus tabuliformis; assembly: GCA_031772625.1. Classification (NCBI taxonomy): domain Eukaryota; kingdom Viridiplantae; phylum Streptophyta; class Pinopsida; order Pinales; family Pinaceae; genus Pinus; species Pinus tabuliformis. The sequence continues at coordinate 819,271,045 of CM062805.1, forward strand.
ACATCCTAATGAAGATTGGGCCAATAATACACAACTTGTAAGACTTTAAATGTTGTCCTATTTGCTACAAAGTGACCTCCACAAGGCGCATCATGACAGGTCAGAAGGATGTCAAAGAATTCCTCCTCCCTGACACACCTTCTTAGAATTTGAAGTGGGCCTAGTTTGAAGAGGTTTCCCCCAATCCAAGTGAAGGGGGCGCTCTTCCTCACAATCTTACTTTTCTCTTTGGAGGATAACTTTGCTGGGAATTGTGGAGATACCAAATAGTTTGCTATGTCAGCAAACCATAGAGAGAGAACTAAAATGGTGAATAAGTGCTCATTCGGTAACTAATCATCAACCATTCCCTCCTCATCTATAGGAAAATTTAATCTGGACAAAAAATCTACAACAACATTCTCCTTGCCAAGCTTACCAACAATAGTTAGATCAAACTGTTGTAGTAAAAGTAACCCTCTAATTATTCGGACATTCACATCAGGTTTATTCATTAAATGTTTGATTGCAACATGGTTAGTGTGTACAAATGTTTGATAGCCTGTAATATAATGCCTAAAATTTTTCAATGAATGTACAACAACGAGGAACTCCTCAGTCACTGTGTAGTTCAGTTCGGCCTTTGAAAGATTATTACTGGTAAAGTAAATGGCATAAGGAAATTTTTCATCTATCTGGCCTAGGGTTTCTCCTATGGTTTTGTGTGAGGCATTAACATGAATATGAAAAGTAAGGGCCCAATTTGGGCCTTAGAGAGTCGGTGCAGTGGTTAACTTGTCCTTCAGGGTGTCTAGGGCCTCTTGACAACTTTTTGACCATACAAACTTAGAGTCTTTGACCAACAACCCAAATAAAGGAGAAGCCAACTTGCTGAAGTATTTTATAAATCTTCGGTAGTATCCAACTAACCATAGGAAACTTCTAACATCTCTCTGCTTTTGTGGAGGTGGGACCCTTTGGATGATAACTATTTTTTTTGGATCCACCTGCAGTCCTTGCTAAGATATTGAATGACCTAGCACAGTCCTTGCAGTCATCAAGAATTCACATTTTTAAGGACTGAGAGACAGGTTTATTTCAATGCATTTGTGCAACACCTTACCTAAGTTGGACAAAGCCTCCTAGAAATCACCTCCATAAGGTGTAAAATCATACATATAAATTTCTATTGCATCATGGACTAACTCGGAAAAGATAGTCAAGACTGCTCTCTAAAAAGTGGCAGGAGAATTGCATAGGCCAAAAGGAAGGACCCTATAGGCAAAAGTACCCCAAGGACAAGTGAAGGTGGTTTTATCCTGGTCTTTTGAGCTGATATGGATTTGATTGCACCCGCTGAATCCATCTAGGAAAGAGAAAAAAAATCTCTGTGCCAGGCCATCTAGCACTTGGTCGATGAAAGGTAGAGGGAAATGGTCCTTCTTTGTGGCTTTGTTTAACTCCCTGTAATCGACACAAATCCTCCACTTACCATTTTTCTTTGGAACCAAAACCAAAGGAGAGACCCACTCACTATCTGAGATAGGGTAAATGAATCCTACATCTAGCAACTTTTGCAGTTCTTCTTTGACTATATCTTTAAGAGTTGGATTCATCCTCCTTTGGGGTTGTCAGACTGGCTTTCAACCTTCTTTGATATAAATGTGGTGAGTACACACTGAGGGGTGCACTCCCTTCATTTCTTTGTAACTCCAAGCGAAGGAATCTAGATGTTACTTTAGCATGCTGAACAACTTTTCTTCTTAGAGAATAGAAAGAGATAGATTGATTTTCAAAGCTCTCTCGGGGATGAATTCTATGATTTTGACATGGAGAGGGTTGAAATCAGCTAAGCATAGATCAATTTGATGGTTCTTCTATGTTACCTTTACTACTTCTTCTAAGGAAAATGTACTGGGAGTTTGACTTTGGAGTATGTGTTCAATCAAATCATTTTCATCATGTTGTCCCCCTCCCATGGTCGTTTTTAAGGTATATAGTTGGGCAGAATAAAATTCATCTTCTTCCTCCTCTTCCACCCACAAAGGTAAGTCATGTTATAGAGATGGCTGAGCAAGAGGGTATAGGACTAACTGCTTGGACATATGCCCATTCTTGATGGTCATATTTCCAGCTCTGCAACTAATGTAAGCATCGGCAGTGGCTAACCAGGGCCTCCCAAGGATGAGCACGTAACCAGTAAGCTTAGCCTTAGGCTAGAGAACTAGGATATTTGCAGGGTATTCCCAAGAGTCAATGGATACCATCACATCCTCCACAATACCCTCAGGGGTCATTGTGGAGTGGTCTACAAGTTGCAAAACTATTGTGGTCTTTCTCAATGAACCTTGGAGGTAGAGCTTGAGCATGGTGTCCTTGGTCATCATATTAATGGCAACCCCAAGATCGATTAAGGTGTATGGGATAATGGTGCCATTGATGTGCACATCTCATATAGGGCTTCCATATACTTTGGATAGATTACCTTCCCCAACATTAAGTCGGACAGTTGTCCAATGACATTAATGGTAGGGGTATCTCCTCTTTGCCTCCCTATATGCTTGAGGCACTTTGCCTTAATCAACTTGTTGTAAATAGGTACATCTTTAATAGCTTGGAGAAGTGGAATTTTGACACATAGGTTTTTCAATTCTCCTAGAAGTTCAGTCTCTTCTGGGGTGAGCTAGAGTGGTTGGGTTAATCTATCAGGAAAGGTTGGTGGATTTACTTTAAGGATGCTTTCCTCTCTTTCTTCCTCAACCTCCCTAGGTGGAGGTAAAGGTTGGTTATCTAGAAGTACTCTCCCACATCTAAGGTTGATTTCCTGAATTTCCATATCATAGGCTGGATAGGATGTCTCTCCACTATATATTTGTTGTGCCTGTCTATTGTTCGTGTTCGGATTTGGCTGGGCAGGCATATGGGCTTGTTTAGGTGGAGCAGAGTGTAAAAGCTGCAGTTGAGCAGGTGGTGAAGGCAATAAAGCTGTAACATTATTTTATGGGGGCCTCCACCCGTGGGGTGGTGCATTCCACTGAGGTTGTGGCAGAGCATATGGTTGAAATGACTGGTTGGCTGGCTGAGAATGATACTGAGGTGCAAAGGACCAAGGAGGAGGTGTAGACCAGGAAGGATGAGTAGGGGGGGCCTAAGAAGGTATGGATGTGGTGTGCTTGGGGTCGTAATATGCATGGTATGACCCTTGCATGCCTTGCTGGTATGGACTAGGTCCATGAGGTCTCCTTTGGTTTATGTAGCAGATATGCTCAGTGACCCCTTCAGCTCCTTGATACATAGATTTTAGTCCAAGTAGTGAAGGAAACTTGTCTGTGGAGTGGTTTTCTTCACAGAATGAGCAGATGTCAATAGAATTCAATGGACATTCATTCTTAGGGTGCCTCCTGGTGCATCTAGGACAGAAAATGGCCAAGGATCTCTTTTCTTCCTCTTGCTTTCTCTTATTGTGTATAGTGTCCATATGTAGGGCAAGGGTTTGAAGAATCTCACTTCTGAAACCCTCCAGCATATTTCCAATTTCACCCTTGATGGATGAATTGGAAGAGGATGGACTGACCATAGGTTGACTACCCCTACCCTTTTTCCTAGCTTCCCTAGAATGGTTTCTAAAGACAGTCTTGATATCCTCATAGGGTAACTAGTAGATATCCCCTCCTACTAACAAGTGTAGGGTATCTAGAAGATATTCCCTTACTCCTCTAAGAAGGACCAACTTCAGTGACTCAGGGTCAAGTGTGCACCTGGCCCTTTTGTAGCTAAGTTAGAATATTTCTTCATAATCCTCTAGGGATTCATCATTGCCTAAGGTCATCCTAAAAAAAAAAATTCCTCTTTAGTGTCTTTATACCTACAATAGTCTCAATAATTTTTGTTGAAGGCTTGCTGCATCTGAGCCCAAGTTGTGATGTTATCTCCAGGTAAACCCATGAACCAACGCAAAGCTACATCTTTGATAGTGGATGGAAATAGTTTCGACTTCTGCTCATCATTGGTATAGTCATAAGTTCAGCATATGACATCAAACTCAAATAAGAAAATGTCTGGGTCTTCTGTGGTCAGGCCATGGAAATGAGGAAGGGCAGAGGGGCTTATATTTTTCATCTTAGTATCCCCATTGGTTTCCCTAATGGGTAAGGCACCCTCAACTCTTTCTTTATTTCCTCTATCATTTCTATTTTCAACCATTGGTTCAGTAGGAATGAATTCTTATTCTTCTTCTTCCCCTGTAGGTTCCTCAAATATGTCTGGTTGCTCACCTAAGTGTTCCTCTAGTTCACAACCACCGAAGAAGAGGGAAGGCTGGTTGTTTGAAGTAGTAGGGGTATTTCACAAAAATTTCCTTAAGTTATCCCTATTCCCACGAAGCAAAAAGATGTTTTTGTTTTGTTTTGTATTTTTTCAAACTTTGAAATTAATTATAGAAATGAAATTGCAGATTGAATGAAAACTACTGATTGAATGAAAAATTAACTACTTGATTGAAATCTTACTTGTAGAATGGAAAGGAAAGCAAAGGATGCAGCATGGAAATGGAAGCAATATAAATTACTTTTGCGGAAATGAAACTAATAGTAGTATATCAGAAACAAGGAATGGAAGAAAGAAAGCGGTAATCACATATTACTCAGACACCTCCCTGGAAACGATGCCAAAAAGTGATGAGCACCAGTATTGCAGCAAGAATGTTGCAACTCCTGGAGCTACCAGCTTTACTTTATCAACCTGGGGTTCGTACAAACTTGGAGGTGATAGTGTTGTATACACAAATAAAAGTGATGGTTCTACCTTTTGTCACTATTCAGCTGGTGAGAGATCACTAGGGTGTTCAAGCCATACTTCTATGGATTCACAAGAATCTTGATTACTGATGAGATAAAGAGAAATCTACTCTAGGAGAAAGTTGGTCTATTGCAATAAGGAAAATGATTGAAATCCTATGCTAAGAACACACCATTCCCTAAATAACTGTTGAGAAACTATGCTTTAAAAGAATTCCAAGCTAACATGTATGAAATGCTATTGTCTAAAGCATGGAAGTTCAAAACATCAAACATCACTATTGTGCATGTAAAGGATTGAAATACATTTGTTTTTTTCTTTTTATTATTTTTATGGAAAATCAAGTGTGAACCCTAATCTCTTTTGGTGATATCGCGGGTGGATTAGGGATGTTGGTGGATGGTTGGGAGGTTTAGGAGACCCTCAAGTACCCTTGTGTGTCTTCCTATAGGTTTTCCCTCAATTCGGCCTCAAAACATGCCACTACAGGAAAACCAACAAGATGTCCTAAAAACCTGTAGGATTTCCTATATTTTTACAAGATACAGGCGAGAGAAAAACGATGGGTACTAGAGGTGATGGAAGGCTTAGGGAAGGTGGTTGTAGGTGGAATGGAGTGAGAAAATTCCTAGGGTCACTCAGAACTCAAAACCAAGGTTAGGAGATGGTTGGATTTTCTCAACATGCTTGGAGGAGTTTCTATGTAAAATGATGAAATTGGTGAAGGTCTTGGTGAAAGCAAGAAATGATTATGGAGGGATGAAGTTGGAAGGTGGTTTCTTGCTATGGTATATATCTCTAATTCTGAAACACCTGCTCTGCATCAAACATTGATATTTTCCAAAAAATCATGTAAACGATAAGAATTCTAATAAGCTAGTTGTCTACTTCATGCACGAGGAAAATTGCAGAATGAAATGGAATCATTGATGGGATCTACTATAAGACTAAATATGGAAGAGATGGTAATTAAATCCTACACTTGCAAACTGATCAAATTCTAGTTCAAGTACAGTAAACTCTAAATTCTATGAGAAAATAGAAATCTGTCTTTTTGGGGCTACATAGGGGTCCTTTCCTCAAGTCACGATCCCTGAAGGAAGAAGTGAGGCCAAGACACCTACTGATAGATTTGTGATGTTTTTTCCCTTCCAACTTGCTGCTGAAGTAAATACACAAATGGAAGCAAACTAATAAACAAACTAATCCAATCTACATTGCTTGCAATGAAATACTTCTAAGGACAATTTAATCATGAATCTATGAAACTAATCTAAGCATACAGATACAAGAAGAGGATCCTTTGCTACTAGGGTTGGGCCCTAACCCAAGAGCTTCATCCCTCTAATTTAACTCATTAGTAGATCATGAAAAAGCTCATTCTCATTATCAAAACAGAAAATTACATAGCAATGTCTTCCACAAGTCTGGAGCTCAAAAATAACTAGTGTTTTTACAACAAAAAATCGAATCCTAATGAGGCTCTAGGCCTCTTTATTTATACAACTGAAGTCCCCAATGAATTTCTTGAATCTAGGGAGGCTCAGCTACCAAACTCAAGATTAAATAACTCTTTAACTATCATTTTGTCAACTGCCTTTTGATCTTCATGACTTGGCTGCTTGTACTCTGAGCTGATGTGATTAATGGAGGAATATTCGAATGAGGGAGGAGTAAATGAGGAGGATTTACCTCTTATAATCTCTCTCCCTTGTCCCATTTGAGTTTCAAACCTTAATCTTGCCAAAATTCCTCGATTTTCTCTTTCCAACCTGCATTCAATGCATATTAGTCCACTAGGCATAATATCTCACTTTAACTCATCTCATTAAACAAAATATAACCAAAACATGTAATAAATTGTGAGAAGAGTTGATTTGACTAAGCTAGGAGGTGACTTAAGGTCCATATAGTTACCCAATGATGAGGCTCATTGTTGAGCCCCAAACTTGCATCTTTCCTATACACTTTCCTAGACTCTTTCCATTCACCTGGACCTCCTAAGCTATAAACATCATTGCATATTAATCATAAAAGAGCATTTAAAGTGGTTTTTAACTATGTTTTGTGTCTGCTGTTTGAACTACATTTTTGCCCATTGAGCCGCGGAATCCTGTCACTTTCTGCAGCTACTTCAACTTTCCGCAGTTGTTTTTGTTAAAGTCTACATTGCATGTGTCTTCAGGCAAAGCGAGCCACATGGGCAAGTTGGAAATGACTTGGACATGGAACGAGTCCTATTGGCTCAGTCGGATTCATCAGAGGAGGCTGTGGTCAATGGTGGTCAAGCGGTGGTCAAACAAAAGAGTCCTACGGCAACAAGACTCTGTTTCCAAGCACGTGAAAGATTTTCGTGACCGTTTCTATATTTCTGGAGGCACGCTAACACCTGTAGGCTGCCCACGATGTAAATCCAACAAGCCATTTTCAATAGATTGCATCATCTCGGCAGCCATGACGCTAGATCCGTGGACACTGTCGTTCACGTTTCCTCTGTCAGCATAGTTTATATTAAAACAATTATGTAAACTTTTGCTATAAATAATGCATTTCTATACGCATAGTAGTTAGTCTTTTCAATATAATTTTGCTGTTAAAATCCCACTGTGCCATGACACTAATTTCGTTGTTATGAATGCATTTTGAAATAAACGAGAAGACTCTATTTCTGAGCATAATTCTTGATTGATAGTTGTTGCCCGAGGTTGTGCAAAGGGCCCCTGCACACACTGAGGTTTTGTTCTTTTATTGCTGTACAGATTTATGTAGTGTTTCTTTAACTCCGTTACATATATTCCACAATTATTCACTTATGTACATTTCATTTACTATGGTACTAACGCTTCATTCTTCTTCATAGTTTTACATGCTTTATAAATTGCTGTTAACACTAACCAGTGTGTATGTTCCAGATTACAATAGGTAGCCCGGGCATTTGCATATAATTTTCACAATGACTAATGACATGGAATCAATCTTTCTACTGACTTACTTTTCTTAGCTTTTAATTCCAGTTCTGTTTTGTTTATTTCAGTTTTGTTCATTGGCTTTATTAGTTAGCTTAGATATTAAATTGCTCATATCATTGTCAATTACCTTCGAAAGCCATAGCTAGACTACTGGCGAGGGATCGAAGTAGGAGTGTGTAATTTGATATTAGTTTTACTTTTCTGCAATTAGATATCAGATTTCTCAAGTTGTTGATGATTACCTCCAAAAGCCATAGTGAGACTAACTAGGGGGGGGGGGGGGTTCAGACTATGAAATGATGTGATTTGATTTTAAGTTTACTTTTCTGCAATTAGATATCAGATTGCTCAAGTTGTTGATGATTACCTCCCAAAGCCATAGCGAGACTAACTCGCTAGGGGTCAGACTATGAATTGATGTGATTTGATTTTAAGTTTACTTTTCTGCAATTAGATATCAGATTGCTCAAGTTGTTGATGATTACCTTCGAAAGCCATAGCGAGACTAACTGGCGAGGGGTCAGACTATGAATTGATGTAATTTGATTTTAGATTTACTTTACTTGAAATTTTTGGATTTCTTTGAGTACAGTAGCTTAATTCATTTCTTTTGTATTTAGACAGCAGCAGGGATAATGGTTTCATGATCAATAGTTCACTATTTGTTTGATTAGAATAGTGGCACATTTTCATTTTCTTTTAGGAATTAATTTCATCATTATCATGTTCTAAGACCTTCTGAAGTTTGAAGTTTTGGAAACCACTATAAAGGACATAATTGCCTTGAAAATTTATATCCATACTTGTCTTTTATAATTTCCATTTCACATTAGGAGATAAACGAAGATAAAAACCCCCAAAACAAAATAAAAAATCAAAAACGACAAAAAGTAAGAAATAGGTTATCTTGCACATAGAGTGCGCCACACTTCAACAGTTTACGACTCCCGGATTGACAATTAATATAGAAATTTAGGACACTCTAAATTGACCAAACATTTTGGCGCCGTTGCGAGGGATTGACCAAGCATTTGAAACTTTGAAAACAAGAATATCTGAAGCACCCACCTTGAGAGGGCCAAATTGGAAACTTCCTTTCCATATTTCTACATATGATTCAGATACAGCTCTAGGGGCTGTGTTGGGTCAAAAGGATTTAGTTCCTTATGCCATTTACTATACCAGTAAAAAATTAACTCCCACTAAGTTGAACTATACTGTGACTGAAAAAGATTTCTTAGTTGTTGTTCATGCAATCAATAAGTTTAGACATTATATAATAGGCTACAAAACTTTTATTCATAGTGATCATTCTGCGATTAGATATCTAATGAACAAACCTATTACTAATGGCATAGTTACAAGGTGGCTCTTACTTTTACAAGAATTCAATATTACTGTGTTGGATAGACCAGGGAAACAAAATACAATAGCTGATTTCTTGTCTAGGATTCAGCATACTAAAGAAGATTCTCCTGTAGAGGACAAGTTTCCTGATAAATATTTGTTGGCAGTAACTACTAAGACTCCTTGGTATGCAGATATAGCTAACTATTTGGTTACAGGGAAACTGCCTCCACATTTATTTCCTGGTGAAGGAAGAAAGATTATTCAGGAGAGTTAAAAATATTCATGGAATTCTAATGAATTGTTTAAAACGGGACCAGATCTTGTGATCAGAAGATGTGTTAGGGAAGATGAAATGCCTGCTATCCTCAAAGCATGTCATGATGAACCATGTGGCAGACACTTTGCTGACATAAGGACAGCCTATAAAATCCTCTCTTTAGGATATTATTGGCCATCCCTTTTCAAAAGTGCAAAACAGTATGCCAAAAGGTGTGACAGCTGCCAAAGAGGAGGGAAACCTACCTTTTCAAATGAAATGCCATTGCAGCCACAGGTACTCATCGAACCATTTGAAAGATGGGCTTTAGATTTCATTGGACCTATTAACCCACCATCTAAACAAAAAAAGTATATATTGGTATGTACTGATTATGTCACTAAATGGGTAGAAGCCAAAGCATTATTTTCTACTACTGAGAATTAAGTTGTTAATTTTCTTTATGAGGATATTTTTACTCGCTTTGGTGTTCCAAAAGAAATCGTGACAGATCAGGGAAGTCAATTCACATCCAACCTGGTGGAGAAGCTGATGGAAGAATACAAAATCAAGCACAGAAAATCTACTCCTTACCATCCACAAGCAAATGGCCAAGTGGAGTCTACAAACAAAGTTATTGAAGGCATCATCACCAAAACTGTTCATCTACACAGAGGAGATTGGGCAGAAAGGCTTCCTGAAGCCTTATGGGCCTACAAAACCACATGGAGAAATACAACAGGACATTCTCCCTATGAACTAGTTTATGGGAAAGAAGTCCTGCTCCCCATTGAGTTCCAAGTCAAAACTTTCAAGATGGCAGTTCAGTTGGGGATGGATCTATCAAAAGCCCAAAAGCACAAAATGGAGTAGTTGAATGAGCTAGATGAGATTAGACAAGAGGAAATTCTAAGAACTGATCTAGTTCAATATCAAAGAGCTTAATGGCATGACAAATACATCAAAGAGAAAAAGTTTCAAGAAGGAGATTGGGCATTTCTATTTGATTCCAGGTTTAAAGATTTTAAAGGAAAATTTCAGACTCATTGGCTTGGGCCATATGAGATTGACAAAATCTTTAGCAATGGAGCGGTAAGAATCAAAACCATTGATGAGTATCAAACTCCTCTTATTGTGAATGGCCACAGATTAAAGATCTATCATAAGCCACTCTCAAAAGAGGAATTTGTCAAAATGTTTCAAGATAGTTCTGCAATAAGGCTGGTGAAGAAGAATCCTTCTTCTCCACCAGCCTAGCCTTTGTTCCTTTCTGTTTCTATAAAAAAAAAAGATAAATGTATAAGCCTAAAAACCAATCACTGATTGGCAGTCTTATACAGAAAATACAGGGCGAAAATCAGGAACTCCTGACGCCCTATATTTTCCAAAAAAAAATCTCTCTCTCATTTCACAGTTTTGTGACACTCCACTTTATTTCATTCCACTTCATTCCACTCCACCTCATTGCATTCCACTCCATTTCATCCATTTCATTTCATTTCGCCCATAATTTTTTTTTCCATGACCATTTTCATTCAGTCAGATATCATATATCCATCTCCATTCAGTCAAATGATTGTTGTGTCAGCTTCCGCAGCTGAAACTAGTTTCCGCAGCCAGAAGCAGTTTCCACAGCTACCACTCTGTTTTTCAAAACTGACAGTCAGATGTTAGTTAAATAATCATGAAATCAAATGTAGGTATGACCGAGGACATATCATGAAGACATGAGGCACTTAAAAGCATCAACAAGGAGCAGTTGATCGAAGATTAATAAAAAAAAATGGCAAGAATTCCAAGGTATGAGTAGAAATTTATTTAAAATAGCCTTCAAAGCACATTTTTACATAGTTATAAAACCATAGCTCCATTATATGCAATGATTGGTGTTGAAAACTCCATAACCATTCCACGATCTCTATACGATTCTCCCATAATCCTTGCATTTATTTTCAAACGGCCTCATGATCAAGCCTCCGGTTTAACTCGTGTTCGGCTGTACTTTGATACTCCACCTGTAATTATGGGACGTGGTTGATTTGATCATGGCTTCTCTCTGCCACACAAATTCTGCAACCATTTCATAAGCGTGTTTACGTCCACTCCACAGCCATTCAGTTTAAAATTCTGCCAGGTTCACTTTACTCCCCTACTATTTTATTGAAGCCACGGTTGCATTTCCACCTTGTTCATATCAGTCTCTGCTCCATTCCATGAATTCACTCCCACTACTTGTTCTCTGTTTTCCATTTACAGTCACTGTTTCTTCTCCATAAACCCTGTTCACCACCATAACCCAGTCATCTTACCTCCGCTAAAACCCTTACTCACGTAGACGAATTTTAAAGATAGAAGAAAGGATGGGTCTATTGTTGAGGGAAAAACTGGAAGGGCCCAAGTTTTTGGAAGGATACCCGCAAGTGAAAAACATATTGAAAAAGGCAAGGTGGCTACGGTTTATTCAAAAATTCAAGGGCTACAACAAGGAGATTACAAAGACTTTTGCGAGATCTTTTAACGGCCTGGAAGTGGAAGTTGGAGACCTCAAGTTTACAATCACAGAGGCATCTATAGCAGTTGCTACAGAACTTCCGCAGGAGGGTGAACGTTGGTTCAAGAATAGGAGCTTTGACGAGAAGGCTTGGAGGGTTATCCTACAAAATCTAGGTATGGATGTAACTATTTTTAAATGAGGAATCCCTGTCCATGCTTTAGAAGAGAAATGGGCCAGTCTATTGTTGATTATTCAAAAGTTCATCACCTATGAGGGACATTTTGGATCAATGTATATGTATCACACCCGGTTGTTGATGAATTTCCTAAAAAACCAAACACTCAATCTGCCATAACTTTTACTGAACAATTTGAAAATGATGTCTGTAACCGTCCAAAAGAATTTGGGGGACGTAGAACCACACTTGTATCACCATGGCCTTGTGAAAATATTGATAGAAAAACAATTGAAAGAGAAGAAGGACACATGGGAGCAGTTTCTAATCAGAAATTTCTTTCAAGATCCACAAGAGGCCCCTGAAAGCAGTACATCAAGAAGAAGCAGAAGAAAGAGAACAAGTGATAAAATTCAAAGTACTCCTACTAACATAGTTGAAGAAACTAGTAGAGAAGAAAGATATCTAAAAGGAGGAAGGAAAAAAATGAGGGTAAGAAGCCAACAAAATCAAAAGAGAAAAGAAGCATTGAGGCTGTGAATCAAACCCTGGAACCTTCCTCAGATGAAGACCATCAAGTATTTTCTGAAAGACTAGTTCACCTTCAGGAACAGTCAACTGCAGCCAAGAAGAAAGGAAAAGAAAAACAGAGTAGGGAGGAAAAAGACACTAGTCCACAACATGTAAGAAGAAGCTCCAGGCTAAAAGGGACATTAAGGACAGTGCAAACCAAAGGACCCCACTTTATTGACTTGGGAGGGGAAACACCGGAGCAGCCTCGAGCAACCTCTCCTAACTGTAGCCCACACCATACTTCCATTTCACAGCCAGATTTTGACATTGTTGGCATTATGGCTAAAGTGTTGTCCTTGATGGCAACCCATTCAGGTGATAGATCACAGTACTTCATGTCAGCAGCAGAGATTGATGATCAGCTATCAAATATTGAAGAAAATAAGGGGTACGCAGGTACACCTTACATAAGGTGCGTACACGCAGGTCGGTGTTACATAAAGTGTGTACATACCCGCAGTTATCCCGTTCAGGAGGTGCGTACCCCCAGCGCACACATTTCAAGGCAGAGAAAAGCACACATGGGGTTTCTTATGTTTAACCTTTGGTATTTAGCCGACGATTTTGTGTTATTATGGTGTCGACCCGTGGTATTGATCCATGATTTAAGGAAGAGCTTTCCTATATAAAGCAAAGGAGATCATTTGGCTTGAGCATGTTTTTGTGTTGAATATCTTATGAGGGCTAGATCTGAAATATTATGATCTCTTGGGAGTAATGTCTAGATCTAAATAAGGCGAATCTACTGATGGATTGAGATCTCTTCGGCACATGTTCAGATCTGTAGATCTAACTGTCTGGGTTATTTCTGAAGTCTTGAAATCATCTATGCCCGAAGGTACACAGGTACAGTGAAAGAAAAGTGCATACATACGCAGGAACGAAGAATTTCAGGTGCGTCGGTACGCAGGCACAGAAGGGTTGCAGGTGCGGAGGTCCGCAGGCAGTTCAATGGATACAGTGCGTATGTAAGCAGGCAAGCAGTTGAGCAGGGTGCGTACGTAAGCAGGCGAACAGTTGAGCAGGGTGCGTATGTAAGCAGGCGAGCAGTTGAGCATGGTGCTTACTGTAAGTAGGCAGTAGATGGGTGAAGCTGCTTACTTCTCTTAAAATCTCTGTTTATCATTGCTGTGTTCTGGGTTTGGTTCTATTATTGTTGATCTGGTTACTACAGTTGACTGGGTGATTCTATTATACTTGATGATCATTTGATGCTTATGGATCCAGTTGAAAATTTATGAAAAGTGGTCCTTGTAAGAAAAGAAGTAGGGGGTTATAGCTCCCTTCTAGGAGAGACTGGAAAACGAGAGAGAGTTGTAGCTCTCTGCAGGTTGCATCCTGCGTACTGGTAAAGGACTGCACCAGTACAAAACCATTGTAAAAGGAGTTTCTAATTTGAAAGAAGATAGAGACATATTGCAGTAGGTGGTTTTCACCCACATTGGGTTTCCACCTTACATCTTGTGTTCTTTGGTGTGACTATCTGTTTTCTTTGTTCATGCTCATTATTTTATGGTACTGACATGCAAAACTAATTCAAAGAACAAATAAGGAAGATTTATTAAAAGAATTAGATAATACTGATTCACCCCCCCTCTCAGTATTATTTCCAACAATTGGTATCAGAGCAGGTCCTTCAGAGAAGTTTGATCGCTTGAAGGTAGATCGTTCATCATGAGCAACTACGAGAGAGAAGCATCAATCAGGCCACCAGTTTTTGATGGGACAAACTTCAATTATTGGAAGGTAAGAGTTACTACCTATCTTCAATCTCTTGGTACAGAAGTTTGGGACATCGTAGAGACAGGCTACGCTTTTCCTTCAGCTACTCCTACAGATGCAGCCGAGAAAAAGAAGTATGAAACAAATGCGAAAGCAGTCAGTACTCTATTAGGATGTATATCTCAAACAGAATTCATGAAGGTAATGCACTATAAATCCGCAAAAGAGATATGGGACAAAATTGTCACGAGCTATGAAGGAGATGAACAGGTAAAGCCTGCTAAACTTCAAACTCTCAGAATTCAGTATGAGACTCTCCAAATGTATAATGTTGAAAGTGTGGCTAACTATTTTCTTCGGGTAGATGAGGTTGTTAATTGTATGAAAAATTTGGGTGAAGAAATAAAAGAGGCTATTGTGGTTGAAAAGGTTCTAAGATCATTGTCCCCCAAGTTTGAATCTAAAGTATCTGCAATAGAAGAAGAGGAAAATCTACGAATTCTTACTATGTCTCAGCTACATGGAATTCTAACTGCTTATGAAATGAGAAAGGGAGGTCCATCAGACAGAAGAGAAGCTGCTTTCAAGGCATCAGGCAAAGGAGATTATTATGAAGCAAGCCACGTCCCAGAAGAAGAGGAAGAAGAATCAAATTTTGTCAGAAATCTTCAAAGGGGTTCTGGAAGGTTCAGAGGTAAGTTACCTTTTAAATGCTTTGCTTGTGGAACAATAGGTCATTATGCTGCAAAATGTCCTTATAAGGATAAAGGAAAGGAACCTGCTAGATGGAACAAGAAACAGAACGCAAATAAGAAAAGCTACTACACTCATGAAGATAGTGATGGTCTATCAAACAGTGATGAAGATGAACAAGGTAATAAATATAAGTTGTTAATGGCATTTGAAGATGATGATTATATGGATGCTATAGATGTGGATAACCTTTATGATGAAATTACTAGACTCAAGAGATGTATAGAAGAAAAGAACATGATCATTGATACTCTACAATTTCAAATTGATGAAAAGGAAAAACATCTTGAAAAATTAGAAGGTGAAATTGTTGGTCTTAGAAAAGAGATTGAGAAAACAAAAGCTATTAATCTCAAGTTTGTCAAAGGATCTGAAACTTTGGATGAGATTATCAATGTGCAGCGGTCTCCACTAAACAAGACAGGTATGGGCTATAATGGAGAAACTTCTCAAGCATCCACCTCAAAAAGTTATCTTGATGCAGCAAGAAGAAATGAGCAAAAGCACAATGAAGATCATCAGGTAAAGCAGGGACGAATTACAAACAGAAACTATCAGGGGCAATCCATCTTAAGGGTGAACAAAAGCTACAACCAGCCACAGGTAAAATCTTCTCAATTTGGTTCAAGAATAGATGACAATAGAAATTACAATCAATTGGCTGGTAGATTCGATAACCGCAGAAGTTTCTTCAATGGACAATGCTTTTCTTGCCATAAATTTGGTCACAAAGCAGCTCAATGTGTTGCATATAAAACAATCATGACTAGGGAAGCTAAAAAACAAAGAAGTATGACCGGGATTACAAAAAGGACCTATAACAACTTTTCGGTTCTTGAAAATGAAGTTGAATGTTCTATTTGCAATAACTTTGGTCATGAAGACTCTGAATGCAGGAGCAAGTTTCAGCAGAAAAAGGAACAAGCCTCAAGCACCAAAACATGGAGAATAAAGGAACCACAAACAGAAAGATGTGGGATAGCATTTTATGTAGAGGGACAGGAAAATCTATGGTACATTGACAGTGGATGTTCGAAGCATATGACAGGTGATAAAGAAAAACTTGAGTCATATTTTGCTCTAGAAAAAGGAAAGAAAGTCTCTTTTGGAAATGATACTCCTGCAACTATAAAAGGAAAAGGCATTGCTCAGTTAAAAGAAAAGGTCAAGGCTGGAAATGTTTTGTATGTTGATGGATTGAAGCATAATCTTCTAAGTGTCAGCCAGATGTGTGATCAAAGAACCGAGGTTATATTCAGATCAAATGGATGTCTTGTTCGTGATCTTGATACAGGTAAAACAGTGATCAAAGGCAAAAGAACTCCAAATAATCTGTACATATTTGAAGAAGGACAACAACAATGCTATCTGAGCAAGGATGATGAGCACTGGTTATGGCATCGGAGGTTGGGACATCTAAGATTTTCACAAATAAGGAAAGCATGCAAATATCAGGCAGTTCGCGATCTTCCAGATATCAAAATTCCTGACAACACCATATGCAAATCATGTCAGTTTGGAAAACAAACCAGAACTAACTTTCCAGAGAAAGAAGGTTCAGCTAGCATGCCTCTTGAGCTAGTACATGCATATACATGCGGTCCTTTCAGGAAAAGAACACCTCGAGGAGAAGAATACTTGATATTATTCATTGACGATTTCTCCAGGTTTGTCTGGTTAGGACTTATGAAGCACAAAGATGAAGCATTCGAAAAATTCAAATCCTTCAAAGCCTTGGTTGAAAATGAATCAGGTCACAAAATTAAGTGCCTCAGATCCGACAGAGGTGGGGAATTTACTTCAAATGAATTTTTCGATTTCTGTGAAGAACATGGGATAAGAAGAGAATTCTCTATAGCAAGAACCCCTCAGCAAAATGGAGTTGTGGAAAGAATGAACAGAACAGTCCAACAAATGGATCGTGCTATGCTTGATGAATCAGGAACTCCCGCAACTTTCTGGGGTGAAGCTGCACATGTTGCGGTTGTTATTCTCAACAAAACAAATGTCCGGGTGAACAACACTCAAACTCCTCATGAGCTCTGGAGTGGTAGGACTCCTTCGATAAAGCACTTCAAAATCTTTGGGAGCAAATGCTATATCAAGAATACTGATGAGCAGCTTGGCAAACTTGAACCTAGCGCAGATGAAGGCATTCTTCTTGGTTACTCTCCACATAGCAAAGCATACAAAAGCTACAATAAAAGACTTGGTAGAATTGTTGACAGCATTGATGTAGTGGTTGATGAGAAGGGATACATTCCTAGGCAAGTACATCATGAAGACATCGAAGAAGATGAAGGCTATCCCCAACGACAGAATGATGAAGAAGAAGAACCTCAAGAAGAACCAGAGGAGCAAACAAGAATACAAGAAAAGACTCCATCCAGATATGTTCAGAAGAATCATCCAGAATCTCAAATTATGGGGCAGAAAGAAGCAGGTGTACAAACAAGAAGAACAGTTGCAGAAGCTTCAAGCTATTTGGCATTACTCTCCTCTACTGAACCACAAAATGTGAAAGAGGCATGCAAAGATGAATGTTGGGTGAAAGAAATGGATGAAGAACTTGAGCAGATCGAAAAGAACAACACTTGGGAGCTGGTTCCTAGACCAAAGGATAAGAATGTTATCGGAACAAAATGGGTCTTCAAAAATAAATTGAATGAAAATGGAGAAGTAATTAGAAACAAAGCCAGACTTGTTTGTAAAGGGTATGTGCAGCAAGAAGGAATAGACTTTGAAGAAACCTTTGCTCCTATTGCAAGACTTGAGGCCATCTAAATGTTCCTTGCTCTCTCAAGTTTTCAAAACTTCAAAGTATTTCAAATGGACGTGAAATCAGCCTTTCTGAATGGAGACTTGGAAGAAGAAGTATACATTGAACAGCCAGATGGGTTCATTCTTGGAAATGATCCAAATCTTGCATGCAGATTGAAAAAGGCTCTCTATGGTCTCAAACAAGCTCCAAGGGCTTGGTACTACCGTTTGGACAAATATCTTCATCAACAAGGTTTTTCAAAAGGATCAGCAGATAGCAATCTTTATATAAAAGTTGAAAATGACAAATTGCTAATACTTGTTGTGTATGTAGATGACATTATTTTTGGGAGCAATGAAGAAGCTATGAGTCAAAGCTTTGCCTTGGTCATGCAGAAAGAATTTGAAATGTCCTTGCTAGGAGAACTGACATATTTCCTTGGTTTGCAAATCCAACAAAAAGAAGGAGGAATCTTTTTATCTCAAACCAAGTATCTCAAACAGATTTTGAAGAAATATGGTATGGAATATGCAAAACCAGTATGTACACCCATGGTCACAGGATGTAGCCTCAGTGCAAATGATGAATCTGCAGCAGTACATCAACCAACCTACAGATCTATGATTGGAAGTTTACTTTATTTGACAGGTACCCGACCGGACATCATGCATGCAGTTGGAATAGTTGGAAGATTTCAGGCAAATCCGAAGGAGACTCATCTTCAGGCAGTGAAGAGAATTTTCAAATATCTTCAAGGGACTCAAAATTATGGCTTATGGTATCCTAGAGATACAGATCTTACACTTCATGCTTATACAGATGCAGATTGGGCCGGAAGCGTGGATGACAGGAAAAGCACAAGTGGTGGTGCGTTCTTTATGGGTTCCATACTGGTATCTTGGTTCAGCAAGAAACAGAGTTCAATTGCCTTGTCTACAGTTGAAGTGGAATATGTTGCTACTGCATCTTGTTGCACCCAACTCCTTTGGATGATGCAGACTTTGCAGGATTTTCAAATCACTTGTACACCACCAATCCCCATCTTATGTGATAACACAAGTGCAATCAGCATCTCAAAGAATCCTGTTATGCATTCAAAAACCAAGCACATACCAATCAAGTACCATTTTCTTCGGGAACAAGTGCTTGAACAGAAGGTCAAGTTGGAGTATGTTCCTTCTATGGAACAAGTTGCTGATATTCTCACCAAACCATTTCCCAGGGACACTTTTGAATACCTCAGGCAAAAGCTGGGGGTTGTTGATGCATCATCTTATTGCTGAACCTCTTCTGATTGATGGTACAGGTTCAGGGGGAGCATATAATGTATTGTTGGCATTATGGAGGATGTGCAAAAGGAGATCTTGGAAGTAGCTGCAATATGTCTCTATCTCTTTCATGGTGGATTATGGTTCTTCGTTGCAGATCTGGTTTATATTCAGGGGGAGCATGTTCTTAGGGGGAGCATAACCCTTTGCCCTTGATGTCAAAGGGGGAGAATGAAGCTGAAGTTTTGAGGTTGCCATCAAGTCCAAAGGGGGAGATTGTTGGCATTATGGCTAAAGTGTTGTCCTTGATGGCAACCCATTCAGGTGATAGATCACAGTACTTCAAGTCAGCAGCAGAGATTGATGATCAGCTATCAAATATTGAAGAAAATAAGGGGTACGCAGGTACACCTTACATAAGGTGCGTACACGCAGGTCGATGTTACATAAAGTGCGTACATACCCGCAGTTATCCCGTTCAGGAGGTGCGTACCCCCAGTGCACACATTTCAAGGCAGAGAAAAGCACACGTGGGGTTTCTTATGTTTAACCTTTGGTATTTAGCCGACGGTTTTGTGTTATTATGGTGTCGGCCCGTGGTATTGATCCATGATTTAAGGAAGAGCTTTCCTATATAAAGCAAAGGAGATCATTTGGCTTGAGCATGTTTTTGTGTTGAATATCTTATGAGGGCTAGATCTGAAATATTATGATCTCTTGGGAGTAATGTCTAGATCTAAATATGGCGAATCTACTGATGGATTGAGATCTCTTCAACGCATGTTCAGATCTGTAGATCTGACTGTCTGTGTTATTTCTGAAGTCTTGAAATCATCTATGCCCGAAGGTACGCAGGTACAATGAAAGAAAAGTGCGTACATACGCAGGAACGAAGCATTTCATGTGCGCCGGTACACAGGCACAGAAGGGTTGCAGGTGCGGAGGTCCGCAGGCAGTTCAATGGATACAGTGCATATGTAAGCAGGCGAGCAGTTGAGCAGGGTGCGTACGTAAGCAGGTGAACAGTTGAGCAGGGTGCGTACGTAAGCAGGCGAGCAGTTGAGCAGGGTGCTTACTGTAAGAAGGCAGTACATGGGTGAAGCTGCTTACTTCTCTTAAAATCTCTGTTTATCATTGCTGTGTTCTGGGTTTGGTTCTATTATTGTTGATCTGGTTACTACAGTTGACTGGGTGATTCTCTTATACTTGATGATCATTTGATGCTTATAAGAAAAGAAGTAGGGGGTTGTAGCTCCCTTCCAGGAGAGACTGGAAAACGAGAGAGAGTTGTAGCTCTCTGCAGGTTGCAGCCTGCGTACTGGTAAAGGACTGCACCAGTACAAAACCATTGTAAAAGGAGTTTCTAATTTGAAAGAAGATAGAGACATATTGCAGCAGGTGGTTTTCACCCACATTGGGTTTCCACCTTACATCTTGTGTTCTTTGGTGTGACTATCTGTTTTCTTTGTTCATGCTCATTATTTTATGGTACTGACATGCAAAACTAATTCAAAGAACAAATAAGGAAGATTTATTAAAAGAATTAGATAATACTGATTCACCCCCCCTCTCAGTATTATTTCCAACAGACATGAGTCCTTCTCGACCAGATTTGGAAATTAGTCCTTCTCAACAGGATTTTGGGGTCAGTCCAATGAAAACTACACCCGAAATAGACCAAAACCAGCAAGAGATGTATGATTATATAGAATCCTTGGAAAAGACAGCTACAGGTCCAAGAACTTCATCCACTCAGCCTCACACAACACAAGAAGCTCTAGTCCAATCACTGAAACAAGAATTTTTTGAATTGGAGGTCTTAAATAGACATATTAAAAATGAAAATGAAGCATTAAAGGAACAAAGCAGATTGGACAAGATCATTCATGACAACACTATGTTACATCTAGGACTGTGGCAGAAAAAGAACAGGAAATTGAAGAAGAAATGCAAGAGGTTGAGTAAAGCACTTATCAACCTCAAATTCAGATGCTTGATGAGAAAACCTAGGATGGTAGTAGTACCAAGGAAGAGGAGAAGAGGGTTGGATGTGCTGGCGGAAGTCTCAGAGCATATGGATTGACGAAGAGGATGGTCAAAATTTTGGTTGCATGCGGACATGCAACACCTTCACAGTGGGGGTATGTTGAGCCCCAAACTTGCATCTTTCCTATACACTTTCCTAGACTCTTTCCATTCACCTGGACCTCCTAAGCTATCAACATCATTGCATATTAATAATAAAAGAGCATTTAAAGTGGTTTTTCACTATGTTTTGTGTCTGCTGTTTGAACTAGATTTTTGCTCATAGAGCTGCAGAATCCTGTCACTTTCCACAGCTGCTTCAACTTTCCGCAGCTGTTTTTGTTAAAGTCTACATTGCAAGTGTCTTCAGGCAAAGCCAGCCACATGGGAAAGTTGGAAATTACTTGGACATGGACCGATTCCTATTGGCTTAGTCGGATTCATCAGAGGAGGTCGTGGTCAATGGTAGTCAAGAGGTGGTCAAACAGAAGAGTCCTACGGCAACAGGACTCCGTTTCCAAGCACGAGAAAGATTTTCGTGGCCATTTCTAGATTTTTTGAGGCACACTGACACCTGTAGGCTTCCCATGATGTAAATCCAACAAGCCATTTTCAATAGATTGCATCATCTCGGCAGCCATGATGCTAGATCCATGGACATTGTCGTTCACATGTCCTCTATCAGCATAGTTTATAGGAAAACAATTATGTAAACTTTTTCTATAAGTAATGCGTTTCTATACGCATAGTAGTTAGTCTTTTGAATATAATTTTGTTGTTAAAAGCCCACTGTGCCGTGACACTAGTTTCGTTGTTATGACTTCATTTTGAAATAAATGAGAAGACTCTATTTCTAAGCATAATTCTTGATTGATAGCTGTTGCCCGAGGTTGTGCATAGGGCCCCTGCACACGCTAAGGTTTTGTTCTTTTATTGTTGTACAGATTTATGTAGTGTTCTTTAACTCTGTTACATATATTCCACAGTTATTCACTTATGTACATTTCATTTACTATGGTACTAATGCTTCATTCTTGTTCATAGTTTTACATGCTTTATACGTTGCTGTTAACACTAACCAGTGTGTATGTTCCAGATTATAGTAGGCAGCCCGGACATTTGAATATAATTTTCACAATGACTAATGACATGGAATCAATCTTTTTGCTGACTTACTTTTATTAGATTTTAATTCTAGTTCTGTTTTGTTTATTTCAATTTTGTTCATTGGCTTTATTAGTTAGCTTAGATATTAAATTGCTCATATCATTGTCAGTTACCTCCGAAAGCCATAGCTAGACTACTAGCGAGGGATTGAAGTAGGAGTGTGTAATTTGATATTAGTTTTACTTTTCTGCAATTAGATATCAGATTTCTCAAGTTGTTGATGATTACCTCCAAAAGCCATAGCGAGACTAACTGGCAAGGGGTCATACTATGAATTGATGTGATTTGATTTTAAGTTTACTTTTCTGCAATTAGATATCAGATTGCTCAAGTTGTTGATGATTATCTCCAAAATCCATAGTGAGAGTAACTCGCCAGGGGTCAGACTATGAATTGATGTGGTTTGAAATTAAGTTTACTTTTCTGCAATTAGATATTAGATTACTCAAGTTATTGATGATTACCTCCGAAAGCCATAGTGAGACTAACTGGCCAGGGGACAGACTATGAATTGATGTAATTTGATTTTAGCTTTACTTGCAATTTTTGGATTTCTTTGAGTACAGTAGCTTAATTCATTTCTTCTGTATTTAGACAGTAGTAGGGATAATGGTTTCATGATCAATAGTTCACTGTTTGTTTGATTAGAATAGTGGCACGTTTTCATTTTCTTTTAGGAATTAATTTCATCATTAGCATGTTCTAAGACCTTTTGAAGTTTGAAGTTTTGGAAACCATTATAAAGGACATAATTTCCTTGAAAATTTATATCCATACTTGTCTTTTAGAATTTCCTTTTCACATTAGGAGATAAATGAAGATAAAAACCCCCAAAACAAAATAAAAAATCAAAAACAACAAAAAGTAAGAAATAGGTTATCTTGCACATATAGTGTGCCACACTTCAACAGTTTATGACTCCTGGATTGACAATTAATATATCAATTTAGGACACTCGAAATTGACCAAACACTCATAACCTCCATTGATGAGGCTTCAACCAAAGGTCCTTCCTTAAGGTAACCACTTAATTATTGATGGCACTTTTTTCTAACTCATGTAAACTTGTATTAATTAGGGGGAGTTAAACGGAACCTAAATGACCTCAAGGTGAGGGTAATAACCAAAGTTCAACATATACCACAATAGCCTAGACATATGTCTTTATACTAGGGGCATGATATAAGTATAAGGAACTCTGTTAATGTGTGGGGATGGGGACAGGGGGGTTTGCAGGTAAACAACATATAGCTCGACTCATATAGTTAAAAGAGAGAAAATAATTAAACCCAAGACCTGAGAAGAGACTAGCAGACACTCATAGGCATAAGATTTACAGGCCTTGATGCAGCCTATTACCACACATGAATATATTTTTCTCTTCCCTCAGACCTTATCAATTCTAGAATAGACCTAGGAAGAGGGAAAATGACAGATATGGAGAAATGGGAGGCTAAATGGAAGGAAATGGAAAACCCAATTAGCCAAGCCCTAATCAACCAAAAGCATGGAGTGAGAAGTAGAAAAAGGAGATAAATTGGGATAAGGAGAACATGAAGCAAAAGAGCACAATAAGAGGAGAGTAAGGGAGAAGGAACTTAGAATGAACAATATGAGGAGATGAAAATCAAAGGAAAGGAAGTCACTAGTTAACTACTCAAAGGGTGTTGTTGCAAGGAGGGTGTCGCACTTGGACATTGTGGGGTCTGCACCATGAAAATAGCAAACTGAATTATGATGTCACAGGTAAGATTCCATCATGCTTTTGAATTGTACATTTGAAATTTACTACATCAAATTGCCACTTATATGCATCTAATTAACAATCGAGTTCTCAAGTCTAGCAGAATAAAAAGGTCACTACCATGACTCTCTTTTGAACACTACAATTTACCAAAGATTTTATAGTCGAATAATTGTTGGTTAGTTTTACAAGCAGAGATTCATGAACCTTACCATCATGCTTGTGACTTAGCCACCTTCTAACTGGTGCAGTAAAGACACCTAGTAATATTTTTACACTAAACATTATACAATAAACTTAACCCTAGTCTCTTAGTGAAGAAAAAGTAATTATCTAGCCTTTTGAAGGTTTTTGATTGATTATTGGTGAAAATAATTGTAGTTTGGTGACTTCTACTTTAGTCCTTCAAAGGTTTCATGTCCTTAGGCCCAATACACCTACCCTTCTACCAGTCTTATTGTCCTTCACAAGTATATGACTTAGGGATCTTCTTTTATAGTCACCCAACAACCCTCCAACTGTACTTGGACTGCCATCGATTTTCCCAAGCATGATCAATTCGTTTACTAATATAGGGACCAAAACACTGCCCTCATCTAGGGCTCTTCAAATATTCTAGCTAATAGTGATTTGAGTCCTCTCAAAATCACTATTCTTGTGTATAAATTTCTTTGTTGTCCAATCTATGAACAAATCTGAACTACTCCTCTTATCATCCTTCTAACAATCTATACATGACTAAACTAGGGTCACAAATCATCCACTAGTAGTGCAGTGACTAACTGTTTATCAGCTGCTGCAGATATTTTTCGAGAAAGCTATGGATAGTCCACCAAAATCAACTCCTCTTCATGTCAATCCTTTCCTCATATGCCACATTTATTCTCCTCAATATTCTACTCAGGTTCCACCCTTCTTTGGGTCTGTTATCTCCACACATACTTTTGAAAAACATATTCTAAATATCTGGTCTATATTGCAGAGATAAACCTCACTCTAAGGGTCATGACCCCTCTTCTTCTATGCATATTTGTCACATAATTAAGGGCATACCTTATGGATTGACCATGTTAGGAAACCACCATAAGTAGGGCATTATACTTCTATTCTAATTTATTTAGAACAAACCCTATTCACCCATAGAAAAGACAACAACTCTTTCCTCCATAAGAGACTCAACCTAGCTCATATGGATCCATATATTTTGGGCATTTCTTTAAATGAATCTTGACCTAAACTTTAGATCTCTATTACCCTCAAAATACGATTACCTTAGTCAATATTACACCTACGACTACTTCTGTTCTGGCCCTAAATTCCAGTGGTGGCCCTCCTCCATTTATGTTGGTATTTATCGCAGAAATTGCAACCTACTAACCCCCACAAGAGAGAGTCTCAACCCTCTCTACTATTTCATGATTTTATGCAGCCTGTTATCACTCCTCCGGATCTCCAAGGCCGAGGAAGAGTCTGGCTAAGGTAACCACAAACCAATCTTTTAGCTTGGTAGCTAGCCCTACCAAGTCGGAGAGGGATCTCTCCAAAGGATCACAACTAGGAGGGCTTGATAGATTAGGGTTTTAGGCTAGATGTAAAGTGTAGGGGGTTGTTTTATTTGATTTTGGTTGGGTAGTCACAAGGATGGGTGATTTAGGTGAGAGGGACTAGGTCAGGGAAAAAGAGATATGATTGCAGACATTCAAAGGGGTAAGGTAGGTATGAATATTAACACTTCAAAGGTGATTTTATGGGATGGTTTAAGACTGATGAGGAGTTAGGAAGAGTGTAAGAGATGTATTCTTCCTAAACTGAGGAAAAATGGACAAAGTATGATAAATTACCCAAAACAGAGCATGAGCAAACATGTATTCTGCCTATCAACTTGTAAATTACCATATAACAGACATGGAATGGTTTATGAACTGATAAAACATTCTTACAAATGATCACAAAGAAGAAACAATGCTAAAAATTCATACCACGTGTATCCCAAAAAAATCGTTGCAACTCATGTATTGAAAATTGCCAAAATCTGATACAATAGTCTTTGAGCACTAGTATAGCATCCCTACTGAATCCAACCTATAAAATGACTGAGAAAATACATAATATATGCCAAAAAACAACTCATCCTAGGCATCAGGGGTCGAATCCATGAGTGGAGGAGCAGTTGCAAGAAAGGCTAAATTGATAGCTGGAGTGTAGGGTGGTCAAAGTGACTCATCCCTCACTCTAGCAAACTGATTCATTACATGCCACATAGGCCATCTAGCTGATGTATCTACCCTACGTAAAAGTAAAAAGATGATAATTACATCCTCTAGATCAATTAAATAGGTAAAACTTGAGTTTCCCATAGATAAAAGTCAACCTAGAATGAAACAATGAAAATTGTGGAAAATTGTCAAACGCGTAGCATCCTCTTCAAGATGAATTTTGACTACCTTCCTAATGTCCAAATCTAGCCTAAGGTAGATCATTGGAAATATTATCTTGTATAGTTTCCAAAACGTCCCTTGGTTTTCAAAATGGGATTCATTTAACCCTCCAAAATTGCAATCTCCCAAGAATGCTCAAACGCGCAGTGACCAGGCCAGAAAAGAGGCAGAAAGTTGATTGTTTGGTAGTTTTTGACCCTTTTGGTTGACCATTTGTGCTCCAAATTCTTATAAAAAATACAGGGTGAATGTCCTCATCATTCTGAATTCAAAAATGTTGACCATTTTCTCATTGGATGCCCTAAACAAAAGCGCAGTTTCCTAGGTGCTGCACGTTTGACCACGCTGATTGTGCCAAAATTTCTTCAAGAAATGCAGCAAAGCACATCTTGCCAAAATTATTCAAAAATGGCCAAAATTAGTGGGCTAATAGCTGGCTATATGTTTGAGGCATGGAGTGATGCATCAGCAAGGATATCCAACCTCTTTTTCTCCTCTTGTTTGGTCAAAGACTGAATTTTTGCATGAGCTCTTTTGAGCTTGGCTCTTGCAATTTTGTCTCTCATAGCATAGTGCTTCACCATCCTTCTTTGAATATCATTTTCCTTCTTGGCCTTGCCTAGGAGGTTCTCTAGATGATCATTTACCTTATCAAGCCAATATTCTTGGTTTTTATTTACCATCTTGGCAAATTCCTCATTCAAGGTGAGCTGATTGGCCATTTCTTCCTCCCTTTTCCTTTCATGCACCAAGGCTCTTTTTAGACCTCTAGTCCTTGGCCTTATTCTTGGCACCTATCCATCAAATGGCTCACCATACTACCCATATGCCTCATCAAGTAAGGCCTTTGCCTTTTCAGCCTCTCTCTTTTCCTTTCTAAGCTGAATCTCCATGAGCTCCTTTTCTACCTCAAACTGCCTATTTCCCGCTCATAGTAGGAAATGATCCATTTGGCCCTTTGCAAGTTGACCTTGAGCTTTCATATGAGTGCATTCTTCTCCTCGATGATAATAGTTGTGCTTTTACTGTCATCATGTTCATCTAATTCAACTAACTGAAAATCATGCTCTATCTCATGGAGGTCTTCCTCATGTTGTTGGAACTTTGCCTCTACAACTTTTTCCTTACCCTTCTGCACCTGATTTGTCGATGAATAAGGAAATGACCCTCCCAAAATCAGTGGGGAAAAAAATTGTCTGTGCCCTCTCTGATAGGTATGTGCCAAGGTACCTAAACCAACCCTTTTGGGCTTGTTTCTCTTACCATGCTCAATATGCTCTTGCTCAATTCCTTTATCTCTGCCAAGTGAATGAATATGCTAATGAAATGGTGATGATGGAGGTGATGGTGTGGCTGACTAATGAGATGAATATGAATGATTTATAGGCTGAGGTGGAGGAATGGAGGTGGGTGGATAAGAGGATGAAGATGCCTCTTGGCCATGCTGAATAGGTGGGACTGTGAAAACCTCATTGGATATGAAAGTGTCCCATGCAATGTTAAGTTGATCAAGGCAGTGTAGGAATATCATTTTGATGAGATAATGGTGAAATATGCTCTGCATTTGATGATAATGATCTTTCCTTCGGGAAATGTATGAAATCTTGTCGATATCTCGGTAGAGATAGTAAGGCAAATTGAGCATTCTGACTCTTGTAAAATGCATGAGTAACCGAATATGATAGGAATAGAGCCTAGAAAACTTTCCCTCACATGTAAATTACTTCATGATGATTTTCATCATAGGAACATATCTATCTAGGAGGTAAGAGAAAGGATAAATCCTCCTTCTTTCATTCTTATGGCTGGTTTAAGATATGGCTCATAATAGCAATAATCCAAATCTTCCTATTTAAACCACTTTTCATCAACATCTGGGATCTCAGTAGCAGCTGATATAATAGAAGAAGATATGGCAAAGGTGACACCGACCAAGGTTACTTGATTGTCATAGAGGATAATGAACTGTCTGGTCAATTTAGAATGATGCTGTGTCATTTCCACCTTCTCACAAAACTCAAAATAGTCCATATTTTTAAAGCTTGTGATAGTGATGGGAGGTGCCATGAGCTCTCTAGTATTGGTTTGTTCATATATAATGATATTCCCTCCTTTTTAATATTTCCTCCTCTATTGTTTTTCTTCATCACTATGTTTTGTGTGTTCTTCTTATGCCATGATTTGTTGCTTCTAAAACCCTAGGGGAATGATAGAATGGATTGTGGGTATTGGAAATGTGGAATTATGTGAGGAGAGATGATGAGGAGGAGATGAGGATATGTGGAATGAGGGAGATGATAGGAAATATTCGTTAAGTGAGGGAGGAATAGTGATGAAAACTAAGAAATGTGCTTGTGAGATGATGGGAATGAGTGACTAGGGTTAGATATTAGGAAAAACAACAAACAATTTAAAACCTATGTAGGCAAACAAAAGGAGGATAGGAGTGAGTAATTCATCCACCAACCTGATTTGCTGGAGTGAATGATGAGTAACCTGGAAACTTGGTGGCGAGGGAGGGTTTTTAGAATGTTTGGCTCCTTCCAGGTGAATGCTCAATGACCTGGGCAAAGGCGCAGCGACCTCTACGGAAGCGCAACACCGTTATAAATTACACTGTAAATTTTGACAAATGCACAACAACCTCTATAGGAGTGCAACGACCAGGATAAATGCGCAGTGACCTTGATAAATGCGTCCTCTTGCTATGTTTTGCCCAATTTCACCTAAAAATCGTCAGTTTTCTTTTGCTAAGGAGTTATGAGAGTGGTAAAGTTCAAATGAGGCTTTCATTAGTGTGTTGAGAGGCTTTATACTTGAATTGACTTTAATTTATGAGTTTGCATACCCACTTTCTCAAGTTCTTTGTCATTTTCAAATTCTCACTTTAATGCCTTTTTAACTTTCTGACCTTTTTTTCTCTTGATAGGTGGATGATGCTTTCGCAATGATGATTTTGACTTTCTACTTGGGATGCTTTTGGCAATGGACTTGAGTATGCAGCTAAAAGTGACTTATTACATATGATAGACATAAAATTACATAAACACAAATAAAAATTATTACATCTATTTTCAGTTCTAATTTACAAACTTGGGATAAAATCCTTTCTTGAAATCAAATTTAAGGCTTTCAGTAACTATGGTTACATGCCTTTGGAAAGCTTTATTTAACTGAAAAAGACATTATTTGCTTGACTCTCATATTTTACTGATCTTATGCAGTGAGATGGTGACTTATTGGACCTTGGAAAAATAAACCCTAGGTGACCTAATGGAACCTCAAATGACTAAATTGCAGGTGGATTTGACTGCTATAAAATGTGACGAAATGAGCCTTCATGTTCAATGGTAACCTGGAAGACACATGAAGGAGAGCCAACAAACAAAAACTTTTGAGAGGGAAAAGTGAATTTGGACTTCAAACTACCATCAGTGAACAAATTTTTT
The DNA here is from genome assembly GCA_031772625.1 of Pinus tabuliformis. Taxonomy (NCBI): domain Eukaryota; kingdom Viridiplantae; phylum Streptophyta; class Pinopsida; order Pinales; family Pinaceae; genus Pinus; species Pinus tabuliformis. The sequence continues at coordinate 819,300,965 of CM062805.1, forward strand.
CATGATGACCTGAGTGGAATGCAAAAAATTTCAAACGGGACTCTAATATGATATAAAATAGAAATTTTGATCACTGGTGGCGGTATGCAGATACTGAATCTAACATTGGACTTACTTGGGGACGGCAGCTACTTGGAGGTGCTAAGAACACCGTAGACCAAGTAGCCTTACCATTTGGTCCAATACGGTAAAAAACTCAAAACTGACTCAAAACTCACTCAAAACTGACTTTCATGAGTAAGGGCTGAATTTTCAAAATAGCAGAAAATCAGTGAAGCTCCATGGCCTTCACTTCAGGCTCCAAACTCCAGTCATCTTCAGATTCACACTTGCATAAAATTTAAAATGTATGTATAATGAACCAAGGAAAATTTAGAAAAGATAACGCTTCAGGACCCTTCCATTGACTGGTCCTCCTAGGCATGATTCTCCATTCATTTCTTCCAAGAAGAAAGAATTTTGTCCCTGGAAAGTTGAAATCTGATAAGGGCCTTTCCATAAATTCTTGAATTTACCATGCTTTCACTTTTCATCATTTCTAGCATCCCAATGAAGTACCACATCTACGATTTTGAAATAATCTTCCTTTGTTTTCTGGTCATAGATCCTTTTTATCTTCTCATGTAGCTTAGAGGTGTTCTGAAATACCTCTTCCTGTGTTTGCTCTAAGTGGATCATTTGATTGATCCAGCGCTGCATATCATTCTCTTCACTTTCCGTTTCTTAAACAATTTGATGACTGGGACTTCCAATGATGTAGGGAAAATGGTATCTACTCCATACCCAATTTGAAAAGGTGAAAGACCAAGGGATTTCTTACTACTCACCTGATCTTCCCACAGTGCGTTGATCAACTTTTTATGCCAATTCTTTTTGTTGGCCTCCAACAATTTCTTGATGATGTTAATTAAAGATTTATTTGAGAACTCTGCCAAACCATTACCTTGCGGATAGTATGTTGTAGAATATCCCAAATTGATGTTGTACTTGTCAAAAAGTCATCTTTTTGGACTTAAATGTTGTCGGGTTGTTTGTGATTATCTTATGAGGACAACCAAAATGGGACAAGATGTTAGTTTCTAAAAATTGAATGATAATTGAATCAGTTGCTTGCCTAGTTGGGATTGCTTCAATCCACTTTGTGAAGTAGCCCGTAGCTGTCAGTATCCACTTATGTTGTGTGGATGATGATGGATTGATCTCACCTATGAAATCTAGGCCCCATTGCGGAAAATGTGCGTTCACTTATATTGGTTGTAGAGGTAAGGGAAGGAGCTTTCTTTGTTGGAAATAATACTGAGAGGGGGGGTGAATCAGTATTATCAAGTCAATTATTCCTTTTTCAAAATCAAATGCTATATGCTACTTAAGTTAATTGAACCTGCGTATACACGCAACTATACAGAAGGAAACTCGTGTATACGTTGCAAACCCTTTAATTTACTTTATCTTTCTGATGTTGATTGTTAATCTGTGTTTAAGCATCAACTAACCAGTAACCAGAAAGAATAAAAGGCCTTCCAATTGCGGGCCAGGCTCTCGAATGAGGACCGGCAGGGTGCGTAAGCACACTCGACTGTCAAGGCCGCCATCGGCTCGACTGATAAGGATGCTTCAGCAGGCTCGACTGGCCGCCATCACCGGCAAATCCTCCATCCCCAGTTCGAATCCGGGTGTCGCCTTGTTGAGGTAAGTAAATGGAAGGAAAAGTCTGTATTTCCATTACAGAACCTCTGGAGACATATTGGTACATATTACCAATATAGATAGTGAGTTACGTACATTTGATCCTATTTGGGATCTCCGTGCTCCTTGGTTGGAACCCCTAAGGGGCCCTAATGGTTTGGATCTGAGCAAGTTGAGAAAAGACATACAGCCTTGGCAGGAACGACGTTCAGCAGAATATATGACTCATGCTCCTTCAGAGAAGAAAGACAATCTCACACAAGAACACAAGATATAAGGTGGAAACCCAATGTGGGTGAAAACCACCTGCTGCAATTCGTCTCTATATTTTCTTTAATTAGAAGCTTCTTTTTACAATTGTACTGGTGCAGTCCTTTACCAGTACACAGGCTGCAACCTGCAGAGAGCTACAAATCTCTCTCGTTTTCCAGCTTCTCCTGGAAGGGAGCTACAACCCCCTTAGCTCTTTCACTAGCCAAGATACTAGTACGTAGGTGGTGGCCTACAGAAGGCTACAACCTTCTCTTTCTTTCAGGGACCACGTTTCATAAATTTTCAGACTGGATCCACAAACAACATCAATCAAACATCAAGAATTTCTGCATCAACCAATCACCTTTTCACAAATCAAAACTGAATCAACATAAACACTTCTCTGACGACTGTACCCAAATCACAGTAACAGTAAACACACAACAAATCTGAACCCAGAACACTGCAGCAATAAACAGAAGCAGCAAGATCACAACTCAAAATATATACTCTACTTTAATAGCCTGAAACCTGCGTGCATATGCTTCTCCGTATGGAACAACCTACGTATACGTTGTTTTCCTTCACTGAACCAGCGTATATACGCACCTTCGCTTCACTGGACCTGCGTATAGATCTATACAGGATAATTCGCTCTTTCAGATATTCAAACACCAATTAACCCAGATTATCAGTTTTATAAATCAAGCAAGCGCCACATGTAACAGATCAAAATCATACAGAGATACTATCATTCAAGCTTAAATATTATAATCCATCAAGAGAACTTATCCTTCTCTTTGCACTAAGGTTCCTCCTTCATTCAGATCTAGATATGCACCGTAACCCAATTACCAGTATTCCAGATCTAGCACTTTATCAGATTTTCAACAATAATTCAGATGATCTTTTGCCACATGATCTCCTTCCTCTTTTATAGTTTTAGGCCTTCCACAATACCACGGTCCAAAACCATAATAAACAAATACCACAGACCCAATACCTGGGATCAACACTTTTGACGAGGTACCATGGTCCAAAACCATAGGTTCAAATACCAAGGACTAACTACCACGGACCAAAGGTAAGTTCTCCAACATATACGTGCTTTTACTTGCACGAAAGTGCGTATATACGCATACGCGCCTTTGAAATGTCTAACCCATGTGTATACGCGTCTTTGTCTAGATGAACCTGTGTATATGTCTTTTCTTTCATTCTGAAAGCCTGAACTGAGATCTGTTACCAAAGAGAGTTGCCATCAAGGACAACACCTGTGCCATAGCTCCAATCCTGTGCCATAATGCCAATAATCTCCCCCTTTGGACTTGATTGCAACCCAAAATCCTCAAAGTCATTCTCCCCCTTTGACATCAAGGGCAAAGGGTTGTGCTCCCCCTGAGTACATGCTGAAAATTCTACCCTCCTGTGCTGACCATGCTCCCACTGACTGTAGGCAAGATCTGCAAAAGATGTTCTTCAAGAAGAACCAAGACATACACATCATGAAAGACCTTCCTATCACCAAAAGACTCAATACATACATCCATCACCCAACCAAGTGCGGATACATCAGAAATTTACAGATGACAACCAAGTTCATTACATGTTCATCCCAGGCATAGTGTGGAAACCAAAATAGGCCGTTACATGACCTTGACACCATAAAGAGATACCACAGAAGAGATACATGACATAGAGACGAAATATCTAGAACAAGACTTATGAAAGTCACCAATAACTGATAGCAACAACATCTGTCAATCACCATTCAGATCATCAACCAGGATTTCCTTCTGTTCTCCCTCTGCCTCTGTTCCACCTGAAACCAACAAAAGCTGTGAACTAGAACCAAAAGCTTCTAAGATAATGCCAACAATGCATTATTAGAAGATTATTTGCTCCCCCTGAACCTATGCTGGATGGTCTCTGTCAGACCCATATCAAAATATCTTCAACTAGAGCCTGTCCCTACTGTTATCCATGAAACCTCCATATACGCGACTGTCTCTGCACAAACTGGCATATGTACGTGGATCCTCCTCAGGAAACTCGTGTACACCCATTTTTCTCTGAAACAGAAGAGTTTTAACAGCAAGATGATGCATCAACTACTCCTAGATTCTGTCTGAGGTATTCAAATGTCTCCCTGGGTAGTGGTTTGGTGAGAATATCAGCAACTTGTTCCTTAGAAGGAACATACTCCAATTTGACCTTCTGTTTCAACACTTTTTCCCGGAGAAAGTGATACTTGATCGGTATGTGCTTGGTCTTTGAATGCAATACTGGGTTCTCTGAAATGCTGATTACACTTGTATTATCACAAAAGATGGAGATAGGTGGTGTACAAGTGATTTGAAAGTCCTGCAAGGTTTGCATCATCCAAAGAAGTTGAGTGCAACAAGATGCAACAGCCACATATTCCGCTTCAGCTGTAGATAAAGCAATCGAACTCTGTTTCTTGCTGAACCAAGATACTAATCTGGAACCCATAAAGAATGCACCACCACTTGTGCTCTTCCTGTCATCCATGCTTCCAGCCCAATCTGCATTTGTATAAGCATGAAGAGTGAGATTTGTATCTCTAGGATACCATAAGCCATAGTTTTGAGTTCCTTGAAGATACTTGAAAATTTTCTTCACTGCCTGAAGATGAGCTTCATTTGGATTTGCCTGAAATCTTCCAACTATTCCCACTGCATGCATGATGTCTGGTCGGGTACCTATCAAATAAAGTAGACTTCCAATCATAGATCTATAGGTTGGTTGATGTACTACTGCTGATTCATCATTTGCACTGAGACTGCATCCTGTAACCATAGGAGTACATACTAGTTTTGAATCTTCCATGCCATACTTCTTCAGTATCTGCTTGAGGTACTTGGTTTGAGACAAGAAGATACCACCTTCATTTTGTTGGATTTGCAATCCAAGAAAGTATGTCAGTTCTCCAAGCAAAGACATTTCGAATTCTTTCTGCATCACCAAGGCAAAGCTTTGACTCATAGCTTCTTCATTGCTGCCAAAGATAATATCATCTACATACACAACAAGTATTAGCAATTTGTCATTTTCAATTTTTATATAAAGATTGCTATCTGGTGATCCTTTTGAAAAACCTTGTTGATGAAGGTATTTGTCCAAACGGTAGTACCAAGCCCTTGGAGCCTGTTTAATACCATAGAGAGCCTTTTTCAGTCTACATACAAGATTTGGATCATTCCCAAGAATGAAACCATCTGGCTGCTCAATGTATACTTCTTCGTCTAAATCTCCATTCAGAAAGGCTGATTTCACGTCCATTTGAAATACTTTGAACTTCTGAAAGCTTGAGAGAGCAAGGAACATTAGGATGTCCTCAAGTCTTGCAACAGGAGAAAATGTTTCTTCAAAGTCTATTCCTTCTTGTTGAGCATACCCTTTACACACAAGTTTGGCCTTGTTTCTGATTACTTCTCCATTTTCATTCAACTTATTTTTAAAGATCCATTTTGTCCCTATGACATTCTTATCTTTTGGTCTAGGAACCAACTCCCAAGTGTTGTTCTTTTCGATCTACTCAAGTTCTTCATCCATTGCCTTGACCCAACATTCATCTTTGCATGCCTCTTTTACATTTTGTGGCTCAGTGGAGGAGAGCAATGCCAAATAGCTTAAGGCTTCTGCAATTGTTCTTCTTGTTTGTACACCTGCCTCTTTCTGCCCCAAAATCTGAGATTATGGATGATTCTTCTGAACGTACCTAGATGGAGTCTTTTCTTCTATCCTTATCTGTTCCTCTGATTCCTCTTGAGGTTCTTCTTCGTCATCAGTCTGATTTGGAGAGTAGTCTTCATCCTCTTCGATATTTTCATAATTTACTTGCCTAGGAATGTATCCTTTTTCATCAACCACTACATCAATGTTGTCAACAATTCTTCCAAGTCTTTTATTGTAACACTTATATGCCTTGCTGTGGGGAGAATAACCAAGGAGAATGCCTTCATCTTCTCTAGGTTCAATTCTGCCAAGCTGTTCATCATTGTTCTTAATATAGCATTTACTTCCAAAAATTTTGAAATGCTTTACCGAAGGAGTCTCACCATACCAGAGATCATGAGGAGTTTGAGTGTTGTTCACTCGGACATTTGTTTTGTTGAGAATAACAACCGCAGAAAATGCAGCTTCACCCCAGAGGGTTGTGGGAGTTCCAGATTCATCAAGCATAGCACGAGCCATTTGTTGGACCATTCTGTTCATCCTTTCCACCACTCCATTTTGCTGAGGAGTCCTAGCTGTAGAAAATTCCCTTCTTATTCCATGTTCTTCACAGAAATCAAAAAATTCATTTGAGGTAAACTCCCCACCTCTATCAGACCTGAGACACTTAATTTTGTGATCTGATTCATTTTCAGCCAAGGCTTTGAAAGATTTTAATTTTTCGAATGCTTCATCCTTGTGTTTCATAAGTCCTAACCAAACCATCCTAGAGAAATCGTCAATGAATAATATAAATTATTCTTCTCCTCGAGGTGACCTTGTCCTAAATGGACCACATACATCTGTATGGACTAGTTCAAGAGGCCTGCTGGCTGAGCCTTCCTTCTAAGGGAAGTTGGTTCTGGTTTGCTTACCAAACTGACATGATTTGCATATGGTGTTGTCTGGAATTTTGATATCTGGGAGACCACGAACTGCTTGATATTTTCATGCTTTCCTTATTTGTGAAAAGCTTAGATGCCCCAACCTCCAGTGCCATAACCAGTGTTCATCATCCTTGCTCAAATAGCATTGTTGTTGTCCTTCTTCAAATATGTATAAGTTATTTGGAGTTCTTCTGCCTTTGATCACTGTTTTTCCTATATCAAGATCACGAACACTACATCCATTTGAACGAAATATTACCTCGGTTCCTTGATCACACATCTGACTGACACTTAGGAGATTATGCTTCAAGCCATCAACATACAAACTGTTTCCAGCTTTGACCCTTTCTTTCAAATGAGCAGTGCCTTTTCCTGTTATGGCTGCAGGGGTATCATTTCCAAAAGAGACTTTCTTTCCCTTTTCTAAAACACTATATGATTCAAGTTTTTCTTTATCACCTGTCATATGCTCCGAACATCCACTGTCGATGTACCATAGATTTTCCTGTCCTTCTGCATAAAAAGCTATCCCACATCTTTGTGGTTCCTTCATTCTCCATGTTCTGGCATTCGGGGTTTGCTCCTTCTGAGTTGTCTTCCGAAACCTACTCCTACATTCAGACTCTTCATGACCGAAGTTATTACAAATAGAACATTCAATTTCACTTTCAAGGGTGGAAAAATTGTTATAGGTCCTCTTCATGATTCCATACATACTTTTTTGTTTTTGAGCTTCTCTAGTCATGATTGTCTTATAGGCAACACATTGAGCTGCTTTGTGACCAAAGTTATGGCAAGAGAAACATTGCCCATTGAAGAAACTTCTGTGATTATCAAATCTATCATCCAACCGATTGTAGTTTCTACCAACATCCATTCTTGAGGCAAATTGGGAAGATTTTACCTGTGGCTGGTTGTAGCTTCTGTTTGTCCTTAAGGTATTTTGCCCCCAATTTTCTTGATAGTCTTTGTTCGTTCTTGAGGTAAACTATCCCTGATTTACCTGATGATTTCTATTAGGCCTTTGCTCGCTCCTCCTTGCTGCATCAAGATAACTTTTGGAGGTGGATGCTTGAGATGCTTCTCCATTATATCCCAGACCTGTCTTGATTAGTGGAGAACGATGCACATTGATGATCTCATCCAGAGTTTCAGATCCTTTAACAAATTTAATATTAAGAGATTTTTTTTTCTCAATCTCTTTTCTAAGACCAACAATTTCACATTCCAATTTTTCAAGGTGTTTTTCCCTTTTAGCCAGTTGACATTGTAGAGAATCAATAATCACATTTTTCTCTTCTAAGCAAATTTTGAGATTAGAAATCTCTTCACAAAAACCTTCTTCATCTATAGCATCCATGTAATCATCATCTTCAAAAGCCATTAAAAGTTTATAATCATTACCTCATTCATCTTCGTCACTATTTGAAAGTCCATCACTATCTTCATGAGTGTAATAACTTTTCTTATTTGCATTCTGTTTCTTGTTCCATCTAATAGGTTCCTTCCCCTTGTCAATATTATCCTTATGAGGACATTTCGCAGCATAGTGACCGACTCTTCCAAAAGCAAAGCATTTGAAAGGTAACTTACCTCGGAATCGTCTAGCACCCCATTGAAGATTTTTGTCAAAATTTGATTCTTCTTCTTCTTCTGACACATGTCCCGACTCATAGTAATCTCCTTTGCCGGAAGCCTTGAAGGCAGCTTCTCTCCTGTCTGATGGACCTCCTTTTTTCATTTCATAAGTAGTTAGAATTCCATGCAGCTGTGACATTTTAAGGTTTTGTAGATTCTCTTTTTCTTCTATTGCAGAAACTTTAGATTCAAACCTAGGGGACAAATATCTTAGAACTTTTTCAACCACAACAGCCTCTTCTATTTCTTCACCCAAGTTTTTCATACAATTAACAATCTCATATACACGAAGAAAATAGTTAGCCACACTTTCATCATTGTACATTCTGAGATTTTCATACTAAATTCTGAGGGTTTGAAGTTTTGCTCGTTTTACCTAATCATCTCCTTCATAGCTCAGTACAATCTTGTCCCATATTTCTTTTGCAGATTTAAATTGCATAAACTTGACAAATTCTGATTGAGATAGGCATCCTAATAGAGTATTGAACGCCTTTGCATTTGTTTCATATTTCTTCTTCTCGGCCAGATCCGTAGGAGTTGCTGATGGAAAAGTATACCCTGTTTCTATGATATCCCAGACTTCTGTACCAAGAGATTGAAGATAGGCAGTAACTCTTACCTTCCAATATACGAAGTTTGTCCCATCAAAAATCGTTGGCCTGATTGATGCTTCCCTCTCGTAGTTGCTCATGATGAATGATCTTCCTTCAAGTGATCAAGCTTCTTCTGAAGGACCTGCTTTGATACCAATTGTTGGAAATAATACTGAGGGGGGGGGGGTGAATAAGTATTATCAAGTCAATTATTCCTTTTTCAAAATCAAATGATATACGCTACTTAAGTTAATTGAACCCGCGTATATACACAACTATACAGAAGGAAACCCGTGTATACAATGCAAACCCTTTAATTTACTTTATCTTTCCGATGTTGATTATTAATCTGTATTTAAGCATCAACTAACCAGTAACCAGAAACAGTAAAATAGAGAATAAAGACAATTGCACACAAGAACACAAGATATAAGGTGGAAACCTAATGTGGGTGAAAACCACCTGCTGAAATTTGTCTCTATCTTTTCTTTAATTAGAAACTTCTTTTTACAATTGTATTGGTGCAGTCCTTTACCAGTACGCAGGCTGCAACTTGCAGAGAGCTACAACTCTCTCTCGTTTTCCATCTTCTCCTGCAAGGGAGCTACAACCCCTTTAGCTCTTGCACTAGCCAAGATACTAGTACATAGGTGCTGGCGTACAGAAGGCTACAACCTTCTCTTTCTTTTAGGGACCACGTTTCATAAATTTTCAGACTGGATCGACAAACAACATCAATCAAACATCAAGAATTTCTGCATCAACCAATCACCTTTTCACAAATCAAAACTGAATCAACATAAACACTTCTCTGACGACTATACCAAAATCACAGTAACAGTAAACACACAACAAATCTGAACCCAGAACACTACAACAATAAACAAAAGCAGCAAGATCACAACTCAAAATATATACGCTACTTTAATAGCCTGAAACCTGTGTGCATATGCTTCTGCGTATGGAACAACCTGCGTATACGTTATTTTCCTTCACTGAACCAGCGTATATATGCACCTTCGCTTCACTGAACCTGCGTACAGATCTATAAAGGATAATTCGCTCTTTTAGATATTCAAACACCAAATAACCCAGATTATCAGTTTTATAGATCAAGCAAGTGCCACATGTAACAGATCAAAATCATACAGAGATACTACCATTCAAGCTTAAAGATTATGATCCATCAAGAGAACTTATCCTTCTCTTTGTGCTAAGTTTCCTCCTTCATTCAGATCCAGATCTGCACCATAACCCAATTACCAGTATTCCAGATCTAGCACTTTATCAGATTTTCAACAACAATTCACATGATCTTTTGCCACATGATCTCCTTCCTCTTTTCTGTTTTAGACCTTCCACAATACCACGGTCCAAAACCATAATAAACCAATACCACGGACCCAATACCTGGGATCAACACTTCTGACAAGGTACCATGGTCAAAAACCATAGGTTCAAATACCAAGGACTAACTACCACGGACCAAAGGTAAGTCCTCCAACATATACGTTCTTTTCCTTGCACGAAAGTGCATGTATACGCATACGCACCTTTGAAACATCTAACCTGCGTGTATACGCGTCTTCGTCTAGATGAACTTGCGTATATGTCTTTTCCTTCATTCTGAAAGCCTGAACTAAGATCTTTTACCAAAGAGAGTTGCCATCAAGGACAACACCTGTGCCATAGCTCCAATCCTGTGCCATAATGCCAACATTCTTTTACCTTGAAAAACTTGACGCTCGTGACAACTCATAACTACCTTGTAGATATCTGCAAAAAGCATAGGCCAATAGTAACCTACTCTCAGTACTTTGTTGGTCGTAGTTTTCCAATACAAATGACCCTACAATCTCCTTTGTGGAAGTCATTCATTACTTCTTTGGACTCATCTTCAGTTAAATAGTTGAGTAATACATCTCCTAGATCTTTCCAATAGAGTGCATTGTTCATGATATAATATTTACAGGATTTCAACTTCAAAGACCTAGTCTTAGCCTTAGACATACCTGGAGGGGGATTCAAATGCTGAAGTACATAAATGATATCAAAATATCGCGGAGATGAGAGAAAGATTTCAGATACTTGAATGAGATCCTCCTCTTCTTGGTTACCTGATAATGCTGCCACAAGGTTGATGTCTAGAGCATGAAGATTTGACTCGGCCATGAGTTTGGCTAAACCTTGACCCTTGATCAGCTTTGTAGGATTGATCTCAATATCATACTCTGATAGTGTTGTTATCCATCTAACTCTTCTACCTTCTGGGTCATTCTGCACAAGGACTTCTTTTACCATTGCATTAGGCACATAAGCAAGAGTATGCGAATGTAGGATGTAAACTCTGAAATCTTTGATTTCTTTTACCAAATCCAAGGCCTATTTCTCAATGATATTGTACTTGAGAGCTGCATCCCTAATGTTACGATTGAAAAACGCAATTGGCAACTCGATTTTATCCCTTTTGTGCATTAGTACCGCTGCCATAGTATGCTTGGAAGCAAAATAAAATATGATAAGATCATCGGTGTAATCAGTACTAATCAAGACAAGGTCAGTGGTTAAGGCAAGCTTGATCGCATGAAAAGACTTACGGGCTTCCTCAGACCATTTTACCTCATTATATTTTTTCAACATATTGGCCATTTCTCTAAGATGTCCAACCAAATTAGGAATAAATCTTCGTAAGAAATTCATCTCACGATTGAAATCTTGGATCTCATTTTTGCTACGAGGAAAATCAATTTGCTAAATGGCTTCTACTCTTAAAGGGTTGATCCGGATGCCATCTTTCGAAATGATGTGGCCAAGGAGTTTGCCTTCCTCCATGGCAAGCAAACGTTTCTTTGGATCGAGAGAGATTCCAAAATTTCTACACTTCTGAAAAATTATCCTTAAATGATGTACATGTTCATCATCTAAATGTGAATATATGGTTACATCATTTAAGTATACAACTAGGAAAACATACTTTTCATCTGAAAATGCTATGTCCATGGGATGCTAAAATGCAGCCCCTGCATTTTTGAGACCAAATGGCATCTTGGCATATTTTAATGTGCCCCAAGGTGTGGTGAATGTCATCTTAACCTGAACGTCCTCATGCACTAAAACTTGATTGTAGCTGAAATAGCCATCCAAAAGTGAAAGCCGGGAAGTGCCAACAACTCTTTACAGAATATGGTCCATTTTTGGAAAGGGGTAATTGTCTTTTAGTGACACTTTGTTCAAGTTTTTGAAGTCTATGCAAAGTCTTATTTCCCTAGTCTTATTTCTCACCGGAAGTAGATTTGATATCCAGTCAGAAAATCTGATGGGAACAATAATGCCTACCTTGTAAAGTCTATTAACTTCCTTTTCTATGGATGGCAGCAATCTCGGATTGATCCTTCATAATTTTTTCCTAAAGGGCTTTTGATCGGGCCTAATTGGTATTGTGTGTTGAATTATATTCTTATCATATTCCTTCAAATCTGCATAATCCCAAGCAAAGACATCAGAAAACTCAGACAATAAATGAATGTATTTTTCCTTTACTTCGGGAGATAATGATTTGGACAACTTGATCATTTTGGTTTGTCTATTGTCCCAATGTTCAAATCCTCGACACCTTTCTCTGTTGGAACCAATGTAGGCTTCCTTGCTACATCATCCTAATCAAACAAGTCTTCCAAAGGTATGAGACCTTTCGGAATATTGTTATATTTCAGTTGTAGTATATCAACATGAGCTGCCTCGATGACTTGATCATATTCATCATAGACTTCGTCCATAGAATAATTTTCAAACTCTCCTTCACTCTGGAGGAAGTTATTCACTTGTTTTACATCCCAGAATACTTGCCAATATCGCAAGTTATCAGGAACGAAGGGCCGATGCTTAACATAAATCTCGAACTTTCTGTTTGAATAAATTGGAATTTTAAAATTACTTACACCTGTAGCTAATGAATCCTCCATAAGATTTTGAGTCCTTGGTACAACTGAAAGTGTATATATTTGGAAAAATTCTAAGAATACCTAAAACAAAATTTCTATACTGTTTCATTCGTGGATGGTGAGCTTGATATTCACCTTTAACTTTCTTAATTACAAGTTCTGAATCAGCATACACTAAAATTCTGTAGGCACCTAACCTCTTCAAGATCTTCAAACCTGTGATGAGTGCTCCATACTCCACCTCATTGTTAGTGCAATCAAAAGCTAACTTGTATGAGAAAAATCTAACATGCTGAGGGAGATTAACTTGATAATGATGATGTGGACTCCTAATCCAAATACCAGTACCTGCTCCATCTTTCCCAAGGGCAGCGTCAAAATCCATGGTCCAAAGGCCATTTTCCTCTTGACGTAGTGTTACCCCTGAACACATCCACATTATGCATAAATATGCATAAATCCATTGTCTCAAGTAATTACTCACCTAAGGAGTCAAATATTTACTAACAATGGTTACGGCTCTTATGGTCACAATTCCTTTGAATCGGAACTCAATCACCCCGCTTTTTAACCCTCTATCGGAACTTTATACCCACATTGCCTAAGTCTTAGGCTAGATTCTTCATGTTGGGACTTTTAAACCCTCATAATCCCTTGTTTACCTTATGACACCCTTTTCTTAAATCCTTCCATTGTTTCTCCTCTATCGAGACTTAAAACCACCGCACAACCTTTATAAAACCTTAAACCACACATATATGACTTTTCCCTCACAAAACCTTTGGTTGCATATGTTTTTAACACATAAATCTCTTATTGGTGCATATTTCCTTATAAACCATTTACATAGGAAAATGCCCGCATACACATACCTTTCTGCCCTTTTGTACACCCTCTCCACAGATTTCGAGGCTTAACCTCATCGTAATCAACTATCACACTGTCGTAGGTCATATTACAAAAATACATGGAATTACATTGAAATGACACTCCAAACATGGTTAGCGGATTTCAAATATTATATAATCAACACTATAAAGTCGTTGGGTCTGCCTTCTCTGTTAACCTCCCACTACATCAATCCTTCGAACTCTGATAATTGATCACGCCAAACTCCGAACGTCGATCGGCATATCAATATCGGCGTATCATGCATACATTGTATGATTCCTGCCACGTGAAACCACCGATAACACGATTAGCGATTAGATCTGGGCCATCGATCTAGACTCTCGATCCGAAGGTCCAGGTTCCATTGCATTATCGCTATCACTTCCGTCTATGGTCAGAACCCTTCACCTATAAATCGCCGATCCAATCAATTCTCTGAACCCGATAAGCATTTAGGCCAAACTTCATAATATTTCAAGTCCGGAACTTGATTCCGACTGTGTTTTTCACCGTTTCTTAGTGTAATTGGGTTTTCCGCTTACGACCCAAAACTACACGATCACTCCGCCGATGCGATATTCCACCTTCCCAACTTGATATTAGCTGTTGATCTTCATAGATCTAGGGGTTCTTGAGCATCAATATTCGCTCCTCTGTTCTTCCACTTAACTTAAATTTTACGCACTTCTTCAAGGTTTTCTGTGGGTTTTCTCTTCTCCAAAGGTTTCGGCCTACTGCTCTTTTGCTATGCACTCTTCCTCCTGAGCTTTGGTATTGATCCCTCTATGGATCCAATGATCCATTACGATCCTTTTGATTCGTTCTCTCCTCTCTGTGTTTAGCCTCAACTCTACCTGCAAACACATATTACAAAATTCCAATTCATAATAATTTCAACACTCGAACACACTTATCCGGGGTCGAAACTAACCCTTGTATTTATAAATATACCAAATGATTACAGACGAGACTCTCTATCCCTCATGCAAGCCTGATCCTCTAATTTAATGGCCTCTATTCACTATCTACCTGTAGGCTTACAAAACACTTCAATTGGTTATCTATCTACCTATCTAACCTCTCCAACCTGCTATCATGCCTTTTTAGGCTTACATTTATACAAATAATTCTAAACTCAATTTCTGGTTTAGATCCACAAACTCCTCAACCAAATTCCTAAAATCTCTTCCTCATCCCTAAGGATTCTCTCAAATCCACAAAATCATGAACTAATTCCTAATATAAGGTTTACAATCAATTCTCAATCCTCTCATCACTCAACTATCCTAAATCTCTCATGTTCTCCTACATTCGAGAACATTTACAATAGAGCCTCACAATATTCAATTAATTCCCATTCTCATTAAAATCACTCAAAACATTAAATAATTACATTAAATCAATGCTTAGAAAACCAACTTCCTTGAAACACAAGACCCCCTATATCTACTAGAATACAATGATAATGTTGAGTTGGATGCTCCTGCATCAGACTCCCCATGTAAGAAAATTTATGACCACCTGGTCATAACTCTGGATAATTTTTTCCTCCTGGATCCCAAACTTTATTTTGTAATCTATCCTTGTTGGTCAATTGTTCTATTGATATCGTTATCTACTACTATTATCCAACTCTCCATACCTTGTGCTGTAATGCTCCACTTGCTCTGCTTTCATATTTTGCTGCTGTCTTCCTCTTGTTATCACTCCTTTTCTCTCTTGCTGCTGTCTTTCTCTGAGACAATTTCATCATTAATATTCTTATCAGTTAAATCTCCCTGTCCAGTATATCCTCTATTTGCTGCCTGATTTCATCCCTTGATTGCTAAACTCTTATTCTTTCTTGTTCTTCAATCATCCTGATCGCTCCCTTTTCATCCTTAGTCCCTTCTTTACTACTGTTTTGAACCTTTTCTGTTGTGGCTATATTGGCTTTCAGAAGAATTTCCTGCTTTTGTTTTCTGCACTTGTCAACTTCTTCTTGATTATTATTTATGACAATTGTTTTGTCATCCTTCTTCAACAATTTATCCTAAACATTTATCCTCTTCTCTTCTAACTTTCTCCTTTGAAAGTATAATTCCCTATATAACTCAATGATTTTATTTGGAGTGAACTTTAGAAATTTTACACAATCTCCCATTTCTTCATCTGTTATTGATCCATCATCACATGGTCCTTCTTCCTCTGCTAAATCTTTCTTGACATCCTTTAGTAGATGTTCTTCCTCTTCTTCTTTCATTTGATTGTCCACCTGTGCCAAATATGTTCCAGCTTCTGCAACAACATCTTCAATTATAAGACAATCATTATAATAAAAAATATAAGGCCTTTATACCTCTTCTTCTGGAAACCTTTCAGTATGTTGCTCTGTTTTCTCTGTCAAATCCTCTGTCAGTGCATCAGTATGCCGATTCAACCTCAAAGAACTTTTGAGACGGTTAGCTAGTCTCTCCTCCTCATCATCTATTTCAATGATGTCTTCCAACACTTGTTCACTGTAGTGAACTAATTCTTTTCCAGTTTCCTTGTCATATTTTGCTTCAAAACTTGCATCTTCTGGAAGGTATTCTTTCACATATTTGACAACTTTAAAAGACTTCCTATCTTCTTCCAAACCTATAATCACACACAAATCATTAGTTTTAAAAATACAAGACCTTTTGGTCTCACTTGATGATTTAGTCATCAAGTCTTTTGGCTGCTTCGAATCATTCATATGATTCAACTCTTCTAGCTCTTCATCACTTTCAAAAAGTAATGGTCCACTTTCTGGTTCACATATCGAAACTTCAACATCTTCTTCAGCATCTCCCTTTTGTTGGATCTCAACTCTTTCAAGTTTCTCTATCCTCTGTTTAGCATCTATAATTTTTCAAGTTCCCTTAGCTCCTTTACAAATTGCATATTCACCTGCTGATTCCTCCTCTCTTGTAGCCACTGCCACTTCACTTTCTTTCTCATGACATAACCATGTTTCTGGTCTGTTTCATTGCTTTGCAACATCTCCATTAACAGTTTAAGCTGAACTGATATCTCAGCCTTCTCCCTCTCATATTCCTCTTTGCTTAACTATCTCTGTATGCTATTTGTCTTTTCATCCTTCTCGTTTTGTCCTCCGTTGTGATCTGTTGCAGAACCTCTGTTATGACTGTCACTAGTCATCATCCTCTCCATCTCTATGAGTTTCTCACTCATTCACTATGAGTTGCACGTAAGTCTCTACACCAGCAAGTCTGCTCTGCTGCCATTACCTCACCAAGCTCTCCTCACTTAGTATTTTGGTAAGAAATTGGTTCTCTATCTCTGGAACCTCCCTTGAGCACTTCTCTTTGCTCCTAGTCTTCAACTCATCTGCATCTTCTAAGAACACAATTGTTCTCTTTATCCAATCTCTGTTGAAATTTTTCCAAGGTTCTGCCACATTTATGCTTTCACTTAGTAACTCATTTCGATTTCCTTTATCTCTTAGCAATTCTATACACATCCTTTGTGGAATTTCCTTTTGGGAGTTGCAACAATACTTTTGCTTCAATGCAAAGACTACAAATTTTCAATCTTCAAATCCAATTAAAATAAAACCATATCATCTGACCTTCAAGATTTCTTATTTGATCTTGTCCTCCCATTCACCTGGAATTTTGAATGGACTGTCCTTTCCACTAGCTTTCAGTTATATATTCAAACTCTGTTACTTCAAAAACTTACAAACATCCCTCTTACAATCTAACTACTGTAATCTTGTTATAATATTTCATTCATTCAATATCTGCTAATCATTAGACAAAACTGCATACCTTCATTTACTTCCAAGATCTCACCATTTCTACAAACCTGTTTCTGTAGATCTTTATACATCCATTGCACAAATCCTCAATATTCAGCTATTGTCAACAAGATTTAGAATCTGATTCTTTCTTTCAATCCTTCGGCTTTATCTTGGTAAATCTCAACTATTAGCAACAATTTCTTCTTTGCTTAGTTTCCTTTCCACTCAGAAATCCTTAACAATTCCTTCCGTTACTACTTCTTAAGGCTTGATCTCCTTTTGCTGAGATACTTCATTAGTTGCAACCATCAATCTTCAATCTATCTCTTTGTCAGCAAACCCAAATCAGAATTAAATAAAACAATACCTGCATGATTTCTCCATCCACTCTTCACATTCGAGTGAACCTCCATTCTTCAAAACATCATTGTGGATTCTTCCTGTCCCTATAATCTCTACTTAATTCTTCCTTACCTACCTCTAAGAATTTAACTATTCTTCTCCATTCTCCCAACTGTACTCTGGTTTCTTGACTATCAGATTAGAATCTGATCTCCCTTGCCTGCATACACATCTTCCCAAATATCTCTATTCTAAATTCTTTCAAGAAACTTTCACCCATAATTGCTTTCTTCTGCCTGATACTAAATGTTTCATTTATAATTCAGCTCTGATACCAAATTGATGCAGGGTTAGCCCTGCACATAGCCATAGTATGCATAAATCTACCTAAATCAATTGTCCCGGGTAATTACTCACCTAAGGAGTCAAACCTTTACTATCAATGGTTAAGGCTCTTATGGTCACAATTCCTTTGAATCAGAACTCAATCACCCTGCTTTTTAACCCTCTATCAGAACTTTATACCCACATAGCCTAACTCTTAGGCCAAATCCTTCATGTCGAGACTTTTAAACCCTCATAATCCTTCCTTTACCTTATTACACCTTTTTCTTAAAGCCTTCCATTATTTCTCCTCTATCGAGACTTAAAACCACTACACAACCTTTATAAAACCTTAAACCACACATATATGACTTTTCCCTCATAAAATATTTGGTTGCATAAGTTTTTAACACATCAATCTCTTATCAGCGCATATTTCCCTATAAACCATTTACAAAGGAAAATTCCCACATACACATACCTTTTCACCCTTCCTTACACCCTCTGCACAGATTTCGAGGCTTAACCTCATCACAATCGGCTCTCACATTATCGTAGGTCATATTACACAATACATGGAATTACATTGAAATCCCGCTCCGAACACGGTTAACGGATTTCAAATATTATATAATCAACACTATAAAGTCGTTAGGTCTGCCTTCTCTTTTAACCTCCCACTGCGTCAATCCTACGAACTCCGATAAGCGATCACGCCAATCACCGATCGGATTATCGCTATCGACATATCGCACATGCATTGTCCAACTCCTGCCACATGAAACTGCTGATAATGTGATTAGCAATTAGATCTGGGCTATCGATCTGGACTCTCGATCCGACGGTCCAGGTTCCATCACATTATCGCTATCTCTTCCCTCTATGGTTAGAACCCTTCACCTATAAATCGTCGATCTGATCAATTCTCTATACCCGATAAGGGTTTAGGCCAACCTTCATATTTCAAGTCTGACACTTGATTCCGACTGTGTTTTTCACTATTTCTTAGTGTAATTTGGTTTTCTGCTTACGGCCCAAAACTACACGATCACTCCACCGATGCGATATTCTGCCTTCCCAACTTGATCTCAGTTGTTGATCTTCCTAGATCTAGCGGTTCCTGAGCATCAATCTTTGCTCCTCCGTTCTTCCACTTAACTTAAATTTTACACACTTCTTCAAGGTTTTCTGTGGGTTTTCTCTTCTCCAAAGGTTTCAGCCTACTGCTCTTTCGCTACGCACTCTTCCTCTTGAGCTTTGAAATTGATCCCTCTATGGATCCAATGATCCATTATGATCCTTCTGAGTCGTTCTCCTCTTTGTGTTTAGCCTCGACTCTGCCTGCATACACCTATTACAGAATTCCAATTCATAATAATTTCAACACTCAAACACACTTATCCAGGGTCGAAACTAACCCTTGTATTTATAAATATACACAATGATTATAGAACGAGAATCTCTATCCCTCATGCCGGACTGATCCTATAATTTAATGGCCTCTATTCACTATCTACCTGTAGGCTTACAAAACACTTCAATTGGTTATTTATCTACCTATATAACCTCTCCAACCCGCTATCATGCCTTTTTAGGCTTACATTTATACAAATATATTCTAAACTTAATTTCTAGTTTAGATCCACAAACCCCTCAATCAAATTCCTAAAATCTCTTCCTCATCCCTAAGGATTCTCTCAAATCCACAAAATCATGAACTAATTCCTAATCTGAGGTTTACAATCAATTCTCAATCCTCTCATCACTCAACTATCCTAAATCTCTCATGTTCTCCTACATTCGAGAACATTTACAATAAAGCCTCACAATATTCAATTAATTCCTATTCTCATTAAAATCGCTCAAAGAATTAAATAATTACATTAACTCAATGCTTAGGAAACCAACTTCCTTGAAACAAAAGACCCCCTATATCTACTACAATACAATGATAATGTTGAGCTGGATGCTCCTGCATCACCTCTTCAAAGAGTTGTTCATCTTCTTGTTGTTTTGGGTTCATTTTCTGAACTTCGATTTTAGACTCTTCAGAAGTTTGCATTACCTTCTCTGATGATTGATCTGAACCTTTTTCTGCCTTGTCTGGCAGCTTTTCGGATGACTGTGGCAGCCCACCTATTTCTTAGTCTGAAATTTCCCTCATAGTATTGAAAATATCTGGTACATATCTAATCTCTACAAGATGACTATTTACATCATTCAATCCACTATCATTATACAAAATAAATGAATCTAAATCTGTATGTACAACGTTTATGGGATGATTTTTGGGTTTTTCCTTGTTGGTTATCATAAACTTAATTTTGTTTTCATGGTACAACTTTCTCAATTGCTTGAAAACTGGGATAGTAGCATAGGGGAAATCTAATTGCAGTGTGCCTCTTAATTTTGCTCCCCAAGATCTTGACAATAGTATGCCAAACCGAGGTGGTATATCAACTACCACCACATCCATTAAAACATTCTTCGTAGGGGTTTGATCTAGAGATACTACCAAGTCTTTGATTAGACCAAGGTAGTGGACCTTTCCGAAATCAAAAGAATACAATTCATGATACTCACGAGTTATGTCTAGACATAGTCTCTCCATGATGGCTTTTGGCATTAAGTTATGAGAGGCTTCGGAATCAAGCATGGAGTTGTGAAGAATGTATTGGTGAATTATTAAACTTAGATAAAAAGGAGGAACATCACTATCACCTGACTGACCATCTATGGCGAGACCAAAAATCAATTCAGGTTGGTCATCTTCAATATTAGCCATGTCAGACATAGGATCAACTTTAAGAATTTTAACTATATCATACATAGGATCAAATTTAAGCATTTTAACTATCAGACTTGTAATGACTATTTTTTACATGTTCAGTAAGAGGGATTGACACTTTCAACTTTGGAATTTCAGTTTCTAGATTGAAAGAACTAGTTTCATATACCTCCTTTTGAACATTGTCTCTTTGTAGTTGATCCTTTCTTTGGCTTTCATGATCCTTGCTACTAGCTCTTTACCTTTGCTTTGACCTCCCTAAGGAGTTGATTTTTGTTGGATGTCTTTCTGTTCTGATGTTCTCTTCTGAGTGATCTGGACATCTCTATTCCTAAAAGAATATTGATTTTGCTGAGAACTAAGAGCATTCAAATATCCTCTTTGATAATCATTGGTTTGGGTTTCCAATGCATTATCACTTGCCATTATGTAGTCCTCATCTTTAGGTTCCTCCACTTTTTTGACATACTTCTCATTTTTAGTTAAGAAAATGTGATGGTGATCTTCCCTAAGGAAGTGATTTTCCTCAACAATTGGTTTTGTTTCATCATCATATTCTCCTTGAGCATAATTATGCTGCAAAGGAGTCTAAATAGGCTATTGAGATGTCAATGCCATGGAAACCTTAGGCTCTGTTTGCTTTATCCTGTACTAAGGTTGCTTTCGATTTCTAAAGTTAGGATTTCTAACTTGTGGCTCCAAAGATCTAGTTGATTTATCATCAGGTCGGCCATTCTGTCCATGGTTTTGATTAATGCATCAAGTTTTATATTGGTAGAAGTAGAAGATTCTTCTTTGATGGTCACTCTCTTTTCCGGTTTCTCATGTTTCAATTGATATTTCTTGAGCATCAAGTTGGCTTCCACACTTAATGCATTGCTTTGCATATCCTCGAGAGTTGTGAGATCCCATTCCCAACAAGATCCTGCGTGAATCCAGTCAGAGTTGATCTGGATCAGGAAATTATTGCACAAAGGACTAACTAGTGTCTCGCGTGTGTGAAGACTTTCATTGAGGGTACTGCAAATGTGTTGAGATCTACGTGAAAATTTTCATTAAGAACTTGGGCATGAGGAGCCTTTGCTAAGGAGCCAACACCGTGAAGGAACTAGCGTTGGAAAAGCCTAATTTGTAAAGCTTTGGAGGAGCCAACAAAACCTTCTCTCCATTCACAGGTCAACGAAATCATTAAATAACATTTACAAATCACTTCAAAATGAAATCTTCACATGATCTTTTATAAATCACTTTTATAAAGTGATTTGAAATTTTAAAAAAGGAACATGATTTTAAGTGACTTCATAAAGTTTTAATAATGTTTTAATGGAAAGTATGATCATAATTTTTTATTTTTTTTACATTTTGGAGAGATAAGGAGTATTTGTAATTCTTTATGTAATGGACTAATAAGTGATTTTGTGGAGTCATATGGTGCATATTTTTTAAATTTGGAGTGATAAAGGAATATTTTTAAAATAGAAAGCCAATGTTGTAATCCAAAGTAATTTTTTACTTTGAGAGAGATTAAGTCAGTGAAGATCCACTTTTTTGAAGACAATTTGCCTCTAAGGATTTCTCAAACTTTGTGCTTGAGAATTTTCAGCGAAAATGATTGAAAGATTGATGTACTCAAATACTTAATAAAGAAATATTTTTTGTGGTGTTGATGTATCCTAGATCCGCTTGAAATTGAATAAGGGGATATTAGATACACCATGAGTATGCTTGTGATGATGCAGGATTCTTGATGTTGCTTATGTTTTGTGTCTAGTTTTGATACTTTCTTTGTAATATGGTACACATGGAGTACACAAAAAATTAAAAAAATGCATGCACATAATAAATTCTCTTCAAGCTTATGTAATCAAGAAAACTACAAGAAATCAAGAAGCAACAACACATAGTTAAGTTGTCAAAGACGTTTCTACATCAACATCCAATCAAGTTAATGAAGTTGTAATCTACATCAACAACATTTTCATCAATTCAAAAGCAATTTTTTGGAAAATGCACTTGCACCATTTTTTAAAAATAATCTCAATACAAAACTGTAACTTGCAAATCATAATTTGTAAGTTAGCTTGTAGTGAAAGTGAAGCTAAGTTGAGTTGTAAGGCTGCATTCTTGATTGAACCCAACACCCAAGCTTTAAATTGATAGGGAATCAATTAAACCAAGTGAATCCATTGTTTTTAACTGAGTCATTCAAATCATCGTAAGCTTTTAGCTTGGGTGCATTTTCGATAGTATTCAATACCCTTCTTTTGATCGATCAAATGAGCAAGTTCTACAAGCAAGTGCAAAGTGAAAGTAAACAAGTGCACAACATCAAGTGAGCGAGTTTAACTCTAAAGAAAGAAAATGTGATATTCAAACACATATCAAGCCTGTTCATATCGACAGCAAGTGAGCATGAGTTCTAGTATTCAATTATTCAAGTGAGCATGAATTAAGCAAAAAAAGTTTAACCAAGCAAGAGATCAAACAAATTCCAAAGAAAGAAAGCGTGATAGACTAAATCAAGGGAGCGTGAGTTCAAGAATTCAAGAGAGTGAGATCTTCATTTCCTACAAGATCTTCAAATCCCACAAGTCTTACAAGAAAGCATCAAGCAAAATCAAGCAAGCAAGCAAGCTAGTGCAAGTGAGCATGTCAAAACTCATAATGGGTAAAGGAGGAAAACATCTTCAAAGTGAAAAACTGGAGATTAAAGAGTTGAAAGGTTGCAATCATGAGTTACAGAACACAATTGAAATATTGGAATGGAAGTTGAAGCAAATTGAAACCTTAATCAATCAAATGACCAGTACATTAGAAGCAGCAGAAGACTTTCAAATTGAGCTCAAAGTGAAAGAAAAACCCATTCATGCACTTCAAATTAAGTTAAGTGAAAAGAAATATTTAATAGATGCACAGTGTGCAAAGAAGACATATGCAGGTTGTGACACAAAATACCTCATCTAGTCAGCAAATGAAAGTTGTGATACACGTGATCTTATTCAGCATATTAATTAAGGTTTTAGCACAAATGATCTAATCAGTCAAGTTGATATAGGTTGTGACATAGATGAACTAATCAATCAGGTTGATATAAGTTGTGACACAAGTGATCTCAACCAACTAGTTGTACTACTTAATGATGAAACAAGTAGTACCAAAGATCAAATTGATCAGTTTGATGTAGCATGTCAAACCAATGAACTGTTAGTGATTGATGCCCAATGTGATACAAAAGATTTAATAAATCAAGGATAGAATATTAGCAGCAACAACAAGTATGACTAACAACAAACAGATAATATTTATAAGAAGGTGATCAAACCTTGGGAAGAAATTTCTTACAACAAAGATCAACATGGCCTAGGTTACAACAAAGAAAACAATTTTTATGTCCCAGATTTCTCAAAACCAGTTCAGTTTGTGAGTGATAGTTTTCTAGACAGTAATCAAAATATGGTTAAGTGTAACCATTGTAAACGAAATGGCCATATAGAGAGTAAATTATTTGACAACCATCTTGATCACCATTGTGGCAAGAAAAATCATTCATCCAAAAGATGTTGCAAGCAAAATCAACCACCCAGAGTGAAGATAAATTACACATGAATTGATCCTTGGAAGTGGTCATGTACAGTCAAATAGTTGTCTATGTGTTACTAAAGGATTCAGTCTCACATGAAGACAAATTGTACAATAAAATGAAGATGGTGAAACTCTCCTACACCTGAAGGGGGGGAGTTCCAAAATCAAATGTTGATTATCTCTCCTTTCAACTGACAAAGGGGGGAAAATTGATAATAATTGAATTGAAGGTTGTGAGACTGAAAGTTTTGACAACATCAACAAGCAGTAGTAAACAATTTTTGACAAAATCAACTTAGCCAGTGGGCGATCATCATCAGCAGCTAATGGGTGTTCAACATCAAGTAACTAGTGAGCAGTCAACTCAAGTAGCTAGTGAGAAGTCATCGTCTTCCTCAAAGAAGCCATAGTAGTTTTCAACAAACAACAGTGAGAATTTTCGACATCAGCAAATTCGCCAGTGAAAAACAAGTAAGTGAACACAAGTTGATAGCCTTCTTTCCTTTCATAGCTGAAACAAAACTCAACTTATCATGCTGCAACTCTTGTTGTTGTACAATTTTGGATTCCTTAAGCATGTCTCTCTCTTTGTGATTAAATTTAATGACCTCTTGCTTAGGTTCTTTAGATTATACAACAACATATTTACTGACATAAGCTGCTTGTTTTAATTGTTTTACTATGAAAAGAGATTTATCTGCTTTTGTGTGATGAGAATGTACAACATATTCAATTCCTTTCTTGAACAAGTGATATTGATTCTATTCCCTGTAAAAGATCGCTTTCCTATCTTATAAATATGGGCTACCCAATACCATCCCACATGTATCTAGTTTTACCACATCACACATCACCTTATCCTTAAATTGAGTAGTTATTGCAAATGGTAACATGGATTGCTCAGTAACTCGTAATTTATGATTTCTTCTCATCCAAATTAAAGTATACGGTTTATGATGATTTATGGTTTTCAATCCCAATTTCTTATCCATTTTTTCTAAAATTAGGTTAGCTTTAGATCCACTATCTAACAATGTGTCGATATTTGTATGTTTCATAACAACGCTTATATGAAATAACTTGCATATGGAACTGTTAGAATCATTACCTTCCTCATAGTTATGAGTCACAATCAATGATGTGATCTGTGTCTTGTCACCTGAATTTGACCCTAGGTCTAATGGTTTCCCAATTGCCGAACCTTTTGCTTCCCTTTTCTAGTCCACTTCGGTTTCATTCGGGATGCAATTTCCAACAATGATCCTCATCATGGCCCTCTTTCTTGCAATGATTAAAAGAGATATTTTCAACCTCCTTCTTGCAGAAGTTTTATTTCTTCTCTTTCCCCTTTCCCTTGCTCTCCATTCTGGATGTTGATTATGATGATGCCCCAAATCCTAACTTACCTGCTTCAATGTAAGTTGCTTGTACTTCCACTTCATCCAGGTTAGTAGGACTGAACATAAATACAGTATTGCGAACATACTCTAGTGATCCTCCTATGTATTTCATTAGAGTTTCTTGAGTATACAAAGGAATACTAATGTCAACGCCTTCTTACGAAAATAATTTGTATCTTCCTGTAATGAATGACCTTTCCTAACTTTTAGTCCTTCCCATTCTATTAAATCGTTTTCCTTATACTCCAATTGATAGAATTTCTTTCTAAGTGTAGTAATTAAATCGAACCACGAGGGAAAAATATTACCGATATGCTGAGTACCTTTCTGTAACTTACTCTGCCACTAGATCAATGTTGTGCCTACTAAACTAAGCGATGCTAGTATGATTTTGACTTCATCTTCAATGATCTGTTGCATGCTACAATATACCTCCATTTTCCTAACCCATTTTTCTAGCTTCTCGGCATCAACTTCTCCATTGTACATGGGTAATTCAAACTTAAAATTGAGCTTCAACAATGGTTTCGAAGTTTTAGATGGATTCAAGAGAGAAGTGATAGGGTATTTTTGATCACTTTCGTCTTCTTTTCCAGAATGTGATGGTTGTCCTTCTTCGTCTTTAGGTTTTGTGTCTTCACATTTTGATTTCTTAAACTCTCGATACATTTCTTTGACCTTGGCTTGCAAGGTCACAAAAGCATCCATGAAACCTGCATTAGATCCAAACGGATGATCACCACTTCCTTCTTCAACCATCTCTTCTCTTTGAGTTGTCCTTCTTCTCGAGCCAACTTCTAGATCTCCTTCAACAAGTTCTCCTTCAACAAGTTCTCCTTCACCAAGGTTTGATTTGCTCATAGTGATCATGCACACTTCAAATCACAATTATAAACAACTCGCTCTGATACCAAATGATCCCAAACAGAGCTTTAATTTAAATCTAATTTATTTACTATTAAAATAGCATTTATTCATGATTCTTAAAAACACCATTAAGAACATAAGCATGAATAACTGATAGAGAATTTGCAGCAAAATAGAACAACAAACATGAAAATAAAAGTGACATGAGATATTTTTAATGGAGTTTGGATATCTTCAAGCCTACATCTCCAGGCCCTGGTCTTCAATAGGGAGGCCTTTATATTAAAAACTTCAAAACCATAGATACATAAATTTTTTATTTCTTCAGATACAATCCTGCACCATCTAGATGCAATCTTCTTTGTCTCAGGATTCTGTAGCAACTATCGGTTCTCAAAAAGGCTTCCTGGATCTCCTAGAAAGTGTCTTCAATGTTCTTAAGATTTGTAGCCTCCACCTGCTCAAATACTCCTCTTCTGCATAAAAAATCAAGTTTTCTTCTCTTGGCGTGTTGGTAAAGTTTTATAATTAAAAACTAGGAGGTCAGGGGATCAAATCCTTACCCCTCCTCCTCCTCAATCGTTGGATGGATTACAATAGTGTTGAAATATATTTAAAACATTAATAAGGGGCGAGGTCCCCTGGACCCGCGACAACCCTTATCAGCTTTTAAATACATTGCACATATATCCGTTGGCGAAGATTTGAAAGGTTGGCAGATGGATATGGTATGGCGAAGGTATGATATAGCAGCGGTAGAAAAAGAGGCAGAGATATTCCGGGGCCATCATTAATGGCGGACTCTGCCATATTTTATTTAATACAAAAACAATACCTTTAAATATGCGCCACGAGATTAATGTGTCAAGTAACATAGTGGTGGAGTTGGTTAAGGCACCGGATTTGTAGCTGAAAGGTTGCAGGATTGAATCCCTTCTAGTCTATCAGACCCTTTAACAACTTTTAGACAAATCCAATGAGGCCACGTGTCGCCCTCTGATAGTGCCACATGTCACCTTGGGATTGGTCCCAATGCAACCAACCGCAGCTTGCCACTTGTCAATGCAAAATTGGTCCATATGTGCCAATCATGACCTACCACTTGTCACCTTCTCATTATGCCACGTGGTGGTCAAACCTTGACCTTTGACTTCCCATTGACAGTTGAATTTTTGTTGATTGTATGTTGACTTTGACTTTTTGATGTTTTCCCTGAAAACTTTGACTTTGAACAACTTTCACATATGGACTCAGTTTTTTCCCATTCAAGTTGGTTGGAATCATTTTTCCAAGATCTACGTGATGGAGCTAGTTTCGCTTGAATCCAACAAATTTGAATTTTGGCCTTTTCTATATCCTTTACCATCCATTGATCAATACCAGATTAGTAAGTGTGATAAATTTGTCGAAAGAAAGTGTGTGACCTTGTAGCGAGTCAAGTGAGATGCATGGGGGTTATAACACACATAGGGGAAAATAAAGTGTGTCCCTTAGAAGCCTATAAGAGTACGCAACATAATGACATCACAAGCTGGAAAGTGAAATAGTCCACAAACCAAAGTGATGGGTTAAACCAACAACGCATCTGCAACAAGATTCATACAATTGCATACAAAATAGTTCATACATAAATGCGTAAGTTAAATAACATACATTGCTAAAGCAACCAAAATAGCCAAACTACAATAACAACATATGCATGAAAACATATTGGCTCTATGATATATTATTAAGTGAAAGTTCCATCCATACATACACCATTGACATCCACTAGCCCCAATAGTGGAGAATTAAAGTCGAAACCGCCTGCTCCTCCAAAGAGATGTACTCACTCTACACTGTGGAGAATCCAGTGCTCGTCACAAGACTCTCCAAGCCTTCTCTAAAAAATTCCTAGCAAAAATATTGGCTCCCAAAAGCATGTATTATGAGTATGAGGTTCTATATATAGCAAAGGGTTGGGTGACCCTTTACATTCCCCTTTGAATCTTGGAATACCCCCATGACTCTTCACATTACATAGTGATTGTTAACATTCCACTAGTGACACTTGGAATTTCACCTACAACATATTTACAATAATGCAATTTCCACATATGCCCATGTGGGACAAAATAGGCTTGAGTCAGCCTAACAAGACAAACAACATCACTCGGGGTCTTGGGAAAAGATCAACTTGGTAACCTCCTCGTGGTGGTCTTCAGTGACAAATTGATGCCAAGCTTGGTACTGCACTATTGTTTCCCTGTACTGTTTGGTGATGTCTTTATCTAAGGAGACTCTTGCCTCCATGGATTCCGGGTATATGGTTCTGAAACCTATATCCATCTCATCTTGAAGCATGTGCAACACTATCTTGAGTGTGGCTAGACCACGAATTTACTTATGCATGTTCTCTGTGCTAAGCTGCAAGTCATCATTGGTGGCTTTGCACATCAACTTCTCTATGTACCTATCGACCTCCAACATGACTTAGTTATTCCTCATGGCTTGAGTGAGGGTTCTGATCAAAGGGATCTTGTGTGTCCTCACTATGACATCCAAACTCCTGTACAATTGTGCATAGGAAGCGTTAATTCTAGTGATGAGTGGAGGGAGCTTCTCATAGTTACGGATCAACATCTAAATCTATGCTTTGTCTAGCTATGCCTGAGGCTTCATCATCTTGTGCAAGTGAATCGGGCCCTCCTTGTACCTGATTTTCCATTCCTGTACATGTGTAATGGCAGTGTGGATGTCATTGAGAGTTTGGGTTGTCTTCGCGCACTACGACTGAAAACTGTATAGATGGACAACCACTTTATGCACAGTGACAAATATTCTATACAACATCCGCAAGGTTGTCTCTAAAGTTGATATCTCCTTAAGTATTTATTTCTTCATTTCTTCCATAGTGGATCCTGCGGATTACTATTTTCTCTGCCTAGCCTCTTGACTATCATCTGATCATTTTTTGCTATCAAGAACTTGACCATCAAATTTTTCACTTCTACATAAGCCTTAGAAGCCTTGGCCATGGTAAGTGGATGTCTTCTAGCATCTTACACAATCACTCTTTCCTCTATGTGCGCAGGTGATGTGTGATCATCAGGAAGCTACTTTATTCATGCCTTTACAATCCTGTGTTATGACTTGTCAAATGACATATTGTACACATCCATCTTCAGATCATCATCAAGGATTACACCCTCTCCTTGCTCACTTGGTACTGGTTTTGATTCTGGAGGTGGCAGAGACTATGTTGTGACCTCGGATGCTCTTGGCATGAGATCGATGTCTTGGTCCTGTAGCTCATGTTTCGTCACCATGTCCTTTGCCTCAACCATATGCTCAACCCACTGAGCGAGTTCCCGAACCTGCACATGCTCACCCTCTTCTTAATTTGTTGATTTCTCTGATTCTTCAACCTATATAGGCGCAATTTTCTTTGTCAGGGCACCCTTCCTTTCGTCTTGTTCATGTTTATGCTTTTCTTCCCTTTCTTTCCTCCTAAGCTCTTGCTTTGATTTTAACTTCTTTTTTGTTTCCTGCAACTTCCTCTTTGTATATTCCAACCTTTTCTTCTCTCTCTTCCTCTGTTCTATTCTACTTTCACATTGTCAACTCTTCACCTTTATCCCTAATGCTAATTTCTCAACAAGAGGATATTCTCTGAACTTGTAGCTTTGCTCAGCCTCTTCTCTCTCAGAAGTCTTCCTCTTTCCTTTGTCTTGCATCAGTTTGACGCTCACTATTCTTGTTGTTGTTTCTTCCTATGGTTCTGTTGCCTACAATGCTACTTTCCATTCTACAACCATGTTGACCAGTTCATTAATCCTAGAGGAGTTGTAGCAATACCTCCAAGGATCTTCCTATGGCCAATGACATGCCCCGTGGATCCATGGATAATACACCTTCGTACAATGGTTCTTTAATATGTAGCGGGGATCATACGAATTGAAACTCTTGGTGCCAAACCCAAACTTCTTCAAGTCCTTGGCCTCAACATCCACATCCTTCAAGGTATGGATCTCGTACAACCCAATCCACAAAGGAAGAGTAGGCCATTTTTCCTTCTTCCTACTATGCAGTTCTACTAATAACCTTGTGGAGATGTCATACACAACCTATTGCATGAGAAACTTATCCTTGGAAAACCTCAATAGCTCATGTGGAGGCTTCGCCACTCCAAACATCCTGATGAAGGTGCCATAAGGCGAGGCATACCAATATGCAATGTTAAGCAATGCTTGCATCACTTCTTGGGGCATGCAAGGTGGATATTGTTCAAATATCATCCTATGTAGTGGGGTGATGAAGTGGTCAGACAATCTCGCCATGACTCCTCGATAGTTGTACTTAGAGAGAGACTTGCAATAGATGTTCACAACATCCTCTGATGGTGTCCATGTCCAACCCATGCCAGGGAACTATTGATGGGCATATATTGCATCAAGTAGGTACACGAACATAAGGAATCTTTTTTGATCATTCTTAGGTGGACTCTGGGCATTAGACACATGCACTTTCAGTTGAAGATCCAACATGTCAGACTAGTTGAATGGCCTTCCTTCATTTTCCAATTGATCCAACATAATCACCCAACTTTTCAAAAAGGTGTTTGTGCTATCTTTACCATATAAGTGGCATGCAAAGATGACCAAGGGTTGGTAAGCCTTCCCAAGTGACTTTGTCTTGTAGACCTAGTTGGGTGTCGCTCTGAACTTTAATGGATATTTTACCAAATGTTTCATGATGTCTCTATTGTTCACATTGTTGTTGGGAGTGTAGAATGGTGCATCCATGTGTTTCAACGGCTGTGGAAAATGATACATTTGATGCTAGTTTTCTGACTTGAAGGTGGAAAGATATGTTCCACTGGTACTTCTTAGTGTCATCATCTTGGGCTTGGTATGTGAGACAATCCAGTAAATGATATCCCTTCATGGGAAGGCAGGGTACCTGCATGCAACCCTGTACAATCATGTCTTGTAAATGTTGACATAGTCCTATCGATCTTCCAGATCTTCCTTGTAGCTACCTGCAAATATGTCATTTATTTATTACCATGTAACCTTCATGTCCTTCTCTACGAACAAATGTGTGTCTGAATAAATGGGAAAGTTCATTGGAACATGTTCAACTACATCTCTAATGTTGCTCTTTATGGTATCGTTTGATCCAACTCTCTTGGAAACAATGTTGCTTGTACTGTTGAAAATCTACTCAACAACTGATGTACCTAGAGACGGAGCGGAAACTCACGACAAGAAAATTTTAGCTTAAAACACAAAGCACTTCAAGGATCGATCATACAACAAAATGGGCAACTACTGGGCAAGATTTCACAGTTGTGACTCTTAGAGGCAAGGGACTGTCAGTCGGATCTATGCATTGTGTTAGGTAAACTTGACTCAGGATAGAGTCAAAGTTGACCAGGTTAAACAGTGATGGTTTTGGGGCACATGGTATTGTGCACCCATAGTATTCTGCCCATGGTATTATATGTAATGGAGCTTATAAAAGGTTGGAAGGACTTCATTGTAATGCAAGACCTGGAGGTGAGTGGTGAAGGCTCACTTAGTCAGATTGGCCAGGGTTTTGGCCAATGCTAATGAGATCTTATTAGGTTGGGTTTTACCCCAGATTTGGGGTTTTCCCAGATAAACATTTGTGTTTATGGTTGCTGCTGGTTATTTTTATATTTATTCCTCTCAGTAATTATTTATGTTATGCAGTAAATTTCTTAAAAAGTGGTATCGGAGCCAGATATTGGCTTCAAAGGGATTCTTTGATGCCAGGGATTTATAGTGCTTGATGAGATCAATGCAGCCTTTTTACAAATCTAAGTCTGAAAATAATGGTGGAACAATCGTACGCAGAAGAACCTTGAGGAGAATATGTGGAAGATAGTGTGCCAGGGATTGCAGTGCATTTGCGATATTTACTGGTTTGGAACATGCTGATGAATTGTTCAGGATTCATGCGGCTATTTAAAGAAGGTCAGCAGAAGAAAATTGTTCATGCAGCTTTGAAAATTGTTCATTTTCTGCTACGTGAGGCCACCAGTGCTAGAATCTACTAGGTTCCCATCAGATTCGTAGTTGGAGCAGTTTGATAGAAGTTTTTGAGCAAATCAAATTGAGAGAGGATGGATTAGAATTGCAACAGCAATAAACAAAAAAAATTTAATGAAGTCAAAATTATTGCATGTAAATGGGCATACTACTGTAAGACCTGGTAAGGCATGTGTACCCCTTGGTTATCATCGGTAAAGTCTGGGTTAGACCTAGGTGATAGGGGGGATGTTGGGTTAACAATACCCCGGGTAAAAACTCTGAAGGGGGTAAGAGCTAGAGTGAGCGGGATTGTCTCACTTAGCAAGTTTGGCTGGAGTTAGTCAAGGAACCCAAGTCAAGTTTTAGGGGGGAATTGTTAGGTAAACTTTACTCAGGATAGAGTCAAAGTTGACCAGGTTAAACAGTGATGGTTTTGGGGCACATGGTATTGTGCACCCATAGTATTCTGCCTGTGGTATTATATGTAATGGAGCTTATAAAAGGTTGGAAGGACTTCATTGTAATGCAAGACTTGGAGGTGAAGTGGTGAAGGCTCACTTGGTCAGATTGGCCAGGGTTTTGGCCAATGCTAATGAGATCTTATTAGGTTGGGTTTTACCCCGGATTTGGGGTTTTGCCAGATAAACATTTGTGTTTATGTGTTTATGGTTGTTGCTGGTTATTTTTATATTTATTCCTCTCAGTAATTATTTATGTTATGCAGTAAATTTCTTAAAAAGCCACTCACCTCCACCAAAGCATAATGCTTGATTTGTGGTACCTTTCAAATATCTGAGAATCCATTTCACTACCGTCCAATGTTCCTTCCCTGGATTTTTCATGTACTTGCTTAAAACTCCCACTGCATGTGCAATATCAGGCCTTGTGCAGACCATTGCATACATTAAGCTTCCAATTGCTGATGCATATGGGACTTTAGACATATAATCCATGTCTTCTTGGGTCTTTGGGCACATTTCCTTGCTAAGTTTGAAATGGCTAGCAAAAGGTGTACTAACTAGCTTTGCGTTGTGCATGTTAAATCTTTTCAACACCTTTTGTATGTACTCATTCTGAGACAATGTTAATTTACGATTTTTCCTATCTCTAGTTATTCTCATACCAAGGATTTGTTTTGCAGCTCCCAAATCCTTCATTGCAAATGAATTTGCCAATTTTCTTTTGAGCACATTTATTTCCTGCATGTTATATCTTACAATAAGCATGTCATCTACATATAATAACAATATAATATAGTTGCCATCATTTTTCTTTTTCAAATAAACACAATGATCAGAGTGACATCTAGTATAACCTTGTTCAGACATAAACTTGTCAAATTTTAGATACCACTGCCTTGGAGCCTGTTTTAAGCCATACAAGGTCTTCTTCAACCTGCACACTAGTTTCTCCTTCCCTTTCACCTTATATCCTTGTGGCTACTACATATATATCTCTTCCTCCAAATCCCCATGGAGAAAGGCTGTCTTTACATCTAACTGCTCAAGATGCAAATCTTCAGCTGCTACAAGACTTAAAATAGTTCTGATTGAATTCATCTTAATAGCAGGAGAAAATATTTCATCAAAATAAATACCTTTCTTCTGTGCAAACCCCTTCACCACAAGTCTAGCTTTGTACCTCTGTTTTCCTCCATCTTCTTTCCTTCAGCCTGTAAATCCATTTATTCTTTAATGTAGTTTTTCCTGTACGCAACCTCACTAAATCCCAAGTTTGGTTATGCATTAAGGAGTCCATCTCTTCTTCCATGGCTACCTCCCACTTCTTCCTGCTTTCAACCTGCATTGCTTCTTCATAACATTCGGGTTCACCGGAATCAGTCAACAATAAATAATATAATGAAGGAGATTATTGTTCAGGGGGTCTACTTATCCTGGTAGATCTTCTAACACCACCTTCAGGTGTTTGGGGTGCCTGTTGATGTTGTGGTGGTTGCTGTTGTTGTGGTTGTTGATTATTATTATTATTTTCAGGCACCTTTACTTTTTCAGTGATTTCATCAAGAACTGCGTATTCCTTGTTTTCCTTTTCCTCTTACTTTTCCTGCAACTGATTCTTATACAAGACCTTTTCATTGAATATTACATCTCTACTCCTAATGATTTTGTGATTTTCATAATCATATAAGCGATAACCAAAATCATTAATACCATATCCAATAAAGGTACATTTCTTTGACTTTGCCTCAAGCTTTGTTCTATTTTCTTTATCAATATGGACAAAGGCCTCACAACCAAAAGGCTTTAAAATAGAGTAGTTTACCTTTTTACCTGTCCATGCTTCCTCTAGAACACCACCATCCAAGGAACTTGAAGGCCCTCTATTTATTAGATAAACAGCAGTATCTACAGCATCTGCCCAAAACTGTAAAGGCAATCCTGCATGCAATCTCATGCACCTTGCACGCTCCATGATTGTTCTGTTCATCCTTTCTGATACACCATTTTCTTGTGGTGTTCTTGGAACTGTCTTCTCTCTGTGAATTCCATGCTCTGAACAGTACCTATAAAACTCTTTGCTGCAATATTTACCTCCATTGTCTGATCTAAGACACTTCAATTTCTTTCCTGTCTCAATCTCAACCAAATCTTTCCATTTCTTGAAAGTATCAAATACATCAAATTTATTCTTAATACAATAAATCCAAGTTTTTCTAGTTGCATCATCAATAAAAGTAACATAATAACAAGAGCCACCAAGAGATGATACCTGAGTAGGTCCCCATACATCTGTATGCACAAGCTCTAGATTTTCGCTCTTCTTTCCTTTCCCAACTCTGAGAAATCTAACCACTCTTCTGTTTTCCATAAATGCAATTCTCACAGAAGTCCAAATCAACATTCTTCAAACCCAGCAACAAATTCCTTGAGTGAAGAATCTTCATCCCCTTTTCACTCATGTGTCCGAGCCTATGATGCCATAATGCTGCATCTGCTCCTTTGGAAGTTAAAGCATTAACAGAGTTAGAAATACCATTGCATAAATACAATGTACCAACATTTTTGCCTTTTGCTATTACCAGGGCTCCTTTGGTGACCTTCCAAGCTTTATCCGTGAAAGTTGTCACACAACCTTCACCGCCTAACTGCCCTGTTGAAATCAGATTTTTCTTTAGATCTGGAACATGCCTTACCTCCTTTAATAGCCATTGGTTTCCATTCTGCTATTTTACAAGAACCTTACCCATTCCAACGATTTTACAGGGTTTATCATCACCCAAACGAACTTGTCCAAAATCTCCTTGAACATAGTCATGAAAGTATTTCTTATCAGGTGTGGCATGGAATGAAGCCCCT
This sequence comes from Pinus tabuliformis, assembly GCA_031772625.1. Taxonomy (NCBI): domain Eukaryota; kingdom Viridiplantae; phylum Streptophyta; class Pinopsida; order Pinales; family Pinaceae; genus Pinus; species Pinus tabuliformis. The sequence goes on from CM062805.1 coordinate 819,337,021, forward strand.
GAATCTACCACCCAGGAATCAATAATATTTTCGAAATAAAGAATCAAAGCATCTTGTAACACCTCACCTATCACATCTGCTTCATGATTGTTTTCTTGCTGTGCATCTCCTTCTTTTCCCTTCCGAGATCTACAGTCTTTCTTTAGGTGTCCTTTCTTTCCACATTTCCAGCACACTATCCCTGATCTGGACTTGGATCTGCCTTTCCTTGATTTACTGTGATATCCTGAGCTCTTTCCTCTTTCCGTTTTTCTTCCTCTAGACTCTGCAGTCAAAGCATTTCCCGATGTCTCACCAGAGCTTTTTCGTTGCATTTCCTCGCTAAGGATAGCACCGACAACATCATCAAACTTTAAAGTACTAGATCCAGAAATGGAGTTACTAATGGCCATTACCAAACCATTCCAACTTTCTGGTAATGAGCACAAGAATAACAGAGCTCTAACTTCATCATCAAAGTTTACCCCTACAGAACTTAACTGACTTGTAACTGTATTAAAATCATTTAAATGGTCTGCAACAGATCCACCTTATGACATCTTCATATTAAATAACCATTTCATAAGAAATACCTTGTTTGAGGCCGAGGGTTTTTCATATAGTTTTGACAACGCCTGAATCAAACCCTCTGTCGTGGTTTCCTTCGAAATGTTGAAGGTGACTGACACAACGAGGCACAACCGTATTGTTCCGAGTGCCTTTCTATCGAGAAGGTTCCATTCTTCGTCTGTCATACCCGTCGCAATCTTTGATTTTCCGCCCAATGGTAGGTATAGATCTTTCTGATACAGATAATCTTCCATCTGCATCTTCCATAGCGAGAAGTTTTGGCCGTTAAATTTCTCGACCCTAAACTTACCATCTTCCGCCATTGCTCCCACTCGAACCAGGAACCCTTCTTTCCTGCGAGTTTATCAGCCAAATAGACCTTCCGCTCTGATACCAGTTGTTAGAAATTATATATTATGGAGCAATGGAACACACAAAATATTGTAGAAATATAAACACACAAAACGCATAAAACAAGAGAGACACAGATATACGTGATTCACCCAGTTTGGGCTACGTCCACCCCAAACAGCCAGCCCTTCCTTTCTACTATCCAGCAAAATGAAGAGACACCACCTACAGTAGATCCGTTGTAATATCCTCTGTTTTCTCTCACAGTCTCACCTCTCTATTTCCCGCTCACACAATACACATCTATTACACAGCCTCAAATACAATGCCCTCATACAAAGAGAGGGGTTGCCTTCTAGGGCACAAACCCCTAAACTAAACATAAGTTCTACTGTTAGATCATCCGCCTAATGAACGGCCCAGATTGACTAGAAATTACTATACTTTTACAAGGAAATTTTACAGTTGTTTTTAGCTTTGGGGACGCTGCCCCCGAAACCCCCCACTAGGGGGGGGCTCCCAAAGGTCGCAGTCGCCCCCCAAGACCCCCCCTGCAGCGAATATTTTACGGGTGGCATTGCCGCCCCCATTTCGAACTGGGGTCCAATGTGGTGATACCTTTGAATATAGAAGATAATCATTGGAACATGTTCAACTACATCTCCATTGTTGCTCTTTATGGTATCGTTTGATCCAACTCTCTTGGAAACAATGTTGCTTGTACTGCTGAGAATCTACTCAACAACTGATGTACCTAGAGACAGAGCAGACACTCACGACAAGCAAATTTGAGCTTAAAAACACAAAGCACTTCAAGGATCGATCATACAACAAAATGGGCAACTATTGGGCAAGATTTCACAGTTGTGACTCTTAGAGGCAAGGGACTGTCACTCAAATCTACGCATTGCATAGTCCTAGCTTCCAATGAGAGGTAATGATGATTGGAACTACGCAGAGCATAGTCCAGTGTGGCTTGTTGTGGATTGGAAGCACACAATGTGAGATTCAGTTTGGATTGATGTTGGTTGGGACTACGCATTGCATAACCCCTATGGGAAATATTCAGGATTGACTCCTAGAACTATGCAAAGCACAACTGGAGCCAGTGACTAATAGCCTCTACATAATCATTGGAGCCAAGGCAGAGCCTTAAGTTCTAGAAATGCACAGTGCATCTCGAAAAGAGCTAGATCTGAGCCAAGGTAGCCCAGATCTACCCAAGGGAAACTTGAAAATGGGTAGATTTGAATGCATGAGCGAAGGATGGTGCATATTTGAGTCAATGCATGCAATAAAATCAAGTGTATAAATTAGTCAAATGAACAAAAAATGAAGCTTGTGGGGAGAGTCGCTACAATGACGCCCGTTAATGCAAAAACAAAGTTATTCATGCGACACTTAAGAAAGGTAATGAAAAACTTGAAAAAACACATCTATAATTTAAAACAAACTAAAATGCCAATGGTCATTCAATAAAATGTGAAAAAAAAACATTCACACAAGCCAAGGAAACAAAAGTGACAAAAAAGGCAACAAAAGAGTTGACAAGCAAAATTTACCTCGAAAATTTGTGCCGATTATGCCAAAGGTTCCTAGATGCCTTGGGAATCTAGATCTTCAAGGTCGAATGTGAAAATCAGCTATGTTGGCATCCATTAAATAGATTTGATCAATTTAGGTTTTATGACGTGCATGCCCAAAATCTAGGAAAAAGTGATAAGTGGTAGGAATTTCTAAAATTAACTAAACTGTAACTCCTAGTGCTAAAATTAGATCCCTAAATTTTAGGGATGGTTTCTACTTTTTTCTTTTTTATTTTTGAAATTATGCATTTCTGGAGGGAACCAAGTAACCTACTGGCACATGCATTAGGAAACAACTAAAGGAATGCTTCTACACAATTCCTGGGCTGAGTAACTCTAGCAGCCTCTCATGCTCTGCACAGTTTCGCAGTTGAAGACAAACTATTAGCTAGGTTTGTGCAGTTCTGTAGCCGAAGGTCACTGTTGGGATGATCTGCAAAATTCTTGAGAGCAAGGCTCATTGCTGGGCTGCACTACCCAATTCCTAAGAGTAAGGTTGGATGCCCTCTAGGACTGCACAATTTTCCAAGGTAGTGCAAGAACTAAATGCAACCAAGTCATGGGGGGTTGGCTTGTGGTTAGACAACAAAGCAAGTGAACACAAGTTGTAGAGCGAAATGTAAATTCAAATGAAAAAACGAGTACCTGAGCAGTGCAAGACAAGATGTTGAGATTTAAGGAGGGAGGCTCCAAAATGAAGCAAAGGCAAAATTTTGAAGGGTGGTTGTGGCCGCTACAACATGTCCCTTCTAGTAAGTTCCAATAATTATATAAAAATTTTCTTTGAAGAATGTTAATAAACACTTTGCATGGAAAAACATTATAAAACATATTGGATGCAAACAAAGAGGATTGCTTTGGTGGAGAAAAACTATTTGTTAAAACCCTGTGAAAAAAGGGAAATTCACTCAATAAACTTAGGGGAATTTTCCACAAATACTAGTCAATTATTTCATTAAAAGAAACCCAATGATTACATACAAAACTTATTGAAAATAAATTGAGACCTGTTGGCCGCAATAATTCAGGATTTTGGAAAAATAACTTAGTTCTTTATCCAATGATTATATTTCTACCCATAATTATACTACTACAAGAAAGGATCCTCAACAATGCAAGAGATGGATTTAACCTATGTTCAACAAACCTTAATTCAACAATGTCTACATTCCAAGATATTGGTTCAACCCCTAGAGGAATTTTACCTTCAACAAATTATTATTTCCTACAATTATGAAGCATGATGAGAGATATGATCTAATATATCCTATATTACTAGTTAGTGTGAATAGTTTCAACACCAAAACTAGTTGGCTTGGATTAGGTAGGGTGGATCCCTAACCATTTAAAACTAGCCCTTCTAACATAAGATTTCACCTAATCAAGCTCCAAAATCTCAGAATCAATAACAAAATAATAACCCAACTCGTGTTCATCAGAGATATCTAGTCTCCCCTTTCAATTCATGAGCTATTAGAATACCATAGGTGCATATCATCGGCCATCTAAATACCATGGGAGAATACCATCGATCATATGAATACTATGCGAAATTACCATGGGTACCCTTCTTTCCCCTTGGGTGATTACTTGGAAAGGGACATAATTGTCCTCCTTTCTTGATATTTCTTGTCCTTAATAAATTCCAAAATATACACAACATTACCAGGACCCCAAATGAATATCAAGAATTCTTGTTGCATCAATAAAATTAATTGCAAAACCTATATGCCAAGATGAATTCATGGATCCAAAATTAATATGAAGAAGGCTCCACAGAAATCCTATTGCATCCATAGGATTCTATCAATCTTGCTACCTCTCCTACAAAATCTTTCCCATAGTGCAACAAATCATGCATCATAAAAATATTTGGATCGAAAACCTTAGTATCATCATATATCATGAAGGTAGTAGCTTGAGTAAGCAAACTAGGGGAAGGATGTCAAAGTCTTCCTCCCATGGATATACGCTGCCTGGATCCCATTTCTAGCTTGGGAGTCCATCATTCTTCCATTGTGCTACTCTAATGACATCAATAATACCAGTATGTTGGAGCTCTGTCTATTTTCCCAACATCCCCACAAAATATCCATCCTATAGAAAAAACCTAAGAGACCCACAAGATTCGGCTCCTTTATCCATAGAAGGAAACACCTTATACCAACCCTCCATCCCATGCTTATGTGTCATTACCCTCTCTATGTGGGTTGAAAAATAATGTGCAACACTACCCATTAATCATGTATCCACTTATATGAAAATTTAGACTCAAGGTGTTGCAAGCCCTATCTATGTACTTCTAAAGAGGGTTTTTGTATATCTGAATCTTTCTATTGCTAAATTCAACTCAAGAACATGTTTCCATTGTTGCCCCATTATGAATTTAATTGTTCCTCATTACTAAAAATCTTGGGAGTTGTCCTAGCACACACACATCTCAAAATCACTATCCTTCTTTAATATTGTACCTTTTAGCCTTTTGATTTTTTCCTTCATGCTAAGAGGCCTGCTGTAAAATAAATGATCTCTTCATAAATATGCCCTTTGGGACTTCCATTTGAAATCTCTGTAGAAAAAATAAGGGAAGTGATACTCCAACCAATGGTATTGTATTTCACACTACTATAATATAAATTTCGTCAACCCTTTCTTCTTCTTCCATCTATTCCGCATCAAACAAGTGAGGTTTCAACTTCCCTTCACATTGTTTGACACTATTATGTACCAAGTTGTAAGTAGTCGTAGAGATGACCCATTGTTGTTCCATACAACCACTAACAAAGATATGATGGGTTTTGAGATAATATCACTTTCCTCAATACTTGTAGTCATTATATTTGTCATGAGCCTCATTGATAACATTAGGAAATATGGAACATATGTAGAGTAACATCATAATCAATCATGAAAACACAATATTTCACTTGCGCCATCAAATTTAGAATCTTAACCCTCTTACTGAAATAAGGAATTTTCAAAGATCAATTCAAGGAATTACTGAAATAAGGAATTTTGAAGATTTTCAATGATCAATTGGAATATATCCTTCATTATATATTCAATGTAAGTAAGGTTAGGAACTATAACCCTTAGAATTCCACTTCAACAATGTATGACATCAAGTCTTACCTCCTTGTCCTTATGTCTCAACAACTTGTGCTCACCCAAGTAAATTGTAGTTGGAATAATATTTTCTTACGTTAGCTAAGAAGGTGTCTAATCCACGTTATGTAAACACTTTCCTAGCTCCCCCAACAAGCTAAGAAGGGTCTCTCTTGATGGAGACAAATCACCAAGCTTGTCTCCTACTCCTCTTTCTCTAACATCTTTTTCAAGGATCCCATCAACATACTTCTTAATTGTTTAAAAGAAGTGTTAGTCACCATATCTCACTGTTAACCCCATTACGTTGGCAAGATGCACAACTCTTATACCACTATAATATCCCTTTAATTTAATTCACAATTTTCCTATCAAATTTGTTTAGAAAATTTTTAGAAATTATTTTTCCAAAAAATTTAATAAATTCCAACAAGAAATTTATTTTATTGAATCTAGTAGCTGCTACAACGATGGCACAATTAATTCTTTTTGGAATCAATTCGGCCATCAAAAAATGTAATCAAATGTTGCAATAATATGGCCTCTCTATAAATAAACTCAGTTGTTGCAATAACTCAACCTATCCACAAATAAATTTAGTTGTTGCAATAATTCAACCTCCAAAAAGAAATTCAATTGTTGCAATACTCGGCCTCTCTAGAAATAAATTCTCCTACTACAATAACTCAAAATATCCACAAATAAAGTTGGTTGTTGTGATAATTCAAAATCTCCACAAATAAATTCAGTTGATCCAATACTTGGCCTCTCCACAAATAAATTTAGTTGATATAATAAGTCAACCTCTCCACAAAAAAAATTCAGCCTAGCAAAATAAATTTGATCCAATAGAATAATTTTGGACCAGCAAGATAAATTCAACCCAACAAGAGGAATTCAACCCCTTAGAATAATTTCAGCCCGACTAGATAAATCTTTCCCAATAAGAAATTTTTTTCCCGGCAAGATAAATTATTCCAAGTAGAATAATTTTAGCCTAGCAAGATAAATTCGACCCTGTAAGAGAAATGCATCCCAGTAAGATGAATTTGGCCCAACAAAAGAAATTTTACCCAACAAACTAAATTCAAATTCTACAAATAAACTTAACCTCACATGAAGAGATGACTTGGCTCGAGGTTTTAAACTTATAATGAACTTGGCTCTGATATATGATAATCTTATATTCACAATGATCAACTCTGCCACTAGCAAAAGGGTAAACCTTGGACCTATAAAATGAATCAATTTAGCTTCATACAATTTTTGGCCAAGGGCTTCTCTTCCTCAAAAAGAGATGAACTCGGTCTTGCAAAATTTGACGAGAAAAATATCCAATAAACTGGCCTAGGTATAAGAAAATTAGTTAGAACTCCTTGCTTGGAAGATAACTAGAGCTCGTTAAGTTGTGACCCCAAATACTCTTGTTCAATGGCTTGTCACAATTGATGCTACCACATACTCACAAGATCCTCAGTAAAACAACTATATGAAATTCACCAGTTGAATTTGACTAAGAAACCTAGATGGATCCTCCTTGTTGAGTGGCTAGAGTGTATCATTGCAACATGGAAACCAATATTGATCACTAGGGTGGATATTTCGCCACTGAATATTTAATGGAGAAATATAAGATCAAGCAAATAGTTACCACACCATATCATCTTCAGGGCTACAGACAATTGGAAGGAACAAATAAGATTCTTGAGACCATTATCATTAAAATTATTCAGTTACATCTCAAGGATTGGATGAAAAACTTGCTAAGGATTTATGGGTCTATCATACAACATGGATAACTACTACTGGATGCACTCCTTACAAGCTAGTGTATGGAAAGAGAGTATATTGCCAATTGTGATAGAGATCCAGACACTTAGAATAGTTTTCCAACATAGAATAGAGCTATCAAAAAGAAAGAATCCTACAAATTAATGATTTGGACAAACTTTGTTATGATGCCTTGCATTAAAAAACAATAATAAATAATGAGAGGGCACGATGGAATTAAAAACTCATAAATAAGAAGAAATTCAAGGTTGGAGACTAGGCTTTATTATTTGACTCCAACTTTAAATACTTTCAAGGAAATTTTCACACCACATGGCTTGGGCCTTATGAGATTGATATTATCTATGACAATAGATTCATCAAACTCCAAACTAGATATGAGACAAGAAATCCCCTAATGTCCAATGGGCACATGCTTCGCTTATACCATTGAACCCTATCTAAAGAAGTATTCATATGGAAAACAAAAAAATGGATGGCCCAAAGGTGATATGCAATTGGTTCATAAAAAAAATATTACTGCGAGATAATTCACTTCTATTCCAAGAATATATATAACCAAATCTTACTGGCACATAACATGCAAAAAAACGGGGGCGGGGGGACTTATTAGTTTTGCAATGGGTATGTCAAGATCCTTCTCCAATAAAAATGATTGTCAAATATGTAGGGAAGATAATTTTTTCTAATCAATAGTTGTTGCAACTCCTCTTGCTACAATTCCCATCGCTATAACTTCGGTTGTGATAATTCCCATTGCTACAATTAACTTCTATTCCAACAATCAAGATATATATATATATATATATATATATATATATATATATATATATACCTGGGCACATGCCATGTGAAAACCAACTCTAACTAGTACTTGACATGCAAAAAAAAAAGGAGACTTGGAAGTTTTGCAATGGTTATGTCAAGATCCTTCTCTAATAAACATGATTGTCAAATATGTAGGGAAGAGAATTGTTTCTAATCAATAGTTGTTGCAATTCTCGTTTTTGCAACTCCTCTTGCAACAACTCCATCACTACAACTTCAGTTGTGATAATTCCCATTGTTGCAATTCCTTGTGACTTCCTCTTCCCACAACTCCCATTGCTATAGATTTGGTTTCTATAATTCCCATTGTTGCAAGTCCTCCAGATGAAACTCCTGCTCTAGTTGTTGCAACTCCTCTTGCTACAACTCTGGTCTTGTTGTTGTAACACCGATGAAAATGAATGATTTATGGGACCAGCCACCAACTTAGCATTTGTACAAGGCCAAAACCAATGAGGTAAGGTATGACAACTATGTTTTCCAACGTTTTGCATAATGAATAGGTTTAATTGGAAAGAGTACTTGTTTATTATTACTATTGATTCCATTATATTGCATCATTCTCCCAAATGTAGAAACTGCCCATTGAAAACTATTAAAGTTGACATTCCTTGCATCATATCCTCACCTCACACCAAATATGGAAAATACCACCCAAAAACCATTAAAGGTTCCATTTTAATCTCTTTATTAGTAGGAATAGAAAGAGTCCCTGTTTTATCAGATGGGTTCTGAATTGATCAAATCTGATATGAATTCTGTTCTCAGAAAAATATGGGACATAAGTCATAGATTCAATACCACCCAAAAACCATTAAAGGTTCCATTTTACTTTTGTAATAGTGACATTTGAAGAAGAAGAATTACATATACCATGGGAGGCTCACTTATGCTCTGTGAACTCACTGAAGTAGTAATTTTGCAGGCTCACGACCACATTTGAGCTAATTTTCAGGAAGCAAGATGGATGGAGTATGTGCAAAGGATGAAAGTCTACAACTATGAAGTAGTGTTAGAATTTTTTTCTAAATTTTAGGGTCAACAATTCTATGATTTATAGGACAGTTATGGAGGTGACAAAGGAATTTTTTGCAAAAGTAGCACGACTTCCAAAGGAAGAGGAAGTATGGTAATGCAAGCAAACATCCAGGCCTGAAATCCTACCAAAATGTATGGAACCTAGAGAGAATTTAGTGAATAAAGGAATAAAGTTTGATCATTGGTCCTTTCCACTCCCTTGGGTAGGCGTGGTCTTTGTTGAGTCCCAAACCTGCGTCTTCCCTATAAACCTTTTTAGCCTTATTTTCCAGTTACTTGAACCACCAAGCTATCAAATCATTGCATATTAGTTTAAAAAGAGCTTATAAAATGGTTTCCTAACTATGTCTTGTGAGTACTGTTTGATTTAGATTTTTGCTCAGTCAGCTGCGGAATCTTGTTAGTTTCCGCAGCCAGCTCAACTTTCCACAGCCATTTTGTTGAAGTCTATGTTACAGGTGTCTACTGGAGAATCTGGCCACATGGGCAAGCTGCAAATGACGTGTACATGGAACGTGTCCCTTTGGTTCAGCTGAATCACTCACAAAAGGCCATGGTCAAAGATAGTCAAAGCAGTGGTCAAGCTAAGAGTTTTGCGGTGGAAGGACTCTGTTTTTCACCACGTGAAGACTTGCGTGGAAAATTCCTCAATCTCAAGAGGTGTGCTAACACCTGTGGACTGTTCCATGAACCCAAATCCAACAGCCACCACTCTTTGGATTTAATTGTCACGACTACCATATTGCTAGATCTCCAGACGTGGTTATTCACGTGTCTGTTTAGCAACGCAGAATTTAGGAAGTAGTTGTAGCATCCTCAGTTATAAGTAACGCGTTATCATACACTTGTTAGTTAGTTGGATATATGTAATTTTGATTGATTTACAAGCCCACTGTGTCGTGCTCTATCTTTATCTTATCACTGCATTTTAATATATGAGAAGACAATGTTCTTAAGTTCCATTTTGTGACTGATTGCTGATTGGTCGAGGTTGCAGAGGGACCCTGTACACTAAGGCTCTGTAACTACTGTATAGTTTCTTGATTTTCTCCATTATGTTACTGTTTCCATAATTGTTTGCTTGTATATATTACAATGTTTTTGATATTCATGTTAACTGTTGTCCATACTTTCTTTTATGCTTTCTCATGATTGTTAACTGGTCAGTGTTTTTTCTTTCAGGTTCTTGTAGACAGCCTGGGAAATTTTACATAGCTTTTTAATGACTAATGACATGAAATCATAGTCCTTCTGCTGATTTATTTTCTGAGTTCTAATTCCAGGATTGTTATTTCTTTCAGTTTTGTTTTGTTCATTTACTTTTATGCAAGTTAGAAATCAGATTACTCAATTTTTTCATGATTACCTCCTATAGCTAGAGTGAGACTACTGGTAAGGGGTCAGAATATGAGTTGATGTGATATGATTTAGTTTATTTTTCTGCAAGTTAGTGATTAGATTACTCATGTCATTTTCAGTTACCTCTTATAGCCAGAGCGATACTACTGGTGAGGGATTGAAGTATGAATGTGTAGTTTGATCTTAGTTTCATTTTATGCAATTTAGATATCAGATTACTCAATTTGTTTATGATTACCTCATATAACCAGAGCGAGATTACTGGTGAGGGGTTAGAATATGAGTTGAAGTAGTATGATCTAGTTTACTTTGCTTATAGTTTTTGAATTGCTTTAAGTTCAGTTTTTTCTCTTTTTATACAACAGTAAGGATACTGGGCTTCATTGTCACTAGCTCACTGTTTGGTACATTTTTATTTTCTCTTAGTAATTGATTTCATCATTGCAAACCTTTTTGAGAACTTTGAAGTTTGGAAAACATTGTAGAGGTCACCATTGCCTTGAACACTTATATCGATACTTGACTTTTTATTTTTCCATCTCACATTAGGGAATCAACAAAATATAAACCCAAAAACAAACCAAAAAAAAATCACAAACGACAAAGAATTAAGAAATCGATTATCTTGCATATACAGTGCACTTCACTTCAGCAGTTTACGACTCCCGGATTGAAAATTTATATAGCAATTTAGGACATACTAAATTGACCAAACAGTCTTACTCATACATAGTTATATAACATGCGAAGGGTACTATGGAATTGTGTACCTCCAACATATTCACCTTCTCAAGAACATTGCAGAACATGGTGACCCATGCACAAACGTTGAACAAGACACGAGATGTTGTTTCACATCATGGACTTATCAAGTTAATTATGGAACAAGCCCTAAATGAAGAAGGAAGACATTGGGGAGAAGTTATCCAGATAGTGGAAACAAATCCACATCATGAACCCATAGGTATTGCAAACCCACCTAAAAGTGGTGACATTGAAATTGCAATAGAAGGTTTCATTGTATTGACTCCCCAACCCATAGAATACCCACCAATACCTGACAAAGGATAAGGAGCAAGTGCAAAAAATTCATGAAAATAAAGGAACCCTTATGTACAAACTAATAAACAGTAAGTCAAAACCATGCGGGGAATGAACATGGAGCTGGGGTTTTTCCTGCGTGTGAACGAGTTTCGGGATTTGGCAGCCATTATCGGTTCCTTGGAGGGCTCGGAGAGTAGACATGAAGACCCTTATTCATGGAGGAAAGGATTGGGCTGGGCCTTCGTGGTTACTCCTACCGACTTACCCCATGGGCTCCCCATGGTCTGCTCCCCCAGGTTGTCCAGCTGTAGCTGCTTGCTAACCCAGATGAGTTCAGCTCCCCAGTGACTGTGGCAGACTTCTAATTTCGACGATTTCAAACTCAAGAGGTAGACCTAGCTTGGGTTTTGCTTGGCGACTACACAGGTAGTCGGGCTCGTTTATTTTTTTCCCAAGGCTGGCTGAAGGGGGATTTGCGGCGGACCCAGGGTGGTTTTATTGTTTTGGGAATGGGTTTTGGTCGGATTCTCTACCTGTTCTGGAAACCTGTTTTTTGGGATGTCGACTCCTTCTTCCTCTATGTGGTTACTGCTTCCGTGAAAACTGTGGCTGTAGACGGCTTGAACCAATGCCCTTCCACGTGCAGGCCAGGGTCTCCCATGAATATGCCGATTTTTTTGTGCTGGGTAGAGGGGTTTTTGGCATACACCTGATCTGACAGGCCCAATATGCTCTGTTAAGTCCGATCATTGGTGACGTTCGATCTTCCCCTTGCTGCGTGGCTAGTCTCTGCCATTAAAGGGGAAGCTGGCTCCTCACACAAGGTAAAACCTTTCCATTTTCAAATTTATATAAAACCCCTAGAAGGGCATTCTCTGTCGATTTGGTTTAGTGTAGTAGATAGTGTTCATTTCCTGAAACAAATCATTATGCAGAAAGCTAGATATCCGACAAACATTCAAAATCTAGTTTATGGAGGCCTACTGAAAATTTATGATATTCAACCAACATCCACCATTGTTCTCAACCTGAGATTAAGGGGGGGGGGGGGGGGGGGGAGGGCGCAGGGACTATCAAACATCCCTCTATGGTTGGAAAGAGTTCTGGGAGCAATACAATGAAATACTTAGAAGACAAAATGAACCAAATGAATGGAGGCCCCTTGTTCAAAAATATTCTCCATGGGAAAGAACAGTGCCAGAGAAAAAACATCAGGTTGGTTCAGCCTCTAACCCATACATATTTGAGCTAATGAACTGTCACACGGAATCTGTCAAGGGTGCGGACACGACTGACCTTCCTAGAAGTCTAAGACATTCTAATGACAAACAAGACAAAATGGAGTGATCTTTCTCTAAATACACCTTTTACAACATGAAAACTACAAGTGTTTAGGCTTACCTTATTCCAAAACGCTGTTGTTGAAGTCCGTTCTTGACGATCCGGATGAGCTCCTCCTTCAAGTCAATTCCTGCAACCACAAACAATCAAACAATTACCAAGCACTTGCATTTCATATAATAAAACATATATTCAACATGCAGACCAAGGAACACATGAAATAACTCATTAACACAAGCTATTGAGAAAAATAAACCAGTTTGTATTAATAACGAAACAAAGAAACTCTTACAACCTGGCCTTGGTGTTGTGCAAATTCCTCCCAGGGTCCATCAAGGGTTTTCCTCTACTTTGACAAAGCTCACCCTCTCCCAAGTAGAATCAAGTGAAGACAATCTCTCCTCACAAAGGCTCTAATGGAAGACCTAAATCCTGCAGCATTTACCCAAAGAAAATGTATAGCTCCAACCTCTCCTCCTTCTGGCTCAATGCCTTTATTTATAGTGCTGTAAAGAGGTTATTCAGGTCCACTATCAATGGGATCATCCCCCTCTATGGGTGGGATAGCTCCCTTATTGATGGGATAAGTCCCCTCTTAATAGAGATACATGAACCAACTGGAGGCGCATCCATTTCATCAAACCGACCTCTAGAATGTTCTAGAAGTAACCACAAGTAACTTTCTCAAGATAAAACTTGCGCATTTTTCCTTTTACAGGAGGACGCACCTGTCCTTTAACATACAGAGCGTCCATGGACGCAGTTTTTGTGAACATGACCTGCGTCCCCGCAGGTAAGGCTAGAGAGAACCTGCGACCCCAGAGATAAACATAGTTTTTACAAGACTTTCTCTCTTCTTTGAGTTTGAGATGGATAACAGAGGCATAGAGACTTGCCTAAGAGGGTAGCATGACTGTTGATTTGAGCCATACTAACTGTAAGTAGTCAAGGTGACATTTTTTAGTGTAACAGATTGCCCCCTAAAGTGCGAAGCCTGGAATAGATTGGTATTTTGTAATTCTAGGAAGGGTGAAGCGCTTTATCATTTCAAGGATTGACTTGTGGATGACCTGGTTAGAACCTGCAATTTTCAACACAAAATACATGTATAAGATTATATCATCACTGAGGTAGGCATTCCCATACTCAGATTCAAAACTTTAACTAATGGACTAACTAGTCTGATACAGGAATGATCTTGCAGTACATCATTTTATAGACTTTTGTAGACACAGTATGGACGCAGCCATCTGTTTATGATTAGTCTACATAGATAATGAATACAAAACTCCTCGCAGCCTGGATGGTAGAAACTAAATCCAGGGTCTTCACTTCTACTTCCCGAATTGGCACGATTCTAGCCATGTGATTAAATGATTCGATGTCGAACATGGTAGAAACCACTTGATTACCAGTCAATGATGTAAATTGTTAACAAGCGTGAGAGAAACCACCAGTAATGTCAATGGTTCTCAAAGTACCAAGCACAACCCGTGAAATGTGAATAGATGTTTTGATGTCGAACACTTCACGGAATCCTCTGATCGAAAGTCAATGATGTAAACTGACGTCAAAGGCGAGAAACCTGCCATTGATGCATGCAGACTTCAAGGTACTGTCGATTCCTAAGTCATCTTTCTAGATAATGTGTCGATGTCGATAGAAAGCGACCCGTTGCAGGCAAGCCTGCAACACGAAATCATTGTTCAAGTTGAAGAAATGTTGCTGTAAGGACTAACTCAGGGATGGTCAATGGTTGACAAGTATTTTGCAGATGAAAGTTTTGCTTGCAGACCTCTTGAACACATAACGACACAACAGATGGTTTGGTGACGAATAACTCAAAGTTGATCCCTGAACTCGGTTAAAGATTTTCAAAGTGATTTAGTCAACTGTGAGGTAAAAGATTTCCCAACCCAGGTGAATGAAAAGTGTCGTGTTCAAGAGCGGTAATAAAGTTTCTCCTGAGGCAAAAGGTGACAAATAGGTTCATTCTTCTCTTTTTTCCCCCACCATTTCTGGCAAGTACCTCTTTATTTTTAACAAGCTTGAGGAGGATAACATATGCTTGATTATAAGCTCATCCTTCGGACGAGTCCAACCTAGTTTAAATGCGAACCCTAGGAAGGAGTGGTTCATTCCTGTTTGTAATTGAACAGGTCCTTTACTGTAAAAGTTTAACGAGCCCAGTATAGGAGAAACTCGGCGTTTTTCAATTTTAGAGAGTCTGAAAAACTTAAGGAAACTCCACGTTGAACTTTTTCGTATATTTGTGTCCCTCAAGCCCGAAAAAGTATAAAATAATACCTGGGGGAACCGCTTGATCTTGCGACCAAGGAGTACTTTCATAATAGTATCGTTGACCTGAAAAGTAAAAAGCGATCAAAGACACGTCGTTTTATTTCCTTATCGAGTTTGAAACGACAAAAACCGGGCAATCTTTTCCTGATTTTACGGTCAGAAAAGAGCTAAAAGGGGACCGTCTTTTAATTCCGTTTTAACGAGTGAAAAAGAAACACTCGGCAATCTTTTCATGTTTTAGGAGTCTGAAAAGGGCTTAAAAGAGAACTCCAAGGCTTCACTTTTTCGTAAGTTTTAACGAGTTCGAAAAAGGGATAAAAATGTACTCATGGTTTTCACTTTTTCGTAAGTTTTAATGAGTTCGAAAAAGGGATAAAAATGTACTCATATGGCTGACTTTCAATTTAATTTACGAGCAGGAAAAGACGGAAAGAACTCGGCGTTTTCATTTGTTTTACGAGAATGAAAAATAGCAAAATAATCTCGAGATTTTCATGAGTTTAACGAGTCTTGAAAATAACTGAAATTGACTCGAGATAGGTTTCATTTTTACAAAAGCTTGAAACAGATAAAAACTATGCTTCAAAGTAGTTTCATTTTTTCACAAGCTTGAAACAGAAAGAAAACTGTGCTTGATGCCCCCTAAGCATAACTGTTAGAGCGCATGCCCCCCCAGCTTTATTTCATTCAACTAATAGGATGAAATGAAGGTTCAAGTACGAGATCATTTGAAAGACTTGAGCTAAAACTGTAAGAAAATTATGCAAAAAACTGAAATAACTAACCTAAACACTTAACATTTACGAGATCTAGTCAATCTCTTGACTCAATTAGAGGAGGATTTGTTTCATTTTTTAACGAGCTTGACACAGGAAAAGAACTATGCTCGGATTCAGTTTCATGTTTATGCAAGCTTGAAACGAAAAACTATGCTTGTTATAAGTTCACATGCCCCCAGCATAAAGATGCAAACCAAGGTACATGCCCCCTAAGCTTCATTGCATTCAATGAGGTGGATGGAATGAAGCTTTACTTTCAAGATCTTGGAAAGACTTGTGGGAGATGTTTCATTTTTTAGTGAGGTTGACACAGGAAAAGAACTATCCTCAAAACCCTTGTTTCATTTTTTAAACGAGCTTGACACAAGATAAGGAACTATGCTCGTAACTACTCTACAATCTACCTAACAAAAACTTAACTCTAAAAACCTTGATTCATTTTTTAACGAGCTTGACACAAGACAAGGAACTATGCTCTAAAATCCTTGATTCATTTTTTAACGAGCTTGACACAAGACAAGGAACTATGCTCTAAAACCTTGATTCATTTTTTAATGAGCTTGACACAAGACAAGGAACTATGCTCTAAAATCCTTGATTCATTTTTTAACGAGCTTGACACAAGACAAGGAACTATGCTCTAAAAACCTTGATTCATTTTTTAATGAGCTTGACACAAGACAAGGAACTATGCTCATGACTAATCTACCTACTTAACCTACCCTTGTTTCATTTTTTAACGAGCTTGACACAAGACAAGGAACTATGCTCAAAAAGTTCGCATGCCCCCAGCATAATGATGCAAAGCGAGGTACATGCCCCCCAGGCTTCATTGCATTCAACCGGCTGGATGAAATGAAGGTTTACTTTCAATATTTAACTTGAAAAGGGAGTTGTTTCATTTTTATGGAGGTTGACACAAGAAAAGAACTATCCTCATACCTGATTCATTTTTTAATGAGGTTGACTCAGTAACAGGAACTGTCCTCAAAATCCTACTTTCTACAATCTACCTACATATCCTAAAATCTACCTGATTCATTTTTTAATGAGGTTGACTCAGTAAAAGAACTATCCTCATACACTGATTCATTTTTTAACGAGGTTGACACAGTAAAAGGAACTTTCCTCGTACACACTGATTCATTTTTTAACGAGGTTGACACAGTAAAAGGAACTTTCCTCGTGACTCACTGATCATGGCTTCCAACTGGAAGAAAGACATGTCAATGGACACTCCTTGATCATGGCTTCCAAGAGGTCTTCATCAGAAGGAAGAATACTTCTCTGGAAGGAACACATGTCAAGGGACTCAAAAGGGATAAGAACATCGTGTTCAAGTAATCCCATAGAGTTTTCCATGTCAATTACCGGATCAAAATCAACAGTGAGAGGCTCACTTACATCGGTAACTGAAATCATGGGACCGGTTGCCACATAATTAACCCGTGGCAGGGTAGATACCACTTTAGACTCAGGAACATTTAGAGATGTCATATTATTGGTAGTTGAGACAAGACTAGGGAACGAAAGCTGGTCTACAGTCATAATACTGCCATTGTGAGGGAAAGACATCACGCGAAAGAGTGTCGATACGACAGCTTTCATTGCATAAACATAGTCTCGCCCAAGGAGTAAATTGAAATCCAAGGGACCTCGAACTACCATAAGATCAATACAGACAGTTTTACCTTCCAAGGTAATAGAAAACTTAGGAAGGATCCCTAAAGGTTCACTAATTGTTCTGTTAAAAGCTTTCAGATTCTGCGTAATAGGCGCAAGCTGAGGGGAACCCAAAGCTTTCCAAACAGCTGAGGATAAAATACTAACAGAAGCACCTTCATCTACCTGAGTACGATGTATGTCCCTACCACCAGCCTTGACAATGATTTGGAAAGGGATGGAGGAAGGAAGACGAGGTTCTGTCAGTCTATTCCAATCAAAGGAAAAGACCTCAGTACTTGGAGGGGGTTCTATAGAAATAGGTGAAATGCCCCCTGGCATAGAAGAATCTGATGTAACAAGAAGAACCTGAGCGGTATGAAGTTCACTCTCTAAAGAGAAAGTGGGATCGACCGAATGTGAAATTAAATCGACCACTTGATCAACTAATGGATCATCAACCTGAGTGACATGAGTTTCACTCTCCAATGGAAGAGTGTGATCGACTGTACTTGAAGTTAGATCAATCACTCCGTCAGTTGACGGTAGGTTGAGAGAAAGTTTACGGTAACCAGTTGGAAATTCTTGCTGTGGAACAGTAAGGTTTTCCAACAATGTTGAGGCTTCATCCATGTGAGGGCAAATGTGAGTTTGATGACTCCCTTTGCATAACTTACAAGGAAACCTAACTTTCCCCTTTTTCCCAGGAACCTGACTATCACTGGTTGATGGATCAACGGAAAGTTGATGAGATTTTTCTGACCATACTTCCAAGACCTTTGGAATTCCAGGACAATTGACAAGGAAGTGGTCACCCTTACAAAGCCTGCAAGGGTATTTGGGTTTACGGTGCATGTCGGAATTTTCCTCAACACAACTAACACTTACAGCCATGGTTGGTTGGTTGACTTCTTTCTTATCTTGCTTCTTCTTCTTCTTCTTCTTCTTCTTCCCTTTCTTCTTCTTCTTAGTCTCCTGGTTACTAGCATCAAGGCTTTTACCAGGCGAAGAGGAAGAAATGGAGGAAGAAAAATTAGGCGAAGAAGGTAAAGGGTCAACAGAAGGTTGGTGATGTTGAGATGGTGAACTCTGTTGAGGTGAAGCATCCGGTTGAGATGGAACAATTGGAGTATTTTGGGCCAACGAAGTTGAAAATAACCATATCGGTAAACCTATTGTAAATCCAGGTAATGACAAAGTAGCCATATAAGGAGGACCAACATTTCCAAAGTAAGGAAAAGTACTAGGATTCTCATTGGGAGGGGTTCCTAGGTTGATAAATTCCGGAACATTTGCCATTATATTCAACTTCAGTGAATTTTATTAACAATTTTAAACTAAAATTAACAATTCACAATTTACACCTAACAATTAAAATTCACAATTCACACCTATGGTCTCTAAAAGTAAAAACAAACAAATTAACACGCGCTATCAAATCTAGGAGTCAAACCACACACAAACAGTATTCTTCCGGACCAAAAACGCTAGTTGGTGATGAAGCCCAACCTCGCTGGATTCAGTACAGAAATGGCGGGTGGAACAGTTACGCCGACAACCTGCTTAATGAATAGACTGGACCAAGTTCCTCCACTTTAACCGTCTCGAGTGAAGTGAACCCCCCAGAAAATCCAAGTGAGTATAGCCGACGTCTGCTCCAGGTACAGTGGGACCTTCCCTCCACCGTCACCTTGGGTAGAATCCTAGAAATTATGGTCACTAAGGTTACCAACGGCCACAAGTACACCTGGGGGAACAGTCTAAACTCCGACAGCACGCAAGGGCAGAGTAGCAAGCTCAATCCCCTTACCGGCTCCTTGACAGTAATCCAAGGTTTACCGATAAGTGACCCCTGGCTCCTCGACAATGGTTAATCCGAGGTTTACCGTTTGTAATACGTACTGTCTGGCGTCGTTCCCAACGAGGGGGGAATGATCCCCTTACTGGTTCGGACACGAGCTCGTGCTTCTCCTTTAAGAGGAGCTTTCCCAGAGTGTAAATGTAACAATTGGATTTGATTCTATCACAAGATCGACTACTTGTTTGGTTTTACTGTCTTGGAGAGTTAAGTACTCACCTACTCCAAGACACTAGCCTAAGCTATGTTGGTGCTTCAGAGCCCTAGAAATGTAAAAATTACTAGATGAATTTTAATTAAGCGCTGTGTTATTAAGGTTGTTATTACTCAAATGGATAAATGGAGATGAAACCAATGGTGTTATGACCCGACTCAACTGAATGCAATCGAATATGATAATGTAATCGTTTCAATTCGATGAATCCTAACTAAAGTAAGGAGAGAGTTTCCATTCACTTCCAACAATGCAAAAATTTGATCACTAAGAGAAAATATAACAAATTCTCTAATGCACTAATTTCATCAAGAAAAACTAATGCAAATCAATTCCAAACCATTTTTCTTTATTTTTATTTTTTGTGCAAATTCAAATCAAAGAAAGCTGATCTAAATCTACGATTGATTTTTCAGAATGTAAACTATGCAATTGTAATCTATGCACAATTCACATGAAAAGTATGCAAATGTAATCTATGCACATTTTTCATTCATATTCTGAAACTGAGAACTCTAATTATGCAAATGTGATCTATGCAAGAGAATTCTCAAACACAAGATGATTCTAATGTAATCTAAGAACCAATCAAGTGCAAGTCGAGAAAATTGGGTGAGAGTTCCAAAGATCATAAAATAAAAACACTCAAAGGCGATTAACACTCATACACAATTTAGCCCCCCGGCGAATGAGGGGGGGAAATTTTTTTGCAAAAACACAAGCAAAAGATGCAAAATTGTGAAAAGACTGAGACAAACCTCCAAGTAATGACCAAAGGAAATCAAATCAAGAATTTCTCAAAAAAGAGACTCAAAACACCCAATTGATGAAAGCTAAAGCAGGAATGCCAAGGAAACAAGCTTAGGTGAAGATTTATGGCAGGTAACCAGTGGATCTGGCGCAGTAAAAACTAAGAAAAAACAAAATCTAAGAGCAAAAAATGCAAAAAATGGAATTTTCCTAAATTTTACAGGAAGACGCAGGCAACCCGTTATCACAGGCGCGGGCCCGCACTGTGCACGCTGCGAAAGTGCGTCCAGGGACGCACTGTGCAGCACTCAGAGGGTGCGTCCTTCTAAAAAACTCAAGAAAAACCAAATCTAACTAAATCTAAAGCTAAGCCACCCAAATACTAATTCTCACAGTCAAAAACCAGAAAATAAAAATGAATTTCTCAAAGCAAAGTTCATATAAAGGAAAAGACTCTCTCATTAATGGATTCCCCAGTGGAGTCGCCAATTTGTCACACGGAATCTGTCAAGGGTGCGGACACGACTGACCTTCCTAGAAGTCTAAGACATTCTAATGACAAACAAGACAAAATGGAGTGATCTTTCTCTAAATACACCTTTTACAACATGAAAACTACAAGTGTTTAGGCTTACCTTATTCCAAAACGCTGTTGTTGAAGTCCGTTCTTGACGATCCGGATGAGCTCCTCCTTCAAGTCAATTCCTGCAACCACAAACAATCAAACAATTACCAAGCACTTGCATTTCATATAATAAAACATATATTCAACATGCAGACCAAGGAACACATGAAATAACTCATTAACACAAGCTATTGAGAAAAATAAACCAGTTTGTATTAATAACGAAACAAAGAAACTCTTACAACCTGGCCTTGGTGTTGTGCAAATTCCTCCCAGGGTCCATCAAGGGTTTTCCTCTACTTTGACAAAGCTCACCCTCTCCCAAGTAGAATCAAGTGAAGACAATCTCTCCTCACAAAGGCTCTAATGGAAGACCTAAATCCTGCAGCATTTACCCAAAGAAAATGTATAGCTCCAACCTCTCCTCCTTCTGGCTCAATGCCTTCATTTATAGTGCTGTAAAGAGGTTATTCAGGTCCACTATCAATGGGATCATTCCCCTCTATGGGTGGGATAGCTCCCTTATTGATGGGATAAGTCCCCTCTTAATAGAGATACATGAACCAACTGGAGGCGCATCCATTTCATCAAACCGACCTCTAGAATGTTCTAGAAGTAACCACAAGTAACTTTCTCAAGATAAAACTTGCGCATTTTGCCTTTTACAGGAGGACGCACCTGTCCTTTAACATACAGAGCGTCCATGGACGCAGTTTTTGTGAACATGACCTGCGTCCCCGCAGGTAAGGCTAGAGAGAACCTGCGACCCCAGAGATAAACATAGTTTTTACAAGACTTTCTCTCTTCTTTGAGTTTGAGATGGATAACAGAGGCATAGAGACTTGCCTAAGAGGGTAGCATGACTGTTGATTTGAGCCATACTAACTGTAAGTAGTCAAGGTGACATTTTTTAGTGTAACATGAACTCAACCCCAGAACTAAATATAAATGATACTAAAGTGGATGTGAGTTGCACCTCTTTCGAAACACAAGCTATTATCTGTTAATTTAACTATTTTTGGCCAAAGCTAGAGGAAATTTTTCATTGGATTTTGAGCAACTAGTCCCTCAATTGTGAAATACATATTTGCTCAAAGGGTCTTTTTATAGTAAAACTCCCTTCTCTTGTTTCCAGAGACTATATTCTGTAGAAGGGGCCATGCTTTTAGGGATTGACAGGTCTTTTCATCACCCCATGATTCCCAGATTTTGATGCAAACACCATGGTAATATCTAGAATGTTGGTGTGGATTTGCCTACACAACCTCCCTCTCCACTTCTGGAATGAACACATTCTCTTTGGTATTGGGAAAAACATTGGGAAATATCTCAAAATGGATTCCCAAAGGTTGGATGAAAGGATCTACACTTTTTCTAGGATCTATGTGCATTTGGACCTCAGCAAATGTTTGCCAGACTGTATTCAACTAATCCACAAGCAGATGAACTGGACTTAGACCCTAGATTATGAAAACACAACTTTCATATGTAGAATCTGCAAACAAACTGGGCATCTTAAAAATATATGCCCGGAAGCCAAAAAAAACAACTCCAGAAGGAAGAAAAATAGGAAACAACCAAAAGGATGGAACTTCTTTCCATCCCAATAGGAAATGGAGGAGGACAAAGCTGAGGTGGATCCCCCAATTCCTGGGAACAGCCAGAGATCACAAGCACTAGAGAAACAGGAGGAGTCCACTTAGGTACCCAAGGAAACTTAGGACAACTAGGCACCAGAAACCCAGGGGGAACAAGAAACCATGGAATCACAACCAATAGTTATGTCAGAATCAATCGAACCAAGCAGGTACAAGTGAATACACTCATCATATACCTCAGACTCAGATAAAGATATCCACAGACCTGATCAGTCTCGGCTTTCCCTAGTCACTACTACTCAATAGTAGGGGGGTTGACGCAAGGTTGAGAAGAACCTATTGTCCATTAATCTATTTTTTTGATGCTCATGCTTACCATCGGTTATCGGCTAGTGTTGTTTGATTACTCACGAGTACAACATGTAATTTTATTTTTCTATATTAATAAAAATACTTTTTTTTCATTGGAAAAAAAATAGTAAGTCATCTACCAAAAGGATGAGAGGGTTGAATCAGAAAAAAGAAACCACCATATGTTCCAAAGAAAAGAAGAACCATGTACACTCCTACTGCAACTCAAACCCTTGCTAGCCCACAAAAACCAACAATGATAGAAGAAATTAGAGATTAAAAGGAAGATACCACCCCTGCTAATCCACAAGAACCAACAAGGGAATGTGACCTAGGTGTTAATGGGAAAAGTGTCTACTCAGAACGCCCCTATCCCACTAAGGTGTGACAGTACCTTAGAAACAAACAGAGAAAACTATTTTCGTATTCTTCTTTATGAACTATAAACAAAGAGGAATAGGATGAACCAACCTTTGTCTTGCACTAGTCCTTTGATCCAATTTCTCTCCTCTTTGACAGCTTCCAGCTACCTGCTCCCTTACTTGCCCAGCTTCACCAAGTTCCTGCAAGATCACAGAAGAAGAAAACTACACAAAGACATGGATTTATATTCATAAATAGCTTAGGATCAGATTTAAGCTAAACATGCAAATATAACAAAACATCATTGATACACAAGCATGTGGGAGAAACTCAAATAGTTTTATTGATATAACAAGAAGGTCCAGGAGGAGTTACAACCGATGATCCCTGATCCAGCATCAACCCCCCAGCAAAGGAATCCCCTCTTCACCTCCAACAAAGCATAAATCACCCAATACTCTGATCTCTATCTCAAAACCAACATCAATTCTCTGCAATGTACAAAATTCCAGCCTCTGGATCTCTGGGATGAGGGATCCATATATAGATGTATGCAAAGAGGATGAGTCAGCTTATGATTTGACTAGTGGCTTCTCTCTGTCAGTTCTTGCTTCCACTTGGAGACTGAGAGCCTCTTACTCATCCTTGGTCGAACTCAGTGAGGCAAGTGTCATTGGGGAAGATTCTGGAAGCTTCCATTGTCTGTCCACCTCGCGGAATGACACTGCCATTTGTCATTTCCCGCTCAGCGCACCCTGGTAGTGCATTTAGGTGCGTTGCAACGCACCTAGCTAGTCTACTTGGGTGTTATGCAACGCAGCTAGCTAGTGGAGCAGCTGAAATGATCCTGATTTGACTGATTCTGAGCAGTTTCTGGTGGAGAACTTCTGGGAGAAGCTGTAATTGGTTGACCTTGTTCCTCTAGGGGTAGGAACAACACTTTTAGGGACTTAGGATCCCTTGGTTTATGGACATTTCATGCTTAGAGCTGTAAGGCACAAAAATGTCTATAACACTAGGTTTTAAAAGTTTGGGAATAGATGAACTTATTGCTACATAAGAGACAACAAGGAGAACTCTTGGAGAAGGAATTTCCACCATATTTAAGGTATATTTTGAATGTGAGGATGCCACTCACGTGAACACATCTGCTTCCACTCCGATGGAGAAGGATGTTGTTAACCGTGGAGAAACAATTGTTGCTACCCCCATGAAGTGAGAAGAGGTAACACGTTTTCACTCTTTACCTCTATATGCATCACTTGTTTGACAAAATAAATTTCTTATAATGTAAAATGGGAAAATGAGAATCATGTTCAAAATCACAAGAAAATAATCAAATGGAGGGGAATCCTTTAAAGGATTGGAATGCATATCCTAGGAAGAAGATTCTCTTACTTTTAGGGAATCCATTAGACATCAAAAGGAGGTAACCTTAGATGGAGAAAAAGGAAAGAAAGTTGTGGTAGTGCAACCCACAAGTGTCGCTACTGAAAAAATCACCCAGACATAAATTAGGACAGAGGAAGACAAAGGGATATAGCATAACAACCTTGAAAATTGGATAAAGGCATAAGTGGACAAATGCAAAAATTTGTTGGCTTCCTATGAGAAGGAGGTGATACCCCTCAAGGAGCACCATAAGATTATTAGATAATTGAAGGAAAATTGGGATGAGAATATAGACATTCATAAGATGAGATGGGAAGTATAGAAAGAGGAGAGAACAAAGGTGGACTATATAGTAAAATCAACAAACTAGAAATCCAAAAGACTCAGTTGTGCATGCTAGTGGAGGAATTCCTCAACTACATACCTCCCTATCCTTAATACAATATGTTTTTACCGGAAAAATATCTAATGCTTCAAAAAAATGCACTCATGACTGGTAAACCTTTTGAGATCAACAATCCTCTTACCTTCCTTATATATTACTCAGAGCTTAGTGACAAAGAAAAGAACATCCTTTGTGAGTTATACGAGCATGATGTCCTCTTTTTTCAAGACAGAGTCTAGAAGCCCATTCAATTTAAAGGCGACATTAAACTAAGAGAATTTTTTTCCTTTTCTACCAAAAACATTGACTGGGTTATGGATCGCATGGTTGAATTTTTATTTTTTTTGACAGTAATCTATGGATAATGGGAGAAAATTCCATGCCTTTATAGGTCATCCAAAATCATAAGAGTTTGATTTTCTCTCTCTGGAAGGAATAATTTTCATTTAAGAATAAGTAGGAGGGAATTTCACATTGCATGGATCAAATCAACACAATTGAAGAAGATACCAAGGAAGGATGCAGAGTAAGATAGAAATAGGGTAGGGAGAGCATCAAGAGAAAAAATACATTCAATCTTAGCAATTTATATATTGCCTTGGAGAGAGTAAAGAAATATGTAAGGTGTATGGAAGAATGTGGGGAAATTCGATCATATTAAATTTCCATTATCCTGGAAAAGCCCTACTTGAGGGAATATAAGTTAACCAAGAAAAAGGAAGTTTCCCACTAGAAAGCCACATGAATAAGGGGAGGATACCTCTTTCCAAATGAAATATGACCACCATATTTCATCATTAGCAACCTCCATGGGAGCCTTGTTCTCTCCAACATTGAATGATTTTTAGTTGCATAAGGGGCATACAACAATTTTGGCTAGGGGGAGATGATGGGTGTCCAAATTAACATATTTTAAAATCATTCCCATAACCTTTTTCATGTAATTCTTCCACTTTCCATTCCTTCCTTATGCATCTTTAATCCATTATTACCCAATTTTTGGTAAAGGTATGAATAATCTCTTTTTTTCCACTTTTACACTTATTATTATACATTATGTTGTGAAATTGTCATATTTCATACTAACACTACCAGACATGATCAAGTTCAATAGCTATAACTCCTCCATGTTGTTGCAACACCAACTCCAAACCCACAACAAGTGTTATTAGTCGACACACAAGTGTTGCAACTCCTTGGACCAAAACAGGAAAGTTTTGTGACTCTCCTCCATGCCCTTGTTGCAACTCCTCTATGTCATTGCAACTATGAAGTGGCCACTTACATAAGATATGAATGTTGTAACTCGTGCGTGACCAATGAATCTATTGCAACTCATGAATGCCATGTTGTAGACAAAATCCATGGTTTTTATGTTGCTACAACTCCAACTTACTACACCATCTCATCAGTCAACACTCCGACTGTGCACTCAATGAAAATCTCTCATGATGTAAGTTGACAGAGGAAATTGGGTGGCCGATTAAGAAGGACAACTCATTTTCCAATGATGCCCAACTAATCCAGGTCAACTTTTGTTTAATTCATACAAATTTATAAATATGTTTTTATAACAGAATGAGTCACCTAATTCTCTTAGGCTGGTCGTCCAATATTTCACTTAATTTAGATAAAAATAATTTTATATAAATACTTGGCTTCCTTCGAAGCCTAGGGAAAGAAAAGAGAGGAATACATTTACTATTAAATTGTTGTGTAATTTCTCCATTCTTTGCAATAGAAAATATCTTTTGTTCCAATCACTCTATGTTAATTTCATGATTGTGTGAACTGATAGCATTAGTAGGTAATTAGTACTTATAATTCTATTAATTTACAATTATTTATTATTGTTTCAATTCTGTTGATTTTATTATGTTGCAACTCCATTAGTTTTCTTTTCTTCAAACCAAGATAGGAGAGTGTTGTGACTTTCTTCTATTCCCTTGCTACACTCCTTTGTGTCACTGCAAGCATGGAATCGTTACATACAGAATATAGAATGTTGCAACTCGCATGTGACCAATGAACCTACCACAACTAATGAATGTCATGTTAAGGATGAAATCCATGTATTTTTCATTGTTGTAACTCTTGTTATTACAACTCCAGCATACTACGCTAGCTCATTGGTTAATGCTCTAGTTGTACACTTACCACAAATATATCATGATGGAATATAATGGAGGAAAGCAGGTAATCGATTAAGAAGAACAACTCATTTTCCAATGATGCCTAGCTGATCCGAGTTAGCTTTTGTTTAATTCATACAAATTTATGAATATATTGTTATTATAGCACATGTCACCTAATTCTCTTAGATTGGTCCTCTGATATTTCACTTATTTTAAATAGAAATAATTTTTTATAAATACCTGGCTTCCTTTGAAGCCCAGTGGAAGGAAAGAGTGGAAGAAATTTATTATTAAATTGTTGTGTAATTTATCCATTCTATGTAATAGAAAATCTCTTCTGCTCCAATCAGTCAATGCTAATTGCATGCTCATGTCAATTGAATATTTCATAGTACGTCATCTAAGCAGGTAATTCCCCCTCCTTAGCTTGGTACTTCTATGTAGCATTAGCTGGTAATTAATTTTATTTCATTGATTTTCTTCTACTGCAACTTTGTTGGTTTTCCTTTGCTATAATTTTGATATTTTTTGGTGTTGTAGTCATGGTACTTGTTGTTGTAATTATCTCATTAATAAAATATGTTTTTACAAGAAAAATATCTAATGCCTCAAAAAATGCACTCATGACTGGTAAACCTTTTGAAATTAGTAATCCTCTTACATTCCTTATAGCCTACTCAAAGTGCAGTGACAAAGAAAATAACCTCCTTTGTGAGTTATACAAACATGATGTCCTATTATTTCATGATAGATTCTGGAACCCAAAACACTTTATGGGTGAAATACAACTAAGATATTTTGTTTCTTTTTTTCCAAACCAAATTGACTAGGTTATGGCTTACAAGGTTGCAAAAAATAATTTAGATAGTAATTTATGGTTAAGGGGAGAACATTCCATGCCTTTATAGGTCATCCAAAATCATAAGAGTTTGATTTTATCTCCCTCGAAGGAATAATTTGAATTGAAGAATAAGTAGGAGGCCATTATAAATTGCATGGATGAAATCAACATACTTAATGAATCTACAAAGGAAGGATGCAGAGTAAGATGGAAACAGGCTAGGGAGAGCATCAAGAAAAAATATCCATTCAATCCTATCAAATTACATATTTCCTTGGAGAGAGTGCATAAATATGTAAGGTGCATAGAATAATATGGGGAAAATTGGATCATATTAAATTTCCATTATCGCATGATATTGTTCCTAGAAAAGCCATGCATGAAGGAACATAAGCTAACCAAGAAAAAGGAATTTGCCTACTAGAAAGCCACATGGATAAGGGGAGGATACCTCCTTCCATATAAAGTAGGAACAACAGATTTTAGCATTAGCAAGCTCCATGGGAGCCCTGTTCTCTCCAACTTTTACTAATCATTAGTTTCATAAGGGACATGCAACAATTTTGGCTGGGGGGAGATGATAAGTGTCCAAATCAACACATTTTCAACACATGCCCATAACCTTTTTTATGTCATTCTTCCACTTTCCATTCCTTCCTTATGCATATTTCATCCATTATTACCCTATTTTTGGTGAAGGTATGAATAATTTTTTTTTTGACACTTTTACACTTATTCTTATGCATTATGTTGTGAAATTTTCATATTTCATACAAACATTATCGAATAGGATCAAGGTAAATGGTTATAACTCCTCCATGTTGTTGCAGCACTAGCTTGAAACCCACAACAAGTGTTGCTAGTTGAAACACAGGTGTTTCAACTCTTTGGACCAAAATAGGCAAGTTTTGCAACTCTCCTCCATGCCCTTATTGCAACTCCTCTATGTCACTGCCACTCCGATGTGGCCACTTATAGAAGATAAGAATGGTATAACTTGTGTGTGACCAATGATGATCTGAATGAATCATTATATTGTTTTTCATCCATATTGATGCATTTGGAGTGGAAAAAGTGGAGGAATTAGCTCACAGTATTGTTTTTACCAGCATGACCCAGTTTGGTGAGACGGGGTCCGAAACCTTCTAGGAGCGTTTTGAGGCATCAAACAATGTTTTTTGGGGGTAAAAATTTGCCATTCAAGAGCACAAAATTTTCATGTTATTATACACACATGAAGCTTTCGAACAGTGTAAGAATCATGTCAATCAGAGTCCTATGAAAAAGTTATGCCACTCAGAAGTTGAACTTCCTGTTTTCACACCTATAGTTCGAAAGGATGCTGCGTCAATCCCCATTATTGATGGAAAAGGGGCTATCCACGTGTTTGTGATGTTTAATACTCTATAAGAGTCTATTTTGTAACTATATTTAAGATTTTATGTAGTCAAACTTAACCACTAGTAGGCTATCTGGCTATGTTATAACCGAGCCACTAGGAGGAAGAGGCATTCCATTCTTTCGAGAGTATTTGTTCCATAGATGAGAAAAGATAGCCAGGAGAGATAGGAGGTAGAGAAAACATAGAGGATCTGTGCACTATAGTAGCCCACAGGCCATAAACATTACTTCTTTGTATCGACAGCCATATTTCAAGACAGAGAAAGCGAGCAAAGCGGCCTCACCTTCCAGCTATGTGTTCTCCTGAAAGGGTTTCCCATAGAGAATATCTTATGTATTATGTGTGTGTGAGATTATTTTTTCATTCTCTTCTTTTCTGCATAATTTATTTTTACATGAATGCACTAATTACAGTAAGATCTACATATCTAGAAATTAAATAAAATTGTAATAGCGTAGAATCTCAGATCTTTTAATATAATATTATCAAATTTGTTGTGATGAACTATCCAGTGGAATATCCACAGAATTTTACAGAACAAAAGAAGCTATTGTAACTCATGAATTCCATGTTGTGGACAAAATATTTGGATTTGATGTTACTGCAACTCCCATTGCCACAACTCTGGCATATTACACTAGCTCATCGGTCAACACTCCAACTATACACTCAACACAAATCTCTCATTATTAAAGACTACGGAGGCAAGTCGATGACCAATTAAGAAGGGAAATTCATTTTTCAACATTCCCATATGATCCAAGTTAACTTTTTTTTTAATTCATACAAATTTCTAAATAGATTGTTATAACAAATTGAGTCGCTTAATTCTCTCAGGTTGGTTGTCCAATATTCACTTAATTTAGATAGAAATAATTTTGTATAAATACTTGGCTTCCTTCAAATCCTAGAGCAAGGAAAGAGAGGAAGAAATTTACTATTAAACTATTGTGTGGTTTCTCCATCCTTTGCAATAGAAAATATCTTTTGCTCCAATCACTCGATGTTAATTTCATGAATGTGTGAACTGAAGATTTCAGAGTGCCTCATCTAAGGAGGTAGGTCCCCCTCTGTAGGTTGGTACTACTAGGTATAATTGGTAGGTAATTAGTACTTATAATTCTATTAGGTTACAATTATTTACTATTGTTTCAATTCTATTAGTTTTCTTTTGTTGCAACTCCATTAGTTTTCTTTTCCTCGGACCAAGACATGCACATGGTTTGATTGTCCTTTATGACTTTGTTACAACTCCTTTGTGTCATTACAACTCTAGCATGGTAACATACATAAGATAATAATGTTACAACTCACCCATGACCAATGAATCTACCACAACTCATGAATGTCATGTTACAGATAAAATCCATGGATTTTGTGTTGTTGTAACTATTGTTTCTACAACTCTAGCATACAACGCTAGCTCATTGGTTAATGCTATAGTTGTACACTCAATATAAATATATCATGATGGAAGATGATGGAGGCAAGCGGGTAAACGATTTAGAAGGAAAACTCATTTGCCAACGATGCCTAGATGATTTGAGTTAGCTTTTGTTTAATTCATACCAATTTCTGAATAGATTGTTATAATAAAACATGTCACCTAATTCACTTAGGTTGGTCATTTGATATTTCACTTAGTTTATATAGAAACCATTTTGTATAAATACTTGGCTTCCTTTGAAGCTCAGGGGAAGGAAAGAGAGGAAGAAATTTACTACTAAATTGTTGTGTAATTTATCCATTATATGTTATAGAAAAAAAAATCTTATGCTATAATTGCTCAATGTTAATTTCATGGTCGTGTGAGTTGAATATTTCACAGTACCTCATCTAAGGAGGTAATACCCCCTCCTTAGATTAGTACTTCTATGTAGCATTAGCTAGTAATTAATTTTATAATTATGTTAATTTACAATTATTTCAGATTGTTGCAATTTCATTGATTTTCTTCTGTTGCAACTTTGTTAGTTTTCCTTTGCTGCAATTTCGATATTTTTTGGTGTTGTATTCATGGTACTTGTTGTTTCAATTATAGGTTAAGAAATTTAGGAATATTTTCCAAATTTAAACGAATGGCTAATGAATTCCATATAAATTTGTGTGATTATGGAAATCCTACTTGTTGCTACAACTCGCCTATAGCATACTTGTACTCTATTTTTAATAGTAGTTTACGATGGAGAGTTCCGTGATGTTTGAATATAGTTTTTGGGTTATTTTCTTGTCATTCATTGCATTATAGGCACATTCCATCACACAATTGTTCAAGCAAATCAAGAATATCATCATACTAGAATAGCTAACTTCTAGTAGTTAGTTTGTTACTTTTCTGCAAGTGTGTTTACTTTCATGAATTATGATTTACTTTCCCTGTAGTTTACTTTTATGCAAGTGTTTTATTTATTGCAAAGTGGCGTTTTTAATCAAATCGGTGACCTGTGAGAGTATATTTATCTTGTATTGTGAAAACCCTCATATCGCTACAAACTCAGGACACAACATATTTCACTACCATACATTGTGCATGACAGTTCACAAGTTCGAAACATGCCTTGGATTGACAATTTAAATGTACAACTAATCAATTACTTAATAACATAATTAGAAGTAACCAGAAATCCCATAAATACCATTGAGAAATCATTCTCAAACTTGGAAGCAAATTTGTTCATGTGAGTTTTTGCATAGGATACTATCTGCTTTTGTTATTGCTTTCCCTCACCCTTCTACCCAAGATGTTGTGATGTATAGTGGTCAAAATTATGAAAATTTAAGCACTTAATTTTACTCAAGTACTTCCTACTTGGTTGTAAGGTTGAATCCTCACTCTTTCCCTTATCCTTATTAGGTCCATTACCTCTATCCTTCTTGGTTTAACCAATTAGGGCTAGGTTATTGTCACCACCCTTCTTATTGATCCTTTATTCTATCTAAGATTCCTCTTGAATATACAAATCCTTAATATTTCAAGATTGATAAAGTTATCTTGAACATAAGTAACTTTGACAAATGGTTCCCATGAAGTTGGGAATCCATTCAATTCCATGTTCACCAACTATACATCTACAACCTTCTCTCCAATTGTTGCAAGTTGATTACAAATTTGTGTTATCTTCATCAAGTATCTGGTAGTGATGTATGATTTTTTTATCTCTATGGATACGAGTTTGGTCCATAATATCATCTTGAATTAATGTTCTCACTCTGATAGAGGCTAACCAGGGGATCCAACATCTCCTTCATCATTTTCTTCCCAAATATGTAAGGAATTAGGTGAACCTTCTCGGCATATTAGATCATACACTCGACGTTCACTTCCTTTTTTGTACGTCTACCAATTTTTTTGGATCTATAGGTGGAGGAATAACATTATTGATGACATCTTAGAGATAATTATCTTCCAATGACAATGCAACGTTGATTGTCTAAGGTAAACTATTGGAGGAAACATCTAATCTATCCTTAAATATGAGGTTACATTTTGCCATCTCTAAGATCAAATGCAAAAACTCCCATATCTAAAATAAAACAAAACAAATAAAAAAATGTATTGCAAGAGTGCTTAAAACTATTTACTCATTGTTCCTTAGTTGTGGTAGTTGAGTTAGTGTTGTAAACTCTCAAGGATCTTGTTATAGACATATTTGGGCACTTCAACCCCAATCTTATATGTCCATAAACTAGGGCTCTTCAACCCCTAGAAGTGTTGTTTCATACCCTAAAAGATCATGGTCAACTGATTACATCATTCCCCAAAAGTTCCACCTCAAAAACCATCTAGAATTGGCCTAAACTGGACCATACTGACTGCTCCACTATCAGGGTGTGATGCATACTGACTTCTACACTAGCTAGGTGCGATGCATACTGATGAGGCCTTCTATAGGGTGCGATGAGCGAGGATGGACAAATGTACGAGACAGTTTGCTAAGTGGATGCTCATGGAATCTTCTAGAAACTTCTCCTATGACACTTGCCTCTCTGAATTTGCCTAGGGATGAGTAAGAGATCCAAGAAATCTCTAAGTGGAACCAAATTTAACAAATGGAATGACACTAATCAAAACCCAGAGATGACTCACTCCCTTGCACACATCTATAAATGGATCCATCATCTAAGAGATCCAGAGGCTGGAATATTGTGAATTGCAAGGAAGTGCCGATAGTTTGTATTTGAGAAAGAGCATTGTATTGTTGGGTGATCTTGCAATTTCATGAGGTGAAGAGGGCTTTGATGCTGGGAGGATGATGCTGGAACAGACAACTGGGTTTTAATTCTCGTTTTTATTTTAATAAATTTCTTCGAGTTTTCTTCCATATAACTGTGCAATTGTGAATGTTATTATTTGTGAATGCCATTATATGTTCATTATATTTCTGATTCTGTAATGATTATAATAGAATAGATCAAGATGCTTTGATGGTTCTTTGTTACTGTGTTTCTACAGATACTCTCCAAGCGGGATAAGTATAGAGAGGAGTTGCAAGCTCTGTCAAGGGGGAGAGAGATCATGCAAAGAGTTAAGCAGAAGATGCAGGTTGGTTCTTTTGTCTTTCTCTTGTCTATTCTACATAGAAGAAATCATGAATTGCTTTGAACTGTTGTTTCTAGGGTAGATGCCAAACCTAGAGGGCTAGTCGATCGAAAAGACACTAGTTTTCCCAGAAACAAATTGGCGACTCCGCTGGGGATCAAATAGATGTTTGTTTGTTGTTATTGTTTGTTTTATAAACTATAGATGGAGCCTGAAGCTAGCTAGGTAGCCTTCGAACGGCTCTTGCTTTGCAATTATTAGTAGATGAATGCTGCTTCAGTCAATCTCTGGTTTAGTTTATGAATTAAAAACTTGTCTTACAAGCATTCTAGTTGCCATTTTGGTAGCTCAATAACCTCTCAATATCATTCCTCTGTACTTTTCTCTTTACTGTCCATCATAGCTCAGCTTAACTCCTTGAAAGCAGCTACAAATTTGAGCCAAAACCCACTTCAGTTGCGCTCACTGGCCCCTCGCACTGTCTATCATTGTCTACCAGTATGCATCATACCTCCTGTTGTGGCCACCAACAACCCCCCTCCTTATTTAGTATTAGTAATAAGACTATGTAAGTGGGGACCCTTAGTCAAAAAATTCAAAAAATCAATTAGTGCTCATATATGTTACTCCTTAAGAGACATCGCATCGCACAGAGAAAGATAGGGTATTTCCTTATGAGTCAAAATGATGAAATGCGAGATTGTGATGCGAACTCCATCGCATCACATGCATTAAGAAAAACTCACGTTGGAAAACCTTAAAAAATCGTCGATATGCGATATCGCATATCGTATCTCGCAAAATTGCATAAAAGACACATAACGATTTAACGATTAAGCGAACTGCGATCTTGCAATTCTGCAATCTGCGATCTTGCGTTACTGCGATCAAGCAACCTTTTGATAGCACATATGATGAAATTTCGGTAATGCGATACTGCGATGCAGATCGCAAAAACATTCCATCACAGATTTTCCTAGCTCAATATTCAAGAAAAAGTTTTCTGGTTATGCGCTTTAATAATAATTAATGTATTATATGCCATTTGTTAATAAAATATTGTTTTGTGTTGTTCAAAGAGCCAGTTCACGTCAGGTGGCATGTTTTTGCATATTCGTAGCATTTAAAACTTTCCTGTCGTTATTTATTATCATTACTCTCTCCTCACCTGTGAACTGCAAGAACGAAAAACAAAAGTTATAAAAAGCAATGTACAGGAAGATATGAGGAAAAAGGGTAAAGCTCCAATGTTCAAAGATAGAGAAAAGACGCCCTCATAAAGGTATACCGCATGCAACAAAGCCACAGATTCACAGAATGCTACTAAGCCATCCATTACAGATCTTTCATATACAGCCATGGTTGAATGAGTATAGAAGGATATTAATATCAACAGGCAGTTTAATGCTCAAGGTCAAGAGATGACAAGGACATTATTTTTACAAATTTTGAAGCTTTATACCCGATAAAGATGAAGAGGCACAAAAGGAGAAAAATGCATTAGAGAAGCCTGGATCAAAGAACGGAGGCAGTTCTAGGCGCTAATCGCGCATCGCTGAGAAAATTGTTCGAGAAGGAAAGCCTCTAACTGCTCAGTCACCTGTAAGCCCGAAAAGTGAAAGAAAGAAATGGTAAAAAACAAACTGGAAATATAAAGCTGAAGAAAAGGCAGAAGCAATCCAAAGGGTTAAGCAAGTTAAACTGAGATTATTACTGGGCATACGCGGTAAAGCCACATAGTCAGAAGATGACTCTCGAGTATATCATCGATTTTGCTGAGAATATGGTGCCAGATCTTACCAATTCTATTTGCTTAGCTCAACCAAAAGTGGAAGACAGTCAGCCGACTCTACCCAGGCAAATACTGAATGCTTGCAACATTAAGGAGTAAATGCAGAAATAGTTAGATATTAGATTTAATTTTTAGAAATAGTTTTGTTTTATTTTTGCTTAGAAAAAGGGCGGTCATTTAAACCGTATCCTGAATCTGTGTAATTAAGTTATTTAGTTAGTAGTATTTAAACCCTTCTCATGCATTTAGAGAAGGGTACAGAAATTTATCAAAAACTTGTCCTCAGAACATGCACTTTTGCACCCTCAGAGGAGGTTTTGGTGAATGAATGGATCAAGATTTGCTGATGTTTGCATTTGATGTCTGCTACTAATGTTGCACTTCTATACTCTTAGTGGAGGTTAGAGCAAAGAGAGATAAATCACTTTCGCTTGAAGCTTATGAGTAGGACTAGTCATAAATGGTACTTTTATCTCTTGACCATTTCTGCTTATATGTTAAAGTGATATACAGTTTTTAGTTGTTTATGTATTATTGCATGAATGCCTGAGTTATCATTTGGCACTTTTTTACGGCGATAGCTATTTATTTATGCTTAATATATGAATAGCTCATTATGCGATATGTTTTTCACAACTGTTTCGTCTAACTTTTTGTGCGAAGTGGTTCATCTTTATTGATTTCCTTTCTTATAATAGTTGAATGATCTTTATTACCAATTGTTATTTGAAATCTGTTTAGATAACATAATAGAAGAATTACATCCCGGGTTAGTATAGATTTAGATGTTGCTGCTTATTAGATTACAATAGCATAGCATTAGATTAAAATTAGAATTAGAATATCTTAAATTAGGAACTGTTAGACCAGGAACATCAAATTAGACACACACACACTCATAGATTGGGAAACTGGTCCCATATCCCCAGTCGGACCTACTATACCAAACGGATAAGGAGCTGCCAACCAAGGTCCAGACCGGGCAGGTATCCCCCTTGTTGTAGACCCGATTTTCAGGGCTTCAACACCTCCCAAGTCTGAAAAGTGTGATGCATCCCTGTTTCTATGAAGCCTAGGTGCGATGACTAACTGAACCTATTTCCATTCTTGAAATTTGGGGTTTTTGTCCTTGTTTTTAGCCCTGTTTAGTAGTTTTTTGCTACTTATGAACAGTACCTCATTACAGAAGCCTACTTGCATCACATAGATCAGCCTCCATTGATTAGGATTAGTGAATGCTTTTATGTATTTGTCCATCATTTACAATCCTTTGTCGAAAAGTTTCTTAAATCGCTTTGTCGTTTTGGTACAAAAAGTGTCATAACTGTCATTTTGTGTAAAAAAGAGAAGTGTCGTTGAGTCTTCCTTCCCTGGATAGTCAATTGAAATTTTTGTCATATATTTGATTTGATTTGTTGATATTTGAAGTGTTGAAAGCATTTTCTATTCGAAATTGAAAAGTCTCGTTTAGTCTTCATTTCTATTTTGAAAAAGAAATTGTTGAAATGTCACTTTGAGTAAAATATTTAAGATCTTTGCTATACTTAGTTTTCTTTTTAGCATTTTTCACATTAAAGGAAATGAAAAACAAATACATGCATTTGCATTTGCATTTAGTTTGTGTGCGAAAAATGATTTAGGAAAATGCACTAGTGTGTGCTCTTTACTCTTTGTTTGAAAGAAATCGTAATCTTCTTTCCCTAATAGCTAGGATTTTTATTGATCAAAATAAACAACGATTGTTTATCATTCTAGATTACATTTTTAGGAATTTCAAATCAACATCACGCGGTGAACCATTGAAAGGCAATCTTTAAACAAGATCAACTCTAAAATAAATTTCAATGAACTTAATAATGCTTTGGAACTTAACGCAACACATCTAGAGGTCTAGGCTAGAGATGTGTTCTGGCGTCGTAAAATCTAGTAACTATCATTTTCATTAAAGGTTGGGTGATTCCTCCTCCTTGATAAGACAGGTCCTAGCACGGACTTGTGCTCCTCGTACCGTCGAGTATATATTGGGAGACCACAATAGGCTTATATCCTTTATTCCATAGGAAGTTGAGTCGGCTGCCCTATTGATCTCAATGCACTGAACATAGTATTCGGGAAGATTGACTGCCATACATAAGTCCTTGGTAATTTCTCTTTAATTTATCACCAAGGTGTATTTTGCAGTTTTGTGATTGGTTTGGCAATCCCTCTGTCTAGATTTTCCAGAGTAGTCACTTTTGTTCCTTTTTTACTCTTTAAAAGAAAAGGTCCATCTGAGCACTTTTCACTTCAGGTTGATTAAAAAACGAAGGGGACTAGAGTCATCTTTAGGTTTTTCTCGACTCTCAAAAATTGAAAAATCAAAGTTGTGTCAAAGCGTGATTACAATTTATTAAATTTGAAATAACATCCCTATTCCTTTGTTGGTCTTAGGCTGGGATATATGGAGTCCACCAATCAAGGAATCCCTCTCGAGGAGAATCCTAGTCCTTTTACTTGTTGGGGAAATATTGGTGCTCCTTATATGGCCACTTTGTACCTTCTGGGACTTACCATTGGCCTGCCAATATGGCTGTTCTCGACCTCTGTGGTTCAAAATAACGTGATTCCTCAGCAATTGAATTAGCAGCCAGTTGATACTAAAGTTGACCCTTTGCCTTCTTCTTCATTTGTTTCTCCCTCCCCTTCTTCCTCTTCTCTTGGTGAAAATAGAGATACTAATAACCAGGTGGCTAAGAAGAAGAAAAAAGGTAAGGAGAAGAAGAAGAAGCCAATTCAACAAGAGGGCAACCAAGCAACCCTTACTTTGGATGTTTTAGTTGGTGAAAATCCACACATTAAATCTCCTAAACCTAGATTTCCATGCGTAATTTGTAGAGGAGACCATTTTCATCGAGATTGTCCTTGGTTTCCATGGATCTTGAGAGAATGGTCCCCCCGATTTGCACCACCTAGTTTCATCAACCTCTACTGATCATGTTGATAATACACCATCAACTAGTGATAGTGAAGTTAACGGATAGAAAGGAAAAGTCAAAGTTCCATGTAGGTTATGTGAAGGGAATCATACCCTTCCCCGTTGTCCATTTTTGGATGAAGCAAAAAGAGTCTTGGATAACCGTCCTGATTCACCATAATGACTCCCATCTGGATATAGGGAACTCTCCCCAAGTCCTTTGCTAGTTATAAAACCAACTGACTTAACTGAATTGCTGGTCGAAACACCTATTACTAAAAGTGAATCTTCTGAGTCTATATCAGACCAAAGTCAATAGGTCGAGGTGACAGTTGACCCATTGTTACCTTCAAAAGATCATACCCTTCCCAAAGAGAGTAAGAATGATATCGTTCAAATTCTTTTAGTTACTTTAGAGTCAGATGAACTTGGGGGCAATCTGCCCATTCCTTCACAACAGGAGGAAAATCCCCCAGTTCTCGCTACTTAAGGGGTTAATTCAACCATTTATTCGGTACCCCCTCCAAGCAGTCTAGTCACTTCCTTTGATTGGAATCGACTAGCAAGATCCCACCTTCCATCGTACGTGCCTTTCTGGATCATAGTACAAGTTTACAAAATGATCGTGTCTGGCACTATCATAGATGAAGAGGCATCAGTGAGTATCCTTTCCTCAACTATTTGGAAAGCGCTTGGTTCGCCATCGCTTATACCTGTTACACAGAACTTGTCAGGCTTTAACAAAGAAACCAGTCGACCATTAGGGATCCTTCCTAAGTTACTGATAACTTTGGGAAGGAAACTCGTTCACCTGAACGTGATGGTAGTCCCAAGACCATTAGATTACAATCTACTCCTTGGACATGACTATGTTTATAACATGGAAGCTATTATTTCATCTTCTGAATGATCTGTTTCCTGCATGAAGGAAAAATTGTCACCATTGACCAGCTTTCATTTCCCGGTTCAAGCATAGCTCCAAGTCAATCATCATCCCTAAATGGTCCTTTTATATCAGCAGTGTCTCTTCAACCTTCATTCCATCCACCTAATTACCACGAGTAGTCTGGTGAATGTAACGAAGCTTAGGGGGCATGCACCCTTGTCTATTTGGCGGATGAAGCTAGCTGAAAAGATAAGTTTCCCTGTAGAGATAAGCTTCCTTGTAGGTCATGTGATTGGTCCGACACACCATTCACCTTTGTCTATTTGGCAGACGAAGTTCAGGAAGTGTTTTTTCTACTTCACGGATGAAACCATCCTGTATAACCACAGTAAGTTTCCATATAGCTACTGGAGACTCTCCTTTTCACCATGCTGGGGGCATGCAAACTTTTCATTTCTTTTTTCATTTTCTAGCTTTTGTAGCTTTGTTGTTTCTAGATTTTTTAGTTTTGAGCTTGCGTATAAATAGAAACTAGATTGAGCATATGTTATCACATGGTTCAAGCTCATTAAAAAATAAACCTACCACTAAGCATAGTTTCCACAAGGTTCAAGCTCGTTAAAAAATGAACCCGCCTCCAGTAAATAACCTTTGTGATTGCCAT
The DNA here is from genome assembly GCA_031772625.1 of Pinus tabuliformis. Lineage (NCBI taxonomy): Eukaryota > Viridiplantae > Streptophyta > Pinopsida > Pinales > Pinaceae > Pinus > Pinus tabuliformis. The sequence goes on from CM062805.1 coordinate 819,377,504, forward strand.
GCTATCAGCCTTTTGAGCCTTGGTTGTGTACTGCCCATCACCTCCATCCTTTTGGTTGATCACGCACTTCCACTTGGTTGTTTACCATTTTGAGGAACAGCTATGACGAGTGGTCTTGTTAGGCAACCTCTTCACATCACCATGTTTTGAGAAGTTCCAAACCTACTCGAAACTAGTTGCTACCCTAAACACCACTCATTCCTAAAAAATGAGACCTCTTTAAACCCTTTTCAGACTCATTAAATATGAAAATATTGTCGAGCAATTGACCTTTCCAACTCGTTAAAGTGATGGGAAATGACATCCCTCCTGTATATTTTAATCTTTTTCAGACCTGAGGGATTGTCTCACAAAAAAGTTTGAGTGCTTGTCTTTTTCGACTCGTTAAAGTGATCGAAAATTCATCCCTTTTGTATTATTCTAATCTTTTTCAGACCTAAGGGATTATGCTATGAAAAAGAACTTCTAGAGTTTCCTTTTCATCCCTTTTCAAACTCTCTAAACATGAAAAGGACCGAGTTATCCTTATTGTTAAACTCATTAAAACAATAGTGACAAAGTCGTCCCTTCCTGGATGAGACAGAGTTTCCTTTTCGTCCTTTTTCAAACTCTTTAAACATGAAAAAGACCGAGTTATACTTGTCATTAAACACGTTAAACAATAGTGACAAACTTGTCCACCCAGACAAGAAAGAGTTTCGCTATCGCTAGACTCGTTAAAACATAGCGACAGGTTTTCCCGAAGGGAAAATTATAGAACAAGCATATGTTATCCTCCTCAAGCTTGAAAAAAATAAAGAGGTACTGGTCAGCAATGACTGGCGAAAAAGGGAAGAAAACTTGAAAACTTTATGGTAGCAAGTCGCTCTTGAACATGAAACTTTCACTCCATCACCATGATTGAGTCGGGTTGGGTTATTCCGTTCACTGATCATTTCACCATTGGTCTTTCACACCATCCATTTTTGTGGTTAACGCTACCAATCCATCTTAGTGTCGCTAATATGTTCAAGAGAAGTCATTCAGTCGAGAATTCACCATCCAGTTAATGCCTCATCCACTGCAATACCTTCAACCTCCATTTTTCATGACCGCCATTCCTGAAACTTTGTGTCCTCGATCGTTTTCATCTCCAGAAAATCATTTGCTTTGTTTCGTGTTGTAGATGTTGGATACATCAAGGCCCTCCTATGACGAGTCACTTCTTGTCGACATCATCTCATTATCCAAGAATTTGACTTAGAAACAACCCTTTCAGTACTTTGAAGCTTGCATGCCTCAATGGCAAGTTTCTCACTTCCGACGATAGGTTGACATCAATGGCCTTTGACCAAAATATTTTGCACAGTGTTCGACATCGAATCATATATTCACACCACATGAATTGTATTGTAGTACCTTGAGGGTCATTATCATTATCGGTTCCTCTCACGTATGTTAACAACTTACATTATTGGCTCATAATTAGGCGATGTCTTTCCATGTTCGACTTCATAAAATCTTTTCACATGGATTGACTTGTACATCGGGCGAAGATTGAACGAAATTGAAGACCCCGGATCTAGTTTCATCCATCTGGGCTGCGATATATTCAAGGATATAAAGACATCAAATGTACACAAAAGCTGCACAGATATTCATCTAAGCCAGGGAGGATGACTCTACATATGAAGAATCACCAGTCTGCAACTACAGACGATTATCTGTTCTATGTACATGAAATGAATTTATAAAGCTGAGCATGGGAATTCCTGCCTCAGCTAGATCATGAAAATTATATTATGATGATGTATTATATTTTATCTTATACAGTTCACCTGCCAGTTTCGAAATCTCAGATCCTCATGTTAAAGCATTTCACCTGACGTCAAGATTTACAACTTCATGCTTTAGGGGGAAACTTTTATAGACATATTTGGGCACTTCAACACCAATCTTATATGTCAATAAACTAGGGCTCTTAAACCCCTAAAAGTTTTGTTTCATACCCTAAAAGAGCATGGTCAATTGATTACATCATTCTCCAAATGTTCCACTTGAAAAACCATACAGAATTGGCCTAAATTGGACCATTTTGACTGCTCCACTATCAGGGTGCGATGCATACTGACTTCTACACTAGCCAGGTGCGATGCATACCGATGAGGCCTTCTGTAGGGTGCAATGAGAAAGGATGGAAAAATGCCCGAGACAGTTTGTTAAGTGGATGCTCATGGAATCTTCTAGAAACTTCTCCTATGACACTTGCCTCTCTGAATTCTCCCAGGGATGAGTAAGATATCCAAAAAATCTCCAAGTGGAAACAAATTTAACAAGTGGAATGGCACTAATCAAAACCCAGAGATGACTCACTCCCTTGCACACATCTATAAATGGATCCATCATATAAGAGATCCAGAGGCTGGAATATTGTGAATTGCAAGGAAGTGCTAATAGTTTGTATTTGAGAAAGAGCATTGTATTGTTGGGTGATATTTCTATTTCATGAGGTGAAGAGGGCTTTTATGGTGGGAGGATGATGCTGGATCAGACAACTGGGTTGTAATTCTCCCTTTTATTTTAATAAAGTTCTTCGAGTTTTCTTCCATATAACTGTGCAATTGTGAATGTTATTATTTGTGAATGCCATTATATGTTCATTATATTTTTGATTCCGTAATGATTATGATATAATAGATCAAGATTCTTTGACGGTTCTTTGTTACTGTGTTTCTACAGGTACTCTCCAAGCGAGATAAGTACAGAGAGGAGTTGCAAGCTCTGTCAAGGGGAAGAGAGATCAAGCAAGGAGTTAAGCGGAAGATCTAGGTTGGTTCTTTTGTCTTTCTCTTGTCTATTATACATAGAAGAAATCACGAATTGCTTTGAACTGTTGTTTCTAGGGTAGCTGCCAAACCTAGAGGGCTAGTCGATCAAAAAGACACTAGTTTTCCCAGAAACAGATCTCAAATAGAGACCAACTTTGATACCATGTAAATTATTAATCCCTAAATGACTACTATCAATTTTTTCTTGTAATTGAATCGCATATGGACTAATTTAATTGTATAAATAAGCATTTCTAAACATGAAGAATCACACATGGTTGAAAATAAATAATAAAAGTAGTAAATGAATAACACACATGCATAGTGATTTTCCCCTTCAAATAAACTTATCATTTCAATGAACAAAGCTAACAAGGTACATCCACAATCTGTTGTAATTGAGCAGTTGTATCCTAAACAAAATATTGTAGAACATAGAAGTAATACCTACTAAAATAGAAGTATGGATATGATGAATAAAGAAGACAACAATTATTTATGTACTACTATATGATGTTGCTATTATACAAATTTCCTCTTAATGTTTTCTATAGTGTATTTTCACTTTCTCCTCTCAAATGCACCCTCATTCTCTTGGTATCTTCCTATATCAAGTGTTTTTAAGTATGTTTCAACTTCTCCCATCTTATTTTATTTATTCTTTGAGAAAGATAATTAATCTCTTTAATCTTAACAACTAATTTCTCATATCTTAGAAACTATCTCATTAATCCTAGCAACCACCTTAACTTAACAATTAGGTGTATGGATAAGATTAAAATGTAATTCACTAATATTCTAGAATGTATAAAATATTTCATGTAGATTTCTGAGATTAGAAGAATATAATAAATTTGAATTTCATTTGTATTTATTTAAGTTAAATTACAAGATGGTATTATTTCCCACTTTTTACTAAGTGGGCACTAGAAGTTGCCTTGAACTACTTATTGCACATTCACATCTAACATGTGCAAGAAGCTCCTACTTAAGCTAGATTCCACAATAGTTGACTTTAATTATTGCATTTTCCTTAATTCTCCTATATCTAATTGAACTATGGAGCTAATTAGTATTTGTATGAAATACTACCATCCCATACACCGGTTTTCCTTCTTGATTCCACTTCAAATTTTGAGCTCTATTACAATGGCCATTCCAATTTGTGCAAAGCAAACAAAAGTTTTCACCCACGAATCCCCTATATTCTCTAATATATCATTGCATTGGATCAATTAAGAATTTCATTATTCCACCCATGAAAGTTTTAATCATGTTAGAAAGTGGGTAAACCAACCTCCACAACACCTATCTACACACATTACTTTTCCTATCTGCTAGCTCCATAATTCAAAGAAGTGAGAGCTCATGCAAATTATGGTACCAATCAATTGGCATTTATGGAAATTGTATTTTATGTCATTGATAATTAATCCAAAGTTAGGGTGGCATGCCTCCCCAAAAAAAATTGGAAAACTTTGTTTAAATTTCCCACCATTTGACTAATGCATGTTATGAGACCCAAACTAGGGATTGTCCATGTTTATCCAGAAACATGCCCAGTGCATGCTACCAACTTATTTTTCTTTTCCATTTGATTTTCTCTCATTTCTATAAGAATGTAATAGAATTTAACATCCTTAAACCTATATAATTCTTTTACTATCTTGATGTATGATTGATTATTTGGATTTCAAGCTTGCCTTTCATGTTTAATTAGGACCCTTGTTGTAATTTTTGAATCATAGATAGTGATTTTTCTTCAATATTTTGAGTCATCGGTGATTTTGAGACCTTGAAAAAGAGATAAATCATTGTCATGATTATGCATTCTTATAACCCACCAAATGTTTCAAGGACCAACATTAGTTGTTTGGGCCTCCTAAAATCAAAGTTTGGGATATTGGGGCTCCAAGGCAAGATATTGGAAAGATGAATATGCGTTAAAATCATGATTATGGAATATATGGGGTTATTTGTTCTCCCACTTTGAAATTAAGGATTGACATTTATCATAGTTTGGTATAAAAACATAATAAGGACCATTTGATGTCATGTATCTTCTTCCTCATAAAAGCAAATCTTTGTACACCATCTATCATAAATCTAGATTAGGAAGGTTGTCAGAAAATTCTAGTCTTAGTTTGAGTTCCAAGGATTTCTTGAGGATTTTTTGCATCTAAAATAGGACTTCTATCTAGAAAAAATGGTTTGTATAACCAAATTGGGTATGTAAAATGACTATATTTTGAAATATTTAAGAAAATGAAATCCTTGTTCAAATAAACTAGTGTTCAAATTCTTCCATAGAGAGTATGATCAATTCTAGACTCTTATAGAGACAAATTTCCTAAAAGTTGGGCTTGAAAATGAATTACTCTGACTTATATATATTTCTCATGAAAGAGACTTGGTTTTGAACTACAAAATTAGTACAATGACATCCCTTGAATCCTTATTTTACAACTATGTCAATGATCCTTGAAAGCATAATATTCATAAATATATGTGTCTATTAAAGGATCTAAATTCTAGGAAGGAATTTTGTCATGGGCGTGTTTATGGGAGTGTCGTCATTGAAACAAACACCTTCCAAAATTTTGTTTACACATGAATTTTGGAGTCTATTGTGGATCTTGTGTTCGTTCATTACATAGTCACTTTATGGTTGATTGGTGCTTTGTTAAGTATTCTAGCCTTCTTCTCATTTTGTAAGTGTCAAGGCACCTGCTCACACATGCTTAGTCCGCAACAAATTCATGGGAACACTCTTTTATGCAAACTTGAACATGAATAACACAATTCCATCAAGGAAGTGCCTGTTCAATGTTCAACCTATGTTGACAGTCAATGCGCACTTTCATTGACAATATCTCACTTTTGGTCATGATTGTTATTCTATTTCGGTGATTTTTTCCAACTGTCACTTTTGCGCACCTTCGATTTCACAAGTGTCCCTTTCATGTTTACAACTATCACTTTTGATTTTTTTCACTTTAATAAGTGTCATTTTCGTGCTATGTTAATTTTGGCATGTGTTGCTTTCAATTTCATTCACATTTTACAACTGTCGTTCTCACTTTTCTCTTACTATCGCAATTGTTGCCTTTTGACCATGGAAAGCATCATATATAGTACAAATGTGATTTTGGTTTGTTTCAAGGGGTAATATTGGATCAATGAGTCATTCTTATCATGTAAACATGTATCACACTCATTCCAAAAGTTTCAAGTACTTTCGCATAAGTATACCTTCAGTGTCACACTTGGGGAAAACTATTGCGATGTATTCTCATTGAGGGTATTATGTTGTTAATTGGTTTTGAGTGATAAATGTTGTGTCATAAACTATTCTAAGTGTGTGATCATGCTCTAGTTTTTTCATTGTTCACTTTGGTTTTACTGATCCTACACTTAGCCAAATCTAGAAAAGTGCCTTCCCGAGCAACTTGACCTCACTCAACCTTCCTGAACTATGCACTGCGCAGTATCAAGCCTCAATCTTAGACCTTGCATCTTGGAACTATGAAATGCACATATCTTACCCTTCAAAACTACACACTATGCACTCTTAGTGCTCATCCTTAACCCTTGAGCTATAGAATTGCGCAACCCATGTGTTTCCATGAAAACTAGTGCCTTTTAGATCTGCTAGTCCCACTAGGATTGGCAGCTATCCTAGAAACAAAAAATCAAAGCAATTTTCGATTTCCTCTATGTATGACAGATAAGAGAGAGGCAAAGGGACCAACTTGGATCTTCTGCTTGACTCCTTGCTTGATTTCTCTCCCCCTTTAATAGAGCTTGCAACTCCTCTCCTACTTGTCCCACTTAGAGAATACCTGTAGAAATAAAGTAACAAAACACCATCAAAGTGTTGGGTATACGAACAAAGTCCCACATTGTAATGGCCATTAGTAACTCCGTTTCTGGATCTAGTACTTTAAAGTTTGATGATGTTGTCGGTGCTATCCTTAGCGAGGAAATGCGACGGAAAAGCTCCTGTGAGACATCGGGAAATGCTTTGAGTGCAGAGTCTAGAGGAAGAAAAATGGAAAGAGGAAAGAGCTCAGGATATCGCAGTAAATCAAGGAAAGGTAGATCCAAGTCCAGATCAGGGATAGTGTGCTGTAAATGTGGAAAGAAAGGACACCTAAAGAAAGACTGTAGATCTCGGAAGGGAAAAGAAGGAGATGCACAACAAGAAAACAATCATGAAGCAAATGTGACAGGTGAGGTGTTACAAGATGCTTTGATTCTTTCTTTCGAAAATATTACTGATTCCTGGGTGGTAGATTCAGGGGCTTCATTCCATGCCACACCTGATAAGAAATACTTTCATGACTATGTTCAAGGAGATTTTGGACAAGTTCGTCTAGGTGATGATAAACCCTGTAAAATCGTTGGAATGGGTAAGGTTCTTGTAAAACAGCAGAATGGAAACCAATGGCTATTAAAGGAGGTAAGGCATGTTTCAGATCTAAAGAAAAATCTGATTTCAACAGGGCAGTTAGGCGGTGAAGGTTGTGTGACAACTTTCACAGATAAAGCTTGGAAGGTCACTAAAGGAGCCCTGGTAATAGCAAAAGGCGAAAAGGTTGGTACATTGTATTTATGCAATGGTATTTCTAACTCTGTTAATGATTTAACTTCCAGAGGAGCAGATGCAGCATTATGGCATCATAGGCTCGGACACATGAGTGAAAAGGGGATGAAGATTCTTCACTCAAGGAATTTTTTGCCGGGTTTGAAGAATGTTGATTTGGACTTCTGTGAGAACTGCATTTATGGAAAACAGAAGAGAGTCAGATTTCTCAGAGTTGGGAAAGAAAAGAAGAACGAAAAATTAGAGCTTGTGCATACAGACGTATGGGGACCTGCTCAGGTATCATCTCTCGGTGGCTCTCTTTATTATGTTACTTTTAATGATGATGCAACTAGAAAAACTTGGATTTATTGTATTAAGAATAAATCTGATGTATTTGATACTTTCAAGAAATGGAAAGTTTTGGTTGAGATTGAGACAAGAAAGAAATTGAAGTGTCTTAGATCAGACAATGGAGGTGAATATTGCAGCAAAGAGTTTGATAGGTACTGTTCAGAGCATGGAATTCGAAGAGAGAAGACAGTTCCAAGAACACCACAAGAAAATGGTGTGTCAGAAAGGATGAACAGAACAATCATGGAGCGTGCAAGGTGCATGAGATTGCATGCAGGATTGCCTTTACAGTTTTGGGCAGATGCTGTAGATACTGCTGTTTATCTAATAAACAGAGGGCCTTCAAGTTCCTTGGATGGTGGTGTTCCAGAGGAAGCATGGACAGGTAAAAAGGTAAACTACTCTATTTTAAAGCCTTTTGGTTGTGAGGCCTTTGTCCATATTGATAAAGAAAATAGAACAAAGCTTGAGGCAAAGTCTAAGAAATGTACCTTTATTGGATATGGTGTTAATGATTTTGGTTATCGCTTATATGATTACGAAAATCACAAAATCATTAGGAGCAGAGATGTAATATTCAATGAAAAGGTCTTGTATAAGAATCAGTTGCAAGAAAAGAAACAGGAAAAGGAAAATAAGGAATACGCAGTTCTTGATGAAATCACTGAAAAAGTAAAGGTGCCTGAAAATAATAATAATCAACATCCACAACAACAGCAACCACCACAACAGCAACAGGCACCCCAAACACCTAAAAGTGGTGTTAGAAGATCTACCAGGATAGGTAGACCCCCTGAACGATACTCTCCTTCATTATATTATTTATTGTTGACTGATTCCGGTGAACCCGAATGTTATGAAGAAGCAATGCAGGTTGAAAGCAGGAAGAAGTGGGAGGTAGCCATGGAAGAAGAGATGGACTCCTTAATGCATAACCAGACTTGGGATTTAGTCAGGTTGCCTGTAGGAAAAAATACATTGAAGAATAAATGGGTTTACAGGCTGAAGGAAGAAGATGGAGGAAAACAGAGGTATAAAGCTAGACTTGTGGTGAAGGGGTTTGCACAAAAGAAAGGTATTGGTTTTGATGAAATATTTTCTCCTGTTGTTAAAATGACTTCAATTAGAACTATTTTAAGTCTTGTAGCAGCTGAAGATTTGCATCTTGAGCAGTTAGATGTAAAGATAGCCTTTCTCCATGGGGATTTGGAGGAAGAGATATATATGCAGCAGCCACAAGGATATGAGGTGAAAGGGAAGGAGAAACTAGTGTCCAGGTTGAAAAAGAGCTTGTATGGCTTAAAACAGGCTCCAAGGCAGTGGTATCTAAAATTTGACAAGTTTATGTCTGAACAAGGTTATACTAGATGTCACTCTGATCATTGTGTTTATTTGAAAAAGCAAAATGATGGCAGCTATATTATATTGTTACTGTATGTAGATGACATGCTTGTTGTAGGATCTAACATGCAGGAAATAAATGTGCTCAAAAGAAAATTGGCAAATTCATTTGCAATGAAGGATTTGGGAGCTGCGAAACAAATCCTTGGTATGAGAATAACTAGAGACATGAAAAATCGTAAATTAACATTGTCTCAGAATGAGTACATACAAAAGGTGTTGAAAAGATTTAACATGCACAATGCAAAACCAGTTAGTACACCTTTTTCTAGCCATTTCAAACTTAGCAAGGAAATGTGCCCAAAGACCCAAGAAGACATGGATTATATGTCTAAAGTTCCATATGCATCAGTAGTTGGAAGCTTAATGTATGCAATGGTCTGCACAAGGCCTGATATTGCACATGCAGTGGGAGTTGTAAGCAGGTACATGAACAATCCAGGAAAGGAACATTGGATGGCAGTGAAATGGATTCTCAGATATTTGAAAGGTACCACAAATCAAGCATTATGCTTTGGTGGTTCAAACATCTCCCTACAAGGATATGTTGATGCAGATATGGCAGGTGACAGAGGTAACAGGAGGAGCACTATAGGATATGTATTTACTGTTGGAGGAACAACTGTCAGTTGGGTTTCAAAAATCCAAAGTGTTGTTGCACTTTCAACAACAGAAGCAGAGTATGTTGCTGCTACAGAGGCTAGTAAAGAAATGATTTGGTTACAAAGGTCTATGGGTGAATTGGGTAAGGAGCATGGTATGGGCACGTTATACAGTGATAGCCAAAGTTCCATTCATCTTGCAAAGAACTCAACATTTCATTCCAGGACTAAACACATACAGCTCAAGTACCATTTCATACGATCATTGTTGGAATATGGAGAGTTGAAGCTGGAAAAGATACACACTAGCCAGAATCCTGCAGATATGCTAACAAAAGTTGTAACCAGGGAGAAACTGAGAATATGCTCAGTTTCAGTTGGTCTTCAAGGATGACGATGAAGATGAGAAACATCCAGGTCCAAAGAGGAGTCATTGTCCAGCAAATGGAGCAGCGGTGGAGTTGCTACAATCAGTCTCCAAGTGGGAGATTGTTGGGTGTGGAGCCTGATTATATTCTATATTCAAAGGTATCGCCACATAAGACCCCAGTTCGAAACGTTGCCGCCCGTAAAATATTCACTGCAGGGGGGGTCCAGGGGGGGTGGCTGCGACCTTTGGGAGCCCCCCCCTGGCGGGGGGTTTCGGGGGCAGCGCCCCCGAAGCTAAAAACAACTGTAAAATTGCCTTGTAAAAGTATAGTAATTTCTAGTCAATATGGGCCATTCATTAGGCGGATGATCTGACGGTAGAACTTATGTTTAGTTTAGGGTTTTTTGCCCTAGAAGGCAACCCCTCTCTTTTTATGAGGGTATTGTATTTGAGGCTGTGAGATAGATGTGTATTCTGTGAGCGAGAAATAGAGAGGTGAGACTGTGAGAGAAAACTAGAAAACTAGAATTGCGCAACCCATGTGTTTCGATGAAAACTAGTGTCTTTTAGATCTGCTAGTCCCACTAGGATTGGCAGCTATCCTAGAAACAAAAAATCAAAGCAAATTTCGATTTCCTCTATGTATGACAGATAAGAGAGAGGCAAAGGGACGAACTTGGATCTTCCGCTTGACTCCTTGCTTGATTTCTCTCCCCCTTTAATAGAGCTTGCAACTCCTCTCCTACTTGTCCCACTTAGAGAATACCTGTAGAAACAAAGTAATGAAACACCATCAAAGTGTTGGGTATACGAACAAAGTCCCACATTGTAAGGCCAATAGTAACTCTGTTTCTAGATCTAGTACGAGACAGGTGGTGCTACCATGTAAGGCAGGTGCTTCCAACGCATTGGAGCGGAGAATCCTGGTTGGTGGAGAGGGGAGAATCCTGCGGATGGATAATCGTTCGAGGGGAGGCTCGATGGTCCTTTGTTCGAGGGGAGGATTGTTGGGTATACGAACAAAGTCCCACATTGATTAGAAGTGGGAAGGATCATGGGTATATAAAGATGGACAAATATCTCCATTGGTATGAGGCCTTTTGGGGTAAATCCCAAAAACAAATCCATGAGGGCTTAGGCCCAAAGTGGACAATATCATACCATTGTGGAGATATGTGGTGTCCAGAGTCCTTAACACAAAGCATCTCAATCTATTATATCATAAACAATGCAGAATCAGAAATATATTGAACATATAATAACATTTCCAAATAACAAGATTCACAAATACACGATTGTATGGAGGAAAATTCAAAGAACTTTATTAAAATAGAAGGGAGGATTACAACCCAGCTATCTGATCCAGCATCATCCTCCCAACATCAAAGCCCTCTTCACCTCATGAAAAGAAAAATAACCCAACGATACAATGCTCTTTCTCAAAGACAAACTATCAGTACTTCCTTACAAATTACAAAATTCCAGCCTCTAGATCGCTCAAATGAGGGATCCCTTTATAGATGTTTGCAAGGGTGTGAGTCATCTCTGTCTTTTTTATTAGTGTCATTCAATTTGTTGTTCTTGGTTCCACTTGGAGATTTCTTAGAACTCTTACTCATCCTTGGGGGAATTCAGAGAGGCAAGTGTCATAGGAGACGTTTCTAGAAGATTCCATGAGCATCCACTTAGCAAACTGTCTCGGACATTTGTCCATCCTCGCTCATTGCACCCCATAGAAGGCATCTTCAGTATGCATCGCACCTCGCTAGTGTAGAAGTCATTATGCATCACACCCTAACAGTGGAGCAGTCAGTATGGTCCTGTTTTGGCTAGCTCCGAGTGGTTTTTCAGGTGGAACTTTTGGGGAATGATGTAATCAGTTGACCATGATCCTTTAGGGTATGAAACAACACTTTTAGGGGTTAAAGATCCCTTGGTTTATCGACATATAATATTGGGGTTGTAGTGCCCAAATATGTCCATAACAATTGCCCCCTAAAGCATGAAGTCGTAAATCTTTTGATGTCAGGTGAAATGATTTATCATGAGGATCTGAGGTATTCGAACTGGAAGGTGACTTGTATAACATACAATACAATACATCAACATCATATTATTTTCATGATCTAGCTGAGGCAGACATTCCCATGCACAAATTTATAAATTCATTTTCATGTACATAGGACATATAATCATCTGCAGTTGCAGACTGGTGATTCTTTACGTGTAGAGTCATCATCCCTAGCTTGGATGATCATCTGTGCAACTTCTGTGTACATTTGATGTCTTTATATTCCTAAATATATCGCAGCCCGGATGGATGAAACTAGATCTGGGGTCTTCAAAACTCGTTCAATCTTCACCTGATGTACAAGTCGATCCATGTGAAAAGATGTCCTGAAGTCGAACATAGAAAGACATCGCCTGATTACCAGCCAATAATGTAAGTTGTTAATAGACATGAGAGGAATCACCAATAATGATAATGACCCTCAAGGTACTACAGTACAATTCACGTGGTGTGAATATATGATCTGATGTTGAACACCACGCAAAATCTTTCGGTCGAAGGCCATTGATGTAAACCTGTCACCAAAAGTGAGAAACTTGCCATTGAGGCATGCAAGCTTCAAAGTACTGAAAGGGTTGTTTCTAAGTCAACTTCTTGGATAATGAGCTGATGTCAACAAGAAGTGACCCGTCGTAGGAGGGCCTTAACGTATCCCACATCTATGACACGAAACGAAGCAAATGATTTTCTAGAGGTGAAAACAATCTGATGATACAAGGTTCAGGAATGGCGGTCATGAAAAATGGAGGGTGAAGGTATTGCAGTGGATGAGGCATTAACTGGATGGTGAATTCTCTGAATGACTTCTCTTGAACATATTGGCGACACTGAGATGGATTGGTAGCGTTAACCCCAAAAGATGGATGGTATGGAGGACCAATGGTGATATGACCGGTGAACGAAATAACCCAACCCGACTCAATCATGGTGATGGAGTGAAAGTGTCATGTTCAAGAGCGACCTGCTACCAATAAAATTATTCAAGTTTTCTTTCCTTTTTCCCCAGTCATTTCTGACCAGTACCTCTTTATTTTTGTCAAGCTTGAGGAGGATAACATATGCTTGTTCTATAATTTTCCCTTCGAGCAAATTTATCACTATGCTTTAGCGAGTCTAATGACAGTGAAACTCGTTCTTTTCTGGGTGGACAAGTTTGTCGCTATTGTTTTAGCGAGTTTAATGACAAAGATAACTTGATCCTTTTCATGTTTAGAGAGTTTGAAAAGGGACGAAAAAGAAACTCCAGTAGTTCCTTTTCGTAGCATAATCCCTTAAGTCCGAAGAAGATTATAATAATACAAAAGGGATGACTTTTCCGATCACTTTAGCAAGTCGAGAAAGACAAGCGCTCAATCTTTTTCGTGAGATAATCCCTCAGGTCTGAAAAATGTTAAAATATACAGGACGGATGGTGCTTCCAATCACTTTAGTGAGCTGGAGAGGCCAATTGCTTGACAATATTTTCATATTTAGTGAGTTTGAAAAGGGTTTAAAGAGGACTCATTTTTTAGGAAGGATTGATGTTTCAGGGTAGCAACTGGTTCGAGATAAGCTTGGAACTTCTCAAAACATGGTGATGTGAAGAGGGTGGCTAATAGGACCACTGATTGCAGTTGTTCCTCAAAATTTTAAAAAATAAAGTGGAAGCGTATGATTAGCCAAAGAATGGAGGTGATGGAAGCAACACAACCAAGGTTCAAAAGGCTGATATAATGGAAATCACAAAGGTTATTTACCGAAGGTGGGTTCATTTTTTAACGAGCTTGAACTTTGGGGGAACATATGCTCAGTTGGTAGGTTTATTTTTTAACAAGCTTGAACCTTGCAGAAACATTGCTCATTGCCTTTTTATGTAGGCTAGAAAGGACCAAAATACAAAGCTAAAAAATGCTAAAAAGCTAAGAAACTACTGAGGTTAGGTAGGATGGTTTCATCATCAGTTTAGACAAAACCCTTCCTTTGCTTCGTCTGTGGCGCAGACATTGTTAGACCAATCACCTAACCTAAGAAATTGGAAAACTAAAAAGCTAAAAATAAAATTGGTCGTTTTTAGCTCGCATAAAAATGATTGCATCGAGAAAAGGAGAGTCTCCAGGTAACCATATGGAAGTCACTATGGTTCAATAGTTGTTTTGTCAACGGAGCCGACAAAACACTCCCTTGGCTTTGTCGATCAAATAGACAATGGTGAATGGTGTGAGATAACACTTCCAATCACATAACCTATAGGGAAACCTATCTTTTCAGCTAGGTTCTTCTCAAAATAGACAAGGGTGCATGCCCCCTAAGCTTCGTTACATTCACCGAACTACTCGCCATAATTAAATGGATGGAATGAAGGTTGAAGAGACACTCTTGATGCAAAAAAGACCATTTAGGGATGATGATTGACTCGGAGCTATGCTTGAGCCCGTAAATGAAAGCTGGTAAATAATCTGGACAATTTTTCCTTCATCTGGGAAACACATCACTCAAAAGAGTGCTAAGACAATAACTTCCATGTTGTAAACATAGTCATGTCCAAGGAGTAGACTGTAACCTAATGGTCCTTGGACTACCATCACGTTTAGGTGAAGGATTTTTCTTCTCAAAGTAATGGGTAACTTAGGAAGGATCCCTAACGGTCGAGTGGTTCCTTTGTTAAAGCCTAACAAATTCTCTGTAACAGGCATAAGCGATGGTGAACCAAGCGCTTTCCAAACAATTGAGGAAAGGATAATCCTTGAAGCCCCTTCATCTATGATAGTGCTAGACATGATCATTTTGTAAACTTGTACTATGATTCAGAATGGTACATTAGAAGGAAGGCGAGATCTCACTAGTCGATTCCAATCAAAGGAAGTAACTAGACTGCTTGGAGGGGGTACCGAATAAACGATTGAATTAACCCCTTGAGTTGCAGGAACTGGGGGATTCTCTTCCTATTGTGAAGGAATGGGCGGATTGCCCCCAAGTTCATCAGACTCTAAAGTGACAAAAAGAATTTGAATAGTATCATTCTCACTCTCTTTGGGAATGATATCATCTAAAGGTGGACCTTTTGAAGGCAAGACTAGGTCGATTGCCATCTCGACCTGCTGATTTTGGTTCGGTATGGACTCAGAATATTCACTTTCAATTATAGGTGTTTTGATCGATGATTGAGTTATGTCAGTCAGATTTTCAACTAATAAAGGACTTGGGGAGAGTTTCTTGTATCCAGACAAAAGTCGTTGCGGTGAAGCAGGACGGTTACACAAGACTCTTTTGGCCTCATCCAAAAAAGGACAATGGGGAAGGTGATGGTCCCCTTCACATAATCCACATGGAATTTTGACCTTTCCTTTCTATCCAAGAACTTCATTTTCACTAGTTGATGGCGTACTGTCAACATGATCACCAAGGTTGATGACACCAGATGGTGTGAACAGGGAGACTATTCTCTCAAGATCCGTGGAAAGCAAGGATAATCTCGATGAAAATGGTTTCCTCTACAAATTACACAAGGATATCTGGGAGATTTGGTGTGCGGATTTTCACCAGATCATTAATGGTTTCCCCCTTGCCTAACTGACTTCTTCTTCTTCTCCTTCCCTTTCTTCTTCTTCTTATTCACCTAGTTACTAGCATCACTACTTTCACCAAGCGAAGAGGAAGAAGGAGAGGGAGAAAAAAACGAAGTAGAAGGCGAAGGGTCAACTTCAGTATCAACTGGTTGCTAATTCGATTGCTGAGGAATCACGTTATTTTGAACCACAAAGGTTGAGAATAGCCATACTGGCAGGCCAATAGTCAGACCTGGTAGAGACAATGTGGCCATATGAGGAGCACCAATATTTCCCCAAGAAGAAAATGGACTAGGATTTCCCTCAAGAGGGATTCCATGATTGGTGGGCTCCATTATCTCAACCTAAGATCAACGAATGAAACAAGGATGTTATTCCGAATTTAATAAATTTTAATGACGCTTTGACACAAATTTGCTTTTTCAATTTTTAAGAGTCGAGAAAGAGCTAAAGATGACTCTAGTCCCCTTCAATTTGTAATGAGCCTGAAGTGACAAGTTCTTAGATGGACCTTTTATTTTAAGGAGTTGAAAAGGAACAAAAGTGACTACTCTGGAAATCTAAACAGAGGGATTACCAAACCAATCGCAAAACTGCAAAATGCACCTTGGTGATAAATTAAAGAGAAATTACCAAGGACTTATGTATGGCAGTCAATCTTCCCAAATGTTGTGTTCAGTGCATTGCGATCAATAGGGCGGCAGACATGTCTTCCTATGGATAAAGGATATAAGCCTATTGTGGTCTCCCAATAAATACTTGACGGTACGAGGAGCACAAGTCCATGCTAGCACTTGTCGTATCAAAGAGGAGGAATCACCCAACCTTTGATGAAAATGATAGTTACTAGATTTTACGATGCCGGAACACGTCTTTAGCCTAGACCTCTAGATGTGTTGCGTTAGGCTCCAAAGCATTGTTAAGTTCATTGAAATTTATTTTAGAGTTTATCTTGCTTAGAAGTTTTCCTTTCAATGGTTCACCGTGTGATGTATATGTAAAATTCCTAAAAATGCAATCTACAATGATAAACAATCGTTGTTTATTTTTAGCAATGAAAATCCTAGCTACTAAGGAAATAAGATTATGATTCTTTCAAACAAGAGAAACGAGCACACACTAAATGCACTTTTCCTAGATCATTTTTTGCACACAGTCTAAATGAAAATGAAAATGCATGTATTTGTTTTTCGTTCCCTTAATGTGAGGAATGCAAAAAAGGAAAACTAAGTATAGATCTGAAATATTTTCTTCAAAGTGACATTTTGACAATTTCTTTTTCAAAATGAAAGGAAGACTTAAACGAAACTTTTCAATTTCGAATAGAAGAAGCTTTCGACACTTCAAATATCAAAAAATCAAATCAAATACATGACAAAAAATTCAATCGACTTATCTAGAGAAGGAAGACCTTACCACACTCCTCTTTTTGACACAAAACGACAGATCAATTTAAACAACTTTTCGACAAAGGATTGCAAATGATGGACAAATACATAAAAAAAATTACTATTCCTAATCAATGTAGGCTGAACTATGTGAAGCAAGGAGGCTTCAACAATGAGATAATGTTCATAAGCAGCAAAACAATTGAACAAAGTTGAAAACAAGGACAAAAACTCCAAATTTAAAGGAGAGAAATAGGATTACTCAGTCATCGCACCTGTGCTTCATAGAAACAGGGATGCATATCACTTGCTACACTCAGGAAGTGTGATGCATACTGGTTTCCAGTGACAGACAGTGCGATGGGCCAGGGAGCACAATTGAGATGGGTTTTGGCTCAAATTTGCAGCTGATTTCAGTGAGTTAAGTTGAGCTATTATGGACAGCAAAGAACAAAGTACAGGGGTATGATCTTAAGAGGTTACCGAGCTACCAAAAGGCACCTGGAATGCTTGTAAGTTAGATGTTCAATTCATAAACCAAACTGGAGATTGACTGAAGCAACATTCATCTACTTTGAAATTGTAGAGCAAGAGCAGTTCGAAGGCCATCTGGCTAACTTCAGGTTCCGTCTATAGTTTATAAAACAAACAATCAACAACAAACAAACAAACTATTCACTCCCCAGTGGAGTTTCCATTTTTTTCTGAGAAAACTAGTGTCTTTTCGATTTTCTAGTCCCATTAGGATTGGCCGCTATCCTAAAAACAAACAATCAAAGAAATTTGCGATTTCCTCTATGTATGATAGATAAGAGAGAAGCAAAGGGACCAACCTAGATCTTCCGCTTGACTCCTTGCTTGATTTCTCTCCCCCTTTCATAGAGCTTGCAACTCCTCTCCTACTTGTCTCGCTTAGAGAATACCTGTAGAAACAAAGTAACAAAACACCATCAAAGCATCTCGATCTATTATATCATAAACAATGCAGAATTAGAAATACATTGAAAATACAATAGCATTCACAAATACACAATTGTATGGAGGAAGACTCAAAGAAATTTATTAAAATAGAAGGGAGAATTACAACCCAGCTGTCTGATCCAGCATCATCCTCCCAGCATCAAAACCCTCTTCACCTCATGAAAAGCAAAATCACCCAACAATACAATGCTCTTTCTCAAAGACAAACTATCAACACTTCCTTACAAATTATAAAATTCTAGCCTCTAGATCTCTCAAATGAGGGATCCCTTTATAGATCTCTGCAAGGGTGTGAGTCATCTCTGGGTTCTCGATTAGTGTCATTCCACTTGTTGTTCTTGGTTCCACTTGGAGATTTCTTGGATCTCTTACTCATCCCTGGGTGAATTCAGAGAGGCAAGTGTCATTGGAGAAGTTTCTATAAGATTCCATGAGCATCCACTTAGCAAACTGTCGTGGAAATTTGTCCATCCTCGCTCATCACACCCCACAGAAGGC
Organism: Pinus tabuliformis; assembly: GCA_031772625.1. NCBI lineage: Eukaryota > Viridiplantae > Streptophyta > Pinopsida > Pinales > Pinaceae > Pinus > Pinus tabuliformis. Next base: position 819,396,106 of record CM062805.1, read on the forward strand.
CTCTTTAGTATGCATCACACCTGGCTAGTGTAGGAGTCAGTATGCATCACACCCTGACAGTGAAACAATCAATATGGTCCAATTTTGGCCAGCTCTGAGTGGTTTTTCAGGTGGAACTTTTGGGGAATGATGTAATCAGTTGACCATGATTCTTTAGGGTATGAAACAACACTTTCAGTGGTTAAATAGCCCTTGGTTTATTGAAATATAAGATTGGGTTTGCAGTGCCCAAATACGTTTATAACACCATGCCTTCCAGTCACCATTTTCTATGCATTGTATAGTCTCAAGCAGCAAGCCTCCAACTTGATCTCTTGAAATGCACAATCCCTTAGCCTTTGTCCCTAAAAAACTATGCAATTGGAAACCTCAAGCATCAAGCCTCTAGCCTTACCCCTTGATCCCCTAAATTTCATAGTTGTCTTGTCCTAACCTTCCTAAACTATGCACTACATAGTCTCAAGGCTCAGTCCTAGCCCTTGGCATCTTGAGCTACACAACTGTACAATCCTTGAGCTAGTCTCTCACCCTATCACCTAGTTCCATATCTATTCATGGTTTTCATGAAGAATGTTAGACTAGGGGTTTATAATTTCATCTTATCATGAGTGGATTTCAGTTGCATATATTATATCATGTAATGACAGGATGATGATGAAGGAAATGTAGAAGGAGACCATGCAAGAAGACACTTTTGTAGTTGTAAAGAAAAGTTGATCAATCAAAAAAGACAAAGGGACACTAGATTGTGACAATAGCTAGAGATGAAGATCACATTGAAGACTCCCTACCTTCAAGCCTTACGGAGGAGGAAGAAGAATAAAATGTTCTGTCTTTTAGGAAGACACAAAGATAACAACAATAAGAGTGGCCTGACACTGCCATATCATCATGCAATCCATGTCATCAATGTCAAACTAGATTGTGACAATAGCTAGAGATCAAGATCACACTGAAGACTCCCTACCTTCAAGCCTTACGAAGGAGGAAGAAGAATAAAATGTTCTGTCTTTTAGGAAGACACAAAGATAACAACAATAAGAGTGGCTTGACACTGTCATATCATCATGCAATCCATGTCATCAATGTCAAGTCATGTCCTGTCAATATGTGAGGTCAAAATGTATATGAGTCATTATTTTCCACATCGTTCATGGATTATGTAATTTTCAATAAGTGAGAAATTTAATGTAAAGTGGAAGTCCAAGAGTCATCTACAGAGTGTGAAAAGTCATGAAGGAGTCAAAATGTCATAGAGAAGTCAAATAGTAATGAGGGTAGTCCAAGAGTCACAAGGGTGGTGAATGGTCATCCCATTTGTTATATATACACCCTCATAGCTCATGTAAATGAGTTTTCACCTTAGATCCTCCAACCAGGAATTAGAGAGGAAAATAGTTATATTGTAGGAGCAACTGGTTGCTCTAATGCTCCACCATTAGAGCAAGTGGTGTTCACTATATTGATGTATCTTGGAAATTTTTCTTAATTCCAAAGCTCATTGAGCCAACAAACTATCATGTGTATCTCTTAAATATTGTAAGAATACTTTTTGAATGTTTTCGATGTATGTTGTTTTCATCTGCACTAAGGAAATTGAACTATTTCGATGGCTTTGGTACTTATCTTGTTGAAGGTGTGTTTTATGTGTTTTAACAATAATTGTTTATATGTGAAATACTTCAGTATTTGTCCAACGATTGATTCATATATATATATATATATATATATATATATATATATATGCTCATGTGTCTTTACTAGACCAATACTATTACTCTTCTTTTAAAGGATCACTTTTCTCTCCCCTTTGGTAGAATAACTTTGATACATTCCACAGCTAAACACTCCACAAGACATACTAATTTGTTCATCCAAAAGTACATGTTCATTACTCTCTTGTGTTGACCATTGTAACCTAGTAAAATCTCTAAGAACAAATGGTAGCCGAGACTTATTCCCAGAAGGGATCCTAAACCAAATAATGTGAAGTCTAATTGAGATTTTTCATCAGGGAGACCACCTTAGTTGTTGGATTTCTATCACCATTAACAAATGGAACTAAAAGGAGGGCCAGATGACAAGTTGTGCCTGATGAGTCTATTTTGAACCTCTTATCTTAAATGGCTCATCCCCAAATCATAATACCAGAATGTTTCTCTAACCTATCCCCTAGTAAACATTTCATCTCCATAGAACAACTTGATGACTTATCTAAATTTAAGTATGTTAGTGAGGATGATAAATCCACTACCGAGCATGCATCTCTTTTTCTTAAGTCCTGTGAACACTATGAAATTGACAATGAATATGTGGCTTGTATTCTTCTATGCCTCACACTTGAAGGTCGAGTTAACCGATGGTTTCATACCCTACCATCAACTTCGGTTCATTCTTTTGAGCACCTCATCAAGTATTTTCATTTTGAATTTGATAGCTATGATTACCGAGATGCCCTTAAAATAATTAATCAACTAAGAATGAATCCTAAAGAATCAATTGAGGATTTTACTAATCTATTTCTTCACATTTGTTATGAATTTCTCGAGGAAGACATGGATTGGGATTTCTTTAAACAAAAGTTTGATCGTTTGGTTCATATCTCTTTCCATGGTGAATCTGAACCCCTTGATGTTTCTTCTTTCCCAACTCTTATAAATCATGGGACACGTCTAATTTCATAGGAGGAACCTATTACCCCTTTTGTTCCTTGTCGTCCTCCTTTTCCAGTACTGATTGGGGTGCCTTTATACATTAAAACTGAATTTAGGAAACTTGAAAACCATATTCTAGATCCATCTCTTTAACTTTCATACATGTTTGATGATTCAGATCCAGTGGAGGAAACCTTGGAATGGTTCATGGAGCCTAGGGTGAAGACTAATCCTTCCATACCTCAAGATGATACTAGAATCCTTAACCTCAATATTGAATTTGGTTACACTAAAAGTATTACTTCTTCAAGGGACATCTATCATCCTCTATGATCTACATGCCATGACTCTTTGTACCATGATCTGCTTGATCAATCTGATCCATAAACTAGTTCTTCACACTCTCTTGATCTTCTAGTTGTTGGTTCAAATTGCGGTCGAGTACAAGGTGGTCATATTATACAGGTATAGGAACATACATGTGAGGATTCTTTCATTCTTTTTTCTCTTTTTCAAAGTCCTCCATGTCAAGACGATGCTCTTCCATTCTTGGTTGATTTTGAATCTACTAATCTTGGCAGTGAGTCAAATGAAATTTGTTTGCTTAATTAATCTGAAGTCTTGAACAAAATCCATTCTGATGTTGATGAATCTATTGACATATGTGATGATGGACCCCCAACTGCACCAGTTGATCTTTCAGTGTCTCATCCAAAATTTTATTTGGTGAAAGAATATGTTCTTATGGAAACTTCCTCTCCATCTTACTATCCCTTGTGCTCTACCGTTTGTCATGTGTCAACCTGTGACGAGGATACTCATTTCTCTCCAAGTTCTTCATCTGGTGAGTTAACCTATCAATTGACACAAGGTAGTGAGGATATATTTGATGAAAAATGAAACAATCAAATCATTGAGTATCCATTCTGCCCCTTGTAATTTCTTGTTCTGCATGAAAAAAGTTTTTTTATCTAGGCTACTCATGAAAATTTTCCAGTATATTCATTCTTATATGTGCATTTAGAAGAATCTTTATACTAGAGTAATATGTTTGTAGTTAACCACACACCATGCATGATCTGATTCAATCTTAAAAATGTGATTTTACAATCTTTGAAAGTTTCGGGACTTGTGAGGAAGTTGAGGCATTTCAACTTCCGTTGATGGTTATGTCAAGATCCCACGACTTTGGTAAGATTCCCAAAATAAGACAGATATGGTTTTCCTCATAAAAATATTTTCTTTGCATGGTTTCACATTATGTAAATTCTTTCTTGAAAGATGTCTAGTGTTAGCACCTGGATTGAACCTCAGGCTGAATAAGGAAATTCCGAGGTAACCACAAACCACACTTAGCCAAGTAGCTAGTCTTACTAGGCTAGGAGAGGGCTCTCTTTGTAAGGATCTCAGCCAAAATGACTGGATCAAGAAACTGATATTAGGATAGGTATAGTAGCACAAGGTTTTGATTTGATTTTTTTAAGGGTTTTGCTGAATCAAAAAGAGCCAAACAGTTAGTGCAAGGAAATTAGGTCAAAACTGTAGGGTGTTTGATGGGCAAGGTAGGAACAATGATTAGAACCTTAGGGTTTTGATGGATGAGGTGAAAAGATAGGTGAGGAGATGGAAAGAGCATGTAAACCACATGGATTCTTCCTAAATTGAAGAAAACACAGACTGAAATGTCTACCCAAAACAGAGCATAAAAGATATGGATGCTGCCTCTCAGACTTGTATACCTTCACATAAAGGAAATGAAATGATTAAATGGAGTCAACAATATATTCTAACACATGAATACAAAAGAAAAATTGAAATAAGCATCATACCACATGGATCCCAAAGAAATAACTGCAATTTTTCATTAATCTCCTGTTGTAACTAAAACAAAATGATATTTAATCAAAACATAAGCATCCCACTGAGTCCAACCCCTACAATGATTGAGGAAAAGAATCATATAGACCCAAAACAAATCATCCTAAGCTCAGGGATTCGAATCCATGAGAGGAGGAGATTTTCCAACAAAATCTGAACTGCTAACAAGAAAATAGGGTGGTCAAAGTGACTCATCCCTAATCCAAACAAACTGATACATTACACCTCATAAATTTGTTTTACCTAATGAATCTACCCTAGTAAGCTCTAGAAGCATCATAATTACATTCAAATTATCAATTAAAAGGGTAGAAACATCATTTGTCATGGTAGAAGTGAAAACTAGGTTGAATCTGCAAAATTTTGGGCAAAGTGTCAAACACACAGCGCCAACTACAAGTGCGCCCTTCAACTTCATCTACACTTTTGGAGGAATTCTCGATGTCCAAATTGGGCAGACAATAGCTTGTTGGAAATATCTACCTATCTAATTTCTAGAAAAAATTGAATTTCAGAATTTTGATGTCATTTTCCCAGTCAAAACCCAATTCTCCCAACATTGCTCAGCATGCAGTGCCAAGGCCAAAAATAGGGAAGAAAGGTCCCTTTTTGGGTGTTTTTTGACTTTTTGACCAACCAGTTTTCCTCCAAATGCTTAGAAAATGTATAGGGTGTATGTAATCATCACTAGAAACCCAAAAATGTTGACTTCTTACTGATTGGATGTCTAAAAAAAGAGTGCATCGCCCAAGGCGCTGCACATTTTCCCTCCATGACTGTGCAAAAACTAGACTGAAAAACACATCAATTTCATTAATGCTAAAATAGTTCAACATGCCCAAAATGTATCTTTATGATTGATAAAAGGTTAGAGGCATGTAGGGATGCTTCAGCAAGTATGTGAAGTCTCCTCCTCTCCTCTTGCTTGGTCAATTTGTCAATTTTCTTATGAGCTCTTTTGAGCTTGCTCCTTGCCACTTGGTTCCTCCGTGCATAATACTGGGCCATCTTCCTTTATATCCCAACATCTCTATTTTCTTTGTCCAAGAGGGTCTCCAAGTGTGTGTTCAACTTCTCAAGCCAAGGCTCTCTGTTCTCAGCTATGTCCTTGACCAATTTCTCATTTAAAGTGAGCTTCTTCTCCAATTCTACCTCCTTTTTCCTTTCAAGCTCTAAGGCTCTGTTTAATCCTCTTGTTCTTGGTATTTTTCTCTATCCCTCTTTATCATCTAGCTCTTCATAATCTCCATAAGTCTCATCAAGTTGAAACTTGGCCTTCTCAGCCTCCCTCTTTGCCTTGATGTACTTGGTTTGCATCAATTCATGCTTAACCTCTAGCTGCTTGTTCTCTTTCTCATAAAAGGAGATGATATATTTTTCCCTATCTAAACTGGTCTCAAGCTCCCTGATTTTGGTATCCTTTGCTTTCAAGGCAACATGAGTGATTTTGTCTTTCTCCCCATCACTTGTATTCAGAAGGAGAAACTCCTTTTCAGTGTCATGTTTTTCATGCTGCTATTTGACCTCTGCTTCCTCCACCATTTTCTCTTTTCCTTTAACCTGTAATGTTGATGATGAAGGTAAGGCCCCTCCCACTTTCCATGGGGTAAACACCTACCTCTTTCCCCTCTGATAGGTGAAAGAAAATGAGTGCAAATTGTTCCTCTGTGGTATACTACTCTGACCATGCTCAGTGTGTACATCATGTCCCTCACTGCCATCATGCTCATCATGTTCCTCATCACTGTCATCATCCCTATTGGGTGAATGAATGGCTAAATGAAATGGTGATGTAGATGGTGTGGAGGTGGATGGTGAAGAATGATCTATTGAGGATGAGTGATAAGTAGGCTGTGGTGTATGAGAAGAAGTATATGGATGAGTGGAGAATGATGGAGGAATGCGGGAAGCTGGCTGAGTAGGTGGCTCATTGAATATTTCATTAGCTATGAAGGTCTCCCAAGAAATGCCTAATTGATCTAAGTGATGGACGAATATCATTTTGATAAGAGAATGATGGAAAATACTAGGAGATCTGATGAGCTAGATCTGTTTTCTGAGCAATATATGTCATCTTGTCGATACTTTTGAAAAGTTAATATGCTAAACTGAGCATTCTTACCCTGGTAAAGTGCATGAGAAGCCTGATATGATATGAGTAGAGTCTGGAAAACCTACCCTCACATGTGAAATACCTCATGATTATCTTCATTAGTGGCACATGTCTAAGGGATAAGAGAAAGGGAAAATTCTTTTCTTATCACTTTTAAACCTTGTTTTAAGATATGGCTCATAAAAACTATGAGGCAGATTTCTTTGCTTGAACCATTTCTCTACTGCATTTGGAATTCTAGTGGCCTGTGATATGATGGAAGGAGATATAGTGAATGTGACCCCGTCTAAAGTGACCTATTTGTTTTGCGAATTGAGGATGAATTGCTTGGTTAACTGCTGATGAAAATTCACCCTTTCAACCCTTTGGCAAAACGCAAAACAACCCATGTACTTGAAACATGATAATGTAAGTAGTGATGCCCTAAGTTATGTGGTATTAGTGGGTTCAAATTTTATAATTCTCCCTCCCTTATTGGTTTGCCTCCTTGATTGTCTTTCCCCTTCTTCTGAACAAGTGTGACCCTCTTCTGCCATGTTTTTTAAGGTTAAAACTTGAGGGACTAATATGTGGGTCAAGGTGAATGAAATAGTGAGGGATATTGAATGAAGTACAGGCAAGGATGATTTGAGGGTGAAAAAGTCTATGAAGTGTTGTAATTTTGATCAAATAGATGATTTTGGAAACATACAAGAAAGATGTTATGAAACCAACTCAAGAAAAAGATAGAAAAGATAGATCAACACCTTAGAATTCAACCTCTTCGAGGGGGCAACCTCCTTTACATTACATAAATAAACAATTCTTGGATGATTCAAATGACAAAACCTCCTTTCTATATATAGGAGTCTAAGGAGTCACAATATAACCCAGCCGACCTAACAATAATAATATAAAACCACAAAAATAACAATAGAGGGATTCTATGGGGCACAATAATAACAATATGGGGATAATAGGGGCACAACAATATTAATAAGGGGTACAACTACAATAGTAATGGGGTAATAACTAGTATTATAGGGACCCAACATGCCCCTTTCCTTAAAAAAAGTGTTGTCCTCAACGCTTGATAAGTTATGGATGCTTCTGTATAAAATTCTCATCCTCCCATCTAGAATCTTCAGCGGATAAGTTCTTCCACTTGATAAGATACTCCGAAATTGATCGATTCCGTAGCTGTCGAGTTCTTGTTTCTGTGACTGCTTCAGGTTCCAATATAATTTTTCCTTCCTCGTCAAGTTCTGGCAATATTGTTTGAATTAGGAGCTTGTCACCTGTAACCTTCTTTAAACATGAAACATGGAAAACTGGGTGCAATCGAGAAGCTGTAGGAAGCTCCAATTTGTATGCCATAGTACCAATTTTTTGCAACACCTTGTATGGACCATAATACTTTGGTGATAATTTATTATCCTTCTTAGCTTGCTTGAGGGACATTTTCTTATATGGTTGTAGCCGTAGGAATACCCAATCACCTACATCAAAACTTCTTTCGCTACGATGTTGATCTGCCTATTGTTTCATTCTATTCTGTGCCAACATGAGGTTATCCTTTAAGAGTTGGAGGACTTGTTGTTGATGTTCAATGTGATGTTCCACTACTTGAACCTTAGAATTTTCTCTTAAATATGATGTGATGGATGGTGGCTAATACCCATAAAGTGCCATAAGTGGGGTCATTTTTGTTGTTGTATGGAAGAAAGTGTTATACCACCATTCAGCCAGAGGCAACCATTTGACCCATTGTGTCTGTTTATCAGATACAAAGCAATGAAGATACCCTTCCAAACACTTGTTTACTATCTCAGTTTTCCCATCAGATTGAGGATGATAAGATGAGCTATGAGCTAACTGAGTACCAAGACAAGAAAATAATTCTGTCCAAAAATTTCCAGTGAAAATGGGATCTTTGTCACTTACAATAATCTTTGGGTTTCCATGTAGCTTTTGAATTGTTTCCATAAATGCAGTAGAAACTGTACCGGCTTTAAATGGATGTGATAATGCACAAAAGTGTGCATACTTGGTAAGTCTGTCAACTAACACCATGATGACACTCTTTCCCTCAGACTTGGGTAACCCTGTGATAAAATCCATTGAAACCTCCTCCCAACGTTGGCTTGGAATGGATAAAGGTTGTAATAGACCCAGTGTCTTAATTGTTTCAACTTTATTTTGGTTGCAAACCAAACATTCCGCCACAAAATTTTGAATATCTGATTTAAGGCCATCCCAAAAAAATTCCTTCTTAACCCTGTGGTAAGTTTTTAAAAATCCTGAGTGCCCTTCTAAGGGAGAAGTGTGCAATTCCATAAGAATCTTTTGTTTTATCTGGGAATTCTTACAGAGGTATAAGCAATCTTTGTACCATAATGAATCATTTTTCCAGCTAAATGTACCAAACATACTGGAATCTTATTGTAACTTTCGAATAAGTGCCCACACTTCTTCGTCATTCTTCCATTCCTCCCTTGCTTCGTTTATCCAATCTGGTTGGATAATAGAAATGGCGCACAACAATGCTTCCACATCCTCATCCTTTCTTGAGAGTGCATCTGCCACCACATTTTGCTTCCCTTTTTTGTAGATGATTTCAAAGTCATAACCCAACATCTTTGTGACCCACTTTTGTTGCTCTTGAGAGGATAATCTTTCTTCTAAAAAGTATTTAAGGCTATCATGATCCGTTTTTACCTTGAAGTGTCTTCCCATTAGGTAGGGTCACCATTTCTTAAGTGCATGGAGTATTGCCAACATTTCCTTCTCATAAATAGCTTTGTGTAAAAACTTTCCCTTGATTGGATGACTTTCAAAAGCAATGAGTCTTTCATCTTGCATTAAAAGAACACCAATTCCATTTCCTGAAGCATCACATTCCACAATAAAGGTTTTTGTGAAGTTCGGTGTAGCTAAGACCGGTGCTTGTCACATTGCCTCTTTAAGATGTTTGAATGCCTTTGTTGCTTCTGGAGTCCATGAAAATGCATCTTTCTTCAATAATTTTGTTAGAGGTGCTGCTATTCTCCCATAATTATTAACAAACTTGCGGTAATACCTTGTCAACCCGAGAAATCCTCGTAGATGCTTTATGGATGTGGGAATTTTCCATTCCTTAATGGCTTTAATTTTTCTAGGGTCTACCTTAACTCCTTCATGAGATACAATATGACCCAGATATTCCACCTCTTGTACTCCAAAGAAACATTTGGATCTTTTTTTATATGATTATTTCTCCTCCAATAGTTGTAGCACCCTGTCGACATGTTCAACATGATCCTTCCAAGACTTCCTGTAGATTAGTATATCATCAAAAAATACTAACACAAATTTTCTAAGGAATGGTTTGAAAATTGAATTCATCAAACCTTGAAATGTTGAAGGTGCATTGGTAAGGCCCAAAGGCATGACCAAAAATTCATAATGACCCTCATGAGTTCTAAATGCTATTTTTAGAATGTCTTCAATCTTCATTCTGATTTGATGATATCCTAAACGAAGATCCAACTTGGTGAAGTAAATTGATCCATGAAATTCATCAATGACAGGAATGTGAAACTTATCTTTAATAGTGAGCTTGTTTAGCTCCCTATAATCTGGACACATGCGCCATGATCCATCCTTCTTGTGCACCAATATGACTGGAGCAATGAAAGAACTTTGACTTGGTTGAATTATACCAGCCTCTAGTATTTCTGCAACCATATGTTCAATTTCACTCTTTTGGGCACAGGGATATCTGTACGGCCTGATGTTTGGAGGAACACTTTCCTGGAATCAGATGAATAGCATGATCATGATCACGAATAGGTGGGAGACCTTTGGGAGTCTCAAATACCTTGGAATGATTGTCCAAGACCTTTTGGAGATTTGGAGAAATAAATGATTCAACTGTGGACACATCTAGCGAACATAATTGTGCAATTACACCTCTTTGTTCCTTTTTTAGAAGCTTTGTCATACCATTAGAGCTGATTATCTTTCTCGGTTTCCCTTCAATACCCCTTAATTCGACTTCCTTTCTGTTAAACAGACATGGACAGCACAAAGAATATGAAGGATAAATCATGCAATACCATTTTTATTAACATAAGATACACATTTATAGTACAATACGTGACTCTTGGGATTCAGATCCCAAGGTCTCTTGGACTGCTTTTGTCCATTCGAATTCCACACTAACCCTTTAGGATTAGGTGTCCAACACTTTCCTTCCACAGAAAATTTCATGAAAAGTTATTGAAAATTAAAAGCTATTGTACCCAAGGATTGTAGCCATTGGACTCCTAGTACAACATCAACACCTCCCATTGGAATGGAAAGCATTGAGCTAGTCAATACATATTCTCCCATGGATAGCTTGATATTATGGCACTTTCGCGAGCAATTTATTGTTCCTCCATTTGCAACCATCACTTGACACTCTGGTGTTGGATATAAGAAGCAATTCAATTCTCTTGCTACCTTACAATGAATAAAATTGTGGGTAGTTCCTGAATCAATCAACACTATTACCTTTTTCTTCTTGATTTGTCCTTCTATATTGATGGTTTGAGGAGTGGTAATTCCCACAAATGCATTACAAGATATGGTCGGATTCATTTCTTCTTTATCTAGGCTTTGTTCCTGGAGTATATCCTCTTCTTTTGACCTTTCTTTCTCCTTTCCTTCTTCCTCTTCACAATCTATGTAGAATAATTTCTTCTCAGCACACTTATGACCTTTAGTGTATATGCTATCACAACTGTAAAAAAGCCCTTTTGCTCTTTTTTCTTCCAATTGTTGTGGTGTCAACCTTATAGGTTGTGGAATACTAGCGGCAACAACACTTCCGTCTTTATAGTTGTGAGTGGTATGCTTCCTAGTTGCCATAATTTTGCTTTCCATTTTTCTTGCTAACCTGAATGCCTTCTCTAATGAATCAGGTTCCCAAAGGCGAACATCATGTTGGATATTATCCTTTAAAGACCCTATGTACACATCAATCCTATGCTCCTCTGGAATATCTTTTACCCTTATGTTCAATTTTTGGAACTCCTCAATGTGCTCCATTATTGAACCCTTTTGTTTGAGACTTATCAATTGGCTAAAAAAAGTGTTGCTTTTTGTATCCTCATACTGTGCTATCAATTATTCAGAAAAAATTGCCGAAGTGATAAATTTTTTACGAGAGCAAAGCCATTGATACCATACAAACTGATTTGGTTCCAAGTATAAAGTTGCAATACGTACGTTTTGTGTGTTTTTCACATTATTGAGATCGAAAAATTGCTCCATATGTAATATCCATGTTGCGGGATCCTTGCCATCAAACTTCCTCATATCAATTTTTGGAATATGGTAGGTCTTTGGTCCAACATTAGAGTCTATGGAATCATGATTCTTTTGTTCTCATCATGAGTTTCCTTTACTACCCTTTCACCATTAGTGACCCTTTCTTGTAGCAACTTATTCATATTTATCATCAATTCTTCCATGTCTGTCTTCAAATCTATCTTCAAATCATCCATCTTAGCTTCCACGTCATTCATCTTAGCTTCTACACCTTTCTTTAAACATTCCATCTTAGCTTCTATGCCTTTCTTTAAACCATCCATCGTAGATTATGTTCCTTTTTTTGCAAGGGACAGTTGTTGCACTTGGTCTTGTAATTTTGATATATCATGTTGCATTTCTTCCTCTTCTTCATGAGTCATGCTAGAGCTTTCAGGTTCCTTACTAGGTGTTTGCATTTTCTTTCCTCGGGGCATCAGTTACCGATAATAATGCTCTACTATGCCCTTTGAATTCCTTCAAAAGAAATTTTCAAACCAAGCTTAAGCAAACATTTAAGAAAATCTACACACCTTTTTTCACTTTGTAGGAGCTCAATATTGCCTCTGATGTATCTCTGTACTTTCCAATCATCTAGATCTGAATTTGTGACCTGTAGTAGGCCTCTGTTTCCTCTTTCCAATCCCGCAATTCTAACCCAAATTAGATTCTCCAAGGAAGAGTTATACGAAATCTCCCACGGTGACTTGATTATAGAATAGTTCAGTAGAGCGAACTTGTACGACGTGCCATGAGTCACTATTTCGACTTTTGGATCTGAAAAATGCATACAAGAAACCAAAGTCAGTCCTCTTTCTATACCTTCTTACTAAATTTCAATCCGATCCCCAGAGAGAAAGTTATGATGATTTTCCCCAAGTCACCTGTTTGGAATGTAATTCAGGAGTCTGCAAAAAGACCAAATTCCTCATATCATATCTCTGCAAATATAGCACGAACAGCTTTGAAATTCTGACCCGAGGTTTAGCATGATTACTTCTCAAATGGGTTTTTTTTGTAACTTATGAAACATCGCAAAAAAAAAGTTATAGCGAAAATTCCACGATGACCTGTTTGGAGCAGCGAAACCCTAGAATCCAAAGCTCTGATACCAAATGTTATGAAACCAGCTCAAGAAAAAGATAGAAAAGATAGATCAATGCCTTAGATTCAGCCTCTTCAAGGGGGCAACCTCCTTTACATTACATAAATGAACAATTCTTGGATGATTCAAATGACAAAACCTCCTTTCTATATATAGGAGTCTAAGGAGTCACAATATAACCCAGCCGACCTAACAATAATAATATAAAGCCACAAAAATAACAATAGAGGGATTCTATGGGGCACATTAATAACAATATGGGGATAATAGGGGCACAAAAATATTAATAAGGGGTACAACTACAATAGTAATGGGGTAATCACTAGTATTATAGGGACCCAACAAAAGATTTTCTAAGGTTTTAAATTTAGGGTGCCAACTTGCTTAATTGATGGAGAAAAAGAGATATCAGGCCACTTACTTGTTGTATGCAGGTAATAGAGGCCTTTGTAGCTTGAGCAGATGAAGAAAAGTGATGTTTTGGCACTCCTAGGGTTTGCCAGGCTTTACTGCCCAGACGTGCAGCACCATGTGCCAGCGCGCAACATCCTTGACAAACACGCCCTTCAATGCACATGCGCACAACACCGTTGAAATTTTCTCTGGTTCGGTCAGGCAAAACTGCCCTTCACTGCATAGGCACACAACGACTCTACCCAGCGCGTAGCATCCAACTGAAACGCAGAACACCTTCCTGATTTTTTCAAATTTTCACTCAATTTCCTCTTCGTCAAGGAGAGCTTAGGGTGCAAAAGCAGTGATGAAGTTTGAAATATGCTTCTAAAATATTATATAGGGGATGAGTTTGATTTTTCCTTAGAAAAACCCACTTTTAATGTTTGTTAGGAAATTTTTACTTTGTTTTCAAATCTCTATCTGACGCTTCTCTTTCTTTGTCTCTTTTTAGGTGGATGATACTTTGATTGAGCTGATTCTTCAATGTTCCTCTCTTGCAGCAAGCAGAAGTGCCTTGTTCAACTTATGGGAACAATTATTATATAAAATGACTTGAATTACATAAAAAATATGAACAAACTAAAATACTTTGTTTTCATCTCAAAAATATGTTTTTGAGATGAAAATTACATCAATGAAATGAGGATTTTGTATGGTAACCATGACTAACTACCAACCATTGTCTGTTTATTGGTGTTGGCTTGTTGGGGCCTGACCCAGGTTTAGAAGTGATTTAGCCAAACAAATCCCGAAAATACCGGCCCTTTCGGCAACAGTCTGCGGTGCACGGACTGAGGTCTCACCCAAGGTAGTATGGGAGGGTGTTGGAACCAGGTTTTCACACCTTAGGGATGTCTTGATGAAGGCTAGGAAAATTGCAAACCGATCCTGTGCACTTGTGCTGCTTCGCGCAGCCGTCTGTCCTTCGTAACTTATGCAACTATTTCCACATAGCTCTATAACTCGTGCAAAGAGGGGTTGTCTAGATCCTTATTCCTTAATGTTCCTTTATTATAGATCTTAAATGAATTATGTGGGTCCAATATTCTCATTAATCATTCAACATTCATAACAAGTGCACGTAATCATAAACAATAAAGAGATGCATAGAGATATCAGAAGCATAGACACATAATATTCCAAAATCAACTTATCTTTTATTAATCCTCTGTTCAGATACAATCCCAACTCTGCCGTGCACACTCAGCTGCAGGGGTTCACGCACACAGTTGCGGACTCTACCAGGCCTCTGCGCACTCAGCTGCAAAGCCTCTTCCTACTACTACAACCCAAGACTCGGAATTACAGACTCGGACCGAATTCATTATCCCAAAACCATATTACTTCTCATAGCTTCAAAAAAAACTACCTTTTACACTTAGAGCCTCGCTCTATTTAGACAATCCCATGGTTTGCAGACCATGGGTAGGCCGACACATTCTATATTAAATTACATTATTTTAGGGCGGACAACCCTAGACTCTCGCTCTCTGTGCCCACATTTTGCGGGGTCTTTACATTACATTGACCAAAACTTCAGCCTTCAAGCCCTAAAAACATGTTATGGGGGGATCCGCTACCTAACAGGCCCCAACACAATCATTGTGACTCGTCCCGAGTCACTCTGCTGGTGTGGTGATTTTCATGTAGAATCCATCCAACAACTTCTGCGCTTCTCTTACGTCTGCCACAGATTCTTCCGCTGGCCACTATATCAGTTGTGTGTGATTCTCTGCATTTTTGTCAGGTGCAACTCCTTGTCTGAGTGAATATATACCCTACATTTGTGCTAGCTTTCCGTTGATCTTGGCAGTGACCATGAATGCTTCTTCGAGCCAAGGTTGGGTGCGTGCTTTAAGCACTGCTTCTTTCTGATGCGCGGCGTCCACCTGTTCCTTTAGAGCCTGGGCCCCCCTCATCTTGGCCAGTCGCTGAGTAAGAGCGATCGTCTGCATGGGCCCCCGGACATTGTCATAGGCCTGCTGCAACTCCTGCACTTCTGTCTCTAATCGCTGTAGCGTTGGGTCTTCTTGCAGTGAAGTGAGGGTGAAGAGTGACTAATCTAACAATCTCATGCAATCTTGTATGGCACGCTCTATTGCTTCCAACCCCGATTGAATGGTGCGATGTTGTTTCTCTCTGACTTCCATCGGTGTAGAGGGTTTCGCCTTCAGCCGTAGCTCTGCGATCTGCAAGTTGAGGTCCAGCTGGATCCTCGTCACTTCCTCCTTTGCCTCACGGAATCCACTGTCCAATTTGTGGATCCATATACCTACTAGTAAGTTTGTTTCAATCTCTAGCTTGGGGATGCGGTGACATGCTTTCTTGATGATTTTCTCCAACTGCTGAGTCTTTGCTACTACTTCATCGTGTTGGAGGCTCAGCTACTCGATGTTGATTCACTATTCACTGAGCGTTTGTACTGCGCGTCCTTCCCTAGTGCGTAGCTCTGTCGTTGCTCCATCCTTTAGCTAGTATAATATCTCTCGTTGAAGGATAGCCAAGTTTAGTCAAAGTCCCTTGAGCCGGGCTACCTCAGCTTTGTCCTCCGTGTTGTCCACTATCAGTGCTCCTTCCGACAGCGCGACGGTATTAGCCATTTTGTCCCACAGCAACAGCTCGGTTGCTGATGTACCCATAGCCCCATAGACGGCTATCGTTCCCTGCTATGGGGGCTGCACCTGAGGTTCCTAGAGTTGCGCCCTAAGTGCCCCCAACACATTATGTTGCTCCATCATTGCTTCCTAGAGTGCCTCCCTAGTGACTTCGCGAACTGTGTCGCCGATGTCATATAGGTCACCCTCGGTTAGTGTAATAGGCTCCCCATCCAACTTGGAAGCCTTGGTCTTCTTCCATGGCCCTATTCGTTCCGTCCTGCGCGACCATTTCAATTGTGTAGAGGTGTTGCTTGGGTCCACACCTTCCATCATATCATCTATCCCATGTCCTATGGTCAGGTATGGGCCTCTTTCTTCCTATGTCATAGTGGCCCCTACTACTACTGCCTTTTCCAAAGTGGCGTTCGCTGCCTACGGGAAGCCTATACTTATTCCTCTCATTGCTCGTTTTACTTTTGTTGTGCTAGCATCTTAGTGGCATCCTTCTATCTTTGAATCGACATCTCATCATGCGCCACCAAATCTAGTGCACGCCATTCGGTGGCCATGTGTCGATCACCATGAAAACAACGTCATCTATTGTGATGAAGGGGAGTGTGCTCCACTTCTACTCCGAATCCTTTCGCTCCCTGATATACACATTGTGCATGTCTACTTTAAAGTCTGCAAATCTTGGCAGAATGTCATATACCAAGGGGGATAGGCACATCCGTTTGTTGATCCACATTCGTACACTCAACTCCATAAATACCCAGAATATCTTAGTTTCACGGATTCACGTGGCATCCTTCGTCGCCAATAGTGATGTGTATTTTGCTGTCTCTGGCCAGTCCTGGTCAAGGGGAGGAAATTGACTATCCTCAGGTAATTCTCCTACAACCAAAAGGATGGATAAGAGCAACCATGCGTAGTGTAAGGTTACCCTGCTCCTGGGCCTCCCTGCAGTTCATCAAGAACTCCTTGCATAGGAATTGTGCCCAGTTGAACCGTACTCCTTCTATGCATTGTTCATCCAACGCGATGACCATTGTTGGTACCTTGTTGCCACGGCATTTTCTCATCACTTTTCCTGCCAACAATTGGGTAGCGACTCAGACCCCTTTGTTTTGAATGCTAGTAATAATGTAACCCCTCTACTTTTTCTCCAACTTATACTTCTTTTTCATGGCCTCTGTAATCGCTAAGTCTCCATTAGTGCCGACTATTTCTACGGGGTCCCTTCTTGTACAGGGAAGCTGAGAAATTCTATGAACAAGCTTCACCGTGATGGGAATGGGCTCCTCTAGCCACAAGTACCCATTGTGCACCAGGCAAAGAAATTGCATGATGACAAATATCATGATTGTTGCCCAATGGAAGTGTGGAATCGATAGGAGGTGGAGTAGCCCAGCCTCCTCCACCCTGCATAGCCATTTCCTTGGTTGTAGCACTGTAAGTGCCCCCTCCTGGCTTTGTTCCATTAGTTAGCTAGTCTCCAAATGAGAGAATTTTTCGCTATCCACGAGGTCCCAGTCTTCAAACTTCATCGTGGGTACACGGCCCACAACCGAACCTTCAAATAGAATTCCTTCGAGGAGGAGCGGGGTTTTGAGTGTGCTTTTAACGACATCCAAATATTTAGGTACCTTTACCCTCCTTTTCTACAGAGGGACATACTTGGGCAACTTTGTTGCGGCACGTACTAGTTGGATGTCTTCTTCCATTTCTACCTTTGGTTCAATATCTCCTACAAATGCCTAGAAATCCTCCTCCTCATCATCGCTCTCAATATTAACCATTTTACCCTTCTCTTCCATCGACAGTTTACCGAACCGCGGATTTCGCGGAGACATATGGACCGGTCTTGCTGCCTGTGGGTCCTTTTTGGGCCTCGGTTCTAGGGCGATTTAGGGATTTCTGGTGCATCCCCTACTGGTGGCATAGAACTCTGTGCGGCTTCCTTGGTTGTTGACATTATTCTGATCAGGGAATCCTATGCCTCCTTCGGCAATGTTGCAAACCACGGACTTGCTCTTACAACCTCCAAATTCTTCAGGTTCATGCCCGCTTGATAATGCAACAACTGAATTCACAAAATGCCAAGGGTTGTTCGATGGAAAGCCACCTGTGATTTATAGGCCCTTTTGAATTCAAATTCGACTGTTCCCCCACATTCGGCTCATTAATGTGAGACTGGCAGCAGATAGTCCCAAATCTAGTTCTGACTTTGTGTCTTAATTTCCTGCCATCCGCTCCTCATTGCCTTAAATTGGACATCTTGTCATGAACAGTGACACCAACAGTCACTTTCCAGCCTATCCGTGTGGTAGCGTAGTCCCTTGTGTACGAATGTGACCTGTGCGTCATACTGATCCTGCACGTAACTTTCATGTCGTGCAGCTCCCATACAGACTCTTTTATAGTCCCGCACTCTCTTTCAACTGCTTGGAGAACTGAGACTATGCTTCCTACGGATAGTCAAGTGGTCACACTACTGGTGCGAGGCCTCAAGTACCCTTCCAACTCGGTTCAGAGGCCTTCCTTAGTTATCGTCGCGCCAGTCAGAGCCCCGTGTTCTTCCTTATGTAGTGCGCTTCCTTTTTTACTTTGTCTGATAAGGTATGGTCACAACCATGGCAGTATAGCCAAAAACTTTCGGCGACAATCTTTTAGTGTGATGGTAGGGTTGCCCATACGTGGCCCCGTCCTTCTGTCGACGCATAATGCTTGCGAGATTTTGGTTTCCAGTTTTCTGATATCCTCGTCAATTAATATGCTTTTCTACTTCATTCGTACCCAATATTCTTTGAGTTTGCGAAGCTCAAGGTTTTCTTGAATCTGCATATGTTCGTCCTCGTGTGGCTGCATAATATTTTTTCTCTGGTCCTCACGTGTTGTCGCAATTATGGGAGTGATTGCATGAGGGTTATTTCCCAAAGCTACGACCTTGAATCTGCTTATCTTCTTTGGAATCATTTCCGCGCTCAGATTCTTGCACATGGCCCTATAGACCCATCGTACCGCTAGCACACGCAGGTTCCAATCAGTTTGTCCTGCCTAGTAAACTATGCTGATGATTCCACATAGCTTTGTGAATGCTCCAACATGGAATATTTGTGGTGTGTGTCATTTTCCCTATTGTCGTGTTGGGTTCTGATTTTCGATCCTTAGTCTGGGATGTGCTTGCACAACACACGTCTGCACCCATCGACACAAGTGGATGTGCAAACTAATTAGTCCTAGCTTCCAGGCTTGCGTTCGATGCTGGGGACTTCCAAACCATAAGTACATCCATCTTCTACATTTGTGCTAGTTCCCCATAGTCTTCTGATGTGTACTCCACCATCGTGTGGGTGTTGTGCAACACCCATTCCAACGCACTGTACTGCTACTGTTCCGATACTGCACTTTCAAATTTGTCTAAGAATTCACCTACTGTTGTTACCCCATCATATGTTGGTAGTTCCCTTGCTTCTTTCGTCACACACTGCAATGATCTAATCATGATGTTGAAATTCAACGTTGTCACTTCATGCAACTAGTTCTGCTAGTGTTCTACCTCTTTGTCTGAATCTGAAGTATAGGAACTGTCACACTCCCATGAGATTCTCCCATTTGCAGTCGGGTTCACCAGATCCTAGTCTTGCACTGTTATCTGGTAAATGCAATCTAGGTCATCATTGCTTTCATCGTTGCACACATGTTCAGTGTAGCACGCTCCTTCGGCTAGATCTAGCAGAACTACTACACATAGGTACTTTTTCTCGAATATCACCTTCTGCTTCTTCAGGTTGATGACTCCATTCATATCAATGGCCCAGTCTATTCCTAGCAAAGCAGGATAATGATTGTTGTCATCAACAATCTCTATCACTTCAAAGTCCATCTGCGTGCTCACGCCTTCGATATCAACTGTTACCCCTTGCAACCTCCCCATGGGAAAAATCTTCTATTGGTTCGCCATTCATAATTGAATAGGGGACCACTACAATGTGGGTCTGCACATACGTTCCCATGTCTAATTTGGTAACGCATTTCTGTCCAAACCCAGGTTTAGGATTACCTAATCCATTTCATATTCACCAATCTGCGTTGTCAATCTCATTTCCCTCCCAGTGCACAATGTATGTTTTCCTAGTTTTCGGACTACATGCGTTTCGCTCGACCTTGTGCACCTAGTGATCATCTCTTGTAGTCCTTTAATTGCCCTATTGTCGCACAACAACTCCATGCATGTCTCTAAAAAGGTAGTAAGCATAGAAGGATCCACTCCTGGCTCTGGTTGATCCGTACTACTTGAAGTAGGGGCCTCTGCGAAGCTCTTCTTAACTTCCATAAACATCTCCTTTGCACGTTCCAAGTCAAAATTAGGTTCCTTTGTAGGAGCCTTGTGAACCCATGTATCTTCCTTAGGCTGCTTCCCCTTATCTTCCCCAGTGGTCGGGCCACTTCTGAGCTTCATGTTCACATTGGGGTCTTCTTCGCGTGGTTTAGACCTCATCATTTGGATATTCTGAGTCAGATTAGGCTGTAGTACCCCTTTCTCATGCATCTGTGCAATCAACATAGTACGATCTACCATTTCATGATCAAAATGGGCACAGTACGAACAAGATGTTCTCATTGGGTTAGTACAATCACGAGTGTAGTGCCCTGGTCCTCTGTAATTGTAGTAGATTAACTCTCTGCGGCCCCTTCCTGGTCCCATTCCTCCTCGGCCTTGAAATCCAGTGTGCGCCATCCCCGCGGCTGGGTCGAGACCTCATGTTTCTATCTGCATTCTATATGCTGGGGTCGACTCCATCATTAACTCGTAGTTGCGACAAGTACACTTGTCGTGGCCCACCAATCTACAAAAATAACAAAACAGTTGTTGGGAAGTCTATGTATACTTCTGCAACAAGTGACAACTATCCATCGTGTGATTTCCTCCTATATGATAGATTGCGCACCATAGCACGGGTGTCGCACTTGACCCATCCTGTGCCGCTAGTCTCAATGGCATTGGTCCCCCTCCTGCTAGGTAGTTCGCAAATACTCGACAGTGTTCATTTTCATGGCCCTGGCCTTTGCATTTTATGCACCACACTTCTTCACTCACCTCTGGCTATGGCATCCTATCCTGCTTCAAACTCTGCATCTCCAAGCATAGATTATTTAGTTGCGCGTGGATTTGTTAGACACCAAATCCCGGATCCTCTATCGGTGTTTCATGCAACCTCATCGTCATTTCCAATGCTTCGCCCTGGGTTGAAAGCTTCTGTTGTGACAACGCCATCCTCAGGTGTGGTTCAGGGAAAATTTTAAGAACCCCCCCTAAATTTATAAATATAATAAATGGGCGAATCTCCATGGTATGTAGGAAAAATGGAAGGCGATTTTATCAATAATATAATATGTATATACAATTTTTTTGCGAATCTCTCACCAGGCATGGCAAATATTTTACTCAATTATAAAATCTTGTAAGATCTTGGCGAGTCTTTCACTAAATAATAAAACTTTGTAAAGTCCTAGTGAATCTTAGCATAGGCTACATGCTAGTTTAATTCCCCCATTTAAATAGGCTACATTCCAGGTGAATACCATGGATCAATACCATGTGCCATTTTGGTGAATACCATGGGTCAATACCATGTGCCATTTTTATTTTTATTAATTCTAATATTAGGGTTAATAATGGTCTTTTGCATGGTATTAATAACAATCTAGTCCATGGTATTTGTCCCATAGTATTTTGGCCATAAGTTTCACCTAAATATAACCCATTTTTTGAGTGTTCCTAAATATAAGGTGACTTATGGAGTAAATATAAAAAAATGTTTTATTTGTTTACCATACCTCTCGTTTATTTATATTTTTATTAATTTACCATACCTCTTTTACAAATATGGTATTTGGTCCATAGGATTCACTTAAATAAAACCTCTTTCTTGAGCCTTCATAAATAGAACGAGGGTTATGGACTAAATATAAA
Source organism: Pinus tabuliformis (assembly GCA_031772625.1). Classification (NCBI taxonomy): domain Eukaryota; kingdom Viridiplantae; phylum Streptophyta; class Pinopsida; order Pinales; family Pinaceae; genus Pinus; species Pinus tabuliformis. Next base: position 819,418,199 of record CM062805.1, read on the forward strand.
AAGAGGTTTTATTTATTTACAATACGTCTAGTTTATTTATATTTTTATTTATTTACCATACCTTTTGAGTAAGTATAAAAAGACATTTTATTTATTTACCATACCTCCACTTTACTTATATTTTTATTTGTTTACACCCTTACATGTATATAAGGTGACTTATGGAGTAAATATAAAAAATGTTTTATTTATTTACCATACCTATCGTTTATTTATATTTTTATTAATTTACCATACCTCTTTTATAAATATGGTATTTGGCCCATAGTATTCACTTAAATAAAACCTATTCTTGAAAATGGGCTAATGGAAGGTTGTAAGTCCTAATTTCAAGGGCTAAATTTACCTTACCCTCTCCCTTAAAATAAGGTGGGCTATTTGAGGTGATTTGTAAAAATGTACTATGATACAAAATATTCGCCCACTAAAAATTTAAAACCCCTTAATTTCGCCAAAGGGCGAACATTCGCCCCTAAAATTATCCTTGGTGTGGTTTCAAATATGCCACAAACCATGCGTGGTGTTGTGCATCCGTTAGCGTCATATTGGCCTCGCAGATCATACTCTTTAGCCTCTGATCCCGATCCCAGGGGGTCTCGCTTGGAAGTATTGCGATCTCTTTAAATCTGATGATTGACTACGTCTTTGATTTCGACCAGCTAAATTCTCTGTTCAGCGCATTCTGGATCTCCGCTATTCTTGCGTTTGGGTGATCATTAGAGTTCTTGATATACCATGTCAGCACGCGATCCTATAGCATGCTCACCAATGTGGCCTTCTTAATGTTGTCGTCCATGACCCCTTTTTCTTCCCATACTACTCGTACCACAAACTAGAACTGGTATGGATCCTCATTCCCTACTCCTCTGAATACGGGTAGCTTGATCGCGCTTGCCATGCTGAACTGTGGGTTTGGTGGAGGTGGGGTGGGTGAAGATGGAGGTGAAGTAGGTGAAGTGGGTGATGGCATAAGTGGAGGTGATAAAAACAGAATGCATTGCCTTATCAAACTGACTGCACTTCTCGGAGAAACCCCAACATGCTCTTCCTCACTCTCTCATGGAGGTGAAACTAAAGTACTGTTTCCTAATCCCTCGTTACCTTTGTAGATATTTATGCTCCACGTCATTCCAAACATTAATGTATTCACATTTCCCGTTTTTCAGATAACAACATCTTAATCCAGGTATTTAGGGATTTAATGTACCTACCTCGCGATCCCTTGAGATAACGTCATTCTACTTCACTATAGCTCACGATCACGAACTCAGTGATAAATCCCCCTATTATCCAGTAGAGCCAATCGTCCAAAGCTCACACAATCTTATCTTCTGATGCCTCTAGTCTACACACTAACTTGGGAGTCCACACTATCGGTTGATCAAGCTTGTATGTTCCCTGGTTGTTGGCTAACCTCATGATGCACTCATACAGTTCAGAAGAGAAGGATGCAAAGAAGATCCCGTGGATTTCCATATATACGTAGCGATCCAACCACCTCTTTTCAGATATCTATGGAGTTTTGTTTTCCTGTGTTACGAACTCATGAAACTTCTTGTCCAACCATTCTTCAATTTCCTCCTTTGTGGGGTTCTAGTGTTCTGACATCATACATCCCTTAGGTAGATCCCGTCCCGGTAATGGAACCATTTGTTGGCTTGTTGGGGCTTGACCTAGGTTCAGAAGTGATTTAGCCAAACAAATCCCGAAACTACTGGCCCTTTCGGCAATAGTCTGTGGTGCACGGACTGAGGTCTAACCCGAGGTAGTATGGGACGGTGCTGGAACCAGGTTTCCACACCCTAGGGATATCTTGATGAAGGATGGGAAGTTCATGAATTGATATTGCGCGCTTGTGCTGCTTCACGTAGCTGTCTGTCCTTCGCAACTTATGCAACTGCTTCAGCGTAGCTCTGTAACTCGGGCGAAGAGGGGTTGTCTAGATCCTTATTCCTTACTGTGATTTTATTATAGATAATAACTTAATTATGTGGGCCCAATATTCTCATTAATCATTCAACATTCATAACAAGTGCGCGTAATCATAAACAATGAAGAGATGCATAAAGATATCAGAAGCATAGACATAGAATATTCCAAAATCAACTTATCTTTTATTAATCCTCTGTTTAGATACAATCCCAACTACGCCCTGCGCACTCAGCTGCAGGGGTTCGTGCACATAGTTGCAGACTCTACCAGGCCTCTGTGCACTCAGCTCCAGAGCCTCTTCCTACTACTACAACCCAAGACTTGGACTAACAGACTCAGAGCGAATTCCTTATCCCAAAACCATATTACTTCTCATAGCTTCGAAAAAAACTTCCTTTTACACTTAGAGCCTCGCTCTATTTATACAATCACATTCTATATTAAATTACATTATTTTAGGGCGGACAACCCTAGACTCTCACACTTTGTGCCCACATTTTACGGGGTCTTTACATTACATTGACCAAAACCTCAGGCTTCAAGCCCGCAAAACATGCTATGGGGGGGTCCGCTGCCCAACAATTGGTCTTCTTCATACTTTTGCTTCCCTTTATTTGCAATAAAACAAAGCTTTTGACCTTGGAAATGAACCCTAATACCTAATGGAGACATGATTGCTGTAACTCTAAAAATAATATAACTAAAACCATAACTGAATGAAACATGAAGATGGGTCAACTAATATACCTGATGAGGGAAAATTAGATTTTTTTAGAAGAAGAAGACAACCATCAGTGGATCATTTTTGGCATGAGCTAGTGGAATGATAAAAAATTTCAGTATGAGACACCTACAATGAAAATGCAAAGAGCAGATATTATCCCTAATGGAAGTATGCATATACTAACACTAACATCTAGTATTTTAGATATGGTCTTTCAAACTTTCAATATTTGGTTTCTGATTGGATTAAAGATTCTATTTCAGTTGATTCATTTCCATGCAAGGTGCTTTTAATTAACTCGATTTTGGAGTGTGTATCTCTCATAGTAGCATGGAACTATGGAGCTGATCATTTCAAATATTATCTTTGGCTGAAGGAATCATGTTTATCAGATACTTTTCATAATAGTCAACTCCTGGTTTTTCTTGTGAATGTTATACAATTTTTTTTTTCTTCATCGTAGCTAAAATCATCTTGAGTGCTAGTGAATGCATGAGTTATTTGGTGAATCAAGTTCTTCTTCACTCATTATATCTTGACTAGTCTTATCTTTTTTCTATACTAGCATTCCTTTTCACTTATTTTGATGATTACAGTGCCAGCACAGTGTATAACTAGTTACAAGGAAATGGTTTGTTATATTTATCATGTGAGAGAGATGATTATTTTTTTCAAGGCACTTGTAAATTTTTTCAAACTAATCTATAACTTTTGTCTTCTAACCAAGAATATCATGCCACAAATGGTCCATCTGATCATAATATTAATTTTCATTCATTTTATCATTTTCCAGCTAGTATATCTGATGATATTTGTTTCTCATTAATTAATATTTATGGTTTATCTCACTATTCAGATACTTGTTAAGTAGTTGAGGCACTTCAACCTCTGTTGATGGTTACGTTAGGCCCTCACTATCTTGACAAGTCTTTTGAATACGATCAAATTCATTTTACGTTACAAGGTTCTCATCTTGATCCTTCACTTTTAATTGAAAATTCATATTTTTAATTATTTTAGGGTTCTCACGAAGATTATTTCAAATTTCATGATCTAATCGTTGAATGGTTGGATAAATATTACCTGGTAATCTCTGTCTCAAATAACAAGTTTCAATCATATCTCATGCTTGCTAAGGAGGACAGTACAGATGAAGATACATTCACAAGAAGCTTCTGAGTTTTGTGTAATTATGGTTTTCTTCGAAAAGGTAAGAGAACAAGTTGGTTAAAGTAGTGGCTATGACATATCTTTCTGCTGACAGGAAATACCTTCAACTTATTGTGTAATTTAATCAAGAGCTTATATTTTCTATTGCACATTGTTTTATATATGTTTTAATTTCTTGTATCTTTTTGTATGCAAGTTAGGAGAAGTTATGGTGGCTACATTAGAAATTTCATTACACTTCACCTTGTTAGGAGTAGTTCTATCTTCATACCAATCTCCCTTGCATACTCATCCTGCACTCGCTTCTTGTACTCTTTCTTGTGTTTTCTTTCTTTTGTCTTGCATTTTGTTTTTTATTTAGCCTCCATTTTCTTTGTCCTTTTGATTTTGTTTTCTTATTGTGTCTTGTCTCTTAATTTTTGTTTTTCTTAATAAGGATTTGCATGAAGGATGTTCCCTTCAGCTCGAAAGACAATGTGGCAAAATAGAAAAGGGCCTTGTGACACTGAAACAGTTTGGATAACCTTTAGTCCTTCTTATTCCTTTTGGTTCATACCTATTAGTTGATGATGTTTTGACTGAAAGTACGATCCTTGTGTAAGGAGAGCTTTGTGTGAAACCATGCCACTTGTATCTTTTCTAAGAGCCTTGTTTCTGTGATCGGTTCCTTATGTTTCAATGTTTTCCATGATGATCCAATCAAGTAGAGAAGGACAAGGGGGAAATCTTAACGAGAAAACTCATATAAGAGGTTTTATATATGCTTCTCTAAAGGAACAAACTATTTTTCTCTTAATAATTCAAGATCTCTCTTCCACCCCATGAAATAAATAAGTGTTGAAGCATAGTCCTATAAACTAAAATAAATAAAGGGTGAAAGAAGAGAAAGGCTTCATGCGAAGAGAGGTGAAGCAAATAAATTTAACGGGGGTACTGTCTAGGGACTGGAAGCAAAGAAATGCTTGTGTTCCTGAAGTGACTCTGTCGGGGGACTATCCAAGCCTGCTAGCAGTGGAGCAACACCAAATATGAAAAATTATACTCTGAATATCTTAATCTCTTGAACTAGATTACCCTTCTCCTGAATCAAAACATTGTGATATGGCTGGCCTTATGAATGTTTTGAACTAAGAAAGAGATGGAGGGAAATATATCTAAAACTGGGTTAAGTGGGGAATCCAAATTAATCTGTACGATGAATCAATACTTCTTCAAAAACTAGGCCCTAGAAAAAAAATTAGATCGTGGCAGAGAAGGTGGAGTTCTACCATTGTGTCGCCAAGTGTTGTTGTTGCAACAATCACCCTCCAAAATTTGGTCTACACTTAATTTTGGAACTTACTATGGATCATGTGATCATTTGTTCCATAGTCAATTTATGGTTGATTATTTCTTCTTCAAGTATTTATGGTTGATCATTTGTTCCAACAGTCACCCTGGAGGCACCACTCCTTTCAAGGTACAAGTTAACTTTGACATTCCCATATTTGAATGCCAAATAGATGAAAACTTCGTAGATATATGGTTAAATCTCTTGGAAGGATGATTTTCAGTTCATGGCTTTTCAAAGTCACCCCCCATGTCAAGGACTAGTGGGAAACCTACTGTGAAGAAAAGGACGAGAGGGAATCCTCAGTAATTTCATCCACACCCACTTGGATTTTTTTTGAGATTCCATCAAGGAACAATATTACCCTATCGGTAACTATGAAGATAAATACATAAAGTGGACTGTTGGGTGCAATAATTGCAATTAAGCAAGCTCCTTCAACACTTAATTGTCAACCCGGGGGTTCGTAAACTTAGAGGCGAAGCACAGGTAATTCTAAAAGTGGTATGAACTTTTCCCATTTCTATTCCTACTTCTCAATTGAAATTTTGCAGAATGAAACAAAAAAAATCTCAAAGGCAACTAACACCAAAGCAATTCTAGTGCCAGAATGTAAAAGAATGCATTTGTGAAGAAATCAAATAAAGGAACTTTCATACTATTGTAAACAATCTTAACTGTTGAACTAAAACTCTATGTTTATCCTTAGTATAGGTGGTGGCAGTTTAACAAATGGGCCCTTGAAAAATCTGCCTTCTAAATGATTTTCCTTCTCACACTGAGCAATCATTCTTGTACTCTGGCAATCTACTTGCACTAGTGCAGGTACATAGCTTATGTGAGCAGTATTTTACACTTATACTGAAGAATTATGTCTTCATGTAGGGGCTCTAAGCCTCAAGGCCTAGAGCACTCTGTTCCTATAACAAGACACTGGTCCTTATACTAGAATAGTGCTTCCTACACCAAGTATTCCAATTTTCTTTTGGGAAAACAAAAGATCATGTTAACTATAAAAAATTGAAAATGCAAGTAGAATCTGAAATAATATTGCAGACGAAAAAGAATGCTTTAATCAACTAAATCTCGAAAATAGAAATAGACTTTTAAGATAAAAACAATATTCAAAAGTTAAAGCAAACTTTCTTCAGTCAAAGGGTTTTGCATGCAATCAAATCTAACTCGAAATGGTTCACTATAATATTCCATATTACTTTGAATCCTTTTCCTTAAATCGTGAAGCAAAAATACAAATTAAGATATGCAACAACGTTCTTTTCTATTTCATGAAGTTATTCTTAATCTTTAAGAATTTAACTTTCAGTATTAGAGATGCCTCCTTCGGATGATAAATGCTTTCTTTGCATAAATAAATTAAATCATTTAAAGGAAAAGAATGAAACACTTGTTTTAAATGAACTAGAAAACCAAAGTGCAAGATCCTACATGCACTGGTGTAGGAATGATCTTATCTGCATGATCCAAGCGAAAGAAAACCAGAAAAGAAATTACAGGAAGTAAAGTAATTTAATTTGACTTTCACACAACGGATCTGTTCACACTTGACTGTTTTAATGAAATAAATTAGAATTCATAAGCAAGCATGAAATTAAGATTCAAACCACACTTCTGTAAATAAATAGAGTTAACATACCTTTAAGATAACAAAACAAAGAGGGTAAATGTGTTGGGTTGGCTGGGCCCTAGCCAACCAACTCGTTTCCCATTTTAGGAAGCGAAAACCTTCAACACGTTACTAACACATCAATGAAGAATTATAACGTAGAATGAGAAACTCATGGTGCAACTTCTTGTATTAATTCCGATCAGAAAATATAAATTTGAGTTCAATTCCAGTCCAAAATGAGGGCGACAACGAAATTAAAAATAAACCAGAAATTTCAACTATACTGCTACCGCTATCGGTTGCTAACCTAGTTCTATATGAAAGCTACATTTTATACAACCCTTTGGCCTGTGGCCGTAACCAAAAATTACGGTCGTTCCAAATCAAGCCTTTTAGCTGAAACAAAATAACAAAATTAAGCTAGCGGCTATAATAAGGTGCGAACTATTCGTTGGTTGTAGACTTGATCCTCAGCCATATCCCTGACTATCCTCTACTTTGAGTTCAACTCTAGATGACCGCAACCGAGCTAGACGACATGGACCAAGATTCCCACATGAATTGATCGAACTATTGAGGAGATCACAGAACGGATAGTTGCTAGTGGTGTAGGAATCTACCTGCACTAGATAAAGCTAGTATAACTATTAGTACTTTAGCTTATCAAATACTTTAGGAAAGTAAATATAAGTTACAAGAAATATTAAAGGCATGAAATCTATTTAAAATAATTAATCAAGCACCTAATAAACCTTAAACATGAAATATGAAGTTTATATAGAAATAGACAGTATTCTTGGACTAGTGCAGGAATGAGGAGGTTTATGTAGATAAACAAAGGTTAATGATTGTGGTTTTGTAATAGGAAGGGGGTAAAAATGGGGCATTTTAGCCTACCAACATCCTCCCATCCCTAAGATGTTGTGTGTCCTCACACAAACTTTACCCGCTGCAAAAATATTCAACATAGGGAGCCATATTTCAATCGTGCGCTTGGATACTGATCCCTGCCTTCATTACCTTCGTCTTCTTACCTCAGGCTTTCTTAAGTTTTTTGGTCATCTTCTTGAGGCGCTTTTAGCATTTATAAGCCCGAAACTTCCATATCTGCAGTTGACTTTTTTGTTCTTTTACCTCTTCTACCAACTTTATCTTGCTTTGCTCCTGCCAAGTCTGCTCCCTCATGGCTTGGTTAAATGCCTCCAAGTCATGAATTTGTTGTTCAAGCTCTACTATCCAGTTATTCATATAGAGGGTAGAGGTCTCTGTTTCTAGCTCATCTAGTGAAAGCACTTTCTCTGCAACTGATTCGAAACATGTACCATCATTTCCAAGATCAAATTCATCTTGGCCATCCAGCATCTACATCATAATATCACCAAGGGTTTTAATGCCAGGGGCTTTAGTACCTTTCTCATTCACCTCTTCAGGGGCTTCAGTACCCTATTAATTCAATTCATTAGGGATTTCAGTGCCCTGTTCATTCACTTCATTAGGGATTTCAGTACCCTGTTCATTCGCTTCATCAGGGGCTTCTGTAACCTATTCATCAAAATTGTCGAGGGTTTTTGTGTTGTACCTCGTCATCTACCTGACCCTCTGCCAGGTCTTTTCTTACACTTAGTGTCATTCTTTTCCTCTTCAATTTATGAAGGAAGGATGACAAGAGTATGTCATCATCCTTCTCTTCATTTTCTTCATTCACCACAGTGTGAGCTACTGCATCTACAAGAACATAGAGGTTGTGATCTCCAGGTGAAGCCTAGGGTGTCTCGTCAATCAAAATTGAGGAGCTCGACTGAGCGTGACTTGTCCCCGAAGAGAGAGTCCTTTTGTTCTTCAAGGTCTTTGTCGTTCTTCCTTTTGCTGAAGATGGGGCTTATTAAAGATATTTCTCCCCTACTTGCACCCATTTGTCCTTGATTTTTGTCTTGGTAGGGTGCGAAGTCTCAAATTTTCTCTTCTTGCTTGCACTTTTTCTAGTTGACTCACCTGCACTTCTTTCCCGAAATTATTTGAAGAACACCTCCGAGGTTATTTCCTTAGCCTCCAGCTCTTTCTTGACTAGGATTGCAATGAGCTCGTGATGGTATAGTTTATCTGCAACTCGGCTTGCACTCCCGTTCTGCACTCCTTTCGCCATTTTCTTTAAATTTTGGAGCAGGTAATAAGGGAAATTGATGCATTTCCCCGATTCATAATGTACAAACAACCAGATATGGTACACGAACATTAATGTGTAATGCCCCTCAATGGTCGGAAACTTCTGTAATATATATAGGAGATCTCGTCATTTTCCAAGCATGGCACTCTGCGGAAGCCCTTTCTTCGAGTCGACTTTGAGCTTCTGATCAACCACAAATCAACGCCATCTTTTCTTTTCGATCCTCTCCTTTTTAAATAATTTTCCCCCTGTGGTTGACAAGCCTGTAGCTCCCATTATATATTCTTCCGTGCCCTCAAATTCTAGTGAGCCTACCTTAGCTCGACCATCCTCGAATGTCCTTGCGAATTCCAGAGCCACGATTGTATCGAACCCATCAAATTTATGTAAGAATGGGAGAAATCCTGATTCTTGCAATAGTACAAGACTACTTCGATATTCGGCCATCTATTCTATCTCCTTCATAGATGATGGTTCATGTCTCACGGGTGCCATCTTTTTTTTGAATCCACCTCAATTCTCTATCACAACCTTAGGAAGATTTCACACTGCGGAGTGCAAAGGAGCTGCTGAGAATTTTATGATGGAGATCCTGCCATTCCACCGTCTTGTTGATCGCTTCCATCCAATCATGTTCAATCATTAAAATCACCCCTTTGGGATAGATGCACACACGTATAAATCTACTACGGGCAGAACATGATAATTGGAGCAGGCTGAAATTTTTGCGGTAGCGGTGTAACGGTCATGGGGGTTCGGATTATGAGGTAAGGCTATCAAAAACAAGTGATGGAGGATCTTTTCAAGCGGAGGTAAGTGTGGGATTTCAGGTGGATCTGTACTATCCCCATTTACCTCATAATTGACATAAGGTGTACTTCGATACTCATTAAAAAGATTATATGTTAGAACTTAAAATATCTTGCACTTTAAATGATTTCTCCTAAATTAGTAAATGATAAAGAATATTCTTAACCATAATTTAAATAATACAATGCTATGATCTATCACTGTGGTAGTTGTTGGAGAGGTAAATCCCCTCTACGGATAGAGGCGATCCCTACTAGCCCAGCAAGGGTCTAGCAACAATCAAACAATGCTGCTATGCATGCTCCTAATTACAATTAAACAAGAGGTAAAGAGCACCTACTTGGATTCCAGCGCTGTCATTTGATGAAGAGATGCTGCCTTCGCTCCTTCGCTTTGGCTGGTCACAATCCTCCGCGATCCCCGCGAATAGATACCTACACACACGAAGAGGAAACAAACGCAAGCGTGAAATCTAGTAAAAGCAACCATACATCAGTCAGAAAAGATGTAATTCACATTTCACCATTGCATAGACAAATGAGAATGGAACAATAATAGCAGTCATCTATTATTAATCAAGACAGAGAAGAGTACAACCAAATGTTCTGACGTCGGTATCCTTCTCAGGAGGGGCCAGTCAGCAAGCGTCTCAAGCATTCACCTTTGGAAATGATTCTCCCAAGACAAGAAACTCTCTCTCACACAAGAAACACAAAACAACCTTCCCTAAGCTATCAATCACTTCCACACTTAGCACACCAAATACCTATAGTAGCAGCAATCTGAGCACTATAAGCTCTACACAATCCAAGCTATTCCAAACTAGCTGCTCATGGTAATGGTGGAAGTTTATATAGGAGAAGGAGCCTCCTAAAAGGGTGGAAGGATGAGCTTATCCTTGAGGGAAGTGGTTGCAAAGGGTCGAACAGACATGCCATAGAAGGGAGTCGATACTCACAAAGCCAACAACCAAACCTGGAATTATCTGGAAGGCTGGTTGTTGGAACAAATTCGCCCAAATAGGATCAGCGCAGATTATAAGGTGACTGACGCGCTGACGTCGCGCCTCAATAACTGGGAAAGTCATGTCAGCGCGACCCAATACAAAGGAGAGGTGCGTTGGCTCATAAAATGCGACCAGCGCGGAAAAGTGATGTGCTTCCGTGTTGGCAGCGCACTGAATACACTACGAGCCGCCAGTCAGCGCGGATATTTTAGAAACAGACGCGCTGATGAGGAAAACTTTGGAAAAGTGGGTTTTGGGCCAGTTCAGAAGGCATGAACTTGATTATTGTGAATTCTTGACACAGTAAGGTGACTCACAGGGAGACAGTGACAAATTACTGTGTAACAGATGCCCCCTAAAGCATGAAGACCGAGAGAGTGGGAGGGGTGAAATGCTTTACGACACTCGTCGAAATGGAACACCACCAGGAAGGACCGAATATCTCTGATAATCAAGTACATGCAGTCTAGGCATGGGTGCAGCCATCCAAAAGACATGCGAAAAGGTCTGTGGAATGGACGCAGCCACCCAGCTAAAGAGACCAGAATAATGATAAGGTATGGTCGCAGCCATCCATGAAGACTCAGGTATGGGCATAGCCATCCATCAATGAGTCATGTAATGATCATCCACAAAATCGCAACCTGGACCATAACAGACAGGGATCCAGGGTCTTGCGCTCCGTCCTGACCCAAACAAAGTACAAGTTCAAGCATGTGAATACATGAGCTGGAGTCGAACACGCATGAACATCGTCTGATTACCAGTCAATGATGAAAACTGTTAACAGAGGCGAGAGGTACCACCAATAATGACAATGGTCCTCAAGGTACTATAGGTACAATCCACGGCATGTGAATCAATGAGCTGGTGTCGAACACCCACGGAATCATTCGATCGGAGGCCAATGATGTGAACCTCGCGTCGAACACGAAGAACCTGCCATTAGGGCATGCAGGCTCTAAGGCACCTGAAGGGAGTCTCTAAGTCACCTTCCCGGATAATGAGCTGAAGTCGACAGGAAGTGACCTTGGTTGAAGGTGGGCCATAATGATTCCCACATCATCGACACGAGACAAAGGAAGATTAGTGTGATGAATCAGAAGTATGTGAGGCGTCAAGGGTAGGTTGTAACTCTGCAGAGGTCAACTTCTCTTGAACATATCGGCGGCACGATAGCGGACTTGGCAGTATTTGACATCAAATGAGCAGGGGTCATGGTGACGAGGCAATGAGCAGATGAGAGGTCAAATAGGATAACCCAAACCCACGGAGGCCAGTGAAAAATAAGATGAGATGGTCCCACCCAGACACGAAGCAGAGGAGTGCCATGTTCAAGAGCGACATACTGCCGACACGACTATGATTACAGTTCCATTTTCCCCACCATTCCTGGCAGGTACCCCGGTTATTTTTGGATGAAAAGCTTGACGGGGATAGCATATGCTTGAAGAGTGTCATTTCGACAATGCCCGATGTCATCAAGTGTTTAACGAGCCTGACAAAGGAAAAACTCGGCATCTTTTCTTGTTTAGAGAGTCTGAAAAGACAGCGGAAAAGGAGACTCCAGGGGGGTACTTTTTCGTACAGTTGTGTCTCTCGAGCCCGAAAAAGTATAAAACGATGCCCGAAAGAACCGCCCGACCATTACGATCGAGGAGTACTTTTCGTAAATAGTGCTTTCGACCTGAAAAAGTAAAAAAGCGGTCGGAAACACGTCGTTTTAGAGCCGATAACGAGTGCGAAACGACAAACACCCGGCAATCTTTTTAAGTTACACGGTCGGAAAAAGAGCTTAAAATGACCGCCTCTCATTCCTTTTAACGAGCTGAAAGGAGGCTCGGCCAGCTTTTCTTGTTTTGTGTCGGAAAAGAGCTCAAAGACGACATTGTTTGGGACCAAGTGATTTTAGGCTCATTATGATTTTCACCGTTTCTGAGGACCTACACAATAAAAATACCCGCATAAATCCGTTCGACATGTTAAAAACATATTGAAACATGTATAAGACATTGACAGAAATGCTAAATCCATGGTAAAAGTATGACCGAAACCCATATTCGTAAAAATTATAGTCAATTAAGCCATTTTTACTATAAATAGAAAGGTAAATAGTCATTTTCACCATTGTTACCAAATTGAGCCTTTGAGAACGTTGTGAAGCTGTGAAGTTGACGGAGCCAATTCTTCCTCGTGCGGACACCATTCGGCGAACGGCTTGCTCCAGGTAGGTTCCTCTTGCCATGCGCCCTTTTTTGAGTCCTTTTGTAAGCATTTTGGCGGTGGGATTGGCCCAATTGGGCAATTTTTTGAGCCATCGGTGCGCTCTCGGTCAGCGCGGGTTTCCCGCTCGGGACCGCGCTGACCGATGAAAATTACACGTACCAGATTTCGGGTCAGCGCGGAAAACCCGTGTTCTTCCGCGCTGACCTGGAGAAAATACAAAGGATCCGCCATTGTCAGCGCGGCTGTTTTAAAAACAGCCGCGCTGGCGCTGTCAAATTTCATTTTTTATATTTTGAACGTGAAATTCTCATTAGCCAGCATTCTAATTGCTTTTAATGCTCATGCAGGACGCAATGGCCTTCCAGTGGCAAGAGAGGGCCCACGATGTTGAGGACGTAGCCGCTTTTGCAAGAGCGGATTGCCGAGATGCCATGCGGGCGTGCGGATTCCTAAAATTCTTCCTGACTCCACGCTTGAGAGCTCATCATGACTTACTCGAGTTCCTGATCCAGTCATGGAACCCTATAGATGGAAAATTTACCATCCGCAGTAAAGACATTGAGTTCGACCACATGGACATATATTTCTTGACTGGATTGTTGCGCCGGGGTGCGAGGCCCATTCTGGAGGGGCAGCGGCCCAGCGGCGAGACTCTCGACCAACTCATGGCTCGAGTATGTCCACGGGCGGAGAAATCGCGGAGTGGGAATGTGTCAATTCCCACGGTGAGAGATATAGTCCTTCGCACCATCCTTTTTATGGTGACCCGGGCAGTGGGATGTTTGGCCAACCACGAGGCCTCGAAGACCCACCTGCTACTAGCTCTTGATTGTCTACACCCTACAGTGTTTGACTGGGCCACTGCGGTGACCAACAGCATGAAGAGGCAACTCAAAAAATGTCGTCGCGAAGAGTCGAAACAATTTGGATATGGGTCGCTCTTACTCCCACTCATTTCGGAGCGGGTGCCAGTCATGCGGCTGCAGACTATGGCCGTGGATCCTCCTAGAGGTCCCCGGGAGACAAGGGCCACTCGATGGGCTCGCATTATGCCACGTGGGGGTGGTGGCCGGCCAGCTACTTGGGACCTGTTAGACCCGTCGGCTTAGCCCCAGAGGCACGAAGAGAGGGGCAAGGAGCCGATGTCCTTGCCTTGGTCCCTCCAGGAGTTGATACTTCAGAGACCATAGCTCGCAACCTTGAGGGGTTGCTGGAGGGCGTGCTAGACTATCAGGGAGTCGAGGAGGTTCCCATAGAGCACCAGATCCATACAGTGGGGGTGGCACCCAGGGTGCACCGCTTGTTGAGGCAGGTGGCACGAGCGGCTATGTGCTACAGAGAGCACAACCCAGCACAGTAGTCGTCTAGGTTTCTTTTTGATGTTTTTAGAGACATATGTCTCGAATGTATGGAGAACAGTGACTCTTTATTTTTGACACATACACTTATTTTTGAGCGCCTCAGTGCGCCACACGATATATATACATATACATACCGATTTTTGGATGGATCTTGTTACATATGATGATGTTTTGTTATGCAAATGTTCCGTACAAATGTGATCTTATGTATGGATTTGCAAAACACATGACCCATATATTTTAATGTTTTTAATGCAAGCTTAAAAGCACACACAGCACGCATGCAAACTATGCTTGAGAAAATATTTACATATGCTTTAATCTATTATGCTTTCTATGTCTTACGATGTTATCTATTTCGCAAATGTCTGTCTAACACATGATTTGCCAATGCATCAGTCAACGTGTTTAATCGTCTCGGAATATGTTGAAATGTGATATAGTCAAAATTCCTTTCTAACAATCTGACACGTAGATACAACCTTAGGATACGTTGGTCTCTGACGGAATATCGCCCGTTAAGTTGATGAACGACCAGTTGGGAGTCCAGGTTTACCATCATTGCTCGAATGCCGAGATCAACTGCTTCGGCTAGTAGCTCAATTACGGCACTGTATTTAGCAACATTATTAGTGGTACGACCGAGACAGACTCCTTGAAGATCTAGCAACTCTTCGTGAGGATCATAGATCGCCCATGCCGCAGAGGACAAATTGCAGGTACTACGGCAGGCGCCATCAGCGAAACCAACATAAGGTGCACTAGACATCTGCACAAGAAGAAGAAAACACAATAAGAGGCAAACACGCCTTCACACCAAAGCAAAACATGAAATCATGCACACAAAACACACTAAACACGCGTATGTACAAACTGAGTGCACGAAGTCATGCATAATATTTCTTCAGATACAGCCCGTTGCGGGGCTTGTCAAGAGGATTTCCTTCGTAATCAATCAACTCATATGCGCCCTTTTGTAAAACTCTTTTCACGATATAGGGACCTAGCCACATGGACTCGAGTTTTCCTGCCCCCAGCTTATCTTTAGCTTGATCGTAGAGCAGTACTAGATCTCCCTCAACGAAGGAACGAGGATGAATGTTCTGGTCAAAGTGAGCTTTGACTCTCTTCTTTTGCGCTTCAATAGCTAGAGAAGCTAAACGACGAGTCTCGTCTAACCGTTCTAGGTACAGAAGCCGTTCCTCCACCGGAGTGGTGTTGGGAAGCAACTCGACGGCTAATTTCAACGAAGGAATCTCGCATTCGACGGGAAGGGTAGCCTCCAGCCCATAAACCAACTGAAAAGGAGTGAAGCCGGTGGTGTCCTTCACGGAAGTCCGGTAGGCCCACAAGGCTGGGAACAGCATCAAATGCCAATTAGACTTGTGCGTATTGACGGTGCGTTGAAGCATAGTGATCAAAACTTTGTTCACGGCCTCGACTTGACCATTAGATTGTGGATAGTACGGTGTCGAACTATCCTGACGCAAGCCTAGTTGGGTTGTTAGTTCCGTCATCATGTGATTACGGAAATGCTTTCCGTGATCCGTGACAATAGCCTGAGGGACTCCGAAACGAGTAATGACATGATTGAATAAAAACTGCACCGCTGTGTAACCGTCTTCGTTCAATGTAGGCATCGCTTCAGCCCACTTGGTGAAATAATCCACGGCAACGATGATGTACCCATGCCCCCCGGCCGAACGAGGGTTACAGGACGTATAATCGATGTCCCATTTGGCAAATGGACCTACGGTGACAACAGGGTGCAGTGGTGCAACAGGTGCACGCATCTTCCGATGGTAAACCTGGCATTCATGACATGCACGTACAGCAAGGATGCAATCCGTGAAGATGGAAGGCCAGAAATAACCAGCACGGAGGATCTTCTGGGCGGTAGCATATCCGGACATATGGCCGCCACAAGCGCCAGAGTGGCAGTCATTCAACACCCGCTCAGCCTCCTCGAGAGTCAAGCAACGGCGGAGAACAGAATCAACGCCGAGGCGGTACAGGGTATCGCCCAAAATGCGATAGGGTTGAGCGTGGTGACGAATTCGCCGCCGAGCATCTTTCGATACATTCGGACGGAAGGAAGACGTCTGTAAATATACGATAATGTCCCCGTACCACGGGTCGAGGGTGCTGATGAGAAACAATGTTTCATCCGGAATATGCTCCTCCGAACGAGATGGTGCAGAGGGAGATGGTAAGGAACAAAGCAGTTCAGCAAAGACCAGAGATTTCTTAGACTTGGCCGTAGTGAATTCCAAGTCGAACTCTTGGAGGATTACAATCCACTTCGAGTATTTGCCCCCCAGCAGCTGACGTGACAAAATGTAGGTCATGGGGTTGCAATCAGAGATCACGGTCGTTGTGCGCAACAGGATATAATGGTGGAATCGTTGGACGGCGCAGACAGCTGCCAATGCCAACTTTTCGACATATGCGTAGCGAGTTTTCGTATCCAGAAGGTTGCGGCTAAGATAATAGATAACGTGCTCGGTGCCGGCATCATCATCCTGCACTAGAACCATGCCGATGGTGCTGTTAGCGGCAGCTAGATAGAGAGTGTAGTCACGGTGGTAATTTGGGGGTCTTAAGAGCGGAGCTGAGACAAGAAGGTCTTTAAGGTCCTCGAAAGATTCCTGGGCGATAGCATCCCAACGGAAGGGTGTGTCTCGCTTTAATAACCGTGTGAAACCCTTAGCCACCTCGGCATAATTCGGAATGAATCGTCTGAGAAAATTAGCTTTACCCTGCAAGCTCTGCAATTGCTGCAAAGAGGCAGGGGGAGGAAGATTCAAAATGGCCTCGACTTTGAGGGGATCCAGACGGATGCCTTCCCGGGAGATGATGAACCCGAGCAGTCGGCCAGATTCTACGCAGAAGACACACTTATGCGGATTGAGTCGAATACGGTAGTGTCGACAGCGGAGAAAAATTTCGCGTAAATGAGATGGATGGTCTTGACGTTTAGCTAAATGAGCTGGGAGGTCATCCAGGTAAGGCTGTACGATGTGTCGGATATCATGAAAAGCATACGACATCGCGCGTTGGAAAGTGGCACCGGCATTTTTGAGACCGAAAGGTAGCTTCTTATAGGCAAAGGTGCCCCAAGGACAAATGAAAGCTGTCTTATGCTGGTCTGTAGGGACGATGTTGATCTGGTTATAACCAGAGAAGCCGTCCATAAACGAATAAATCTCGCTTCCTGCGCAGTCATCAATAAGCTGATCAATAAAAGGCGTAGGAAAGTTATCTTTTGGACAGGCACGATTAATATCGCGGTAGTCAACACAGACCCGGATAGTGCCCTGCTTTTTATTCACAGGGACTATATTGGATACCCATTCCGTGAGGGGGATGGCATAGATGAAACCAGCTCGAAGAAGCTTTTCAACTTCGGCCTTGATGGCGGCAGCCTTTAGAGGGTGCACTGGACGTAAGCGCTGACGAACAGGCTTGGCGCCTGGATAAGTAGGTATTTCGTGCACCACAATACTAGGGTCGATGCCGGGCATTTCCTCGTAAGACCATGCGAAGACATCGCGGAATTCACGAAATAAAGCGGTATAAAGTTGAACTTCCTCAGGAGTGCATGTGACTCCAATGAAAATATTCTCGACAATCCCTGGTTTGACAGAGATGTCGATAGGCTGGGTCTGCGTGATGTTTCCCATGTTGCCTTCCGAAGACACTTGATATAGCTGAACAGGTGTTTGGAGAGGCGGAGACGGGACACATGAAGCAAACCGCTCGAGACATGCGACCATTTCCGAATGTGGAGGGAGAAACGAAGAGCGATGGTGGTGATCTAACCAAGGGAGCTCCTCGAGAGACATAGTCTCAATGATAGCCTCATCGGAGGGAAATGATTCCTTCAGGGGATCCGAAGTGGCCTCATCTCCCAACCAAGGGAAGTGATCATATGAATCAGGAACGCTGCTTGGAAAAGCAGGTTCAGGAGGGGGAGTCGATGCAGCGACAATCTCGATATAGTTGAGCTCGGCAGGACTCAACGGCATCATATCACCCCAAGAGTCTTCCTGATTCAAGGGAGGAAGAACCCATGGATCAGAACGCACTGAAATCATGTTGACAGGGGCGAGATTCGGAGGTGGGAGGGGAAAGACTCCCATCAAGGAGGGATCTTTGAATAATCCAGCACCCACACTCACTAATGACTTGGAGGTATGCTCCACGAACGGCACATTCCCTTCAGAAGAGGAAGCAAAAAAGGACAGCTGGTCCACCGTGACGATTCTGCCTTGATGGGGGAAGCGAATGACACGGAACAAGGAGGAAGCCACGGCTTGCATGGCGTATTTCCAGCTTCGTCCAAGGAGGAGGTTGCAAGTGAGATTAGCGTCAACAACTTCAACCTCTACCTCTACGGTTTTCCCTTCTAAGGAGATAGGCAATCGTGGGAGGATACCATATGGACGAGATTCTCTTCTATCGAAAGCCTCCAGGGTCGTAGGAGACTGGCTCAGAGCAGGAGAACCAATAGCCTTCCAGCAAGCAACTGACATGATGCAGGTTGAGGCACCTTCATCAATGACTGTACGATGGATCGTTTTGCCGTTGATGAGAACCTGTATAAGGAAAGCCACCTGATGAGGCAGTCTCTGTGTGAAACCCTCGAGATCAAAAGAAATTAAATCCGAATCTGCCGGGTCTATGCCACCAATCGCTGATAGCAGGGACTTCCTCTGGGAGGGGCAGCTCTGGAGGACTTCTAATGCAGACATGGCAGACGGGGCCTGAGTTAAGTCCTCGACAATGCTATAGTGCTGAGCAGCACGAGCATTGGGGTTATAAGATGACTTCCTGAGTACACCTTTGGGAGGGGGTCGGGGGATCGTCTCAGTGCTGGGCCGTTCGATGTGAAGGGGACCAGAACTGGACGGAGGAGCGCTGGAGGTAACCTCCGGCTCTTTCCCGGCTGGAGATGGATAATCTTTCGCTCGAGTTGAAACATGGATGGGGATCGTTCCAGCCATGAACACTTGAGAACCGAACGAGGAAGAGGATTGAGAGGGATCTGCCACCTGATGCGTCTGCTGGGAAGGGAAAGGCTCTTTTAGCACAGCAGGAGGCCCCGGAGCACCTTTTAAGAGTCGACTAACCTCGGACCGCCTTGGGCAATCCTTGGTATAGTGATCCTCATCGCAGATGAGACAAGGATACTTAGGTTTCCGTTTAGCTCCTTCCTCGGAAGGAGGCTTAGGAGGGTCCTGCTTGGGCTGTCCAGATTTATCTTTAGCTTTCCCTTTCTTTTTCCCTTTCGAGGATTTGTCCGCCGCGGTGGACTGAACGGCGTTTACCTCGGAGGTACTCCCAGAAATTGATTGGCCCTGAGGAGCATTTTCGCTAGGGGCATTCTGCTTCTGCTTCCCAGGGTTCGCGGCCGATTTCTTTGATGATGCATTCACAGAACCAATGACTCCATCAACAGAAGGCTTTGGTGGAGCTTTGGGCTGTCCATGCCTCGGGGCATCTGGAAAATACTCATACAAAGTACCCGACTGAGAATACACTAAGTCAAGGTACTGAGCTCGCGCGATCGCTTGCTCTTCAGTTACACACGCTCCCATTGCGATGTCTTTTGCAATCTTAGGGACAAAGGAAGTCGTGAACCAGTCGGTCAGGAGTTGATCAGGGATCCAAAATTTAATCAAGCGACGACGCCTTCTCCATTCATGTATATGATCAGAGATGTGCGTAGCCGTATCCTGTTTGAGAGACGTGAGAAGGTGAGTCCCAGTCTCGTACCAAATGGGTAACTGAAAATGAGTCAAAAAGGCCATAGCCAACGAGTTGAAATCTTGGAACATGCCACGATTCAGTTCGATGTACCACTTAGCAGCTGAACCAGTGAGAGTCCTCTGGAAGAGGCGAAGCCGGATAGAATCATCAAGCCATGAGTTGGATGAACACCAAAGGTGATAAGTCATTACATGGGCCTATGGGTCTTCGCCAGCTTTGCCATCAAACTTTGGGCAATCACCTGGTATTTTGGTCGGAACTGGTGGCCAATACGGATTATGCAAAATAGGATCATTTGTTAACTTGGACACATCAGGCAGTTCCAACGTTGCTAAGAATGGTAACTGCAGGTTAAAGGACATCTGTGGCTGCGGATTCGAGGCGACATTAGGGTTCCAACCAGATGGTGGTTGCCCCCACGAACTCTGTCCGAACGGACCTGGCCCAAAAGGGCCTGGTGTGTAAGAACTTTGTCCCGATGGACCTGGCCCAAAAGGGCCTGGCGCATAGGGAGCTTGTCCGTAGGGGTTTTGTCCATACGGATTCTGGCCATATGCGGACGGCTGTCCCTGTGTCTGCCCCCCAGCTCCCCATGTATTAGCAACTTGCCCTACAGGTGCACCATACTGATAGTTTTGGTAAGGAGTGACCTGTGGCTGTTGGAAATTTTGGTAAGGAGCAAAGTGAGCTTGCCCCTGGGGTTGCTGGTAGCCATATGGTTGCTGGGTCCCATACTGAGCCTGATAGGGAGGCTGCGTCTGGTAGGAAGGTTGAGGCTGTGGCCCACCTTGCATTTGATAACCCGTTTGAGTTTGAGGCCCAGAGTAATGTCCTTGAACTGGCGGGGCTTGGATCATCTGGCCCGAAGGTTGACTTGGTTGGATCTGAGACGGGCCTGGCTGGCCAGCAGGATGAACTTGCTGGGTGCCTGGCTATCCGTGGACCACCGAAGGTTGTCCTTGCGGAACAGATGACTGAGCCGGCTGAACAGCTGGTCGGCCCTGAGGTCGGCCAGTTGGTCCAGATAAACGAATAGGGCGGACAACGGGTCGACCTTGCTGCATAGAAGGTGGGCATGTCTGCCCCCCAGGGTGCACAGACTGAGCAAAGGGCTGGGCTTGCTGTGTAGCAGGCTGCCCTCCTTGGTGCATAGGCTGAGTAGTGGGTTGGCCTTGCTGTATAGCAGGCTGCCCCCCTTGCCCAGAAGGATTCATGGATTGAGCAGTGGGTTGACCTTGCTGAACATAGGGTTGCCTACCCTGCCCAGAAAGATGACCAGACTGGGCAGTAGGTTGGCCCTGCTGTAAGTAGGGTTGCCCCCCCTGCCCAAGAGGATATCCCTGCTGGACTGCTGGTTGATTTTGAGGATTATAAACTGACCCAGTTTGTCCAGATGGGTACCCTTGCTGGAAACCGGATTGGCCTTGTTGAATGTAAGGCTGCCCGGGTTGTCCAGTTGGGTAACCCTGCTGGGTACCAGGTTGCCCTGGATATCCAGTAGGTTGACCTTGATATGAATACGACGGACCTCCAACGGCCGAGGGTTGTCCCTGGTAGGGTTGTCCCTGTGGGCCCCCAGATTGTCCTGGGTAAGGCGGGCCATAAAGTGGTTGCCCCTGAGGGGTTTGCACATAGAGTGGCTGGCCTTGATTGGGTGGTCCTTGGGGCTGTCCGGGAGGATTCTGGTGCCCATGAAAAACGTGAGTAGCGGGATCATACGTAATATCCAACGGTTCCTGGTTCTCTTCGAAAGGACGATGAGGAAGGACCGAAATGTTCTCGAGGTACTCGCCGTTCGCATCATAATAAAAGAGCGGACCTTCGTAATCTGGGTCCACAATGGGTTGCCCATGAGCATCATACGGCCCTGCTCCTGGAATGCCACCAGAAGAGGGACCAGCTTCAGGGTTTGTAGATGAGGACGCCGGTACAGCACTAACGACCGGAGTCAAACGTGCTACACAAACAGTGGGTCTGGTGGGAACTGAGGTAACAGGCGTATTAAGACCTGAAGTAAGAGGTGTACTAAGAGGTTGCGAAACAAAGGGCCCTGTGGTGGCAATAAGACTAGGATCCCATATAGTCGTAGAAGTAGTTCTAGCGGCTATCCTGTCCCTCACTGATTGATATCGCGGAGGGAGTGGGGAGGAGGCCGGGATCGGAGTTTCAATATCTGTCACCACGGGTGTCTCACCTGTGCTGGAAGATGTCTCATCCATGGGGGAAGTAGACATCGGAGACGACATACCGAAAGGAGTACGGGGGGTAGAGTCGCTGTCAGGCTCCCAGATAGGATTCCAATCTTCTATGTAATCTTCGTCGCCCGGGGCACGTACGTTGATAGGATGGATACTCGGGACAATGGGAAGAGTATCGCTTACAACTGGTACCTCTGGAGCAACAGAATATTGAAAACTTTGATCACTCGGACCGGGAGTTGACGGGTCAGCCAGGATGATAAGACCCCTCAGAAAACCTAAAGCAAACTAACGATAAAAACCCTACTCAAAACTATCGCACACAAGATCTAAAACAGGTGATGTTATCGTGGCCGAATTAATTTTAAGACACAAGAACCAAACTTGACCTTTTCATGTTTCGAGAGTCGAGAAAAGGACGAAAAGATGACTCCAGTCTCCTTCGAATGTTTAATGAGCACGAAGTGACAAGACGCTCACAGGCACCTTTTCATTTAGGGAGTCCGAAAAGGATCAAAAGTGACTACTCTGGAGACTCTAGGTACAAGGTTTACCAAGCGAGCCGTAAAACTGCTTATACACCTCAGCAATCGTATGAGAGCCAAGGACTTTCCGTACTGCAGTCAATCTTCCCGAATGCTGTGTTCGGTGCGTTACGGTTCACAAGGCGGCAGACTCAGCTTCCTATGGATAAAGGATAAAAGCCTAGTGGGGTCTCCCTATATACGCGACGGTACGTGGGAGCGCAGTCCGTGTTAGACCACTATCGAGTCACAGAAGGAGGAATCACCCAACCATAATGTGAAACAACAGTGACTATGTTTAAAGACGCCGGAACACGTCTCTAACCTAGACCTCTAGATGTTTGCGTTTAGTTCCAATGCGTTTTTAGATTCATTCGGTTCATTTTATAGTTGATCTTGAAATTAAGTTTCGATTTCAGGTCCTATCGTATGTTCTCTCACAATTACCTAGATGCAAACTACATGCCAAAGAAAACCATTTTGTTCGATGAATTCTAGCTATGAAAGGGTAAAGAGATTTCGATCAAACAAAACGAATACAAGCAATCAAACAACCTAATGCAGCTAAAAGCAAGGAAAGGAAACTTTTTCTTTTGAAAATGCAAATCAACGAAACGTTCTTTTCCTTTTCAATTCTCAAAAGCAAAGCTACTAGTTTGATTTTCTTTCAATGGCACAAAGCATCTAAATGAATTTGGAGGAACCGGAACACCAAGCAAATCACTTAGTGAAAGCACACAAAGTTCCCAAAACGTCCAACAAAGATTTCCAAATCAAAAGGAAAACCAAGTTCCGCACGAGCTATGTGATCTAAGCTCGGCAAGACAAGCAAGGATTCAAACAAGGAGGAAGCGAAAAACCACTCGAAAACACAACCAAAAACACTTCAACAATCACTGAACAAGCGTAAAACAAACCTGAAGTTGGCTGGTCAAACGAGAAGACAAGATCCCGACGGAAGGCTTGACACACACACGGCCACTAGATGCCCTAGGGCTAGAGTGCGAAATCAATGGAGAAAAGCAAACACCCGGAGGGTAAGAGTCCCAACCAGTCAAATAGAGATTCAACACAATCCAGCAGCTGTAAAAGTGATGGCGGAAATACAAACCAAGCAGCGAAAGCAAAGAGGAAGGTATTTGCAAAACCAAAAAATGAGCAAAACGAAACCCTGTGGAACAAGACTTCGCAAGCAAGCAGCTCAGAGTTCAGATAATGAAAAACAAGTCACAAACCAAGTGGAGAGAAGAGGGGAAAGCTAAAGCAACAAGTTCAGGAGGCTAATCTGGACAAAATCGAGTTTTACAGGATCAGCGCGGGTGGCCTTCAGCAACTCGGCGCTGACAGGAGGGGTCCCGTAGCAACTTTGCGACGTCAGCGCGGAAGCACACGGGAAAAGCGCGCTGGCTCAAAAACGAGGTCAGCGCGGGTATTAGGTGTACAGGCGCGATGACAGGGAAAACAAAGAAGAAAGGGCGCGACGTCAGCGCGTCTGTTTTGAATTAAAGCGCGCTGAGGGTAAAAAGCAAGTAAAGCCAAAGCAAAAACTTCCCAAACCAAAGGTAAGAACCTTTTAACAATTAAGACACTTCCCAGATGCACCCAGAAAGTTTATAAGTAGAGAAACAATCCCAGAATCTCGAAAAGAGAGAACAATCAAATTCAAACACAAAGAGTGGACACAAGAGACAAAAGGCTGATCCCCAGCAGAGTCGCCAAATTGTTGGAGAGGTAAATCCCCTCTACGGATAGAGGCGATCCCTACTAGCCCAGCAAGGGTCTAGCAACAATCAAACAATGCTGCTATGCATGCTCCTAATTACAATTAAACAAGAGGTAAAGAGCACCTACTTGGATTCCAGCGCTGTTGTTTGATGAAGAGATGCTACCTTCGCTCCTTCGCTTTGGCTGGTCACAATCCTCCGCGATCCCCGCAAATAGATACCTGCACACACGAAGAGGAAACAAACGCAAGCGTGAAATCTAGTAAAAGCAACCATACATCAGTCAGAAAAGATGTAATTCACATTTAACCATTGCATAGACAAATGAGAATGGAACAATAATAGCAGTCATCTATTATTAATCAAGACAGAGAAGAGTACAACCAAATGTTCTGACGTCGGTATCCTTCTCAGGAGGGGCCAGTCAGCAAGCGTCTCAAGCATTCACCTTTGGAAATGATTCTCCCAAGACAAGAAACTCTCTCTCACACAAGCAACACAAAACAACCTTCCCTAAGCTATCAATCACTTCCACACTTAGCACACCAAATACCTATAGTAGCAGCAATCTGAGCACTATAAGCTCTACACAATCCAAGCTATTCCAAACTAGCTGCTCATGGTAATGGTGGAAGTTTATATAGGAGAAGGAGCCTCCTAAAAGGTGGAAGGATGAGCTTATCCTTGAGGGAAGTGGTTGCAAAGGGTCGAACAGACATGCCATAGAAGGGAGTCAATACTCACAAAGCCAACAACCAAACTTGGAATTATCTGGAAGGCTGGCTGTTGGAACAAATTCGCCCAAACAGGATCAGCGCGGATTATAAGGTGACTGACGCGCTGACGTCGCGCCTCAATAACTGGGAAAGTCATGTCAGCGCGACCCAATACAAAGGAGAGGTGCGCTGGCTCATAAAATGTGACCAGCGCGGAAAAGTGATGTGCTTCCGCGCTGGCAGCGCACTGAATACACTACGAGCCGCCAGTCAGCGCGGATATTTTAGAAACAGACGCGCTGATGAGGAAAACTTTGGAAAAGTGGGTTTTGGGCCAGTTCAGAAGGCATGAACTTGATTATTGTGAATTCTTGACACAGTAAGGTGACTCACAGGGAGACAGTGACAAATTACTGTGTAACAGTAGTCATTCATCTGCAGAAAATAAAAAGTAAATTTCATCAAGCATTTTGCATCAAGTTCTCTTGTACTGCGTTAACCATTTCTATAATGTGATGTCACAGTTAGGAGCCTTCTTGCACTAATCATGGTTGGACTGAACCTGCTTGCAATGCAACGTGCTTGCACTAAGCCTGCTTTCACTGCAACGTGCTTGCACTGAACCTACCTGCACCAATCCTGTGTGATCCTGCACCAAGGATTTCTGTAGCATCGAAGAAAGAGGGGATAACAAAATTCTGACAGAACTCAATTCTTTGGCTAGACTAGAATTTTGTTTTCCTGAATATACAAGAGAAGATTTATTCTCCATTCTTTGGTGTTTCGTGAGCATGCCTTTTGATATGACTGTATCAGATCTTGCAATCGATCCATGAGGGAACAAAGAAGTGGGAAGGGGTGATTTTCTGAATGGCAAGGAATATTATGATAGGGATTTCAAGAAAAATACTACCAAGGCGGATAAACGAAAATGGGATGTGGAAAAAAATTCAAGGGGGAAAAGAGGGATTTTACAAAATCGGAAAGGGATAATTTTTTAGAAGAAAAAGGAGGGTGATCCATTATGGGATTAGGAAACTAAAAATAGAGGGAATTATGAAACTAGAAAATAGAAGAAAGGTAGAATTTTATCTTCATGATCAGCTTCCACTGGTGCCGGAAAAAGTAAATGCAACGGGAATTAAGCGTTTACTTGGATAAAAATTTCCATGCTAGTTACCCCAAAATTGGGTAAGGGCTGGGTTCCTTGAACTTTCTTCTTCTTGGTGACAGCCAGCATATATAAAAATCAAGTAACATTCCCTTTTTATTGAAATTTCAATCTTCCTGCCAGTATGCTAGTTTTCAGGTTGATCCTTCTGCAATTATGTCAATCAACTGATTTTCGTAATTATAGGATTTTTAATTTTTTTCATACTTTTTTTTTTCATTTTTAAATTTTTATTATTATATGAGGAAAATAAAGAATCAGATCTTCAACAGGTTGGTGTTTCCACCTACAAACTCCTTTTCAGATTTCTATTGGACTTGCTGCATAAAATCTCCTTTAGTAAGGGGCTGAAAATACACCTTCAATCCATGCCCATTTACCAGGAACACGAAATTCCATCCATTAATAGTTTTAATTTCTACCGCTCCATTCTCAAACATTTTGAACACCTCGTAAGGTTCCACCCATCATGTAGGGAATTTCCCTTTGAAATATT
This sequence comes from Pinus tabuliformis, assembly GCA_031772625.1. Lineage (NCBI taxonomy): Eukaryota > Viridiplantae > Streptophyta > Pinopsida > Pinales > Pinaceae > Pinus > Pinus tabuliformis. The sequence goes on from CM062805.1 coordinate 819,445,150, forward strand.
TAAATCTAGAATCATAAAGGAGTACCCAATCACCTGGTTGGAACTGCTTCTTCCGAATAGACTTGTCATGCCACTTCTTGCATTGTTGTTGAACCAAGATGTTCTGCTGAACAACATCCATTCGAAAGTCATATAACTCATTCAACTGTAGAAGACACTCCTATTGTGCTTCAGAGAGATCTAGCCCCAATTGGACTACAGTCCTGAAAGTCTTGATCTGGAATTTTATCGGCAAGAGAACTTGTTTCCCATACACCAGCTCATATGGTGTGTGTCATGTGCTGTTCCTCCAAGTGGTTCAGTATGTCCACAAGGCTTTTGGTAAATTGTCAGCCCAAACCTTTCTGTGAATATTTATTGTCTTTGTGAGGATGGACTCAATCACCTTGTTTGTGGACTCCACCTAACCATTTGCTTGTAGGTGATGCGGTGTATATTTCCTATGTCAGATTTTGTACTGCTCCATCACACCCTGTACCAGATTAGAAATAAACCATGGTCCATTGCCAGAAACAATTTCTATAGGCACACCAAATGTAGTAAAGATTTTAGTAAAAAGAAAATCAACAACAACTTTTTCAGTAGCAAAAGAAACAGATTTAGCTTCTACCCATTTTGTAACGAAATCTGTACAAACCAAAATATTCTTTTTATTTAATGATGTTGGATTTATTGGTTGTACAAAATCAATGGCCCATTTTTCAAAAGGCTCAATCATAACCTGAGGACATAAAGGCATTTCATTGATTTGATTAGGTTGGCCAATTCACTGAAAGTTGTCACATCGCTTGACATATTGTTTGGCATCCTTAAACAAGGAGGGCCAAAAATAGCCAACTCGTAACACTTTGTATGCATTCTGCTTATCAGCAAAGTGACCTCCGCGGGGTTCATCATGGGAATATTTTAAGATATCAAACACTTCTTCCTCTCTTACACATTTATAGATAATAAGATCTGGTCTAGTGTAAAAGAGGTCTCCTTGAATCCAGGAATATGCAACACTTTTCTGTATGATACTCCACTTTTCACGAGCGAATATGTGAGGTCGTGCTTTTCCAGTGACTAAATAGTTAGCTATGTCAGCGAACCATGGGGATTTTGTCAACACAACAAAAATATGTTCGTAAGGAAATTCATCATCAACAGGAATTGCTTCACCATGATTATTTAATTTTGAAAGATAATTTGCTACTAAATTAGATTTTCCTGATCTATCAATAATAGTAATATTAAATTCTTGTAACAATAATAACCACCTAGTCACTCTACGGCTAGTTAATGGTTTATTCATCAAATATTTTATTGGGGAATGGTCAGTGTTAGCCCTGAGATGTAGTGCTGACTTTTGGAAGGTCAAAGAGGGGCTCGGTCTAATCTGTTGTTCTCAAAGGGGCCCCACTTGGGTCATTTATTCCCTTTTTTTCCTTACCTATTCAATTGCTTCCCATTTCCTTCGTTCACCCTCTTACCCTAAATAAATACTCCTTTTTGGCCTTAGCCCCAAGCACAAAGCCAAAGTACCCATAAAACTTGATCATATGCCCTTGTGCGCTCATAAAACACCTCACTGCATCCACGCTGTTGATCTTCTTCCACCAATCCAATGGCCCACTTTCCTCCTAATAAAGGCAACCTGCCCGATCGGCCTCCATCGTCAAATCAGCCCCACCAGATCCAATGATCATTGCTCTTATCACACGGAAAACTAGTGCGGGCAGTACTAGCGTGATATGGGCGGTTTTTCTCTCCCCTCTTCCACTACGTGTCATTCATTGAATGGAATCCTGCGGATTCTGACAATTACCACTCACCTCCCAATGTCCGTGTGATAAAAACCATTACCGCTCAAGTTAAACCACACCACCCGTTAGTGCCTGCACACCTCCGTTGCCCGACAACCATCCGATCTACCTGCCTGAAGATCTAATGGCCCGGACATATCCCACTCCCACCACGACCGCTAGCCTCTGCCAACCGATCTCCGCCACTCATCTCCCTTGATCCTATGGGCACCATCCGCGATCATCCAAGCCGTTCATCTACCCAGGCACTCCATCCCCACGTCTATTCTAACCCCAACAACCGCATTAAATAGAGAGCATGGCCAAATGGAGAAAAGGACACAGCACAACTCAGTCACCGAATTTAACAGTCATGGAACTCCTCTACCATGATCAATCCAACCACCTGAAGGAAAGCGTAGTACCAGACTGATGGAGTTTTTGAAATAGAGAAAGCAACTACATTCAAAGATTCTATCAGACAGTTAAATGCAGTTTGTGGTTAATTAAGACACCTCCATCCCTAAGTGGCCAAGGCCATTGTAATGTTAAATTATAAATAGCCAGGAAAAAGACGTAACTAGGGTTGGAATTTGATGTAAGGTTCAACTTTTGGAGACTGTAGACACTCTGTAACTTGCAACGTCACATCTTCATTTTTAGCAATGCAAGCTTCTTTTGTTGTTACATGCTCAGTGTCCATTTCTTCTCTGTTCTAAGCTTGTGCATGTGGCACTGTATTCATGATTGCTTCCATGTTTAATACTAGATAACTGTCATCTTATCTTTGTATTGAAATATTGAATGTATCAGTGAGTAGGCCACTCAGGTTTCTTCTGTGTTTGATGCAAAACAAATTTCATCTTGTCTTTGCATTGATAGATTAGATATACAAGTTTCTTTACTGGTTGTAGCTGGCCATCACATGGTTGTGTGTATCTACTGGTGTGGTCAGTATTCTCCATATTCACCTAATTCCTAAATTGTTGAGAATTGGTAGTCTAAAGCCTTGTAGTCTGAGGGTGTTCATGCATGTCTGGAGTGAAAACAGAGTAGAAGTGGCTATCTAGCTTGAACCAAACCATCATCCCTTCCAATAACATTCTGCAAAAATAGTTTAATTTATATATTACCAGGCATCTCCGAGCTACAACCTAGGAGAGTTTCCTGGAATCCTAACATAATTGGCACCATTGATGGGGAGAGGAGATTGAAGCTCAGCTTCCCTCGGAGAACGACATAGATCCAGCTTTGATGATAGAAAAAGTCTGGACGCATTTTTGGTTGTAATCATCTATCTGGCGACTCTATTGGAGGTTGAACTTCTTGGCAACTCCACATCATAGTTCTAGCTCGGTTTGTGAAGCACACTCAAAGAAATCCTCAGAAATCACCAGCTGACACAGTACATGATCCTGAGAAGATTATCAAGCAAAGAAAGACATCACAAAAGGGAGCATCAGGATCAGGTAAACCTAAACAATCTTATGCATCTCTGCAGGAAAGGCTTGTAACAGAGCACATACATATTGAGAATATAACCTCTAGCACTAGCAGGGAAGGAAAATTTTCAGAGATTCATAAAGATCCTTATTCTTTAGGTCCTCCTTTGGATTTTAGCCCAAGGGAAACCTCCCCTCCTGTCCATCATATTACTTTGACCCTATCAGTCATTTCTCAACTCCCTACCTTTCAGATTGCCAGCACTCATTCATCTACCCTAGTCATGGTAGGCCCACAAGAACCCACCAAAATGGAAAGAATCATAGATGCTAGGTATGGATCCTCGATATTGCCTACTCCTCTGAATCCCATGCCTGTAGAAGAGTATCAGAAGTACATGCCTAAGTTCACTGGGATAGAGGGAGTTACAACAGAGGAACATCTTGAGTCATTCTATAGCTATACTGATAACCTAGATATTAGTGAAGATGATGTGTGGATGAGAGTTTTTGTCCAAATCCTGGATGGAGAGGCTAGAAAATGGTTCAGAGAATTAACCCCTAGGTCCATAACCAACATTGAGGCCTTAAACGATCTGTTCCTAAAGCATTGGGAGGATAAGAAATATCTGCTCTATTATCATACTAAGTTTGGAAACCCAAAAAGGGAAAATGGGGAGTCATTGTGCGATTTCAATAAAAGGTTTAACTGCATGTACAACAAGATACCAACTAAAGTGAAACCTACTCCCACCTCTGCCAAGCTCACCTATGCCAATGCTTTTGATTCCGACTTCTACCTGCTATTGAGAGAAAGAAGATGTGCTTCCCTGGCTAAGATGCAAGATGCAGCCTTGGAAGTAGAGTCAACATCATGGCCACAAAGAAACTCAAGGGACATGTTGACCGGAGGAGACAGAGGGGTGAAACTTCTTCATATTCAGACCCCAAAATAGACAAAATGACCAAGATCATAGAGTCATTGGCCTCTGAAATCTCCAAGCTGAAGCTTGAGCAGCATTCAGGGAAAGGAAGGGTTCCTAATACATTTGCTCCTAGAAATCCAAGTCCATACAGAAGAGCAAATGAACAATTGCAGATAATGCAAAAGGGAAGAGAGGCCAGTGAAGAACAGAAAGTGAAGACTCCTTTCCAAAACGTATTCATGGAAGAGGAGCAGTTTGATAAGGAAGATGAGATCCACTGCATGGAAGAAAAAGGCAGTGCTTCCTTTTTGACATTAGCTACCTATGAGGAGTCATTACTCAAGGGCTAGACCGACTAGGAGTGGGATAGAGAAGTTGTTCTATAAACTAAAAATCATTAGAGATATAACCTGAGGTCAAGGATGAGTAATGGCAAAGAAATCCCTGCCAAAGAGCTGTTTTTCTTGTAGAGCATCAAGTTAACAAGACAAAGCGACCAGCAGCTGATCCCAACATCCTTAAAGCAGCATCTCAAGAGGTAAGAGGTCCTGACAAGTCCCCTTCCCTTTTTGGTTTTGAATCACAAGTCTAGAAGTTGAAAATATCTGTACCTCTTGTTAGGATTCCAAGAAACTCTCCTAGGTTGTAGCTCGGAGATGCTTGGTAACATATAAATTCAACTATTGCTGTGTTGGATGAATGGAAGGAATGATGCTTGTCCAAGCCAGATAACCACTTCTACTTTATTCCACTCTAGACATGCGTGAACACCCCCAGACTACAAGGATTTAGACCACCAACTACTCAGATTTTAGAGATTGGGTGAATATGGAGAATACTGACCACACCAGCAGATGCACAAGACCATGTGATCACCAGCTATAACTAGTAAAGAAGTTTGCAAATCTAATCTAATAATGCACAGACAGGATGACAGCTCTCTGGCACTAGATAGAAAGAAACCTGAATAACTTATTCAATGATACATTCAAAAATCTAACACATAGATAGGATGACAACTTTCTAGTGCTAAACCTTAAAGATAAAGAACACAGCATATCAGGCACAGCTTAGAAGAGAGGGAAATGGAAAATGAGTAGTTAACAACAAAAGAAGCTTGTATTAGCTAAAAATGAAGACGAGACGCTGCAAGTGACAAATATCCACAGTCTCTAGAAGTTGAACCTTACATCAAAACATCAACCATCAACCTTGATTACATCTTGGTTCTGGGTATTTATGGATTTACAATATGAGGGCACTTGGCCATTTAGTTATGGAGGGGTCATAATTGACCACCAACTGCATTTAACTACCTGATGGAGTCTTTGAATGTGTTTGCTTGCTTCAGTGGAAGAATTTGATCTGTTCAGGTGTTGTGCTATCCTCTTAGGCAGTTGGAGTGTTCGTACCAGTGAAGCTCCATAACTAATAAACTCAGCTGCAGGGTCGTGCTCTGTCCTTTTCTCCCTTAGCCATCCTGTTTGTTTAATATGGTTGTTGGAGTTTGTAAGTGACTGGTACCGGTAAGCTGGTCACCTTCCTCATTCAGGCAAATGGAGTGGTTAGAGGACGTAGACTACATGGGCTAGTGGACAAGTCAGATGAGTGGAAAGAATAGCCGTCGGATCGAGGAAACAGACGGCGGAGATGGCTCGGCGGAAGATATCGGCTGAGGTGGGAGCGGATTGAATTTAGGCCGTTAGATCTTAGGCGGCCAAATCCAATGGTGATCGGGAGGCGGAACTGCACAGTAGATATCGGGTGGGGCGGATTGGTCAGGTGGTAAATGGTATTGATCGCACCACTTTCGGGCCCTGGGTGGTAAAAGGATAGGACCGCGTAATTCCACTCAGCACTTGACACATAGCGGTGGATGAGAGAGGAAAACCACTCTCATCGTGTGCTAATGTTCCATCACTTTGTGGGAACGATAAGTGCGAAGGCTGTCTGATCTTGGCGGATATGATCAGACGGTTGGGGAATGGTCAGGTGGGTCGCTTTATCGGGCCCGACGGGAGCCGTTGGATCAGTAGGAGCAAATCAACGGTGGGGAAATGATGAAAGGCCTTTAGCGAGCGCACGAGGGCATATGGGATGGTTTTATGAGGGTTTGGGCTTTGCGCTTGGGGCTAAAGCTAAAAGGATTTTATGTCGGGTTTAGAGGAAAAATAGAGGAAACAGAGGTGAAGGAGAGTAAGCGGAGCAAAGGAAAAAGGGGAAAATGACCACTGTGGGCTTTCCTTTGAGCATAAGGAAACCAACCAAGCTTATCTTTGACCTTCAAAAACCATATTTATATAGCAGAGCTAACACTAGCTCCTTCTGGGGATGAGATCCTCCCTGTGAGGTCTCGAGAACTGTAGATCATTGCCTTTCCTACAAAAACCAGATTAGCGAATTTTCCTGGTGTTCCATTGGGCATGGAGTCTAATTAAGCCTATAATAAAAATGTAAGAAGAACATATTTACAATGTTGAGGCTGAACGACCTTAATCAACATAGATTTTCAAAAACCGCCCATTTACTGAGCCATCAAAAACTGTTTCTCCTTCCATACTTTGCAGCATGAAGGTGTTGTTCTCTTGGACCTGAGTAATGATAAAAGGGCCATTCCACATGGCATCGAACTTCCCATGGTTGCCTTTCTTCTCCTTCAGTGCATTCTGTTAGCTCTGCTACAGTTTGCAACATTTGATATATAAAATCAGGTCAGGCAGTGCTGGTTTGGGTTGCAGAGGGTTTGCAGCAGTTTATTTTATCCTTCCCTTTAATTTGCCTTATTCCCTTATAACTCCCCACACCTCCGTTTCCACCTCCTCTTTTGTTCTCCTTATTCTCCCTTAACCCATTATTTCCTTTTTCTCTAATCCTTTATAAAGCCTGCCTAAACCCTTCTTTTCCCAGTTCCCAGGCATTTTTGTTTAAACAACTATAAACCCTGATAACCTATTTAAACCCTGTTTAAACCTATTCTTCATTTAGTCCCAGGTGCAAAGTTAAACTTAGGCCTTGGTGATATAACCACGTGCATATGAAAATACTATTGGTGGGCCCTCACCTGTCACATCACCCAAAGCACGTGCGCGATTATCCACCACTGTCCAATCCCCCGCTTTGTGATCTAACGATGTACACAACCCCCACCCCGCGAACCTGCACGTCTGATAGCCCACAGGGAAGCGGTCTCCCGCCGGACCCTACAGCCACGTGCCTCATCCTGATTGCATCGCACACCACGGTATGATTACCACTCATTCCCGTAAAGCAGTGCAATAAAACCGCTTACCGTCGTCGTATCCTCCTCTCACTCGTTAACGCTCATGTAGCTCCCACTCTCGATAGCCGTCCGATCGTCCATCTCGCCATCTGACAACCCACGTGTCTCCATTCACATTACCTCCTGATGGCCTCCATAATCTAATCTCAGTCGTCAATCTGCCAGATCTAACAGCTTGCATTCAATCGCGCTTCCGTTTCCTCTCGACACTGCCTGCCAAGAGATCTCGGTTGTCCATCTGAGTAATCCAATGATTCATACTCGTTCTTGGCTCCTGTCCATTTTCAATGCAATTTTCATGTTTTTGGTAGTCCTGTGCACCCGAAGGAGAAAGGAGCCCATGATTCAATACTCTGCATATTAAATCCTCATCTACCACATTCAAATAACATCATGGCCAAGGATGAGAAGGACGATCCTCGAGTAGTTCAATGACTGCAGCAGTTATTGAAATTCATTCAAATAATACTTCACCTATTCAGGAAGGACAAAAAAGTACCAGTAAATGTCAAATTGATCCATTAAAACAATCAAATTGTATCAAAGACCATACCTGATAGTAAATGGGTTGGTGATTAGTTATTACCCCTCCATGCATAGGTTATGCATAGCGATTTTGTAATCAACCTCCATATATACCCAGAAATAGAATGTAAGAGGATTGATGAGTGTTATCTTAGTGTAAGGTTAAACTTCTGGAGACTGTAACTACTGTGATACCTGCAGCTTTTGGTCTTCATTTTGAGCTAATACAAGCTCTTTTGTTGTTAATTGCTCACTTTCCACTTCTTTGTTCTAGATTGTGCCTGTTATGCATTTATTTATGTGTTGTTGATTTTTAGCATTAAAGGGGTTGTCATCCCACCTTTGTGTTATAATTTAGTATGTATTATTGAATATGTATGCAGGTTTCTATTGTTTTAATGCCAGAGCGTTGTCATCTTGTCTGTGCATTAAGAAATAGATTTACAGACCTTTTAACTGGTTGCAGCTGGCCATCACAGGGTCCTGTGTTTTAGAGTCGGTCTTTACATCCCTCTGTCAGAGATCATTTCTCTTTTTGCATTTCATTTTTAGGTGTCTCGCTCGATTAACCCAGTTGCATTCCATTAGGAGCATGCCATAATCTAACGAAAGGGCTTTGTCATTCATTCCCCTCATGTCTTGTACTTGTTGGCTTAGGTCTTTTCATCAATGTTTATTAAAGTCCATGACAGTCAATCTTTGATCTTTTAATGGGCAAAGAGTCATGTCAATCATAGGTCTAGGGTTTCACAAATTGACACGTTAAAGTGTCCAAATGCTGGCAAGCCAGAGGGAGGTTCTACACATGTTTTCTATTTATCGAATTTCATCGTCATATTGATGGATTATGACTGTTCTTCAAAACTCTGTTTTGAATAAAAGTCAACATTTTGTCTTTTGTAACATTTTCAAAAGTTTTTCAGTTGATTTCTTCAGGCACAGCCCTGGTCTCCTTTGCCAAATTCCATGTCAGCTATCCCTACCAAAAATTGCCAAGAATTTCATCATTTCAGTCAAAAAATCAAAAAGGAAATTTAAAAACAGAGTTGTATTAAAATGGAAAAAGTGCCAATGCGAAAACATTACAAAGATGGGTCTTGGAGAGTTAAAAATCAAATCCATGTCTTTATAAAGATATTTTCATGAAGATCAATGTCATTTGCATGCCAAGACCGAAGAGAAGCCACTCAAAGCAAATTGGTTGAGTTAGTGTGTGATTTGGGTGAAGTTGGAGGAAACTTGGCCGGCGTGGCACATAGAGCAGGTGGCGCAACGCACTGGGGAGGCGCGGTGCACTAGGAGAAGTTGCGCAGTGTAATTTTGAATGGGCGCCATGCACTGGGACAGCACGGCGCGTTGGGAAAGCTGCGCGTCGCACTCAGCTCTGTGGCCTGAAAAATGCCATAACGGCCTCCAAACGCCAAAATCGTGCCATTTTCTCTTGAATTCAAGTAGGTTGAGCTCCTCCTTCACTTTTCACACATTCAAGGTTATGGTGTATGTTATGGTTGATGTGTTGAGCTTCCAAATAAATGATCAAACCCTATCATTTTGAATTCTTCACATATAAGCTTCTGCCTAGGGTTTCAAAACTTGTTTGCCACCAAGGTTACACTTTTCCATTATTTCTTTTATCCTTGATTCCCTTTGTTCCTTGACTCCATTGTTCCCCATCCCCTAAAATTACTAAACCCCTATCCCAAGTTCCCTTTCCCAAACTTTTAAATGTGAAAACCATAAACCCTATTCCCACACCTAAATCCTAAACCCTCTCCCATATTTCCCAAAACAATCTCTCCCAATAATTCCTAATCCCTTAATATTATTTCCCCTTCCTAACAGTCCCTGTTTCATTTGTTTTCCTCTTTGGTGGCAAAGTTTGCACACATCACTAAAAGAGCAGTTCAGCACAGTTTTCTTACACCAGCATCTTTTTCCCAAGGCAGTTTGAAAAACAATAGTCATGGCATCTGAGCATTCATCGGATTATGAAATGGAAACCCAAAGTGACTCCCCCACAGAGGAACATGCACCCCGGAGGCCTCATAGAGGAGGTAGACATATCAGAGAAGAACAAGTCACCCTCACTGAATTACAGGCTTGCCCTCTTGCCATGTTTTGTTTCTAGCATCAGTCATGCTATGAGTTTTGTCAAAAGGTGGCTAATGTCAATTTCATCATGATTTGGCTCATCTATTTGTGCTGCATTTACATGGAGATCAAGCTACCTTAGCCGGTGTCACCTTCACACTTACACCAAAGTCTGTCTCACTAGCAACCAGCATACCAAACATTGGGGAACCATGGACCAAGAGGAAGAATATTGACCGACAGCATTATGAGCCATACATTAAAACCGGTTTCTTGAGGCAGCTCAAGAGAGTGTTTCCATTCCGATATCTGAAAGATGAATATGCTCGACTAATGAAATTGATCATGAAATATTTCAGCTGTGAGGGATGGTTCTCTCGTCTATATGCTTATCACATCAGGTTGCTCATGCATTTCATCAGGGCACGGATGATGAGCATTTTGTATTTCATTTGCCAAAACATAGAGAGGATGACCACACTTGTGCAGCACAAAACCCCTCAGCAGCAACTTAACAGTGTTTATCATTTTTCTCTTATTAATATTTTGGTGGTTCATCAGCTTGGATTACAGGGCATCACTTGGGATGATTTCATCTCTCATGACTTCTTCAGAGCTTCACAGGGATTATCAAAGGTCAAGCATGAGACAGGTGGTCCTTCTCATCAGTATGAGAACCATGAGACCGCTAGTGTACCGGTATTCATCACATATCAGAGGGGCACTAGACATTTGTTTGCAGCAACGAAGCGAGTGTTATCTCCACCCGGGGTGGAAGGGGCCTCGCTTCCTCCATCAGCATCACAGGTACAGGACAAAGGCAAGAGGCCAATGCAGGATGAGGGGCCTTTAGGTGAACAAGATACCTACTTCATTCTCATTCATGATGATGATACAGATACGGGCCCACAAAGTACCAAACTTAGGGAGATCATCCAGGAGCAGAAAACAGAGATCCAAGCCTTATCCATTGACTTGGAGAGAGCTAAGTGGACTATGAAATACTTGGATCAGAGGAACAAATAGCTTGAAGATCAGCAAGCAATCGTGGAGTTACAAAACATCTGCGAGAATCGCCAAGCTGCACAAAGGAGAAGAATTGAGCTCACGTCATTGGAGTAAGAGATTAATGAGGATCGGGAGTCTAATCTCGAGAGAATCAACATCCACTTGGAGAGACTACTGGACAAGTTTGATAAGGACCATGCATTGCTGAGACACATGTCTTTCCACTACATGGCACAGAACAAGGTCTGCAAGGCATGAATCAGGAATTTAAAGGCAAAATTAAAGAAGGCAATAAGGAAGCAAAAGAGGAAAAGGGAGCTTGATCGTCTTCAGATATTGGCCGAAGCCTCTTTAGCCCAGCATGACACTTAATGAAGAAGCTCTAGCCCAAATTTCAAGAAATTTGGGGCATTTTTGGCATTTTTGCCAAATTTTGGCACCAAAAACAGGGTTTTTCTCCCTATGCGCCGCGCCACGTGGCGCGCGCTTTTGCTAGGGAGCTCCAAATTGCAAAAAGTTTACATAATTGGATTTGGAATGAAAAATCATGACTGTTGGTGCATGGCCAAGAGAGTCCTCAGGAGGTCAAAAACACTCACAGAATGACCTCTCTGCCCCTATTTTGACACACAGGAAGCAGTCTTGGAAGATTGCAGTTTTGGAGGGGCAAATGACATCCAAATTGAAAATTTTCACTTGGGTTGGAAAGTAGACAGGTAGGTATTTTCAATGAGCTATATTAGGCTCAATTTGGACTTCAGGAAGTGCCTCAAACGCAGCCTCAAAGTGGCGCGATGCATAGAGGATTTGGTGCGGCGCATAGAGGATTTTTGCTCAATTTTTCACCTTCCAGCTCAAAAATTCGGCCAGTTTGACTAGTTTTGCTTTTTAATATAATTTTTTATCTATCTTGATGTAATTGGATAAACATGATGTAATTTTGGCACTTATTTACTTGTTCTAGAGGATTCATTCACTAAAAAGTGAAAATTTAATGAATGAATCAGTTTCCTACCTTATAGAGGCAAGTTGTTTTGATTGCCTAGATTTTAGTGCTTTGTTTAGAATTGGTTGAAACAACTCCTAGAATGATGAGCTCTACCCCTAGAGGAAAGGGAATGGGTTGGGCTAGTCTATATCATGTAACTCCTAAGTCATTTTCAGGTTGGACACTAGGGATTGCTTTGGCATATCATTGTACATTCTATCTCTGCATTTTTGGCTAAGGAAAGACCAGGGTTTTGCAGCACTGTTTCGGATCCATGTGGCTTTATGTTTTGATGGTGTTCTTATCTAAGTAATTGTAAGTTCATTAGTGTTATGTGTATCATTTTCCTGTCTCTTCTTCTGAATTTGAACAAATGAGTGATTAAGGTAGAATCCATTAACTGCTATGCTCTGCCTTTGAATTTGTTTAAATTTCCATGTTTTCATCTATTTAAGGAGAATTCTTGAGACACTCTTTCTCTCCTTAGCTCCTCACCAGTCTGATATATCCATTCACTCACTTTAAAGCATCAAAACGATTGCCTTCCTTGTCCCAATCAGAACTCTGTAGAAACTATGCCTCATCCCCGGACCCAAATTTGTCTGTCCCTTTTTTCAAGAAAAACCCTCAAAAATTCAAATCAAATCCTTTGCACTTCATACCTAGCCTAAAATTAGTTTTTTATTAAGTCATCTCAAGCCCCATTGATTATCTTTCGCTGAGATTTACCCAGAGAGAGCCCTCTCCTGTCCTTGTAGGGCTAGCTACGAGGCTAAGCGTGGTTTGATGTGGACCTGGAACTTTGTCTTTTCAGCCTGAGGAAAATCTAGGCTCTAACACTGTGCATCTGCTGGTGTGATCAGTATCCTCCATCATCACATTTTCCTTAAAACTATGAGTAATTGGTGGTCTAAAGCCTTGTAGTATGGGGGTGTTCACCCATGTCTAGGGTTAAGCATAGTAGAAGTGGTTATCTGGCTTAATGTGCAACATTTCTTTCTTTCATCCACCATTTTCCAACATTTTTGTTGAGTTTGTAATGTTCCCGAGCATCTCTGATATACAACCTAGGAGAGTTTCTTTGGGTGATAACATTAATTGGCACCATTGCCGAGGAGAGGAGAATTGAAGCTCAGCTTCCCTGGTAGAATGCCACAGATTCAAGCTTTGATGATAGACAAGGTTTGAACACAGTTTCTAGTTGTAATAATCTATCTGGCGAATCCATTGGAGGAATACCATCATTTGGCGACTCCACATTGAAGTTCTGGCTTAGTTTGTGAAACATACTCGAATAAATCCTCAGAAATTACCAGCTGAATCAGTGCCTGACCCTAAGAAGACTGTCAAATCAACGAAAGCATCATAGAAATGGGTATCAGGATCAGGTAAGCCTAAGAAATCGCATGCATCTCTGAAAGATAAAGTTGTAGCTGAAATATATAGTATGAAGATTTAGAACCCAACACTATTAATAAGGAAATTCCTTCAGAGATTAATTCAACCCCTTGTGCAGTTAGTTCCCCTTTGAATCTCAGTCCAAAGAAAGCTTCCCATTCAGTCCAAAACATCCCTTTATCTCTGCCATCCACCACATTACTTCCTACCATTCAATATGTTAGTGTTCCTCTACATATCCCAATCATGGCAGGACATCAAGCACCTACAAAGATAGAAAGAATTGTTGCTACTAGATATGGACCTTTGGTCTTGCTTGTCCCTTTGAATCCTATGCCTGTGGGAGAATATCAAAAATATATGCCTAAATTCACTGGCACAGAGGGACTAACAGTAGAAGAACACCTTGAAGCTTTTTATAGTTATGCTAATAATTTAGATATAAGTGAAAATGATGTGTGGATGAGAGTTTTTGTTCAAAGCCTTGATGGAGAGGCCAGGAAGTGGTTTAGAGAATTGCACCAGAGATTTATAATAGATATTGAAGCACTAGATGATGCAATTTTGAAGCACTGGGGAGATAAAAAGGACTTGCTGTATTATCATACTGAGTTTGGTTACTAATATAAAGAGGGAAAATGGTGAATCTTTGCCTGATTTTAATAGGAGATTCAACCGTATGTACAACAAGATACCAATTGAGGTAAAAGCTACTCCCACCTCTACCAAACTCACTTATGCCAATGCTTTTGACTCTGATTTCTGCCTGTTATTGAGAGAAAGAAGATGTGTCACTCTAGCAGACATGTAGGATGCAGCCCTAGAAGTAGAGTCCAATATCATGGCTGCAAAAAAACTTAAAAGTCAAGCTGACAGAAGGAGGCAGAGAGGTTAGGCCTCTACCTCCTCTACATCATCTTCAGAGCGTAAATTAGACAAAATGACTAAGATGATAGAGTCATTGGCTGCTGAAATATCTAAGCTGAAGGTTGAGCAGAATTAAGGAAAAACAAGGCAGCAAAACACATTTGCTCCAAGAAATCCAAATCCTTTCAGAAGAGAAAATGAACAGTTACAAATAATGTAGAGGGGTGAAGGATCAAAAGAAGATCAGAAATTTAAAGCTCCTTTCCAAAATGTAGTCATGGAGGAGGAACAATTTGAAGAAGATGAGGATGAAATTCACTGCATGGAAGATAAAGGCAGTGCTGCATTTTTTACTTTGGCTGCTTATGAAGAATCTTTGTTGCAGGAACAAGACAGTCAAGAGTGGGATAGAGAGGTTGTTCTACAAACTGAATAGCAGCAAAGATATAATCTGAGATCAAATGCAAAAAATGTCAAAGTGAATCATGCCCATAGAACTGTTGTCCAAACAGAGTCACAAAATACTAAGCAAAGAAGACCAGCAACTGATCCAGTCATCCTCAAAGCTCCAGTTCAAGAGGTAAAAGTTTCTGATAAATTACCTTCCATTTTTAGCTTTGAGTCGGAAGTCCAGAAATTGAAAATATCTGTGCCTCTGGTAGATTTGGTGAAGAGTGAAGTATTTAGAAAGCCTATCCTTGAAGCCCTTGAGCTAGAAACCACACAAACCTCCACTGACTCTATCAATTTGCAATATGACAAGCCCGCCATTGTGCTTAGCCCATGATTGAACCTGCCGATAATAATTCTCCATCTTTTTATGTCTCCTTGACCATTCATGACAAAATCCTCCACAATTGCCTACTAGACACAGGGGCCAGCCACAATTTAATGCCTAAATCTATCATGGAAGAGTTAGTCCTTAATATCACCAGACCCTATCATGATTTATTCTCTTTTGATTCAAGGAAAGTAAAATGTCTTGGATTAATTAAGGATCTGGCCATTACCCTAACTCAGCTACCCATGAAGAGTATGATGATGGATATTGTGGTAGCAGATGTCCCTCCTAAGTTTGGCATGCTATTATCTAGAGGGTGGATTAAGAGATTAGGTGGGACATTACAGAATGATCTTTCTTATGCCATTGTCCCAGTTTTTGGAGGAGAAAGCAGGAGGTTATATAGATAAGCACAGTTGGCATATATCATCAGTGATGAGAAGAATCCTACTAATCATCCCATTTATGCAGTGGACACTGATTTTGGAGCATGTATTCTCCAAATAGAAGAATCTCAGAAGGCCTTAATGCAGATCAGGAAACCAGTAGTTCAGGCCGAGGAAGAGCAAGGAATTCAAATTTGGGAGATGTTCTTTGATGGAGCATGTTCCAGGGAGACTGCAGGAGCAGGGGTGGTGCTAGTGTCTCCAGAGAAAGAAAGCATTCAACTGTCTTATAAGATGGTTTTCCAAGTCACAAACAATATAACAGAGTATGAGGCTTTGTTGTTGGGCCTTAATGCAACAAAAGACAGAGGAATCAATAATCTGAAAGTGTTTGAAGATGCTGATTTGATCATTCAACAAGTTAATAAAACATTTTAAGCAAAGCACCCAAGGCTAAAAGTATACAGAGATGAGGTATGGAGAATCATAGATTCTTTTGATTATTTCTGTATTTCATACATTCCTAGAGCCCAAAATTAGCTGGCTGATGCATTTGTTGTTTTTGCTAGTCTATTTATTCCTCCTATGCCTCCCAGACTAGTTTACGAAGTCCAAATGAAGTACAGACCATCCTTGCCTGATAATGTCCACCATCGGAAAGTCTTTCAAGATGATGATGAATTGAGTAGGTTCTTGTAAGTCATTGATGAATTTTCTGAAATGCAAATTGACCAAAAGAATGATGCCTTGGAAGAAAAACCCCAGTCCTAGCTTAGAAATAAAATTGGTAAAAACAACATTGTTCAACTTCCCAGCAATCATATTCCAAAGGGTCTAATTACTCTTGAAAGACTGTTTGACCAGAATGATGCGCCTTACAAAGCTTCCCAAAAAGAAAACCAATCTGCAGTTAGTAAGCATGATATGGGAAGTCCAGGTCAGCCTAAATACATACATCTGTCTTCTAATCTGTATGCTAACCAAACTGCTTAATACTGCAATTTAATGAGGAAATTTGTTGATGTGTTTTCCTGGGAGTATAGTGATCTAAAAACGTATGATAAGAATATAATTCAACATAAAATCCCTCTGGAAAAATACACTATTCCTTTCAAACAGAAGCTGGGACCAATAAATCCTATGCTTCTTCCTCTAATTGAAAAAGAAATTAAAAAATTGTTGGTTGCCGAGATCATTGTTCCTCTTAGATATTCCAAATGGGTAGCCAACTTAGTGGTAGTAAGGAAGAAGAGTGGAGAAATAAGACTAATTTAAAAAAATGCTCCAAGAAAGACAACTATCCTCTGCCCAAAATGGAGCATTTGCTGCAAAAGGTCTTAGGAACCAAAGTAATGTCTTTCTCGGATGGTTTTTCAAGCTTTAATCAAATTGTTGTGCACCCAGATGATCAAGAAAAGACTGCATTCACCACTCCTTGGGGCACTTTTATGTATGCCAAAATGCCTTTTGGGTTGATGAATGCTGGAGCCACCTTTCAGAGAGCTATGGATATAACATTTGTGGAAGAGAAGGATAAATTAATCCCTATCTACCTTGATGATATAACAGTTTACTCCAGTAGCCATCAAGATCATTTGCAGCATTTAAAAGAAGTGTTTTTGAAGTGCAGAAGGTTTGGGATTTCAGTCAACCCTAAAAAATCTCAATTTGCTTTAGAAGAAGGCAAGCTGTTAGGACATTTTGTGTCTGCTGCAGGTGTCCGAATTGACCCAGAAATAGTAAAAGCAATACAGACTTTGTCTGTCCCTAGATCAAAGAATGATATCCAATCCTTTCTAGGCAAAATTAATTTTTTCAGGAGGTTTATTCCAAATTTTGCAGAGTTGGTAAAGCATGTGACCTCCATGTTGAAGAAAGGATCAGAGGTAAGATCGACTAATACAGCAAGAAATTTTTTTGAGTCCATTAAGAAGGCTATTATGGAGGCTCCCACATTAATAAGTCCAGATTACAACAAGGAGTTCCATGTATTCTCATTTTCCTCTGAAGATACCATTGCAACAATGTTATTGCAGGCAGATGAAGAAAGTTCATAACATCCAGTAGCATTTTTCAGCAAAAACTTGAGGGATGTTGAACTGAGGTATGATATTATTGAGAAACATGCATATGCTCTTATCAAATCCTTAAAAGCTTTCAGAGTTTATATCTTGCATTCAAAAATAGTTGCATATGTACCCTCTGCTGCAATTAAAGATGTCTTGACACAACTTGATGTTGATGGAAGAAGGGCAAAGTGGATTGCAAATATGATAGAATTTAATATAGAACTAAAGCCCACCAAATTGGTCAAAGGTCAGGGGCTTGCCAAGTTATTGGCTGAGGAAAATTGCAGGTCTTTAGAGATTGATTTCCTATGCACAATTGCAGAAAATGGTCAAACGGATAAAGAAGAGGAAGTAGTTGAACCACAGAAAAGGCAGTTAGTGGCTAAGAATCTAGCTTCTTGTAATTAGTATTCTGTAATAGTTAATTTCTTGCTGAAGCTAGAAATCCATTCAGGATTTACTCAAAGTCAAGCTAGAACTTTAAAACTTAGAGCAACTAAATATTGCATCAATGAAAATCTACTCTACTGGAGGGATCCATCTGGAATATTTTTAAGGTGTCTGGACAAGGAACAATCAGAAGAAGTTATGTAGCAGTTTCATTCCAGCATGTGTGGAGGACACCATTATTGGAAAATCACAACCCATAAAATTCTTAGAGCTAGGTACTATTGGCCCACTTTATTTTCTGATGTATTTGTTTTTGTTAAATCTTGTGACAGGTGTAAAAGATTTGAAGGAAAACAACAGTTGAAATCCCTGCCCCTAAAACCAACTCAGGGAAAAGGACTTTTTCAGTAGTGGGGCTTGGATTTTATTGGAGAAATCAATCCACATTCCAGTGGCCAACATAAATAGATATTAGTAGCCATTGATATTTTACCAAGTGGATTGAAGTAGTCCCTACTAGGAAGGCAGAGCATAATGTGGTCATGAATTTTTTGATAGAAAATATCTTCAGTAGATTCGGTTGTCCACACAAATTGGTCACAGACAATGCAGCAACTTTCAGGGCAAAAGAACTGGTGGAAATGTGTGATTCAATGGGTATTAAACTTGTTCATTCCACCTCATATTATCCTCAAGGAAATGGTCTAGAAGAATCCTCTAATAAAAACCTGATAAGGATAATAAAGAAGATGTTAGAGGAAAATAAAAAGAATTGGGATTCAAAGCTCAAGTATGCACTGTGGGCTGACAGAGTGACCAGTAAAAAATCCACAGGGAATTCTCCTTTCAAGCTTGTATATAGCACTGAGGCTGTATTTCCAATTCAGCTAACTCTCCCTGTGGAAAAATTCCTTCAAGAAGAGCAGGATGAGGAAGAACACATGGCAAAGAGGATCACTGATTTAGTAGAGTTGCATCAGATTAGAGAACATCTGGTTGAAAAGGCTGCAGCCCATCAAAGAAAGATCAAGGAATCCTTTGACAAGAAGGCAAAAATAGATAAATTTCAGGTTGATGACTTGGTTTTGAAATGGGATGCACTAAAGGAAAAGAAAGGCAATCATGGGAAATTTGATGCTCTCTGGATAGGCCCTTTCATTATTTCACAGATTCAAGGGAACAACACCTTCATATTGAAAAGTATGGGAGGAGAAGAAATTTTTAATGGCCCAGTTAATGGGCGGTTTTTGAAAGTTTATGTGATTTAAGGTCTTTGGCCTTAAAAGTTGTAAATATTGTGTTTTTATCAGTTTTAGTATAGGTGCAGTAGACTCCATTCCCAATGGAACACTAAGAATTTTGACTAATTTTCTTTCAACTGGAAAGGCAATGATCTATAGGTTTCTTGAGACCTCACAGGGAGGATCTCATCCCTAGAAGGAGCTAGTGTTAGCTCTGCTACAGTTTGCAACATTTGATGGATAAAATCAGGTCAGGCAGTGCTAGTTTGGGTTGCAGAGGGTTTGCAGCAGTTTATTTTACCCTTCCCTTTCATTTGCCTTATTCCCTTATAACTCCCCACACCTCTATTTCTGCCTCCTCTTCTGTTGTCCTTATTCTCCCTTAACCCATTATTTCCTTTTTATTTAATCCTTTATAAAGCCTGCCTAAACCCTTCTTTTCCCGATTCTCGTGCGTTTTTTTTTAAACTATAAACCCCGATAACCTATTTAAACCTATTCTTCATTTAGTCTCGGGTGCAAAGCTAAACTTAAGCATTGGTGATATAACCACGTGCATATGAAAATACTATTGGTGGGCCCTCACCTGTCACGTCACCCGAAGCATGTGCGTGATTATCCACCACCGTTCGATCTTCTGCTTTGTGATCTAACGACGTATGCAACCCCCACCCCGTGAACTTGCACATCTGATAGCCTGCGAGGAAGCGGTTTCCCGCTGGACCCTACAGCCACATGTCTCATCCTGATTGCATCACGCCCCACGGTACAATTACTGCCCATTCCCCTAAAGCGGTGCAATAAAACCACTTACCGACACCGTATCCTCCTCCCGCTTGTTAACGCTCGTGTAGCTCCCGCTCCCGATAGCCGTCCGATCGTCCATCTTGCCATCCGACGACTCATGTCTCCATTCGCGTTACCTCCCGATAGCCCCCATAATCTAATCTCAGTCGTCAATCTACCAGATCTAAAGTCTTGCATTCATTCGCGCTTCTGTTTCCTCTCAACGTTGCTCGCCAAGAGATCTCGACCATCCATCTGAGTCATCCAACGATTAATACTCGTTCTCAACTCCTGTCCATTTTCAATGCAATTTTCATGTTTTTGGCAGTCCTGTGCACTCGAAGGAGAAAGGAGCCCATGATTCAATACTCTGCATATTAAATCCTCAGCTACCACTTTCAAAGAACAGCACGGCCAAGGATGAGAAGGACGATCCTCAATCAGTTCAATGACTGCAGCAGTTATTGAACTTCATTCAAATAGTACTTCACCTGTTCAGGAAGGACAACAAATTACCAGTGAATGTCAAATTTATCCATTAAAACAATCAAATTGTATCAAATACCATACCTGATAGTAAATGTGGTTGGTGATCAGTTATAACCCCTCCACGCATAGGTTATGTAGAGCAATTTTGTAATCAACCTCCATATATACCCAAAAACAGAATGTAAGAGGGTTGATGAGTGTTATTTTGGTGTAAGGTTCAACTTCTGGAGACTGTAACTATTGTGATACCTGCAGCTTCTGGTCTTCATTTTCAGCTAATACAAGCTTCTTTTGTTGTTAATTGCTCACTTTCCACTTCTTCTTTGTTCCAGGTTGTGCCTGTTATGCATTTATTCATGTGTTGTTGATGTTTAGCATTAGAGGGGTTGTCATCCCACCTCTGTGTTAGAATTTAGCATGTATTATTGAATATGTATGTAGGTTTTTGTTGTTTTAATGCCAGAGAGTTGTCATCTTGTCTGTGCATTAAGAAATAGATTTACAGACCTTTTAACTGGTTGCAGCTAGCCATCATAGGGTCCTGTGCATCTGCTGGTGTGATCAGTATTCTCCATCATCACATTTTCCTTAAAACTGTGAGTAATTGGTGGTCTAAAGCCTTCTAGTCTGGGGGTGTTCACCCATGTCTGGGGTTAAGCATAATATAAGTGGTTATCTGGCTTGAATGTGCAACATTTCTTTCATTCATCCACCATTTTCCAACATTTTTGTTGAGTTTGTAATGTTCCCGAGCATCTCTGATATACAACCTAGGAGAGTTTCTTGGGGTGATAACACATCCCACTTAAGAACGAGGTCTCCAACCCGAAAATTATCCACCTTTGCATTCCTGTCAAAGGCTTCCTTGATTCTCTTCTGATGTGTTGTAGACTTTTCAACCAATTGATCTCTGATTTGATGTACTTCTGCCAAATCACTGATCCTTTTTTCCATGTCATCTTCCTTATTCTTCTCTTCCTGCAAGAACTTTTCCACAGGGAGGATTAACTGAATAGGGAATATAGCCTCAGTGCCATATACTAGCTTGAATGGAGAATTCCCTATGGATTTCCTAGTAGTCACTCTATCAGCCTACAATGCATACTTTAGCTTGGAATCCCAGTTCTTCTTGTTGTCTTCCAGTAGCTTTTTGATTATCCTTATCGAACTTTCATTGGATGATTCTGCCAGGCCATTACCTTGAGGGTAATATGAGGTGGAATGCACCATCTTAATGCCCATTGAGTCACACATGTCAACGAACTCTTTTTCCCTAAAGGCTACTGCATTGTCTGTAACCAATTTGTGTGGGCAGCTAAACCCGGTGAAAACATTTTATGTCAAGAACTTCATGACCATATGGTGATTAGATTTCCTAGTAGGGATGGCCTCAATCCATTTAGTGAAGTAGTCAGTGGCTACTAGGATCCATCTGTGTTGGCCATTCGAATGATTGGTTTCTCCTATGAAATCCAAGCCCCATTGCTAAAAAGGGCCACTGGCCTATATAGGCTTCAAGGGCAAGGACTTCAACTATGTTTTTCCTTCAAATCTCTGGCACCTGTCACAAGACTTTACAAATGAAAATACATTATAAAACAAGGTGGGCCAATAATACCCATCTCTGAGAATCTTGTGGGCTGTGGTTTTCGAGTAGTGATGTCCTCCATAGATGCTGGAATGGAAATAATGCATGATCTCCATGGATTGTTCTTTGTCTAGGCACCTTAGAAGGATTCCAGATGGGTCTCTCTAGTACAGCCAGTTTTCATGAATGTAATACTTGGCTACCCTGAGCTTAATGGTTCTGGCTTGGCTTGAACTAAGGCCTGGAGGAACTTCTAGCTTCAACAAGAATTGAGCTATTGTAGAATACCATTCACAGGAAGCTATATTTTCTGCCAATGACTGGTTCTACCCTGGTTCAACTGCTTCTTCTCCTGTCTGCTTGTCATCTGAGCTTGTGCCTATCCAATTCATGTCCAACATTTTGCAATTCTCTTTAGCCATTATCTTGGCAAGGCCTTGACCTTTGACCAACTTGGTGGGCTTTAGTTCTATGTTGAATTCGATCAGTTTTGCAATCCATTTAGCCCTCCTTCCATCAGCATCTAGCTGTGTTAGGAAATCTTTTACTGAAGCAGTAGGCACATATGTAATTACCTTGGAATGCAAAATGTATATTCTGAAAGTTTTCAAGGATTTGATAAGAGCATAGGCCTGTTTCTCAATGATATCATACCTCAATTTAGCATCCCTTAATGTTTTGTTGAAGAATGCCACTGGATGCTTTGAACCCTCATTATCTTTCTGCAATAAGACTGTTGCAAGGGTGTCACCTGAGGTGAAGGAGAAAATATGGAACTCCTTGTTATAATCGGGGCTGATCAAAGTGGGAGCATCCATAATAGCTCTTTTGATGGCTTCAAAATATTTTCTTGCTACATCAGTCCATTTGATCTCTGATCCCTTTTTCAGCATGGAGGTAATATGCTTTACCAGCTCTGCAAAATTAGGGATGAACCTCCTTATGAAATTTATTTTGCCCAAAAAGGATTGGATGTCCTTCTTTGATCTTGGGACAGACAAAGTCTGCATTGCCTTTACTCTTTCTGGGTCAATTTTGACACCTGCAGCAGAAACAATGTGTCCTAATAGCTTGCCTTCCTCTAAAGCAAACTGTGACTTCTTATGGTTCACTAATATCCCAAACTTTCTGCATTTCATAAACACTTTCTTCAAATGTTGCAAATGATCTTGACGGTTGTTGGAGTATACTGTTATATCATATAGGTAGACGAGGAGAAACTTATCCTTCTCACCTACAAATTCTATATCCATAGGTCTCTGGAAGGTAGCTCCAGCATTCATTAGCCCAAAAGGCATCTTGGAATACATAAAAGTGCCCCAAGGAGTGGTGAATGCAGTTTTTTCTTGGTCATCTGGATGTACATCAATTTGGTTATATTCTGAAAACCCATCTAGGAAAGACATGAATTTGGCTCTTGAGACCTTTTGCAGCAAATGCTACATCTTGGGCAGAGGATAATTATCTTTCTCAGAACATTTGTTCAAGTTCCTGAAATCAACACACAACTTGAATCTCCCCTTTTCTTCCTCACCACTACCAAGTTGGCTACCCACTTTGAATATCTTAGAGGAACTATTATTTTGGTAGCCAATAACTTCTTGATTTCTTTTTCAATCTGGGGAATGAGTAGAGGATTTATGGGTCTCAACTTCTGCTTGAAAGGGATGGTGTCTTTTTCCAATGGGATATTATGCTGGATGGTCTTTTTATCATATGTTTTTAGGTCACTCTATTCCAAGCAAAGACATCATCAAACTGCTTCATTAAGGTGCAATATTCAGCAGTTTGGGCAGCAGACAAATGGGTGGACAAATTTATATACTTGGATGATCTGGACTCCCTATGTTATGCCCATGGACTACAGATTGGTCTTCTTTGTGGGCAGCCTTATAAGGCACATAATTCTAGTCAAACAGCTTCTCTAGGGGAACTAGACCTTTAGGTATATGATTACTAGGCAACTGAACAATGTTGTCATGGCCAATTCTGTTTTTAAGTTGGGGCCGAGGAATTTCCTCCAAGTTTCCATTTTCTTGATCTATTTGCATTTCAAAGAATTCATCAATGACTTCTAGAAACCTATTTACTTCATCAGCATCTTCAAAGACTTTCTAGTGCTGGACATTATTAGGCAAGGATGGTCTATATTTTATCTGGACTTCGTAAACCAATTTAGGGGGCATGGGAGGGATGAACATGCTAGCAGACACAATAAGGGAATTAGCAAGCTGATTTTTGACTCTAGGGATATATGAGATACAAAAACTACCAAAAGAATCTTTGAGTCTCGATACCTCATCTCTGTATGCTTTCAGCCTTGGGTTCCTTGCTTGGAACATTTTTTTCACTTGCTAAATGATGAGATCAACATCTCCAAACACCTTTATGTCTCTGATCCCTCTGTCTTTGTCAGCGTTTAAGCCCAATATCAGGGCTTCATACTCTGCTATATTGTTGGTGACCTAAAAAGTCAGCTTCAAAGACAGAGGTATTCTTTCTTACTTTGGAGATGCCTGTTATCACTCAGATTTTCCTAGAAGTTGTTGGGAAGAGGAAAAGGGTTCGAGGTAACCACAAACCAACTTTTAAGTACAGATTCTAGCCAATCTGCACTCAAAGAGGGCTCTCTCTTTATGATTTAGCTTGGTTTTTTAAAAGATATTATGCTAGTTTTAACGCTGACAGCTATACTTTGAATTTCTTCTAAGGTTCGAGGAGCTCTTTCCATAAGTTGGTATGCCATATCTGAATCAAATCCATCAAGGAATTTGATTAATGCCAAATCTGGAGGAGGTCTAAGGTTTTGAGGGATAGTATTATAAACATTATTGAACCTAGTACATTGATCTTGTATGGTTTCTTGTGTTCCCCTCTTCAAGTTTTCATATTCTGACAAAATATGGAGAGGTTCTTTCTTCTTTTCCCATCTGTTCAAGAATGTCTGATAAAGAGTTTGTAGTTCATTGATACTATTTGCAAAAAGGGCTCTAAACCATGTTCTGACATCTCCAGTTAAACTTTGAACAAATATCCTCATTCTAACATCATCGACATCAACTTCATATATCTCAAAGTAGTATGTCATATTTTTAGTATGTTGTTATGCAGTGTAACTACCAGAGCCATCAAAAGGAGTGATTTTGCTTTAATAGTCTTAGAGCATAGCCCCTGGGTTGGCAGGTAAATGCAGAAGAGTGTATCTGTTTTCCATGGCTGGAGGGGTAGGTGCGGGGTTGAGCAGGAATAACAATGGGAATGTGAGTTATAGATGGAGGGGTGGAAGGGGTAGCTTGGGGTTGAGATGAACTTGGAGACACTGAAGTGATCACAGAAAGGTTTGATGTTCCTACAGAGGCAAGTTCAGATTGAATGGAATTCTGCAAATGTCTATCAAGATGTGAAGTGACAATCTCAAGTTGTAAATTTTCAATGAATAAAGGATCATGAACCGTGCGGGCTAAGGAAGATTCAGAAAAAGTTACAAATAAAGAAGTCTCAAAATAATCATCAAAGGGTTCCTCTTCAAGGTAAATCCACTTATCTGGAGAGGATGCTAATCTATGTAAAGGTCGTGAACTTGCAGAACTCTCTTGGCTATCTTGTCTCCTTAGAATCCTAGGGATCAGATTAGGGTTTTCGAACACAGGGGGTGGATTTGGATCAGGGTTAGCTCTTGTGTAACGAGTCCTTTCTGAAGATAGGTTTCTAGGTGTATTTTTGGGTTTTTTTCTCTAAATGGGTTGGGAAAAACAACTTCTTATAGTTTCTTTAAGAAGCTTTAGATATGGGATTTAAATTCTCTTAAGGACTTATTTAATAAAAGGAACTGATCAAGAATTTGAAACTAGATGTTCAATCGATAAACTAGACCGGAGATAGACTGAAGTAGCATTCATTTACTTTTGCAATTGTAAAGAAAGAGCATTTCAAAGGCTACCTGGCTAACTTCAGGCTCTGTCTGTAGTTTATAAAGTAAACAATAGTAACAAACAAAATTTTCAGATCTCCAGTGGAGTCGCCACTATGTTATCACTCAGATTTTTCTAGAAGTTGTTGGGAAGAGGAAAGGGGTCCGAGGTAACCACAAACCAACTTTTAAGTACAGATTTTAGCTAATTTGCACTCAGAGAGGGCTCTCTCTTTATGATTTAGCTTGGTTTTTTAAAAGATATTAGGCTAGTTGTGAATTTTAGGGGTTTTGTTTGAGTTTGGGTGGTGAGATTCAATAGAAAAGGGGTAAGACTGAGTAGCTTAGTCCATTGGGCTAATGGAGTCAAAGAAAATGGCTTAATTGGACTTGGTTTCTTCACAAAGGATGGTTTAACAGAGCAAGGTAGTCAAACAGGGAACAATTAGAGACTGAAAGATGGAATGGGATTAAAGGGTTAAAGGGCAACTAAGAATCCTGTAACATACTTTAAAAGAGCAGAACATGACTAACCACCAATAAAGAGCAATTAAGAATTATTTATTAAATGATTAAAACGAACAAACTAGGAAACAAGAGAAATCAAGAATTCATTGTTTATACTAGTTCAGAAGAAAACATTGAGAATAATAACGATTGAAAATAGAGTGTCGTTAAGCATATTCTGAGTTATTATTTTTCGTTTATCATTCAGATGTGAAACATAGATGATATTTTAAACAAAAAAAACTTTAAAACACAAGGTATAGATGAACTTATTGATAAGGTGTTTGATTCAAGAATTCTGAGAAAAGTCCTTAGCTCCAATTCTTCATCCAGTAAGCCACAAAATTGGTCCAAACAACACTTTATTCCAAAATAGTCAATATTACAGCAATGTCTAAGAATCCACCCTCAATACTACAATTGAGGGGGTATTTATACAAAAAATATTTACAAAAATATCTCATAACAATGAGATATATTCTAGTGATGACTAATTATTTTTACAGAAAAATAGAGACACTTAGTCTCGAACATAGGAGAAAGGTGAATTGATGTTGTGCTATTCATTTTCTCGCTGAATGTGCCGGAGGCAGGCCCTTTTATTTGGCTTGCTAATGTCCTCTTTCGTAACTCTGTTCTGGCTGCTCTGTTTTGACCAATAATTTTCACCTGTTCTAATACACTTCGACATGTTTTCCCTTTTTTTATCTCTATTCACCTTTAAATATCTTACCACAGTAAATAGCCCAAAATTTACATTTTACCAAAAGTAAATTTACAAAAATTTTAACATATCTTCCCACCATTTTTTCTCTGGCAATCTGTGTTTCTGAAGTTTCCTCAAAGTCTCATTAGTTTCTGTATATCTGAAAAAATTAGGCTGGAGTTGAAACAAGTGCTTTACCTCATGTTCAATATAGAATAAGTTCTCCAAGCTATCATAGAGAACTCGGCCTGTGGGAAGTGTTTTTATTCCTGATGCAATTGTTGATGAACTAGCTTGATCTCCAGCATACTTATTCAATGTATCTACATAATCAATGTGCTTCATTAACCTGTCATTGATGACCAAAGGACTTGGTAGCCCTTTATTCTGCAAAACTGTGAACTTCTCCATAAAAGAATTAATTTCCACCTACATATCTTGACATCTTCTTTCTAGATTCTCCATCAAATTTCTTTCAGTTAGCACCCTTTTGATTTCCAAAATAGTGTCTGTCCTATTTGGGATGCCAAGTGCTTCCAATTGTCCCTTTGTTCTGTTATTTAAAAGATGTATAAGCTTGTTGGCTTGTTAAGGCATCTGTCCTGGCATACTGAGGCGCTTGTCTATTTTCCCTTATGTTTTGCAGCTCCATGATTGTCTTCTTGTCCTCCAACTACTTGTTCTGTTGCTCAAGGTAATTTATGATCCACTTAGCTCTTTCAAGGTTAAGAGATAAGTCATGAATGTCATCTTCTTGTTCTTTGATGATCTCCTTGAGTTTTGATCTTTGGGAGCCTAAATCAGTATCCTCATCCTGAATCGAAATGAAATCTTTGTCCTAACCTTCAAAAGGCCCTTCATCATGCAATGGTTGTTTCCCTTTGTCCTGTACCTGCTTTTCTGAAGAAGAAGGCAAAGCCCCTTTCACCTCAGGTGAAGATAGCATTTGCTTTGATGAAGGAAATGTGACCACTTCCACCCTGGGTGGAGATAGTACTCGTTTTGTAGCTACAAATAATCTCCTTATGCCTTTTTGATAAGAGATAAATACTAGCACACTGGTGGTTTGAGTCTCATGAACTTCTTGCTGTTTTGAAGGCCCCCCTGCCTCTTGAAATACTAATGGGTTCACTTGAGGGCTTTTGAAATCCTCATGTGAAATGAAATCATCCCATGAAACATTCAGCAAACTCAGCTAATACAAAACAACAACCTTGATCAATGCAAAGTGATAAATGTTATTGTACTGTTTATGAGGAGGTTTTTTTTGCACCAATGTGGTCATTTTCTCTATATTTCTACATATGAAATAGGGAAGGTTCATCATCCTCACTCTAGTGAAATGCATCAATAATCTGACATGATAAGTGTACAAGCAAGAAAATATCCCTTCACAGTTGAAGTATTTGATAATGAGCTTCATGAGTGAAGCATATGTGTCTTGTAGGTATCTAAAAGGAAAGACCCTACTGATTTGCTTCTGATAACTAGCCTTGATATAAGGCTCATAATGCTCTTTGTCTACAAGTTGTCCTTTGTTCCACTGTTCACCCACATTAGAAATACCTATTACTTCAGTTATAGTTTCAGGTGTCAAAGTGAAGGTAACACCTGATAAATTGACCTGGCCATTGTAAAGATGGAGAAAAAATAGTCTAGCAAGCTCATGGTGGTATTTTACCCTTTCCACCATCTCACAAAATTGGTAGCAAGACTGATGTTTGAAACATGCTACTGCAAGAGGACAAGCCAGTAGCTCTGTGAGTGTAGTGGGCTCCTCCAGGATGTGTTTTCCTCCCTTATGTGGTTTTCTTGGTGCATGAATCTCTTGGGAGGAATCACTCACAGTTTCCTCATCCCTTTCATAAGCTGAATCTGTTTCCATATTTGCCACTGTATGGTGTAAAATGATGAGTATGAAGAGATGTTAAGTCAAGAATAGGTGACTGTTGTTTGATGAATGGAAGTGATGAGTGGGACTAATGAATGAGGGATTTGATGCTAGATGTAGGGTTTTTAGGGAGTGATATGGTTTGGGGATGCAAATTAGGGTTTGGGAATAGTGGGAATTTGATAGGGTTTTAGGGTTTTGGGGATAGGGGGTAGGATGAGTGAAAATTAGAGGGAGAAAGGGAAATGAAATTTGGGACATGTAGTGGAGGGGAATGTGAAAATGATATAGGGGATAAAACAACAATAATGAAAAAATTGCAAACCCTAGACAATTTTTTCAATGCACTGTGCAACAAACTAGGGTTTGAATTTTCACCTATCAAAACATTATCAAAGAGGACTAAATTTCTTGCAATGGCACTTAGGGATGTTTTACTTACTTGTAGAATGGTATTGGCAAAGTTTTGGAGCTTGGAAAGATCGTTTGGGTGAATTTTAGGCTTGGAGGACCGGTGCACCACGCCAACAAACAGGTGCGCCACGCCCGTTGATCTTTCAGTGTAATTTTTGTGCTCTGTGCACCGCACCAGGCAGGTGTTCCACACCTCTACCCAAGTGCACCGTGCTAAGAAACTTTGCTACGATTTTCTCCTTTTGCGCCTCAAATCGCGATTTTTCTTTGTTCTCTCTCTCTTTAGCACACAAATGATGTCTTCAATACAAATATCACTTTATATAACTTTTGACTTTAATTTTTCATTTAAAAAAACCCACTTTCTAATGTTTTCCTTTCACTTTATCCTTTAAAAACTCTCTTTTGCAATTTAGCTCTCTTTTTGACTTTAATGGACTAATGCTTTGATTTTCTTGTCTCTTTCACATGAGCTGGAGTGCAGGAGTTTGGCAAGGTGACCCAGGGCTGCATTTCCAGGCTTATTACATATAGGAAAAATAAAATTACATGAAATTTTATACATAAAACATAAAAAATCTGTTTTTCCTAAAAACAGGGTTTTGAGGAAATATCAATTACTGAGCATGTGATTTTTGAAATTTTTGGTTCTGAGACTTTATTTGACCTCCTCATGTGCCTGCTGACCATTATTGAGCTTTTACAAGACCGACCATTATTGAGCTTTTACAAGACCTTGATGACAGAACCTAGACCTAATGAGACCTAAAACCCTAAAAATGGCTTTTGCAAGTGTAAAGACATAAAATGATTGTAAATGACCTGAATTTGTGAAAATAGATCAGCAAGTAAAGACGTTGAGGGAAAATTGATAATATGCCACTACCATCAGATGATCCATGATCCTAATGGAATGTAGCTGATCGGATGAGACACCTAAAATTTATGCAACAAGAGAATTTTGATCACTGATGGAGGAATGGAGATATCGAAACTAACAATATTCTAGAATAGCTCACTTCCTGTTGAAGTTAGAAGCTCCTTCAGGCCTTAGTTCAAGCCAAGCCAGGACCATTAAACTCAAAGCAGCCAGGTTCTGTATCAATAACCTCCTGCTTTATTGGAGGTATCCATCTGAAATCCTCTTAAGACTTCTGGACAAAGAGCAATCTATGGAAGTCATGCACAAGTTCCATTCTAGCATCTGTGGAGGACATCATTATTGGAAGACCACAACCCACAAGATCCTGAGAGCTAGATATTATTGGCCCACTCTATTCTTTGATGTATTTTCATTT
Source organism: Pinus tabuliformis (assembly GCA_031772625.1). Classification (NCBI taxonomy): domain Eukaryota; kingdom Viridiplantae; phylum Streptophyta; class Pinopsida; order Pinales; family Pinaceae; genus Pinus; species Pinus tabuliformis. Next base: position 819,475,915 of record CM062805.1, read on the forward strand.
GTGAAGTCTTGTGACAAATTCCCGAGGTTTGTAGGAAGACAACAGCTGAAATCTTTGCCCCTGAAGCCGATACATACCAGTGGCCCATTCCAGTAGTGGGGTTTGGATTTCATAGGGTAGATTAATCCACATTCCACTGGCTAGCATAGATGGATTTTAGTAGCCCCTGATTATTTTACTAAATGGATTGAGGCCATCCCCACTAAGAAAGCTGATCATTAGGTTGTCATGAAATTATTAACAGAAATCATTTTTACTAGGTTTGGCTGCCCAAACAAATTGGTTACAGACAATGCAGCAGCTTTCAGGGCAAAAGAGTTGGTGGACATGTGTGACTCAATGGGCATTAAACTAGTGCATTCCACCTCATATTATACTCAAGGCAATGGCCTAGCATAATCATCCAATAAGAGCCTGGTAAGGATAACCAAAAAGATGTTGGAAGACAATAAAAGGAGTTGGGATTCCAAACTAAAGTTTGCATTATACGCTAACAGGGTTACCACCAAGAAGTCCACAGGGAATTCTCCATTTAAGTTGGTATATGGCACTGAGGCTATATTCCCAATCCAATTGACCCTCCCTATGGCCAAATTCTTGCAAGAAGAGCAGAACGAGGAAAATGACATGGAAAGGAGGATTGTTGACTTGGCTGAAGTTCATCAGATCAGAGATCAACTGATTGAAAGGTCTACAACACATCAAAGGAAAATCAAGGAAGATTTTGGCAAAAAAGAAAAGATAGAAAAATTTCAGGTTGGTGACTGGGTTCTCAAATGGGATGCATTGAAGGAAACGAAAGGAAATCATGGTAAGTTTGACGCTCTATGGACAGGACATTTTGTCATCTCTCAGGTACAGGGGAACAATACGTTTATGCTGAAAGGCTTGGAAGAAGAAGTAGTTTTGGATGGCCCAATCAATGGGTGGTTTTTGAAAGTTTATTTTCTTTAAGGCTTTCAGGCCTCAGCATTGTAAATATGTTCTTTTTTGACATTTTTTAGTGTAGGCTTTTATAGACTCCATGCCCAATGGAATACTAGGAAATATTTTTGATCTTGTTTTTTATGTAAAAGGCAGTGGTCTATGGTTCTTAAAACCTCACAGGGAGGATTTCATCCCCAGAAGGATCCAGTGTTAGCTGTAAGATGCAGTGTTGACTTTTGGAAGGTCAAAGAGGGGCTCGGTCTGATCTGCTATTCTCAAAGGGGCCCCACTTGGGTCATTTATTCCCTTTTTTTCCTCTGACCTATTCAATTGCTTCCCATTTCCTTGGTTCACCCTCTTACCCCCACAAAATACTCCCTTTTAGCCTTAGCCCCAAGCGCAAAGCCAAAGTACCCATAAAACCCGACCATATGCCCTTGTGTGCTCATAAAACACCTCACCGCATCCAAGCTGTTGATATTCTTCTACCGATCCAATGGCCCACTTTACTCCCGATAAATGAAACCTACCCGATCGGCCTCCACCGTCAGATCAGGCTCGACAGATTTGATGGTCATCGCTCTTATCGCACGGACAACTAGCGTGGGCAGTACTTGCACGATATGGGTGGTTTTTCGCTCCCCTCTGCCACTACGTGTCATTCATTGAATGGAATCGCATGGCTTCTGACAATTACCACTCACCTCTCGATGTCCACGTGATAAAAACCATTACCGCTCAAGTTAAACCATAGCACCCATTAGTGGCCGCACACCTCCGCCGCCTGAGAACCATCTGATCTACCTGCCTGAAGATCTAACAGCCTGGACATATCCCACTCTCACCATGATCACTAGCCTCTGCCAAGTGATCTCCACCACTCATATCCCTTGATCTGACGGCCACCATCCGGGATCATCCCTGCCGTTCATCTACCCATGAACTCCATCCCCACATCCAGGCTAACCCCAACAACAACATTAAATAGAGAGCATGTCCAAATGGAGAAAAGGACATAGCACGACTCAGCCACTAAATTTAACAGTCATGGAACTCCTCTACCATGATCGGTCCAACCGCCTGAAGGACAAAACAGTACCAGACTGATGGAGTTTTCATAACAGAGAAAGAAACTACATCTGAAGACGTTATCAAATAGTTAAATCAGTTGCTGGTCAATTAAGACACCTCCATCCCTAAGCGGCCAAGGCCATTGTAATGTTAAATTATAAATAGCTAGGAAAATGACATAACTAAGGTTGGCATTTGATGTAAGGTTCAACTTCTGTAGACTATAGACACTCTGTAACTTGTATTGTCTCATCTTCATTTTCAGCAATGCAAGCTTCTTTTGCTGTTACATGCTCACTGTCCATTTCTTCTCTGTTCTAAGCTTGTGCCTGTGGCGTTGTATTCATGATTGTTTCAATGTTTAATACTAGATAATTGTCATCTTATCTCTGTATTGAAATATTGAATGTATCAATGAGTAGGCCACTCAGGTCTCTTCTGTGTCTAATGAAAAACAATTGTCATCTTGTCTTTGCATTGATAGATTAGATCTACAAGTTTCTTTACTGGTTGCAACCGGTCATCACATGGTTGTGTGTATCTGCCAATGGGTCAGTATTCTCCATATTCACCTAATTCCTAAACTGTTGAGCATTGGTGGTCTAAAGCCTTATAGTCTGAGGGTGTTCATGGATGTCTGAAGTGAAAACATAGTAGAAGGGGTTACCTGGCTTGAACCAAAACATCATCCCTTCCAATAAAATTTTGCAAAAATAGTTTAATTTATATGTTACCAGGCATCTCCGAGCTACAACCTAGGAGAGTTTCTTGGAATCCTAACAATCAATATGCACAAAGACTTGATATCCTGTAATGTAATGTCTGAATTTATTAATGGAAAAAATTACAGCTAAAAGCTATTTCTTAGTACTGTATAATTTAGTTCAGTGGGTGACAAGTTTTTACTAATGAAGTAAAGAGCATAGGATTTTTTGTATTCTTCTTGTCCTAAAGCTGTGCCAATAGTAGTATCTGAGGCATTAGAGGAAATATGAAATGGTAGGGACTAGTTTGGTCCTGTCAAAACTGGTGCTTGAACTAGTTTTTCCTTGAATGTCTTAGAGGACTGTTGGCAAGTTGTGGACCAAGAAAACTCACTACCCTTAGCCAAAAGTTGGAAAAAGGGGGTAGCTATCCTTGAGAAATTATCAATGAATCTCCTATAGTATCCCACATGTCCTATAAAACCTCTCACTTCCCTTTGCGTTTTGGGTACAGGAAGACTCAAAATAATTTCAATTTTTGTAGGGTCAACCTGAGTACCTTTGTTGGAAATAATATGGCCAAGAACCACTCCCGCCTTGCACATTAATATAAATTTTTTGTCACTCAAGGCAAGATATGCTTCTTGGAAATGAAAAAGCACTTTTTCAATATTTTTGAGGGCTTCCTAAAATGAATCACCAAATACAGAAAAGTCATCCATATATATTTCCATACACTCAAGAAAACAAAATGGCTAAGATTATCCTTTGAAAGGTAGCCAAGGCATTACATAGCCCAAAGGAAAGCACTCGGTAAGAAAATGTACCCCATGGACATGTAAAATTGGTTTTTTCCTGATCCTCAGGTGGAATCTGTATTTGATTATAGCCGCTAAAGTCATCTAGAAAAGAAAATTACTTCTTACTAGTAAGGGTATCAAGTACCTAGTCGATGAAAGGAAGGGGGAAGTAATCCTTAAGCGTGGCTTTGTTCAATTCTATGTAGTCAATGCAAATGCACCATCTCCCATATTTTTTTGGGACTAATACCAATGGAGAGACCCGCTCGCTGTCAGAAATAGGATAGATAAAATCAACATCCAAGAGTTTTTGTAATTCTTCCTTTACAACATCTCTTAGAGCTAGGTTCATACGCATTTGGGGTTGTTGAACAGGTCGAGCTCCATCTTGAATATAGATATGGTGGGTACAAGTTTTAGGAGGGATGTCTTTCATATCTTGATAGCCCCATGCAAAGGCATCAAGATGGTTTCACAACAAATTCACAAGCTGATCTTGCTGGGATGAATCCAAGTCTGAACTGATATGCAAGGATTTGCCTGGACTAATATCAACAAGAGTGGTATCAGGTTCAAGAGTACATAGAGGTATTGATAGAGATGGTGGTGAGGTAGGTAGAGAGCCGTGACTTTCCTGAAAATCTAGACTAAAAATCTGACTCAATGACTCAATGTTGGGCATGGTGTCTAGATTGTTCAGGAAGTTGTGAATCTCACCCTCCTGTGAAGATTCAACATACTGATGTATCAAGGAAACAGACTGAGTCTCTTCATCACTACTGTAGTCTAACCACAAAGTTTCTCGGAGCTCCTGAATGGATCTAGCAGGTGGATACGAGGTGATCTTCTTCCTAGAATATCCATGGGAAATATACATGTCACCAGAACGACATCCAATATAACCATTGGCTGTAGCAAGCCATGCTCATCCCAATATCAAGGGATGTCCTCCCACAAGATTCTTTGGCTAAAGAAAAATGAAGTTTGCAAGGTATTCCCAAGAGTCTAAATAAATGACCACATCATCCAACACCCCCTCCGACTTGATTTTAGATCTATGTGCCAATTCAAGGATAGTGGGAGTAGAATCAATATCCACGTTGATCCATGGTCTGCTTGGTCATAACATTAATGGCCACCCCAAAGTCTATAAGTACATTAGAGACAAGGACCTAACATATCTGAACATAGACAATACGGTTTCCGGGGTCGGTATATTTCTCCATGTGCATACACCCAGTCATTAACTCTGCTGCTCTACAAACAAATTGAATAGTTTGAGGTTCTAATCTTATCCTTCCTGGCTTCTTGAGATAGAGTTCCCTAATGATTTTTGTGCAAATGGGGATCTCTTTGATAGCTTGGAGCAAAGGTACCTTTATGAAAAGGTTCCTTATCTCAAAGGCCAGGCTAGACTCAGGAATGGCGTCAATCTTCTCCACAACTAACCACTCCAGATAGGGAGGTTGATTGGAAGAAGATGGAAAAGGCTCAGAGGGTACAGGGATGGGATGGATGGTGACATCTTTCTCAGAATGGTTAGGAGTTTCCTCCTCAACTCTCTCTTTGGTAATCACCATGGGCTGCTTCTGATTTTCTGAGGTTACTATTTCCCCGATCTTAATTGGAGATCATTGACTCCAACAGGCATGGACTGATATCTGTATGAGGAAAGCGAGTTCATAGAGTGGATCATTTGTACCAATTCATTATTGGGGTTGGCTAAAGGTTGGGAAGGCAGCTGACGAGGTCGAAATGGTGAAGGTAAAGGCAATGATGGCATTGGTTGACTCAGCTGAGGTAATGATGGTTGTGGCATTGGGTAACGTGCATATATAGGTGGGTATGACTTCATAGGTGCAAGATATGAATGGTGTGAATGGTTTGGCCCTCTCCATCCTTGTTGCCAAGTTTGGGAGGGTTGTCGATAATGATATTAGTTCCCATGCTGCAAATGTTGAAAGTGACTAGTGTTAGGATAGGAATATGGATGTGCATTATAACCAAAACAATGTGGTGGAAGTTTAGGAGCCATACCTGCACTTACCTGAGACTAGTTTCTTTGTGCTCCCATAACATGCAATGATTCGGATTCAGGTTGTCCTCCTTCAAATACAACTTTCAGCCCAGGTATGGAGGGAAATTTTTCTGTGGCATGGTTCTCTGTACAAATTGCACATTTATTAGTTCCTTTAATATCAAGAGGATATTCTCTTAAAATATTTTTTTTCTACATTTTGGACAAAAAATAGACAAATAATCTTGTTCCTCTACAAAATTTTTTCTGAAATTTCAAAGATTCTATTTGTTTACTAACAATATTCATTATTTCAATTTTCATATTATCCATTTCGTTCTCTAATCCAATAATCATAGCATCAATAGATTCAATTTTCTTATTTCTATTCTGAATTCCTTTACTAGATCTACATTGGTTCCTTGAGAATTTCCTACACAAGTCACAGATTTGATCAAAATATTTCTGAGCAATATCCCCTTGTCCTAAAAGATTTAGCTTATTCCTAGCATCATCAGTAAGACCATGTAAGAACAAGGTTCTAATGGTACTTAGATCAAATTTGAGCTTTGACCTCTGGAGGATGGACAATAGTAAAGATTTCATCTTGAATATCTCTAGTTTTACAATATTCCTGATATTTTGACAAGAACACTCTCTTCATCTGTTCCCAAGAAAATATAGTGTTTCTTCCTAGTCCCATGAACCAGTGGAGTGATGTGTCCTTGAGAGTTGTAGGAAACAACTTTAACATCTGAGCATCAGATGAATAATCATAACTTCTACACATAATATCAAACTTAAATAAGAAAGATTCTGGGTCTTCATGTACCTCACCATAGAAATGAGGAAGAGCTAATGGTGTAATATTTTTCATTTGTACTTGTGTATCAACATCCACAATTGGAAATACAAAAGTGGATTGCTCCTCATTTACCTAATTTTCACTAGTTCCTTCTGCATGGTCTTCATGATCTGCCATTGTCTCTCCTCCAAGCGAACCACTCTCAACAGTCTGAGAAGGCTGACTATGGGTTCTAATAGTTTCCTTCTTCCTCTTTGTGGGCTGTGTTACACTTGGATCGTTGTTTCCAAAGTTCAAGTAGATTGTTCCTATGTGATGAGTCTGGGTCTGTTTGGACTTTCTACCTGCAAAAGAAGGCCCAATATGAGATTTGATTTCAGATTTATTAGTATTTCCTCAACCCCTAGTGGGCTTTGGACCCCTACCTATTTTAGGCATTCATTTAATAAAAAAAAGGGAAAACAAAATTTCAATAAAATGCTGCCACTCAAATATAACTAAACACCTATAAATTCCTTCAAGCAATAGAAGCACATTGTAGGAAAAACATAATAGCAACCCCTATTGCAAAAAACAGAAAATTCTTTCCAATTCAAATCGCCTCCCCAACAACGACGGCAAAATGTTGGGTGCAGGAATTGCACTTAAGCAAGCTCCTTCAACACTTAATTGTCAACATAGGGGTTTCGTAAACTTAGAGTCGAAGCATAGGTAATGCCAGAAGTGGTATGAAATTTTCCTATTTTTATTCCTACTTCTCAATTGAAATTTTGCAGAATCAAACACAAAAATCTCAAAGAAACTAATACCAAAGTAATTCTAGTGCCAAAATGTAAAATAATGCATTTGTGAAGAAATAAAACAAAGGAGCTTTCATACTGCTGTAAACAATCTTAACTTCTGAAGTAAAACTCTATGTTCATCCTCAGTATAGGTGGTGGTAGTTTAACAAGTGGGCCCTTGAAAAGATCTACCTTCTAAATGATTTTCCTTCCCACATTGAGTGGTCATTTCTGTACTCTTGAAATCTACTTGCACTAGTGCAGGTACAAAACTTATGTGAGAAGTATATTTTACACTTATACTGAAGACTTATATCTTGATGTAGGGGCTCTAAGCCTCAAGGCCTGGAGCACTCTATTCCTGTAACAAGACACTAGTCCTTGTACCATAACAAAGCTTCCTACACCAAGTATTTCAATTTGGTTTTAGGGAAACAAAAGAGAATTTTAACTATAAAAAGAATTGCAAATGCGAGCATAATCTGAAATAATCTTGCACACGAAAAATAATGCTTTAATCAACTGAATCTCGCAAATAGAAATAAACTTTTAAGTTAAAAACAAGTTAAAGAAAACTTTCTTCAGTCAAAGGGTTTTGCATGCAATCAAATCTAACTCGAAACGGTTCACTATAATATTCGAGATCACTTTTAATCCTTTTCCTTAAATCGTGAAGTGAAAATACAAATTAAGATATGCAACAACGTTCTTTTCTATTTCATGAAGTTATTCTTAATCTTTAAGAATTTAACTTTTAGTATTAGAGATGCCTCCTTCAGATGATAAATGATTGCTTTGCAGAAATAGATTAAATCATATAAAGGAAAAGAATGAAACACTTGTTGTAAATGAACTAGCAAACCAAAGTGCAAGATCCTACATGCACTCATGCAGGAATGATCTTATCTGCATGATCCAAGCGAAAACAAACCAAAAAATAAATTACAGGAAGTAAAGTAATTTAATTTGACTTTCACACAATGGATCCATTCAGACTTGACTATTTTAATGAAATAAATCAGAATCCGTAAACAAGCACGAAATTAAAATTCAAACAACGCTTCTGTAAATAAATAGAGTTAACACACCTTTAAGATAACAAAAGCAAGAGGGTAAATGAGCAGGGTTGGCTGGGCCCTATCCAACCAACTTGTTTCCTATTTTAGGAAGTGAAAACCTTTAGCATGTTACTAACACATCAATGAATAATTATAACACATAATGAGAAAATCATGGCGCAACTCCTTGTATTAATTCTGATCAGCAAATATACATTTGATTTCGAGTCTAACCTAGAACTAGGGCGACAACGAAATTAAGAATAAACCGGAAATTACAACTATATTGCTATCACTTTCGCTTGCTAACCTAGTTCTATCTGAAAGCTACATTTTATACAACCCTTCGGGCTATGGCAGTAACCAAAAAATACAGTTGTTCCAATTCAAGCCTTTTGTCTGAAACGAAATAACAAACAAAATTACAAAATTAAGTCAGCGACTATAATAAGGTGTGAACTATTCGTTGGCCATAGACTTGATCTTTGACCATATCCTTGGCTATCCTCCACTTTGAGTTTAACTTCGAATGACCACAACCGAGCTAGATGACATGGACCAAGATCCCCGCGTGAAGTGATCGAACTGTTGAGGAGATCACGGAATGGATAGTTGTTGGTGGTTCAGGAATCTACCTGCACTAGATCAAGCTAGTATAACGATTAATACTTTAGCTTATCAAATACTTTAGGAAAGTAAATATAAGTTACAATAAATAATAAAGGCATGAAATCTATTTAAAATGATTAATTAAGAACCTAATAAAAATTTAAACATGAAATATGAAGTTTATGTAGGAATAGACAATTGGACTAGTGCAGGAATGAGGAGGTTTATGTAGATAAACAGAGGTTAATGATTGTGGTTTTGTAATAGGAAGGGGGTAAAATTGGATCATTTTGGCCTACCAACATGGACCACACCACAATAGGGTAGGTACTATTAGTCCTTACAATCTCCTAGGCTGAAAATGAAATCGACAAGGGTAACCTCAAACCACTTCAGCTCAGTAGCTGGCCCTACTAAGCATGAGAGGGATCTCTCTAAGTCTCTTATCAATGATATGACTTTAAATCAAATGAATCTTAGGCTAGATATATATATATGTTTGTTTGTGAAAAATTATTTTTTAAAGGGTTTTGTTTAACTTAGGGTTTGGGGCCACAAGTAGGTCTAGGTTGTGTGAATACAAGGGCAAGCATAAAAAGGAGCTAGATGTCAGAAGTCATAGTGCATTTGGAGTATTCTTTCAGTGTACTATAGAGGATATAGATAGGAAGAAACTAATGAGCATTTAAATATGATTTCATTAGATTAAGAAGACAAAACATATTGCCATGAAAACCTAGATAGCAAAGCTTGATAATACATGAATTCTGAGTATCTAATCACAAGGTATTCATAAGAGAAGAAATATAATGTATGCAAATAATGTTTTAGACCATGATTAAACAAAATAGTGAAACACAAACACCATAAAACTCATTGTGCTATAGTTCCTTGAAAATAGCTGCAACCTATATCTGTATTAGCTGAAACATGATTACAATGCAAGCCTCCCTTTACAAAAAGTTCAACCCTCTTCTCCTGAGGTGAAATAGTATTTATAGATTCTCCTCACCTCTTTCCCACCTTTAGAAGTCCAACTCATAGATGGAGGAACCAACTCTAGTATTCTCTCAACCAACAGGTGAGAGTGAGAAGGTGAAACTCAAATACATCATGAAGAGTTTGATTAGGAGTTTTCTTCTTTTATGAGGACTAATGAACATCAAAAACAAGCTATGATATGAATTTATTCATGCCTACATCACCTAGCCTCGTAACTTGTGCCATTACAAAGAGAATCTTGTCTTTGACCTAGTTTGACTAGAAACTAGAAAATTTACATAGTGAAATTTTACAAATAAAAACACAGAAAGTGCAGAAGAGCAGTGCCAACTTTGTGCTGCAATTTCGGTGCCTTCCAGGGGTCAAAATTACAATCTGAGAGAACGGTCAACTAGCCTTTCAAGTCTATTTTCCAGAACAGTTTGAATTTCTATATTTGGAGCACTGAAAGACCTTCAAACATCCATTCTCCCAAGGTCACTCCAGACACGCAACGCCTGTCAAAAAATGGTCCAGAATGCTAGTTTTTTGCCACTTTTTTGCCTTTTTCTCCCAAACTGAGCCACCTCTGCAAAATCTGGGCAAATTTTCTTTTAGAGGATGCCAAGACCTTACCAAAAATATAAAATTTTCTTCAAATGGATGCCTGAGAAAAAATCGCAGTGCCAAGGCCTGTCCATGGCACTATGCTTCTAGACAGGCCAATTTTCTGAATTTAGACCAAAAATTCTCAAAAAATACAAAATGCTCAGAATTCAGTCAAAATTGGAGGGAAGGTGTAAAAATAAGTTTTTTAAAGCTTCATGGATGCTTCAACAAGCATCTCCAAGTTTCCCTCATCCTTTTGCTCTTTTTTGGTCTCCTTGAGCTTGTTTTTGAGTTGTTTCACTTTGACATTGGTGATCATGTGTTGAGCTTGATAATGTTGTGCCATGTGTTTGAGAATTTGGTTATCTCTATTTTCCTTCTCCAGGAGCTTTTCCTAATGTTCATTCACCCTGTTGAGCCAATATTCTTTGTCTTGATGTACTTCAAGGGCAATTCTCTCTTCTAGGTCAAGGTCTTCATTTAGCAATATTTGTTTTTCTTCCTCTTGCAAAGCTTCTTTGAGACCTTTGGTTCTTGGGCTTTTCCTCTTTCCTTTACCCTTTGATCCTTCAGGCTTGCTTGATTCTATGATCTCTTTACCTTTTTCAATCTGCTGCAATAACTTGGCTTTCTCCTTTTCCAAGATCAACTCTTTTGCCTTGAGTTGACTGTTTTGTTGTTCTAAGAATGATATAATGAACTTAGCTCTCCATGTTTATTTCCAGCTCATTGATTTGGTAGTCCTTGTCCCTTATGGTATGTTTCATAATTGAAATCTCATCCTCATATTCTAGATCAATGATCTCAAATTCCTGCTCAACTGTCTTTTTTCCTTTTGCTGCTGATACCTGCTTTGCCGATGAAGAAGGCTTGGCCCATTTCTCTTTGTGAGAAGTAAACACAAGCCTATGCCCTTTTTTATACACTTTGGTGACCTCTGGCCTAGGTGGTTGAATCTTCTCTTCTGATCTGCTAGATGACCCCATCTCTGCTTGTTGTTGAGGTGCACTTGTGGACTTAGGTGCAGCATTTTCTTCATTCCACTTTAGAGTTGTTTCTAAGAAAGCTTCCCAAGCTATACCGTTCTCTGCCAATTGATGAAGGACAATGGTTTTAATGAGATTATGATGGAACAGACTTGGAGAGTGCTCTTTTTCCTTCAACTGAATCTTCTTAGAAATTTTTGAAATACCCTTGAACAAGTAATTGCAGATGTTGAGTCGCTTTTGAGATGTGAAATGCATCAAGAGGCGAACGTGATATGCATACAGCCTTGAGAATCTACCTTCATAGGTAAAGAACCTCATGATGGTCATCATTAAAGGAGCATACTTTTCAAGCAAATATCTAAAAGGCATAAGGTGAGTATGTGTGTCTCTATATGGAGTCTTTAAGAAGGGCTTGTAGTTTTCAAGATCTAGATTCATCCCTTTGAACCAGTATTTTCCATTGTCTGGTAGACCAGTTGCTAGTGAGATGGAAGCCATTGAGAAGCTAAACTCAATACAAGAAATGACAAAAGTCCCCCCTTTCAAGTGTGTGGCCACCCAATCTGTCAGCCCTTCATAAAACCCTGCTTCAGTTACTCTTTTGCAAAATTCCAAATAGTGAACATCTTCAAAACATTGTTTAATGAAAGGATAGGAGTTGATCTGATTGCAATCTGATGGTTCATATCTAAGAATCCTCCCTCCTTTGTGCTCTCTCTTTCTCTCTTGTGAAGAATGAATCTCCATGATGAAACAAAATCCTAGCAGCAGAAAGTGAAACATATGTGAGGTGAGTATGAAAATGAAGTGATATATGAGGGAGTTTGACAAAATGATGAGAGTGCTTTGTGAAGGATGAAATGGCTTTGAGAAAGTGATGAAAATGAGTGTGGAAGATAGTGAACAAATGTACTGCTGATAAGTGAGACCAAGAAGGCTTATAGTGTGATTTTGCTAAAATAACTCTAGGAATGAGCTAGGGTTTTGTTTTTTTTAGTGTTTAAACTTGATTTGGAGGTGGATGGACCAATCAAGATGACTCATCATACATGTGTGCAGGTGTAAAAAGTCAATTTACAGGTTTAGGAGATAAAAAATTGTGATGACTATTTCTACCCTAGCATTTCCCATGGAATTTTGGCTATAAACCCTAGCTTGAGATATTATCAACATGGAATGCAAATGGGAAGCAAATGTCAAGGGAAATGATATAATTACTTATTCCTTAGCCTTAGCAAGTGATTTGACCAATTTTGATAGCAAAAAAGTTGAAATTTGGGAAAATTTGGGTAGTTTTCAGGCACTGTGTCCTGCGTGCAGTGCAGTTCTTCTACGCGTAGTGCCAAAGAACAATGCAATTTTCCAATGCGCAGCGTCTACTTTAGAAGCGCAACACAGTGTCTCTACGCGCAGCGCTTGCAAATTTTTGCCAAATTCTCCTAAGGAAATGAAATTTTTGCTTTTTAAAGCGAGTAAGATCAATGATGAAGAGTGAATGAGAGGTGAATGAAAAGGAATTGAGTCATTTTGAGTTTATATATGGGTGACTTTTTCACTTTTTCCAAAAATAGAAAAGAAACCAATCCTAGTTTGTGAACTGATTTCACTTTTCTGAAGGCAGCTTTTACCTTGCCTTTGCAAATGTGGCTTTTTGCATTTCCAGAGTGCTGGTGCTTTCTTCTCCTAAAACTTTTTGATGTCATGAAAATGAAAATAAACCACGTTTCATTCCTTGAACTCTTTGCTTTGTCAATTTGAATTATTTATGACTTTTTATGGAAATGGTGGACCTTGGGGATTCTTAAGACCTAATGGATGACCTTAGACCTAATGAAATGATAATGATGACTTGACAAATTTTCATTGTATAAGACAAGCAACCGGCATGAGTGAAATTTCAGACAATGACTCTATCTTGGACTGACCATATAATAACCAAATTTGCTGTGTAAACTTAGTAACAGAAAAATTTGACGATGAAAACCTGAAATGAAGATGGTAAAATCATTTTTTGATCCAGGACATAGGCTAACAAGACTGACACTAAGAGGGATCAAGATGTCTCTTTGTTCACAAACATTTTTCATACCCTTCGCATGAAGCTGGGTATCAAGGATACTGAGTGGCATTTGGTACTCAAGTACTGTGACTATCTACACAAGTGCATCTAGGATGAGATGGAGTTCCTAGACATCCCCTCGCTTGGTGCCACCTATCGATATGTTGTCAAGATCAAACATAAATTTAAAGAAAGGAAGAGAGAATTTGGATCTGTGAATCTGAAGCAAGGGAAAGGTGACCACAAACAGTGGAATAAAGGATGAAGCCAAGGCAGGGTGACCTAGGATAACCTGCTGAAGGCGTAAGCAAATAATAACACCATGAATATAAATAAGGGCATAGGGAAATGGTGTGAGTTCCATAAGGTCCCCACTCACAACACAAGTGAGTGTCGGGCCAAGTAGTCACTAGTGGCTGAGCTAAAGGCTTCTAAATCATATTCATGTTCTGACTCTGAGTTAGAAGCCCACAAGGGGAATGACAAAGGGAAGTATATTATTGATCCAGAGCCTAGTTCCACCATTGCCACCACAAATATCTAGAAGATTGAGCTCCAAGATCTAGAGGAGGGAGAGCAGCTCTTCCACTCATAGATGTGGGTGAAGGGTTCTCCGTTGCAGTTCATTGTCAGCAACAGAAGTCAAAAGAACCTTATTTCAGCAGAGGTTGTGAAGTAGTTAGGCCTACCCACCACACCACACCTGCATCTGTACACCATTGGGTGGCTTCACCAAGGGTGAGATCTTCACATCAACCAACAGTGTCTCCTTCCCTACAACATCAAGCCCTTCATAGATGAGGACTGTTGATGTTTCTCCTCTTGACGTTTGTGATGTATTATTAGGAAAACCATACTTGTGGAAGCATCATGTTGTGTATGAGTCTAGGCCTCGCACTATCATTATTTCTTTGGGAAATAAGTTATACATGATACTATAGGTAGCACTGCCTACCACCATCTCTTTGAAATCTATGAAGCAAGGCAGTAAGATCATTTACCAGACCAGGAAATTTTTCTTCCTTATGATTCACCCTCAAGGCAAGAAGAAGATTGTGACCACATCCACAGCCTCCAGAAAGCGATCCTCTACACGGTAGAAATAGATGGACAAGGTCATGGAAGAGTAGATGGACATATTCACCTCACCCATAGAGGTATCCCTACACTGTCAGGTCAAGCACTCCATTTATCTAACCTTGGGTGTGTTGCTACCCAACAAACCAATCTACCGAAGCTATGTTCTGGAGAACGATGAAATTAAGAGGCAAATTCAGGAGTTTTTGTAGGAAGGGCACATAAGGACAAGTTCATCACCCTGTGGAAGCCCGATCATGTTGTTATAATAGAAAGGCAGCACCTGGAGACTCTATATTGATAATCGAGTGCTGAATAAGATCACTGTCTGGAATAGGTATCCAATCGCATAGATTGATGACCTTCTAGACCAACTCAAAGGGGAAAAATATTTTAGCAAGATTGACTTAAAAGTCTAATTATCACTAGGTACCAATTGAACCCTCTGATGTGTGTAATATTGCCTTCAAATCAAAGGAGGGCCTTTTTGAATGACTGGTCATGCCTTTCGGGTTGATGAATGCCCCTGAAACCTTCATGCGGTTGATGGAAGACACATTGTAGACCCTTGCCAACTCATTCGTGGTACTGTACATGAATGACATCCCAATATTCTATCAAAATTTGGAAAAACACATACACCATATCCGACAGGTCCTCCAAACCCGGTGGCAACAAAAATTGTGTGCCAAATTGGAGAAATGCACTTTTGGTATGACTGAGGTTCAGTATTTGGGGTACATCATTAATGAGTGGGGTGTGCATGTGGACCCATCAAAGATATAAGTTATTCGAGATTAGCCAGCCCCAACCACTCTAACAGAGCTCCGTAATGTTTTGGGTCTTACTAATTTTTTAAGTAGAATATATGACTATGGACATAAGTATCTTCCCTAGTCCTAGTAGTTTGGTCTAGAACAACAGAAAGAAAAGACTATAAATTTCCATTTAGAGAAATTGGAGAATGGAAATATGCTTACTCATGATTTGATGCAACATTTTATTTCCTCTTGGTTTGAAATCTCCAACTGTAGCTTTGATGCTACAATTAGAACCTACACAAACAATCAACACAAGCCAAATATCTACAACACTTATGTAGCATTATCTAGTCACATTTCAATGGATCAACATAGAATTGAAATATATGAATGTAAACATAACATAACACATATAGGAAAATAACATACTCTTTGTATTAATATGAAAGGGAGAGAGTTTACAACCAAAAGTGGAAGCCTATCTTATAGAGATCTCTCCAATTTGACTGTTCCTTCCTCGTCACGGTGCACACCTCAAAGTCACCCTAATGCATGGAAATGATAACTCTCTTAGGATCAAAGAAACAACATGAGGGTATGATTAGTCTCCAAAATCTAACCCTAATGTTGTAGATGTCTATAGATTTATAGGAGAGTGTGGTAGATTAAAAATTCTTATCCATTTACCAATCTAGGCTTGAGATCCAATTAGGAGGGGAGGATGAGCTCAAGGGATAAGAGGTTAAATATCTAAGGTAGGATCATATAGTATTCAAGGTTCTTATCTAAGGTAAATGGTTGTAACAACTCCTCGAAGCTTCTGGAAGAGGAAGCTTCAGGATTCTTTTTACTTTTCATAAATTTCTAGAATCAACCCACCTTAACAAGGGACAACCTGTTGCTGATCAGAGAAGGTGAAAAGCTAAGAAACCTATTGTTGAACATAGGTCCCTAAAGGGACATAGTGCATTAGGCCTTAAAATCATTGGAAGGAAGCAATCAAGCTCAAAAACTCAGGGATTTGGGAGAGTCATGCTTAGGTATTTTTTTAGGGATGATTAAAAGGTATTCATGGATGTTGATTGATCTAGTTTGTTGGCCTATTGTCTAGATGTGACAAAATGGCCTATAACATATTGCCCCTAAATAAAAAAAGTCATAAATGACAGTTGATGAATGAAGTGCTTTACCTTGTGACAACTTCAGATTAAGAACAACTAGTCAAATCATCATATGTTGCAATACATTTTCATCATGATATATTTGGTGAGGGAGGCATAACCATACTCATCAAATAAGTGAACATTACATGTATAATGATCAAGAAGTCATGTCCACTGATGATGAAGTGTGGATCAATGTTTGAATGATTGTATGATCATAGCCATCATGCTTTGTAATCTTGCATTAATCCTAAAATTGCAACTCGGATGGATGGAAATAGACCTGGGGTCTTCTATCTCATTCACTTGATCGTACAATGTATAATTCTAACCATGTGAATAAAGGAGATGAAGTCAAACATGATAGACACCATATGATTATCGTCCAATGATATAAGTTGTTAACAAATGTGAGAGAAACCACTAATGATGTTAATGGATCTCAAGCTACAATAATACAATATGTATGGTGTGAATGAATGAGTTGAAGTTGAACACCACAGAAAATTTGTCAGTTGAAGGCCAATGATAAAAACCTATCTCCAAGAGTGAGGAAACTTTCCATTGATGTATGCAAGAACAAAGGTACTGAATAAAGAGTTTATAATTCAAGTTCCTGGATAATGAGATGATGTCAACAGGAACTGACCTATCGTAGGAGGGCCTCGACGAATCCACCATCAACCACTCGAAACAAGTATCATGATTTGAGACAGAATGATGTGGAACTGGTTTAGGAATGACATACATGGAATGAAGGCTTAAGAGTATCGTAACAGATATTAAATGAATGAATTCTCTTGAATACATCGACGACACTGAATGGAGTTGGTAGCATTGACTTGAAATTGAAAATGAAGGCTCTAAAATGATGTGATGAACCAAAATACAAGCATATTTCCCAACCCAACAACCATGGAGATGAAGTGTAAGGGTGTCATGTTCAAGAGCGACTGGCTGCCAATAATAGGTGGAATATTCCATTTTCCAAATTTCCCCAACCATTGTTGGTCATTACCTCTTTATTTTTTAAAAAGCTTGAGGATAGTAACATGTTATGAAACCAACTCAAAAAAAGATAGAAAATATAGATCAACGCCTTAGAAATCAACCTCTTCTAGGGGGAAACCTCCTTTACTTTACACAAATGAAAAACTTTTGGATGATACAAATGACTAGACCTCGTTTCTATATATAGGAGTCTAAGGGGTCACAATATAATCTAAGCCAACATAACAAAAATAATATAAGGGCACAACAATAACAATAGTGGGATTCTATGGTGCACACTAATAACAATATGGGGACAATAGGGGCACAATAATAACAATAAGGGCTACAATGACAATAGTAATGGGGGAATCACTAGTATTATAGGGAACTAACATGCCCCTCTTCTTCAAAAAAGTGTTGTCCTCAATGATTGAGTAGTTCTGGATGCTTCTATATAAAATTATCATCCTCCCATGTGGAATATTTAGAGGGTAAGTTCTTCCACTTGATGAGATACTTCGAAATTGATCTATTTCGTAGCTGTCGAGTTCTTGTTTCTATGACTGCTTTAGGTTCTAATATGATTTTTCCTTCCTCATCAAGTTCTGGAAATATTGTTTGAACTGGGAGCTTGTCACCTATAACATTCTTTAAACATGAAACATGGAAAACTGGGTGCACTCGGGAAGCTACAGGAAACTCCAATTTGTATGCCATAGTACGAATCTTTTGCAACACCTTGCATGGACCATAATACTTTGGTGATAATTTATTATCCTTCTTAGCTTGCTTGAGGGAAATTTTTCTATATGGTTGTAGCCATAGGATTACCCAGTCACCTACATTAAAACTTCTTTCACTGCGATGTTGATCTACATGTTGTTTCATTCTATTCTGCACCAAAGTGAGGTTATCCTTTAAGAGTTGGAGAACTTGGTGTTGATGCTTTATGTGATCTTCCACTGCTTGCACCTTAGAATTTTCTCTTAAATATGATGTGATGGATGGTGGATGATATCCATAAAGTACCATAAATGGGATCATTTTTGCTGCAGTATGGAAGGAAGTGTTATACCACCATTCAGCGAAAGGTAACCATTTGACCCATTGTGTCTGTTTATCAGAGAAAAAGCAACAAACATATCCTTCCAAATATTTGCTTACTATCTCACTTTTCCAAACAGGTTGAGGATGATAAGATGAGCTATGAGCTAATTGAGTGCTGAGACAAGAAAATAATTTTGTCCAAAAATTTTCAATGAAAATGGGATCTCTATCGCTTACAATAATCTTTGGGTTTTCATGTAGCTTTTGAATTGTTTCCATAAATGCAGTAGAAACTATATATTATAGGTCTATTTGGGCATATCACTCCCAACAATAATATCAGTGTAAATAGGGTCTATCAAACCCTAATTTAGTTGCTACATGCCCTAGACATGCCACCTCATTGAGTGCTTTCATCCATGAGAGTTTCCTGACTTCAAACCCTGTTGAAGTGCTTCCTTGGGTCACCAGCGCACCCCTGGTCAGGGGTAAGTGCTCTGTAGAGAAGGTAGCCCCATTCAAGGCTGCATTGCAGAGCACCTAAGCCCACTCAAGCCTACGCTGGGCGAGAATCCTCGAAATGTTCATTGGATCCTGAGTATATTCCTCCATTCTAGAGCCTTCTAGAAGGAACCTAGCTCCTATCTTTTCAAAATGAGCTCGACTTAGGATAGCCTTGGATCATGTAATCCTCTATTCTCTCATCCCTTTGAACATGGAAACTAATCATCCAATTATGGAAAACCATTCAATTCCATATTAATGACAAAACCACTTGCATTCATCTATAAATTGGCCTCCCATCATAGAGCCAATGGGCTTGGATATTATAGAGAAATACTACTAGTTTAGATACTTGAAATCATTGTCAAGTAATGTTATGCTGCTAGATTGATGTTCATATTGGTGTGATGAGGGCTTGGACTAAGTTGGATGAGTGACACGAGATCGAACCACATTGGGTGTAACTTCTCCTTCTATCAATCAATAAAGTTGCTTGTTCCTTTTCCAATACTTTTGTCTATATCTATGATGAATGCATGTTCAAATGTTGTCAATTCCATTTGTTTATAATAAATAGATCATATGCTTTGATTGTTGTCCTCTTCTATTTATGTTCACAGGTACCAATTGAGCGAATTCAGTTTTAGTGGGAGTGACGGGAGCAACTCAAGGGAGATCAAAGGAAGCGAAGGATCACAAGTAGGTTCTTTTATTTTATCTGTTTACTGTAGGAAAAGGTTAAACATCTTTACCTCAGTTGTTATAAGTGTAACTACCCACTTAGGGAAGATATACTTATCCAAAGTTATAAATTCTATATAACACTGTACTGCCTTTAAATGGATGAGATAATGCACAAAAGTGTGTATACTTGGTAAGTCTGTCAACTACCACCATGATGACACTTTTTCCTTCAGAATTAGGTGAACCTGTGATAAAATCCATTGAAACCTCCTTCCAACGTTGGCTTGGAATGGATAAAGGTTGTAATAGACCTGGGGTCTTAATTGTTTCAACTTTATTTTGTTGGAAAACTACACATTTTGCCACAAACTTTTGAATATCCAATTTAAGGCCATCCCATAAAAAATCCTTCTTAACCCTGTGGTAAGTTTTTAAAAATCTTGAGTGCCCTCCTAAGGGAGAAGTGTGCAATTCCATAAGAATATTTTGTTTGAGTTGGGAATTCTTACATAGGTATAAGTGATCTTTGTACCATAATGAATCATCTTTCCAGCTAAATGTATCATATGTGCTAGGATCTTGTTGTAACTTTTGAATAAGTGCCCACACTTCTTCGTCATTATTCAATTCATCTCTTTATTCATTTATCCAATCTGGTTGGATAATGGAAATGGCACAAAGCAATACTTCCACATCCTCATCCTTTCTTTAGAGTGCATCTACCACAACATTTTGCTTCCCTTTTCTGTAGATGATTTCAAAGTCATAACCCAACATATTTGTGAGCCATTTTTGTAGCTCTTCTGAATATAATCTTTGTTATAAAAAGTATTTAAGGCTATCATGATTCATTTTTACCTTGAAGAGTCTTCCCATTAGGTAGGGTTGTCATTTCTTAATTGCATGTAGTATTGCCAAAATTTCCTTCTCATAAATAGCTTTGTGTAAATACTTTCCTTTGATTGGACAAATTTTGAAAGAAATGGGTCTTTCTTCTTGCATTAAAACAACACCAATTCCATTTCTTGAGGCATCACATTCGACAATAATTTTTTTTGTGAAGTCTGTCGTAGCTAAGACCGGTGCTTGGCACATTGCCTCTTTAAGATGTTCAAAGGCCTTTGTTGCTTCTAGAGTCCATGAAAATGCATCTTTCTTCAATAATGTTGTTAGAGGTGCTGCTATTCTCCCATAATTCTTAACAAACTTGCGATAATACCCTGTCAACTCGAGAAATCCTCATAGATGCTTTATGGATGTTGGGACTTTCCATTCCTTAATGGATTTAATTTTGCTAGGGTCTACCTTAACACCTTCATGAAATACAATATGACCTAGATATTCCACCTCTTGTACTCCAAAGAAACTTTTGGAGATTTTTGCATATAATTGTTTCTCCTCCAACAGTTTGAGCAGCCTGTAAACATGTTGAACGTGATCCTTCCAAGTCTTGTTGTAGATTAGTATATCATCAAAAAACACTGACAAAAATTTTATAAGGAAGGGTTTGAAAATTGAATTCATCAAACCTTGAAATGTAGAAGGTGCATTGGTAAGGCCAAAAGGCATGATGAAAAATTCATAATGACCCTCATGAGTTCTAAATGTTGTTTTCAGAATGTCTTTAGTCTTCTTTCTGATTTGATGATATCCTAAATGAAGATCCAACTTGGTGAATTAAACTGATGCATGCAATTCATCCAATAATTCATCAATGACAGGAATTGGAAATTTATCTTTAATAGTGAGCTTGTTGAGCTCCCCATAATCTGGACACATGCGCCGTGATCCATCCTTCTTGTGCACCAATAATACTGTAGTAGAGAAAGAACTTTGACTAGGTTGAATTATACTAGCCTCTACAATTTCTACAACCATACGTTCAATTTCACTCTTTTTGGCATAGGTATATCTGTAAGGCCTAATGTTTGGAGGAACATTTCTTGGAATCAAATGAATAGCATGATCATGATCACAAATAGGTGGTAGGCCTTTGGGAGTCTCAAATACCTTGGAATGATTGTCTAAGAATTTTTGGAGATCTGGAGAAATAGATGATTTCAGTGTGGGAACCTCTAGCGAACATAATTGTGCAATTACACCTTGTTGTTATTTCTTTATAAG
Source organism: Pinus tabuliformis (assembly GCA_031772625.1). NCBI lineage: Eukaryota > Viridiplantae > Streptophyta > Pinopsida > Pinales > Pinaceae > Pinus > Pinus tabuliformis. Next base: position 819,497,679 of record CM062805.1, read on the forward strand.
CTTTGTCATTTCGTTAGATTTGATTATATTTCCCATTTTACCTGCGATACCCCTTAATTCAACTTCCTTTCCTTCCGAAAAAAATTTCATGAAAAGTTCTTGAAATTAAAAGCTATTGTACCCAAGGATTATAGCCATTGGACTCTAAGTACAACATCAACACCACCTATTGGAATGGAAAGCATTGGTCTATTCAAAACATATTCTCCCATGGATAGCTTGATATTATGGCACTTTCCAGAGAAATTTTGGTTCCTCCACTTGCAACCATCACTTGACACTCTGGTGTTAGATATAGGAAGCAATTCAATTCCTTGGCTATCTTACAATGAATAAAATTATGTGTACTACTCGAATCAATCAACACTATTATCTTTTTCTTCTTGATATGCCCTTCTATCTTGATAGTTTGAGGAGTGGTAATTCTAGCCAATGCATTAGAAGATATGGTCAGATTCATTTCTTCTTTCTCTAGGGTTTGTTCCTGGTGTATATCCTCTTCTTTTGACACTTATTGTTCATTTTCTTCCTCCTCTTCACAATCTATGTAAAATAATTTCTTCTCATCACACTTATGACCTTTAGTGTATTTTTTATCACAACTATAACAAAGCCCTTTTTCTATTTTTTCTTCCAATTGTTGTGGTGTCAACCTTGTATGTTGTGGAAGGCTAGGGGAAACAACACTTCCATATTTATAGCTGTGAGTGGTAGGCTTCTTGGTTGACATAATTTTTCTTTACATTTTTCTTGCCAACCTAAATGCCTTCTCCAATGAATTAGGTTCCCAAAGGTGAACCTCATGTTGGATGTTATCCTTTAAAGTCCCTATGAACACATCAATCCTATGCTCCTCTGGGATATATTTTACCCTTATATTCAACATTTGGAAGTCCTCAATGTGCTCCATCGTTGAACCCTTTTGTTTGAGATTTATCAATTGGCTTAAAAAGGTGTTTCTTTTTTTATCCTCATAATGTGCTATCATTTCTTTCATAAAAATTTCCCAAGTGACAATTTGTTTACAAGAGAAAAGCCATCGATACCATACAAATTGATTTGGTTCCAAATATAAAGTTGCAATGTGTACCTTTTGTGTGTTTTGCACATTACGAAGATCGAAATATTGCACCATCTGTAGTATCCATGTTACGGGATCCTTTCCATCAAAATTCCTCATATCGACCTTTGGAACATGGTGGGTCTTCAATCCAACGTTAGAGTCTCTGAAATCATGATTAAAATTTCTTTTGTTCTCATCATGATTTTCCTTTACTACCCTTTCACCATTAGTAAACATTTCTTGTAGCAATTTTGTCAAATATGTCTTCAAATATTCCATTTTTCCTTCCATCTTAGCTTCCACGTCATTCATCTTAGCTTCCACGCCTTTCTTTAAACCATCCATCTTAGGTTCCACATCATTCATCTTAGCTTCCACGTCATTCATCTTAGCTTCTATGCCTTTCTTTAAACCATCCATCTTAGCTTCTGTTACTTTTTGCGAGACTGAATTTTTTTGCACTTGGTCTCGTAATTATGATATATCATGTTGCATTTCTTCCCCTTCTTCATGAGTCATGCTAGAGCTTTCAGGTTTCTTAATAGGTGTTTCCATTTTCTTTCTTCGGGGCATGAATTAATGATAATTATGCTTCACTATGCCCTTTGAATTCCTTCAAACTATTTTTTCAAACCAAACTTATGCAAAATTAAAAAAAAAACTACACACATTTTTTCACTTTGTAGGAGCCCAATATTAAATCGAATATATCTCTCCAAGGTCTGAAATTGCAAATCGAAGTAGCCCTCCGAGTCCTCTTTCCAATTCCACCAGTCTGATCACAATTGCATTCTCCAAGAAAAAGTTATTCCCAATCTCCAAAGATGACTTAATTATACACTGTTTCAGAAGAGCGAACTTGTATGAAGTTCCACGTGTCACTGTTTTAACCTTCAGACCTGAAAACAATGCAAAGAAAACTACAGTCCATCATGTTTCTGTAGCTTCTTATGAAATTTCAATCTAATACTTAGAGAGAATGTTATGAAGATTTTCCTAAGGTCACCTGTTTGGGATGTAATTCAGGAGCATGCAAAAACCCTAACTTGCTTAGATCATATCTCCGACAATAGAACAAGAAAAGATCTGAAATTCAGACCCGAGGATCATCACAATTTCGACTCAAATGGTTTTTTTTAGCTTCTGAAATGTTGCAGAAAACTTTTTATAGTAAAAATTCCATGATGACATATTTGGAGCAGAAAAATCCTAGAATCCGAAGCTCTGATACCAAATGTTATGAAACCATCTCACAAAAAGATAGAAAATATAGATCAACGCCTTAGAAATCATCCTCTTCGAGGGTGAAACCTCCTTTACATTACACAAATGAACAATTATTGATGATACAAATGAATAAACCTCCTTTCTATATATAGGAGTCTAAGGTGTCACAATTTAATCAAAGCCGACATAAAAATAATAATATAAGGGCACAAGAATAATAATGGTGGGCTTCTATGGGGCAGACTAATAACAATATGGGGACAATAGTGGCACAATAATAACAATAAGGGCTACAATGACAATAGTAATGGGGGAATCACGAGTATTATAGGGACCTAACATAACATATGATTTATTTGTAAGTTCATCATTTGGATGAATCCCTATGAGTGTGTTTAACAAACCATGAGAAGGAGCGGTTTGGTCCTGTCATATTCGACGGGTCCATCATAGTTTGATGTTTAAACAAGTCTATTGAAGGTCTAACTTGGCATATTTTCATGTTTAAAGAGTTTGAAAAAGATGAAAAAAAGAAAAATCCAAAGGTTCCTTTTTGTAGGTAGTTTCTTGAGTCCAAAAAGGAAAAAAATAATACTTAGGAGAATATCTTAGCCATGTTTGACTAAGGTATTCGATTTTCGTAGATAGTTTAGATCTGTCTGGAAAAGGGTTAAACTTATATTGAGTAAATGTCTTTGCATTTACTTTAACAAGTTTGAAAAGACAAGTGCTCGGAAATATTTTCATATTTAGGGAGTCCGAAAAGAGTTGAAACAGGACTCGAGGGGGTTCCTTTTTCATAGGTTTACAAAGCCCGAAAAAGCGATAAAAGTATGCTCCCTAGTCAGAATGACCTGTTTCAATCCAGAAACTGTCAAATCCATTAAAATTGTTGTCATCTTGCTCAAAACACCACAAAAATAGTAAAAATACTTGTTTCATAACAAAATTAGATCATATTTAGGTAAAAACATCAACAAATTAATAAACTAATGATGAAAGTGACCATAAAATAGGAAAAAGGTAACTCATTTTTACCATTTCACATTTACCTCTTGGAGAGTGAATTCTAAGTTTTTTTCCCCTAATCTTCTACAATTTATTAAGACCAATCCAATGGATCATTTCAAGTGTCATCACTTCTAGGTAAGAGTTGTAACCTTTCTCTTTCTTTTCATGGTCCCATTTTGTGATTTCATGCACATTTTTCAAGTTTTTGAGGGCCCTAGGACTCTAATTCCTCACTCTAGGTCCAAGTCACCCCTAGAATGTCAAAAGGTGCATTGAAAAAGGGTGAAAAACACTGGGGGAAGCACTGCAATGCATTTTCTACCCTTAGGAAGGTGCATTGGATGCAATCCCCAATTTTCTTATGTTTCTTTGCCTCAAAATTTCTTTGGTTTTTTGCATGAAATTCATCCTAATGATCCTCCATGTGATGTTTCAAGTGTCTATTGGAACAAAATAGCCTTGATATGGAGGGAAATAGAACATGAAGAACAATATTTGACTGTATCTAATGATCCTACCACAATCCAAACTTTAAGAGATTGTGGACTCTTAAAAATATGTTGGCTCATTGGTATATGGTAGTAGATACAATTATTAAGGTATCTTGTCCGTGCATAGGATGTTCAAATGAAAGCATTCAGGCTTGGTGCATATACATTGGAAATACAGGTAGAGGATATATATTTCTTGACTAGTCTGTCAAGGCGAGGTGATCTCACCTCTTTTTCTTATTCGAGGAGTGGTGGAGAGACAGTCAAACATTATGTCGGTGCACATTATCAACTGAGATCCCAAGCGACTAAGAATGGAAAAATATACATCAAGGATTTAGTCTCTTTGCCTTTAAGAATGATCTTATTTATTATTTCCAGATTGAGTTGTAGTGCATCTCTTCATGTGGCGATTAAGTCACATATGCAGTATACTCTAAATTTTTTGGAGCTAACAATATTTAACTGGAGTGAAGGGGTATTGGTAAACCTGAAAGAACATCTGACTAAGGAAAAAGATGGACTATTAAATTATTTTGGCTATGGTTCAATTTTGATTTCTTTTTCTTTAGAACATATTCCATTTCTCAAGAAACAACATATTCCACTCGTTCCTGCAGATCCGAGAGTCCCACGGATGAAGAGATGGGCGGATCTCATGTCTAGACATGTAAGTTTGTCATTGATGAGCTTGACACATGTCTTCTTTAGCTGCCTAAACATGCAACTCATTATGATAGGAAAATATCCATATGAAGGGATGGCTTTCCATAGAGAATCAGAGCTCATGCTTCCTGATGGCAAGCGATGGGGTGCCATAGGTAAAATATTTTTTCCATTTTCATATTTTTAAGTTTTACAATTTTTTTTGTGATTTTTTATGTATCCAAGACTAAAATATTGGTTTGTACACATGAAAATATTGGACCCATTTAACCTGTGGGATATTATTATCTTCATTGTGTATGATACCCACAATAGGCACCAGCAATAATACATTATTGCAGAAGGATGAGAGGTACTAAAATATCTCAATGTTGTATGTACCCTAGTAAAGGTTGAGCATCATATGGAGGGGTTGACCCATGGCATAGTTGAGACTCAGGTCAACGAGCTCCCTATGAGACTACGCAAACATACTATTGGTGTTCCCTTCCACATCAATTGGTTATTTTTCAAAATATCACACAGTGGCATGCTACCATGAGCAGTATGATTAGTCTACTAGGAGGCTTATAGCCATATTTTGACTGCATGTATATTTTAGGTTGTGTGGCCACATGTGTCTTGGGCACAAATTTTGTAAAACCAAAACTTTAATATATATATAACCATCTTCAGTTTTTCTTATGGTTCTATTATTCCTTTCAATGTGATGTGATGTGTATTGAATTAATTTACATGTGTCGCAAATGTCTATCTAAAACATGATTAACCAATTCATATCTTAATGTATTTACATTTCTATAAATGTGTTGATACCAGATGAAATAAAAATGTATTTCAAGAAGGCGAACCCTCATGAACATGTGAAACATAGTTGGACTTCTAAACAAATAAATATTAGTCAATTGTAGTACTACAAGATGTGAGTCGAGTCTGCTAACTATACGATGGATACCATGGGAAATAACATCAAACAATAGTTTGATTAATGTGCTATACTCAGTGATGCTATTCATAGAGTGAAGGATATAGATGCCTTGTAAAATCATTAAATCATCATTTGGATCATATAAACCCCAAGCTATAGAAGAGAGGTTATGAGTACTATGACTAGCACCATCGCCATAACCAACATATAGTTCAAGGGATGTTGACATCTGCAAACCAAATGTAAACAATATTAATGAAAACCTAGGAAACTCTGAATGGAGCACACTGCAAACAAACTCAATCACACTTATATACAGTATGTACATAGTGTACTGTATAAAAACACAATCATAATATTTATTAAGGAACAACCCATTCCTAGGTTGTGCCAAAGGAACTCCATCAAAATCAACTAGCTCATAGGCCCCTTTAGTAAGAGCATGTTTGAAAATATATGGACCCAACCACATTGACTCAAACTTCCCTAATCCTAATTTATCAGACTCTTGATCATACAACAAAACAATATCTCCTTCCAAGAAGACACGAGGCTTGACACTCTTGTTATTTTGTGCCTTAATACCTTTCTTATGGGCTTCATTAGCCATTATGGCATCACACTGGGTTTGATCTAAGCACGTCAGATGTAAGAGGTGTTCCTCTTACAAGGAAGTGGTAGGGAGGAGTTCGACAACAATTTTGAGGGATGGAATTTTAACTTCAATCCAAAGGATTGCTTCTAGACCATAAATCAATTAGAATGGTTTGAACCCGGTGGTAGTCCTAATAGAGGTTCAGTATGCCCACAAGGTCACATAATGAATAAGATAGTCTAATTTATGAACCCCTATCATACATTGAAGCATCATTTTGAGAAATTTATTAATTTCTTCAACTTTCCCATTTATCCGAGGGTAGTAGGGAGTGAAACTTTCATGGGAAATTCCCAGCTTGGCAGTCACTTTGGACATCATTTGATTGTGAAAATGTTTTCTCTAGTCCGTGACTACAACTTGCGGAACATTAAACTCTACAATAACATGGTTGAAGAAAAATAGAGTAGTTGTTTCACCGGTATTATTGTATATAGGCATCGCCTTGGCCCACTTGGTAAAATATTCAGTCACTACGATGATATAGCCATGCCCCTCAGATGAGTGAGGGTTACGTGTCATGAAATCAAGTGAAAGGCTTGACTAGGAATTTACGTGATCTAATAAAATACTCAAATTAGAAATGGATTTATTTCATTTTTTAATGAGTTTGACATAGGAAAAGAATTATGCTCATGACACCTTGTTTCAGTTTTTAATGAGCTTGACTAAGAAAAGGAACTTTGCTCCATGACCTTGTTTTTTTATTAATGAGCTTGACAGAACAAAAGGAAATATGATCATGGAACTTGTTTCATTTTTTAACTAGCTTGACACAAGAAAAGGAACTCTTCTTAGGGAACTTGTTTCATTTTTTAGCGAGCTTGATGCAAGAACACAAACTCTACTCAGGGAACCTTGATCATGACCACCAGGAGGCCATGGCCTCCAAAAGGTTCGCATCAGATGAGAAAACATTGCTATGGGAGGGATCAAAGGATCTAATGGAAATTTCAGATTCCAATTTTTCTAGTAAATGATGCACTACATTGCCTACTAGAACATCAGTAGATGTGGGCATGGAATAGGTTGCGACATAATCAATCTTTGGCGGGGAAGATACCACTTTCATATAAGGACCATTTAAGGAAGTTGGTTGGTTGGGAGTCAAATTATGACCAACGAATGAAAGCTAGTCAATGGTCATGATTCTTCCTTCATGAAGGAAACACATCACATGAAAGAGTGAATAGGCAAGAGCTCCCATGTCATAAACATAGTCATGACCAAGGAGAAAATTAAAATCCAAAGGACCTTGGACTAGAATTCCATCTTTATAGACATAATTTCCTCCCAATGTAATAGGTAACTGAGGAAGGATACCTAATGGTTGATTGGTTTCTCTATTAAAATCAAACAAATTCTGGGTAATGGGAACATGTTGTAGAGAATTGAAAGATTTCCAAGTAGTTGAGGACAAAATACTAAAAGATGCACCTTCATTTATGATTGTGTCAGGTACCAGCTTATTATAAGCATGTACTATGATCTAGAAGGGCATGTAAGGAGGAAGGAGGAATTCTGCCAGTTGACTCTAATCAAAGGAAGTGACCATACTACCTGGAGGGGGTCTCATGGGAACATGAGGATTGTTCCCCAGTTCATTGGAACCTGAAGAAATGAGAAGAACCAGATCGGTATGAAGTTCACTCTCTATGGGAAAGGTACAAGCAAATGAAGGTGAAATATATTCAATCATTTTCTCAACCAATGGTTGGTCAGGAAAGGACTCATGGGATTCATGTTCAGAGAGAGTGGGATTGACTAGAGATGGATTCTAATCAATCACTTCATCAACTAGTGGAGGATTAGGGGAAAGCTTTCTATAACTAGTTGGAAGATGAGGATGAGAAGTTGTAAGGTTTACCAACACGTTTGAGGCTTAATCCATGTAAGGACAAAGGTGAATAGGATGAATCCCTTCACATAATCTGCAGGTAAAATTAAATTTACCCTTTTTTTTTTGGACCTTATGATCATGTTGTAGTGGCCACAACCACCCCCTAAATTTTTTCCTATGCTTCATTTTGGAGCCTCCCTTCTAAATCACAACATTTCATCACACACTGATCCAAGTACTTGTGCTTTGATTAAGCCTCATAAATCTGCATCATCTCTTGTTTCTGATTACTTGATTTACTGTCTAACCCACCAGTCAATCTTTTGACTTAGTATCCACCCAAGTTTGGGCTTGCCTTAGAGAACTGCATAATCCTTGAGGGAAACCAACATTTCTCTTGGGAATTGCACAGTCCAAGCTGATAGTGAGCATTGAGCTCCAAAATTTCGTAGATCTAGTTGAAATCTAGGCTTCAGCTGAGAAATTGCGCAGAGAATGAGAGGCATCTCAAATTCACTCAGCCCAAAAATTGCGTAGAAGCTTCTTGCTCAGAATTTTCTCAGTACATGAGCCATTTAGTTGCCTAGTCCTTCCTAGAATTGCACAATCTCTTTGTGAAATGCATGGTAGATTTTCCTAAAAATTCAAAAAGGAGTCCCTAGAAAATAGGGATATATTTTTAGCAGCCCAAAGGAGGCACTTGATTTATTTTGGAAATTTCTGCCAAGTGTCACTTTTTCCTTGAGTTTTGGCCTTCACATAATAAACCCTAAATTGACCAAATCTATTTAATTGATGTTTCCAGAGCTCATTTTTACATTTAATCTTGGATCTCTGGCATTCCAAAGGAAATCAAGGAACCTTCGGTGCGATCATCATCACTTTTCCGGGTAAGTTTTTATTTTCTAGTCTTTTGTCACTTTTTCTGTCGCTTTCACTCATTTAGCTTGTGAGAGTGATGTTTCACTCATTTTTTTGAACGATTGCTAGAAATTTAACTTGTTTTAACTTGTAGAAGTGTTTATTAAGTTTTTCATTTCCTTTCCTAAGTGTCAGATGCATTGCCTCGTTTTTTTACTAACGATCATCGTTGCGGAGATTCTCTTCACATGCTTCATTTTCCTTCAATTTGATTGATACATGCTCTTGTTTCACTTGCACGCATCATCACTTAGTCATATATACACTTAGCACCAAACCATCCTTCATATCTTCTTGATTTCACACTCCCCTCAGGTAGATTTGGTCTCCCCTTACCCGAATCTCACTTTCCCTCACATGCACTGTGCATTCTGGGAGCTGAAGGCCTCTTCCTTGGCTTCTGGAACTATGCAGAGGCTTCCCTAGTGTTGCTTCAACTGTGCACTACCCAGTTCCAGGAGCCAACCTCCCAGTCTTGGCCACTGATACTGTGAAATGCGCAATCTCTCTTAGCCTTTGCCCAAACTAAACTACACATTACACAGTTCCAGTCATTAAGCTTCCCCCAATAATTGTTGGGACTACACAGTGCACAATTCTAGTAGGTAGACAATCTCCTTTGTGAACCAGAATTGTGCAATCTCTCCCAGCATTGGCTTGATTTGTTGCTTGATCTTGTCTTGAAGTGCTTTTGGATTTAAGCTAACATTTTCATGCCATGAGTGTCCTCTATGTCTCCAGGTACAACAGTTGTTGAGAAGCTCTCTAGTAGTTATCATTAACATGGCCTCCAAGAGAGCTACATCAAAGGAAAATGTTGAGAGTAGTGTTGGGGAAGCAGTTGAGCAGAAGCCAGTTACCTTACTAGTTTATGTTGTTCATCGAGAAGGACACAAAGTTGATTGGAAGCAAATCAAGGATAATTTTGCAGAGGACTTCAAGGAGAACTTAGAGGACTGACATGTGTATATCAATATCTAGCATCATGCTTATACACGGTTGCATGTAGGTACCCCGCCTTCCCATGTGCATACATTATCAGCTGGATTGTCTCACACACAGATCTAGAGACTATGAGATTGAGCACTGCTAGTGGGTGTTGGGGCCTTTGTTTAATTTTGAAAAGGTTTTGACCAATTTTGGCTGAACAAAGGATGAGAAGGAAGCATGTGGAAGCAATGGTTAGCTTGCGGAAGAGTCAGTTGGACAACAAGGCAAGAACAGGTAGTTGCACAAGAGTTGCGGAAAGGTGGCAGCAAAAGACAAAGGCAACTGAGTGGGCGGGAAGGTGAAAGAGAAGCCGAGAGGGAACTGGGAGTTCAGACGGAAAAAAGGAATATAAAAGCAAAGGGCCAGAAAAGAAGAGAGGTTGGATAGTGAATGGGATAGTTGGCAAGGTTGTTGGGGCTTGTGAGAAGATATCTGGTTGCGGTAGATGGGTAGCAGGATTCATGAGTCCATGCAAACTAGGTCCTTAGGGTCGAGGTCAAACTCATGGATCTTATTTGAGTATTCCTTGTAGTTTCTTGTGGCGAATGCCAATGACATGTTGTACTGTTTATTATTAAGTTAATAGAAATAAACCTAGATTGGTTGCAAATCATGATGTGTATGGATCCCCTGGTGCGATGGTTTCTATAAAATTTAAATGTTCCATCAAATGCATGTATTTAGTAGTTATTTTGTAATCGCTGTTATGTTGTATCTCTGTTTCATGTGTAATGGATATAATTTTGTTATTAGATGATGCCTCGGTTGGTGTTCCCTTGACCCCATGTTGAACCTTTCTTACTTCCGGTCGCGATGCACCTCAGGTGAGACTCCATACCCTTTGGGTAAGGTGAAAATGTCGGCATTGTCTTAGACTACACTAGACCATTGTTGGCCTTCTGTGCCTAAACCCAAGGTCTTTTCTCCTTGATGACTCTTTCGTGCCAAAAAATGGTTCCATTGCTGGGACCTAAAGTTACGAGAACTGGTTTAGAACATGGTGTCGAGGATATTCAAGAGAGAGATCAGGGATTGGTGGAATCATAAAGTAGATAAGTTTGTAGTGGATCAATATTCCCATAGAAATCAACCAATCGGTAAGATAAGTAAGGGGATTTTATATGCCGATGGTACCAATGATCAATATGAGCTTTTCTAGTGCAAGTTTCCCGAAGACCTGTACAATTGGTTAAGAAGGCTGAAGGGGCAGAACTAGTCAGGGGGATCAATGACAGTTCATCACAACTGGACTCCATCGGATATCACACTACTACAACACTTAGACAATGATTTTACTAGAGTAGTCAATTTTTGGGTAAAGACTACAGTGGAAGGATATATAGTCTAATTTTCTGTGGAGATTTGCTAGTCTTTCTCGAAGCCAAAAGTTGTATTTGTCTTCAGATTAAGAGGGGGATTGATGAAGGAAGTACTGATGTGGATTAAGATGATTATGGTAGAAGAAGGATTACTTCCCTTGCCAACCACAGGGATGGTAGCGTAAAACCCCAGTACCAAGGGAAGGATGTAGAGGGGGGAATGCTACTAGTTGAGGAATAGAGATGCTGTTGAAGGGATGGATGTAGAAGAGTTGAAGAGAGCTAGAGATGTCAGAGTGCAGAAGAGAGCACTGCTAGCAGATAAGTGGCAGATAAGTGGCTAGGGAAGAGGAGCATGGACCCCCACCAAGTAGGAGTGGTGATGGGAAAACCCTGAGTCGAGGAGGAAGGAGAGGAAGACATTGGCAGAGCCAAAGCGGTGACGAGAGACGGAGTCAGAGGAATGAAGGGGGACCTTCCCTACAGGTTATGGAAGGTGGAACATAAGAGAAAAAGTTGAGTGGGCATGGAGAGGAAAGAGAAGAAGACATGGGTGACGTGATGAGGAGATTATTTAATGAAGGAGAGCCATCCATTAATAAGTAGCAGCAATACCCCCGAGACATCGGTGGTGTTTCCCCCTATCTTCCCTTGGTACCTTATTACAATTCGGAGTACATAGTGCACGTGTTGGCTTGTATGGGCTTGACCTAGGTTTAGAGGTGATTTAGCCAAGAAAATACCGATACTACTAGCCCTTTTGGCAACAGTCCACAGAGCGCGGACTGAGGTCTCACCCAAAGTAGTATGGGAGGGTGCTAGAACCAGGTTTCCGCACTGTGGGGATGTATGGAGGTCTGCGTTTTGACCCTGCACGCATGTCGCTATGCACACTTGTTATTCCTTCGCAACCTCCGAAGCTGTTTCCGCATAGCCCTACCCGGGGCGCGACCCATATGATACCCAACTTCCTTGCTATTTAATTTGTTATTACCTGATTACTTAATTTATTTGTGTAAGACTAATGATTATTACAACATATTCAGCAATCACATCAGTGTGTGTGATACATAAAACAATATAAATGTAAAGAAGGAAATTCACAAGCGGATACACAGAAATAGGAATCAACTTCTCTGTATTACTCTTTGACCAACATTACAGACTCGACACTGCCCTGCGCACTCAGCTGCAGGGGTCTGTGCACTTAGCTACAGACTCTACTAGGCCTCTGTGCACTCAACTGCAGAGCCTCTTCCTACTACCATGACCCAATACACTTAGACTCTTACTCTATACTTGAACCATTCATATTCTTCTCTCTAATTCACTCCTTTTACAACTTAGAGCCTCACTCTATTTATACAATCCCATGGTCCATGGACCATGGGTAGGCCGACATGACTTTACATTACATTATAATACTTTAGGGCGGATAACCCTATGACTTAACCTATACATCGCGCTCTGTGCCCGCAATTCGTAGAGTCTTACAAAACCTTTGACCAAAACTTGGGCTTTGAGCCCCAAAACATGTTGTGGGGGGATTCCATGCCCAATAGGCCCCCAACACAATCATCATGACTTGTCCCCAGTCACTCTGCTGGTGCGGCAACCTAGCGCGGAGCCCCTCCAAATGGTCTCATACTACTTGGAGGTCCGCGGCGCACTATTCTATGGTTTTTTGGACCTACTGCATGCGCTCTTCCAATGCTTCTTTGTGAGGATTAGCTACCTGCCTTAGTTCATAGAGTCCTTACATCTATGCGATCTTGCCCTCAATATCTGCCATAAGAGTGAAGGCCTCATCAATCCATGGTTGGACGTGCACTTTGAGAAGTGCCTCTTTTTTTCTGGCGACATCTACCTTCTCTTCCAGTGCCCTTGCTTGCTACATCTTTGCCAGCAATTGAGTGAGGACGACTGTCTGTGCAATTCCCCTTACATTATCATACTGCTCCTGAAGCTTGTGCGCCTCTATTTCCAAGCGCTGTATGTTGGGGTCCTCCTACAGGGATCTGAGGACATCAAAGGCTTGGTCCAACATACCGATACAGTCTTGCACTGCCCGTCCAATTTCTTCCAGTCCTATTTGAATAGCGCTGACATGCTGTTGTCTAACTTCTAAAGGAGTGGAAGGCTGCGCCTTCAGCCATAGCTCAGCAATCTGGAGGTTCAGCTCCAAAAACTCTCATGTTGTTTCCTCGTGTGCATCTTGGACTCCACTTGCTAGATAGTGGATCTGCATATCTGTTGGTAGGTATATGATGATGGACAACTCTGGGACTCGCTGACATGCTTCATCAACTATTTTTATGATCTGTTGGTTCCGTGACACTAGTTCATCATGCTGCAGGTTGAGTTGTTCAATGTTGATCTTTTTCTCACTGATCACCTGAATCGCACGGCCTTCCCTGGCATGCAGCTCTGCTGGTATGACATCCTATAGTTGGTACAATGTGTCTCGTGGAAGGGTAGCCAAATTAAGGCCAATTCCCTTGATCCTTCTCACCACAACTCTGTCATCCTCATTCTCTGCTATTAGCACTCCTTCCGGTAGCACTATGGTGTTGGCCATCTTTGCGAATAGCAGTTGCTTAGCTGCTGATGTACTTGTTGCGCTATAGGTGGCTACGGTTCCTTCCTATGGGGGCCACACTTGTAGTTCCTATAGTTGTGCCCTTAGGGCCCCCAACACAATCTTCTGCTCTAACATGGCTTCCTAGAGTGCTTCCTTGGTGACCTCGCGAACCATGTCACCGATATCGTAGAGGTCGCCTTCTGTTAAAGTGATCTAGTCAATGGCCAATTTGGAAGCCTTGACCATTTTCTGTGGACCCGATCTCTCTATGATGCACAGCCTTTTCAGCTGGGTGGAAGTCATGCCAGGTCCATGCCTTCTTTTGTGTCCTTTGCTTCCTATCCTGTAGACAAGTCCTAGCCCTCCTTATCCTGCATTGTGGTGGCCAATGTTGCCTATGCTGCTGCTGCTTCTTCGACGGCCTTTTCCTGCTCTGTGGCTACCCTTGCTACCTCGTAGACAGCCCTTACCTCTTCGGCCACTTTTTCATTGCGCCTTTTCTTGGCCAACTTCGTGACCTGCAACTCGGCTTCATCCTTTTGCTTTTGTGCTGCCATTCTAACCAGCTCCGCTAGATCCGGGGCATGACACTCGGGGGGGCATGATTCTAGCACTGAAATGATTGCATCATCAATGGCGATGAAGGGGAGCTTGGTCCATTGCTGTGCCAAACCTTATGTGCCTTGATGTAAACATTGTGCATGTCTTCCTTGAAGTCTGCAAAGCTCTGAAGACTGTTGTGTACTGTGGGGGACAGGAGCAGTCGTCTATTGATCCACATCCGGATGCTTGCCTCCATGAGCACCCAGAAGATATTTGTCTCACGAATTTGCTTTGTGTCCTTGGTGGCCCAGAGTGATGCATACTTTGTGGCCTCTAGTAGGTCTTGCTCAATGCTAGGGAACTGATTGTCCTTGGCTAGTTCCCCTGTTACTAGTAAAATTGACAAGAGCAACCACGCGTAGTGGAAGGTCTTGCCCTAATCCTAAGCTTCCTTGCAGTTGGTCAAGAACTCCTCGTAGAGGAACTCGGCCCAGTTAAATTGGACCCCCTTTGCCCATTGTTCGGCCGGCGCAACTACCAGTGTTGGTACCTCATCTCCACGACATTTTATCATTACCTTCCCAGCTAGGAGTTGGTGGCTACGCACACCCCTTTATCTTTGATGCTGCTGATTGTGTGATCCTTATTTTTCTTCTCAATTTTGTATTTTTTCTTCATGGCCTCTGCAAGCGCCAAATCTCCACTTTTTCCTGCTATCTCCATGCGGTCCTTTCCCTTACAGGGGAGCTGGTAAATTCTATGGATGAGATCCACCATGATGGGAATAGGCTCCTCTAGCCATAAGTACCCATCGTGCATCACGCAAAGTAGCTGCCTGATGACAAAAATAGTGATAGGCACATGATGAAAGTGTGGAATCCACAACAGATGAATTAATCTGACCTTCTCCACACCGTGCAGCCATTTCCACGGCTCTAGTGTTGTGACTAACCCCTCCGTGCTCTGCTTCATGATGCTCTTCGTCTCTAAGTGTGCGAATTTTTCACTGTCTGCGAGCTCCCAATGCTCAAACTTCATTGTGAGCACGTGCCCCAGGTGCGAGCCTTCAAACACAATTCCATCGGGGAGGAGTGAGGTCTGGAGTGCGCTCTTAGTGGCATCCATGTCCTTGGGTATCTTATTTTTCCCTTTCTGCTGAGGGACGTACTCAGGAAATTTTGCTGCAGAGCGCACTAGCTGGATGTCCTCTTCCATGTCTCCTACTTCCTCTATCTCATTGATGAGAGCCTCTAGGTCCTCCTCCTCATCATCTATCTCAATGGTGACAGCCTTCCTCTTTTCTTCCATTGAGAGTTTACCTAACCGTGGATTCCTTGGGGACATGCAAACTGGTTCTGCTGCCTGCTTATCTTTCTTGGGCCTTGGCGTCCAAGGTTATTTATGGATTTTCAGGGTGACTCCAGTGTCTCTGGGGACATCATGTACTATGGGGTTCTGCACGGCCTTGTCGATGGTTTCTTCTACAGAGCCCAAACTTCTCCTAGTAGTCGTCATCCTGTTTGAGCTGTCTATGGTCATTTGCGAACTTTGGGGCTCAAATCTTGCTCGGAACTCAACAATTTGTGCTCTAATCAACTGCTCAAATCTCAAATGAAAAAGTGTTGCCTCGTGGTTAGCCCCTAGAGTTTTATAGCGCCTTTTGAATTCGAATTTGACGGTTCCCCCCAATTCTGGGCCATCAATGTTTTCTTGGCAGCAGATTGCCCCCAAATCTTACCCTTAATTTGTGTCTTAAATTCCTGTCGTCTTCTCCTTTTTGCCTTAAATCAGACATCTTGTCATGAATAGTGATACCAATGGTCACTTCTAAGCCTACCCACGTGGCAGCGTAGCCCCCATGTGCGGGCGCGAACTGTGTGACATGTTGATTCTACGCATACCTCCCTCATCACGCAACTCCAAAACAAACTCTTTTATAGTCCCACACTCTCTTTCGACTGCCTAGAGCGCTGAGACTGTGCTCCCTACGGCTAGTCAGGTGGTCGCAGCACCCTTGCGAGACTTCAACTCGCCTTCCAGTATAGTCCGTGGAAAGTCCTCAATTGCCTTTGCAACAGCCGACGCCGCACATTCTACTGTATGTACTACACTCCCCTAGTTACTGCATTTGGTGAGGTATGGTCGTAGCCATGGCAGTAGAGTCATAAATTCTCAGTGAAAATATTCTAATGTAGTTGTACGTTCATCCGTATCTTGCCTTTTCATCCTTGGGTTATCGACGAGGCATGCTTGCATGATCTCGTTTTCAAGCCTCTTGATCTTAGCGTCCATCAAAATTCTTTTCTTCCTCAATCGTACCCAGTCCTTTTTGAGTTCAGGAAATCTAAGGTTCCCTCACTGGATGGCTTCCTGAATCCTTATATGCTCGATCCAGCATAGATGTGTGATTTCTTCCTCCTGTTCCTCGCGCATTGTCACCACTGCGGGAGCCAGTACGTGTGGATTCCTTTTTGTATTTTCTTCAGTAATTACGGTCTCCACTCTGTTCCACACCTTTGGAATCATCTTTGCATTCTTGGTTTTGCAGATGGTCTGGTAGGCCCATCGAACTGTTGGCACGCACAGGTCCCAATCCATTTGTCTCGCCTAGTGAACCTTGTTCAGTACTCTACACATCCTATCCAATGCTTCACCATGGAGAATTGGTAGCGCACATCACCTTTCCTGCTACTATAGTTCGTACAGATTGCCTTCATTGGGGGTGGTGTGCACTTGTGCGGGTTGTACAACATATGTCTACATCCATTGGGAAAGGTGGGTACACAAGTTATTCTGCCCCTATTGATTGGCTGTCGTTTGGAGCTGGGGTTTTCGAAAACGTAGGTGCATCATCCTTCTACATCCGCACCAATCCTCAAAATTTCCTTGATGCGTACCCCACCATCATGCGGGTGTTGCGCGCATCACCCATTTCAGAGCATTGAATCGCTGCTGTTCTGGTATTACGCTTTCAAATTTGCTCATAAATTCATCTACCGCTATTAATCCATCATATGTCGACATCTCCCTTGCCTCTGTTGTCACACGACGTAATGATCTAATCATCATGTTGCAATTCAACGTCGTTACTTCGAGCAGCCGATTCTGCCATCGTTCTACTTCTTCGTTTGAATCTGAAGTGCAGGAGATTTCTCACTCCCATGAAATTCTTCCATCTGCAATCGGATTCACCCAATCTTGTTCTCATGTGGTTATCTTGTAAATCTAATCGAGATCATCATCACTATCATCATTGTGCACTGGTTTAGTGTATTGCGCTCTTTCGGCTGGATCTAGAGGTACTACCACGCGTAGTGACTTTTTCTCAAAGATCATTTTGCGCTTCTTTAGATTTATGACTCCATTCATATTGGTGGCCCAGTTTATTCCTAGTAGCGCAAGATAGGGATTACTATCATCGACAATCTCTATCACTTCAAAATACGCCTACACGCTCGAACCATCAATATCGACTATTAACCCTTACAATCTTCCCATGGGAAAAATATTATGTTGGTTCACCATTTGTAACTAGATAGGGGACCATTGTAATGCGGGTCTGCCCATGCATTCCCATGTTTTCTTTGGTAGTACATTCACGTCTGAACCCAGATCCAAGATTACCTGATCCATTTCATACTCGTCGATTTGTGCAGTCAACCTCATTTCCTTCCTGTGCGCAATGCATGCTTTCCAAGTTTCCGGACCACGTGTGGTTCTCCTGACCCTGCGCACCTAGTGATAATTTCTTGTAGTCCTTTGACTTCCTTGCTATCGTGCAAAAGTTTCATGCATGTCTCCAGAGAGGTAGTGAGCATTGAAGGATTTGTCCCTAGTTCTAGTTGATCCTTACTACCTAAAGTGGAGGCCTCCGTGAAGCTCTTCTTAACTTCCATGAATGTCTCCTTCGCGCGTTCTAAATCAAATTAAGGTTCCTTTGTAGGAGCCTTGCAAACCCATGCACTTTCTTCTGGCTGCTTCCCTTTATCATCTCCCATGGTCATACCACTCCTGAGCATCATGTTTATATTCGAGTCTTCTTCACGCAGCTCAGACCTCATCATCTATAAACTCTGAGTAGGAGGGGGCTGGAGTACCCCTTTTTCGTGCATCCTCGCTATCAGTGAAGGGCAGTATTCTACCTCATGATCAAACTGAGTACAATACCAACATGATTTCCTTGTTGGGTTTGTACAATCATGGGCATAGTTCCCTGGCCCTCCGCAATTGTAACAAATTAGTTGTTCGCGACCCCTTCCTGGTCCCATTCCGCTCCGACCTCGACCGTGCCCCTAAAATCCAATGGGAACCATTCTTGCATTGGGGTCAATTGCTTGCGTTTCGGTCTGCACCCTATAGATAGGAGTCTGGTCCATCATTAGTTCGTAGGTTCAGCAGGCGCGTTCATCATGGCCTACCGACTTGCAGAAATTACAAAACAATTGTTGGGATGTCTATGTATACTTCTGCAACAGATGACAATTATCCATGGTGTGTTTTCCTCCTATCTGACAGATCACGCACCATAATGTAGAGATCATGCTTGGCCATACCTATGCCTCAGGTCCTAATGGCATTGGCCCTCCTCCTGCCAAGTAGTTTGCGAACACTAGACAGTGGTCCTTGTCGTGCCCTTGGCCTTTGAATTTTATGCACCATACTTTCTCGTGCATCTCTGGCAGAGATGTCCTGTCCTATTTCAAAATTTTCATTTCTAGACATAGATTCTGCAGTTGCGTGTGGATTTGTTGGAATCCCAACCCAAGGTCTTGTATAGGGGTCTCATGTAATCTCATTGCCATCTCCAACGCTTCGGCCTGGGTGGAAAGTTTTTGCTGTGATAGCGTTGTCCTTAAGTGTGGCCTAAGTGATGCTACAAACCATGCTCGATGTTGTCCATCTGTCAATGTCATATTGGCTACACGAATCGTACTCTTCAACCTTTGGTCCAGATCCCAGGAGGTCTCGCCCGAGAGCATCGCGATCTCCTTAAACTCGATGATTGATTGTGTTTTTGATGTTGGCCTGCTAAATTCCCTATTTAGCGTGGCCTGGATCTCTGTAATTCGTACGTTTGGGTGGTCATTAGAATGCTTGATATACCACATTAATGCACGATTCTGCAACATGCTCACCAACGTATCCTTTTTAATATTATCATCCACGACGCCTTGTGCTTCCCATATTGCTCTTACCATGAACCAAAATTGGTCCAGATCTTCATTTCCCACTCCTCTAAATACTGGTAGTTTGATCGCACTCACCATACTGAACTGTCATGGTGGTGGAGGTGGGGTGGGTGGAGATGGAGGTGAGGATGGTGAGACAGGTGGCGGTGTGGGTGGAGGTGGTAAACGCAGAATACACTGCCTTATTAGACTGACCGCGCTTCTCGAAGAAACTTTCACAAGATCTTCCTTGCTTTCCAGAAAGGGTGAAATTAAGGGACTGGTTTTCAACTCTTCACTACTTCCGCTTCTGTAGATCTTCCCACTTTGTGTAGTCCCAAACATTAATTTATTCGCATAGCCCACTTTTCACATAATAGCATCTTAATCCAAGTGTTCAAATATTTAATATACTTACCTCGCGGTCCCTTGAGGAAATGTCAGTCTGCCTCACTGTAGCTGACGGTCGTTTCTACCGGAAACTCAGTGATAAATCCTCCTATTATTATGTCGAGCCAATGGTCCACAGCTCGTACTATCTTATCTCCTGATGCTTCTAGTCTATGCACTAATTCCGAAGTCCACACTATTGGTTTGTTGAGCCTACATCTTCCCTGGCTATCTGCTAACTTCGTGATCCACTCATACATCTCAGAAGGAAAGGGTGCAAAGAAAATTTCATGGATTTCCATATACAAGTAGCACTCCAACCAATATTCCTTATATACTTGTGGATATCTGCTTTCGTGCACCGTGAACTCGTGAATCTTCTTGTCCAACCACTCTTCAATTTATTTCTTTGTTGGATTTCAGTGGCATGACATCAGACATCCCTTATGTAGATCCCAGTCACGGTAATGGAACCATTTGTTGGCTTGTATGGAACTGACCTAGGTTCAAAGATGATTTAGCCAAGAAAATCCCGGTACTACTGGCCCTTTTGGAAACAATCCACGGAGTGCATACTGGGGCCTCACCCAAAGTAGTATGGGAGGGTGCTAGAAATAGGTTTCCACACCTTGGGGATGTATGGAGGTCTGTGTTTTGACCCTGTGCACACGTCACTATGCACACTTGTTATTCCTTCGCAACCTGCGAAGATGTTTCCGTGCAGCCCTACCCGAGGCATGAGCTCTATAATACCCATGTTACTTGCTATTTAATCTATTATTACCTGATTACCTAACTTATTTTTGAAAGACTAATGATTATTACAGCATATTCAGCAATCATATGAGTGCTTACGATACATAAAACATTATAAATGTAAAGAAGGCAATGCACAAGCAGATACACAGAAATAGGAATCAACTTCTCTGTATTATTTTTTGACCAACATTACAAACTCGACACCGCCCTGTGCACTCTGCTGCAGGGGTCCGCGCACTCAGATGTGAACTCTACTAGGCCTCTGCATACTCAGCTGCAAATCCACTTCCTACTACCATGACTCAATACACTTAGACTCTTCTATATACTAAAAACATTCCTATTCTTCTCTTTAATTCTTTCCTTTTACAACTTAGAGCCTCACTCTATTTATACAATCCCATGGTCCGCAGACCATGGGTAGGCCGACATGACTTTACATTACATTATAATACTTTAGGATGGACAACCCTATGACTTAACCTATACTTCGTGCTCTGCACCTACAATTCATGGAGTCTTACAAAACCTTTGACCAAAACTTGGGCTTTGAGCCCCAAAACATGTTCTGAGGGGATTCCATGCCCAACAACACGTGAGAAATACAAAACCAATTTTAATATTGGGAGCAACAAAGGAGCCAGTAGTATCAACAACTTAGGATTGCAGGGATCCCAATAACTTGGGAACAAAGGGTTTGTGCTATTAGCTTGAACCCAAGTCAGTATGGTGACGTCTTTACCAGATATCCAGAATTTGCGGGAAGGGGAAAGGAGGATGTGGAGAAAAACTGGTACCTTTGTGAGGCTATTTAGAGAGCACATTAGACTCTAGACAAAGTTAGGATAGTGGAATTCCAAACCACACTTAGGGAGAGGGCTCTGCGCTGGTTTATAAAGTGGGCGGAGCAGAACTAGAACCCCACAATAGATGATATCAAGAGAGGATTTGTGAAGGAATTCAAAGTATCACAGATGGACCAGCATGGGCTATCAGAGTGGTAGGAAATTAAGAAAAAGGAGGGTGAGACAACCTGGGAGCTCATGCAAAGGTTTAAGGATGCCATAGCAAAGTTGAGTTACATCGTCGACACAAATCACCAGTGGGACTGGTTTATTATGTCACTCTTGCACCTTACCACAATGTCGTTGACGCAACAGAAAATTGGAACCCTCCAAGATGCATTGGACCAAGCATCTCGAATAGGGACCATGGCTGGGTATCCTCATGAATACAGGGGAGGGACGCGCTTGCAAGACTCATCGATCATGGGTCTCCAGAACTAGATCACAATGTTAACGGAGAAGCTGAAGGTTCTTCAGCCAGTATGACTAGCTAGACCCAATGTATGGTGCACCCACTACATGGTGGAAGGGTAAGTTGTGATAGAATTCCCCAGGTTGTGAGGGATTAATCATCGAGGAGGAGTTGTGGGGTCATCAGGGGCCCCACCGACTGCAGGAGTTGCGTCTATAGGAGCGTAAGGAGCTTTCCCAGGAAGGAACATCAAAGACTTTTATGAAATCTGTAGAGCATACAGACACCTGCCGCAGATGTGCCCAATAATGTAGAAATACTCCAACGTCCCCAATAACAACTGCTATGAGTTCTGCGCATCTACAACGCATCACACTGATTAGTGCATAGCACTGGATGCTCTAATAGAACGGCTTGATAGATCTACGTTGAGAATTAATGATTAAAATCAGGGAGGATGAGGAGGAAACGTGTGAGGAGGTATAACTGGAGGAAGAAGGCCCGTGAGGTCTTACAACTGCGACTAAGAAGGGCATGTCACCAGGGAATTCTTGCTCCTAAGCAGACCTCGGTGCTCACAATGCATGATTAATACCCACACCACGAAGGATTGTCTAGAAATCATTGCAAAGTGGGAAGAAAGGACCAGACAGAGGGGGGCTAACCTGGTTAATGTCAAACCGCAGACCGATGATGGTCTTCCTGCAACCAATATTAATATAGTCACCCGAGGAGTAAAGAGTATAGGGGAGGATTGTAGCACAACAGACCCACCCTTGATTGTTAAAGAAAAATCTCCATAGAAAGTATATCAACCCGAATGCCAGAGGAAGTATTATCATGAGGCAGCTAAGCTGTTCGAGGAGATGACCGAGAAAAGAGACAACTAGAAATGACAAGATCATGTGCTTGAGCAAGACCAGACAATTGAAGAATGTTTAAACTATTCCTTAAGATTATTGAGGATATAGGCATGTTGAAGGAGTTGCGGAAAATTTTGAAGGTTGCGGCATCCGTAGAAGAAGGGGAAGTGGAGCGATCACTCGCAGATTTGCTAGAAAAGAACTCCAAAAGAGTGGAACGGAACAAATGGATAAGTGGCAAAGAGTTCTAAATTAATGTGCATGTTCCAGGGTTCCAAATAAGGGACACAATTTTAGACTTGGGATTGGATGTAAACATCCTACCTAGAAAAACATGGGAGCAATGGGGAAGCCACAACTAAAATACTTGCCAATTCAACTAACGATGGAAAATCAATACTCTATACTACCCATTGGGAGGTTGGAGAATGTGGAAGTCAAAGTAGCGGGGGTGAATATGCACACTAAACTCGAGGTGATCGACATCATGGGGGATAAGGACCCATACCCAATGCTCCTTGGGATCGATTGGGCCTATGAAAGCTATGTTGTCATCAACCTAAAGAAAGAACTGATGATATTTGAAGCATAAGGATTAAGGGTGATCCAACCCTTGGACCCCTATCAAGGACCTAGGTTCACAGAGCTGGTAGATGACAGGGATGAACCAGGAATGCTAGACCAGCTTTACACGCTCATAGTGGGGAAGAGGGAAGATTATATAAATCCCACGGCAGGAGGCTCTGTCAGCTGGAGAAGTATCCAAAGCTCAGAGACTGGCTTGGAAGCTACATGGGATGCATGGCAACAAGGCGGGTATGAACTAAATACTAGACGTTGTGCAATGGTAACCCGAGTAAATTGGATAGGAATGGAGATGGGAAACTATCCCAAATATTATGGCCTTGAACAAGTGGATGCCTTCTTGAATAGGATAGATCGGGAAATAATGAAGGATCAAAAGATTCCCTTTCTTGATATCGCCCTCATGGTAATATCAGAAAGATGCTAGAAGTGCATTGCAATGCACTAAGAGACTGGATGAGCATCAAGCAAGCCATGAAGGAGATATTTGCCTAGGAGGAAGATCAACCACATGATAAGGAAAAGTATGAGGGGGATTCAAGTCTCAAGAAGTAGATCAAATATTGCATAACCAATTGGAAGAGCTAGTGAATGTTGAAGGATCAATGGGTACACACATTTATAATACCCTCAGAACCATCCCCCGAGCTTGGTATGTACAAGAGGAGCTCCATCAGCAGAAGACAGATTGGGATGATTTGGAGGCACAATTTGTTAGAAAATTTTCATTCAGAGGTAACGAAGCATACATGACAGAGGCACTCTAGGCAATAAAGCAGGTTTTGTTCACCCTAGAGCCATTGGTTGAAGGAGGGCCCGAAGAAAATTTTCTGCAATATCTGTACGACATGGAGTCGCTAGGATATGCGACCTACGACAAGGTGGAAGCAGAGCCAGAGGAGGATGGGTTGGATGGACTGAGACACCTAACCTTCGGGGAAATGGAAGGAGAGAGGGACATCTGGGAAAGCCCCTCAACAAGAGGTGCCCACCTTCTACTAGTGAAACTAAGGAAACAAAATGTTGGGATGGAGGATAAGCACAAAATACCATATGTGGGAGACTATTGGGATGAATAGACCACAAAAGAGGATTTTGACCTACCATAGGAATATAAAGACCTGTTCCTAGCCTCAGTAGCATATTTGAAGGAGATAAAAGGAAATATAGGGGAAATGAAGATTTTATTAAGAGCGGATGCCCAACCGGTAATGCATAGACCATACAGATTAAACCCAAGGGTGAAGGAGAAAGTTAAGAAATAGATCGACAAAATGTTAGAAGCAGGAATCATATTTCTAGAAGATGAAGTTGAATGGATAAGCCCGATAGTCATACAGAACAAGAATGGCGTAACCGATATTAGAGTATGTGTTGATTATAGAAGCCTTAACAATGCACATGTGCATGACCCATTTCCGACACCTTTCAGTTATGAAGTCCTAGACAATGTGGCGGGGAACGAAGCATATTCGTTCACAGATGGATTTTTGGGGTACCACCAAGTTTGAATAACTGAGGATAAAAGAAAAACAACATTCACTACTGAGTGGGGGTCATATGCATACAATGTGATGCCATTGGGACTAAAGAATGCACCAACAGTCTTCTCAAGGATTGTCATAGTTGCATTCTGAGACTATATTCACAAAGTTCTAGAGGTATACATGGATGACTAGACAGTGTATAGTCTGTTAAAATAACACACCAACTTATTAAGAGTAATGTTTGAAAGGTGTACGCAATTGCATATTTCTTTAAACCTCAAGAAATGTAACTTCGCAATTCCATTTGGAACACTACTAGGCCATATCATCTGCAAGGATGGAGTATGTGTAGACCCAATGAAGGATGTGGAAATCGTCCACATGGAACCACCACACAACATAAAACAACTAAGATCAACTCTAGGTCACACGGGGTAGTACCAACAATTCATCAAGAACTATGCATCAATCATAGCCCCATTGGAAAAATTTCTGAAGAAAACGGAGGAGTTCGTTTGGAATGAGGATTTTCAGGCAACTCTAAATAAGTTAAAGGAAAGATTAGTAAGAAAATTGATACTCATATATCTCGATTGGAACAAAATGTTCCATGTGCACATTGACACATTGAGTATAGCGTTGAGAGCTGTCTTAGTGCAACCAAGGCAGAAGAATATGGACCACCCAGTGTACTATGCAAAAAGCTGTCAACTACAGAAGAAACTACACAACAATCGAAAGAGAAGCCCCAACAATGGTTCATTATCTTGAAAATTTCAGGCATTATTTATTGGGCACACCATTCAAATTATTTATAGACCATTCCGTGCTCAAATACTTGTTAAACAAGCCAGTACTAGAAGGGAGAATATGCCAATGGTTGTTGCTATTTTAGGAATTCACTATCAAGGTGGTCATAAAACCCGTCAGACTAAATGTGGGTCCAGACCACCTCTCGCGACTAGAGATTGTGGAGAACGAAGGAGCAGTGGATGATCAGTTGCTCGATACTTACTTATTCAGAATAGAGGCAATCCCAGACCACCTAGAAGAGATCACCACATTATTAACAATGCGTTAGTGCCCAGAAGGATATGCGGCAACACAGAGACGACACTTGGTAGTAAGGGCAACAGATTACCAGCTGATCGAAGGACACCTCTACAATATGGGCTTAGATCAAATATTGAGGCACTCCATCATCCAACATGAAAGAAATGATGTGCTATGGGAATGCCACATGGGGGTTTTAGGAGGCCATGTGGGAGGTAAAGTCACTGCAAGAAAGATAATACACGTAGGACTTTGGTGGACAACTATTCAAAAAGATTCTAAAGAATTTGCTAAGACCTACGACATCTGTCAAAGGGTTGAAAAGCCTTCGCGATGGGATGAACTGCCCCTACACCTTGTCCACACAGTGCATCTATTTGATAAATGGGTGGTAGATTTCAATTGGACCCATTACGCCACTGATGAGGCACTCATGAGCGAGATACATAATAACAACAACAGAATACCTCACCCGGTGGGCAGAAGCAGTAGCCGTCAAAGACTGTATAGTGGAAACAACTGCACAGTTTATTTTAAAGAACATAGTATCAAGGTTTGGATGCTCGAGGATCCTTAGAAGTGACCAGGGAACACAATTTCTGAATGAAACCATTGAGACTCTATTGAAGACCTTCATGATTCATCATAACAAGAGTAGCCCCTATCACCCATAGGCCAATGGTGCAATGGAAGCATTCAACAAAATTCTGGAGAAAGGGCTAACAAAGGTCGTGTCGGCCAACAGGGATGACTAGGATGAAAGGATACACATAACTCTATGGGCATATAGGACAAAACTAAAGAGACTTCATAAGAAAACTCCATTTCAACTAGTATACGGAACAAAAGTTGTGGTTCCAGCGAAATTTATATTACCAAGTATGTTCATATCTGAAGCCACAGGAATGACAGACAACATAGCCTTGCGAGGAAGACTAGGTCAACTGTTGGAACTTGAAGAAACCTACTTCTTGGCCAAGTTTCATAACTTAGTGGAGAAGATAAGACAAAAATCTTGGCATGATAGGCACATCAGGAAAAGTCTTTTGGAATAGGGGAACATGTACTCCTCTATGACAGCAAGTTCCAGAAGTTCCCAGGGAAATTGAAGATGCACTGGTTAGGTCTGTTTATAGTCACGAAAATCAAATATTCAAGATCAGTAAGGGTAACACAACTGGATGTAGTCCTACTACATGAACGGGTGAATGGCACACACCTAAAGCCCTTTCGCAATGCATAATTCAAAAAACAAAACCACTAAGTTCAGTCTAGTCATGTCATAAAAATGAGCGGAAGGACAATAAGGTTGCGACAGCAATTTCAGCATGCTGCAACCCATTTGTGGTTGAGGGGGTGGGGGGGGGGGGGGGCTAAGGAAGAGGTAGAGTTAGTAGTCACACATGTAATCCCTGTCAACAAGTTACACATAGGCATGCAATTTTTCCAGACAATATGATCACACGCTGTACTTGTCCTTTCTATCATACCGATAGTCATTTCCATATTAAGTAACCAATAATGCAACTATCAAATTAGGAGCGCAAAATATTTTCTCATTAAGTACAAAATTAGTTAATAAATAACCCCATCACAGAAAAATAAACACACCATGCAGCCCACTCTATAATTTCCCAGTCCACATCATGGTTGTCACGTCCAAGTCAACCGACGATGGCAAGGTATAGATAGAACACATGGGAAAGTTGCCAGAGTAATTAGTTGCTAAGGTCCAGTTAGTCAGGAAACATCGTGTTAGGTCCAGCTACTTAATTTTTTAGGATAATGAAGGGCATTCCAGAACTTCAATCGCAGATAGGAGAAGTATTACAGAGCTGCTATGAAGAATAATTATAGAGACAGAGAAGGAGGAAACCTCAGGTACAGATTTTTTATCACAAGTGAAAGGAGATGGTGAAAGGAATTGTGTCCATCCCAAAAGACACATTAGATGAAAGAATTGCAGTGGTCGACAACCTGTATGGAAAATATGACAGGGAGAATTTGGTCGACAATGATTTTACAGACTGTTTCCAGTTCCCAGCCATGAAAAGAGAAGTTTATGTAGAGCATTTCTAGAAGGAGGATGGAACCAAGACCTCCAGGGTTAGGGAGGAGTTTAAAGGGCTACAGTGATCGACATTACTCTATTTTAGGATTTTACCGTGTTCGGCACCCAATTCATCGCAATGCAGTGTACCAAACTTTGGGCAAGAAAGATGCATGGAGGATAATTGTGGTTGGACAAGGAGTATCCCATCCATGTGGAGGATATTAGTCAACTAACAGGGATGTCTGCAGGAGGGAACGTAGTTAGTTCAACATTCCAAAAAGGGGCTAAGAGAGCTAGGAAATAGTCTAAGGATAATATCTATGCTAGATATGGGACTAAGCAGGGTTGGAGGAGAGTGAAGCTAGATATAATCAACAAGATCGACATCAGGTTTACCTACTACCTCATAGCAATCAAAACCATGCATCACTTTACAAAGAACGAATGCATGTTGGATGCCATTTAGGTGGTGGAACATTATTGCTGGGGAGAGGTACTGAACTGGTCTACATTTGTTCTCAACGAGGTATTTGAAGCTTGTGAATATGTATACAGGCGCGGTAACAGTTTTGTGTTTGGGTAAATTTTGATGTCGTTGGCAATGTGGAAGTGGAGGCAGCCGAAGGAGAGGGAACTGGCGACCATCATCGAAGACCAACCAATAGCACTCTGTTATGACCCATGAAGGGCATTGGGAGACCCCAACACAAATGATATAAATGAAATAGCTTTCAAGGATTGGTACGGGTAGATGCTAGCGACCATAAGGTTGACAGAGAGGATACCAAAGAATCTGCTGGATGAATTATCAGAAGAGCTCTAGTTCGGGGCCTCACATGTGCACACCTACCTAAGGCCGTGGTGTGTCCACTGAGAGATGTTTAAGATGAGGCTGCAGAGGTTCGTACTAACGACAGAAGCATTGCACACTCGTCGAGAGTGGCTTGCGAAATCACAAACAGGAAATGCAACTATATTTTCGTAGCCTTGAAGCAATAGGCACAAGGGGGAGATGTGGCGGAGAGTAGTAGGAAGTGGCCAGCTGATGATGAAATCCAACCAATGGTGCTTCAGATGGAGGAGAAGATGTTCGAACTCAGACGAACAATTGCCAGTTTCGAATCAGGTGAGAGCAATTACCCTACCCAATTTCAGGGCTCTACCATGTTTTCTCCTATTATAACAACCTTGCTGGCCATGAAACTCCCCACCAAAGTAGCCCAGGATCCCTCCTAGCCAACGGTCCCCAAGAAAAAGAAAAAACAAGTTGTCTGCAGTCCGGCTGCCAAAAAGCTGAAAACTGTCGCACCAACCCCGATTGTCAACCTTACTAGCGAGGCCGAGCTTTCAGTCTCTGCAAAACCCATAGTTGAGGATGTCCCCTCCACTTCCACCACTTTACCTTAGTCGGGGAGTATTCCCCACACACACTCTCCACCTTCGTAACCCCGTCAGAGACCTTCCCAGTAGGTTGGTGAAAGACGACTGTGGAAATGGAAGTTCAGTCAGCCGGGTGGATAGAGGGCACCACTCCTGCCAATGGAACACAACCAACATCACTTGCATCACCAACGCTTGGGTCGGACCCACCACAAGGGGGAAGCCTAGATACTATTCTATAGGAAGTAAGGATTGAACCATACCTACCACCTTTCCCTATAAAGCTCATAGTAGTCCCAAACCCTAGCATCATTCCACCCACTCCACAATTCACTCCATAGTCATAGCAAGATCATTCACCCGAATCCCACTCCAAAAAATCCATCGCCAACGGCCTACCCATCCAACAACAGTTCCCTGAACCCAATACAATGCAGGCTGACACACTCCAGCACTAGTCGTCGACCCAGTTATTTACATTTATACAGCAAGCAATGCACAAGGCTGAAAGGATCCATGAGGCTTTGACCAAGGAACATGAATGACAAGCAAGGCAATTGCAGGAAGTAACAGAAGAGCATGATCACTTGCGACAAGAAAAGTTAGATTTGCAATCCTAGGTTGATTAAATCACGCGGCATTTCTGGACATTGTGGCCAACAATCATTGAGGCAAACACAGAGGTGCTGACAAAAATCACGACGTGCAGGTTGGTAAAATGTTGTGATCACATCTAGGTGGCATGCTCGAACTTGGTAGCTACCAAAAATGACATGAAGAAGAAGCTAGACACATGAGATCTGCACTGCCAAACCCAATGGAGATCTACACAAGAATGGTCGAGGAAAAAATTTCCGAAGGAGAAGCAAAGAAACAAGCCTTAGCAGATGCCCTCGCCAATGGCTATGCTCTAATGAACAAAGTCCATGACTGATTAGGAAGCTTGGCGTTGAAGAATCACTTGGTATATCTGATGAGAGAGAAAATACAGACCCTATTTTCCATCACAAAGGACTGTACATACCCCGCCCAACTACAGCAGATCAATGATGAGATTGACACCATTCAAGCCCAAGTTGATCATATTGAGGAGGAGTCAACATAGACAAAGAAGGTAATCAAAGATCTACAGCCACCGGTGTAGATATAGGTTCTGACCCTGAAGGAGGTCTGTGACTCCAGCAGACAACAATGGAGCAACCTGCAAAACCACTGGCCCACAGAGTTAACATTGAAATCAGCTGAGGCATTCGCTCAACGTGTTGACACAATCCTTGCCCGATGAGACACTGACATTCAAAGATACAGAGAGTTTAGGCAGCAGACCACGGCCACTGTTCCAGTGTTGGAGCCTTCATTTTGAATGGGGGGCCTTTAGAGGCAAGAAAGTGTATTAGAGACAGATGTCACTTTGTGAGAAATGGCCGAGGAAAAAGAAGCACCAGACCAGCCATCAATAGAACCAGTGCAGTCGACAACACAACCGCCACCCGTAGAACCAATGGAAATACTGATAGAAATGACCAAGGTCAAAATGAATTGACTCGGGGACAAGTCAAAGGATTGTGGTCAAGCCTGTTGGGGCCTTCATTTAATTTTGAAAAGGTTTTGACCAATTTTGGCTGACCGAAGAAGGAAGTGAGTGGAAGCAATGGTTAGCTTGCAGAAGAGTCAACTGGACAACAATGAAAGAACAAACAGTTGTGCAAGAGTTGTGGAAAGATGGCAACGGAAGACAAAGGTAGCTGTGTGGTTGGGAAGTTGAAAGAGAAGTCAAGTGGGAACTGTCATTTTAGGCAGCAGAAAGGAATATAAAAGCAGAGGACTAGAAAAGAAGAGAGGTTGGCTAGTGAATGGGATAGTTGGCAAGGTTGTTGGGGCTAGTGGGCAGATATCTGGTTGCGATACATGGGTAGCAGGATGTAGGAGTCCATGCGAACTGGGCCCTTGGGGTTGAGATCGAACTCATGGATATGATCTAGGTATTCCTTGTAGTTTCTTGTGGCAAATGCCAATGACATGTTTTATTGTTTTATTGTTAAGTTAATAGAAAGAAAGCTAGACTTGTTGCAAATAATGATGTGTATGGATCCCTTGGTGCGATGAGTTTCTAAAAAATTAAATGTTCCATAAAATGCATGTATTTAGTAGTTCTTGTGTAATCGTTGTTATGTTGTATCTCTGTTTCACGTGTAATGGATATACTTTTGTTTTTGGATGATGCCTCAGTTGGTGTTCCCTTGACCCCATGTTGAACCTTTCTTACTTCCGGTCATGTCACACCTCGAGTGAGACTCATTACCCTTTAGGTAAGGTGAAAATGCTAACATTGTCTTAGACTACACCAGACCATTGTTGGCCCTCTGTGCCCGAACCCAGGGTATTTTCTCCCTTATGACTCTTTCGTTCCAATAGCGTGATAGATCTTACCACCTTTAGGACAAAGAAATTTCATTAGATGTATCATTTATCTTAGTCGGCGAGGCGCATGGACACAATTTTCTATGCCACCAAGAGCCAAGTGAACGTGAGAGATATATTCAAGTGCTAGGTGAAAGAGTTATCAAATTTTAGATAGACACCCAATCATGTTTACAAGACAAAGTATCTTAGAAAGGCCTACCAATTATTGATCATCTTTGCATTCTGAATATATGGTCAAGAGAGAACAAAGACCTTTCCTGAAGGTTGGGTAATTGTACTGGACCAATTGGTGAGTGATGGAAGGCCATTGAACTGGTTGGACTTGTTGGGTCATCAGTTGAAATTCCATGTGACTAATGCCCGGAATTCGGCCAAGGATGAGCAAGCGAGATTCTACATGTTCGCATACTTATTGGATGCAATTTGTGCACAACAACAATTTCCTGACATGCGCTGGACATGGACACCAAAAGAGACTGTTGTCAACATTTATTACAAGTTATTTTCCAATTACAACTACTGAAGAGTAATGGCAAGGTTGATATACCATTTCATCATCCCATTGTATAAGCTTATCTTTGAGCAGGATCTACCTTGCATGCCTTAAGAAGCGATGAAGGCGATACTTAACATTGCAGATTGGTATGCCTCACCTGATGGAAACTTTATCAGAGTGTTTGGCAGAGAGAAACCTCCGCATATTCTGCCAAGGTATGCCACGGATAAGCTGGTGATGCAAGATGCATTACAAGAAAAAAGGACATTGGTGAGGGTCGAAAATTGTCACCATAAGCTCATTGGTGATGTTGAAAAGAGTCTCTGTCACAAAAAATTGAACGTCACCAAAAGTATAGGTGTTGTAGTGGCATTCAAGTTTCGTCACCAATAATGATTTATAATGATGGATAGTGGTTGACACCATTTCATATAAGCAATGGTGACATATCTTAGCCTCCGTCACAAAGAAATTGAACGCCACCAAAGGTGGCATCACCAAAAGTATAAGTGTTGTGGTGACATTCAAGGTCTGTCATGAATAATGATTATAATAATGAATAGCGAATGTCACCATTTCATATGAATAAGAATGTTTTATTGTGATGGACCTGTCATTACCATCACTATTGATGCATATATATGGCGACATTCATTGACCATTACCTTTTCATATTTTAGTGAGGGTTGAAAAATTTCACCATAAGCTCTTTGTCGATGGTCAAAAGAGCCCATGTCGCCAAAAAATGAACATCACCAAAGGCCGCATCGACAAAAGTATAGGTGTTGTGGTGGCATTCATAGTGCACCACGAATAATCATTATAATGACAGATAGTGACCGTCACCATTTGATATGAACAATAGTGATTTATGGTGATGTACATTTCATGGCCATCACTATTGATGCATATATATATATATATATATAGAGAGAGAGAGATATATATATCTATATATATATATATATATATATATAGAGATATATATCTATATCTATATATATATATATATATATATATATATATATATATATATATATATATATATATATATATATATATATATATATATATATATATATATGGTGGCATCCGTTGACCATCACCATTTCATATTTTGGTGGGGTTCGAAAAATGTCACCATAAGCTCATTGGTGATGATCAAAAGAGACCTGTCACCAAAAACTGATCATTGTCATTCCATATGAATATCAGGGCATGATGGAATCGAACCACCAACCTCCTACTTGTAAGGCAGGTGCTCTTCCATTGAGCTAGAACCCTTTAAATAAATCGACTTTAAAAAATTAGACCTTCAAACTTCATAAATTATAAATTCTAGAAATTTCAATAAATTGTAAAACTTTGTAAAGTCTTGGAAAATATTTTATTAAACAAGAAAAATAACATCAAAGTCATAGGTCCTTACCTAATGGTTATGGAAGTTATGAAAAGTGGCTGGAGGGAAAAATAGTTATGTATAAGATACTCAATATGTTCAATTGAATACTCAATTACAAGCGAAACTTTGAAGACATTTATAGCCTATAAATAACTTATAATTATCAAACCTAAAATTTGTAATTACACCAAAAATTGGTTTCTCACCTTGAGAATCATGTAAATATGTTGTGACAGCATAAAAATTTGCCTCTAGAACACTATATTTCATGCCAAAAAGTAAAAAACAGTGAGTGTATATGATGCAATTATGAATAATGAGTTACATTTAATCCTACTGGTTATGGGGTCTAGAAAAATAATTGGGAGTTCTTCTCACTGTTAATTAATTCAAGATATTAAAATACAATGATCAATAATGACCCTTAAATTAAACCACTAAACAAAAGTTAAAACTGTAAGCACAATTTTTTGTTAATATCTGTGACACTAACAATATATGGGGCATTCAAACACTTCAAAATCCACACGAAGCACAAGTATCCAAAAATTAAATTGCATGGACACAAGGAAAGCACTCTCTACCTCTCAATGATAACTATGTCCTCCCACAAGTACTTCAATTGGAAAATGGGTGTGAGGACAAGAGCCT
Source organism: Pinus tabuliformis (assembly GCA_031772625.1). Classification (NCBI taxonomy): domain Eukaryota; kingdom Viridiplantae; phylum Streptophyta; class Pinopsida; order Pinales; family Pinaceae; genus Pinus; species Pinus tabuliformis. Next base: position 819,531,882 of record CM062805.1, read on the forward strand.
CAAAGCAAAAAGAAGTACACAATACAAAAATACATTCCATCCTCCCTCTACCTTTATGCAATAGATATAGGGGAATAAAAAAAGATCCATAGAGAATTGGAATAACAATTGCCCCTAAAGGTGAAAAGATACACTAAAGGAATAGAATATTTGTCTTTCGAGCCCAAGTATACAAAGAGACACCTTTTATGTAATTATGCTACTTTGTCTCCATGTAGCTAAAGAGAGGTTAAATTCTCTTGAGAAAAATTTGTAAATTTTTCCATTGACATGATTCTATTCTTTTCTAACAAGAGGATATGCTATAGTTCAGGAAGTTCATGATTCTCAAAACATTACAAATGATCTAATAGTTCCACTGAAAACATGTAAAGAGCCTATCCATAATGTTGAAGGTAAATTTTTTCCTGCATTGTTTGTTGGTCAAAAACAAAATTCAAGTTCAACTGAAGTTTCATACTAACCAAAAACAAGTCCTGCATTAGTTAATGAGGGAAATCAATTCTTTGGACAAATAAACCAATCATGACCTCTTATAATGATCAGTGATTCATTTCGTGATCTATTTTTCTTACTATATAAGGTTAATGACTACACCATCTTATTTTCTGTATTGATTTCTTGTTAAAGACATATCTCAATCTCATCATGAAGATAAGAGGATATATGATGTTGAAAAATTTGCAAACTCTCCATAAAATATAAGAGTTATTTCTCTTACAATAACAATAGCTCAAATAAATACAAAAATTTCAGTGGATTGGATTAAATAGTTGGTGAAAGCTTATGGTTGGGCTTTGCATTTTTCATGTGCCTGCCACTTTATAAGGGCTAGAAAGTCCATGGTAGAATGAAATGTTACATCAATGCAATGTAGCTAAATAAAAATAATTAAAATGAAAAATGGTAGCTACATCAGAGTAATAAATTCATATATGAATTTATATATATATATATATATATATATATATATATATATATATATAATCTTGATTTTGGCACCAAGTGGAAATAAATCTTACCTTTGTGTTTCTTGGTTGAATGGGAAGCTCCCTTCTCATACTAATTAAAATGTACAACTCTAAACCATGTCATATAATTAAAGGAAATTCTAGTAGGTTGTATCAAGAGACAATACCTCCTTATGCTTATTCCTTGTAGGTACGTGTAGTGGTGTGTTTCCATTTCTGTCATGTAGCATAACTACTACTGGGTCAACCTGAAGTAGTTCCTTCACCACATCCAAGAAGTTGGATCGATTGGCTACCATGTGCATTATTGTATGGCCCTTTTTGTCTTTTCTTTGAGCCATTTGTGGATCTTTTACTAGTAAATCTCTCACAATATTTGTGTAACCACTTCTTGCAGCCAGATGCAGGGCATTCTTTCCATTTCTTCTGGAAATCCCTATCAACTGACTATCTCTAGCAAGAAGCTCATTAACCACCTCAACATGAACCTTAGTTGCAGTAGAAATAAGAGGTGTGGCATTTGATAAATCCAAAGTTTTGCTCAGATCACGGTTGTGGTTCAGAAGCTCCTTGAAAACACCTGTGTACAATTTATTAGCAAACTTCTTATGAATGTATTACACTACATATGTGTATATGAACATTCATAATATGTGATCCCATAAACCAATTCAACCTCAATACATCAAGAAATGAATTCCACTATTTTGTGGTCCACATCTCACATGCATCAAAAGAGAAAATGGCATAGAGATTTCTCACATGCCATGTCAAATAAAAAATTAAGCACAAAACATAAGATAATAATTTGATTTCATATGCACTATTGTTTTGAAATATGACCTAATAAATTTTTTTAGTGGGTTGTGAAGGTAGTGTATTGAGTATCATTTCTTTTGTTGTGTCTCTCCAATGATACCCAATAGCACATAAGCATCATGGAAGCTTTCTAGTCCAAATGTTGATGCTAAATCACGTTGGACTTAAGGTGGTTGTAGTGAATTCTTTGATTGGTATAGGGAAAGTATTTTGATTGAAGCGTCATTATCTCACTTTGGTTTCATCTGTTGGATGCATGATGACCATCGCTTTGCCTCTCACCTTTGTCTATCACTGTTGAATCATGTTCCCAAGACTAAGAGTGGTGAAGTAAAGTATGTTCCCTGTTATGGAATGCATTGATTATGATTGTATACATGTTTCTCTAAACCTATTTACCCAATGAAATACTTTTGTGATGAGAATTCACTAGGACCAAATGGAAATAACCTCAGGTGTTTAGATAGAAAAAGTGTAGCATGAATATTACTTACAATTATTTGCTCCAAGTACACATTACCTAGAGAGGCTTTAGTTGATTAAACTCAGTATTAGGGTTTGTCTCTATCAAAGTGCATTGTGTGGTTTTTTAAGGCCTATGGCTTGTGGTTGGCCCTGTGCATACACTTGGCATGATGTGTGATCTGGTATCGACCATGGGAAAATAACATATTGAATGTTGGCTCCATTTTGTTATTTACATATATTAGTAATTTTTGAATTGGTAACTTAGCATTGGAAATGCATAGGTGTTTCCCTGAATTCTACCACAATTGAAATGATTACATTGAAGAAGCTAATTCTATTGATTCTGTCAATATCCGAAACAGGAGACCAAAAAATATTAATATAAGAATATAGCATGAGTCAACAATTTTGTAAAGGAATTTTGCGTTCCACATAATAATAAGTCATAGGAATTTGTGGGTCTATTAATTATTTTGGATCATTCATCTGAAAAGTTATGTTAATTTTTTTTAATGGTACTGGACTATGGTCCGAGTCCCTATCTATGGTGTTTAAGTGAACTTGGAAGAAGTCTTCTGGAAAAAAAAATGGGCTATACATCTGTAGCAACATTAGAGGGTATTTTGCTATAGTTATTATGCTTTTATGTGTTTACTCAAAGGGTCAGAATGTGAAACAAGGTTAAGAAAAATGATCTAACAGGAAAGACACCAACCAATTCCTAAGAGTTGTTTAATAAAACTTGAAATTTATCATCAGCTCCGTCAACAACATATGTACGAATACTTTGATCCTCACAATATGATAATGCAGAAGGAAAGAAAAAAAATTAAATTTATAGTTGATGATAAAGTTCAAAATATAGCTTGGTACTTAATAACTGAGAACAACATAGGTTAATGCATAAGGACCATAACACCTTCACAAATTCCTTTAGTGGCAGATCATAAGAAGTTCAGACACATCTAGTTGTTGCAACAACAACACAACTAGTGCATATTTTTTTGACCTCCCGAGCCTGCAAAAAGGGAGAACAACTCCATCCACTTGGCACAAAATTATGAGAAGCTTTGAAACTTTTTCCATATCAATATTTGTAGGGCAAGGTAAAAAAGATGTGCATGAGATTATTCAAGTGCATGTGATATGTAGAGATAGAAATGAAGGAAAAGAAAATATTTAGTAGACAAGGAGAGCTATAAAGAATTCAAAAAGCTAATATTGATAAGGACACCCATAGAAAAATATATCCCAATCAGGACACCTATAGAAAAATGTATCCTAATAAGGACACCCTCTCAGTATGTGTACTCATGTGTAGTGTGGGTATCAAATTCCACAATCATATTTATGATTTTTCTTACCAAACAATAGAAATAAGCTTGAATATCAACATTGTTAAAACCTAAGTGGAAGGATGAAGGCAAAGAAATGGCCAAGGAGAATGCATAATGCCCCAAAAATAGAAGAATAAAAGGATGCAACTACTGAAGTTGAAGTGAATAGAGAGTAGGAAAGGAGTCAGATAGAGGGATTTCAAGAGGAGGCATGGACCAGGACAACCTATGTCATTCCAGAACTAAGAAAAATACTTTTTCCTTTCAAAATATGTCTAAGATAAAGCTTGAAAAATTACCTTAGGAATTAGGCGAGAGATTTTCAAAATTTAATGAGACTATGCTCAATCTATGGAGTATAGTAAGGCTCAAATATGATCTATGGGGCATGGAAAACAACTACATATCTGATAGAAAATACAATTAAACAACAAAAATAGGTTGATGAACAAACGTGCAATTGGACAAGGTACTAGAAAAGTTTTATGAGACATGAAGAAAATGAGTGCATTGATTTACAATGTCAAGGGAGTGAAATAAAATTTAGACTGGGGATGAGGAAAAACTCGTTAAGATGTTGAAGAAACACCATAGCCTTAACCCAAAGGGTATATCCCTTAGAGAAATTTAGGTTTGAGGCAGGAGGTTATACCTATAATTTTTGGATTTTGCAGTTACAATTCGGCTATATTCTTGTGTAGTATTTATGTATAAATAAATAAAATTATTTCTTTTATCGTTTAAAAATATGTTCGGTACATATACTAATAGATTTATGTTGTCCTACTAAAGGATAAAGATTGTCCTGCTAAAGCATGGTTAAATATTAAGTTCCACTCCACTAAATATGATATTATGAGTCTCGACATTGTCCCCACAAGTGAACAAACAATCATGAGATATCCTCTTAAACAACAAAGGAAAAAAGGTGAAGAACTCAACCCATCTTATCTAATTGAACACCAAAAGAAAACTCGCCATAATGGCTCTTATTCCCAGTCTTGCATCATATATGCTTTGATGCAACCCTAAGGAAAGGGATGCCTCTATGGGTCAAGATCCCAGTAAGGATACCATACTTTCCAGAATGAATGAACACATCATTTCAGTTTAAACCAGGAATACAACAATGCCTATTTGACAATGGCGAGATGTAGGATTTAGTTTATTATAGTCAAGGCATACATCCAATAAAGTGGAACTGACTCTTAATGGTTTTGCCTATATTTCACGTTAGTGTAAGTTAAAAGCATGCAGCTGGAAGATTTCCATCAAGCCCTGCTTGAGTATCCAAATGTAATTTTTTTTGGTTTTCTCAAATTGAATTGGTTGGCAGAATGTGACCTGCCCACTTGAAAATAAATCTTAGTTGCCTCTTTGGCTCAAGGTAGTAACAGAAGAGAATGAGATGGTAAAATATTAAGAATCTCGACAGGTTGATGCCAAAAAGCATAACATGCTAACTGTTTGATAATATATTGGTAACATTTCCATCATCTCTAAGGGATATTTAAATGAGGTTTAAACATTACATAACAATTCCATCAAGAAATCATTTCTTATTTAAATCTATAAATACAATAAATGACAAAAGAATAATGTTTACTAAAATGTGCAATCATATAGAAGAATATGCTAGTATTTATTCAAAATTCTTGACGAGATGGTCATAGATAAAGTCAATAATTAATAGTAGGAAAACAAAGATGTCAGTCCAAATACTACCAAAGCAATCCCCATTAGTATAGAAACAAAAAATACCCCACAAGCATAGGTCAACCCCTGTAAGTGTAGAGCCATGGCATAGAAACTATACTTACAGTTAACTTTTAGTAACATATGCCTCAAATTCATGAATGCTTGTATAGGGACTGATCAACGTGAGCATGAAAAGGGGCCCTCCTCGAGCACCTGTGTTGGAACCTTGAATCTCGCCTTCTTTTCTTTGAGTATTAAGGGACTCAGTGTTGTCCTTTGTTTGAAGTTCTACCATGGAACCTTCACATACTAGAGATTCTTCACATTTTCTATCATTCGAAGGGACATTTCCTTGAGGAGAACATAAATTCTCATGTTGGAATTCACCGTTATTATACCCTTCAGCTCCTTGGCCTTCCATAGGTAGTCCGTCGCTAGTTTTTCAATTTTTTCAGTTGCAGAGGACCAAAATGAATCAAAAGAAGAGACTATCAATTTTGGTATTTCACATCTTGATTTCCTAAACCAAAAGAAGAGACTAAGCATTTGATATTTCACAACTAAATTTCGTGAGATGGATAGATTAAGAAATCTCAATTGAAAAAAAATGTGCTTTAAATATCTAGAAAAAAGATGCAAGCAACCACACATGTAATATTTTTTCTGAAAGTGCCATAGTGTTTTTTGTGAAGAAGATGAAACTAAGGAAACAAACATATTCCCATATAGGAGTCATAATATCTATAAATCAAAACAATACATTGATAGGTAAATACCAACACTCTTCTTTAACAATTTTTTTTTAATGGTAAGCATGAATTGTTAAATATTACCATTGGCATTAAAAGCCAACTATTGAAGGGATGCTAATGTGATGCCATTTCATGAACATCTTCAACAGATCTATTGTCTCGCATGTTGGACACTTTCAATGTTTGATATGGTTACAATGATAATCCAATAAAGAAGAGACAGGAGGGATTAGATATGATTTAGAAAAGAATATGCTGATAGCCTTATGTTTGGAGCTAGGGCTGGAATCCAATAAAAAAAACAAAATTGTTTTCCCTTACTCAAATTTTGAAAATTTGTAATCTAGTTCATAGGTGATTTTGATGGAGAATTAAGGTATCCACCAAGGTTGCATTCTTGTTGTAGTCTGCCCCAACCTAGTGGCATGTCAAAAGGTGATGATGTTATATAGAAATCCCAACCAAATTTTTCAGGATAGATAACCCTCGGGCATATCCCATAATTCAAAGGAAGTCCATGTTATGTGATAAGCCACTAATCTTGGGGTGTGTTTCTTGAATCCAAAAAAAAAAAACTGGCCTCCTTTTGGTAGAAAACTTTCTTTTGCATTAATATTTAATTGGAGAGGTAGTAAATGGAAAATTAGAAACTGCAAGACTATTTTAAAGAGACCAAGCATAGTCTTTCCATTGAAAACATTTATTTTCTCTACATCAAGATATGTTTAAAAGTTTGGTCGATGAAAACTCCAAGAGGGAAGTTAAGTTATTGGAGGGAAAGGTGGTAATTTCAACATATCCTATGCTATCAGTGAATCCCAACTTTATGGTTCACAACATAATTTAATGAAGGAAAATAACAAGAGGTTTGTGTGGAGGATTAACTCACACCAACATGAGAGTTCCTGCATTGACAACATTCATGTGTGCACTGTAGGCAGGACAATTGTTATATGGCAACTTGCCTTAGGAAAATGTATTGGTTTTATGTTCTCTAGAGACTCTCCTTCTCATTGTTGGTCTATTGAAACTTGAAAGTCACATGGGATGGGACAATAGGCATAATTTGAGAGGAAAAAAAAGAAAAATAATCTTGAAATTCAACCAGAGAAGCAAATAAAATAGTTTGTTGTAATAAAAATGACAAAACGGATGAAAATAGTAAAAACGTACAAAACAAATACCATAATGGCCTTATTTATTTTCTTAATTTTAGTATCCAATTCATGAAGAATTCAGAGCCATTGCATAGAATAGTTGGTGTAGTTTCCAAGGTTGCACTAATAGCTCTGAGCATGCTCATAGCACTTCAATTACAACAAACAACACTACGAACCCTAAAAATAAGTGGTAGCAACAAAATTTGAAGGGTTGGGAAGAATACTAGCCATTCGGAAAGGAAAGAAGGACATACAAACATTGAAAATCATTTTCCAAAACATTCAATAGGTCGTTGTGATTTTGAAAAATTTTAGACTTGTCATTGTGCTTTGAACAACTTGCTCTTTGACTTATTAAGCATTTTCTATACAAGGATTGAAACAAGATCTGTTTTCACACAACAACTCTTTGTATTCTTATTCTAAGTTCAAAGATAGAAATTATGATTTCTAAGCACTCTGAAAGTTCATAAAGAAAATTTGGTGATACAGTGATTCAAGGGAATGATAATATTTAAGTTATTAACAACATTTTGTAGTCTGAATAAGAATATTCCAAGTGTGTACCTTGTCTACTACAGAATTACCACCAAACTTGACTCAAGCACCCAAGTGTAGGTTTAGGGAATAACCAAAGCAGACCAAGAATAACAAGGTTATGAAAGTGTGTCATACATCCCATGTTCTGAGAAGAGTTGTGAAGACTAAGTCTCATACAACTATAGAGGGAAACATTTACTAGTTGTGCAAGTTTCCTTTTCTCTCTTTAATGACTTCATTTTCTACAATGATAATTATAAAAGTATACCTGTGACTAAAAAATGAGATAGTTGGTATAACAACAGATCAAAGATCAATGGTGTTATTATTTTTCATTAATGTTTAAGTTATACACACAAATGATTTGTTGATTTTCTATCTCATTGTCATTCCAAATTTAGAACTTTCGGTGGACTAACTCTTAAACACACAGCATAAACATTAATCCTTCTCTATTCTAAATATCAAATTTGAAAACATCTAGATGGTATAACAGAAGCAGAAGAATTTATTTCTAATAAAAAAATTATATGCTAGATACAATATTTTATTAGGTTTAAGATCAAAATTGATGATTACAACTATCTCAAAGTTTAAATTCCAAATTAAAGAAAATAATACTTTTAAAAGCATGCTCGAATGCTTAGAAATGTTCTACAAGGCTTCAAACTCTAGTTGTCAATTGGGCAAAACTATTGCGCTACATCAAGAACATTTGTTTAATAGGATAGAAAACCTTGGATGGTTGTAGATCCAACAAAAGAACATTTTCAAATTCCTATGCAAACACTTTGTTTTCCAAGCATATCTTATGGAGCTTTGGAAATAGGTTGAGTAATGAGTATGTGTAGGTAACTAGGTGGCTCTCAGTTAGTGAAAATCTCACCAAAAGTACCTCTACGCCAACGCGATCCCTGCAGAAGGTCTATGTCTCAAACCTAGTGACATCTAAACACATTCAACAATTTTAAGAGCTCTCATAGGAAGGCATCAACATATGTAGAGAATCTAGCTTGGTGGGCCTATAATTTGTGAGAGTGAGTAGATTGCAGAGTATTGGCATATTTCACTCCTTACATAATATCTATATATTTTTTTAAGTAATTTCTAGTTATGAATCATCCAGGTTTTAAAGTGAATTCTACTAATTTTCATAATTTAAGGGGTTTCACTGATCCAGAAATAGAGAATGAATAAAAGGAATAAGGGCTTACTGATGATGACATGGAGCATCTTTTCTATTCCCTTGGAGTTGAGTGAGGTGCAGAGTATTCTAGAAACAGCCCTGGCGGCCACAATGTTGGCATTCTGAGCATCTAAGCCTCTCATTCAGGTCTTCTGCTCCTACTCCTTTATTATGATAAATGGTCTCCCAAAGTCATCAAATTCCAATGCCATCCCTGCAAACAGTAATGATACTCATTTATTATGATAAATGGCCTCCAAAAGTCATTAAATGCTAATTCCATTCCTGCAAATGGTAACAAACTGCAACAAAAAGATTAAATCATAAACTTAATAGCAAGGATGCAAAACAATAGTGGAATTTGAACCAAAGATTTGAGGTATGTGTACTCCTCTATCTGCAGAAGAAGACAAAGAAGGGTGGAAATGCAGCGAAGTTAGAAATGAAACATACTTGGGCATTGTTAATGGATTGAAGATCCAATGGTGGGGTTCGATATCGACTTTGCTACTGGTAAAACCCTAATTCACAACTCTTTAATCTCGTTTTCCCTCTAGCCATGTGAAAAGTGAAAATATACTCTATCTCGTTTTCCCTCCAGTCATGTGAAAAGTGAAAATATACTCTCCTTTTCCCTCCCTCTCGTTGTCCCTCCATCCGTGTGAAAAGTGAAAATATATTCTCATTTTCCCTCCCTCCCCGTGAAAAGTGAAAATATACTATCATTTTCCCTCCCACTGAAAAGTGAAAATATACTATTGTTTTCCCTTCAGCCCTGTGAAAAGTGAAAATATACTACTTGTTTTAGAACATAAATGAAGATTGGAATTGGGAGGGATTTTGTACATCAAAATTAATGCTTTTCAAAAATGTTAAAATTTTCTCCCTAAAAAACAATAAATACAATATTTTATTTAATAATCTAACTAATTAACTAATAATCTAAATATAATAGATGTATTTGACAAACTAACACCCACTTTTCTAATGGTTGTGTTGAAAGAATTTCTTCCATATTTGGTGTATTTATTTAAGATTACCTTTTTATGCAATGATTTTGTTGTTATTTTATAGAGGTATACATGTTGTACTTTTAGAATTTGAGCCTTGTGAAAAGTGAAAATATACTAGTTTTAGAAGGTAAATGAAGATTGGAGTTGGGATGGCTTTTGTACGTTAAAATTAAAGCTGAACTTTTTCAAAATTGCTAAAATTTTCTCCCTAAAAAAATACGATATTTTATTTAATAATCTAACTATCTAACTAATAATCTAAATACAATAGTTGTATTTGACAAACTAACAACCTTTTTTTTCAATGTAAAAAAATGGTTGTGTTTGAATACATTTCTTCAATATTTGGTGTATTTATTTAAAATTGCATTTTTTATGCAATGATTTTGTTGTTATTTTATAGAGGTAGACATGTTGTACTTTTAGAATTCATGCCATGTGAAAAGTGAAAATATACTACTTGTTTTAGAATGTAAATAAATACAATATTTTATTTAATAATCTAACTAACTAACTAATAAAATAAATACAATAGTTGTCTTTGACAAACTAGCACCCTTTTTTTTAATGGTTGTGTTTGAAAGCATTTATTCCATATTTGGTTTATTTATTTAAAATTACCTTTTATATGCAATGATTGTGTTGTACTTTTAGAATTTGCGCCCTTTGAAAAAGTGAAACTATACTACTTACTACTTGTTTTAGAACGTAAATGAAGATTGGAGTTGGGAGGGGTTTTGTACATAAAAATTAACTTTCAAAATGATAAAATTTTCTCCCTGAAAAACAATAAATACAATATTTTATTTAATAATCTAACTAACTAACTAATAATCTAAAAACAATAGTTGTATTTGACAAACTAAGACCCTTTTTTAAATGGTTTTGTTTGAAAACATTTCTTCCATATTTGGTGTATTTATTTAAGATAACCTTTTTTATGCAATGATTTTGTTGTTAGTTTATAAAGGTAGACATGTTGTACTTTTAAAATTTGAAAAGGAAACATGCCTTATTAACTTGGTTGTATTAAAAACATTTAAGTGTTCGTGTATATTAGGTGGGTGTAAACAAGAGGGAGTATATGGTATTTGGATTTAATAGTTAAAAACAAATTTTAGTTTCTTAAAATTCATATGACAAGTTTGCAAGGATTAGGGTGCATACCCTTCTTTAGGTTAAATATATTCAAATTGTTGTGTGAATAAGGTTGTAAGACCCTATGTTTCCATATTTATAATGGAGTCCTCTCCAAGTAACTCACATAGTTTAAGTTGTCATAAGAAAAGTCATTGTTTTTTCTAAAGATGTGAGCATTTCATTTTAAGTAGTGCAATAATGTGGTTTCAACGAGGCATTCAAAGATGGAATGGACACGCACATTTGGGATTCTAGTGTTATGTTTTTCTTGAGGCATGAGTGCACATCTAGGAAGACTTTAACACGGGTTGAAGAGGTGGAATAGTTAGAGAGGTTGGGGGATTGTAGTCTCACTTATAGGTGTAGATAAGCAAGTTAAGCACCATGAAAAGTTGTGAAGAAAACTTAATACATTTGATGAGTTGCACAAAGGTAACTTGACAATGGTACTAAGTGAACATTCCTTGATCGAATTTGATATGCTCTCCTTGGCACTACCACTTTTCAAGACAAAGAAGAAATGTAAAATATATGTCCAACACACTAAAGATGTTGGCAAGGTTGTTGCCACATATATAGGTGGTTTTGTCTGTTGGAAAATACTGAGAGGGGGGGGGGGGGTGAATCAGTATTCTTTAGCAATTAGCACTTTTAAATCTTTTCAGAGCATTAGTTAATTTTCAATTAATATTAACGTTTATGCAGTAATAACAGTAAATACAAGAACCCGGGAGGCACAAATATTTTAGGTGTAAAACGCCCTCCAGGTCAAAACCACCGAACTCTTTTCTAATAAATTATTTAATCTTCAGCCCCAACTGAAATGAAAGAAACAATTTCCTAGAATTCTAGAAAAGCATTCTTCTCCAACTCCCACTAGATGAATGCTCCAATGCCCAAGATTATTCAGTAGTCAACTGAATGGATGCCCCAACACCCAATGAGCTACAACTCACCCTAGCACCACCCTATCACCCTGAAGTTTTCACAGGCTTGAACACATTGGTGACTTTATGAACCAACCTAGCACCACCCTACCAGCCTATAGAAGAATAAAAGAAGAGTGGACTCTCGTACCAGTGAAGATGGTCCACTTTATAATGATATAGAATGATGTAGAAGAAGAAGACACACTAGACCATAACCCCAACTATAACACAACCACCTAATTATGATCCTAAACCTCCCAACATTGTCTCTTAAACTATTGGTAGATAGACACTTATACAAATTTTACAATGATACTTTTACAATGACTCTATACAATGATACTTTTACAATGACTCTATACAATGATACTTTTATAATGATTGTATGTAGTGCTTCCCACTTGAAGACTTCATGTGGTGAACTTCTTGTTGTTGTTTAGCACCTTGATTGTTGCCTTGTCATGCTACCCTTTCTCACTCTTTAGAACATTAGATTATGCATTGAGTCTTCTCTTGATGACTATATAATACCTACAAAAAGTCTTCAAAGAAATACCCATGACATGATAATAGAAAAACTTACCTCATCCTGTAGAACATATGTCAGTGCTAAACAAAAGCAACAAATTAAAATACAAAGAAACTAATGTAATTAAGATATTAACATGAATATACAGAAGATACTTACCTGTAGCTTATCACTGTTGCATCATTTTGCTGCACCTTGCTCTTTGCTTCCCTAGAAAGTCTGGTCCTTTGCACCTCTTGATAGCACTTGATCTAGTTTCTCTCGCCTTCTAGGAGCACAATATTTAATCTGATGTATATCTGGATTTCAGATCCCCAATATGTGATCTTCAGTCTTGTAGTATTCCTCTGAGTCTTATTTCCAATGCCATAGGTATGACCCGATTTGGACTCTTCAAGGTAAAGTTATGCCCAATCTCTCACAATGACCTAATTATGGAATAGTTCAGCAGAGTGAACTTGTACGACATGCCACGTGTCACTGTTTCCTCCTTCGTCTATGAAATTGTTACAAATAAGACTACAGTCCTTGCACTATCCACCATATTTTACATAATTCCAATCCTCTTCTCAGAGAGAGAGTTATGACGATTTCCCCAAGGTCACTTCTTTGAGATGAAATTCGGGATCCTGCAAAAACCCTTACTTCCACAGATCATATCTTCGAAAATATAGCGAACCAAGATCTAAAAATTGGTCACGATTCTCATCAGGATTTCAAATAAAATGGGTTTTTGTTTCATAATCTAATACTTCGTATAAATGAAGTTATAGCGAAAATTACACGATCACTTCATTTGGATGATATATGAGATTTATTTTAATAGAATTGAGAGGGGCTTCTATAGAGTATGTTGGAGGGATTTTAGGAGCTCAAAAAATTATTAATTAATGACTATTCAATGAAAAAAACCAATTATGAGTGCCATTCCACAACCCCATAGGGTTTTAGCCCACTAACTGGGGTTACTAACTTCAAACATGAATATCTCTCAAACCATGAAGAATTACTTGGCGTGCCATATATCAACTAAAACATCTCGACGAGTAGAATCTATCTAGAAGATCCTTAACTCAAAATAGAGTAAGTTGTCAAGTCAAAATTCCCTTGCAAGATCGGGGTATCCCTTTGTTCTTCTTGGGTTGACATCAATGACAACCTTAGATCATCTTTAGATCAAAAATCTCCCCCATTGGCATTGATGGAAACACAAGTACTCCCCCTACAATTATGGCACCTCTTCCTATTGCCTTCTCTCCCCTTTGACATCAATGGCGAAGGGTAACGCCGCCTGACACACAACCATCCTGTGAAACTGTACACACTTCCACTCCCCCTTTATTTTCTGAATAAGGAAAATCTAATGAGAACTTTGGAGAATCCCAAGCTTCTAGCGAAGATATTCAAATGCTTCACAAGGTAAATATTTAGTGAAGATATCAATGATTTTTTCTTTTGTACCAACATATTCAAGTTTGATATTCTTTTCAACGACTTGTTCTCTAACAAAATGATATTTTATCAAAATGTGTTTTTTTTTTATGCATGACAAGATTCTTGGAGATACTGATGGGACTAGTGTTATCACAGAAGATGGGAATAGGCTCACTAAATTGTACTTGAAGATCTTGCAAAGTTTGTTTTCATCCAAAGGACTTGAGTACAAAACACTGCCACTGCAATGTATTCTACTTCCGTTGTAGATAACGAGATTGAGGTTTTCTTTTTGCTCAACCATGATACAAGACAACCACCTAGATAGAATGCTGCTCCACTAGTACTCTTACGATCATCAATGATTCCCGCCCAATCTGCATCTACAAAGGCTTGAATAATGAGATTTTTGCCCTTGGGATACCACAAGACATATTCTGTTGTGCCATTTAGATATCGAAGAATTCTTTTGACGGCAATAATATGTGATTCTTTTGGTGCTGCTTGGAATCTTGCTACTTGTCCAACTGCTTGTATAATATCTGGTGGGGAGGCTGTTACATATAGAAGACTACCAATCATAGATCTATACAACCTATGATCCACATTCTTAGATGAGTTGTCTATGCTCAATTTGCAACCTATTACCATTGGACTAAGGATGGGTTTGCAATATTCCATTTTGAATTTCTTGAGCATTTCCTTGATGTACTTGGCTTGACATATAAATATTCCTTTCTCTTGCTCAGATATTTGAAGCCCTAAGGAGTATGTCAACTCACCAAGTAAAGACATCTCGAACTCACTTTTCATCTTTGTAGCAAAGTTCTTACTTAGTCGATCATTATTGCTACCAAAGATTATATCATCCACATATACCTCAATGATTGTTAAATTATCTTTATCTATTTGTACGTAAAGATTACTATCAGCAGTACCTTTCTTGAACCCTTGTTGACGTAGATATCCATCAAGACGAGCATACCATGCTCTAGGAGCTTGCTTGATACCATACAGAACCTTCTTTAACCTGCAAACATAGTCTTCTTTTTCTGATAGTAGAAAACCTTCAAGTTGTTCGATGTAAACTTCCTATTCTAATTCTCCATTTGGAAATGCTGACTTAACATCCATTTGGTAGACTTCAATTTTTCTTTAACATGCACAAGCGAGAAACATCGGGATGGCTTCCATTCTGGAAACTGGTGCAAATGTTTTGTCGCAATAAATTCCTTCCACTTGTGCATATCCTTTGTATACTAATATTGTCTTGTTCCTGATAACCTATAATCCTTCAACTATTTTGCCCCCCCTAAACCTTTAATGAAACTACCATCTTGTTTAAACTACCTTCCTGTAAATTGTAGAATTGTGCCATATACTACTGCATAAAATCTTGTACAAACATTAAGGAGTCAAAAAGCCAGATTGTTCAAAATAGTGAGTCACCTAATGGGCCATATTGACTTGAGTCTTTATCTGAAGCAACTACTAATTCCTCATGGCCTTTTTCTTTTACAAATCCTAAAAGCATAAATGCTGAAACCTTGTTATCTACTTTGTCTTCCTGTATCTGTTTCCTTTTCCAGACCTTCTTACTCCTACAATCTCGAGCCATGTGCCCATATTTATGACACTTGAAGCATTCAATGTTGTCCATAGCTGATTCTATCTGATATCTGCAACCACAAGTGCTATGGCCATAGCTATGGCATTTGAAACATTCAATATTTGGCCCATCTAGCACGTATTCTCTTCTAACAAAATCATCGTGGAACCTGTCTCGTGATCCTACAAACTTGCTTCTAGGGTTTTGCAAATAATGATTGCACTTGTCAAAAACTTCACAATCCCTAGCCATATGCCCATATTTATCACATAAAAAGAAATAACCATTAAATAAAATAACATACCGAGAATATTTTTCATTCCTCTTTGGAGGTGGTGTTGTAGTTTCTTGCAGTCCTTTGTTCTTTGGAGTTGCAACATTCTTCTTTGGCTTTTCACTTTGATCAACTTCCTTCTTAGAATCATCTTGCGAAGCTGTGGAGAATGTACCTTCATCAATTGGAGCTTTACCATCTTTAATTGCCTTCATTTTTGCTTCTTCATCTATATTATCTTGTAAGTATTCTTTTTGTGATCCCTTGAGTTTGTTGATCTCATCACAAGTTGCATCAAGTTCTTCTTTATTTTGAGAAAGATCTTCTTGAAACCATATTTTCAAGATATTCCTTCTTTTTTTTGCCTCCTCAACCTGTAGCTTGAGAAGAGTGGTCTCCTCTACTTCTTTGTTGATACCCTCTATCTATTCCTTCTACTTCTCATTTTCAATCTTGAGCCTTTTTATTTCTATTGAAGATGTTTCTAATTCCTTTTTCTTTTGGTCAACGATGGATATGTATCTTTGATCATATTCCTCCCTTTCAATTTATGCTTCCTGCATCTGTTGTGTGATCCTACTAATCTCTACAAATGTTTTGTCGAGTTCTTGTTGCTTCTATTGGACTTCTCCCTTGAGGTCTCCTGTCGCTGTATTATTGATTTCTTCCAACTTCTTTTGAAATGACTCTTCAATACATTTGTGTTCTTCAACTTCAATTTTGAGACCTTAAACTTGTTTTTCAAGAGCATTGGAATGGATCTTCTCAGCCTTGAGTTATTTTATAAGCTTGAATGGCTCCTTAGAAAATTATTCTATGGTCAACCCTTATTCATCATACTCAGAAGGATCCAAGTTTCCAATAACATCTTGACTTGATTTCTTTGTTGAATAAAGATTATGAAGATTTTCCCAAAGAGCTTTCGTTGTTGAAAATTGACAAACTTTTGTTTTCGCAGAATTTGGAAAAACATTCAAAATTACATTCATGGCCTTTGAATTATACCTTTGAGCTTCATCGGTAGATGTGTCTCCAGAAACAATTGATTCCCATACTCCATGTGCCTGCAAAGATACTTCCATCCCAGATTCCCATATATAGTAATTATCTGCATCAAAATCAAGGTTTGGTACACAATACTCACTTTCTTGAGATTTTTTTGTACCTATACCTTCCTTTGAAATCCTTGTAACCCGCCTCTTTGACTTTCCTATCTCTATACTTTGAACACTGACTTCCAGCAGTTAAGCTATTATTGAAGGAACCAAGCTCTGATACCAATTGTTGGAAAATACTAAGGGGGGGGGGGTGGTGAATCAGTATTCCTTAGCAATTAGAACTTTTAAATATTTTCAGAGCATTAGTTAATATTCAATTATTATTAACATTTATGTAGTAATATCAGTAAATAAAATAACCTAGGAGGCACAAATATTTTAGGTGGAAAACCCCCTCTGGGTCAAAAACCACCGAATGCTTTTCTAATAAATTCTTTAATCTTCAACCCCAACTGAAATGAAAGCAACAACTTCCTAGAATTCTAGAAAAGAATTCTTCTCCATCTCCCACTGGATGGATGCTCCAACGCCCGAGATTATTCAGTAGTCAACTGAACGGATGCCCCAACACCCAATGAGCTACAACTCACCCTAGCACCACCCTACCATCCTGAAGTTTTCACATGCTTGAACCTGTTGATGACTTCATGCACCAACCTAGCACCACCCTACCACCCTATATAAGAATAAAAGAAGAATGGACTCCCGTACCATGGAAAATGGTCCATTTTACAATGATATAGAATGATGTAGAAGAATAAGACACACTAGACCATAACCCCAACTATAACACAACCACCTAATGATGATCCTAGACCTCCTAACACTGCCTCTTCAACTCTTGGCAGATAGACACTTGTGTAACTTTTACAATGATTCTTTTACAATGACTCTGTACAATGATACGTTTACAGTGATTGTATGCAGTGCTTCCCACTTGAAGACTTCATGTGGTGAACTTCTTGCTATTGTTCTGCACCTTAATTGTTGCTCTTGTCATGCTACCATTTCTCACTCTTCAGAACATTAGATTATGCATTGAATCTTCTCTTGATGAATATATAATACCTACAAAAAGTCTTCTAAGAAATACCCATGACATGATAATAGCATAACTTACCTCATCCTGCAGAACATATGTCAGTGTTGAGAAAAAACAACAAATTAGAATACAAAGAAACTAATGCAATTAAGAGATGAACATGCATATATAGAAGATACTTACCTGTATCTTACCTCTTGTGCATCATTTTGTTGCACCTTGCTCTTTGCTACCCTAGAAAGTCTGGTCCTTTTCACCCCTTAACAACACTTGATCTAGTTTTTCTTACCTTTTAGGAGAACGATATTTAATCTGATGTATCTCTGTGTGTTTCTAGGAAAACTAGTGTCTTTTCGATCTACTAGTCCCACTAGGATCGGTAGCTATCCTAGAAACAAACAATCAAAGTAATTTGCGATTTCCTTTATGTATGATAGATAAGAGAGGAGCAAAGAGACCAACTTTGATCTTCCGCTTGAATCCTTGCTTGATTCCTCTCTCCCTTGATAGAGCTTGCACCTCTTCTCCTACTTATCCCGCTCAATGAATACCTGTAGAGACAAAGTAACAAAACACCATCAAAGCATCTCGATCTATTATATCATAAACAATGCAGAATCAGAAATACATTGATCATACAATGGCATTCAAAAACAACAACATTCACAAATGCACGATTGTATGGAGGAAAACTCAAAGAACTTTATTAATAGTAGAAGGGAGAATTACAACCCAGCTGTTTGATCCAGCATCATCCTCCCAGCATCAAAGCCCTCTTCACCTCATGAAAAGCAAGATCACCCAACAATACAATGCTCTTTCTCAAAGATAAACTATCAGCACTTCCTTACAAATTACAAAATTCCAGCCTCTAGATCTCTCAGATGAGGGATACATTTATAGATATCTGTAAGGGTGTGAGTCATCTCTGGGTTTTTTATTAGTGTCATTCCACTTGTTTTTCTTGGTTTCACTTGGAGATTTCTTGTATCTCTTACTCATCCCTAGGCGAATTCAGAGAGGCAAGTGTCATAGGAGAAGTTTCTGGAAGATTCCATGAGCATACACTTAGCAAACTGTCTCGGACATTTGTCCATCCTTGCCCATCAAACCCTACAGAAGGCCTCTTCAGTATTCATTGCACCTATCTAGTGTGGAAGTCAGTATGCATCACACCTTGACAGTGGGGCAGTCAGTATGGTCTAGTTTTGGCCAGTTCTGAGTAGTTTTTCAAGTGGAACTTTTGGGGAATGATGTAATCAGTTGACCATGATCCTTTAGGGGTTAAAGAGCCCTTGGTTTATCAACATATAAGATTGGGGTTGAAGTGCCCAAATATGTCTATAACAGTTTCCCCCTAAAGCATGAAGTTGTAAATATTTTGATGTCGGGGAAAATGCTTTATCATGAGGATCCGAGGTATTCGAATTGGAAGGTGACCTATATAAGATACAATACAATACATCATCATCCTATTATTTAAATGATCTAGCTGAGGTGGGCATTCCCATGCTCAACTTTATAAATTAATTTTCATGTACATAGGACAGACAATCGTCTGTTGTTGCAAACTGGTGATTGTTCACATGAAGAGTCATCTTCCCTGGCTTAGATGACTATCTGTGCAGCTTTTGTGTACATTTTATGTCTTTATGTTCCTGAATACATCGGAGCCTGGATGGATGAAACTAGATCTAGGGTCTTCAAAACTCATTCAATCTTCGCTCGATGTACAAGTCGATCCATTTGAAAAGATGTTCTGAAGTCGAACATGGAAAGACATCGCCTGATTACCAGCCAATAATGTAAGCTATTAACAGGTGCGAGAGGAATCACCGATAATGATAATGACCCTCGAGGTACTACAATACAGTTCACGTGGTGTGACTATATGATCTGATGTCGAACACCACACAAAATCTTTCGGTCGAAGGCCATTGATGTAAACCTGTTGCCGGAAGTGAGAAACTTGCCATTGAGGCATGTAAGCTTCAAAGTACTGAAAGGGTTGTTTCTAAGTCAACTTCTTGGATAATGAGTTGATGTCAATAGGACATGACCCATCATAGGAGGGCCTTAATGTATCCCACATCTATGACACGAAACAGAGCAAAATGATTTTCTGGAGGTGAAAACGATCTGATGATACAAGGTTCAGGAATGGCGGTCATGAAAAGTAGAGGGTGAAGGTATTGTAGTGGATAAGGCATTGGCTAGATGGTGAATTCTCTGAATGACTTCTCTTGAACATATCAGTGACACTGAGATGGATTGGTAGCATTAACCCCAAAATATGGACGATATGGAGGACCAATGGTGATATGACCGGTGAACAGAATAACCCAACCTGACTCAATCATGGTGATGGAGTGAAAGTGTCATGTTCAAGAGCGACCCACTACCATAAAATTCTTCAAGTTTTCTTCCCTTTTTCCCCAGTCATTTTTGACCAGTACCTCTTTATTTTTTTCAAGCTTGAGGAGGATAGCATACTCTTGTTCTATAATTCTCCCTTCGGGCAAACCTGTCGCTATGTTTTAGCGAGCCTAGCGACAGTGAAACTCGTTCTTGTATGAGTGGACAAGTTTGTCTCTATTGTTTTAATGAGTTTAATGACAAAGAAAACTTGGTCCTTTTCATATTTATAGAGTTTGAAAATGGACAAAAAGAGAACTCCAGTAGTTCTTTTTCGTAGCATAATCCCTTAAGTCTGAAAAAGATTAAAATAATACAAAAGGGATGAATTTTTCGATCACTTTAGCAAGCTAAAAAAGACCAACGCTCGAAATTTTTCATGAGATAATCCCTTAGGTCTGAAAAATATTAAAATATCCAGGAGGGATGGCACTTCCCCTTACTTTAATGAGCTGGAAAGGCCATTAGCTCGACAATCTTTTCATATTTAATGAGTCAGAAAAGAGTTTAAAGGGGACTCGTTTTTTAGGAATGAGTGGCGTTTAGGATAGCAACTGGTTCCGGGTGAGCTTGGAACTTCTCAAAACATGGTGATGTGAAGAGGGTGGCTAACAGGACCACTCATCGCAGCTGTTCCTCAAAAAGGTAAACAATCAAGTGGAAGCATATGATCGGCCAAAATAATGGAGGTGATCGCAGGAAAACAACCAAGGCTCAAAAGGCTGATAGCAGGGCAATCACAAACGTTATTTACCGAGGGTGGATATATTTTTTAACAAGCTTGAACCACGAGAAACTATGCTTAGTGGCAGGTTTATCTTTTAATGAGCTCGAACCATGCGATAACATTGCTCATTGGTAGGTTTATTTTTTAACGAGCTTGAACCATATGATAACATTGCTCATTGGTAGGTTTATTTTTTAACGAGCTTGAACCATATGATAACATTTCTCATTTGAGTGCGGGTTTATTTTTTAGCGACGAGCTCAAACCTTGCAGAAATTATGCTCAGTAGCCTTTTCATGTAGGCTAGCAACGACCAAACTACAAAGCTAGAGGAAATATTAAAGCTAAAGAACTACTGAGGTTAGATTAGATGGTTTCATCAACTTGTTTAGACAAAACCCTTCCTTTGCTTCGCCCGCAAACAGACGAAGGTGAATGGTGTGTCAGGCCAATCACCTGACCTTAGGAGTTAAAAAATAAAAAGCTAAAAAGCTAAAAAGCTAAAAATGAAATTGGTCATTTTTTGCTTGCATAAAAAGGTTTGCATGCCCCCAGGCATTGAGAAAAGGAGAGTCTCTAGTAACCATATGGGAACCACTGTAGTTAACTAGGATGGTTTTATCAACTTGTTTAGACAAAACATTTCCTTGGCTTTGCCTGCCAATTAGACAAAGGTGGGTGGTGTGTTAGACCAATCACTTAATTTACAGGGGAATTCATATGGTAGGATGGTTTCATCCACATAATAGACAAAACACTTCCTTGGCTTCGTCCACAGTGCAGGAAAAAGTGAATGGCATTCCGGACCAATCACATAACCTCCAGGGAAACCTATTTTTTTTTAGCTGGGTTCGCCTGCCAAATGGACAAGGGTGCATGCCCCCTAAGCTTCATTACATTCACCAGACTACTCGTG
Organism: Pinus tabuliformis; assembly: GCA_031772625.1. Taxonomy (NCBI): domain Eukaryota; kingdom Viridiplantae; phylum Streptophyta; class Pinopsida; order Pinales; family Pinaceae; genus Pinus; species Pinus tabuliformis. The sequence goes on from CM062805.1 coordinate 819,553,899, forward strand.
GTAATTAGGTGGATGGAATGAAGGTTGAAGAGTCATACTAGACTCAAAGAGACCATTTAGGGATGATGTTTTGTTTGGCACTGTGTTTGAACCGGGAAATGAAAGCTGGTCAATAAGCTGGACAATTTTGCCTTCATGCGGGAAACACATCACTCGAAAGAGTGTGTAAACAATAGATTCCATGCTATAAACATAGTCACATACAAGGAGTAGATTGTAATCTAACAGTCCTTGGACCACCATCACATTCAAGTGAACGTTTTTCCTTCTCAAAGTTATTGGCAACTTAGGAAGGATCCCTAACGGTCGATTGGTTCCTTTGTTAAAGCCTGATAAATTTTGTTTACCAGGCATAAGCGATGGTGAACCAAGTGCTTTCCAAGCAGTTGAGGAAAGGATACTCACTAAAGCCCCTTCATCTATGATCGTTCCAGACACAATCATTTTGTAAACTTATACTATGATCCGAAATGGTATGTTATAAGGAAGGCGAGATCTTGCTAGTCGATTCCAATCAAAGGAAGAGATTAGACTTCTTGGAGGGGTTACCAAATAAATGGGTGAAATAACCCCTTGAGCAGTGCGAACTGGGGGATTCTCTTCCTGTTGTGAAGGAACAGGTGGATTGCCCCCAAGTTCATCGGCTCTAAATTGACAAAAAGAATTTGAACAGTATCGTTCTCACTCTCTTTGGGAATGATATCATCTGAAGGTGGATCTTCTGAAGGCAAGACTGGGTCAACTGCCATCTCGACTTGTTGACTTTGGTTTGGTGTGGACTCAGAAGATTTACTTTCAACGATAGGTTTTTCAACCAACGGTTTAGTTAAGTCAGTCGGATTTTCAACTAGTAAAGGACTAGGGGAAAGTTTCTTGTATCCAGGTGGAAATCGCTACGGTGAAGTAGGATGGTTATGCAAGACTCTTTTGGCCTCATCCAAGAAAGGGCAATGGGGAAGACGATGGTCTCCTTCACATAATCCACATGGAGCTCTGACCTTTCCAAGAATTTCATTTTCACTAGTTGATGGTGTGCTGTCAACATGATCACCAGAGGTTGATGACACCGGATGGTGCGAACGAGGAGACCATTCTCTCAAGATCTGCAGAATGAAAGGACAATCTCGATGAAAATGGTTTTCACCGCAAATTAGACAAGGATATTTTGGATATTTAGTGTGCGGATTTTCACCAGATGATTCATGGTTGCCCCCTTGTTTAACTACCTTCTTCTTTTTCTTCTCCTTTCCTTTCTTCTTCTTCTCAGGCACTTGGTTACTAGCATCACTATTTTCACCAAGAAAATATGAAGAAGGGGAGGGAGAGCAAATGAAGAGGAAGGTGAAGGGTCAAATTCAGTATCAACTGGATGCTGATTTGATTGCTAGAATAACATTATTTTGAACCATAGAGGTTGAGAACAGCCACACTGGCAAGCCAATAGTCAAACTTGGTAGAGACAATGTGGCCATATGAGGTGCACCAATATTTCCCCAAGATGTAAAAGGGCTAGGTATCCCCTCAAGAGGGATTCCATGATTGGTAGACTCCATTAACTCAACCTAAGATCAATGAAGGAACATAGATGTTACTCGGAATTTAAATAAATTTTAATGATGCTTTGACACAACTTTTCTTTTTCAATTTTTAAGAGTCGAGAAAAAGCTAAAGATGACCTAGTCCCCTTTGATTTTTAATGAGCCTGAAGTGACAAGTGCTCAGATGGACCTTTTCTTTTAAGGAGTCAAAAAGGAACGAAAGTGACTACTCTGGAGATCTAGACAGAGGGATTACCAAACCAATTGCAAAACTGAAAAATACACCTTGGTGATAAATTAAAGAGAAATTACCAAGGAGTTATGTACGGCAGTCAATCTTCCCGAATGCTGTGTTCAATGCATTGCGATCGATAGGGCGGTAGACACGGCTTCCTATGGATAAACGATATAAGCCTATTGTGGTCTCCCAATATATACTCGACGGTACGGGGAGCACAAGTCCATGCTAGCACTTATCATATCAAAGAGGAGCAATCACCCAACCTTTGATGAAAATGATAGTTACTAGATTTTATGATGCGGAACACGTCTCTAGCCTTGACCTCTAGATGTGTTGCGTTAGGTTCCAAAGTGTTGTTAAGTTCATTGAAATTTATTTTAGAGTTGATCTTGCTTAGAAGTTTGCCTTTCAAGGTTCACCATGTGATATATATGTAAAATTCCTAAATATGCAATCTAAAATGATAATCAATAATTGTTTATTTTTTTTTAGCAATGAAAATCCTAGCTACTAAGGAAAGAAGATTACGATTCTTTCAAATAGAGAGAAAAGAGCACACACTAAATGCACTTTTCCTAAATCATTTTTCGCACACAGTCTAAATGCAAATGCAAATGCATGTTTTTTTTTCGTTCCCTTAATGTGAGAAATGTCAAAAAGGAAAACTGAGTATAGATTTGAAATATTTTCTTCAAAGCGACATTTCGACGATTTCTTTTTCAAAATGAAAGGAAGACTTAAATGGCATTTTTAATTTTGAATAGAAAATTCTTTCGACACTTCAAATACCAACAAATCAAATCAAATACATAACAAAAATATCAATCGACTATCTAGAGTAGGAAGACTTTATGTCACTCTTCTTTTTGACACAAAACAACAGGTACGACACATTTTGCACCAAAACGACAGATCGATTTACACAACTTTTTGACTAAGGATTGCAAATTATGGAAAAATAGATAAAAACATTTACTAATCCTAACCAATGGAGGCTGAACTATGTAAGGGAAGGAGGCTTCAACAAAGAGATGATGATCATAAGCAGCAAAACAACTGAATAGAGTTGAAAACAAGGAGAAAAAACCAAAATTTCAAAGAGAGAAATAGTATTACTCAGTCATCGCACTTGTGCTTCACAAAAATATGGATTCATCTCACCTACTACACATAGGAGGTGCGATGCATACTGGCTTCCAGTGATAGACAATGTGATGGGCCAGGGAACGAAACTGAGGTGACTTTTTGCTCAAATTTGCAGCTGAGTTCAGTGATTTAGGCTGAGCTATTATGAACAGTAAAGAACAAAGTACAGGGGTATGATCTTGGGAGGTTATTGAGCTACCAATAGGGCATCTAGAATGTTTGTAAGTTAGATTTTTAGATCATAAACTAAACCAGAGATTGACTGAAGCAACATTCATCTACTTTGCAATTTCAGAGCAAGAGTGGTTCAAAGGCTATCTTGCTAATTTCAGGCTCTGTCTATAGTTTATAAAACAAATAATCAGCAGCAAACAAACAAACTATTCATTCCCCAATGGAGTCGCCATTTTGTTTCCGGGAAAACTAATTTCTTTTTGATCTGCTAGTCCCACTAGGATTGGTAGTTATCCTAGAAACAAACAATCAAAGTAATTTGTGATTTCCTTTATGTGTGATAGATAAGAGAGGAGCAAAGAGACCAACTTGGAACTTCTACTTGACTCCTTGCTTGATTCCTCTCTCCCTTGATAGAGCTTGCACCTCTTCTCCTACTTAGCTCGCTCAATGAATACCTATAGAGACAAAGTAACAAAACACCATCAAAGCATCTCGATCTATTATATCATAAACATTACATAATCAGAAATACATTGATCATACAATGGCATTCACAAATACACAATTGTATGGAGGAAAACTCAAAGAACTTTATTAATAGTAGAAGGGAGAATTACAACCCAGCTATCTGATCCAGCATCAAAGCCCTCTTCACCTCATGAAAAGAAAGATCACCCAACAATACAATTCTCTTTCTCAAAGATAAACTATCAGCACTTCCTTACAAATTACAAAATTCCAGCCTCTAGATCTCTCAGATGAGGGATCCATTTATAGATGTCTGTAAGGGTGTGAGTCATCTCTGGGTTTTTGATTAGTGTCATTCCACTTGTTGTTCTTGGTTCCACTTGGAGATTTCTTGGATCTCTTACTCATCCCTGGGTGAATTCAGAGAGGCAAGTGTCATAGGAGAAGTTTCTGGAAGATTCCATGAGCATACACTTAGCAAACTATCTCGGACATTTGTCCATCCTCGCCCATCGCACCCTACAGAAGGCCTCTTCAATATGCATCCTACCTTGAGAGTGGGGCAGTTAGTATGGTCTAGTTTTGGCCAGTTCTGAGTAGTTTTTCAAGTGGAACTTTTGGGGAATGATGTAATCAGCTGACCATGATCCTTTAGGGTATGAAACAACACTTTTAGGGGTTAAAGAGCCCTTGCTTTATCGACATATAAGATTGGGGTTGCAGTGCCCAAATATGTCTATAACACTGTGATTTCAGATCCCCAATTTGGGATCTATGGTCTTGTAGTATCCCTCTGAGTTTTCTTTCCAATGTCATAGGTTTGACCCGATTTGGACTCTTCAAGACAAAGTTATGCCCAATCTCTCACAATGACCTAATTATGGACTAGTTCAGTAGAGAAAACTTATATGGTGTGCCACGTGTCACTGTTTCCTCCTTCGGCTTTGAAATTGATACACAGAAAACTATAGTCTATGCCCTTTCCACCACGTTTTACCTAATTCCAATCCTCTTCTCAAAGAGAGAGTTTTGATGATTTTCCCAATGTCACTTCTTTGAGATGAAATTCGGGAGCCTGTAACAACCCTAACTTCCACAGATCATATCTCCGAAAATATAGCGAACCAAGATCTGAAATTTGGTCACAGCGTTCATTAGAATAGTGAATCAAATGGATGTTCATTTTAGAATCTAATACTTTGCAGAAATTAAGTTTAGATAAAATTCCATGATCACTTCATTTGGAGGATATATGAGATTTATTTTCATAGAGTTGAGAGGGGCTTCTATAGAGAATGTTGGAGGGATTTTAGGAGCTTAAAAAATTATTAATTAATGACTATTCAATGACCAAAACCAATTATGAGTGTCATGCCACAACCCCATAGGGTTTTAGACCACTAACTGGGGTTACTAATTTCAAACATGAATATCTCTCAAACCATGAAAAATTACTTGGTGTGCCATACATCTCAACGAATAGAATCTATCTAGAAGATCTTTGACTCAAAATAGAGTAAGTTGTCAAGTCAAATTTCCTTGCAAGATCAGGGTAGCCCCTGGTGCTTCTTAGGTTGACATCAATGATAACTTCAGATCATCTTTAAATCAACATTTTCATGATGCAAAAGGAGGTTTTGGTACTTGGAAGGTGACCATTGGAGTAGTTTTTCATGGAGTGTCAAGGAGGTGCAAGGATTTGATAAGGAGAAAATTACACAAATCTAATAAATAGGATATATTGGGTTAGAATATTACTATTTTGGGACATCCAAAGTTGAAGGTACATTTTATGGAGGTATAGTCTAAGCGCTTGGGTGTAGGGCACATATTATGGGTATCTTGGACTTTTGTTGTGTGTTAGTGGTGTTAGTGAATTAGGTTTGACAATCACTAGCTAGAATGTGTTCCATGAAGACAAAAATCCGACAAGTTTGAGATGGCTTAACCATTTGGCATTGTAAGGTGTGTTATGCCCTAGTTTTGAGGAGACAATTAAAACCATATTAGAGTGTGATGGGTTGTACCATGGAATTAGGTCCACTTTCATGGGTTAAGGTGTAAAGGTACCCCATGAGTTGAGGAAAATTATTCCAATGTTTACCTATATAGATTGTTTATAATATAAGATTGATGAGTTTTTTTTGGATAATGGAAGAGGAAGATAATAAAGGAGAGGCATTGAGGTTTATTGTACATCAATCAAAAGGAAGGAAAAATGTCTCCTATTAGCAAGATTTTTCAAGTTTCCTCTTCAATAGGAATAAATTTTAGTTGGAGCTAGGGTGTTGGCCTCAAAAGTATTGATTTAAAACTATTGAAATCCAGGACATGACATATCCAAGCTACTCCATTAAATAGATTCATCTTAGGCAAAGGTTGCAAAGGCTAATGTCAAAATATCCCCCTTTTAATGTGGGTTTTAAACCTTACATTTGAAAATGCTAAAAAATCAATGTCAATGCTTAATCCATGGTTTGATTTATTTTATTTCAATTTGGCCTTAAATTTTGAGATCTTTCTTTAGGTCTAGTTATCTGTTTGCCATTTCATTTATCTATTGATAAGGACTTAAGGGCTATAGGGGATAAGATGGTTATTTTCCAACACCCCTACCTTAAGACCATATAAAGATATGGTGTGCCACATTTTGTTATTGTAATATTTCAACCCCAAGCCCTTCCTATGAGGATGCCCTTGAAGGGAGGGTATGTAAAAGAAGTTGAAAAAAAAAAAATTATTGTTGAGTCTGAGGAGGGGCATGCATTGCAGGTGTATCTAGAGGTCTTGACAAAGTTGAGGGGGAATGGAGTTTACCTCCTATTACAATGTCTACTATTCCACCATTTGAGGTGCTAGAGGGAACTAAATTTAAGGGTCATAGGTGAAAGCTCACAAGGATCTTAAAAATGAGAAGGTATGTGTGATTGACCATATGATTGATTCTTCAACGATTGACTTTTTGGGTGATATTTCCTATTAAATGGAAAAAATTGAGACCCTACTACCTCCATCCTTTGTCCATCTTTGTCCATATCTCCATATTCTGTCCATGAGATCCATGGAATTTATGCTCAAGTGTTCATAACTTGTGTTAAGATATCATGTTTGATTCAGGGCACATATACTTCTTCAACTAGTGGTGGAGAGTCCAACCAATGAGTAGGCAAAGTTGTTCATTTACAAGGTTGGCATCAATCATGTATTCTCACTCTCTACCCAACTCTAAGATGAGGAGTGTGCATGATGGACTTATTATTGTAACAAATTGAAAATATTGGATTATCTTGAAGTTCAAGGGCTTGAAGTGGTTGTGTAAATCTACAAATCTTTAAAGGAACTATTTGTTTTTCAATTAAACCCTTGTGGTCAAGGAGCTACAAAAGAGGAAGGCCTTATTTATATTTTTAAGGGGTTGTAGTGACCCTGGTCTTGTGGTAAATATTTATATATGATGCTAATGATCGCGATCTTAGTACATTCATGTATATAATGAAAATATTTTTGCATTGTATAAACATGATAAATATTTTGTGGTTACACTAATGTACATGTTGAAGTTGCACTTGCATGATTATGGGAAACACTTCTTGTTTATCCTTGTGTACATGGGGAAGATCAGAATTACACTATGCCCACAAATATAATAATGAATAGTGTCTAACTAAATAAAACCCCTAACCATCCACCCAACCTCTTGATGAGCACCAGTATTGCAGCAATAATGCTACAACTCCTGGAACTACTAGCTTTACTTTATCAACCCGGGGTTCGTACAAACTTGGAGGTGATAGTGATGTGTACACAAGTAAAAGTGATGGTTCCACCTTTTTTCAATATTTATCTGGCGAGAGACCACTAGGGTGTTCAAACTAGACTTTTATGGATTCAGAAGAAGTTTGATTACTGATGAGAGAAAGAGAAATCTACTCTAGGAGAAAGCTGGTCTACTGCAATAAGAAAAATAACTGAAATCCTATGCTAAAAACACACAATGCCTTAACTAACTACCGAGAAACTATGATTTACGATAATTCCAAGCTAACATGTATGAAATGAAACTTTCTAAAGCATGGAAGTTCAAAACATCAAACATCGCTACTGTGCATGTAAAATACTAAAATACATTTGTTTTTTTCTTTTTATTCTTTTTATGGATAATCAAGTGTGAACCCTAATCTCTTTTGGTGATGTGGTAGGTGGCTTAGGATGCTGGTGGATGGTTGGGAGGTTTGGGAGACCCTCAGGTACCCTTGTGTGGATTCCCAGAGGTTTTCCATCAATTCGGCCTCAAAAAAAAGCCACAACAAGAAAACCTAAAGGATGTCCTAAAAACCTATAAGATTCCCTGTATTTCTATAGGATACAGCCGAGAGAAAAAAAAATGGGTGCTAGAGGTGATGGAAGGCTTAGGGAAGGTGGTTGATAGGTGGAATGGAGTGAGAAAATGCTTAGGGTCACTAAGAACTCAAAACCAAGGTTAGGATATGGTTGGATTTGCTCAACATGCTTGAAGGAGTTTCTATGTAAAATGATGAAATTGGTGATGGTCTTGGTGAAAGCAAGGAATGATTATGGATGGATGAATTTGGAAGGTGTTTGCTCGCTATGGGATCTCTCTCTACTTCTGAAACACCTTCTCTGCATCAAACGTTGATATTTTCCAAAAAATCATGTAAACAAGAAGAATTCTAATAAGCTAGAAAAACAGAGTTTAATGAGATAGGTGTCTACTTTATGAATGAGGAAAATTGTAGAATGAAATGGAATCATTGATGAGATCTACTATAAGACTGAAAATGGAAGATATGGTAATTAAATCCTACACTTGCAAACTGATCAAATGCTGGTTCAAGTACGGTAAACTCTAAACTCTATGAGAAAATATAAATCTAACTTTTTGGGGCTGCATAGGGGTCCTTTCCTCAAGTCATGATCTCTGAAGGAAGAAGTGAGGGAAAGACACCTACTGAAAGCTTTGTGATGCTTTTTCCCTTCTAACCTGCTACTGAAGTAAAGCACAAATGGAAGCAAACTAATAAACAAACTAATCCAATCTAGACTGCCTGCAATGAAATACTTCTAAGGACAATTTAATCATGAATCTATGAAACTATTATAAACATACAGATACAAGAAGAGGAGCATTTTCTACTAGGGTTGGGCCCTAACCCAAGAGATTCATCCCTCTGAGTTAAGTCAGTACTGGATCATGAAAAATCCCATTCTCATTATAAAAACAGAAAATTACATAGCAATGTCTTCCACAAGTCTGGAGCTCAAAAATAACTAGTGCTTTTACAACAAAAATTCGAATCCTAATGAGGCTCTAGGCCTCTTTATTTATAGAAATGAAGTCCCCAACAACTTCCTTAAATCTAGGGAAGCTTGGCTCCCAAACTTGAGATGAACTAACTCTTTGACTATCACTTGCTTGGCTGCCTTTTGATCTTCATGACTTGGTTGCTTGTACTTCGAGCTAATGTGATTAATGTAGGAATATTCAAATGAGGGAGGAGTAAATGAGGAGGATTTACCTCCTACAATCTCTTTCCCATGTCCCATTCAAGTTTCGAACCTTAATCTTTCCAAAATTCCTCGATTTTCTCTTTCCAACTTGCATTCAATGCATATCAATCCACTAGGCATAATATCTTACTTTAACTCATCTCATTAAACAAAATATAATCAAAACATGTAATAAATTGTCAGAAGAGATGATTTGACTAAGCTAGGAGGTGACTTAAGGTCCATTTAGTTACCCAATGATGAGGCTCATCATCACCCCCTATTGAAAGTGTTGCTCATCCTCTAAGAAACTCAATCAATAACCATGTCTTTCACAGCTCTAGTGGCCTCCCTGACATCCCATGCTTCTGTTGTGGTTTCCTCTTCCTGTGCATAGAATCCTTCCTTCCTTTCTACCTCCTCCCACTACTTTCTTTCTTCTTCTTCCTTCCTTCCTTCTAACATCCCCAAGAGCAGTGGTGGACTAAGTCTCAAGCCAATGAAATTGACTTTGAGCCTTTGGATGGTTTTTTTGTACATGGGTGTCCTGTTCAATGCTTCTCTCATCCTTTGAGGAGAATGGTACTCTATGATTTTCAAACTATATGGCAAATTATTCCGTCTCCTTTGGCAAGCCTACATGTTTTCAGCCCTTAACAATCTAAACCTATCCTCAAAATGTATAATTGATTTCTCTTGGGTAGCAAGATACTTGGGTGCACGTTGATGATCATTAGCAATTAAATTATGTGTGCTAATGATAGCCATTGGATTGGACTGCTCATCTCTTATCATGAGAGGCTCAGTTTGTTCCCTTGCCAATATCTTCTTCATTTCTACAACCCTTTCTTCTTCATGGTTCATCCATGACGCCAAATCCATCAACTGTAAATCCCCCAGCTTTGTATTAGGGTCCCATACATTCATATCTGTCAAATCCATGTTATGCAAGTAGAACTCCAGCATCTTAACCCTATCCTCTAATGTACTTTTATCACATAGAGATCAATGGACTATCTATAATCCTGGAATGGCATAGTTCCTCTCTGTGTTAGGGTATTGATTTGGAACTGTAGCCACTATTCCTTAAGGTAGTGTGCATAGGACTTAGCTGGCATCCTGCACTGGATTACTTCCAAAGATACGCTGGCCATGGATGGCAATTGATTCTCTCTTTCTTGCAGCTGTCCTTTCAACCATGCATTTTCTGCCTCCGGCTGAGCCTTCATTATGGCCTCTCTGTCCCTCAGGCTACTTAGTTCTTTTCCCATCTCTTTGAGCTTTTCCTCCATGTGACCAATGTCCTCCACTCCCTTTGACTTGGCAATCCACATCCATCTATGTGTTCTGGCTCTTTCTTCCTCAAGCTCAAAGAATAATGGAATGGAAATTTTTTTATGGAATGACCCTGCCCCCCTTAATAAATCTGTAGTAGGAGTCAAGGTTAGGGTTAGGACTAGGTTGCCTTAGCTCTGGGTCCTCTCTCTTTGTTTTTGGTTGCATACTTCCTTCCTTTTTCAATTTTGAGTTTCTTGTAGGTTTAGCAGAGTTTCCTGTAGGATTTCCTCTTCTTCCTGTAGGTCTTGTTGTGTATCCTATAGGATGTATTTTCCTTTGGATGAGGTAGACCTGGTTACAAGCCTTCTCACATAGTGTTAGGGTCCCACCCTAACCCCCTTATTTATGTCAAGGGATCACATCATAGTCAAGAGTCAATAAAGACCATATTAATATTTGTAAGTGGTTAACCCGCAATTAATGACGGGACCACAGTTAGTTGCAAATGCACCGTAGTATTAGATAGATGGTATTAATAAAACCCACGGTATTGGCCCGTGGTATTGCATGTATGAGTCATATATAAAGGATATAGACTCCTTGTGAGGAGTATCGTGTCTTATTTTGTAATCGAGCTCTGCTCTATTGGAGGTTGCCCCCTCGAAGAGGCAAGTGAACATTACTCTCTGAATAATAAAATCATTGCTATTATGTGTTCTGGGTATCTTTTCTTCGCATATTCTATATTGGGTATCATTTTGCAGGTTAAGAGCATAACAAGTGGTATCAGAGCACTTTCCAGGGCCGGTGGGATCTCCAATTCTTAGCAAAAAAATTTTTTGGCTAGAGACATGTTCTGGCGTCTTTAAACCACGAGATCTGTCGTTGAGCGCATAAACCTATGGATTTGGGGAGGCATGCACGCAGGAAATACAAGAGGTGGTCACGTCTGTTGGACTCCCTTGTAACCCCTGTGGGTACCCCTTCGAGTAGTAGCACATTAGACAGAACCGCGCACAGACTATCTTCCACATACCCTTTGGGTATATCGGAAGCCCCTAGGCTCCCTTGAAACCTCGCCATAGATAAACCGTCGGCCGTCTTGTGGCTACAGTACATCGATAACAGCACTCGGAGAGATTACTCACCCGTACGATAGGGTAGTCGGGTTGTACGGCTAAGGGTATGGTCGATCCTCCTTAGTTAGAGCCCTGAAACATTGGGCCGAGTACTACTGCCAGACCCTTATGTATATTGCGATCTGTAGCACCTGACACTCCTCAAGACCATAGTTCCCTTTTCTATTGAGGGATCGCACATCATCTATTCTAGATCCGCTGGTGCAACGGGGTGCAGCAGCAGCCGACATCAGTCCCGCAGTCTCGAGTTCGCAGATCAGTCATTCCGATCTATTAGAGCTAGCCGATCCGCAGCAGCAGTATGTTCCGCCGCCCAGAGTTATCCGATCCGCCATTCAGATCTCTCAGATCCACCAGATCGGAGTTGTTGTGAAGGGTTTTGATCTTCTAGGGCGCTTATTGGTGATCTAGCCCATCAGAATCAGGACGACGAGCTGAGCACGGTGGTACCATTCAATTATTAGTGAAAATTTTTAGGCAGTCCCAATTTTTCATCAGGTTGGTGTATGGTAGAAACTAGAGCTCAAGCAATGGCCAATGAAAGAATGGACAAACTTGAAGAATCCGCCCAATCCATCAATAAGCAGCTTACCGGACTATGTCTCCAGGTCTAGCAATTAATCCCGAAGGGCAAGGAGCAAGCCCACGAGGAGGAGTATAATGACAATGAATACAATGAGGGTGAGTCTAGCCACTCTCCTCACGTCTGGCACACCCACCCACCACCCAGTCAGCGACCTCCCAAGTTGGATATGCATAAATTTGATGGTTCTCACCCGTCCGCATGGATAGCGCAAATGGAGCAGTATTTCAAACTGAATCATATCTTAGATGATGCAACTAAGCTTATGTTAGGGAGCATGTACTTGGACAATGAACGGTGGCAATGGTGGGAATGGCATCAACGTTGCAATGGACCTTTTAAGACTTGGACCCAATTTACCAAAGCTCTTCCAGACCGCTTTGAACAGGAGGACTCTTTTTTGGGTCGTCTTACTAAGCTCCGACAAACAGGTACAATGGATGAATATATTACAGCTTTTGAAGCCTTAGCCTTCCGCACTTGGGGTCTCTCAAATGTGTTCTATACGAAATGTTTTATCAGTGGTCTTAAAGAAGCCATCAAAGCTCAAGTCTTATTGCACCACCCTCCCACTTGGACAGAGGCTTGCAAGGTAGCCTGTAACGTGGAACGTGCATTAGCAGCCCAATACAGCCGCCCAAATTCCCCCGCTAAAGGTCGTCCCCCACAGGCTCACAACACGACTCAAACACTTAAGGTCCAAAAGGTGTCACCTGCGGAAATGGCCAAAAGAAGGAAGCAAGGACTATGTTACTACTATGATGAAAAATACTCCCCAGGTCATAAATGCAAGGAGCCCAAATTTTTTCAAATAGATGCCACTGACTACAGCTCAACAGAGGAAGATCCACCACTTGAGGAACATGAGGCGCTAGAAGAAGACAACCCAAAGGAGAATGTCTCTGACGAACTAGTTATTTCGCTGCATGCGTTGGCAGGGATTTCTTCCCCTCAAACTCTCAAAATCAGGGGTTTTCTTAAACATCGCCGAGTATTAGTCTTGATTGATAGTGGAAGTACCCATAATTTCATCCATCAAAAAATCGTAGAAGCAGTGCATTGTTTTGTACGAGCAGTTTCTAACTTCCAAGTCCAAATTGCGGATGGGGGCACAATGAAATGTGAAGGCTGCTGTGAAAATGTCAAACTTCAAATGGGGGATTATCAGTTGAAAACCCACATGTTTGCCATACACATGGGGGGTTGCGACATTGTCCTCGGCGCTGAATGGCTCCGCACTCTTGGGCCAATCACAATGGATTTTCAGGAGTTATATATGAGTTTTATGCAGAACAACTACACACATACCCTCTGTGGACTCCAGGCGGGAGCCCCCTCAATCATCAGCTCGCATCGGATGGAAAAGTTGTTAAAAAAGGGCAATCATGGAGTGGTAGCTCAATTTAATGCCATCTAGGTCGTCGAAACCAAGTCTCTGCCAATTCATCCTGAGATGCAATAGATTTTAAATAACCATCTGCCGGTCTTTGACAAGCCTAATGAGCTTCCACCATCGTGAGGGGAACATGATCATAGCATCACCTTGGTTCCAGGGGCCCAACCCCCAAATGTGCGGCCATACAGATATCCGTTCACCCAAAAGAATGAAATAGAAAAAATCATCAAGGAACTTTTGGAAGCAGGTGTCATTCATCCCAGCATTAGTCGTTATTCATCCCTAGTGGCCATGGTGCTCAAGAAAGATGGGGAGTGGTGGATGTGTCCCGACTTCAGGGCCCTCAATAAGTTGACAGTCAAAGATAAATTTTCCATTCCGGTGGCTGACGATTTGCTGGACGAACTCAATGGGGCTCAATTCTTCACTAAGCTGGATCTTCGCAGGCTACCACCAAATTCGCATGAAGTAAGTCGACATTCCCAAGACTGCTTTCTGAACTCATGAAGGCCATTATGAGTTCCTGGTCATGCCATTTGGTCTTTGTAATGCCCCCTCTACTTTTCAGAGCCTTATGAATCACATTCTCAAACCATATCTCAGGAAATTTGTCCTTGTCTTCTTCGATGACATCCTCATCTATAGTCGCACTTGGGCTGCACATCTTCAGCATGTAGATCTACTCTTACACCTTCTCCACAAGCATAAATTATTTGTCAAGATGTCCAAGTGTTCGTTTGGCATGGAAGAAGTTGATTATTTGGGCCACATTGTGGGGCGTGAAGGTGTCAAGGTGGACCCCAAAAAGATCCAGGCAATGCAAGAATGGCCTCAACCTAAGACCTTGAAGATCTTGAGAGGATTTTTGGGTCTCACAGGCTATTATCGTAAATTTGTCCGCAACTATGGCCGCATAGCGAAGCCCCTCACTCAACTCCTAAAGAAAAATTCCTTCTTCTGGAATGAGGAAGCACAACAGGCATTTACCGCTCTCAAAAACGCCATGTGTTCCACTCCAGTCTTAGCACTACCTGACTTCACCAAATCCTTTATCATTGAATGTGATGCTTCGGGGACCGGTATTGGGGCGGTCTTAATGCAGGAAGGGCAACCTTTGGCCTTCACAAGCCAACAACTAAGTGGGAGGAATCTGGGCCAATCTACCTACGAAAAAGAAATGATGGCCATCTTACATGCCGTAGAGACCTAGCGACCTTACTTATTGGGGCGACGTTTTCAAATCCGCACAGATCATCACAGTCTTAAATATTTTTTGGAGCAATGCCTATCCTCCCCACAACAAAATAAATGGCTCGCCAAAATGCTGGGATATGATTATGAGATCGTTTACAAGAAAGGGAAAGACAATAGTGTAGCAGATGCATTATCTCGCCAATTTGAGGAAGAAAGTAATCTGCTAGCAATTTCCCTCCCCATTCCAGAATGGATTGAAGAGGCTCGCAAGGAATGGTTTTCACACCCCGGGCTATCCCAACTCATTTCTCAATTGTAGGCAGATCCAAATTCCACCAAGGTCTAATCGTGGCAGGATGATATTCTTCGCTACAAGGACAGAGTCGTAATATCCCCAACATCCACCCTCAAAGGTCGCATTTTGGTAGAATTGCACTCATCGCCCACTGCAGGACATTCGGGCTTTCAGAAGACGTATGCTCGCACCAAAAGATGATTTTTTTGGACAGGCATGAAAAAGGACATCCTTACTTTTGTAGCAGAATGCAATGTCTGTCAATGCCACAAAGGGGAAACCGTCAACACACCAGGCACATTACAACCATTGCCCATTCCGACATCAATTTGGAAGGAAGTTTCTATGGATTTCATTACAAGTCTTCCAAAGTCCGGGAACAAGTCAGTCATCATGGTGGTTGTGGACCGACTATCAAAGTATGCTCATTTCTGCGCCCTACCCTACCCATTTACACCAACTTTGGTCGCTCAATATTTCATGGATCAGATTTTCAAATTGCATGGCATGCCCACTTCTATTGTGTCCAATCGCGACCCGATCTTCACCAGTAATTTTTGGCAGGAACTCTTTAGGATACAAGGCACTCAACTAAAACTCAGTACTTCCTATCATCTGCAAACGGATGGTGAAACTGAAGCCGTCAACAAATGTCTAGAAACCTACCTTAGGTGTTTCACTTCAGAAAAGCAACACTTTTGGGTACAGTGGTTACCTCTGGATGAATGGTGGTATAACACCAACTATCATGCCACCACCAAAATGACTCCCTATGAAGCAGTATATGGTCAACTTCCGCCTTCCCCTACCTCTTATCTCAAGGGATGCTCCAAAGTACAAGCAGTGGATCAACTCCTACAACACCGCGCAACCATGCTCGCCCATCTTAGAGAGAATCTTCATCAAGCTCAGAACCGCATGAAGCAACAGGTAGACCAGCATTGCTCAGAGCGCCAATTTCAAGAAGGGGATCAGGTCTTTTTGAGGCTGCAACCATATAAGCAAACATCACTCAAAGACAAGGGTTGTCAGAAGCTATCTCCAAAATTCTACGGACCATACCAAGTACTTCAGCGCATTGGAGAAGTGGCTTACAAGTTGGCTTTGCCACCTACTGCAAAAATCCATCCAGTTTTTCATGTATCATGCCTCAAGAAAGTGATCGGGAACAATTGCCAAGTTCAAACCAGTCTACCTAAATTGGACGAAGAAGGGTCAATCTGGCTTCAACCCGAACAGGTTCTAGACACAAGAGACAAACACCTGCACGGCCGCATGATTAAGGAAGTCCTCGTCAAATGGAAAGACACCTCTCCGGAAGATGCAACTTGGGAACCAGCCACTATTCTTCAGCAGTTTCCGCAGCTTCAGCCTTGAGGACAAGGCTAGTCTTAAGGGGGAGGGCATGTTAGGGTCCCACCCTAACCCCCTTATATATGTCATGGGATCACGTCATAGTCAAGAGTCAATGAAGCCCATATTAATATTTGTAAGTGGTTAACCCGCAATTAATGATGGGACCACAGTTAGTTGCAAATGGGCCGTAGTATTAGATAGATGGTATTAATAAAACCCACGGTATTGGCCCGTGGTATTGCATGTATGAGTCATATATAAAGGATAGAGACTCCCTGCGAGGCGTATCGTGTCTTATTTTGTAATCGAGCTCTGCTCTATTGGAGGTTGCCCCCTCGAAGAGGCAAGTGAACATTACTCTCTGAATAATAAAATCATTGTTATTCTGTGTTCTGGGTATCTTTTCTTCACATATTCTGTATTGGGTATCATTTTGTAGGTTAAGATCATAACACATAGGTGATAGGAGACATAGGGGAGGTTTGTGTTGAGGATCCTTCTTCTTGAGTTTTTATAAGAGGATCCATCTTCTCCTGCTATTTAGGTGAGTCCTCAATAACAATGGGAACCTTGGTTGGAGTTTGGGGTTTTCCCTGCCTTATCCTTGTACTTTTCTTGTTCTGAAGTATAAGGGGGTTTGCCTCTGTCTTTTTCCTTTTTGTTTGATAGGGGTGCTAAGGGCAGTGAGGGCAACTACTGCCTCTTTCTTAGTGGGTTTTGGAGACACCCTGGGTGACTCCTCCTTGTCTTCTGCCTCTTCTTTTCCATTTCCCTTTTCACCTTTGTCTTTCCCCTCTTCTTCTCCCTCTAGATCCTCATCTTGTTTATCAGTGTCCTCCTTGACATCTTCCTTTGTTTCTTCATCACCTTCTTCCTCTTTCTCTTCCTCTTCATCCTCATCTATCTCCTCTTCATCCCTCTCTACTTCTTCTCCATCTATTTCAGTCTCTTCTTCATCCTTTTCACTGACAGTAGGGCTAATATCATATGTGAGGGCTTTGATATCCTTTGTTGCCTACATGTCTTTGAAAATTGCCCATTGGATAGGAATTTTGAGGTTTTGGAGGGAATCTTGTATGATGATTCTAATCAACCCATGGTGGGATAACTGTTGGTAGTTTCCTTCTGGCACCTTTATGCTTGTATCTATCAGTGTTTGTAGAAGGAAGTATGGTATGCTGAGCTTGTGGTGAGGAGGTATTTCTGCTCCAAACCTCAATTCTTCAAGAAGCCTAAAGTGATATCCATAAACCACACTATAGCTCCCTTCACATGATATGTATTTTATAATGTGGTAGCTTACCTCATTCTAGGGGTATGGTAGGCTTGTTCTCCTTACTCCATTCTTGTCTTCAATAGGCTCCTCTCCTTCTAAAAGGAAATTCTTTTTGGCAGTTTTGCTATCCCCCTTGTCTTCCTTTCTCGAAGGCACTCCTAGGGGAAGTGTGGTAATTCTGCTTATGAGTTCAAGGGTGAGCTCTATGGAGAGACCTCTCACCACCATAGTGGCATGGGTTCTTGTCAGTGGAATGAGGGAGAGAGCAAAATCTTGGGCTACTTCATCATCATACCCCCTTAATTTCTCGAAATACCCCATCCAATTATGCCTTGTGAAGATTTCTAGCATAGGAGGGTGTTGGTGAATCCTCGTAGTGTTGATGGGCTCCCTTCTATTAAACCCCCCTATCATCTTGTCTGGTGAATTTTGAGGAGCAGAGATGTATGATACAAATTTTAATGAAGGAGGAAATGGGATTGAAATACTTGTGGAACTATTCCCTTACATAACTATCAACTTCAATCAACCTAGGAGATTTTTCTGTTCCTTTCACTTGGAAAAATGGAAGGAAATATAGAGCCTACCTCCTCATGGTGCTTGTTGTAGCCAATCCCTGTGTCTCCTTCTCTGAAATTTCTCTCTACCAATCCTGTAGACTGCCTGACTGTATCTTGTAGAATTCCTGTGTGATCCTGTAGGATTTCCTGTGTGATCTTGTAGGAAGTCCTGTGCAGGAGAAAGATGAAATTTTTATCTTTTGTAGGTTGCCTGGGTATGAGAGCGACTTTTTTAGAGTGATCCTTGAGGAGATGAATGCATGAGTGCATGTGGATCAATGATTATTTCCTCTTATGGTTGAGTTGAGTGAGGTGGTGTGCTGGAAATCGAGGTGCGATTTTCTATTTTTGGACAATTGGTACCCAACACCACATCATCATTCCCCTCTCCTCGTAATCAACTCCCACTTCGGGAATCCGTAGTCTCAACTGCTTCTGACCTCATTCTCATTTTATTTGACATGACTGTTTCCACGTCTGTGGGGACCATGGGGGCATCACTCAATGAACCTCTAATATATCATGTGCATTCATGACATACTAAAAAATATCCTTGAATTGACTACATATTGGGAAATTTCTCTAAAAAACACATTTTTTAACCCCCTACCAATACAAACCCAATATGCATTCCTAATTTTAAAAACCCCTACTTTCACTAGATATTCTAGGTATCCAGTTTTTCATTAACATTTTTTATACCCCTTTATATATTTTCATTAACTTTGATCTCCATTTTTGATACTTGCCAATATAAAAACCCTTTACACCTATATATCCCCCAATATATTATGTGATTTTCTCCTCAATATGTATCCCCCAATATGAATGCATGTGGTATGGTATTTCTCCCTTGTGAGGCCCCCGTGGTGGGGACTAACTGTTTTGTCCTCACTGACTGAACGAAGGTGGCTAAGTTAAATGGCCACCTTTCGCTTATAAACCAACTCGTCCACAATTTTTACATATTTTGATTAAATTATGTAAATGAGAGAGTGAAGCGAGATACTTACTTGTGATGATACTACCTTGCTATAGTTTTTTGAGGACATGAGGTGCTTGCTGTGTGTTGACTGCATGTTATTTCTCCCTCCTTTATATATATATATATATATATATATATATATATATATATATATATATATATATATATATATATATATATATATATATATATCTATATAGATATATATATATATATATATATATATATATATATATATATATATATATATATATATATATTTGCCCTTTTGAGGATTGCCCTGACATGCAGGTACCTAGTGTTGAAGACGATCGTGCTATTGCCACTTTGGAGCTTCTTCTACCCTTGGATCTCCATGCTAGAAGCTCGCTGAAACTCATGATTTTTATTATGTGGGATAGGTTGCTACAGGATGTCCTGTAGTTTCTTCTCCCTCATAATTTTTAATCATTTCCACTGTTGGGACTTGAGGACAATGACTTGGATAGAGAGGTGGTCTAGGAGTGTGAATAATGATAAATACATCAAGTGTTGTTCCCCTCTTCTCTCTGCTTCATCATTTCTCTGTGTTTTCTCTTGAAGAATGTGAATTTTTTGAAAATTGATTTTTTTTTTTTTATGAATGGCGGGGTGATCAAGGTGGAGAGAGGTATGGTAATGAAATTGTGATGTAGGTTTTCTATTTTTTTGACATGGGTAGGTCATTTCCTTTCCCTAGGGTTAATCACTTTAGGATTCTGATGCTATTGTAATTCCTGCAAAATCATCCTATAGATTCTCAGGGGATCCTATAGGTTTATAGGGAATCTTGTAGAAAACAAAGTACCCTTGCAAACTGAGGCAAATGAGTGAAAAAAATGAAAGAAATGGTGGAATGATGACGGATAATGAATGGTGAAATAAAAATATGAGTGGAATAGGTCCCTTTTGCTTCTCCTTTACTCTCTAATCATCCTCCTGCTGACTTGCAAACAAATTTTCATGATTTTTCTTTTCTCTTTTATTTTTTATTTTTTTCATTTTTATTTTTTTTGAAAGCAAATAGTCTACCTCCAAGAGGTTTTCATTCTAGCTGCTTGCCCTGGGTACCTCAAGAGAGGTTTTCACCCAGATATCTTTTTATTTCTCTTTTCTCCTTTTTTTCTTTTGACACAATTGGGCCGCCCCAAGAGGCTTTCAGCCCAATAGTGGGACTCAAGCGCCTCATGGAGGTTTTCACCCGAGTCTCCTTATTTATTTTATTTTATTTTTCTTTTCTCAGTGCCTTGATAAGGTAGGAGTTGAGACTTTCTCCACCACCATGATTCACTGTTTACTTATACCATCATTGAATTCTTTCTTTGACAATGGCCTTTTGTAGACTTTCAATCTCTGCCCATTAGCAATTAAAGGATTGACCTCTACATCTATGGTTCTGATCTGCACTGAACCATTATCATGACATCTCTATATAACATAAGGCCCTAACCATCCTATCCTTAACTTGCCCTTAAAGTCTTTATATCTAGAATCATATAACAAGGCCCAATCACCTTCTTGAAATTGCTTATCTTTGATGTTCTTATCATGCCATCTCTTCCTCTGAATTTGAGTTACCTTTGTGTGTAGGAGGGCCTGCATTCTAAACTCATCTAAACCATTTAACTGGAGCAATCTCTATTTTTGTGCATTGCTGAGATCTATATCTAGTTGGGTTGCCATCCTCAATGTATTATACTCAAATTCAATGGAAAACGGGGTTGTTTTCCCATAAACCAGCTCATTGGGTGTGAATCCCGTGGTGGTCTTCCAGGTGGTATTATAGGCCCATGTGGCCTCAACTAGTCTATCTACCCAATCTTTCCTACTGCTACTAACTGCTTTGGTCAAAATTCCCTCCAGCGCTCTGTTGGTCACCACCACTTGCCCATTAGCTTGTGGGTGATAGGGAGTGGAGGTTCTATGCTTGATCTTATGCTGTCTTAACAAGTCTTCAATCATGTTGGAGGTAAACTGACTTCCATTATCAGTGACCAGTTCTCTAGGGTACCCAATTTTATAAAATACATTCTCCCTAAAGAACTCAGCCACCTTCTCCTTTGTTGCTACCTTAATTTTCTTGGTTTTAGCCCACTTAGTCATATAGTCAGTGCACACAATGATATACTACTTTTGCTTGGAAGGAGGGTCAATAGGTCCAATGAAGTCCACGCCCCACTTTTCAAATGGCTCAAAAGTCACTTGAGGTTGTAGAGGCATTTCATCTCTTGGAGTAGGATTTCCCATCCTTTGGCACTGATCACACTGACTAGTATATCTTTTAACATCCTAATGAAGATTGGGCTAATAATACACAACTTGTAAGACTTTAAATGTTGTCCTATTTTCTGCAAAGTGACCTCCACAAGGCGCATCATGACAGGTCAGAAGGATGTCAAAGAATTCCTCCTCCCTGACACAGCTTCTTAGAATTTGAAGTGGGCCTAGTTTGAAGAGGTTTCCCCCAATCCAAGCGAAGGGGGTGCTCTTCCTCACAATCTTGCTTTTCTCTTTGGAGGATAACTTCAGTGGGAATTGTGGAGATACTAAATAGTTTGCTATGTCAGCAAACCATGGAGAGAGAACTAAAATGGTGAATAAGTGCTCATTCGGTAACTGATCATCAACCATTCCCTCCTCATCTATAGGAAAATTTAATCTGGACAAAAAATCTACAACAAAATTCTCCTTGCCAGGCTTACCAACAATAGTTAGATCAAACTGTTGTAGTAAAAGTAACCCTCTAATTATTCGGGAATTCACATCAGGTTTATTCATTAAATGTTTGATTGCAACATGGTTAGTGTGTACAAATGTTTGATAGCTTGTAATATAATGCCTAAATTTTTTCAATGAATGTACAACAGTGAGGAACTCCTTTTCGGTCACTGTGTAGTTCAGTTCGGCCTTTGAAAGATTATTACTGATAAATTAAATGGCATAAGGAAATTTTTCATCTATCTGGCCTAGGGTTTCTCCTATGGTTTTGTGTGAGGCATTAACATGAATATGAAAAGTAATGGCCCAATTTGGGCCTCAAAGAATCGGTGCAGTGGTTAACTTGTCCTTCAGGGTGTCTAGGGCCTCTTGACAACTTTTTGACCATACAAACTCAGAGTCTTTAGCCAACAACCCAAATAAAGGAGAAGTCAACTTGCTGAAGTATTTTATAAATCTTCGGTAGTATCCAACTAACCATAGGAAACTTCTAACATATCTCTGCTTTTGTGGAGGTGGGACCCTTTGGATGATAACTATTTTTTTTGGATCCACCTGCAGTCCTTGCTAAGATATTGAATGACCTAGCACAGTCCTTGCAGTCATCAAGAATTCACATTTTTAAGGACTGAGAGACAGGTTTATTTCAATGCATTTGTGCAACACCTTACCTATGTTGGACAAAGCCTCTGGAAATCACCTCCATAAGGTGTAAAATCATACATATAAATTTCTATTGCATCATGAACTAACTCGGAAAAGATAGTCAAGACTGCTTTCTAGAAAGTGGCAGGAGAATTGCATAGGCCAAAAGGAAGGACCCTATAGGCAAAAGTACCCCAAGGAAAAGTGAAGGTGGTTTTATCCTGGTCTTCTGAGCTGATATGGATTTGATTGCACCCGCTGAATCCATCTAGGAAAGAGAAAAAAAGTCTCCCTGCGAGGCCATCTAGCACTTGGTCGATGAAAGGTAGAGGTAAATGGTCCTTATTTGTGGCTTTGTTTAACTCCCTGTAATCGACACAAATCCTCCACTTACCATTTTTCTTTTGAACCAAAACCAAAGGAGAGACCCACTCACTATCTGAGATAGGGTAAATGAATCCTACATCTAGCAAATTTTGCAGTTCTTCTTTGACTATATCTTTAAGAGCTGGATTCATCCTCTTTTGGGGTTGTCAGACTGGCTTGCAACCTTCTTTGATATAAATGTGGTGAGTACACACTGAGGGGTGCACTCCCTTCATTTCTTTGTAACTCCAAGCGAAGGAATCTAGATGTTACTTCAGCATGCTGAACAACTTTTCTTCTTAGAGAATATAAAGAGATAGATTGATTTTCAAAGCTCTCTCGGGGCTGAATTCTATGATTTTGACATGGAGAGGGTTGAAATCAGCTAAGCATAGATCAATTTGATGGTTCTTCTATGTTACCTTTACTACTTCTTCTAAGGACAATGTACTGGGAGTTGGACTTTGGAGTATGTGTTCAATCAAATCATTTTCATCATGTTGTCCCCCTCCCATGGTTTTTTTTAAGGTATATAGTTGGGCAAAATAAACTTCATCTTCTTCCTCCTCTTCCACCCACAAAGGTAAGTCATGTTATAGAGATGGTTGAGCAGGAGGGTATAGGACTAACTGCTTGGACATATGCCCATTCTTGATGGTCATATTTCTAGCTCTGCAACTAATGTAAGCATCGGCAGTGGCTAACCAGGGCCTTCCAAGGATGAGCGCGTAACCAGTAAGCTTAGCCTTAGGCTAGAGAACTAGGATATTTGCAGGGTATTCCCAAGAGTCAATGGATACCATCACATCCTCCACAATACCCTCAGGGGTCATTGTGGAGTGGTCTACAAGTTGCAAAACTATTGTGGTCTTTCTCAATGAACCTTGGAGGTAGAGCTTGAGCATGGTCTCCTTGGTCATCATATTAATGGCAACCCCAAGATCGATTATGGAGTATGGGATAATGGTGCCATTGATGTGCACATCTACTATAGGGCTTCCAGGGTCCAGATACTTTGGATAGATTACCTTCCCCAGCATTAAGTTGGACAGTTGTCCAATGACATTAATGGTAGGGGCATCTCTTCTTCGCCTCCCTATATGCTTGAGGCACTTCGCCTTAATCAACTTGTTGTAAATAGGTACATCTTTAATAGCTTAGAGAAGTGGAATTTTGACACATAGGTTTTTCAATTCTCCTAGAAGTTCAGTCTCTTCTCGGGTGAGCTGGAGTGGTTGGGTTAATCTGTCAGGAAAGGTTGGATATCTAGAAGTACTCTCCCACATCTCAGGTTGATTTCCTGAATTTCCATATCATAGGCTGGATAAGATGTCTCTCCACTATATATTTGTTGTGCTTGTCTATTGTTCGTGTTCGGATTTGGCTGGGCAGGCATCTGGGCTTGCTTAGGTGGAGTAGAGTGTAAAAGCTGCAGTTGAGTAGGTGGTGAAGGCAATAAAGCTGTAAAATTATTTTATGGGGGCCTCCACCCGTGGGGTGGTGCATTCCACTGAGGTTGTGGCAGAGCATATGGTTGAAATGACTGGTTGGCTGGCTGAGAATGATACTGAGGTGCAAAGGACCAAGGAGGAGGTGTAGACCAGGAAGGATGAGCAGGGGGGCCCTAAGAAGGTATGTATGCGGTGTGCTTGGGGTCGTAATATGCATGGTATGACCCTTGCATGCCTTGCTGGTATGGACTAGGTCCATGAGGTCTACTTTGGTTTATGTAGCAGATATGCTCAGTGACCACTTCAGCTCCTTGATATATAGATTTTAGTCCAAGTAGTGAAGGAAACTTGTCTGTGGAGTGGTTTTCTTCACAGAATGAGCAAATGTCAATAGAATTCAATGGACATTCATTCTTAGGGTGCCTCTTGGTGCATCTAGGACAGAAAATGGCCAAGGCTCTCTTTGCTTCCTCTTGCTTTCTCTTATTGTGTATAGTGTCCATATGTAGGGCAAGGGTTTGAAGAATCTCACTTCTGAAACCCTCCAGCATATTTCCAATTTCACCCTTGATGGATGAATTGGAAGAGGATGGACTGACCATAGGTTGACTACCCCTACCCTTTTTCCTAGCTTCCCTAGAATGGTTTCTAAAGACAGTCTTGATATCCTCATAGGGTAACTAGTAGATATCTGCTCCTGCTAACAAGTGTAGGGTATCTAGAAGATCTTCCCTTACTCCTCTAAGAAGGACCAACTTCAGTGACTCAGGGTCAAGTGTGCACCTGGCCCTTTTGTAGCTAAGTTAGAATATTTCTTCATAATCCTCTAGGGATTCATCATTGCCTAATGTCATCCTAAAAAAAAATTTCCTCTTTAGTGTCTTTATACCTATAGTACTCTCAATAATTTTTGTTGAAGGCTTGTTGCATCTGAGCCCAAGTTGTGATGTTATCTCTAGGTAAACCCATGAACCAACGGAAAGCTACATCTTTGATAGTGGATGGAAATAGTTTCGACTTCTGCTCATCATTGGTATAGTCATAAGTTCAGCATATGACATCAAACTCAAATAATAAAATGTTTGGGTCTTCTGTGGTCAGGTCATGGAAATGAGGAAGGGCAGAGGGGCTTATATTTTTCATCTTGGTATCCCCATTGGTTTCCCTAATGGGTAAGGCACCCTCAACTCTTTCTTTATTTCCTCTATCATTTCTATTTTCAACCATTGGTTCAGTAGGAACAAGTTCTTATTCTTCTTCTTCCCCTGTAGGTTCCTCAAATATGTCTGGTTTCTCACCTAAGGGTTCCTCTAGTTCACAACCACCGAAGAAGAGGGAAGGCTGTCTGTTTAAAGCAGTAGGGGTATTTCACAAAAATTTCCTTAAGTTATCCCTATTCCTACGAGGCAAAAAGATGTTTTTGTTTTGTTTTGTATTTTTTCAAACTTTGAAATTAATTATAGAAATGAAATTGCAGATTGAATGAAAACTACTGATTGAATGAAAAATTAACTACTTGATTGAAATCTTACTTGCAGAATGGAGGGAAAGCAAAGGATGCAACATGGAAATGGAATCAATATAAATTACTTTTGCGGAAATGAAACTAATAGTAGTATATCAGAAACAAGGAATGGAAGAAAGAAAACGGTAATCACATATTACTCAGACACCTCCCTGGAAACGACGCCAAAAAGTGATGAGCACCAGTAGTGCAGCAAGAGTTTTGCAACTCCTGGAGCTACCAATTTTACTTTATCAACCTGGGGTTCATACAAACTTGGAGGTTACAGTGTTGTATACACAAATAAAAGTGATGGTTCTGCCTTTTTTCACTATTCAGCTGGTGAGAGATCACTAGGGTGTTCAAGCCAGACTTCTAGGGATTCAAAAGAATCTTGATTACTAATGAGATAAAGAGAAATCTACTCTAGGAGAAAGTTGGTCTATTGCAATAAGGAAAATGATTGAAATCCTATGCTAAGAACACACCATTCCCTAAATAACTGCTAAGAAACTATGCTTTAAAAGAATGCCAAGCTAACATGTATGAAATGCTACTGTCTAAAGCATGGAAGTTCAAAACATCAAACATCGCTATTGTGCATGTAAAGGACTGAAATACATTTGTTTTTTTCTTTTTATTATTTTTATGGAAAATCAAGTGTGAACCCTAATCTCTTTTGGTGATGTGGCGGGTGGATTAGGGATGTTGGTGGATGGTTGGGAGGTTTAGGAGAGCCTCAAGTACCCTTGTGTGTCTTCCTATAGGTTTTCCCTCAATTCGGCCTCAAAACATGCCACTGGAAAACCAACAGGATGTCCTAAAAACCTATAGGATTTCCTATATTTTTACAAGATACAGGCGAGCGAAAAACGATGGGTACTAGAGGTGATGGAAGGCTTAGGGAAGGTGGTTGTAGGTGGAATGGAGTGAGAAAATTCCTAGGGTCACTCAGAACTCAAAACCAAGGTTAGGAGATGGTTGGATTTTCTCAACATGCTTGGAGGAGTTTCTATGTAAAATGATGAAATTGGTGAAGGTCTTGGTGAAAGCAAGAAATGATTATGGATAGATGAAGTTGGAAGGTGGTTTCTTGCTATGGTATATCTCTCTACTTCTGAAACACCTGCTCTGCATCAAACATTGATATTTTCCAAAAAATCATGTAAATGATAAGAATTCTAATAAGCTAGTTGTCTACTTCATGCACGAGGAAAATTGCAGAATGAAATGGAATCATTGATGGGATCTACTATAAGACTAAATATGGAAGAGATGGTAATTAAATCCTACACTTGCAAACTGATCAAATTCTAGTTCTAGTATAGTAAACTCTAAATTCTATGAGAAAATAGAAATCTGTCTTTTTGGGGCTACATAGGGGTCCTTTCCTCGAGTCACGATCCCTGAAGGAAGAAGTGAGTCCAAGACACCTACTGATAGATTTTTGATGTTTTTTCCCTTCCAACTTGCTTCTGAAGTAAATACACAAATGGAAGCAAACTAATAAACAAACTAATCCAATCTACATTGCTTGCAATGAAATACTTCTAAGGACAATTTAATCATGAATCTATGAAACTAATCTAAGCATACAGATACAAGAAGAGGATCATTTGCTACTAGGGTTGGGCCCTAACCCAAGAGCTTCATCCCTCTGAGTTAACTCATTAGTAGATCATGAAAACGCTCATTCTCATTATCAAAACAAAAAATTACATAGCAATGTCTTCCACAAGTCTGGAGCTCAAAAATAACTAGTGTTTTTACAACAAAAAATCGAATCCTAATGAGGCTCTAGGCCTCTTTATTTATACAACTGAAGTCCCCAATGAATTTCTTGAATCTAGGGAGGCTTAGCTACCAAACTCAAGATGAAATAACTCTTTAACTATCAGTTTGTCAACTACCTTTTGATCTTCATGACTTGGCTGCTTGTACTCTGAGCTGATGTGATTAATGGAGGAATATTCGAATGAGGGAGGAGTAAATGAGGAGGATTTACCTCTTATAATCTTTCTCCCTTGTCCCATTTGAGTTTCAAACCTTAATCTTGCCAAAATTCCTCGATTTTCTCTTCCCAACCTGCATTCAATGCATATTAGTCCACTAGGCATAATATCTCACTTTAACTCATCTCATTAAACAAAATATAATCAAAACATGTAATAAATTGTGAGAAGAGTTGATTTGACTAAGCTAGGAGGTGACTTAAGGTCCATATAGTTACCCAATGATGAGGCTCATTGTTGAGTCCCAAACTTGCATCTTTCCTATACACTTTCCTAGACTCTTTCCATTCACCTGGACCTCCTAAGCTATCAACATCATTGCATATTAATCATAAAAGAGCATTTAAAGTGGTTTTTAACTATGTTTTGTGTCTACTGTTTGAACTACATTTTTGCCCATTGAGCCGCGGAATCCTGTCACTTTCTGCAGCTACTTCAACTTTCCGCAGTTGTTTTTGTTAAAGTCTACATTGCATGTGTCTTCAGGAAAAGCGAGCCGCATGGGCAAGTTGGAAATGACTTGGACATGGACCGAGTCCTATTGGCTCAGTTGGATTCATCAGAGGAGGCCGTGGTCAATGGTGGTCAAGCGGTGGTCAAACAGAAGAGTCCTACGGCAACAGGACTTTGTTTCCAAGCACGTGAAAGATTTTCGTGGCCGTTTCTAGATTTCTGGAGGCACGCTAACACCTATAGGTTGCCCACGATGTAAATCCAACAAGCCGTTTTCAATAGATTGCATCATCTCGGCAGCCATGATGCTAGATCCGTGGACGTTGTCGTTCACGTTTCCTCTGTCAGCATAGTTTATAGGACACTAGTTTCGTTGTTATGAATGCATTTTGAAATAAACGAGAAGACTCTGTTTCTGAGCATAATTCTTAATTGATAGCTGTTGCTCGAGGTTGTGCAGAGGGCCCCTGCACATGCTGAGGTTTTGTTCTTTTATTGCTGTACAAATTTATGTAGTGTTTCTTTAACTCCGTTACATATATTCCACAATTATTCACTTATGTACATTTCATTTACTATGGTACTAACGCTTCATTCTTGTTCATAGTTTTACATGCTTTATACATTACTGTTAACACTAACCAGTGTGTATGTTCCAGATTACAGTAGGTAGCCCGGGCATTTGCATATAATTTTCACAATGACTAATGACATGGAATTAGTCTTTCTACTGACTTACTTTTCTTAGATTTTAATTCCAGTTCTGTTTTGTTTATTTCAGTTTTGTTCATTGGCTTTATTAGTTAGCTTAGATATTAAATTGCTCATATCATTGTCAGTTACCTCCGAAAGCCATAGCTGGACTACTGGTGAGGGATCGAAGTATGAGTGTGTAATTTTCTATTAGTTTTACTTTTCTGCAATTAGATATCAGATTGCTCAAGTTGTTGATGATTACCTCCAAAAGCCATAGCGAGACTAACTAGCGAGGGGTCAGACTATGAAATGATGTGATTTTATTTTAAGTTTACTTTTCTGCAATTAGATATCAGATTGCTCAAGTTGTTGATGATTACCTCCCAAAGCCATAGCGAGACTAACTCACTAGGGGTCAGACTATGAATTGATGTAATTTGATTTTAAGTTTACTTTTCCGCAATTAGATATCAGATTGCTCAAGTTGTTGATGATTACCTTCGAAAGCCATAGCGAGACTAAATGGCGAGGGGTCAGACTATGAATTGATGTAATTTTATTTTAGCTTTACTTTACTTGAAATTTTTGGATTTCTTTGAGTACAGTAGCTTAATTCATTTCTTTTGTATTTAGACAGTAGCAGGGATAATGGTTTCATGATCAATAGTTCACTATTTGTTTGATTAGAATAGTGGCACATTTTCATTTTCTTTTAGGAATTAATTTCATCATTATCATGTTCTAAGACCTTCTAGAGTTTGAAGTTTTGGAAACCACTATAAAGGACATAATTTCCTTGAAAGTTTATATCCATACTTGTCATTTATAATTTCCATTTCACATTAGGAGATAAACGAAGATAAAAACCTCCAAAACAAAATAAAAAATCAAAAACAACAAAAAGTAAGAAATAGGTTATCTTGCACATATAGTGTGCCACACTTCAACAGTTTACGACTCCCTAATTGACAATTAATATAGAAATTTAGGACACTCTAAATTGACCAAACATTTTGGCACCGTTTCTAGGGATTGACCAAACATTTGAAACTTTGAAAACAAGAATATCTGAAGCACCCATCTTGAGAGGGCCAAATTGGAAACTTCTTTTCCATATTTCTACAGATGCTTCAGATACGGCTCTAGGGGCTGTGTTGGGTCAAAAGGATTTAGTTCCTTATGCCATTTACTATACCAATAAAAATTTAACTCCCACTAAGTTGAACTATAATATGACTGAAAAAGAGTTCTTAGTTGTTGTTCATGCAATCAATAAGTTTAGACATTATATAATAGGCTATGAAACTTTTATTCATAGTGATCATTCTGCGATTAGATATCTAATGAACAAACCTGTTACTAATGGCAGAGTTACAAGGTGGCTCTTACTTTTACAAGAATTCAATATTACTGTGTTGGATAGACCAGGGAAACAAAATACAATAGCTGATTTCTTGTCTAGGATTCAACATACTAAATAATATTCTCCTGTAGAGGACAAGTTTCCTGATAAATATTTATTTGCAGTAACTACTAAGACTCCTTGGTATGCAGATATAGCTAACTATTTGTTTACAGGGAAACTACCTCCACGTTTATTTCCTAGTAAAAGAAGAAAGATTATTCAGGAGAGTTCAAAATATTCATGGAATTCTAACGAATTGTTTAAAACAGGACAAGATCTTGTGATCAGAAGATGTGTTAGGGAAGATGAAATGTCTGCTATCCTCAAAGCATGTCATGATGAACCATGCGGCAGACACTTTGCTGACATAAGGACAGCCTATAAAATCCTCTCTTTAGGATATTATTGGCCATCCCTTTCAAAAATACAAAACAGTATGTCAAAAGGTGTGACAGCTGCCAAAGAGGAGGGAAACCTACCCTTTCAAATGAAATGTCATTGCAGCCACAGGTACTCATCGAACCATTTGAAAAATGGGCTTTAGATTTCATTGGACCTATTAACCCACCATCTAAACAAAAAAATTATATATTGGTATGTACTGATTATGTCACTAAATGGGTAGAAGCCAAAGCATTATTTTCTGCTACTGAGAATTCAGTTGTTAATTTTCGTTATGAGGATATTTTTACTCGCTTTGGTGTTCCAAAAGAAATTGTGACAGATCAGGGAAGTCAATTCACATCCAACCTGGTGGAGAAGCTAATGGAAGAATACAAAATCAAGCACATAAAATCTACTCCTTACCATCCACAAGAAAATGGCCAAGTGGAGTCTACAAACAAAGTTATTGAAGGCATCATCACCAAAACTGTTCATCTACACAGAGGAGATTGGGCAGAAAGGCTTCCTGAAGCCTTATGGGCCTACATAACCACATGGAGAAATACAACAGGACATTCTCCCTATGAACTAGTTTATGGGAAAGAAGTCCTGCTCCCCATTGAGTTCCAAGTCAAACTTTCAAGATGGCAGTTCAGTTGGGGATGGATCTATCAAAAGCCCAAAAGCACAGAATGGAGCAGTTGAATGAGCTAGATGAGATTAGACAAGAGGAAATTCTAAGAAATGATCTAGTTCAATATCAAAGAGCTAAATGGCATGACAAATACATCAAAGAGAAAAAGTTTCAAGAAGGAGACTGGGCATTGCTATTTGATTCCAAGTTTAAAGATTTTAAAGGAAAATTTCAGACTCATTGGCTTGGGCCATATGAGATTGACAAAATCTTTAGCAATGGAGTGGTAAGAATCAAAAACATTGATGAGTATCAAACTCCTCTTATTGTGAATGGCCACAGATTAAAGATCTATCATAAGCCACTCTCAAAAGAGGAATTTGTCAAAATGTTTCAAGATAGTTCTGCAATAAGGCTGGTGAAGAAGAATCCTTCTTCTCCACCATCCTAGCCTTTGTTCCTTTCTGTTTCTATATAAAAAAAAAAGATAAATGTATAAGCCTGAAAACCAATCACTGATTGGCAGTCTTATACAGGAAATATAGGGCGAAAATCAGGAACTCCTGATGCCCTATATTTTCCAAAAAAAAATATCTCTCTCATTTCACAGTTTTGTGACACTCCACTTTATTTAATTCCACTCCACCTCATTGCATTCCACTCCATTTCATCCATTTCATTTCATTTCGCCCATAATTTTTTTTTTTTGATGACCATTTTCATTCAGTCAGATATCATCTATCCATCTCCATTCAATCAAATGATTGTTGTGTCAGCTTCTGCAGCTGAAACTAGTTTCCGCAGCCAGAAGCAGTTTCCACAGCTACCACTCTGTTTTTCAAAACTGACAGTCAGATGTTAGTTAAATAATGATGAAATCAAATGTAGGTATGATCGAGGACATATCATGAAGACATGAGGCACTTAAAAGCATCAACAAGGAGCAGTTGATCGAAGATTAATAAAAAAAATGGCAAGAATTCCAAGGTATGAGTAGAAATTTATTTAAAATAGTCTTCAAAGCACATTTTTACATAGTTATAAAACCATAGCTCCATTATATGCAATGATTGGTGTTGATAACTCCATAACCATTCCATGATCTCTATACGATTCCCCCACAATCCTTGCATTTATTTTCAAACGGCGTCATGATCAAGCCTCCGGTTTAACTCGTGTTCGGCAGTACTTTGATACTCCACCTGTAATTATGGGACGTGGTTGATTTGATCATGGCTTCTCTCTGCCGCACAAATTCTGCAACCATTTCATAAGCGTGTTTACATCCACTCCATAGTCCACTCCATAGCCATTCAGTTTAAAATTCTGCCAGGTTCACTTTACTCCCCTACTATTTTATTGAAGCCACGGTTGCATTTCCACCTTGTTCATATTAGTCTCTGCTCCATTCCGTGAATTCACTCCCGCTACCTGTTCTCTGTTTTCCATTTACAGTCATTGTTTTCTTCTCCATAAACCCTGTTCACCACCATAACCCAGTCGTCTTACCTCCACTAAAACCCTTACTCACGCAGACGAATTTTAAAGATAGAAGAAAGGATGGGTCTGTTGTTGAGGGAAAAACTGGAAGGGCCCAAGTTTTTGGAAGGATACCCACAAGTGAAAAACATATTGAAAAAGGCAAGGTGGCTATGGTTTATTCAAAAATTCAAGGGCTACAACAAGGAGATTACAAAGACTTTTGCGAGATATTTTAATGGCCTGGAAGTGGAAGTTGGAGACCTCAAGTTTACAATCACAGAGGCATCTATAGCAGTTGCTACAGAACTTCCGCAGGAGGGTGAACGCTGGTTCAAGAATAAGAGCTTTGACGAGAAGGCTTGGAGGGTTATCCTACGAAATCCAAGTATGGATGTAACTATTTTTAAATCGGGAATCCCTGTCCATGCTTTAGAAGAGAAATGGGCCAGTCTATTGTTGATTATTCAAAAGTTCATCACCTATGAGGGACGTTTTGGATCAATGTATATGTACCACACCCGGTTGTTGATGAATTTCCTAGAAAACCAAACCCTCAATCTGCCATACCTTTTACTGAACAATTTGAAAATGATGTCTGTAACCGTCCAAAAGAATTTGGGGGATGTAGAACCACACTTGTATCACCATGGTCTTGTGAAAATATTGATAGAAAAACAATTGAAAGAGAAGAAGGACACATGGGAGCAGTTTCTAATTAGAAATTTCTTTCAAGATCCACAAGAGGCCCTTGAAAGCAGTACATCAAGAAGAAGCAGAAGAAAGAGAACAAGTGATAAAATTCAAAGTACTCCTACTAACATAGTTGAAGAAACTAGTAGAGAAGAAAGATATCTAAAAGGAGGAAGGAAAAAAATGAGGGTAAGAAGCCAACAAAATCAAAAGAGAAAAGAAGCATTGAGGCTGTGAATCAAACCCCAAAACCTTCCTCAGACGAAGACCATCAAGTATTTTCTGAAAGACTAGTTCACCTTCACGAACAATCAACTGCAGCCAAGAAGAAAGGAAAAGAAAAACAGAGTAGGGAGGAAAAAGACACTAGTCCACAGCATGTAAAAGAAGCTCCAGGCTAAAAGGGACATTAAGGACAGTGCAAACCAAAGGACCCCAGTTTATTGACTTGGGAGGGGAAACACTGGAGCAACCTCCAGCAACCTCTCCTAACTGTAGCCCACACCATACTTCCATTTCACAGCCACATTTTGACATGAGTCCTTCTCGACCAGATTTGGAAATTAGTCCTTCTCAACAGGATTTTGGGGTCAGTCCAATGAAAAATACACCCGAAATAGACCCAAACCAGCAAGAGATGTATGATTATATAGAATCCTTGGAAAAGATAGCTACAGTTCCAAGAACTTCATCCACTCAGCCTCACACAGCACAAGAAGCTCTAGTCCAATCATTGAAACAAGAATTTTTTGAATTGGAGGTCTTAAATAGACATATTAAAAATGAAAATGAAGCATTAAAGGAACAAAGAAGATTGGACAAGATCATTCATGACAACACTATGTTACATCTAGGACTGTGGCAGAAAAAGAACAGGAAATTGAAGAAGAAATGCAAGAGGTTGAGTAAAGCACTTATCAACCTCAAATTCAGATGCTTGATGAGAAATCCTAGGATGGTAGTAGTACCAAGGAAGAGGAGAAGAGGGTTGGATGTGCTGGCGGAAGTCTCAGAGCATATGGATTGAGGAAGAGGATGGTCAAAATTTTGGTTGCATGGGGACATGCAACACCTTCACAGTGGGGGTATGTTGAGCCCCAAACTTGCATCTTTCCTATACACTTTCCTAGACTCTTTCCATTCACCTGGACCTCCTAAGCTATCAACATCATTGCATATTAATCATAAAAGAGCATTTAAAGTGGTTTTTCACTATGTTTTGTGTCTGTTATTTGAACTAGATTTTTGCTCATTGAGCTGCAGAATCCTGTCACTTTGCGCAGCTGCTTCAACTTTCCGCAGCTGTTTTTGTTAAAGTCTACATTGCAAGTGTCTTCAGGCAAAGCCAACCACATGGGAAAGTTGGAAATGACTTGGACATGGACCGAGTCCTATTGGCTTAGTCGGATTCATCAGAGGAGGTCGTGGTCAACCGTGGTCAAGAGGTGGTCAAATAGAAGAGTCTTACGACAACAGGACTCTGTTTCCAAGCATGTGAAAGATTTTCGTGGCCATTTCTAGATTTCTTGAGGCACACTGACACCTGTAGGCTTCCCATGATGTAAATCCAACAAGCTGTTTTCAATAGATTGCATCATCTCGGCAGCCATGATGCTAGATCCGTGGACGTTGTCGTTCACATGTCCTCTATCAGCATAGTTTATAGGAAAACAATTATGTAAACTTTTCCTATAAATAATGCGTTTCTATACGCATAGTAGTTAGTCTTTTGAATATAATTTTGTTGTTAAAAGCCCACTGTGCCATGACACTAGTTTCGTTGTTATGACTTCATTTTGAAATAAATGAGAAGACTCTGTTTCTAAGCATAATTCTTGATTGATAGCTGTTGCCAAAGGTTGTGCAGAGGGCCCCTGCACACGCTGAGGTTTTGTTATTTTATTGATGTACAGATTTATGTAGTGTTTCTTTAACTCTGTTACATATATTCCACAGTTATTCACTTATGTACATTTCATTTACTATGGTACTAATGCTTCATTCTTGTTCATAGTTTTACATGCTTTATACATTGTTGTTAACACTAACCAGTGTGTATGTTCCAGATTATAGTAGGCAGCCCAGGCATTTGCATATAATTTTCACAATGACTAATGACATGGAATCAGTCTTTTTGCTGACTTATTTTTATTAGCTTTTAATTCTAGTTCTGTTTTGTTTATTTCAGTTTTTCTCATTGGCTTTATTAGTTAGCTTAGATATTAAATTGCTCATATCATTGTCAGTTACCTCCGAAAGCCATAGCTGGACTATTGCCGAGGGATTGAAGTAGGAGTGTGTAATTTGATATTAGTTTTACTTTTTTGCAATTAGATATCAGATTTCTCAAGTTGTTGATGATTACCTCCAAAAGCCATAGAAAGGCTAACTGGTGAGGGGTCATACTATGAATTGATGTGATTTGATTTTAAGTTTACTTTTCTGCAATTAGATATCATATTGCTCAAGTTATTGATGATTATCTCCAAAATCCATAGCGAGAGTAACTCGCCAGGGGTCAGACTATGAATTGATGTGATATGATTTTAAGTTTACTTTTTTTCAATTAGATATTAGATTGCTCAAGTTATTGATGATTACCTCCGAAAGCCATAGCGAGACTAACTGGCCAGGGGTCAGACTATGAATTGATGTAATTTGATTTTAGCTTTACTTGCAATTTTTGGATTTCTTTGAGTACAGTAGCTTAATTCATTTCTTTTGTATTTAGACAGCAGCAGGGATAATGGTTTCATGATCAATAGTTCACTATTTGTTTGATTAGAATAGTGGCACGTTT
Organism: Pinus tabuliformis; assembly: GCA_031772625.1. Taxonomy (NCBI): domain Eukaryota; kingdom Viridiplantae; phylum Streptophyta; class Pinopsida; order Pinales; family Pinaceae; genus Pinus; species Pinus tabuliformis. The sequence goes on from CM062805.1 coordinate 819,590,297, forward strand.
TCATTTTCTTTTAGGAATTAATTTCATCATTAGCATGTTCTAAGACCTTCTAAAGTTTGAAGTTTTGGAAACCATTATAAAGGACATAATTTCCTTGAAAATTTATATCCATACTTGTCTTTTAGAATTTCCTTTTCACATTAGGAGATAAATGAAGATAAAAACCCCCAAAACAAAATAAAAAATCAAAAACAACAAAAAGTAAGAAATAGGTTATCTTGCACATATAGTGCGCCACACTTCAACAGTTTACGACTCCCAGATTGACAATTAATATAGCAATTTAGGACACTCGAAATTGACCAAACACTCATCACCTCCATTGATGAGGCTTCAACCAAAGGTCCTTCCTTAAGGTAACCACTTATAATTATTGATGGCACTTTTTTCTAACTCATGTAAACTTGTATTAATTAGGGGGAGTTAAATGGAACCTAAATGACCTCAAGGTGAGGGTAATAACCAAAGTTCAACATATACCACAATAGCCTAGACATATGTCTTTATACCAGGGGCATGATATAAGTATAAGGAACTCTGTTAATGTGTGGGGCTGGGGAGAGGGGGGTTTGCAGGTAAAGAGCATATAGCTTGACTCATATAGTTAAAAGAGTGAAAATAATTAAACCCAAGACCTGAGAAGAGACTAGCAGACACTCATAGGCATAAGATTTACAGGCCTTTATGCAGCCAACGAGGGAAGGGAGATATTTTGCAGCCTATTACCACACATGAATATATTTTTCTCCTCCCTCACACCTTATCAATTCTAGAACAGACCTAGGAAGAGGGAAAATGACAGATATGGAGAAATGGGAGGCTAAATGGAAGGAAATGGAAAATCCAATTAGCCAAGCCCTAATCAACCAAAAGCATGGAGTGAGAAGTAGAAAAAGGAGATAAATTGGGATAAGGAGAACATGAAGCAAAAGAGCACAATAAGAGGAGAGTAAGGGAGAAGGAACTTAGAATGAACAATACGAGGAGATGAAAATCAAAGGAAAGGAAGTCACTAGTTAACTACTCAAAGGGTGTTGTTGCAAGGAGGGTGTCACACTTGGACATTGTGGGGTTTGCACCATGAAAATAGCAAACTGAATTATGATGTCAGAGGTAAGATTCCATCATTCTTTTGAATTGTACATTTGAAATTTACTACATCAAATTGCCACTTATATGCATCTAATTAACAATCGAGTTCTCAAGTCTAGCAGAATAAAAAGGTCACTACCATGACTCTCTTTTGAACACTACAATTTACCAAAGATTTTATAGTCGAATAATTGTTGGTTAGTTTTACAATCAGAGATTCATGAACCTTACCATCATGCTTGTGACTTATCCACCTTCTAACTGGTGCAGTAAAGACACCTAGTAATATTTTTACACTAAACATTATACAATAAACTTAACCCTAGTCTCTTAGTGAAGAACAAGTAATTATCTAGCCTTTGGAAAGGTTTTTGATTGATTATTGGTGAAAATAACTGTAGTTTGGTGACTTCTACTTTAGTCCTTCAAAGGTTTCATGTCCTTAGGCCCAATACACCTACCCTTCTACCAGTCTTATTGTCCTTCACAAGTATATGACTTAGGGATCTTCTTTTATAGTCACCCAACAACCCTCCAACTGTACTTGGACTGCCACCGAGTTTCCCAAGCATGATCAATTCGTTTACTAATATAGGGACTAAAACACTTCCCTCATCTAGGGCTCTTCAAATATTCTAGCTAATAGTGATTTGAGTCCTCTCAAAATCACTATTCTTGTGTATAAATTTCTTTGTTGTCCAATCTATGAACAAATCTGAACTACTCCTCTTATCATCCTTCTAACAATCTATACATGACTAAACTAGGGTCACAAATCATCCACTAGTAGTGCAGTGACTAACTGTTTATCAGCTGCTTCAGATCTTTGTCAAAAAAGCTATGGATAGTCCACCAAAATCAACTCCTCTTCATGTCAATCCTTTCCTCATATGCCACATTTATTCTCCTCAATATTCTACTCAGGTTCCACCCTTCTTTGGGTCTGTTATCTCCACACATACTTTTGAAAAACATATTCTAAATATCTGGTCTATATTGCAGAGATAAACCTCACTCTAAGGGTCATGACCCCTCTTCTTCTATGCATATTTGTCACAGTATTAAGGGCATACCTTATGGATTGACCATGTTAGGAAACCACCATAAGTAGGGCATTATACTTGTATTCTAATTTATTTAGAACAAACCCTATTCACCCATAGAAAAGACAACAACTCTTTCCTCGATAAGAGACTCAACCTATCTCATATGGATCCATATATTTTGGGCATTTCTTTAAATGAATCTTGACCTAAACTTTAGATCTCTATTACCCTCAAAATACGATTACCTTAGTCAATATTACACTTACGACTACTTCTGTTCTGGTCCTAAATTCCAGTGGTGGCCCTCCTCCATTTATGTTGGTATTTATCGCAGAAATTACAACCTACTAACCCCAACAAGGGAGAGTCTCAACCCTCTCTACTATTTCATGATTTTATGCAGCCTGTTATCACTCCTCCGGATCTCCAAGGCCGAGGAAGAGTCTGGCTAAGGTAACCACAAACCAATCTTTTAGCTTGGTAGCTAGCCCTACCAAGTCGGAGAGGGATTTCGCCAAAGGATCACAACTAGGAGGGCTTGATAGATTAGGGTTTTAGGCTAGATGTAAAGTGTAGGGGGTTGTTTTATTTGATTTTGGTTGGGTAGTCACAAGGATGGGTGATTTAGGTCAGAGGGACTAGGTCAGGGCAAAAGAGATATGATTGCAGACATTCAAAGGGGTAAGGTAGGTATGAATATTAACACTTGAAAGGTGATTTTATGGGATGGTTTAAGACTGATGAGGAGTTAGGAAGAGTGTAAGAGATGTATTCTTCCTAAACTAAGGAAAAATGGACAAAGTATGATAAATTACCCAAAATAGAGCATGAGCAAACATGTATTCTTCCTATCAACTTGTAAATTACCATATAACAGACATGGAATGGTTTATGAACTGATAAAACATTCTTACAAATGATCACAAAGAAGAAACAATGCTAAAAATTCATACCACATGTATCCCAAAAAAATCGTTGCAACTCATGTATTAAAAATTGCCAAAATCTGATACAATAGACTTTGAGCACTAGTATAGCATCCCTACTGAATCCAACCTATAAAATGACTGCGAAAATACATAATATATGCCAAAAAACAACTCATCCTAGGCATCAGGGGTCAAATCCATGAGTGGAGGAGCAGTTGCAAGAAAGGCTAAATTGATAGCTGGAGAGTAGGGTGGTCAAAGTGACTCATCCCTCACTCTAGCAAACTGATTCATTACATGCCACATAGGCCATCTAACTAATGTATCTACCCTACGTAAAAGTAAAAACATGATAATTACATCCTCTAGATCAATTAAATAGGTAAAACTTGAGTTTCCCATAGATAAAAGTCAACCTAGAATGAAACAGTGAAAATTGTGGAAAATTGTCAAACGCGCAACATCCTCTTCAAGATGAATTTTGACTACCTTCCCGAATGTCCAAATCTAGCCCAAGGTAGATCATTGGAAATGTTATCTTGTATATTTTCCTAAACGTCCCTTGGTTTTCAAAATGGGCTTCATTTAACCCTCCAAAATTGCAATCTCCCAAGAATGCTCAAACGCGCAGTGACCAGGCCAGAAAAGAGGCAGAAAGGTGATTGTTTGGTAGTTTTTGACCCTTTTGGTTGACCATTTGTGCTCAAAATTCTTATAAAAAGTATAGGGTGAATGTCCTCATCATTCTAAATTCAAAAATGCTGACCATTTGCTCATTGGATGCCCTAAACAAAAGCGCAGTTTCCTAGGTGCTGCACGTTTGACCACGCTGATTGTACCAAAATTTCTTCAAGAAACGCAACAAAACACATCTTGCCAAAATTATTCAAAAATGGCCAAAATTAGTGGGCTGATAGCTGGCTATATGTTTGAGGCATGGAGTGATGCATCAACAAGGATATCCAACCTCTTTTTCTCCTCTTGTTTGGTCAAAGACTCAATTTTTGCATGAGCTCTTTTGAGCTTGGCTCTTGCAATTTTGTCTCTCATAGCATAGTGCTTCACCATCCTTCTTTGAATGTAATTTTCCTTCTTGGCCTTGCCTAGGAGGTTCTCTAGATGATCATTTACCTTATCAAGCCAATATTCTTGGTTTTTATTTACCATCTTGGCAAATTCCTCATTCAAGGTGAGCTAATTGGCCATTTCTTCCTCCCTTTTCCTTTCCTGCACCAAGGCTCTTTTTAGGCCTCTAGTCCTTGGCCTTATTCTTGGCACCTATTCATCAAATGGCTCACCATACTACCCATATGCCTCATCAAGTAAGGCCTTTGCCTTTTCAGCCTCTCTCTTTTCCTTTCTGAGTTGAATCTCCATGAGCTCCTTTTCTACCTCAAACTGCCTATTTCCCGCTCATAGTAGGAAATGATCCATTTGGCCCTTTGCAAGTTGACCTTGAGCTTTCATATGAGTGCATTCTTCTCCTCGATGATAATAGTTGTGCTTTTACTATCATCATGTTCATCTGATTCAACTAACTGAAAATCATGCTCTATCTCATGGAGGTCATCCTCATGCTGTTGGAACTTTGCCTCTACAACTTTTTCCTTACCCTTCTGCACCTGCTTTGTCGATGAATAAGGCAACGACCCTCCCACAATCAGTGGGGAAAAAACTTGTGTGTGTCCTCTCTGATAGGTATGTGCCAAGGTACCTAAACCAACCCTTTTGGGCTTGTTTCTCTTACCATGCTCAATATGCTCCTGCTCAGTTCCTTTATCTCTGCCAGGTGAATGAATATGCTAATGAAATGGTGATGATGGAGGTGATGGTGTGGCTGAATAATGTGATGAATATGAATGATTTATAGGCTGAGGTGGAGGAATGGAGGTGGGTGGATAAGAGGATGAAGATGCCTCTTGGCCATGCTGAATAGGTGGGACTGTGAAAACCTCATTGGATATGAAAGTGTCCCATGCAATGTTAAGTTGATCAAGGCAGTGTAGGAATATCATTTTTATGAGAGAATGGTGAAATATGCTCTGCATTTGATGATAATGATCTTTCCTTTGGGCAATGTATGAAATCTTGTCGATATCTCAGTAGAGATAGTAGGGCAAATTGAGCATTCTGACTCTTGTAAAATGCATGAGTAACCGAATATGATAGGAATAGAGCCTAGAAAACTTTCCCTCACATGTAAATTACTTCATGATGATTTTCATCATAGGAACATATCTGTCTAGGAGGTAATAAAAAGGATAAATCCTCCTTCCTTCATTCTTATGGCTGGTTTAAGATATGGCTCATAATAGCAATAACCCAAATCTTCCTATTTAAACCACTTTTCCTCAACATCTGGGATCTCAGTAGCAGCTGATATAATAGAAGAAGATATGGTAAAGGTGACACCGACCAAGGTTACTTGATTGTCATGGAGGATAATGATGCTGTGTCATTTCCACCTTCTCACAAAACTCAAAATAGCCCATATTTTTAAAGCTTGTGATAGTGATGGGAGGTGCCATGAGCTCTCTAGTATTGGTTTGTTCATATATAATGATTTTCCCTCCTTTTTAATATTTCCTCCTCTATTGTTTTTCTTCATCACTATGTTTTGTGTGTTCTTCTTATGCCATGATTTGTTGCTTCTAAAACCCTAGGGGAATGATAGAATGGATTGTGGGTATTGGAAATGTGGAATTATGTGAGGAGAGATGATGAGGAGGAGATGGGGATATGTGGAATGAGGGAGATGATAGGAAATATTCATTAAGTGAGGGAGGAATAGTGATGAAAACTAAGAAATGTGCTTGTGAGATGATGGGAATGAATGACTAGGGTTAGATATTAGGAAAAAAAACAAACAATTTAAAACCTATGTAGGCAAACAAAAGGAGGATAGGAGTGAGTAATTCATCCACCAACCTGATTTGCTGGAGTGAATGATGATTAACCTGGAAACTTGGTGGCGAGGGAGGGTTTTTAGAATGTTTGACTCCTTCCAGGTGAATGCGCAACGACCTGGGCAAAGGCGCAGTGACCTCTACGGACACACAACACCGTTATAAATTACACTGTAAATTTTGACAAATGCACAACAACCACTACAGGAGTGCAACGACCAGGCTAAATGCGCAGTGACCTTGCTAAATGCGTCCTCTTGCTATGTTTTGCCCAATTTCACCTAAAAATCATCAATTTTCTTTTGCTAAGGAGTTATGAGAGTGGTAAAGTTCAAATGAGGCTTTCATTAGTGTGTTGAGAGGCTTTATACTTGAATTGACATTAATTTATGAGTTTGCATACCCACTTTCTCAAGTTTTTTGTCATTTTCAAATTCTCACTTTAATGCCTTTTTTACTTTCTGACCTTTTTTTCTCTTGATAGGTGGATGATGCTTTCGCAATGATGATTTTGACTTTCTACTTGGGATGCTTTTGGCAATGGACTTGAGTATGCAGCTAAAAGTGACTTATTACATATGATAGACATAAAATTACATAAACACAAATAAAAATTATTACATCTGTTTTCAATTCTAATTTACAAACTTGGGATAAAATCCTTTCTTGAAATCAAATTTAAGGCTTTCAGTAACTATGGTTACATGCTTTTGGAAAGCTTTATTTAACTGAAAAAGACATTATTTGCTTGACAATTATATTTTACTGATCTTATGTTGTGAGATGGTGACTTATTGGACCTTGGAAAAATAAACCCTAGGTGACCTAATGGAACCTCAAATGACTAAATTTCAGGTGGATTTGATTGCTATAAAATGTGACAAAATGAGCCTTCATGTTCAATGGTAACCCGGAAGACACATGAAGGAGAGACAACAAACACAAACTTTTGAGAGGGAAAAGTGAATTTGGACTTCAGACTACCATCAGTGAACAAATTTTTTCATGATGACCTGAGTGGAATGAAAAAAATTTCAAACGGGACTCTAATATGATATAAAATAGAAATTTTGATCACTGGTGGCGCTATGCAGATACTGACTCTAACATTGGCCTTATTTGGGGACGACAGCTACTTGGAGGTGCTAAGAACACCGTAGACCAAGTAGCCTTACCATTTGGTCCAATACGGTCAAAAACTCAAAACTCACTCAAAACTCAAAACTCACTCAAAACTGACTTTCATGAGTAAGGGCTGAATTTTCAAAATAGCAGAAAATCAGTGAAGCTCCATGGCCTTCACTTCAGGCTCCAAACTCCAGTCATCTTCAGATTCACACTTGCATAAAATTTAAAATGTATGTATAATGAACCAAGGAAAATTTAGAAAAGATAACGCTTCAAGAGCCTTCCATTGACTGGTCCTCCTAGGCATGATTCTCCATTCATTTCTTCCAAGAAGAAAGAATTTTGTCCCTGGAAAGTTGAAATCTGATAAGGGCCTTTACATAAATTCTTGAATTTACCATGCTTTCACTTGTCATCATTTCTAGCATCCCAATGAAGTACCACATCTCCGATTTTGAAATCATCTTCCTTTGTTTTCTGGTCATAGATCCTTTTTATCTTCTCATGTAGCTTAGAGGTGTTCTGAAATACCTCTTCCCGTGTTTGCTCTAAGTGGATCATTTGATTGATCCAACGTTGCATATCATTCTCTTCACTTTTCGTTTCTTAAACAATTTGATGACTGGGACTGCCAATGATGTAGGGAAAATGGTATCTACTCCATACACAATCTGAAAAGGTGAAAGACCAAGAGATTTCTTACTACTCACTTGATCTTCCCACAATGCGTTGATCAACTTTTTATGCCAATTATTTTTGTTGGCCTCCAACAGTTTCTTGATGATGTTAATTAAATATTTATTGGAGAACTCTGCCAAACCATTACCTTGCGGATAGTATGTTGTAGAATGTCCCAAATTGATGTTGTACTTGTCACAAAACTCAGTCATCTTTTTGGACTTAAATGTTGTCGTGTTGTTTGTGATTATCTTATGAGGACAACCAAAATGGGACAAGATGTTAGTTTCTAAAAATTGAATGATAATTGAATCAGTTGCTTGCCTAGTTGGGATTGCTTCAATCCACTTTGTGAAGTAGCCCGTAGCTGTCAGTATCCACTTATGTTGTGTGGATGATGATGGATTGATCTCACCTATGAAATCTAGGCCCCATTGCGGAAAATGTGCTTTCACTTATATTGGTTGTAGAGGTAAGGGAAGGAGCTTTCTTTGTTGGAAATAATACTGAGAGGGGGGGGGGTGAATCAGTATTATCAAGTCAATTATTCCTTTTTCAAAATCAAATGCTATACGCTACTTAAGTTAATTGAACCTATGTATACACGCAACTATACAGAAGGAAACCCACGTATATGATGCAAACCCTTTAATTTACTTTATCTTTCTGATGTTGATTGTTAATCTGTATTTAAGAATCAACTAACCAGTAACCAGAAACAATAAAACAGAGAAGAAAGACAATCTCACACAAGAACACAAGATATAAGGTGGAAACCCAATGTGGGTGAAAACCACCTGCTGCAATTCGTCTCTATCTTTTCTTTAATTAGAAACTTCTTTTTACAATTGTACTGGTGCAGTCCTTTACCAGTACACAGGCTGCAACCTGCAGAGAGCTACAACTCTCTCTCATTTCCCAACTTCTCCTAGAAGGGAGCTACAACCCCCTTAGCTCTTTCACTAGCCAAGATACTAGTACGTAGGTGCTGGCCTACAGAACGCTACAACCTTCTCTTTCTTTCAGGGACCACGTTTCATAAATTTTCAGACTGGATCCACAAACAACATCAATCAAACATCAATAATTTCTGCATAAACCAATCATCTTTTCACAAATCAAAACTGAATCAACATAAACACTTCTCTGACAACTGTACCCAGATCACAGTAACAATAAACACACAACAAATCTGAACCCAGAACACTGCAGCAATAAACAGAAGCAGCAAGATCACAACTCAAAATATATACTCTACTTTAATAGCCTGAAACCTGCATGCATATGCTTCTGCGTATGGAACAACCTACGTATACGATGTTTTCCTTCACTGAACCAGCGTATATACACACCTTCGCTTCACTGAACCTGCGTATAGATCTATAAAGATAATTCGCTCTTTCAGATATTCAAACACCAATTAACCCAGATTATCAGTTTTATAAATCAAGCAAGCACCACATGTAACAGATCAAAATCATAGAGAGATACTATCATTCAAGCTTAAATATTATAATCCATCAAGAGAACTTATCCTTCTCTTTGCGCTAAGGTTCCTCCTTCATTCAGATCTAGATCTGCACCATAACCCAATTACCAGTATTCCAGATCTAGCACTTTATTAGATTTTCAACAATAATTCAGATGATCTTTTGCCACATGATCTCCTTCCTCTTTTATAGTTTTAGGCCTTCCACAATACCACGGCCCAAAACCATAATAAACAAATACCACAGACCCAATACTTGGGATCAACACTTTTGACAAGGTACCATGGTCCAAAACCATAGGTTCAAATACCAAGGACTAACTACCACGGACCAAAGGTAAGTTCTCCAACATATATGCACTTTTCCTTACACGAAAGTGCGTGTATACGCATACGCGCCTTTGAAATGTCTAACCCACGTGTATACGCGTCTTTGTCTAGATGAACCTACGTATATGTCTTTTCTTTCATTCTGAAAGCTTGAACTGAGATCTGTTACCAAAGAGAGTTGCCATCAAGGACAACACCTGTGCCATAGCTCCAATCCTATGCCATAATGCCAATAATCTCCCCCTTTGGACTTGATTGCAACCCAAAATCCTCAAATTCATTCTCCCCCTTTGACATCAAGGGCAAAGGGTTGTGCTCCCCCTGAGTACATGCTGAAAATTCTACCCTGCTGTGCCGACCATGCTCCCCCTGACTGTAGGCAAGATATGCAAAAGATGTTCTTCAAGAAGAGCCAAGACATACACATCATGAAAGACCTTCCTATCACCAAAAGACTCAATACATACATTCATCACCCAACCAAGTGGGGATACATCAGAAATTTACAGATGACAACCAAGTTCATTACATGTTCATCCCAGGCATAGTGGGGAAACCAAAATAGGCCGTTACATGACCTTGACACCATAAAGAGATACCACAGAAGAGATACATAACATAGAGACAAAATATCTAGAACAAGACTTATGAAAGTCACCAATAACTGATAGCAACAGCATCTGTCAATCACCATTCAGATCAGCAACCAGGATTTCCTTCTATTCTCCCTCTGCCTCTGTTCCACCTGAAACCAACAACAGCTGTGAACTAGAAGAAAAAGCTTCTAAGATAATGCCAACAATGCATTATTAGAAGATTATTTGCTCCCCCTGAACCTGTGCTGGATGGTCTCTGTGAGACCCATATTAGAATATCTTCAACCAGAGCCTGTCCCTACTGTTATCCATGAAACCTCCATATACGCGACTGTCTCTGCACAAACCAGCGTATGTATGTGGATCCTCCTCAGGAAACTCGTGTACACCCATTTTTCTCTGAAAGAGATGAGTTTTAATAGCAAGATGATGCATCAACTACTCCTAGCTTCTGTCTGAGGTATTCAAATGTCTCCCTGGGCAGTGGTTTGGTGAGAATATCAGTAACTTGTTCCTTAGAAGGAACATACTCCAATTTGACCTTTTGTTCCAACACTTTTTCCCAGAGAAAGTGATACTTGATCGGTATGTGCTTGGTCTTTGAATGCATGATTGGGTTCTTTGAAATGCTGATTACACTTGTATTATCACAAAAGATGGAGATAGTTGGTGTACAAGTGATTTGAAAGTCTTGCAAGGTTTGCATCATCCAAAGAAGTTGAGTGCAACAAGATGCAACACCCACATATTCCGCTTCAGCTGTAGATAAAGAAATCGAACTCTGTTCTTACTGAACCAAGATACTAATCTGGAACCCATAAAGAATGCACCACCACTTGTGCCCTTCCTGGCATCCATGCTTCCAGCCCAATCTGCATTTGTATAAGCATGAAGAGTGAGATTTGTATCTCTAGGATACCATAAGCCATAGTTTTGAGTTCCTTGAAGATACTTGAAAATTCTCTTCACTGCCTGAAGATGAGTTTCATTTGGATTTGCCTGAAATCTTCCAACTATTCCCACTGCATGCATGATGTCTGGTGGGGTACCTGTCAAATAAAGTAGACTTCCAATCATAGATCTATAGGTTGGTTGATGTACTTCTGTTGATTCATCATTTGCACTGAGACTGCATCCTGTAACCATAGGAGTACATACTAGTTTCGAATCTTCCATGCCATACTTCTTCAGTATCTGCTTGAGGTACTTGGTTTGAGACAAGAAGATACCACCTTCATTTTGTTGGATTTTCAATCCAAGAAAGTATGTCAGTTCTACAAGCAAAGACATTTCGAATTCTTTCTGCATCACCAAGGCAAAGCTTTGACTCATAGCTTCTTCATTGCTGCCAAAGATAATATCATCTACATACACAACAAGTATTAGCAATTTGTCATTTTCAATTTTTATATAAAGATTGCTATCTGGTGATCCTTTTGAAAAACCTTGTTGATGAAGGTATTTGTCCAAACGGTAGTACCAAGCCCTTGGAGCCTGTTTAAGACCATAGAGAGCCTTTTTTAGTCTACATACAAGATTTGGATCATTCCCAAGAATGAAACCATATGGCTGCTCAATGTATACTTCTTCTTCTAAATCTCCATTCAGAAAGGCTGATTTCACGTCCATTTGAAATACTTTGAACTTCTGAAAGCTTGAGAGAGCAAGGAACATTAGGATGGCCTCAAGTCTTGCAACAAGAGCAAAAGTTTCTTCAAAGTCTATTCCTTCTTGTTGAGCATACCCTTTACACACAAGTCTGGCCTTGTTTCTGATTACTTCTCAATTTTCATTCAACTTATTTTTAAAGATCCATTTTTGTCCCTATGACATTCTTATCTTTTGGTCTAGGAACCAACTCCCAAGTGTTGTTCTTTTCGATCTGCTCAAGTTCTTCATCCATTGCCTTGACCCAACGTTCATCTTTGCATGCCTCTTTTACATTTTGTGGCTTAGTGGAGGAGAGCAATGTCAAATAGCTTAAGGCTTCTGCAATTGTTCTTCTTGTTTGTACACCTGCCTCTTTCTGCCCCAAAATCTGAGATTCTGGATGATTCTTCTGAACGTACCTGGATGGAGTCTTTTCTTCTATCCTTATTTGTTCCTCTGATGCCTCTTGAGGTTCTTCTTCATCATCAGTCTGATTTGGAGAGTAGTCTTCATCCTCTTCGATATTTTCATAATTTACTTGCCTAGGAATGTATCCTTTTTCATCAACCACTACATCAATGCTGTCAACAATTCTTCCAAGTCTTTTATTGTAACACTTATGTGCCTTGCTCTGGGAAGAATAACCAAGGAGAATGCCTTCATCTGCTCTAGGTTCAAGTCTGCCAAGCTGTTCATCATTGTTCGTAATATAGCATTTGCTTCCAAAAATTTTGAAATGCTTTATCGAAGGAGTCTCACCATACCAGAGCTCATGACGAGTTTGAGTGTTGTTCACTCGGACATTTGTTTTGTTGAGAATAACAACCGCAGAAAATGCAGCTTCACCCCAGAAGGTTGTGGGAGTTCCAGATTCATCAAGCATAGCACGAGCCATTTGTTGGACCATTCTGTTCATCCTTTCCACCACTCCATTTTGCTGAGGAGTCCTAGCTGTAGAAAATTCCCTTCTTATTCCATGTTCTTCACAAAAATCGAAAAATTCATTTGAGGTAAACTCCCCACCTCTGTCAGACCTGAGACACTTAATTTTGTGATCTGATTCATTTTCAGCCAAGGCTTTGAAAGATTTGAATTTTTTGAATGCTTCGTCCTTGTGTTTCATAAGTCCTAACCAAACCATCCTGGAGAAATCGTCAATGAATAATATAAATTATTCTTCTCCTCGAGGTGACCTTGTCCTAAATGAACCACATACATCTGTATGGACTAGTTCAAGAGGCATGTTGGCTGAGCCTTCCTTCTCAGGGAAGTTGGTTCTGGTTTGCTTACCAAACTGACATGATTTGCATATGGTGTTGTCTGGAATTTTGATATCTGGGAGACCACAAACTGCTTGATATTTGCATGCTTTCCTTATTTGTGAAAAGCTTAGATGCCCCAACCTCCAGTGCCATAACCAGTGTTCATCATCCTTGCTCAAATAGCATTGTTGTTATCCTTCTTCAAATATGTATAAGTTATTTGGAGTTCTTCTGCCTTTGATCACTGTTTTTCCTGTATCAAGATCACGAACACTACATCCATTTGAACGAAATATTACCTCAGTTCCTTGATCACACATCTGAATGACACTCAGGAGATTATGCTTCAAGCCATCAACATACAAAACGTTTCCAGCTTTGACCCTTTCTTTCAAATGAGCAGTGCCTTTTCCTTTTATGACTGCAGGGGTATCATTTCCAAAAGAGACTTTCTTTCCCTTTTCTAAAACACTATAAGGTTCAAGTTTTTCTTTATCACCTACCATATGCTTCGAACATCCACTGTCGATGTACCATAGATTTTCTTGTCCTTCTGCATAAAAAGCTATCCCACATCTTTGTGGTTCCTTCATTCTCCATGTTCTAGCATTCGGGGTTTGTTCCTTCTGAGTTGTCTTCCGAAACCTGCTCCTGCATTCAGACTCTTCATGACCGAAGTTATTACAAATAGAACATTCAATTTCACTTTCAAGGGTGGAAAAATTGTTATAGGTCCTCTTCGTGATTCCAGACATACTTTTTTGTTTTTGAGCTTCTCTAGTCATGATTATCTTATAGGCAACACATTGAGTTGCTTTGTGACCAAAGTTATGGCAAGAGAAACATTGCCCATTGAAGAAACTTCTGCGATTATCAAATCTATCATCCAACCGATTGTAGTTTCTACCAACATCCATTCTTGAGGCAAATTGGGAAGATTTTACCTGTGGCTGGTTGTAGCTTCTGTTTGTCCTTAAGGTATTTTGCCCCCGATTTTCTTGATAGTCTTTGTTCGTTCTTGAGGTAAACTGTCCCTGATTTACCTGATGATTTCTATTAGGCCTTTGCTCTCTCCTCCTTGCTGCATCAAGATAACTTTTGGAGGTGGATGCTTGAGATGCTTCTCCATTATATCCCAGACCTGTCTTGATTAGTGGAGAACGCTGCACATTGATGATCTCATCCAGAGTTTCAGATCCTTTAACAAATTTAAGATTAAGAGATTTTTTTTTCTCAATCTCTTTTCTAAGACCAACAATTTCACATTCCAATTTTTCAAGATGTTTTTCCCTTTCAGCCAGTTGACATTGTAGAGAATCAATAATCACATTTTTCTCTTCTAAGCAAATTTTGAGATTAGAAATCTCTTCACAAAAACCTTCTTCATCTATAGCATCCATGTAATCATCATCTTCAAAAGCCATTAAAAGTTTATAATCATTACCTCATTCATCTTCGTCACTATTTGAAAGTCCATCACTATCTTCATGAGTGTAATAACTTTTCTTGTTTGCATTTTGTTTCTTGTTCCATCTAATAGGTTCCTTCCCCTTGTCAATCTTATCCTTATGAGGACATTTCGCAGCATAGTGATAGACTCTTCCACAAGCAAAGCATTTGAAAGGTAACTTACCTCGGAATCGTCCAGCACCCCGTTGAAGATTTTTGTCAAAATTTGATTCTTCTTCTTCTTCTGACACGTGTCCCAACTCATAGTAATCTCCTTTGCCGGAAGCCTTGAAGGCAGCTTCTCTCCTATCTGATGGACCTCCTTTTCTCATTTCATAAGTAGTTAGAATTCCATGCAGCTGTGACATTTTAAGGTTTTGTAGATTCTCTTTTTCTTCTATTGCAGAAACTTTAGATTCAAACCTAGGGGACAAAGATCTTAGAACTTTTTCAACCACAACCACCTCTTTTATTTCTTCACCCAAGTTTTTCATACAATTAACAATCTCATATACACGAAGAAAATAGTTAGCCACACTTTCATCATTGTACATTCTGATATTTTCATACTAAATTCTGAGGGTTTGAATTTTTGCTCGTTTTACCTAATCATCTCCTTCATAGCTCAGTACAATCTTGTCTCATATTTCTTTTGTGGATTTAAACTGCATAAACTTGACAAATTCTGATTGAGATAGGCATCCTAATAGAGTATTGACCGCATTTGCATTTGTTTCATATTTCTTCTTCTCAACCAGATCTGTAGGAGTTGCTGATAGAAAAGTATACCCTGTTTCTATGATATCCCAGACTTCTGTACCAAGAGATTGAAGATAGGCAGTAACTCTTACCTTCCAATATACGAAGTTTGTCCCATCAAAAATCGGTGGCCTGATTGATGCTTCCCTCTCGTAGTTGCTCATGATGAATGATCTTCCTTCAAGCGATCAAGCTTCTTCTGAAGGACCTGCTCTGATACCAATTGTTGGAAATAATACTGAGAGGGGGGGTGAATAAGTATTATCAATTCAATTATTCCTTTTTCAAAATCAAATGATATACGCTACTTAAGTTAATTGAACCTGTGTATATACGCAACTATAGAGAAGGAAACCCGTGTATACAATGCAAACCCTTTAATTTACTTTATCTTTCTGATGTTGATTATTAATCTGTATTTAAGCATCAACTAACCAGTAACCAGAAACAGTAAAACAAAGAAGAAAGACAATTGCACACAAGAACCCAAGATATAAGGTGGAAACCCAATGTGGGTGAAAACCACCTGCTGCAATTCGTCTCTATCTTTTCTTTAATTAGAAACTTCTTTTTACAATTGTACTGGTGCAGTCCTTTACCAGTACGTAGGCTGCAACCTACAGAGAGCTACAACTCTCTCTCGTTTTCCAGCTTCTCCTGGAAGGGAGCTACAACCCCTTTAGCTCTTGCACTAGCCAAGATACTAGTACGTAGGTGCTGGCCTACAGAAGGCTACAACCTTCTCTTTCTTTTAGGGACCACGTTTCATAAATTTTCAGACTGGATCCACAAACAACATCAATCAAACATCAAGAATTTCTACATCAACCAATCACCTTTTCACAAATCAAAACTGAATCAACATAAACACTTCTCTGACGACTATACCCAAATCACAGTAACAGTAAACACAAAACAAATCTGAACCTAGAACACTACAGCAATAAACAAAAGTAGCAAGATCACAACTCAAAATATATACGCTACTTTAATAGCCTGAAACCTGCATGCATATGCTTCTGCGTATGGAACAACCTGCGTATACGTTATTTTCCTTCACTGAACCAGCGTATATACGTACCTTCGCTTCACTGAACCTGCGTACAGATCTATAAAGGATAATTCATCTTTTAGATATTCAAACACCAATTAACCCAGCTTATCAGTTTTATAGATCAAGCTTAACAAATCAAAATCATACAGAGATATTATCATTCAAGCTTAAATATTATGATCCATCAAGAGAACTTATCCTTCTCTTTGCGCTAAGTTTCCTCCTTCATTCAGATCCAGATCTGCACCATAACCCAATTACCAGTATTCCAGATCTAGCACTTTATCAGAATTTCAACAATAATTCAGATGATCTTTTGCCACATGATCTCCTTCCTCTTTTATAGTTTTAGGCCTTCCACAATACCATGGTCCAAAACCATAATAAACCAATGCCACGGACCCAATACCTGAGATCAACACTTCTGACGAGGTACCATGGTCAAAAACCATAGGTTCAAATACCAAGGACTAACTACCATGGACCAAAGGTAAGTCCTCCAACATATACGTGGTTTTCCTTGCACGAAAGTGCGTGTATACGCATACGTGCCTTTGAAACGTCTAACCCGCGTGCATACGTGTCTTCGTCTAGATGAACCTGTGCATATGTATTTTCCTTCATTCTGAAAGCCTGAACTGAGATCTGTTACCAAAGAGAGTTGCCATCAAGGACAACACCTGTGCCATAGCTCCAATCCTGTGCCATAATTCCAACATTCTTTTACCTTGAAAAACTTGACGCTCGTGACAACTCATAACTACCTTGTAGATATCTGCAAAAAGTGTAGGCCAATAGTAACCTACTCTCAGTACTTTGTTGGTCGTAGTTTTCCAATACAAATGACCCCACAATCTCCTTTCTGAAAGTCATTCATTACTTCTTTGGACTCATCTTCAGTTAAACAGTTGAGTAATACACCTCCTAGATCTTTCCAATAGAGCGCACTGTTCATGATATAATATTTACAGGATTTCAACTTCAAAGACCTAGTCTTAGCCTTAGACATACCTGGAGAGGGATTCAAATGCTGAAGTACATAAATGATATCAAAATATCGCGGAGATGAGAGAAATATTTCATATACTTGAATGAGATCCTCTTCTTCTTGGTTACCCGATAATGCTACCACAAGGTTGATGTCTAGAGCATGAAGATTTGACTTGGCCATGAGTTTGGCTAAGCCTTGACTCTTGATCAGCTTTGTAGGATTGATCTCAATATCATACTCTAATAGTGTTGTTATCCATCTAACTCTTCTACCTTCTGGGTCATTCTGCAAAAGGACTTCTTTTACCATTGCATTAGGCACATAAGCAAGAGTATGTGAATCTAGGATGTAAACTCTGAAATCTTTGATTGCTTTTACCAAATCCAAGGCCTATTTCTCAATGATATTGTACTTGAGAGCTGCATCCCTAATATTACGATTGAAAATCGCAATTGGAAACTCGATTTTATCCCTTTTGTGCATTAGTAACACTGCCATAGTATGCTTGGAAGCAAAATAAAATATGATAAGATCATCGGTGTAATCAGGACTAATCAAGACAAGGGCAGTGGTTAAGGCAAGCTTGACCGCATGAAAAGACTTACGGGCTTCCTTAGACCATTTTACCTCATTATATTTTTTCAACATATTGGCCATTTCTTTAAGATGTCCAACCAAATTAGGAATAAATCTTCGTAAGAAATTCATCTCACAATTGAAAGCTTGGATCTCATTTTTGCTACGAGTAAAATCAATTTGCTAAATGGCTTCTACTCTTGAAGGGTTGATCCAGATGCCATCTTTAGAAATGATGTGGCCAAGGAGTTTGCCTTCCTCCATGGCAAGCAAACTTTTCTTTGGATCAAGAGAGATTCCAAACTTTCTACACTTCTGAAAAATTATCCTTAAATGATGTACATGTTCATCATCTAAATGTGAATATACGGTTACATCATTTAAGTATACAACTAGGAAAACATACTTTTCATCTGAAAATGCTATGTCCATGGCATGCTAAAATGCGGCCCCTGCATTTTTGAGACCAAATGGCATCTTGGCATATTTTAATGTGCCCCAAGGTGTGGTGAATGTCATCTTAACCTGATCATCCTCATGCACTAAAACTTGATTGTAGCTGAAATAGCCATCCAAAAGTGAAAGTCGGGAAGTGCCAACAACTCTTTACAGAATATGGTCCATTTTTGGAAAGGGGTAATTGTCTTTTAGTGACACTTTGTTCAAGTTTTTGAAGTCTATGCAAAGTCTTATTTCCCTAGTCTTATTTCTCACCGGAAGTAGATTTGATATCCAGTCAGAAAATCTGATGGGAACAATAATGCCTACCTTGTAAAGCCTATTAACTTCCTTTTCTATGGATGGCAGCAATCTCGAATTGATCCTTCATAATTTTTTCCTAAAGGGCTTTTGATCGGGCCTAATTGGTATTGTGTGCTGAATTATATTCTTATCATATTCCTTCAAGTCTGCATAATCCCAAGCAAAGACATCAGAAAACTCAGACAATAAATGAATGTATTTTTCCTTTACTTCGGGAGATAATGATTTGGACAACTTGATCATTTTTGGTTTGTCTGTCGTCCCAATGTTCACATCCTCAACACCTTTCTCTGTTCGAACCAATGTAGGCTTCCTTGCTACATCATCCTAATCAAACAAGTCTTCCAAAGGTATGAGACCTTTCGGAATATTGTTATCTTTCAGTTGTAGTATATCAACATGAGCTGCCTCGATGACTTGATCATCTTCATCATAGATTTCGTCCATAGAATAATTTTCAAACTCTCCTTCACTCTGAAGGAAGTTATTCACTTGTTTTACATCCCAGAATACTTGCCAATATCGCAAGTTATCAGGAACGAAGGGACGATGCTTAACATAAATCTCGAACTTTCTGTTTGAATAAATTGGAATTTTGAAATTACTTGCAACTGTAGCTAATGAATCCTCCATAAGATTTTGAGTCCTTGGTACAACTGAAAGTGTATATTTGGGAAAAATTCTAAGAATATCTAAAACAAAATTTCTACACTGTTTCATTCGTGGATGGTGAGCTTGATATTCACCTTTAACTTTCTTAATTACAAGTTCTGAATCACCATACACTAAAATTCTGTAGGCACCTAACCTCTTCAAGATCTTCAAACCTGTGATGAGTGCTCCATACTCCACCTCATTGTTAGTGCAATCAAAAGCTAACTTGTATGAGAAAAATCTAACATGCTGAGGGAGATTAACTTGCTAATGATGATGTGGACTCCTAATCCAAATACCAGTACCTGCTCCATCTTTCCCAAGGGCACCGTCAAAATCCATGGTCCAAAGGCCATTTTCCTCTTAACGCAGTGTTACCCCTGAACACATCCACATTATGCGTAAATATGCATAAATCCATTGTCTCAAGTAATTACTCACCTAAGGAGTCAAATATTTACTAACAATGGTTAAGGCTCTTATGGTCACAATTCCTTTGAATCAGAACTCAATCACCCCGCTTTTTAACCCTCTATCGGAACTTTATACCCACATTGCCTAAGTCTTAGGCCAGATTCTTCATGTTGGGACTTTTAAACCCTCATAATCCTTCGTTTACCTTATTACACCCTTTTCTTAAAGCCTTCCATTGTTTCTCCTCTATCGAGACTTAAAACCACCGCACAACCTTTATAAAACCTTAAACCACACATATATGACTTTTCCCTCACAAAACCTTTGGTTGCATATGTTTTTAACACATAAATATCTTATCGGCGCATATTTCCTTATAAACCATTTACATAGGAAAATGCCCGCATACACATACCTTTCTGCCCTTTCGTACACCCTCTCCACAGATTTCAAGGCTTAACCTCATCGTAATCAGCTATCACACTGTCGTAGGTCATATTACACAAATACATGGAATTATATTGAAATCCCACTCCGAACATGGTTAGCGGATTTCAAATATTATATAATCAACACTATAAAGTCGTTGGGTCTGCCTTCTCTGTTAACCTCCCACTACATCAATCCTTCGAACTCTGATAATTGATCACGCCAAACTCCGAACGTCGATCAGCATATCACTATCGGCGTATCATGCATACATTATATGATTCCTGCCACATGAAACCGCCGATAACGCGATTAGCAATTAGATCTGGGCCATCGAACTAGACTCTCGATCCGAAGGTCCAGGTTCCATTGCATTATCGCTATCACTTCCCTCTATGGTCAGAACCCTTCACCTATAAATCGTCGATCCAATCAATTCTCTGAACCCGATAAGCGTTTAGGCCAACCTTCATAATATTTCAAGTCTAGAACTTGATTCCGACTGTGTTTTTCACCGTTTCTTAGTGTAATTGGGTTTTCCACTTACGACCCAAAACTACACGATCACTCCACCGATGCGATATTCCACCTTCCCAAATTGATCTCAACTTTTGATCTTCGTAGATCTAGTGGTTCTTGAGCATCAATATTCGCTCCTCCGTTCTTCCACTTAAATTAAATTTTACGCACTTCTTCAAGGTTTTATGTGGGTTTTCTCTTCTCCAAAGGTTTCGGCCTACTGCTCTTTTGCTATACACTCTTCCTCCTGAGCTTTGGTATTGATCCCTCTATGGATCCAATGATCCATTACAATCCTTTTGTGTTGTTCTCCTCTCTGTGTTTAGCCTCAACTCTACCTGCAAACACATATTACAAAATTCCAATTCATAATAATTTCAACACTCGAACACACTTATCCGGGGTCGAAACTAACCCTTGTATTTATAAATATACCCAATGATTACAGACGAGACTCTATGTCCCTCATGCAAGCCTGATCCTCTAATTTAATGGCCTCTATTCACTATCTACCTGTAGGCTTACAAAACACTTCAATCGGTTATCTATCTACCTATCTAACCTCTCCAACCTACTATCATGCCTATTTAGGCTTACATTTATACAAAGGAATTCTAAACTCAATTTCTGGTTTAGATCCACAAAAATTCAAAATCCTCAACCAAATTCCTAAAATCTCTTCCTCATCCCTAAGGATTCTCTCAAATCCACAAAATCATGAACTAATTCCTAATTTAAGGTTTACAATCAATTCTCAATCCTCTCATCACTCAACTATCCTAAATCTCTCATGTTCTCCTACATTCGAGAACATTTACAATAGAGCCTCACAATATTCAATTAATTCCTATTCTCATTAAAATCACTCAAAACATTAAATAATTACATTAACTCAATACTTAGGAAACCAACTTCCTTGAAACACAAGACCCCCTATATCTACTAGAATACAATGATAATGTTGAGTTGGATGCTCCTGCATCAGACTCCCCATGTAAGAAAATTTATGACCACCTGGTCATAACTCTGGATAATTTTTTCCTCCTGGATCCCAAACTTTATTTTGTAATCTATCATTGCTGGTCAATTGTTCTATTGATATTGTTATCTACTACTATTATCCAGCTCTCCATACCTTGTGTTGCAATGCTCCACTTGCTCTGCTTTCATATTTTGCTGCTGTCTTCCTCTTGTTGTCACTCCTTTTCTCTCTTCCTGCTGTCTTTCTCTAAGACACTTTCATCATTAATATTCTTATCCGTTAAATCTCTCTGTCCAATATATCCTCTATTTGCTGCCTGATTTCATCCCTTGATTGCTAAACTCTTATTCTTTCTTGCTCTTCACTCATCCTGATCGCTCCCTTTTCATCCTTAGTCCCTTCTTTACTACTGTTTTGCACCTTTTCTGCTGCGGCTATATTGGCTTTCAGAAGAATTTCCTGCTTCTATTTTCTACACTTGTCAACTTCTTCTTGATTATTATTTATGACAATTGTTTTGTCATCCTTCTTCAACAATTTATCTTGAACATTTATCCTCTTCTCTTCTAACTTTCTCCTTTGAAAGTATAATTCCCTATATAACTCAATGATTTTATTTGGAGTGAACTTTAGAAATTTTACACAATCTCCCATTTCTTCATCTGTTATTGATCCATCATCACATGGTCCTTCTTCCTCTGCTAAATCTTTCTTGACATCCTTCAGTAGTTGTTCTTCCTCTTCTTCTTTCATTTGATTGTCCACCTGTGCCAAATATGTTCCAGCTTCTACAAAAACATCTTCAATTATAAGACAATCATTATAATAAAAAATATAAGGCCTTTATACCTCTTCTTCTGGAAACCTTTCAGTATGTTGCTCTGTTTTCTCTGTCAATTCCTCTGTCAGAGCATCAGTATGTCGATTCAACCTCAAAGAACTCTTGAGACTGTTAGCGAGTCTCTCCTCCTCATCATCTATTTCAATGATGTCTTCCAACACTTGTTCACTGTAGTGAACTAATTCTTTTCTAGTTTCCTTGTCATATTTTGCTTCAAAACTTGCATCTTCTGGAAGGTATTCTTTCACATATTTGACAACTTTAAAAGACTTCCTATCTTCTTCCAAACCTGTAATCACACACAAATCATTAGTTTTAAAAATACAAGACCTTTTGGTCTCACTTGATGATTTAGTCATCAAGTCTTTTGGCTGCTTCGAATCATTCATATGATTCAACTCTTCTAGCTCTTCATCACTTTCAAGAAGTAATGGTCCACTTTCTGGTTCACATATTGAAACTTCAACATCTTCTTCAGCATCTCCCTTTTGTTGGATCTCAACTCTTTCAAGTTTCTCTATCCTCTGTTTGGCATCTATAATTTGTTCAAGTTCCTTAGCTCCTTTACGAATTGCATATTCACCTGCTGATTCCTCCTCTCTTGTAGCCTCTGCCACTTCACTTTCTTTCTCATGACATAACCATGTTTCTGGTCTGTTTCATTGCTTTGCAACATCTCCATTAACACTTTAAGCTGAACTGATATCTCAGCCTTCTCCCTCTCATATTCCTCTTTGCTTAACTGTCTCTGTATGCTATTTGTCTTTTCATCCTTCTCGTTTTGTCCTCCGCTGTGATCTGTTGCAGAACCTTTGTTATGGCTGTCACTAGTCATCATCCTCTCCATCTCTATGAGTTTCTCACTCATTCACTATGAGTTGCACGTAAGTCTCTACACCAGCAAGTCTTCCCTGCTGCCATTAACTCACCAAGCTCTCCTCACTTAGTATTTTGGTAAGCAATTGGTTCTCTATCTCTGGAACCTCCCTTGAGCACTTCTCTTTGCTCCTAGTCTTCAACTCATCTGCATCTTCTAAGAACACAACTGTTCTCTTTATCCAATCTCTGTTGAAATTTTTCCAAGGTTTTGCCACATTTATGCTTTTACTCAGTAACTCATTTCGGTTTCCTTTATCTCTTAGCAATTCTATCCACATCCTTTGTGGAATTTCCTATTGGGAGTTGCAACAATAATTTTGCTTCAATGCAAAGACTACAAATTTTCAATCTTCAAATCCAATTAAAATAAAACCATATCATCTGACCTTCAAGATTTCTTATTTGATCTTGTCCTCCCATTCACCTGGAATTTTGAATGGACTGTCCTTTCCACTAGCTTTCAGTTATATCTTCAAACTCTGTTACTCAAAAACTTACAAACATCCCTCTTACAATCTAACTACTGTAATCTTGCTATAATATTTCATTCATTCAATATCTGCTAATCATTAGACAAAACTGCATACCTTCATTTACTTCCAAGATCTCACCATTTCTACAAACTTGTTTCTACAGATCTTTATACATCCATTGCACAAATCCTCAATATTCAGCTACTGTCAATAAGATTTAGAATCTGATTATTTCTTTCAATCCTCCGGCTTTATCTTGGTAAAGCTCAACTATTAGCAACAATTTCTTCTTTGCTTAGTTTCCTTTCCACTCAGAAATCCTTAACAATTCCTTCCATTACTACTTCTTAAGGCTTGATCTCTTTTTGCTGAGATACTTCATTAGTTGCAACCATCAATCTTTAATCTATCTCTTTGTCAGCAAACCCAAATCAGAATTAAATAAAACAATACCTGCATGATTTCTCCATCCACTCTTCACATTCGAGTGAACCTCCATTCTTCAAAACATCATTGTGGATTCTTCCGATTCCTATAATCTCTACTTAATTCTTCCTTACCTGCCTCTAAGAATTTAACTATTCTTCTCCATTCTCCCAACTGTACTCTGGTTTCTTGACTATCAGATTAGAATCTGATCTCCCTTGCCTGCATACACATCTTCCCAAATATCTCTATTATGAATTCTTTCAAGAACTTTCACCCATAATTGCTTTCTTCTGCATGATACTAAATGTTTCATTTATAATTCAACTCTGATACCAAATTGATGCAGGGTTAGCCCTGCACATAGCCATAGTATGCATAAATATGCATAAATCAATTGTCCCGGGTAATTACTCACCTAAGGAGTCAAACCTTTACTATCAATGGTTAAGGCTCTTATGGTCACAGTTCCTTTGAATCAGCACTCAATCACCCTACTTTTTAACCCTCTATCAGAACTTTATACCCACATAGCTTAACTCTTAGGCCAAATCCTTCATGTCGGGACTTTTAAACCCTCATAATCCTTCCTTTACCTTATTACAGCTTTTTCTTAAAGCCTTCCATTATTTCTCCTCTATCGAGACTTAAAACCACTGCACAACCCTTATAAAACCTTAAACCACACATATATGACTTTTCCCTTACAAAATATTTGGTTGCATATGTTTTTAACACATCAATCTCTTATCAGCGCATATTTCCCTATAAACCATTTACAAAGAAAAATTCCCACATACACATACCTTTTTGCCCTTCCATACACCCTCTGCAAAGATTTCGAGGCTTAACCTCATCACAATCGGCTCTCACATTATCGCAGGTCATATTACACAAATACATGGAATTACATTGAAATCCCACTCCGAACACGGTTAACGGATTTCAAATATTATATAATCAACACTATAAAGTCGTTAGGTCTGCCTTCTCTGTTAACTCCCCACTGCGTCAATCCTGCGAACTCCGATAAGCAATCACGCCGATCACCGATCGGCTTATCGCTATCGACATATCACACATACATTGTCCAACTCCTGCCACATGAAACTGCTGATAACGTGATTAGTGATTAGATCTGGGCTATCGATCTGGACTCTCGATCCGACAGTCCAGGTTCCATCACATTATCGCTATCTCTTCCCTCTATGGTCAGAACCCTTCACCTATAAATCGTCGATCCGATAAATTCTCTAGACCCGATAAGGGTTTAGGCCAACCTTCATATTTCAAGTTTGACACTTGATTCCGATTGTGTTTTTCATTGTTTCTTAGTTTAATTGGGTTTTCTTCTTACGGCCCAAAACTACACGATCACTCCACAGATGCGATATTCTGCCTTCCCAACTTGATCTCAGTTGATGATCTTCCTAGATCTAGCGGTTCCTGAGCATCAATATTTGCTCCTCCGTTCTTCCACTTAACTTAAATTTTACACACTTCTTCAAGGTTTTCTGTCGGTTTTCTCTTCTCCAAAGGTTTCAGCCTACTGCTCTTTCGCTATGCACTCTTCCTCTTGAGCTTTGAAATTGATCCCTCTATGGATCCAATGATCCATTATGATCCTTCTGAGTCGTTCTCCTCTTTGTGTTTAGCCTCGACTCTGCCTGCATACACCTGTTACAGAATTCCAATTCATAATAATTTCAACACTCGAACACACTTATCCAGGGTCGAAACTAACCCTTGTATTTAGAAATATACACAATGATTACAGAACGAGAATCTCTATCCCTCATGCCGGACTGATCCTCTAATTTAATGGCCTCTATTCACTATCTACCTGTAGGCTTACAAAACACTTCAATCGGTTATCTATCTACCTATCTAACCTCTCCAACCCGCTATCATGCCTTTTTAGGCTTACATTTATACAAAGGAATTCTAAACTCAATTTCTAGTTTATATCCACAAACTCCTTAATCAAATTCCTAAAATCTCCTCCTCATCCCTAAGGATTCTCTCAAATCCACAAAATCATGAACTAATTCCTAATCTAAGGTTTACAATCAATTCTCAATCCTCTCATCACTCAACTATCCTAAATCTCTCATGTTCTCCTACACTCGAGAACATTTACAATAAAGCCTCACAATATTCAATTAATTCCTATTCTTATTAAAATCGCTCAAAGAATTAAATAATTACATTAACTCAATGCTTAGGAAACCAACTTCCTTGAAACAAAAGACCCTCTATATCTACTAGAATACAATGATAATGTTGAGCTGGATGCTCTTGCATCACCTCTTCAAAGAGTTGTTCATCTTCTTGTTGTTTTGGGTTCATTTTCTGAACTTCGATTTTAGACTCTTCAAAAGTTTGCATTACCTTCTCTAATGATTGATCTGAACCTTTTTCTGCCTTGTCTGGCAGCTTTTCAGATGACTGTGGTAGCCCACCTGTTTCTTAGTCTGAAATTGCCCTCATAGTATTGAAAATATCTGGTACATCTTTAATCTCTACAAGATGACTATTTACATCATTCAATCCACTATCATTATACAAAATAAATGAATCTAAATCTGTATGTACAACGTTTATGGGATGATTTTTGGGTTTGTCCTTGTTGGTTATTGTTAACACCGAGGTTGTTCCCTTTGACTCTAAGGGAATACGGCCAGGGTAACCACTAACCAATCTTTGGATTACAGCTTCTAGCCAAACTGTGATCAGAGAGGGCTCTCTCTTTAATATTTATCTCTGTTTTGTACTGATTTTAGGCTAGCTATAAGTTCAGGTTTGTTTAAGGTTTTGGTTGGATGATAATTTCAGTGAAGGTGCTTATGCATTTTCCAAAGTGTTCTAGTCCATTGGGCTATGGAGTCAGGGGTCCTTTAGTTATTTTGAGGTGCTGAGTGATTTGCTGTAGTGATGCTGAAGAGCCAGATTAGTGTCTGAGAACAACGTTTATAATAGTGATTAAGTGGAGTGTATCCAGTTAATGCAAGGCAGTGAAGAATCTTGCAGTGAACTGCTAAAGAAACACAAGGGGAATATTGTCCTAGAAGCAATTAAGAATTTCTAGGTAGTATTCATACTTATAGAATCAATATAGACATGAGCAATTAAGAATTCATGTGCATAGTAATCCTGAAGACAAACATTTACAGTAGTAAAAATTGAGTACAAGGTGTAGCGAAACAAGTCCTGCACTATTCTTTCTTTTTACTGCTAGCTTAGTATAAGATGAGTATGATTTTGACAAACATAAGTAAAACAAGAACAGAGTTTGGAGAAAACTTGTTATTTCATCAGACAGCACAGGAATTCTACATCAGCACATGGAGCATCATCCAGACATCAAATATTTCAGGAAATCACTGAGCTCATCCAGCCCTTTGTATTAGATAATTCTGAAAGTGTACAATACATTTGTCTCATAGAGAAAATTACCAACCCCTTATGAGTTACTCAGGGGAGTATATATACAAAATTTACATCAAAAATATCAGCGAATGAGTTAATATCTCATTTATGATATGCTAATCTCTGGAATGCAGTAGCTGAAGGAGTGAATGTTGCAGTAATTCCTTAATGCCTCAGCTGTCAAAATAGTCAGAAGATATTTGGACTTTATGGCTGTTAGAGTCGGCTGGAGATGTGTTGTCTGAAACTTGGATAGTTGTCATTGTCTATGTGATGAGTCACTTTTTTAGCTGCTTTAACTGCTGACATTTGTCATGTTATTTGTCTTGTAGTGACCTGGAGCTGGCAGTGGCCCAATCACTGAAGCTACCGTGGCAAAATCTGAAGCATAAATTGCCACCAATCGTCCTTAGGCATTTGATGTCTGCGCATCTTTATCAATGTTTCCTCGGCCTCTGTATGCCTATAAAGATTGGGAGGGGTTTCAAACAGGTGATTTACTTCATTCTCAATGAAGAACAGGCCTCCAAGTTTGTCATATAAGCTCTGTCCTGTGGGAGGCCCTACTTGTTCAGATGAACTGCCAGATGCAATAATCTGATTTTCAATAGTGGTTGCCATTCTGTTGGCCATTTGATCTGGAGAGACCAGTTTTCCTGCACCACTTAGTAAGCTGGGCAGGCCTTTTGCTTGCAGCACTGCCATTTTAACTTTGTATTCCTCCACATCTGCTTGCATCTCATAGTACTTCCTCTCCACTATTTATATATAGTTCCTGAGAGTTAGTACCTTCTTGGCAGAGAGGACAGCCTCTGTTCTGTTGGGAATGCCTATAGCTGCCAATTCCTCCCTTTCTTGCCTGTTCAGGAAGTCTATCATTCTGTTTGCCTGCTCTGCTCTGTTCCCTAGCACTGTCTTGGCCTTCTGAATTTCTGCTTGAGCTTGGCCCATTAAATCCATCTGCTCATGCATTATTTTTATTGACCTCCATTGCTGTTTGATGGATTGGCCAATTTTGGCCCATAGGATTCTCTTTATGTCGGCCATAGCAGTCTCCAGATTCAGCTCTTTCTCTAAGGCCTTTATCTTTTCTTTTTGGGCCTTTATTTCTCTGCCCTGTTCTGCTACAGTCACTTTGGACTTGTCATACTTGGCATCCAGTTCTGCCAACTTCTCCTTGGCCTTCTTTATTTCATCTGCCTGGAGCTCCATTGCTTTGACGGCCTTGGTCAATTCCTCTACACTTGGGCTGGCATCTGGAGCTGCTGTTGTTCCTGTTGCTTCTGTTGTGGGGGCCACTGCTGCCCCTGAAGTTGCTGCTGTTGTTGAAGTAGTTGGAGGAGCTTGGGAAGTGGATTCTGCCTGTTTATCTTGTAATGCTCCTTCCAGCTCTCTCTCCAAATCCCTGATCCTCTGGTCTTGCTGCATTAGGAGGTCTAATTGGTCATCGACCTATTTTTGCTTTTGAAGCTCTGCGGTTTGAGGGTGCTCTGTGGGCTGCAGCTTCAACCTTTTCTTTAATGCATTCAGGTCATCATCTTTCTTCTTCATAAGGGCCTTCACACCCTTTGGATCACTAGGATCATGTCCAAGATCAATGATGATGTCCTCCAAAGATTTTATTCTGTTATCTTTGGCCAGGGAGGACGTTCTCTCAAAATCCAACTGAGTGTTGGTATTTTTGAGTGACTCCTTTAGTTCATGGGCCATGGTTGCCCTCTCCACCAAAGTTGCATACACCATTTCTCCAGTTTGTTTGTGGAGTTCTATTTGGTCCATGGGATGGATGTCTTTGGCCATGACCTCCACCCTTGTCTTCACAAAATCTGCAGCTGATGTAGGCTGAGGTTTTGTAGGCTTGAAATGACTAAATATCATTTTTTCTTCTTTAATGTCATATAAAGACATTAATCTCTCTTGCTGGGCTGGTGTAGCATCTATAAATTGATTGTAGACCTCAGCCCTCAGCAACTCATTTTGAGCCTTTATTTGTTTGAAGGAAGCCTTGGTGCTCTTGGGCTTCTTGCTTTGTTGGGAACAAGAGGACACCTCCAAACTGAGCTGTAAAGTTTGCTCCTGCTGAAAGGAGCTTGTACCTGTATGCTGACTGCCCTCCCTGTCTTTTCTTGCACTGTCCAAGACATCTTCAGTAATGTCTTCTACCTCTGGGGAGTCTGCTCTTTGCCTTTTGGCTTCTGGCTGGTGGGAGGATCCACTGAGAGGAGTGGACTCTTCTCTATCTCTTTTTGTCCCCCTTTCCTCATGTGCTGGGGTCTGTAAAATTGGAGCAGTTACTGGCTCAGTTTGTGGGGGTGGAATTTGCAGTGCTGGAGCTGCTGGTAGCTCAGTTTGTGGAAGGACAGTTTGCCCTTGCTGCTGTTCTTGTTGCTGCTCTTGCTGCTGCTCACCTGAAGGGGCAGACTTTTCTTTCATTGTTTGTTCTTCTGCACCCATTAACCCTTTGCCTTTATCTAATACTGGTGCTGCTGTGGAAGATGCCTTTATTACTGGTGCAGTCCTTGAGGCTGAGGTCCCTTCTCCCACTGAATAAGGCGGTTTGAAAGGTACCTGCTGCACATAGTCTAGGTCAATAGTTTTTTCAAGCTCTTTCACATTCTTTAGCATTGTCTCTTCCTCAGTTAGATTTTCAACTAGATTATCCATCTGCCATTCTTGCAGGTTGGCATATTTTTCAATGTGTGGGTACTGGCAATGCTTAATGCCTATAAGCCTATACTTGTTTCTCCTAGCAGTGATGAAACCTTCAGGGTCATAATGGACCCACCGAAAACTATAGGACAGCTTGTATTTATCCTTAAGGATTAGGTCTGCATATTCCCACCCTTCTTTCTTGTTCATGATGAAGGGGCCCAACTGGTGTTTGAACTTGAGGTGGGCCTTCTTTTTGGCGCTGTGGAAATGGGTGAGGTCGGACTGAATCAACTGCCTGTAATACTCCAAGGCAAATAACCTCATAGGTACATATTTTGGGAGCCTGTATGGACAGAGCTCACAGCCATAGATCCTAATGACAGTATGGTTCTCATATAGGTACCAGTCACCTATTTTATATTTTTTGGAAAGCTGCAGAGCTTTCTTTATCTCATTTGATATTCTGGGAGGAGGGGACCTCATCAACGGGCAAGAGACTGGGTATACAAATTGGTCAACAAATTCACAGTAGGTATAGGGTGAATTTGTGACTTTGTGATAGACAGAGGTCCAGAAGATGAGAGATCTTCTTTCCCCTCTGTGATCCAGCTTTTTGATGTAGCATGGGAAGGCTTCACAATGATAGTACATGAACAGGTGGTAAATATAGGCAGAGTACTTGAAGACCCCCTGTCTGTCCACTCTGCTCAACTGATCATGAATCTTGTTAGCTATGAACTTAGCAAAGTTATATTTGCGGGCAGGGGGTTGGCGTGGGCTGTAAGCAGATAGCAATACCAGCATTGTTTTATCCACATGCTCACTGTTTTTGTATCCCAACACATAGGCAATCATGTCCAGTAAAAGCCTGCCTACATCATTGAAATGGACATCCAGGTAGGGAGGTGGCCCTGTAGGCTGGCACTCAGGTCTCATGAATGTCCTGGTGACCTTTTGAATCTCCTCACTGGTCATCTTGGCACCAGTGTCCAGCAAATAGTTCATGGAAAATGGGATTAGCAACTCTGTCTGATCAAAATGTAACATTTTGTTGATGGACTCAGCATTAATGTAGAAAAGGATCCTCCCAGATGGAGTGCTAATAGCTCTGTGCTGCACATCATAGTTTTCAACACATAGGTGAATGATTTCAGGGAAGACATTTACAGCTGGGAGACAATAGTATGGTAGGTTTGACTCCCATATCCCATGTGTACCATGACCATCCTTATAGTCCTCTCTCAATTGACAGAAGGTCTGCAAGAAGTCCCTGTTACCCTCAAAGTCTTCAATAAGATAGTCCTTGTCAGCAAATGCCAAGGCCTCCAGCTCTTTATTTCGTGGATTTAATGGAGCTACACTGAGGGATGAGGATGCAGAAGCAGCCATTGTAAAACTTGATTTTGAAATAAGGTGATGGCAATGGTTTGCAAAGTTCTTTAAGAGCTTAAGTAATAGGACAAATGTAGACCAAGTCTGAAGTGTTTTTCTCAGTGGAAAATGCAAGCTGGTTTCTGTAGTTTGTTCCAAATTCACAGGGATGTGAATTGCTAAGGGTAAGTTGCAGAGGGTATGAGTTTTCCTTTGGTAGCAATTGCAGCTGGCCTGTACTCGGCAAAAGGGAACAATGCCGAGCACCTCGAGGAAAATTTTATGGTTCTGGCCCGTGGAACGACTATTTTAATGTCAATTTTTAGTTCTGGGGGCAATGCAGGTTACTTTATCTGACTCTTAGTTAGCAGACAGAGCTAGACTGTGAACTTTGACCAGTGTTTTAATGGTGAACTGACAGAGAAATGGCATGCATGGGGCAAAACATGAGCTTTATGGTGAATACCTGGATAAACTAGCTTGGAAGCCTGCGGGCCGGGCGATGGAGGCTTAATGCAGCTGAATTCTTGACTTGTAGCGGTCTCAATCTTGGATTTGATGGCTGGAAACAGATTTCGCGGCAAGCTGGTTCGCAACGGCTACATCGTTTGTGCGTGAAAATGATCGCAAATGGCTAATTTGTTCATTTATAACGACAAATTTGGAAAAAACATGCTATTGGCGCTTTTCCGTCGATGGCGTCAGCATGACGTCATGGTGGGGCCCGGGTACGGAGGTGATGTGGCTGCTGAGGTGTAGACCAGGGTGGCAAGACACGGTGGCGGGTAGATGCAGTGGCAGGGCTACGTGGAGGGCCACGGGACGCGGGGGCGGGCGGAAGCGACATGACGTCAGGCTGACGTGAGGGTGACATGCGCCGGATGGGTGGTAATGGGGAGGCGGTAAGCGGGTTCCCCGCACCACCTTTGGGCCAAAGGCGGTATCGGGGAGGGGGCTCCGAACAACCCCACCGCCTGTCATGCGTCCCTGTATGGGGTGGAAAACCATTTTCCCCGGACGCTAAAGGTCGGCAGATCCGGGCCCAAGAATACCCGCCCACCGTTAGATCATGGGTGGCGAAAGATCGACGGCTGGCGGGCCCTCCGACGGATCGTGCAAGTTGGGGGGACCCGCTGGCCTATTAAATATTCAATTTAATATTTTTAGGCGGAAAACTTTAGAGTTAAGGGTTTTTGCGAGTTTTTTCGGGGTAAGGGTCAATCTGAAAGGGGAAAAGTGGTTAAAAGGTGGTTTTGAGCAGAGAAAAGGGGTTCTTGTGAAATTTACAGGGTAGAGGTGAGGTAATGGCTTAGGGGGAGGCTGTCACTCCAACCTAAGGTTAGAGCAATCCCATGATAGGGTTGACCATAGTCCATGATGGACTAATGTCTCCCTTGACAACTTATTTGGCTATAGTGCTAAAGGGAGGATATGTATATAATGCTGGGATTTATACACCATAGTGTTATTATAGTAGGGAAAGGGGACCATAGGGGACTTAGATAATAGAGTTAGGGGTTAATATGGGTAGAAGAGGTGAATGAGGAGTGAAATGACCAGGTTTATTTGAAAACCACTTAGCTGTAGGAGTAGATCAAAATGAAAAGATTTTTACATAGGAAATGTGGCTTTTAAAGGCATAAGCACCAATATAAAACCTCAAACTTTTTCATGAATCTTGGCTGCTCAAGGGATTTTAGTAAATGGATGTGAAAAAGGGGACAATTGGATGTTAGACATGCTCCTTTGCCTTGCTTTTCTTATCTTGACCAGCAAGATTCAATCTGAAATGAATACCACTTCTGCAACCCCATCTACTTACCCAGCTACTTTGCCTAGCATTTTTTGTTTCTTCTTGGAGGGTGCACTTGAACTTGCAGACCCTTATGTGCCTTTTCTTTTCATTGGCTTTTCTTTTGATCATCTATCTAAGACTGCCCTTATTTCTTCCAAGGCCCCAGATTTAGCAGTTGGGAACCTTAATTCTCTACCTAACTACCTTTGTCTGCCAAGATTAAACTGTTTGGACATGCTTCTTTCTCTAATCTACAACAAAAATTGAGACATGGCATGACCCAGCTTAGGCTGTTGGATCACCCATTGAGAAGTATAACATCACTAATAAAATGCACATGTGTACCTTTCATCAGAATATGAGATCTTTGCCTTGCCAAAGTAGATCATATTGGCATTTCCCAAGATAATCATGAAAAATGAAACCTATTGGTATAGGTAGCTAACAGTGGCTCCACTTGGGGATGGTTTTTCTTCTTGAAAGAACAAGAACAGCAGGTCAGAATGCCTTGGTCATTGATCTGTTTTTACCAAAACTTGTAAGTTCTCTTCTTGTAGTTTCAAAATTTGGAGGCCACAACCTCTGTGGAATTTCTGAGACACTAAGCCCCCTTCTGCTTATTTACAGCAGCATTCTCAAAATGAACTATTTACATGCTAAAAAGAAAAGATATATACAACTGTCTTATGTACAGAAGGGAAGACCCTGTTATGTGGATGAAAAGTGATCAAAATAGTGTTTCAACATCCTGCCATTTACAGGACCTTCACCTAAGTCGGTGCCATCCAAATTCTCCAAGAAATAAGTGTTATTTCCTTGTAATGCTTGAATGACAAAAGGTCCTGTCCAAAGGGAATCAAATTTGCCATGTTTTCCTGTATCTTCTCTTCTTGAATCCCACTTGAGCACCTTGTTCCCTATGAAAAAGTCTTCAGCTTTGGTTCTTCTGTCAAAGGCTTTCTTTAGCTTCTCTTGAAGGATTTGGACTCTGTTATACACTTGATCTCTAGTTTGCTGCAGACATATGATTTGATTCACCCTCCTTTGCATATCATTGGGCTCAGCTTGACTCTCTTGCAGTAGTTTCATGACAGGAACCCCTAGTGAAGAAGGAAATTTGGCTTCTAGTCCATAGACTAACTCATATGGGCTGACCCCAATGGACCTCTTGGTTGTTAGCCTATCTGCCCATAAGGCATTCACTAGTTTCTTATGCCAATTCTTCTTGTTTTCTTCCAACACTTTCTTTATGATGTTCACTAGGCTTTTATTTGATGATTCAGCTAGGCCATTCCCTTGAGGGTAGTAAGCAGTGGAGTGGCCCAAAGTAATCTGAAATTTGTGGCAGAAGTTGACCATCTTCTTGGATCTGAAAGCAGCGGCATTGTCTGTTATTATCTTGTTGGGGCAGCCAAATCTAGACAGTATGTTATTCTCCAAGAACTGAATAATTGTTGAACCATTTCCCTGTCTACATGGAATGGCCTCAACCCATTTGGTAAAGTAGTCTGTTGCTGTGAGGATCCATCTATGTTGGCCTGAAGATGAGGGATGAATTTCTCCAATGAAATCCAAGCCCCATTGCTGAAAAGGTCTTTCTGTTGCAATAGGCCTCAAGGGAAGTGGCAGCAACTTTCTTTTTCCCTCAAATATTTGACATTTATGGCATGAGGTAGTAAAATTATTAACATCAGAGAATAAAGTGGGCCAATAGTAACCAGCCCTGAGTATTTTATCCATAGTGGACTTCCAATACAAGTGTCCACCACAGTCACCTGCATGAAACTCTTCCTTGATCTTGTTAGTCTCATTTTCAATCAAGCAGTTCAATAAGATACCCTCATGGTTTTTCCAAAGCAAATTTCCATTCATAACACAGAATCTTGAGGCTTTCATTTTCACAAACCTACACTTAGTTCTGGACAGTCCTGGGGGAGCACACAGGTTTTGTAACACATAACAGATATCAGAATACCAGGGGGATTGTTCAAAGGCTACATTGATCTTTGGAGTCGCCAGCTCCGGTTCACTGTCCAGTTGATTGATGTCCAAGGCTTGGAAATTTGTTTCAGACATTAATTTGGCCAAGCCCTGCCCTTTTATCAGTTTTGTAGGTTTTATTTCAATATCAAATTCCAAAATGTTGGCAATCCATTTTCCTCTTCTACCTTCCAAGTTCTCTTGAGTAAGTATGTCTTTCACAATTGGGCTTGGTACATAGGCTATAACATGGGAGTACAGGATGTAGATCCTAAAGTCTTTAATAGCTTTGACCAAGGCATATGCTTGCTTTTCCATGATCTGGTATTTCAGGGGTGCATCTCTAAGATCTTTACTAAAGAAAGCAATGGGTTTCTCATTTCCTTGGTCATCTTTCTGTAATAAAACAGCGGCAATTGTGTGTTGGGAGGCAAAGGAAAATATGATAAATTCCCTATCAAATTGTGGATTTGTTAGAACTGGGGTTTGGGTGAGGGCCACCTTTATTCCTTCAAATGCTTGACTTGCTTCTACTGACCATTTTACCTTTGAATCCTTTTTAAGCATATTATTGAGTAACCTACTTAATTCGGCCAGATTTGGGATAAATCTCCTTAGAATGTTGATTTTCCCCAAGAAGGCTTGTAATTCCTTCACATTTCTTGGATGAGGCATTTGTAAGATGGCCTGGATTCGGTCTGGATCAATCCTAATTCCATCTTTAGAGATGATGTGACCTAACAGTTTACCTTCCTCCAAACCAAACAGGGATTTTTTAGGATTTAAGGAAATCCCATATTTCCTACAAGTTATGAATATCTGTCTCAAATGTTTCAAATGTTCTTGGTCAGATTTGGAAAAAGGTGTGAGGTCATCTAGATAAATGACAAGGAAGTCATGAATCTCTTTGGCAAAAGCAATATCCATTGCCCTTTGGAATGTGGCCCCTGCATTTTTCAACCCAAAAGGCATTTTAACATATTTGAAGGTTCCCCATGGGGTTGTAAATGCTGTTTTGTCCTGATCATCAGGATGTACTAAGATCTGGTTGAAACCTGAGAATCCATCAAGTAGAGAAATTCTCGAGGCCCCCACTACTCTCTGCAAGATGTGATCCATCTTGGGTAAGGGGTAATTATCTTTCAAGGATACTTGATTTAAGTTCCTTAGATCAACACAAAGCCTTATTTCACCAGTTTTCTTTCTTGTGGGAACTAAGTTTGAAATCCAATCAGAGAATCTGATTGGTGCTATGATACCTGCCTTAAACATTTTCTGTACTTCTTGTTCCATTGCTGGGAGAAGCATAGGATTAATTCTCCTAAGTTTTTGTTTAAAGGGTTTTTGATCTGGTTTGAGAGGGATGGTGTGTTGAATTACAGAGGTGTCATAGGATTTTAAATCCTCATAACTCCAGGCAAAGACATCCTGGAACTCCTTAAAAAGGTCAATGTATTTAGGCTTTTGATCAGGGGGTAAAGCAGCAGATAGCTTTATGATTTTGGGTTGTTCAGCAGTCCCAATGTTGCACTCTTCTATGGCAGTGTTGAGGGGCTACATTTTTGGTTTGCTGGGAACATCATTGGAATCAAAAATGTCTTCTAGAGGGGCTAAGCCAGTGGGAAGAAAATTGTCCTTCAATTGTATAACTTCAGCTTCAGCATCAGTTGTCTCTTCACAATCAATTTGTTGAATTTCTAGTATGTTGTCTTTGTTAAAAATTGTAGGATGTAGCATTTGGTTAGCTGTTTTAGGTGATATTGCTTTGTTATTCTGTTCATCCTGTATTTGTGATTGACTTGCTCTTTCAAGTATTTGTAATTGACTTGCTCTATCATTGTCAATACTTAGTCCTGAAAATTCTTGCTGCAAAGTCAAGAAGTTGTTTATTTGCATGTCATCATCAAACACTTGCCAATCCTTAACATTGTTTGGGACAGATGGTCTATGTTTTATCTCAGCTGTAAAGCAGTGGTGGGGCTCAAAAGGTAGCTTGCAGGTACTTGCAAATGTGGCCAAGCTATGAGCATGAAGGTTCTGAGTCCTAGGAATTTTGGTAATCTGAAATTCAGTAAACGAATTTAATAATTCAGCAGCAGCAGACCTATAGGACCTCAGTCTTTTGTCATTGGTGACAAAATTACCCTTGACTTGTTGGATAACTAGGTCTAAATCTCCTAGGATTGAAACTTTTATAGCTTGTAGGGACTTTACTAGCTTGAGACCTAGTAAAAGAGCCTCATATTCAGCCATGTTGTTAGTGCATCTGAAGTTCAATCTATAAGCTCTGCCCTCTGCATGACTGTTTTGTTTATTATGTATCCAGACTCCAGCTCCTGCCCCTAACTTGTTGACTGACCCATCAAACTCCATGAACCATAGGATCTGTTGGTCTAGGGGAGACTTAACAACTTCTCCGTGGTCAGGGACTGTGAGCTGAAGTTCTGGTTTTGTATTTTGTTCATCCTTTAGAACAGTCTCATCACTTGTTTGGATCAGCTTTACTTCATGGACAGCAGTATCTTGTTCACTACAGCCCTGCTCTTGTTTTGATGTCTTGGTTTCATCATTATTTGTTAGACCTGAACTGTCATTGAAGAGAATGTATGAATCTATATCAGAATGGACAGCATATATGGGAAATTTTTGAGGTTTCTCTTCACTGCTGACCATATATTTCATGAGGGATTCTCTATATAGTCTCTTGGGTTGACCAAAGACTGTGATTGTGGAATATGACATGTCCAACTGTAAGGAACCTTGGAGTTTAGCCCCCCATGATCTTGATAACAGCATCCCATACTTGGGTGGGATATCAGCAACTACAACATCCATTAGGATTGTTTTGTTTGGGTATTGGACAAGGGATACACACAAGTCTTTTATCAAGCCTAAACATTTGACTTGGCTGGAGTCAAATGAGAATAGGTCCTTATATGGTCTTGTAATGTCTAGGTTGAGCCTCTCCATCACTGATTTAGGCATAAGGTTATGAGAAGCACCTGAATCAAACATTGCATTGTGTAGTATCTTGTCATGCACATGTAAACTAACATAGAAAGGTAATATCCCTGTGACAGCTATTTTTCCATCAACCTCTGGACCGAACAGCGATTCTGGGGTGTCATCCAACACATTGACATTATCTTTACTATGAGTGAGTTGAAGGGATTTCTTGATCTGCTGTTTGTAGATGTCATGTTTGGCTAATTCTGAGAGAGGAATGGCCACTTTCAGTTTGCCAATTTCAGCCTCCAAGTCAAAAGGTTTTTCAGTTTGAACCTTAGTGTGGTGGGCAGCAACCTTTTCTTTGTTCACTGCGTTTTCTTCTTGATCTTTGTCTTGATCTTGGGGCCTATGTTTGTCATTCATTTTTTGAGGATTATCAGTTGGTTTAGGCTGCAAAGAAGGTACAGCCAGTGGCTGTTGTGTTGAGGACATTTGTTCAGTAATCTCTTCCACAATTTCCTCTGTTGCAGGTGAATCAGTTATGTTGATTGGTTCAGTGACTATGGCCCTTTTAGGCTGTAGCCTGTCCCTTGGTTTCTCAGGCTGTGTTATATTTATAGTTCTGCTCCTTAATTTGTACTGTTTATGAACTTCGTAAACGGCTGTGTCATAGCCTTGTTTGAAGTCAAATGACTCACCTGATTTGGTTTGGAATTGTGGAATATCATCATCTTTGTGATCTTCTTGACTTAGGAAAACTTGATGCCCATCATTCAAACCCATCAGGTTGATGTGGGTGTCATCTTCTTGCTCATTTGAAGTAGATGTTTTAGCATAGTTTTCTTGAAATGGAGGTCTGATTTCTGGATCAGCATTGGCCTTGCCAACGTTTGGGTTTGGATTTCTCCTAAAATTGGGATTCCTGATAGGGTTGTTTTGTGGTGCTTCCCATGATGCTTTTCTCTCAACTGATTCCACCCTATCACCCAACCTCTTCATGCTATTAAGTATTGCATCAAGTTTTTGATCAAAGGCTGTAGGTTCTTCTTTGTATATGCTTCTCTTTTCTAACCTTGTCCTGTTTCTTTTGGTAATCAGGTTTGCTTCCACTGTGACAGCAACCTTTTGGGCTTCTTGGAGAGTTTCAGGTGCTCTTTCCTTCAACTGATATGCCATGTCAGGATCAAATCCATCAGGGAATTTGTACAGGGCCAAATCAGGGGGAGGTCTTAAGTTTTGTGGTATCGCATTGTATACATTGTTGAATCTAGCACAATACTCTAGAACGGTCTCTTGAGGACCCCTCTTGATTGTATCATATTCACCAAGTATGTGCAGGGGATCTTTCTTCTTCTCCCATCTATTAGTAAATGCTTGATAAAGCTCATCAGGGGTTGTGATAGTGTTTGCAGCAAGTGACCTGAACCAGGTTCTAACATCACCTGTCAGGCTTTAGACAAAAATTATCATCCTCACACTGTCATCATCTATTTCATAGTTTTCAAAGTGATCTTGCATCCTCTTAGCATGTTGGATGGCAGAGTAAGGGCCAGTGGAGTCAAAGTATGTGATTTTGGTTTGGTAATCCTGAGGTAAGGCTGCAGGATTAGCAGGTAACTGTAAGGGTGCATATCTGTTTGCCATATTTACAGGGTTTAGAGGATTAACAGGGGCAGCTGGGATAATAGGAACAGTGGGTACCACAGGGGTAATAGGTAAGGGTGAACCTAGAGTGTTGGTCAAGGGGATATGTGTAGTGGATCAAGATGTGAGAGGAGGACTTTGAGATGTGGATGGTGAACTAGGGGAACTAGGGGTAGACCGGAAAAGGACCTTGCATGGAGTAGAGATGAGGCTGGGATGATCTGAATCTGAGGTTAAATCAGCAGGCTGCTCCTGCCTTTGCTGCCTCCTAATGTTTCTAGGGATAGTATTTGGATTATCAACAATGATGGGTGGATTAGGGTCAGGATTTGCCCTAGTATGCCGTGGATTTTTCTTGGGAGCCAGCTTCTAACTGTTTTTAGGATTTTATAGGAAGTTTTTATATCTGCAAGGACTGGATAAAGATTTTGGAATGGCTATATATATTTCAAAGCTGAGATGAAGATTCACTGAAAAAGCTCTTCCCTAAAGCTGTCAATGTGACACAGAAACAATTTTGAAGGCCTCCTGACTGATTTCAGGCTTGATTTGTAGCTTTGAGAGATGTATAGAAATTGGAAAATCCTAAGAAGTCCCCAGTGGAGTCGCCATTTATGTTAACACCCAGGTTGTTCCCTTTGACTCTAAGGGAATACGGCCGGGGTAACCACTAACCAATCTTTGGATTACAGCTTCTAGCCAAACTGTGATCAGAGATGGCTCTCTCTTTAATATTTATCTCTGTTTTGTACTGATTTTAGGCTAGCTATAAGTTCAGGTTTGTTTAAGGTTTTGGTTGGATGATAATTTCAGTCAAGGTGCTTATGCATTTTCCAAAGTGTTCTAGTCCATTGGGCTATGGAGTCAGGGGTCCTTTAGTTATTTTGAGGTGCTGAGTGATTTGTTGTAGTGATGCTGCAGAGCCAGATTAGTGTCTGAGAACAATGTTTATAATAGTGATTAAGTGGAGTGTATCCAGTTAATGCAAGGCAGTGAAGAATCTTGCAGTGAACTGCTAAAGAAACACAAGGGGAATATTGTCCTAGAAGCAATTAAGAATTTCTAGGTAGTATTCATACTTATAGAATCAATATAGACATGAGCAATTAAGAATTCATGTGCATAGTAATCCTGAAGACAAACATTTACAGTAGTAAAAATTGAGTACAAGGTGTAGCGAAACAAGTCCTACACTATTCTTTCTTTTTACTGCTAGATTAGTATAAGATGAGTATGATTTTGACAAACATAAGTAAAACAAGAATAGAGTTTGGAGAAAACTTGTTATTTCATCAGACAGCACAGGAATTCTGCATTAGCACATGGAGCATCATCCAGACATCAAATATTTCAGGAAATCACTGAGCTCATCCAGCCCTTTGTATTAGATAATTCTGAAAGTGTACAATACATTTGTCTCATAGAGAAAATTACCAACCCCTTATGAGTTACTCAGGGGAGTATATATACAAAATTTACATCAAAAATATCAGCAAATGAGTTAATATCTCATTTATGATATGCTAATCTCTGGAATGCAGTAGCTGAAGGAGTGAATGCTGCAGTAATTCCTTAATGCCTCAGCTGTCAAAATAGTCAGAAGATATTTGGACTTTATGGCTGTTACAGTCGGCTGGAGATGTGCTGTCTGAAACTTGGATAGCTGTCATTCTCTATGTGATGAGTCACTTTTTTAGCTGCTTTAACTGCTGACATTTGTCATGTTATTTGTCTTGTAGTGACCTGGAGCTGGCAGTGGCCGAATGACTGAAGCTACCGTGGCAAAATCTGAAGCATAAATTGCCACCAATCCTCCTTAGGCATTTGATGTCTGCACATCTTTATCAATGTTTCCTCGGCCTCTGTATGTCTATAAAGATTGGGAGGGGTTTCAAACAGGTGATTTACTTCATTCTCAATGAAGAACAGGCCTCCAAGTTTGTCATATAAGCTCTGTCCTGTGGGAAGCCCTGCTTGTTCAGATGAACTGCCAGATGCAATAATCTAATTTTCAATAGTGGTTTCCATTCTGTTGGCCATTTGATCTGGAGAGATCAGATTTCCTGCACCACTTAGTAAGCTGGGCAGGCCTTTTGCTTGCAGCACTGCCATTTTAACTTTGTATTCCTCCACATCTGCTTGCATCTCATAGTACTTCCTCTCCACTGTTTGTATATAGTTCCTGAGAGTTAGTACCTTCTTGGCAGAGAGGACAGCCTCTGTTCTGTTGGGAATGCCTATAGCTGCCAATTCCTCCCTTTCTTGCCTGTTCAGGAAGTCTATCATTCTGTTTGCCTGCTCTGCTCTGTTCCCTAGCACTGTCTTGGCCTTCTGAATTTCTGCTTGAGCTTGGCCCATTAAATCCATCTGCTCATGCATTATTTTTATTGACCTCCATTGCTGTTTGATGGATTGGCCAATTTTGGCCCATAGGATTCTCTTTATGTCGGCCATAGCAGTCTCCAGATTCAGCTCTTTCTCTAAGGCCTTTATCTTTTCTTTTTGGGCCTTTATTTCTCTGCCCTGTTCTGCTACAGTCACTTTGGACTTGTCATACTTGGCATCCAGTTTTGCCAACTTCTCCTTGGCCTTCTTTATTTCATCTGCCTGGAGCTCCATTGCTTTGACGGCCTTGGTCAATTCCTCTACACTTGGGCTGGCATCTGGAGCTGCTGCTTCTGTTGTGGGGGCCACTGCTGCCCCTGAAGTTGCTGCTGTTGTTGAAGTAGTTGGAGGAGCTTGGGAAGTGGATTCTGCATGTTTATCTTGTAATGCTCCTTCCAGCTCTCTCTCCAAATCCCTGATCCTCTGGTCTTGCTGCATTAGGAGGTCTAATTGGTCATCGACCTGTTTTTGCTTTTGAAGCTCTGCGGTTTGAGGGTGCTCTGTGGGCTGCAACTTCAACCTTTTCTTTAATGCATTCAGATCATCATCTTTCTTCTTCATAAGGGCCTTCACACCCTTTGGATCACTAGGATCATGTCCAAGATCAATGATGATGTCCTCCAAAGATTTTATTCTGTTATCTTTGGCCAGGGAGGACATTCTCTCAAAATCCAACTGAGTGTTGGTATTTTTGAGTGACTCCTTTAGTTCATGGGCCATGGTTGCCCTCTCCACCAAAGTTGCATACACCATTTCTCCAGTTTGTTTGTGGAGTTCTATTTGGTCCATGGGATGGATGTCTTTGGCCATGACCTCCACCCTTGTCTTCACAAAATCTGCAGCTGATGTAGGTTGAGGTTTTGCAGGCTTGAAATGACTAAATATCATTTTTTCTTCTTTAATGTCATATACAGACATTAATCTCTCTTGCTGGGCTGGTGTAGCATCTATAAATTGCTTGTAGACCTCAGCCCTCAGCAACTCATTTTGAGCCTTTATTTGTTTGAAAGAAGCCTTGGTGCTCTTGGGCTTCTTGCTTTGTTGGGAAGAAGAGGACACCTCCAAACCGAGCTGTAAAGTTTGCTCCTGCTGAAAGGAGCTTGTACCTGTATGCTGACTGCCCTCCCTGTCTTTTCTTGCACTGTCCAAGACATCTTCAGTAATGTCTTCTACCTCTGGGGAGTCTGCTCTTTGCCTTTTGGCTTCTGGCTGGTGGGAGGATCCACTGAGAGGAGTGGACTCTTCTCTATCTCTTTTTGTCCCCCTTTCCTCATGTGCTGGGGTCTATAAAATTGGAGCAGTTACTGGCTCAGTTTGTGGGGGTGGAATTTGCAGTGCTAGAGCTACTGGTAGCTCAGTCTGTGGAAGGACAGTTTGCCCTTGCTGCTGTTCTTGTTGCTGATCTTGCTGCTGCTCACCTGAAGGGGCAGACTTTTCTTTCATTGTTTGTTCTTCTGCACCCATTATCCCTTTGCCTTTATCTAATACTGGTGCTGCTGTGGAAGATGCCTTTGTTACTGGCGTAGTCCTTGAGGCTGAGGTCCCTTCTCCCACTGAATAAGGCGGTCTGAAAGGTACCTGCTGCACATAGTCTAGGTCAATAGTTTTTTCAAGCTCCTTCACATTCTTTAGCATTGTCTCTTCCTCAGTTAGATTTTCAACTAGAGTATCCATCTGCCATTCTTGCAGGTTGGCATATTTTTCAATGTGTGGGTACTGGCAATGCTTAATGCCTATAAGCCTATACTTGTTTCTCCTAGCAGTGATGAAACCTTCAGGGTCATAATGGACCCACCGAAAACTATAGGACTGCTTGTATTTATCCTTAAGGATTAGGTCTGCATCTTCCCACCCTTCTTTCTTGTTCATGATGAAGGGGCCCAACTGGTGTTTGAACTTGAGGTGGGCC
This sequence comes from Pinus tabuliformis, assembly GCA_031772625.1. NCBI lineage: Eukaryota > Viridiplantae > Streptophyta > Pinopsida > Pinales > Pinaceae > Pinus > Pinus tabuliformis. Next base: position 819,634,725 of record CM062805.1, read on the forward strand.
TTCTTTTTGGTGCTGTTGAAATGGGTGAGGTCGGACTGAATCAACTGCCTATAATACTCCAAGGCAAATAACCTCATAGGTACATATTTTGGGAGCCTGTATGGACAGAGCTCACAGCCATAGATCCTAATGACAATATGGTTCTCATATAGGTACCAGTCACCTATTTTATATTTTTTGGAAAGCTGCAGAGCTTTCTTTATCTCATTTGATATTCTGGGAGGAGGGGACCTCATCAACAGGCAAGAGACTGGGTATACAAATTGGTCAACAAATTCACAGTAGGTATAGGGTGAATTTGTGACTTTGTGATAGACAGAGGTCTAGAAGATGACAGATCTTCTTTCCCCTCTGTGATCCACCTTTTTGATGTAGCATGGGAAGGCTTCAGAATGATAGTACATGAACAGGTGGTAAATATAGGCAGAGTACTTGAAGACCCCCTGTCTGTCCACTCTGCTCAACTGATCATGAATCTTGTTAGCTATGAACTTAGCAAAGTTATATTTGCGGGCAGGGGGTTGGCGTGGGCTGTAAGCAGATAGCAATACCAGCATTGTTTTATCCACATGCTCACTATTTTTGTATCCCAACACATAGGCAATCATGTCCAGTAAAAGCCTGCCTACATCATTGAAATGGACATCCAGGTAGGGAGGTGGCCCTGTAGGCTGGCACTCAGGTCTCATGAATGTCCTGGTGACCTTTTGAATCTCCTCACTGGTCATCTTGGCACCAGTTTCCAGCAAATAGTTCATGGAAAATGGGATTAGCAACTCTGTCTGATCAAAATGTAACATTTTGTTGATGGACTCAGCATTAATGTAGAAAAGGATCCTCCCAGATGGAGTGCTAATAGCTCTGTGCTGCACATCATAGTTTTCAGCACATAGGTGAATGATTTCAGGGAAGACATTTACAGCTGGGAGACAATAGTATGGTAGGTTTGACTCCCATATCCCATGTGTACCATGACCATCCTTATAGTCCTCTCTCAATTGACAGAAGGTCTGCAAGAAGTCCCTGTTACCCTCAAAGTCTTCAATAAGATAGTCCTTCTCAGCAAATGCCAAGGCCTCCAGCTCTTTATTTGGTGGATTTAATGGAGCTACACTGAGGGATGAGGATGCAGAAGCAGCCATTGTAAAACTTGATTTTGAAATAAGGTGATGGCAATGGTTTGCAAAGTTCTTTAAGAGCTTAAGTAATAGGCCAAATGTAGACCAAGTCTGAAGTGTTTTTCTCAGTGGAAAATGCAAGCTGGTTTCTGTAGTTTGTTGCAAATTCACAGGGATGTGAATTTCTAAGGGTGACTTGCAGAGGGTATGAGTTTTCCTTTGGTAGCAATTGCAGCTGGCCTGTACTCGGCAAAAGGGAACAATGCCGAGCACCTCGAGGAAAATTTTATGGTTCTGGCCCACGGAACGACTGTTTTAATGTCAATTTTTAGTTCTGGGGGCAATGCAGGTTACTTTATCTGACTCTTAGTTAGCAGACAGAGCTAGACTGTGAAATTTGACCAGTGTTTTAATGGTGAACTAACAGAGAAATGGCATGCATGGGGCAAAACATGAGCTTTATGGTGAATACCTGGATAAACTAGCTTGGAAGCCTGCGGGCCGGGCCGTGGAGGCTTAATGCAGCTGAATTCTTGACTTGTAGCGGTCTCAATCTTGGATTTGATGGCTGGAAACAGATTTCGCGGCAAGCTGGTTCGCAACGGCTACGTCGTTTGTGCGTGAAAATGACCGCAAATGGCTAATTTGGTCGTTTATAACGACAAATTTGGAAAAAACATGCTATTGGCACTTTTCCGCCAATGATGTCAGCATGACGTCATGGTGGGGCCCGGGTACGGAGGTGACGTGGCTGCTGAGGTGTAGGCCAGGGTGGCAGGACACGGTGGCGGGTAGATGCGGTGGCAGGGCTACGTGGAGGGCCACGGGACGCGGGGGCGGGCGGAAGCGACATGACGTCAGGCTGACGTGAGGGTGACGTGCGCCGGATGGGTGGTAATGGGGAGGCGGTAAGCGGGTTCCCCGCACCACCTTTGGGCCAAAGGCGGTATTGGGGAGGGGGCTCCGAACAACCCCACCGCCTGCCACGCATCCCTGTACGGGTCGGAAAACCATTTTCCCCGGACGCTAAAGGTCGGCAGATCCGGGCCCAAGAATACCCGCCCACCGTTAGATCATGGGTGGCGGAAGATCGATGGCTGGCGGGCCCTCCGATGGATCGTGCAAGTTGGGGGGACCCGCTGGCCTATTAAATATTCAATTTAATATTTGTAGGCGGAAAACTTTAGAGTTAAGGGTTTTTGCGAGTTTTTTCCGGGTAAGGGTCAATCTGAAAGGGGAAAAGTAGTTAAAAGGTGGTTTTGAGCAGAGAAAAGGGGTTCTTGTGAAATTTACAGGGTAGAGGTGAGGTAATGGCTTAGGGGGAGGCTGTCACTCCAACCTAAGGTCAGAGCAATCCCATGACAGGGTTGACCATAGTCCATGATGGACTAATGTCTCCCTTGACAACTTATTTGGCTATAGTGCTAAAGGGAGGATATGTATATAATGCTGGGATTTATACACCATAGTGTTATTATAGTAGGGAAAGGGGACCATAGGGGACTTAGATAATAGAGTTAGGGGTTAATATGGGTAGAAGAGGTGAATGAGGAGTGAAATGACCAGGTTTATTTGAAAACCACTTAGCTGTAGGAGTAGATCAAAATGAAAAGATTTTTACATAGGAAATGTGGCTTTTAAAGGCATAAGCACCAGTATAAAACCTCAAACTTTTTCATGAATCTTGGCTGCTCAAGGGATGTTAGTAAATGGATGTGAAAAAGGGGACAATGGGAAGTTAGACATGCTCCTTTGCCCTTCTTTTCTTATCTTGACCAGCAAGATTCAATCTGAAATGAATACCACTTCTGCAACCCCATCTACTTACCCAGCTACTTTGCCTAGCATTTTTTGTTTCTTCTTGGAGGGTGCACTTGAACTTGTAGACCCTTATGTGCCTTTTCTTTTCATTGGCTTTTCTTTTGATCATCTATCTAAGACTACCCTTATTTCTTCCAAGGCCCCAGATTAAGCAATTGGGAACCTTAATTCTCTACCTAACTACCTTTGTCTGCCAAGATTAAACTGTTTGGACATGCTTCTTTCTCTAATCTACAACAAAAATTGAGACATGGCATGACCCAGCTTAGGCTGTTGGATCACCCATTGAGAAGTATAACATCACTAATAAAATGCACATGTGTGCCTTTCATCAGAATATGAGATCTTTGCCTTGCCAAAGTAGATCATATTGGCATTTCCCAAGCCAATCATGAAAAATGAAACCTATTGGTATAGGTAGCTAACAGTTATCATAAACTTAATTTTCTTTTCATGGTACAACTTTCTCAATTTCCTGAAAACTGGGATAGTAGCATAGGAGAAATCTAATTGCAGTGTGCCTCTTAATTTTTCTCCCCAAGATCTTGACAATAGTATGCCAAACCGAGGTGGTATATCGACTACCACCACATCCATTAAAACATTCTTCATAGGGGTTTGATCTAGAGATACTACCAAGTCTTTTATTAGACCAAGGTAGTGGACCTTTCCGGAATCAAAAGAATACAAGTCATGATACTCACGAGTTATGTCTAGACATAGTCTCTCCATGATGGCTTTTGGAATTAAGTTATGAGAGGCTTCGGAATCAAGCATGGAGTTGTGAAGAATGTATTGGTGAATTATTAAACTTAGATAAAAAGGAGGAACATCACTATAACCTGACTGACCATCTATGGCGAGACTAAAAATCAATTCAGGTTGGTCATCTTCAATATTAGTCATGTCAGACATAGGATCAACTTTAATAATTTTAACTATATCAGACATAGGATCAAATTTAAGAATTTTAACTATCAGACTTGTAATGGCTATTTTTTACATGTTCAGTAAGAGGGATTGACACTTTCAACTTTGAAATTTCAGTTTCTAGATTGAAAGAACTAGTTTCATATACCTCCTTTTGAACATTGTCTCTTTGTAGTTGATCCTTTCTTTGTCTTTCATGATCCTTGTTCATTCTTGTAGATGGTTGCTTTATTCTACTTTGATCATTTGCTACTAGCTCTTTACCTTTGCTTTGACCTCCCTAAGGAGTTGATTTTTGTTGGATGTCTTTCTGTTGTGATGCTATCTTCCGAGTGATCGGGACATCTCTATTCCTAAAAGAATATTAATTTTGCTGAGAACTAAGAGCATTCAAATATCCTCTTTAATAATCATTTGTTTGGGTTTCCAATGCATTATCACTTGCCATTATGTAGTCCTCATCTTTAGGTTCCTCCACTTTTTCGACATACTTCTCATTTTTAGTCAATAAAATGTGATGGTGATCTTCCCTAAGGAAGTGATTTTCCTCAACAATTGGTTTTGTTTCATCATCATATTCTCCTTGAGCATAATTATGCTGCAAAGGAGTCTAAATAGGCTATTGAGATGTCGATGCCATGGAAACCTTAGGCTCTCTTTGCTTTATCCTGTACTGAGGTTGCTTTTGATTTCTAAAGTTAGGATTTCAAACTTGTGGCTCCAAAGATCTAGCTGATTTATCATCAGGTCAGCCATTCTGTCCATGGTTTTGATTAATGCATCAAGTTTTAGATTGGTAGAAGGAGAAGATTCTTCTTTGATGGTCACTCTCTTTTCCGGTTTCTCATGTTTCAATTGATATTTCTTGAGCATCAAGTTGGCTTCCACACTTAACGCATTGTTTTTCATATCCTCGAGAGTTGTGGGATCCCTTTCCCTCAACTGATAGGCCATTTCTGGATCAAAAGCATCTAGGTAATGCTGAAGTGCCAAATCCGGTGGAGGTTTCATATTGTTCGGAATAGAATTGTACACTTGATTGAATCTTATGGTGAATTCTTGAACCATCTCATTAGGATTCCTTTTCAAGGTGTTATATTCTTCCAAGATCTACAATAGATTCTTCTTTTCCTGCCATCTAGCTAAAAAAAACTCATTGAGTCTGGCTCAAGAATTAATAGATCCTGCTGCCAAACCGTGGAACCATTTCTCCACGTCTCCCGAAAAAATTTGAGCTATCAACCTCATTTTAGCATCTTCTTCATCTACTTCTTCTATGTCAATGAAATCATCCATCTTATCAATATGTTGTTGGGCTTTCACTCCTGGGCTGCCATCAAATAAAGGAATCCTTTGACCATAGGTCTGAGGTAATGCTACCAACTGTCTCAGTAACGCCAAAGGTGAAAATCTCACCATAACTCCCAGAGAATGGTGGATGGGAACTACAATGGGATGAGTTGGCTGTGAGGAAGATGAAGGGAATGAAGTGAATTCTTTCGGAGATGAAGTAGAGGGTATAGCAGAAGATAAGAGCTCAAGTTGATATTGGATATAAGCCTTTTTAGTAGTGATCTGTAACTAATCTGCTAGGATTTGAAGTTTGTCAAAATTTGACCAAACCTCATGCTCAAGTTTTAAATATTGAGAAGAAGCATAAGGTCAGTTAAACAATGACTTTGAGTCAGAAAGATATGACTCAAACTTTATAGTATCAAAAACTTCTTCAGTAAGACTAGACTCCGATTTTGATCGAAATAAGGACAACTCAAATTTAATGTCGAAAGGTAAATCCTCAATACTATGTAGTTTATCTGGCAAGGAAGTAGTCCTTTCCAATTTAGGGGTTTTAGTCTCAGGAATAGGGATTTTAGGCTTTCTCAACAACCTCTTAGGGTTATCAAATGAAGAAGGAGGATTAGGGTCAGGTTTGGACCTAGTGTATCTTTTAGAAGCTAGTATCTTAATAAGGTCAAAATTAATAGGATCAGATCTAAGACTTTGAGCTAAATTTAGATTATTTATAAAGGAAAGTCTTCAATAGTGAAATATGAACTTGGTAATGATTAATAACTTACCAATAGGAGGAATTCTGATCGAACTTGTGATACGTATCCATCTTTGCTTTTGAACAAGCTTTGATTTTCTAGAACCGAAAGAACTAGACCAAGATGTAGAATTTGTCTCATTGTCTCCTTGAGGCCAGCTTCTACAATCTAGGCACTGCAATTTCTGGATCAGCCTTTGTAAAGCTTAGTCCCCTCATCCAAAGGACCAAAATTCAATGAGAATTATTCATACACCCAGAGAAAATGAACCTTTCATTCCCCAGAAATGGTGCCAGTATGTTATCACTCCTCCGGATCTCCAAGGTCGAGGAAGAATCCGACTGAGGTAACCACAAACAAATCGTTTAGCTTGGTAGCTAGCCCTACCAAGCTAGAGAGGGCTCTCTCCAAAGGAGGGCTGGATAGATTAGGGTTTATGGCTAGATGTAAAGTGCAGGGGGTTGTTTGATTTGATTTTGGTTGGGTAGTCACAAGGATGGGTGATTTAGGTCAGAGGGACTAGGTCAGGGCAAATGAGATATGATTGCAGACATTCAAAGGGGCAAGGTAGGTATGAAGCTTAACACTTAAAAGGTGATTTTATGAGATGGTTTAAGACTGATGAGGAGTTAGGAAGAGAATAAGATATGTATTCTTCCTAAACTAAGGAAAAATGGACAAAGTATGATAAATTACCCAAAACAGAGCATGAGCAAACATGTATTTTGCCTATCAACTTGTAAATTACCATATAACAGACATGGAATGGTTTATGAACTGATAAAAAATTCTTACAAATGATCACAAAGAAGAAAAAATGCTAAAAATTCATACCAAATGTATCCCAGAAAAATAGTTGCAACTCATGTATTAAAAATTGCCAAAATCTGATACAATAGTCTCTGATCACTAGTATAGCATCCCTACTGAATCCAACATGTAAAATGAATGAGAAAATACATAATATAGGCCAAAAACCAACTCATCCTAGGCATCAGGGGTTGAATCCATGAGTGGAGGAGCAGTTGCAAGAAAGTTTGAACTGATAGCTGTAGTGTAGGGTGGTCAAATTGACTCATCCCTCACTCTAGCAAACTGATTCATTACATGCCACATAGGCCATATAAATGATGTATCTACCGTAGGTAAAAGTAAAAACATGATAATTACATCCTCTAGATCAATTTCATAGGTAAAACTTGAATTTCCCATAGATAAAAGTCAACCTGGATTGAAACAGTGAAAATTGTGGAAAATTGTTAAACGCATAGCGACCTTGGTAAACGTGCAACGACCTTGGTCAAACACATAGCGTCCTATTCAAGCTGACGTTTGACTACCTTCCCGATGTCTAAATCTAGCCCAGGATAGTGCATTGGAAAGATTATCCTGTCTAGTTTCCAAAAATACCCTTGTTATTCACAATGGGATTTATTTACCCCTCCAAAATTGCAATCTCCCAAGACTGCTCAAATGCGCAGCGACCAAGCCAGAAAAGAGGTAGAAAGGTGATGTTTTGGTAGTTTTTGACCCTTTTGGCTGACCAGTTGTGCTCCAAATTCTTAGAAAATGTACAAAGTGAATGTCCTCATCATTTTGAATCCAAAAATTCTGACCATTTACTCATTGGATGCCCCAAAAAAAAGTGTATCATTGTAGGTGTTGCGCATTTGACCATGTTGACTGTGCAAAAATTTCTTCAAAAAACACAACGAAACACATCTTGCCAAAATTGTTTGCAAATGGCCAAAATTGGTGGGCTAATAGTTGGCTATATGATTGAGGCATGGAGTGATGCCTCAACAAGGATATCTAACCTCTTTTTCTCCTCTTGCTTGGTCAAAGCCTTAATTTTTGCACGAGCTCTTTTGAGCTTGGCTCTTTCAATTTTGTCTCTCATAGCATAGTGCTTCACCATCCTTCTCTGAATATCATTGTCCTTCTTGGCCTTGCCTAGGAGGTTCTCTAGATGATCATTTACCTTCTCAAGCCAATATTCTCAGTTTTCATTTACCATCTTGGAAAATTTCTCATTCAAGGTGAGTTGATTGGCCATTTCTTCCTCCCTTTTCCTTTCCTACTCCAAGGCTCTTTTTAGTCCTCTAGTCCTTGGCCTTCTTCTTGGAACTTGTTCATAAAATGGCTCACCATACTGCCCATGTGCCTCATCAAGTAAGGCCTTTTCCTTTTTAGCCTCTCTCTTTGCCTTTCTGAGTTGAATCTCCATGAGCTCATTTTTTACCTGAAACTGCCTATTTTCCCGCTCATAGTAGGAAATGATCCATTTGTCCCTTTGCAAGTTGACCTCGAGCTCTCCTATGAGTGCATTCTTCTCCTTGATGACAATAGTTTTTCTTTTACAGTCATCATGTTCATCTGATTCAACTAACTGAAAATCATGCTCTATCTCATGGAGGTCTTCCTCTTGCTGCTGGACCTTTGCCTCTACAACTTTTTCCTTACCCTGCTATACCTACCTTGTCGATGAATAAGGAAAGGCCCTTCTCACAATAAGTGGGGAAAACAATTTCCTATGCCCTCTCTAATAGGTATGTGCCAAGGTACCTAAACCAAACCTTTTGGGCTTGCTACTCTCACCATGCTCAATATGATCTTGCTCAGTTCCTTTATCTTTTCTAGGTGAATGAATAGGCTGATGAAATGGTGATTATGGAGGTGATGGTGTGGCTGACTCATGAGATGAAGATGAATGATGTATAGGTCGAGGTGGAGGAACGGAGGTGGGTGGATGAGAGGATGCAGGTGCCTTTTAGCCATGCTGAATAGGTGGGACTGTGAAAACCTCATTGGATATGAAAGTGTCCTATGCAATGTTAAGCTGATCAAGGCGGTGTACGAATATCATTTTGATGAGAGAATTTTGAAATATGCTTTGCATTTGATGATCATCATCTTTCCTTCAGGCAATGTATGACATCTTGTCGATATCTCAGTAAAGATAGTAGGGCAGGTTGAGCATTCTGACTCTTGTAAAATGCACAAGTAACCGAATATGATAGGAATAGAGCCTAGAAAACTGGCCCTCACATGTAAAGTACTTCATGATGATTTTCATCATAGGAACATATCTGTTGAGGAGGTAAGAGAAATGAAAAACCCTCCTTCTTTCATTCTTATGGTTGTGTTTAAGATATGGATCATAATAGCAATAATCCAAATCTGCCTATTTAAACCACTTTTCCTGAACATCTGGGATCTCAGTAGTAATTGATATGATAGCAAAAGATATGGTAAAGGTGAAATTTGCCAAGGTTGCTTGATTTTCATGGATGTTGATAATAAACTGTCTGGTCAATTCAGAATGATGTTGTGTCCTTTCCACCTTCTCACAAAACTCAAAATGATGCAGGAAGTTGAGGAAAATGAGGTGGTAGTCTATAATTCCACTACTATTTAGCTTTAGAGCCAATCAGTTGTGTGAAAATAGGTTTTGTATGTGTACTTTCCCCCTAAGGGTCCCACTTACCTGACCAATCACTGTCGGTCCCTCGTTGACTTGTCCTTTTGTTGAGCACTTCAATCCGCGTCGTTGATCTAACTTCTCCAGATCCAATGGATATCGCGTTGTCCGCTCCTCAACTTACCTGGATGATTTCCACTATCGATATGATCCATCCAATAGAACTACTGTCACACAATATTGCATGGATTCTTGCACATTTTAGAGCCTATATCAACCTCAAGCTGAAGGGAGGCAATCCTAGGATAACCACAAACCACGCTTAACCTGGTAGCTTGCCCTACCAGGTCGAGAGAGGGCTCTCTCCGTGTCAATCTCAGTTAGGATGACTGTAATTACAACTTGAGATGATTGAATTGAAATTATATTTTAGGCTAGGTATAGTAGCTCTATGGTTTTTGGTTGATTTTGATGATTGGTTGCTGGATCAAATGGAGCAGGCAACTTGGGTCTGGGAAATCAAGTCAGAATTGCAGACATGTTCTATGGGGCGAGATAGATAAGTGTTTATGCACTTGGAATTGAATGAGATGGTTGATTTAAGACTGCTGAGGGGTTGAGGAGGGCATGCAAAGACCATGAATCCTCTTCAGACTGCTGAAAACATTAAAAACTAAATGCATTCCCAAGGCAAATCATTGTTATCAATGTATTTTGCCTATTTCTCTTGATTCATTTAGTTTAGAAGAATGGAAAGATTTTGAAACATATAACACATAAGAATAACTTATTACAGAAGAAGAAACAATACAAAAACACAGTATCACAAGAATCCCACAAAAATAGCTGCAAAACCTAGTTTTATTCCTTGCCAATTTGTTGTAGTGATGTACAATGAAGCTCAAAGCATCCACAAGAGTCCAACCTTTACAAATGACTAAGAAAGTACATAATATAGGCATCAAACCACCTATGCTAGCCATCAGGGATCAAATCCATGAGAAAATGAGTGGTTTCAACCATATCTAAACTAAGAACAAGAATATAGGCAGTGGAACAGCTTGCCTCTAAAACAATGGAAACTGATTCATTCCATCCCAAACCACCTCAAAATGATGAATTTACCCCCAAGAGTTACTTTTAATTATATTTACATCCCATAGCATCAATTACATTCATAAATTTACCTAAAAAGAGCCCAAAATTCAAATTACAAAAAATCTAGGTGAAATTTTGATTTTGGAGCCAAACTAGCAATTTTCATCCAATGCACAGTGCCCCTGATCCAATGCACAACACTTTTTCCAAGCTAGTTTTAGGGACATTCTCGGTGTCCAAATTGGGTGTAGGATAGCTCGTTGGAAATATTGTCGACTCTACTTTCTGGAACCACTTTAATTTTTGGATTTGGATGTCATTTGCCCCCTAAAAAATAGAATCTCCCAAGATTGCTTCCTGTGTGTCAAAAAAGTGGCAAAGAGGTCATTTTTTGATGGAGTTTTAGCCTTTAGGTGACCAAGATCTGCTCCAACTTTATGAAACCTTTTGGGTTTGCTTGTTTTTTCATGCTGAATCCAAAAATCTAAACCATTCTCTCAAAGGGTGCTCCAGTCAAAAGCACAGCGCCACACCTATTGGGTTTTCCCGTGTTTCCAATTTCAAAATTTGAAAATTGCAAATTTTTTTCAAAATTGCCCCAAATTTGGTACAAGGCACCCTTAAGCACTGCTATGATGAGCTAATGAGGCATCAACAAGAATTTCTAATTTGCTTTTATCCTTTTGGCTTCTCAAAATTTTCCTCAACCTTGCCTTTAGCTTTCTCATTCTTATATTACATATCTTGTTCCGGGTTAGATAGTGATAAGCCATGTGGAAAATCATTTTCTTCTCTTTATTTTCCTTCTCAAGTAGCTTCTCAAGGTGAATGTTCACCCTCTCTAACCAAGTTTCTCAGTCATTCTCAATTTCTTGCTCAATGGAGGTCATCTTGCCCTTTGTTTTCTTTGCCTCTTTCCTTTCTTCCCTAATCATTTGCAATTCCATAATAGCTTGTTTATTAGTTAATTGCTTATTTTCCTACTCAATGTATTTGATTATCCACTTTTCTCTTTCTAAATTGACTGATAGGTCTTGAATGTCAGCCTCTTTTTCCTTGATGATCAAATCCTTGACACTCCTTGGATTTTGAGCATCCAAGTCCATGACATTCATCTCTGGTGCCACCTCATGGTCCACAAGGAAAAAATCTCTTTCCTGCCCCTCCTTAGGATCATCCTCATGCATCTTTTTCTTTCCTTTATCTCTACCCTCCTGTTGCTACCCAACCTGTACCTGTTCAACTAGAGACGAAAGCAAAGCCCCTTCCACTTCTTGTGGAGATAGCATTTGCCTGTGGACTGTAGATGAAGGCGAGACCCCTTTCACTCCTTGTGGAGATAGTATTCGCCTGGTAGCTAAAAAAAGCCTCCTAGTGCCTCTGTCATAGGTGACAAACACTGACACTCCCAATGTTTCAGTTTCTTCGACTTGTTCATGTCCTGAAGGTCCACCTTCCTCTTGATGCATTGATGAAAATATTTGAGGACCGTTGAAAACCTCAAGAGAAATGAAGGTTTCGAATGGTATATTCAGTCTATTCAACTGATGAAACACAATGATCTTCATCAAAGAGAAGTGGTAGATGCTATTCATTTTTGGGGGATATGGATTTTTCTTGACATAGTGTGCTATCTTTTCAATATTCCAGAACATGAAGAAAGGAAGATTCATCATTCTCACTCTAGTAAAATGCATCAATAATCTAATGTGGTAGGCATACAACCATGAAAACCTACCTTCACAAGTAAAATATTTAATGATGATCTTCATGAGTGGGGCAAACCTGTCCTGCAAGAATTTAAATGGAAACACTCTTTTCATCTTGTTGAGGCATGCAACCCTGATGTAAGGCTCATAAAATTCCCTGTCAATGTACTGCCCTTTGTTCCATTTTTCACCTATGCTTGGAATTCCTATAGCCTCTGAAATAATAGCAGGTGACAGAGTGAAAGTAACTCCAGCAAGTTGTACTTCATTATTGTCTAGGTGTGTCACAAATAGCCTTGCTAATTCATGGTGGAATTTGGCCCTCTCCACTATTTCACAGAAATCATAACAAGGTTGATGCTTGAAACATGTGATGGCAAATGGATAGGCAAGTAATTCCCTAAGGCTAATGGGCTCCTCCCTAGTTATCTTCCCTCCTTTGTGAGGTATTCTCAATTGTAATTTTGTTTCCCTAGAACTATCACTAAGGGTCTCTTCCCTAGTTTCATAATAACTGTCCATTGGCTTGATTAATTGTAAATGCTAGTGAGGAAAGAAAGGTAGTGTGGGTGAATGATGAGTATGAAGAAATTTTCAAAAGAAAGCAAATGAGTGGGATGGAATAGGGAAATGAGTGAGATTTGATGGAATGTAGGGTTTAAGGGAATGAGTAGGGTCTTGAGAATTTAGGGTATAGGGGTTGTGTATGTAAGTAGGGTTTTGAGAAGTGTCATGTGAGGAAATGCGAAAACATGAAGAAAATGAAACTTAGGGGAGTGTGTATAGGGGTTAGGTTTTTTAAGGGACGGTCACCAAGTATGAAAAATATAGCTATGTAAATAGTGAACTTTATGGAAAAACTTGGTTTAATAGTAGCTAGGGTTTAGTATTTTCAAAAATTAGCTCTAAGCACAAAAATTCTTATGGCAAGAGCAACAGCGATACTTACATGTAAAGGAAAGAAATCTTTGAAAATTGGAGGAAATTTGAGCAATTTTGGGTTTGTTTGAAGGTTTCAACACTGTGTGGGCAGTTTCCAACAGATGCACAATGCCCTCCAACAGGTGTGCAACGCCAAATGAATGCGCAGTGCCTTTGTTAATTTACACTACAAGAAAGCATCCAATGTGCAACGTTAGGCAATAGGTGCACAACTTCTATTTTTTTCTCCAGTAACACCTCAACTTGCTTCTTTTGTCCAATGACACCTCAAAATCGCCTTTTGGATTCTCCTTAGCACTTTTAACTTCACAATGAGGTGATATGGGAGACAAAAAGTTTTTTATACCTCTTCAAGGATTTTGATTTTTCATTTAACATAACCCACTTTATAATGTTTGTTTGCTTCCCTGAAATACTTTGTTTTAGCTAATATTTGACTTTTGGCATGTTCACAGGTGGAATGATTCTCATCTCTTTGACTTTTTTCAGTGATAGGAGTTGACAAAGTTGGCAAGCAACCAAGAGCAGCATATGAATAGTTGTTACATATAGGAACCATAAAATTACATTAAAATACATGGAAGTGAAATGATAAAATACAAATGCTTTGTTTTTTAACACAAAACAAGTTTTGAGTTTAAAGAGCTTTATTTAGCTTACAAAAAAAGAAATTATGATATTTTAAACTCTGGTTAACCTCCTCATGTGCCTACTGACATTTATTTTTCATGTGAATGACCATGGTGAAAAACTCTAAGACCTAGTGAGACTAAAGTCTAATACTGATTTTTATAAATGATGTGAATGGGAATGACTATGAGTGACTGAAAAATTATGTGAAACAGGCCAGCACGTATATAGCATGAGGGACAAATGAAATGAAACCCTACCATTAACTGATCCATGACCTAATGGAGTGCAGCTCATCAAAATGGGACACCTAATATGAAATGCAAAAGATAAATTTTATCACTGATGGCAATGTGAAAGCACTGAAACTAACAGCACAAACGATACCAGGTCGAGAGCATGCAAGAAAAGTGGTTTTCTCATGCTATGTGTCGACCGCTAAGGTTGATTGCATGAATTTTCCAAATACCATTTATCTCCTTTTGGGCGCGCAAGATACCACTTTCCACTTATCAAATACAACCCATGTGCTTTAATTCATACTTTAAGGAAAAGTGCTTAAGGAAAGGTTTAGCGCTTAAGTTCAATATTAACCCTTAACACCAATTGAATGTGCTTTATGAATAATGTGTTTAAATAGAGAAAAATACCCAATTAGGGTCCGGAATGCCGATACACAGATACAAATGAATTTCTACCCCAGAATTAACACGCAACACCACACTTAATCATTTATTCAACAAAATGGAAATTACAGAGTCTTGGCCCTCTTGGCTCGATTAAAATATCTTTTCTGACCTCTGTTTCAATCTCAAAACCTATCTATTACTCAAACTCTTTCTTACTCACTCTTTTCTCAATCATCTAATCCCTCTGTCATTACATTTTTTTTCTTTTATGAAACAAATCTTATCGTAACTGCATTAACAAGTCGATCCCTATTTTTATCAGTCTAACAATCAAATCCCTATTTCCAAGCTCTGAGACACACCTATACTAAAAACCTATCTCTTAGCCTAAAAATAATACAATATTCTAATTATTACAATAATTGAGATAAAAATTAATTCAAGTGATCCAACCCTCTCTACTAAAACTGATTTTGACCACTCTGGTCAATGAAATTCATCTCTTGTTAGCAACAAGATGTGAACATACAATCATATTGTTGGCTAAGTCCAGATGCTCCTACATCAGACTTCTGGTGAAGAAAATAATTCTTCATCAATCTTTCAGGATTTACTCCATACTTCTATAATTCTGCTGTTGTTATCCTACTAGCATCCTCTACTGGTTGTCCCTTCCATTTGACTAGATACTCCATTTGACTAGATACTGAAAATAAACCTATCCTCTAGTTCTTTTGGATACTCTTTTCTCCAAAACAGCTTCCACCGCTTTCTTGACTTCCTTTGGTATTTGTTCTTCCCAGTTTAAAGTTTGAACTTCATCTCCTACAGGTTCCTTCTGTAGCTTTGACTCTGTCCCCTTGTATGGATACAAATCTGCAACATTGAAGATAGATGATATTCCAATCCCTTCTGGAAATTCAATTTCATAAGAATTAGTTGAAAACTTCCTCACAATTCTGCATGGTCCTATCTTTTTCATCTTTAGTTTATTGTTAGTCCCAACAGGAAATATTTCTTTTCTCAAGTATACCATCACTAGATCTCCCACTTGGAATTCCTTTTCTCTCCTCTTCATATCAGCTCTCTGTTTTTATTTTCCACTTCTTTCTTACAATCTGTCTTTGACATATTCTTGTAGTCTCTACATCTGCTCTATAAACTCTTCAATTTTTGCACTTCTTGTCTCCTGTTTACCCAAATTTCTGAGTTCATACACACCTCTTGGATTCATTCCAAAAATAATCTAAAATGGACTCATCCCAGTACTTTGGTTTGGAGTGTCATTATAAGCAAACTCAGCTTGAGCAAGTGCTAAATCCCACTGCGTAGGGTTGTTATACACTAAACTTCTCAATATGTTTCCCAAGCTTCTGTTTACCATTTTGGTCTGTCCATCTATTTGAGGGTGATATGCTAAACTAAAACTAAGGTTGGCACCTAGTTTCTTCCAAAGAGTTCTCCAGAAATGCCCAAAAAAACTTTGTATCCCTATCAGACACAATACTTGCATGCAAGCCATGTAACCTTACAACTTCTGAGAAAAACAAATTAGCAATATGTGTTGCATCACTAGTCTTTTTACATGCAATGAAATGTGCCATTTCAGAAAATATATCTACCACAACATAAATGGAATCATTCCCTCTTTGAGTTCTAGGTAATCCCAAAACAAAGTCCATACTAATTGCATCACATGGTTGGTCAGGTATTGGAAATGGTTGGTACAATCTTGTATTTTGGCTACTTTCTTTAGCATGTTGATAGATTCTACACTTCTCAACAAATTTCTTAACATCATTTTTCATTTTTGGCCAATAGTAAAAAGCATTTATCTGAGCAAAGGTTTTGCCTTGTCCAAAGTGACTAGATAATCCTCCACTGTGTTTCTCCTTGATTATGTTTTCCCTCATAGAACATTTGGGAATGCACAATTTGTTACCTTTAAACAATAAACCTCCTTGGATAAGATAATCCAACCACTGGCTTCTATTATGAACTACTCGATTTTGTACAACTACATAAATATCTTTTAATTCTGCATCATCTTTATACATGTCAACCATTTCTTCAAATCCTACAAAACCAACTCTTAATTCTTGTACAATGAAATTTACCCTGGTCAAAGCATCAACAACTTTGTTCAACTTACCACTTGTGTTTTTTATCACAAAAATAAAACTCTGTAAAAAAATATGCCCACTTGGCATGTTTTTGGTTCAATTTTGGTTGGTTGTTTATGAACTACAATGCATGATTGTCAGAATACAATACAAACTCCTTTGGTAGCAAATAATGTCTCCATTTTTTTAAAGCTTGAAAAATAGCATAAAATTATTTACCATAAGAAGAATAATTCTTCTTAGATTCATTTAATTTCTCAGTAAAGTAGGCTATTGGTCTCTGTTCCTGACTTAAAAATGCTCCTATTGCAACTCCACTAGCATCAGTTTCCACTTGAAATACTTTTCCAAAACCAGGTAAAGCTAGAACTGGTTTCTTTGTAATTTTCTTCTTCAGCAACTCAAAATTTCTATGTGTTGCTTCTGTCCACTTGAATGGCTTATTAGTCTCTTTGATTGTTTCAATAATTGGTGCACAAATCTGAATAAAACTTCTAATAAACTTTCTTTAAAAACTTGCAAGACCTTGAAAGCTTCTTACCTCAAATATGTTTCTTGGAGTAGGCCAGTTCCAAATTGCTTGGAATTTCTTTGGATCCATTTTCAAACCTTATTTAGAAACTACAAATCCCAAATAGACTAATTCTTCTTTCTTGAAACTACTTTTCTTCATATTTATCAGTAGTTTCTCTTTCTGCAGAGTTCTTAAAACCAACTTAAGATGCTCCAGATGTTCTTCTTTACTTCTACTGAAAATTATAATATCATCAAGATAAATAATGACAAATTTTCCTGCATATTCCTTCAAGACTTCATTCATCAATCTCATGAATGTGCTAGGTACATTAGTGAGTCCAAAAGGCATCACTAACCATTCATACAAACCACTATTTGTTTTAAATGCAGTCTTCCATTCATCTCCTTCTCTAATCCTTATTTGATGATATCCACTCTTCAGATATATTTTAGAAAAATACTTTGACCCACTCAAGCAATCCATCAAATCATCCATGCATGGTAAAGGAAATCTATACCTGATAGTAATCTTGTTTATGGCTCTAGAATCTGTACACATATGCCATTCACCACCTTTCTTTGGACTGAGTACTGTTGGTATAGCACATGGACTAAGACTCTCTCTGATTAATCCCTTATCCATCAGTTCCTGTACTTGTCTTCCAACTTTTTCATTTTCTTGAGGCGTTAATCGGTATGCTGCTGTTTTTGGAAAACTTGCTCCAAGTATCAAATCAATATGATGACTAATACTCCTGATTGGTGGCAATGCATTTGACAACTCATCCACAATGATATCAACAAAATCATTCAACAGAGTTTTGATTTCTTCAGATAAATCATCTAGGTTTGTGGAAGTTAAAATTACCTTAGGTCTCCTTATGACAACAAAATGAATTTTTTCATCCTTCTTGACTTCTTGCAACAGTTCTTTCCCACTCATCAGCATAACACTGTTTCCAGGCGCTTCTTTTCCTACTTCATCCTTCAATGGCAACAATGTGTGTTTATTTCCATCCTTCTCCAGAGTGTATGTATTTATTCTCCTATCATGGATAACTTTCTGATCAAACTGGCACGGTCTTCCCAGTAATATATAACATACATCCATTGGCATTAGATCACACAATATCACATCCTTATAAGTACGAATCTGGATCTCTATCTTGCATTGTTCTATCACAATAAGCTGATGCCATTTTTGCAACCACGATACTTTGTAAGGAGTAGGGTGTACTATTTTCACTAGTCCTAACTTGTCCACCATTTATGTAGAAACAAGGTTATCATTGCTTCCACTATCAATTATCACTTTACAACATTTTCCTTTTGACTTGCATGTAGTTCTGAAAAAACTCTTTCTCTGAGTTAGTTATCCTATCTCTTTCTCTGCCTTAAGTAATACCCTTTTCAACAACAAGGATTCTCCTACTTCAGGTGATTCTTCCTTGTTTTCAATTTGAGGCTTTTCTTCCCTTGCCTGAACCACATTCACATTTTTTTTATTTGTTGCTTTATTATGAGGACAGTCCCATGATCCATGTCCCCATTCTCCAAATGTGTAACACTGAATTTATCTTCCTCGGCATCTTCCTCTAGGTGAAAATATTCCTCTGCTAAATTCTCCTCTCTGTGGTGTTCTACTACTTTAATTTCCTACTTCACCCTGAGGGTCCTAAAATCTTGATCTGGTAGTTCCTCTACCTCTTGCTGAAGTTTTTCCTCTATTCCTTTGATTTTTCTTCCTCAACATCTTCTCTTCTACCTTCAAAGTTGCTTGATAGGAATCTTCAATTTTCTTCAGACTCAGCAAGTTGATATCATCCTGTATGTCATATATCAACCCATTTATGTATATGGCTACCTTTTCCATGTCATCCTCTGTATGTCCTGCTCTAATACTCATCTTGTAAAACTCTTCTTTGTATTCATTGATATTCATTCCTTTTTGCCTCAAATTTTGTAACTGTCTAAAAATATTTAACTGATAATATTTTGGCATAAATTTGGCTTTCAATCTACTTACCATTTTATCCCATTGTTTGATCTTGGACATCCCTTTTCTTGCTCTGGATGTTTGCAATTCATCCCACCAGATCGCTGCATGACCCTTCAATTTGGTAACTACAAATTTCACCTTCTTTTTTTCATCAACCTCCTCCTCATAGTCAAAATACTTATCCAATGAACTGATCCAGTCCATCAACTCTTCTACATTGAGATTCCCATCATAAAAAGGTATTTCCATCTTTGGTCTTCCACTTGCTTTTCCCAATATCTTGAGAACTTTGGCAGCTTCACTTTCATCCTCTTCTTCTTCCTCAGAAGATTCTTCTATAGCACTAGCATCTCCTTCATTAGTTTCTCTCCTCTAAGCAATATCCATTGTCTCCATCCTTGTACGCAGACTCCAGATTTCATCTAGTAGAACTGCATTTGCTACAGGTCTCCCCTGACCTATGCCAGCTCCTCTCCTCGGTGGCATGTTTACTATAGCAAAACTTAATCTCTATGCTCTGATACCAAAATGACACAGGAGGTTGATGAAAATGATGTGGTAGTCTATAATTCGACTATTGTTTAGATTTAGAGCCAATCATTTGTGCGCAAATAGGTCATGTACGTGTATTTCCCCATGAGGGTCCTGCTTACCTGACTAATCACCATCGGTCCCTTGTTGACTTCTCCTTTTGTTGAGCACTTCAATCCGTGCCATTGATCTCACTTCTCTAGATCCAACAGATATCACGTCGTTCACTCCTCAACTTACCCGGGTGATCTCCACCATTGATATGATCCGTCTAATCAAACAGGTGTCGCACAATCTCATGCGGATTCTTGCACAAATGATATCAGGTCAAGAGCATGCAAGAAAAGTGGTTTTCTTGTGCTATGTGTCGACCGCTAAGGTTGATCGCGTGAATTTTCCAAATACCATTTATCTCCTTTTGGGCGCGCGAGATACCACTTCCCACTTATCAAATACAACCCACGTGCTTTAATTCATACTTTAAGGAAAAGCTCTTAAGGAAAGGTTTAGCGCTTAAGCTTAATATTAACCCTTAACACCAATTCACTATGCTTTATGAATAAAGTGTTTAAACAGAGAAAAATACCCAATTAGGGTTCGGAACACCGATACATAGATACGAATGAATTTCTGCCCCAGGAATAACACGCAACACCACACTTAATCATTTATTCAACAAAATGGAAATTACAGAGTCTTGGCCCTCTTGGCTCGATTACAACAGCTTGTCTAACCTCTGTTTCAGTCTCAAACCCTATCTATCACTCAAAGTCTCGCTTACTCATTCTATTCTCAATCATCTAATCCCTCTGTCATTACATTTTTTTTCTTTTATGAAACAAATCCTATCCTAACTACATTGACAACTTGATCCCTATTTTTATTTTTCTAACAATCAAATCCCTATTTCCAATCTCTGAGACACACCTATACTAACAACTTATCTCTTAGTCTAAAAATAATACAATATTCTAATTATTACAATAATTGAGATAAATATTAATTCGAGAGATCCAACCCTCTCTACTAAAATTGATTTTAACCACTCAGGTCAATGAAATTCATCTCTTGTTAGCCACAACATGTGAACATGCAATCACATTGTTGGCTAAGTTTGAATGCTCCTGCATCACAAAACAACTCATATTTTTAAAGCTTGTGACAGTGATGGGAGATGCCATGAGATCTCTAGTATTGGTTGGTTCATATCTAATAATTTTCCCTCCTTTTTTATATTTCCTCCTCTATTGTTTTTCTCCATCGCTCTGACTTGTGTGTTCTTCTTCTGCCATGATTTGTTGCTTTTAAAACCCTAGGGGAATGATAGACTGGACTGTGGGTATTGGAAACATGGAATGATGTGAGGATAGATGATGAGGAGGAGATTGGGATATGTGGAATGAGCGAGATGATAGGGAATAGTTGTTAAGTGGGGGAGGAATAGAGATGAAAACTAAGAAATTTTCTTGTGAGATGATGGGAATGAATGGCTAGGGTTAGATCTTAGGAAAAACAACAAACAATTTAAACCCTATGTAGGCAAACAAAGGAGGGTAGGAGTGAGTAATTCTTCCACCAACCTGATTTGCTGGAGTGAATGATTATTAACTTGGAAACTTGGTGGAGAGGGAGGGTTTTTAGAATGTTTGGCTCCTTCCAAGTGAATGCGCAACAACCTGAGCAAAGGCGCAGTGACCTGGTCGAATGTGCAATGACCTCTATAGGAGCACAAAACAATTATAAATTACACTGTAAATTTTGACAAATGCACAACGACCTCTACAGGAGCACAACAACCAGGCTAAACACGCAGTGACCTTGCTGAATGTGTCCTCTTGCTCTATTTTGCCCAATTTCAACTAAAAATTGCCAATTTTCTTTTACTAAGGAGTTGTGAGAGTGGTAGAGTGAAAATGAGGCTTTCATGAGTGCGTTGAGAGGCTCTATACTTGAATTGACTTTAATTTATGAGTTTGCATACCCACTTTCTAAAGTTCTTTGTCATTTTCAAATTCTCACTTTAATGCCTTTTTAACTTTCTAACCTTTTTTCTCTTGACAGGTGGATGATGCTTTAGCAATGCTGATTTTGACTTTCTGCTTGGGATGCTTTTGGAAATGGACTTGAGTATGCATCTAAAAGTGACTTATTACATGTGATAAACATAAGATTACATAAACAAAAATAAAAATTATTACATTTGTTTGCAGTTCTATTTTGCAAACTTGGGTTAAAATCCTTTCTTGAAATCAAATTTAAGGCTTTCAGTAACTATGGTTACATGCTTTTTGAAATATTTATTTAAGTGAAAAAGACATTATTTGCATGACTCTCATATTTTTCTGAGCTTATGCAGTGAGATGGTGACTTATTGTACCTTGGAAAAATAAACCCTAGGTGACCTAATGGAACCTCAAATGACTGAATTTCAGGTGGATTTGACTGCTATAAAATGTGACAAAATGAGCCTTCATGTTCAATGGTAACCCAGAAGACACATGAAGGAGAGCCAACAAACACAAACTTTTGAGAGGGAAATGTGAATTTGGACTTTGGACTAGCATCAGTGAACAAATTTTTTCATGATGGCTTGAGTGGAATGCAAAAAAATTCAAACGGGACTCTAATATGATATAAAAGAGAAATTTTGATCACTGGTGGCAGTATGCAAACACTGGCTCTAACACAACCTTCTCACAGAAACACCACTGTAATCACATGCCCAAATTCTCATGAGCCGCCTATCTTGAGCTCGATCTTCCAAAAGAGAACCAATAGTATGCCATCCTACTTCGTAGCTCGAACCCATTAAGGTATGTGAAATTCTTGCGAACCCTCACATGATGATCTTTCCCTTGGTGGATGATGATGGCCTCCCTTTAACAACCCTTAGTCAACCCTCTAACATGACCTACTTTAGGACTACATCTCTCCTCGCCTCCTTGATCAAATGAGGTTCTTCTCACTTTATGTTATTTGTAACAACCTTGGTGTCAAAAATTCCATGTAATAAAATTTAATAAAGGAAAATAATAACCACAGTTGATGGGACATTGATTCCAAGATGAATGTTGGGAAAAACATCCTAGGGTGGGTGTTCATCAGTTTATTATTGCTAAGGAAACTAGAAAAGGAAATGGCTAAGGCTTTGGAAAGGAAAAACAGAATTTTTGGCACATTTATTTATGAAAATAATGGAAATTAGGAGAAAAGGGAGGTGAAAGGTTGCAGGTTGCACATGAGGAGGAAAATGAAGAAAAATAATGGAAATTAGGAGAAAATAGAGGTATAATTGATAAAAAAAAGGCTTCTGAGGATCAGTTGGTAGCCTTTTTTCAGTTCAGTCTTGGAGCCCTCTCATTACTCTCTCTCTCTCTCACACACACACACTCTTAGACACTTATATTTTTCTTGGAGCATTTTTGCATTGGATCAAGAAAGGAAAAGAAGGAAATAGGAAGAAAAGATCAAGCATGGAAGAGTAGGATCAAGAATCTACTACAACATTCTTTGCAAGTATTGATTTTCATGTGCATTTTACTTGTTATATTTGGCATGCATGGTATTGCATGTGGTTCTATTATTGTTATGGCATGGTTTTTGCCAAGTGTGACATTATTTTTAGCCTACCCTTTCCATTTTCAGATAGCCATGGTGTGATGGGGTTCTCATGTTTTGGTTGAGTTGGGTTTCTGGATGGATTCGAAGGTGCGTGAGGTAGATCTCCAAAATGATAGAACACATGGCCTAGTAACCCCTGAATTGGACTATGGGCTATGGTAAAGCCAGATTTTATGTTTCCTCGGTGGGCCTAGGAATACTTGGTGGTGAATGGTGGGATATATGGTAAATCGAAGAGGTGGATTTATCTCTGTTGGGCCTAGTAATCTCGGGCTTGGGATATGCGATAAAGCCTGGAGAATGGGTCTCGGTTTAGGCCCTAGCGATCTGGGATTGGATTGCAGTACAACCTGAGAGACTAGGAGACATGAAAATCCCTCATGGTGTAGGTAGAGAAATCCAGTGGCATCCATGCCTGTTTGGTCTAATGATCAGGTGGAGATCATGGTCAAGCTTGCTATGATATGTTTATTGTGTTGGCCTAGTGATTAGGGATGGATTACTGTAAAGCCTAGTTTCTATTGATGAGTGTGCGGTGGTTTAGCCTCAGGATGCCCTGGTTGGTTCTTTTGGTTTGAGTTCCAAATTCATGTTTGGAATATGGCATGGGTCTGAATGGATGAAGAGAGATTTGGCTCAGCCATTCTATACTCGGGTGGAATGTGGTAGTCCCATCCTGGTTTTGGATTTTGTATCATCAATATGAGGTTATTTCTCCTTGTATTTCTATGAGTATTATATGGATTTATATGTGGATCATATGGTTGTGATTTCATTGGTATTTATATTGCTATTATGTTGGTTATGTATGTGTTTTATGACATTGTAAAAAGTGGCTCAAAACCCAGGGATGCTGGCACAACACTTGAAAAATAGTCCCTAGATGTTGACATGCCTTATCATGAGAGCATCCAGAGCCTCCTAGACATTGGCAGGCCTATATAAATGTGAGAGTGCTAAGATGTCAAGTGGTTAAAAGCTTCAGTGGGACCTAGGGGCTAGCTAAAGTGTTGGAATGATTCTCAAGGATCGTGTTGTTGATGTGGAACATATGTATAATGTTGTGTTTGCATCGATTACACTTCATTAAGGTCACATAGGAGGTTGAATCCAATCGTAGTAGCCTCTTGTCACATGTTTACCCCAGTTGGCTAGTTACTTGGGTAAATGTGGGAGGAGGGTCTTACATTCTTGCCTTAATACTAAGGCCTCCTTAAATATCTTTTCCTAGCTAGGCCTCTTAGGAACCCTCTAGAACTTATAGGTTTTATCCACTTAGACCTTAGGAAATATTAATTTTCCTTTTTAATTTTATTTTATATTTTCAACCCCATCTTAGGTCCAAAACCCCTTCGCTTGGGTTATTTTCCCACAAAGCCTTTTATGAAAAAACTCACAAACCCATCTCACTAGGCTTATGGAGTACCTCCCAAGCTACACAATTCAACAACATAGTCCAATTGTAGTAACAATAACATGTTCAAGCTCTTTGATCTAGATTTAAACAAGAACACAAAAAATTATAGATATAACCATAAATACAAAGATGCAACATAAATAACACTTCATTTCATTAATATCAAACACTGAAATATGCTTTCAAACAAAATGGAAATAAGACTAGCTCGGTTATGGTAGCTTATCTCTGAGAAGAGATGTGGTGGCTACATGCCTCTGAATTGTGTTACACTGAGGCTAAAAGGCCTATTTATTATTTAGAAACATTGTAAATCCCTAAATATCCAAAAAACTAACCCTAGGAGATGAAGCGCCAAACTATGGGTCCCGTTTGGGTAAATTGGTACATCAACTGTTGAAAATAGTGTAACTGGGCTCGGTCTTCATTATGTCAAATTTTGCAACAATGTATTTTTGTATCAAAGAATTATTTTTTGCTCTAATTAACAGCCCAAGGAAAGTCATGTAAAATTAATAAAATCATGTATTATTGTTCATGTAATGACTGTAAGTCCTTCTAGATCGTTAATGAAATACTGCTATGTGTACGCATAAACTTATTGCAAGGAAACCGCTGAAAGAAAAACTATGGAAGCCTTCTAGATTCATGCCAACCTAATTAATTAATCAAAGGACATGTCAGCCTAATTTAGGCTCATGACAGCTCAATGGGTGAAAGGGAAAGCCTATATATAATCTACACTTGGATCCTCCTAAAATGAAAATTCATTCACTCTCACTCACGAAGAGGAGCAGTAGCAATAAGGTAGAAGGAAGGAAGGGTAGCCGCAGCAAGTTAGGAGGTATGTTCCCTCATGCGAAGACATCAATGAGTCTTCTCTCCCTCACGACATTTAGATCTGGATTAGGGTCTTTCATTTCATAACTATATGGTTAGTTTGAAGGGTCGTTCTAGTTGTAAATACAAGATGGAGGTTACTGTTGAAAGGTGCGAGGGTATCGTAGGGCTAGGAGAGCCTTAACTCTATTCTCATATGTGAATTCGCTTTGAAATCAAAGGCTTATACCCTCACTGTTTTGGACAGTCAATATCATTTCCTTTTGAAGACCTATAATCAAGCCCTAATCATCGCTCTAACAAAGTATGAGGGATCTACATGAAATGTGAGGATAGATCAAGGCTGGAAGAGCCTATACAAATTGGTTGGTGCAGACTGTTATGCTCATTCATTATAGAAACATACAACATGATTGGGTACACATTTGGAGGTGTTTCCATTTAATGTTGAAGGCATTTCTGAGTCAAATTTTGGGTCATGTAGCTTCTCAATAAATATTCTATAAGAAAGAGTTCAAAGGGTTTTTCCTCAGATTTTGGAGAGATTTTTTCCCTGACATGGTGCCAAAATATTGTGTACTTGTGTATTTTGATCTTCTTATTTCTAGTAACTGATTGAGGATAATAAAATATAAGAAGCAAAATCTAAAGAAGTAATATATCAAGTAGCTATCATAATTAAGAGAAATTGAATAATTCAGATTGCCCTTAATTTCTCAACATCAACTTCTTGGGGTCATAACTTTGGAATACGATCTCTGTTTGACATGCACAATACCTTGTTAGAAACATTTACTCGAGGAATACAACTTTCGAAAACAAGTTTTCCAAAACACATCATTTAGGGCCTCAAAACAACTCCAGAAGTTTAGGAATTGAAAGAATGCCAAAAATAGTAAATTGTGCTACAAATAAGGAAACTAAAAATATGAAAGAAACAATGGTGGGGGTCCAAGTGGAATAGGTGGGTGGCCACCAATATTCACATGGATCATTCCTCCCCAATTAGGAATAAATGGTCCCCATTGCGTTGAGTTCCTCCATGAGATGAGGAAAATTCTGCTGAACTTGGTCCCTGGTGAGCCACTTGCCCTGGTGAATGAGTTGGCCTGCTTTGACAACTCGATATAGTTGGATCCTTTTTTGTCGAGTTTTCGTGATCTGCTTGTCCATGATCTGATTAGTTGTGGCTTGTTCTATGCAGTGTGTATTTAAATCTGTAGGTGTGAGTTGTTCTGTGATGTCTGATGTGTCCAACAATGGTGGGAAGTATGGTCGAAGGCAGTCCACATTGAACATTGGGTGCAGGCCAAGAAATGGAGGAATACTAAGCTCAAATGCATTGTCTCCCACAACCTTAGTAATGGTGTAAGGACAATATCAGAGTGGTCTAAGTTTCTGATAGGTAAGTCATTTCTTCTGCAAATTCAACCAGACTTTATTGCCCATATGAAACTTGTGTGGCACCCGATGTTGATCATGTCGCTTCTTGTTCTTGGCATTTGATTTATCAAGAATGTCATGGACCTGCCGACAGATGTGTTGGATGTGATCAATGAATTTTTTTACCTTTTTGGCTTCAGACTAGACATGAGTTGAATCTGCCTGAGTAGCTACAAATGGTATTGCACATCAAAGGGACATAGTGGCTGGTATCCTAAGCCCACTTGAAAGGGGTTGTGGCTAGTCGAGTTGTGGAGAGCATGGTTACAGCTATGCTAGACATAAGGGGGGCTCTCATCCCATGTGCATGGATGCTTCAAGTAATACATGCATAGAATGTGTATAATCATCCCGTTGATGACCTTTGTCTTGCCATCAGTTTGGGGATGGAAAGTTGTGTTAGTGAGATTGGTGTCTAGAATCTACTAGAGACTGGAACAAGGTATTTTTTCGGGTCCTAAACTTCCAGAGCCATTTTTAGGCACTAAACGATGTTTTTTGGGAAAAATAGGGCCAACATTGGACATGGACCTATGTTTTCCAATCAAAAGTTGTAGTCCTTGGATAGATATTTCTAACGAGGTATTGTACACATCAAACGAAGATTGTATGCCAAAGTTACTACCCTAAGAAGTTGATGTACAAATTTACTCAAATGAGATCCATAGTTTGGCACTTCATCTCCTAGGGTTAGGTTTTTGGATATTTAGGGTTTTCCATTATTTCACAATAATAAATAGGCCTTTGATCCTCATTGTAACATAGTTCAAGGGCATGTAGCCACCACATATGTTCTGAGAGATAAGCTAACATAGCCCGAGCTAGTCTTATTTCCATTATGTTTGTAAGAATATTTCAGTATTTGATATTCAAATGGAATTGTTGCGGGTATGTGGAACACTTATGATGGCGATCTTTCTACAACTTCCCTTGCATCTATATGAAATGCAGGGATTGGTGGTCTGTGTGGATGACCATTTCCTTCCCCAAAATGTAATTTTTCCATTGCCGATAGGCCTACACAATGGAATACATCTCTTTTTCATAAGTGGGATACTTACAGATTGTGTCTCAAAGTGTCTCACTATGATATGCCATTGGATGCCCTTAGTGAGTAAGGACTGCCCCAATAGCATAGTTAGAGGCATCTATCTCACTCTCAAATATTTGTTGCAAGTCTAGTAATGTGAGCATTGGTGTAGAGAAGAGACAATGTTTCAACTCTACGAATGCCTTCCGTTAATATTCAGACCAAAAGAATTTTTCTTTCACTCCTCCCTTAGTGACTTGACTCAAGGGCCAAGTGATATGAGAGAACCCCAACATGAACCTGTGGTAGAAATTGGCAAGACCTAGAAAGCTACGGAGCTCTGTTAGAGTGGTTGGGGCTAGCCAATACTGAATTACTTGGATATTGGCTGGATCCAAATGCACCCCCTATTCATCAATAATGTATCCTAGATACTGATCCTAGGTCATGCCAAAAGTTCATTTCTCCAAATTGGCACACATCTTGTGTTGCCACAGTGTTTGGAGAACCTATCAAATATGGTGGAGGTGCTCTTCCCAACTCTAGTTGAAGATCGGAACGTCATCCAAGTATACCACTATAAATGAATTGGTGAATGGCTGCAAGATGTCATCCATCAGCCTCATGAAGGTTTTTGGAGCATTCGTCAACCCGAAAGGCATAACCAATCATTTGAAAAGGCCCTCCTTGGCTTTGAAGGTAGTCTTCCATACATCGGAGGGTTCAATTAGTACTTGGGGATATCCAAACTTCAAGTCTATCTTGATGAAATATTTCCCCCCTTGAGTTGGTCCAGAAGGTCATCAATCTGTGGGATCGGGTACCTATATTAGACAGTGATATTTTTTAGCACCTGATAGTCAATATAGAGTCTCCAAGTTGCATCCTTCTTCTTTACCAACACGATCAGGCTCCCATAATGCGATGAAATTGGCTAGATGTGACCTTTTTGTAGCAGCTCCTGAATTTTCATCTTGATTTCGTTGTTCTCCAAAATAGAGTGTTGATAGGTTGGTCCATTTGGAAATGATGAACCTGGGGTCAGATCAATGGATTGCTTGACGTGATAGTGCAGAGGAACCCCTATGGGGGAGGTGAAAATGTCCTCGTACTCCTCCATGACCTTGTCCATCTATCATTGTCATGCGGAGGGGCTCTATATAGAGGTCGTGCTACTGTCTTATTTTTTCCTTGAGGGCATATCATCAAGAAAACAAATTTCCAAGTTTTGAAAATGAGCTTACTGCATTGTTTTACAGTAACCAAAGAGATGGTGGTAGGCAGTGATACCTCTAGTATCCTGTACAAATTATTTCCCAAGGTAACAATAACAGTGCGAGGCCTTGACTCATACACAACATTTCACTTCTACAAGTATGGTTGGCCTAATAATACATCACAAACATCAAGGAAGTAACGTCACATAATACCTCATCTGTGAAGGGCTTGATGCTATATGGAAGGTGACACTGCTGACTCACACGAAGATCCCTTCCTTGGTGAAGCCACCCAATGGTGTACAGTTGTGGGTGTGATATCATTAGTAATCCCAACCACTTCACGACCTATGTTGAAATGAGGTTCTTTTAGCTCCCGCTATTGACAATGAGCTATAGAAGGGAATCCTTTACCCACATCTAGGAGTGGAATAGACTCTACTCCTGCTCTGGATCTTCGGGTTCCTCCTTTTGGATCTTCATGGTGGCAATGGTGGCATTGGGCTCCGCATTAATAATCTACTTCCCTTTTTCATTCCCCTTGTCGGGTTCTGACTGAGAGTCAGAACACGCATATGATTTTGAAGCCTTTAGCTTGGCCACCAGTGACTTCTTGGCTCGGCACTCACTTGTATTGTGAGTGGAGGTCTTTTGGAACACACACTACTTTCTCGTGTCCTTCTTCGAACTCCAAGTGTTTTTCTTTGCTTACGGCTTTGGCGGGTAGCCCTTGGCTGCCCCACCTTGGCTTTGTCCTTTGCTTTATATTTTGGGGAAACCTTTCCCTTGCTTTGGGTTCGTATATCCAATGTCTCCCTTCTTCTGTTTAAACTTATGCTCGATCTTGACAACTTATTGGTACACCGTGCCAAGCGAGGAGATGTCCAAGTACTCCATCTCATCCTGGATCTACCTATGTAGGCATCGACAGTATTTGAGTACCAAATGTTTCTTAGAATCCTTAATACCCAACTTCGTGCGAAGGGTATGAAAAACATTTGTAAAATTCGAAACATCTTGGTCACTTCCCTGGTGCAACATGGTCCACTTTATGTATTTATCCTCATGGCTCCCAACAGGGTAGTACTGCTCCTTGATGGTGTCCCAAAACAAATTCCAAGTAGGTGTGGCTGAAAACAATGAGGGTGTAATTTCATCCTTCTGGTCATAGTAGGTTTCCCACCATTCCTTGATGTGGGGGGTGACTTTGAGAAGAGAAAAAATAATCTTTTCGCAACTGGAAAAATCATGAACAGAAAAATATCCTTCTAGTAGATTTAACCATTTATCTACAACGTCTGCATCTATTAGGCCCTCAAATATGGGAATTTCAAAGTTTACTTGTACCTTAAAAGGAGTGGAGCCTCCAGAGTGGTTGTTTGATGTGTATCCGTCACCAGTGGGCAACCGTTGAAGAATCTAGGAAAATTTATCCATCATCGCGTTCCTTTGTTTCTCAAGGGCCTCCTCGGGAAATATTTTGATAGGATATCCTACTCCCTCATCTTTATTTTCTTCCCCCATGGGCATTCGTCAGGGTTTTCAAGGTTGATCTTGCAAAGGTTCAACCATATTGAGCCCTAACTCATATCCCGACCTCGTTGAGGACATGCAAAGAAAAACAGAGAAGAGAAGACTGCTCTAATACCATTGATCCAGATTTAAATAGGAACATAACGAATTACAAATATAACCATAAATACAAAGATGCATTAGAATTAAAGCTTCATTTCATTAATATCAAATACTGAAATATGCTTACAAATAGAATGGAAATAAGACTAGCTCAGGTTATGGTAGCTTATCTCTGAGAAGAGATGTGGCGGCTACATGTCTCTTAACTGTGTTACAATGAGGCTCAAAGGCCTATTTATTATTAATAAACAATGGAAAACCCTAAATGTCCAAAAACCTAAGACTAGGAGATTAAGCGCCAAACTATAGGCCCCGTTTGGGTAAATTGGTACATCAACTTTTCGAGGTCGTAACTTTGGCATACAATATTCATTTGACGTGCACAGTACCTTGTTAGAAATATCTACCCGAGGACTACAAATTTTTAGTGTTCAATGTCAATCAACAACCCATGTTGGCCCTAGTTTTCCTGAAAAACATTGTTTAGGGCCTCAAAATGACTCCAGAAGTTTAGGACCCAAAAAAATGCCAAAAATAGTAAATTGTACTACAAATAAGGAAATTGAAAAACTGAAAGAAACAATGGTGGACCCAAGTGGAATAGGTAGGTTGCCACCAATATCCACCTAGATCACCCTTGTAGTTGAGTGAGGACTTGGTTGGGTTCCCAAGTTGCAAATTAAGTAAGGTTAGTTGTGAGCGAATGATAGCGAGGGAGGGTCAAGGCATGCCAAGGAATGAAAAGGTGTGCTAACACATGTGAGACAATGTAAATTCATGATGAGGAGTGTTAGGGAGTGTTGAGGCATCACAAGGGATAACTAGGTCAAAATTCATGGAAATGAACAAATAAGAGTGTGTCAGGGAGTGTTAGTGAATTCAAGTGCCAAGGAGGAACTTTGTTAGAAGAAGTTCATAATAGGATTGTAGGAGGCAAGCCTGCGGTTGCAATAAGGGGATCAACATAGAAGTTTTAGACAAAGGGAGACATTGTGTTGGGAAAAACATTGTTTTACCTTTATCTAGTATTTTTATATGACATGTGACACACTTTGGCTGAACTCGCATGTTTTAAACAATTTTAGATAATTGCATATTGTACATTGTTGTGTATAAGTTTTGGGGCACTTGACTTGTGTCGACTTATATCTTGTATGTCCTATGCATCTTTTGGTTCTTGCAAACTCTCAGTCAATGCTCTACTGTTTATATGAACTGGACATACATGTGAAATATTTCCTGTGTAAGCTATGTTGCTTAGTTGTTTTATGGAAATGGCTAGATGTGATCCTTCTATTGGTAAGTTCTTAAGTGGGAGAAGTTGAGCTTGGAAATCAGTGGCCTAAGATGAGTTGTAGGTAGTTCTTAGGTAAACAAGGCACAATCTACTTGTAGTATGTGAAATTGGTCAAGTTGTTGTTGCTAAACCAAGGTAATGTCATATGAATTGCAGTAGCTAAGGACTTGATTGGGTTGCCAAGTTGTGAAAAAATGTAAGGTTAGTTGTGAGGGCAGGAGTTCCAATCTGTACTAGGGAATGCTAACATGAGCCAGATAGTTTGAAGGCATGTCAAATATGCTAAGATGTATCAAGTTTTAAGGCATTCCAATATGTGCAAGCGTATGACAATATGTGCTAGGGATTGTCCAGGAAACAAAAAGGAGAAATAAGTTAAACTACAAGGAAATGAAAAAACAAGAGGGTTAATAAGTAATCAATTTACCTTTTCCAAGGGAGGCATTCCTGGCGCACCAACACTCAGTGCCAATAGGTTCCAAAGGCCAAGTGTTAGTGCATTGTAAGTGCTAAATCTTCCTCTATTACTTCTCATTTACTTTCCAATAATTGATCTCAAATAAATTTAATATTAAACCATGCCAAAGCATACTAAGGCATCTCAATGAATGTTAGACATGCTAAGACTTGTCAAGAGCCAACATGTTCCAAGTTCCAATGTGTGTTAGTGAGTGATACACATGTTATGAAGTTGCAGGGCATGTAAAAGGGTGTTATGGTGTGATAAAAAGTGATAATGCATGATGAGGAGTGTTAGGGAGTACTAGGGAAATACAAGGGAGAACTAGGTCAATATGCATGGAAGTGAATGGATATGAAGGTGTACCATGGAGTGTCAATGAGTGCTAAATATCATGCTAATGAGGGAGTGAAAAGTTTTGTTAAGCATTGGTAATCCATGCAAGGGAATATCAGGGCATCATAAGAAGTACCAGAGTGTGCTAGGGAGTTCTAGTGTGTGTTAACATGTGCCAAATAGTGCCAAGACATGCCATATGTTAAGGCATGTTAGGATGCATAGGGTGTTAGGGTATACCAATATGTGTCAATTATTTTCAAGGCAAAAGGAAGAACCACACTAAAATGCAAGGAAATGAACACATAAGAGGGTTAATAAGCCAAGACTTAATCTTTTTCAAAAGGGCAACACCAGGCACACTAACAATAGGTTCCAATACATGCCAAGTGATAATGTATGTTAATGCATGCCAAAGAGTTGTAGGGCATGGTAGTTACTATAGGGCATGCCAGCACATGCTAGGAGAGTGCTATGTTATGCTAGGGCCTGTCAACATTTGCTTGGGTGTCCTAGTCATGGCAAGATGTTCTAGGTATAAATATGTTCCAAGACATGTGAGTTGCCAAGGAATGTTAGTGTGTGCCAAAGCATGTTAAGGTGTGTTAAGAGTGTAGAGGAATGTTAGGTATTTGTTGTAGCGACTACAACCACCCTCCAAAATTTTTCCTTAGTTTTGTTTTGGAGCCTCCATACCAACCATCCTTAGCAACATGTCTCGCACTATCAGGTACATAGGCTTCATTGGTTTTTCAATGGCTTTCAAACCTGTGCATGTTCGTTTGCTTCACTCCCTTCACAGACTGCCATTCTGGACTTAAGATATTTGATGGATGGGTAGTTCCCTCAGAAAATTTCACAATTTTAGAGGGGAACCAACCTTCCCTCCAGAAATTGCACAAATCTGCTGGGTAGCCTACTAGGCTTAGAAATTGCGCAGAACAGTCAGATAGGCTTCCTTGAGAAAACTCCGCAATCTAGCCTAGCACTAGATCTCAGCCCAGAAATTATGCAATTTTCGGTAGCAGTCACCTACTGACCCTAGAAATTGCACAATCCCTCTGTGACATCTAGCCCAGCTCAGCTCAGAAACTGCATAAATTTTCATCCTAGGCTGGGATACTAATGCATGTGCCTTCAGGGTTGATTGCTTCCCTTCGGGACTAAGAAAAAGTGATTTCCATGCATGGGCTACTTTTCCCGAAATAGAAAAAGGCAGCATGCAAAAGGAATCACTAGACTAGGGACCTATTTTTAGCAGCTAGAGGTTACATGCAAAGACCATTTCAGAAACCTCTCGCCAAGTGTCGCTTCTTCCTAGATTTGTGGCATGCACATCATAACCTCGATCTTATCAAAACTTATGAACCAGATGTTTCCGAGCTCATTCCTCACATTGATCTTACAACTTTGACATCCCACATCACATCCAAGAGTCTTCGGCACTTTCAGCTTAGCTGTTTCAGGGTAAGTTTGCTTCTCATATCTTGCACCGTGTTTTTGTTGCTTTTTGCGTTTCATTTTTGTAAGCATTGTTTTCTTTATTTCAATGAGTGCTTGCTGTCCTTTTAATGTATGTTATCTTGTAGAAGCATCGTTTTAGTTTTCATACACATCTCACTGCTATCGTATGCATGACACTTTTTATGCACAGACGGTCACCATTGCGGCGACTCACTTCACACATATGTATGTTTTCCCATTTTATGAATCCTACACTTGTTGTTTGCATGCATGATCATTCACTCTTATTTACACTCAGTTTCACTGTGCATTAAGACTTCTCATGTTTTCAGTCACCTGTTGGTGGGTCTGGGATGCCTTGGTCTGGATCTTGCCTTGCTTAGCTAGAATTACACATTTCTAGAAGTGAAGGCTCTGCCTGCCCTCCATAAATTGCACAAGTGGCCCAACACTGACCTCCAGGCTTACATTGCACAATTCCAGGATGTTGTGCCTTGCTGGCCCCTGAAACTACGCAATGCAATTTGCTGGTTTGCATGTCACTTTTGACTGAAATTGTGCATTTCATAGTTTCAGTCCTCATTAGGCTAGGTTGGATTGTGCATTGCATAGTTCCAGTAGTCAGTTAGCCTCCCGACAACTCGGGTTTTCCCTTGCATAGTTTTGGCAATCAGTGTCCCAGCCTCGCGGTGAAAATTACACAATCTTCACAATCAGTCACACGGGTATGTTGCATGCCAGTCCTTCAGTTTGTGTTGGTTTTCAACTGACAAATTGCTTGTCATGAGTTTTGATATGTCTCCATGTATCACAGGTGTTCATCTGCCTCTCAGCAGCATAGGTACAATGGCTTCCATGGGAGCAGATTCAAATACACCTTTGAGAGCGCAACTGGGGATGCATTCAATCAAGTGTCTATGAACTTTCCTATCTATGAAGACATAAAGTTGTTCATGGACAAGGATATCAAGATGAAATGGTAGCGACATCACAGTGAGTAGAACCATTGGCATCAGTAGAAGGTAGCAGACATGCATGCAACAAATGCGATAGGAAGGTTGTTGACAGTGCAGGTGGAGAAAAGTTGCAAGTTCATGCAGATCCACTTGTGATGAAAAAAACTTTGGAAACTGAGGCTATGAGGTGATAATGCAACAAGAGGATTGCATGAAGGCATAGAAAGAAACAAAGAAGGACTTGTAAGTGATAAAGAGAAAACTCAAGGAAGAATAGGAGTTGCACATACAAGAGAAGAAGTTGTTGCAGGAACAGGTACAGTCGGAGGCACAACATGCACAGGCTGATGAAACTGCACCCATATAGGTTATAGACCTAGCCCAATAGCTAGCATGGTGCAGATAGGGTCAAAAGTGTCATCGATCACATGCAAGTTTGTTCAGGAGCATGGATGTCATTATGCGCATACATGTGATCCTACCCATTGACACACTTACCGAGGTGAAGACAACAACCAAGTCTGATTGAAGCTGAACATGAATTTCGATAAGTTGATGTGCATAGTCACCAGCACACACTTGAATATCAGTGCAGACACTATGCATCAATATGTTTTTGGTCTATCTTCACTTAAGACAATGATGCACATGTTATTGAATGAGTTGGACATAAGAGCCATATCAGCGTACCAGGATGCAACGGAGGCAAGATTTATCTTTTGGTAGGATGTTACCATTGAGCATGCAAACACCATCATGGACGACCAAGACTGACATTAGTTCGCCACCATCAATCATCGCAAGGATGTCAAAGAGTTGGTCTTCCCACAACTGTCTGATTCTTAGTGATAACTTGCATGGCTTGCTAAAGCCTATTTTGTCTCACATGGGTACATGTACAGATTGTATGTAACATCTTGTAAAGTGGAAGTCAAAGTAACGATAGTTGAATGTAACAGTCATAGAGTAGTTGAAGAGTCATGAGGGTTGGTGAACAGTCAGAAAGGGGAATGTCAAGGGTCACCCCACTCTTTTCTATTTATATAACCTCGAAACTCATTGTAGAGGCTTTTAGTCAGCCAAGCTTCCAATAGGAGTATCTTAGAGAAAGCTTGGAGAGTATTGTAATGAGGCTTGGCTTCTCCACAGTACAGAGCTAGTACATCTCCTTAGAGGAATAGGTAGAAGTGATTGTAACATTACTTTATCGAGACTACTGGTTGGTCATGGTTGTACTGTATGATTGGAACTTCCACTTGTTAATATAAGAGAGCCAACATGTTTCATGCATATGTTGTTATTGTATTTTAGTTAACTTGGTTACTTAATGATATATGTATATGTTTTCTTACGCATGTATGTATAGATTCTTTATGTTTATGTATGTATGAATCTTACTGAGATGTGCTATTGGTTTAACCATCACTTTGGATTGTTGGTTCACCTTCCTTCTAGCTTGTGATGCATCTTTTCTCGTGTGTTCCCTTCCAAGTTGTGTGTTTCAAGAGGTTTCCAAGGGGTACACTCACTCCACTTTCTGTGTGTTAGAACCATTCATGCACCTTCCTTGGCTTGCTGCGCATGTCACACCCTTGCTACCAACAAGGAAATCTCACTTTCCTTTGCGTGCAACCATGATCAAGGCGATACTGTATGACCCACTGTTAGGACTTCTAGACCAAATGATCTGAGGTCTCCTTGGGACTGATTATTGGGGATATCGCCTAACATGTTGATGAGTCTAGCACCGTTAACATTTTTGGCGCTAGAAGGAGGGCCAGATGACAAGTTGAGGGCTCGCAATTTGTTTTGAATCTTTGTACATCTATCATCGATACTATCAAACTTATCCCTCTGCGATGTTTTTCACATGCCGAACCTCTCGACATCATGAGGGATTTTGTTGATTTCTTGTCTGAATTCACGTATGATGTTGAAGGCGAAGTAGCTTGGCCTGAGTACTTATAAGACTTCTATGCATTCCTTGCAGATGAGTTCTATGTAGAAGAGGTCAACGTGCTGCTTTCATACACACTTCGAGAATCCCCACTACAGTGGTGCTGGAGTTTGCCACCCAGTAGTGTGCACTCACTTGAGTAGTTCTATGATCTCATTGAATCTACTTTCCATCATTTTTATCTAGAACCTCTTGAAAAAAATCTATTGAAACAATAGAATACCTCACAAGAATCGACTATGGAATTTTGGGACCACTTCTGTGTATTGTAGTTTGAAGCTCCAAAAATTCAAATGAAATTCCAGTATCTCATGGACAGATTTGAATATTTTCTTACCAAATCTGTCAATCCTAAAAGGAAGTTTAAGCCCAAGCCCCGCTCAACATACTTCCCTGATGGAGCTGCGCAATCATAGATGGATACAGTCGTTGTCACAAGTGACTGTCCACCGTCTCCTCATTAAAAAGCTCCACCACCACAAAGTGATGTGGGAGAACATGCACACACATCCATTCAGTTGTCACATCCTCCCAACATTACTTCTCTCAATTTTCGTGCAGACTTGGTTGTGAAGCCCATGGGTTTTGACATGCATGTCTTACCTCAACCTCTGTCTTTGTATTTTGTTGATCCTTTGGATTGCACTGTCTTGTGTTATTCCATTTCGAACTCTACACCTATTGTGAACACGGATCAAGTTATCAACAAAGTTGGTGTTGCACAACCAACCTGAGCTGTCATTCATAAAGAGTATGACCGGGAACCTGAGCATCAACTCGCAATGAAGGAGGATTCCCTTCCATCTGCGCCTCCTCTGCTTTTTCCCGACATATTTAGTGATTCTGCCATCCCAGATTTTGTATGTGTATCTCTATCTATAGATACACCCATTTTTGATATTTCACAGAACACAATCTATGTCAGACCATAATTCGAAAACAAAGAGGATAAATAATTCATTAAGCATCCACTTGATTTTTCGTCTACTTTTTCCAGAAACGCAGAGGGAGAATATTCTTGCTTCTCATATACCCCTCTATGTGATTCATCAAATCATGAGGATGTTGACAAACATCCTAAATTTTCTGATCGTGGTTGTCATGATCTTTGTACTTCTTCATCTGATCATAATTTTGATTCACTCGTTGTTAATCTATCTAAGACACTGGTCTCCGATGATCTACCTATCAACGAAGTCGAAACCCCGTAGGATGTTGAGGCACTTCAACCCCAACTGATGGTTATGTCAAGCCCTCACTATCCTGAGATTGGTTTCACTTTCGATAAGGAAATTGTTCAAACACCAAAGGTTCCTCATCACTCATATTTATGCATTGAAGATCATTCTCACACACAGATTTTACTTCCTCCACTCGAACTACACAATCCCATCGCTCATGCATTAGATGAATCTTACACAGTAAGCACACTTGTGCAACGTAAGTGGTCTACCTTTCTCACGTTTGATTGCATGTCATAGTCAAGAGAACGTTTATGCCTAACATCTGCATGCACTGTAGCACAACGCCATGACAAGTCCACATATTTCATGTCATGCGTTCACACTTACTTATGTTTTGTGGACACATTTAAACTCGGAGTGTGTCAATATTCATTGTTATATCTTTCATGTTCGTTGGATTGCACAGCTATGGTGTTCACAAACAATGCCTTCACCAACATTGGTCGACTACTGCGCTTGTGGCTGCATTGGAAGTATCACTTCACGTGAGCAGACCCATGCACTGTTAGCTTAGGAGTAGGAGTAGTGTTTTCTTTTGGTTTGTTTTCTTGCATGCATGTTTGCTTCTTAATTTTCATATTTGTTTACTTTCCTGCTTGTTTTCTTACTCACTTTTCTTATGCATTTACTTATGCTTTTGCTTTGTTTTGTTGTTTGTTTGCTTGTTTATGTCCGTAGGTTAGTTTCGCATGGAACCGTGTGTGACTCTTGAGACGAGATGGGTAATGTACAAGAGAACTTGTGTAGTTATCAATACTTGGTTATCTCTCATCCTGCCTCTATATGAAGAACTTGCTTTCTTCAGTATATGATACATAAATGGAAAATATATATTGTTCTAAGTGAACCTTGGTGAAAAAACAATGCTTACATG
This sequence comes from Pinus tabuliformis, assembly GCA_031772625.1. Lineage (NCBI taxonomy): Eukaryota > Viridiplantae > Streptophyta > Pinopsida > Pinales > Pinaceae > Pinus > Pinus tabuliformis. The sequence goes on from CM062805.1 coordinate 819,674,031, forward strand.
CTAACTAGTGTCACCTAATCTATTCGGTTGTTTTTCGGTTAATCCTTGTCAGTTCAGTCAAGTAGAGTAAGGTGAGGGCGAAAACCTTAACGAGCACGTCAGATGTATATATAAACTACTTCTTTGAAGGAACAACCTCTTATTCTCTCAATAAGTCGGGATCCCTCTTCCACCTCTGAAATGAAAGATTGTTATGCACAGTTATGAAAATGAAAATGAAAATGGAAAAAATATTGAAAAAATGAAAAATGAATAAGGCAAAAGAATAGAAATGCTTCCTGTGCAGAGAGGTCATGCAAGTAAATATGACAGGGTACTGACCAGGCTTGCTGGAAAAAAAGTGACTCTTGTGTTCTTGCGTGATTCTGTCAGGGTACTATCCAGGCCTCCTGGCAGCAGAGGAACACTAGTATACCCCTCATCTCAATCAAAAAAAATGTGTTGGCTTGGCTTGGAATGTGTGTTGACCGACCAAGAGCTTGGTAGATGCTACATCTTACAATCAAGCAAGTGTGGAAACCAATACGAAGAGAGAACTAAACAATACTTCCAGAGCTATTGGACTTTATTTTCACGAACAAGGTCCATTTAGAGAGCTGGAGTTCTACCAGTGTATCACCAAGTGTTGTAGCGGCTACAAACACCCTCCAATTGTTTTCTTTAGCTTCGTTCTAGAGCCTCTCTACCAACAATCCTTAGTAGCATGTCTTTCTCTGTCAAGTACATAGGGTTCATTGGTTTTTCAGTGGCTTGCTAACCTATGCATGTCAGTTTTCTTCACTCCCTTCACAGGCTACCATTATGGACTTAAGCTATTTGTTAGCTGAGAAGTCCCCTCAGAAAATTGTGTAATTCTACAGGGGAACCAACCTTCCCTCCAGAAATTACTCAAATCTGTTGGGCAGCCAGGTGGGCTCAGAAATTGCGTAGAATAGTCAGACAGGCTTCCTTAAGAAAATTATGAATTCTGACCGAACACTACAGATCAGCCCATAAATTGCATAATTCTGGGAAGCAGTCACCTACTAACCCTAGAAATTGCTCAATCCCTTTGGGACAACTAGTCTAGCTCAGCTCATAAACTGCACAAATTTTCATCCCGGGCTCGTAGACCGATGCATGTGCATGAGAAAAACTTATTTTCATGCAGGGATGCTTTTCCCAAAATAGCAAAAGGAAGCATGCAAAATGCATCCCTATATTTAGGGACCTATTTTGAGCAGCTAGAGGTTAAATTCAAAGATCATTTCATAAACCTTTTGTCAAATGTCACTTTTTCCTATATTTGTGGCATGCGCATCATAACCTCGATCTTATCATAAATTATGAACTGGACGTTGCAAAGCTCATTCCTCACATTGATCTTAAAACTCTGACATTCCACATCGCATCCAAGAGTCTTCAGCACTTTCAGCTTAGCTATTTTAGGGTAAGTCTACTTCTCATGTATTGCACCGCATTTCTATCCCTTTTTGCATTTTTCTTTGTGTAAGTGTTGTCTCCTTGATTTCAATGATGTCTCCTTGATTTCAATGAGTGCTTGTTGTCATTTTAATGTATGTTAGCTTGTATAAGCACCATTTTAGTTTTCGTTCGCATCTCACTGTTGTCGCATGCATGACATTGTTTTTGTACTGATGGTCACCATTGCGGCGACTTGCTTCACACACATGCATGTTTTCCAATTTTTTGAATCTTACACTTGTTGTTTGCATGCATGATCATTCACTCTTATTTACAGTCAGTTTCACCATGCATTCAGAATTCTCATGTTTTCAGTTGCCTATTGGCAGGTCTGGGCTGCCTTGGCCCGGACCTTGCCTTGCCCAGCTAGCATTGCGCATTTCTAGAAGCGAAGGCTCCACCTTCCCTACAAAAATTGTGCAAGTTTGGCCTAGCATTGACCTCTAAGCTTGCATTGTGAAATTATAGGAGGCAGTGCCTTGTTGGACCCAGAAACTGCACAATGCAATTTGCTGGTTTTCATGTCACTACTGACTGAAATTCTGTATTGTTAGTTTCAATCCTTAGAAGGCCAGGCTGGACTATGCATTGCACAGTTCCAATAGTTAGTTAGCATCCCGACAGCTCAGACTATGCCTTGTGCAGTTTTGGTAGTCAATCTCTTAGCCTCCTGATGAAAATTGCACAATCTTCACAATCAGTCACATAGGTATGTTGCATGTTAGTCCTTCAGTTTGTTTTGATTTTCAACTGACATATTGCTTGCCATGAGTGTGGCTATGTCTCCAGGTATCACAGGTGTTTTTTTGCCTCTCAGCAGCATAGGTACAATGGCTTTTAGGAGAGCAAAGTCAAAGACATCGTTGAGAGCGCAACTAGGGATGCAGTCGATCAAGTGTCTACGAACTTGCATATCTATCAAGACATCAAGTCATTCATGGAAAAGGATATCAAGATGAAATGGTGGTGGCAGTACAACGTACAACACCATCAGAAACAACAGAAGGTAGCAGTCCTGCATGCAAAAAATGCAAGAGGAAGGTTGTTGACAATGTAGGCGGAGCAAAGTTGCAAGTTCAAGCAGATCCACTTATTATGAAAGTAGCTTTGAAGACTGAGGCTTTGAAGCGATGGTGTGGCAAGAGGATCACGAGAAGGTAGAGAAATAAAAAAAGAATGAGTTATAGGTGATGAAGTGACAACTCAAGGAAGAAGAGGAGTTGCACAAATGAGAGAAGGAGTTGCAGCAGGAACAACTACAATAGGATGCGCAACATGCATAGACTAATGAAACTGCACCCATACAGATTATAGACCTAGCCTAATAGCTGGCACGAAGTAGATAGGGTGAGTAGTGACGTCGATCGCATGCAAGGTTGTTCAGGAGCATGGATGTCATTATGCACACGTATGTGATCCCACCCATTGGAAAACTCACCAAGGCAAAGACAAGAACCAAGTTCGACTGAAGTTGAACATGTATTTCGACAAGTTGATGCACATAGTCATGAGCACACACTTGAAGATCAGCGCAAAAAATATACTTCAGTATGTTTCTGGTCCATCTACACTCAAGATGATGATGCGCATGTTATCAGATGAATTAGATAGAGGAGCCATATTAGTGTACTGAGATGCAACGAAGGAAAGAGTTCATTTTCAGCAAGATGTCACCATTGAGCATGCGAACACCATCACAGACGAACAAGCTTGGCATGAGTTCACCACCATTGATCATCACAAGGATGTTGAAGAGTTGGTCTTCCCACAACTGTCTGAGTCTTAGTGATAGCTTGCATGGCTTTCTCAAGCCTATTTTCTCTCGCACAGGTACATGTACAGATTGTATGTAACATCTTGTACAATGGAAGTCCAAGTGTCTACAGTTGAATGTAACATTCATAGAGTAGTTGAAGAGTCGTGAGGGTAGGTGAACACTAACAAAGGGGAATTTCAAGGGTCACCCAACCCTTTGTTATTTATAAAACCACATAACTCATTGTAGAGGCTTTTGGTCAGCCACGCTTCCAATAGGAGTATCTTAGAGAAAGCTTGGAGAGTATTGTAATGAGCCTTGGCTTCTCCACAGTGTAGAGCTAATACATCTCTTTGGAGGAGCAATCAGCAGTGACTATAACATTTTGTTATCGGGACTATTGGTTGTTCATGGTTGTATTATATGATTGGAACTTTCACTTCTTAATATAACAAAGCCATCACGTTTCATGCATATGTTGTTATTGTATTTCAATTAACTTGGTTACTCTTATGATATATGTATCTATTTTCTTACACATGTATGTATAAATTCTTTCTGTATATGTATGTATGAACCTTACTGAGATTTGTTGTTGGTTTAACCATCACTTTCAATTGTTAGTTCACCTTCCTTCCATCTTGTGATGCATATTTTCTTGTTTGTTCCTTCCAAGATGCATGTTTCCACAGGTTTCCAAGGGGCACACTCACTCCACTTTCCATGTGTTAGAACCATTCATGCAACTTCCTTGGCTTGCTGCACATGTCACACCCTTGCTACCAACAAGGAAATCTCACTTGCCTCTGCACGCAACCACAGTCAAGGCGATACCGTACGACCCACTGCTGGGACTCGTACAACAAATGGTCTGAGGTCTAGTTGGGACTTCTTACTAGGGAGATTCCCTGACATGTTGGGGTGTCCAACACCGTCAACAATATCTCTCATTAATAGAATTGATAGATATTGATTATGTATTAAATAATATAGTTCCTACATACACTAGTGGAACTTTATCTAAACAGAATTTTTTAGATAATAAACCCAATAAAGATTAATCATGTATTGACTCAAGGAAAGATATATTCTCATTACTTGAGAGAAATGATACACACTAATTAGTTATCAACAAATTTACTAACTCTAACCACTATGGAATTAGACACATAATGAAAAAGGATCCACAACAATGGTCTTAAATCGTTATCTTTTAAAAAAAATATAGTAACATGCACATAGTGTCATAAAAAACTCATTGGAATATTCAATGATGAAATTTTTTTTTTTACCATCACCAAAAGTAACCAAAAAGAGTATTGGTGAGGGTCAATAAAATATCGTCACTAGAAGTGTCATGAAAGAGAAAATTGGTGATGGGCCTTTAACAACTCTCACCAAAAGTGTCATTGAAAATGGATTTGGTGACAAGCCTTAAAAGACCATCACTACATGCACTTACAACAACATTTTTTAAAGGACCATCACCATATGCAACATTGGTGACGGACCTTAAATGTCTGTCACAGGGATGACCCTCACTAATGACCTTTTTTGTTGTAGCGACATCTCATATCACCTCTCCACAAGATTATGATTAGTACTACACAAGAAGAAGAAGGCACCATGGCCCTCTCTTCCTTTGCAGATCAGATTATACAAGATTAAGAACTTGAAATATGTAGATGTCGAAGCTAAGGAGATATTGAATTTTGTGTTCAGCACCAAGGAATTTAAATCATATGATCCCAATGGAAGTTGAAAGAACCATTGTGTGAAGGTGTACTATCCATTGATCCATTTGAAATTTCACTGGCACAAGGAGGACCCTTGGAGGTACTATTACAATGACTCCAAGCTCCATGAGCCAATTAGTATAGACACATCTTGGAATACTTCTCGATAGGCAGCACTAGCACAAGAAGCAACAATCCGGTGTAGGACAAGGGAAAGAGGAATATTGTTGAGAACCCAAAGGTAGAGAAAAGCTATAAAAGAGAAGATCCTATCATTGAGAAATAAAATTTGGTAGTGGAGGTAAAGAGGGAGAAACAAATAAAGAGGGAAGAGAAAAGGAAGAGAGAAAAGGAAAGGCTATAGGAAGAAGAACTAAATTTGCAGGAAACAAAGAAGAAGTTAAAGGAAGAGAAAGAGCTAAGAAGGAGATAAAGGGAAGAAAAGAAAAAATAGGTGGAAGAAGAAAGGCAAGGCGTGATGATAGAGAAAATAATTCCCATACAAGTCAAGGCGTCAGAAAATCTGGCAGCTAAAGAACAGGGTGAATAGATGTAGGATCATGAGCTTACTTAGCAGATTGAGCAACTGATTGATCTAAAAATCACTCATGAGTGATCTCAATTAATTAATTAATGAATTAAAGTATTACAGACTCATGTGCTATTGTGTGTCTATGTTATCTTAGGCAACAGATCAATTAGATTGCAAAATACAAGGAAACTGGATAATGGAAAACAGTTAGAGAAACACAGTAAGAAAATGCAAGAACACAACAAATTAATAAGGAGTTCACCCATCCTCCTGGGCTACGTCTCCAGTCCAGATTTGTAGAAATTTTGAATAATATGATACTTATTCACAGAGATTATCCTGATCACACACTATTACGGAATGCATGCATAATACATAACCTCCTCTACGTTGATCATCAATTTTGCGGAATTAAAAACAATGAAACATCAATTGCATGCGCACATTAACACAGTATGTAATCCGGGGAAAGCATACAGCTAAAAACCCCACACTATCTGTATATTATAATGATTGAGAACATGTAACAATACATAGTACAATACTCCTCACAAGTACTCAGTACTATCTCCACTTGCTACACACAAACTAGCTCAGATCTGAATCAATCACAGGTTCAAATCTCCTCCACTATGCAATCCTGGATGAGAATAGATGAGAATGGCTGCTCCAAACTCATATTTTCCTTGGTTGAACCACACAAACCTCATTGGCAATACTCAATCCATTGATTGTGTAAATCTCATGCACAACTATAGTCACAACTGACAGTTGTCTTTCCCTTTCACTCACCTCTAACACTTGTCTCCACTGAACTGTCCATGCACTGAGTTAACTGATGTATTCTTTAGTTGCTTTATGAGTTAATAATTAGTGAATTAATTAATAATTAATTCACATCACTCATCACTAGTGTATTCTGTAGTTAGACTAAATACAACTAGTTCAACTAAGTCAAACTGAACACAACTCCATCAACTCCTCAATCAACTCCACTAAACTCAATCACTTGAGTTCTAACTGAAATCCATCATGCAATAGCTCAACTAACCCATAAGAAAATCATATTTCCTTCTGGCAACTGCATGTGCCACATCCATAGCTCGAACTGAAGTGCTCCAAGAGGATAAGATAATGTTTATAGTCCAAATATTATTAAGAGCTAATAATATTTGACTGTTCTATTTTTAGCCTGGCAGTCTAAAAATAGACTCTGCCCATATGTCTAAAAATAGAATTCCATCTATTTTTACCAACATGACCAATCATCCACAAATAGCATCCTGCAACTCATAGACCATGATCCATATGTCTAAAAATAGACATAGTCTAAAATAGACTTTGCGCCAAAAATAGCCTGCGGGCCCACTTAGTGAAGGCGACTTCTTTTCACTAAGCTCCATCATCTTGTTGCATTTTCAACAAGCTTTCAGTGGTGGCCTTCTTTATTGTGTCTTTAAAATAGATTTTTTATAATGAGGAGCTCAATTTGAGTCTCCTGAAACAGATGATGCTTAGTAGGGTGGTCCTTGGATTCCCCAAGCCACTAGAGTGCATAGACTCTTCCTTACCAAGTCTTGACCTCAACTGGTCTGAATGGGATGAGTCCAATTTGGTACTCAATTCCCGACAAATATCTTCTCAGGGATTGCTTGAACCTCTCAAGCCTGGTTCTATCTGCTCGATGCTGCCTTAGGTCAGCTCGGCTCTTTGTTCTCTACTTCTATCTCATTGTCTATGTCTTCTTTTCTCTCCTTGTTATGTTCTTTGTCTATGTGTGGCTTAAAGCTAATCCATCCTCTGACTGCTCATTTCCTCTTCTGCCTCTTCGGATCACCTGCTGTTGTTCGCTTGTAATTCCCTGCCTCTGCGTCATCGCCACTGTGTAACGTCTCACAGGGAAGTGGCCACTTGTCCTTTCACGAACTCTGCCAGCTCTTCTTCAAACAATGTGGTATTTTAGTGACTCTACGTAACGATTCATTTGCCAACTTAGCGGTCCAATCGGACTTCAAACTTTTATATGCCGCAACTTATTTTCTCCCTCCGAATCTGGTTTCCCATCGGGCGCAATCTCCACCGTTAGATCTGGGGCCTCCAGATCCTACGGTTATCACTCTTATTGCGCGGTTGACTTTCTCGGAAATTAGCCCACGATGATAGCTGGTTTTCTCTCTCATCCGTCGGACACGCGTCAATCAACATATGGAATCGCTCGTCCCCCTGCCAAATATGCTTACCACCCGAAACGCCTCCAATATACCACCAGTTTTGGAGCGCGGGAGCCGCCTTTTGCTTTAGTGCTTTTCCCATGGTTTCTTGGCTTCCTTGTGACCGTGCGCTCAGGGATTTTCCTTCTCGAGGGGTTTTTCCCAGCGATCAGAGTTCTATGACTGTATCAAATCATGACAAACTTCAAAAAACTTGTGGATAATGAAGCTATCAGAAATAACCTTTGTATAATGGCAGTTTGTAGCCAGCAAGGAACAACGAGGACCTCGGTCAAAGCATGCTGACCAAGGCCCATGGAGACCATGCAGTAGCACAAACTAGAAAATAGGAAGCTCCGATTAGAAAATGGAGGCTGTTTCTAATCTGAGCTTCCTATTTTCCAGTTTGCGCCACAGTGCAGTCTCCATGAGCCTCGGTCAGTGCACTTCGACCGAGGTCCTTGTCGTTCCTTACTGGCTACAAACTGCCATTATACAGAGGTTATTTCTGATAGCTTCATTGTCCACAAGTTTTTTGAAGTCTGTCATGATTTGATACAGTCATAGAACTCTGATAATTTTCCATGGATCTAATTCGGATCATAGCCTTCCCACTAAAAAAGCTTTTGGACCACCAAAAGTTGATTTTCAAGCATCGACTAAGTGAGGGTACAATTGTCTCACTTGTCCAATCTCTATCCACTTTGCACTTCTTGGCTTTGAACCCTTGAGCCCAACTCTGAGGTACTCAACATCTCCCCTGTGCATCGTCTTCACCTTCCTATCCAAAACTGTGTCTTCCTACAATTCATTAAGATATTCAGGTAAGAGGTCGTCAATAGAAAGAAATTGAATTTTCTCTTCGGGATCCTCAATTAGTGAAGGTTTAAACAATCTCAAGCAATCTGCATTCATGATTGAGTAGATGTGCATGTAATCTAGTAGATCAAGGCGAAAAGCATTCTCACCAATTTTCTCAAGTATCCTGAAAGGTACATACCTGATAGGCTTTAGCTTTTTACCTTCACCTTGCATCTTGTCCTTGTTGATATATAGCCAGACTTGGTCACCAAATTGGAAACTATGCTCCATCTGATGCTTGTCATGCCTTGCCTTGTATTTGGCATGGATCTTTTCCAGTTGTTCCTGTACTGCCTAGTGGATCTCTTAGATCTGTTCAATGAACCTAGTTTCCCTGTCCACATCACTGTGTCCCTCAACTATGGTGTCTTTACCAAAGACAAAATCCAAAGGAGACCTTGGTGTGAAACCAAAATAGGTCTTAAAAGGAGATCGCTGTGTAGAAGAATGTTTTGCTCGGTTGTAAGCATGTTTCACATAACACAAATGTTCATCCCAATGCTTAAGATGTTTGCTGCAATATCCCCTGAGCAACTAGATCACCGTCCTGTTGACTACTTCTGTCTGGCCATCGGTTTGTGGATGAAAAGTTGTGCTTTTCTTCAGTTTGGTGTCCATCAGTTCTCATAGACTTGACCAAAAATTTCCAACTAATTGAGTGTCTCGATCATATACAATGGAAGTGGGTAATCCAAAATGAACCCATACATGTTGAAAGAACAGTTTTGTAGTTTGTTCAGCTGTAATCTGTTTATTACAAGGTATCAAAATACACATTGATGAACCTATCCACAACAACATACAGATAATCATGACCTTTCCTAGATTTAGGCAGTCCTCCAACAAAATCCATGGAAACACTTTCCCAAGGATGAGAAGGTACTGGTAATGGAGTGTACAAGCCTAGTTTTCTATTGCTGGGCTTGCTTTTAGCACACATAGTACACCCTCTTACATATCTAGAAACTGTCTCGGTCATTTTTGGCCAATAACAAAATCTTTGCAGCTGTGCAACTATTTTACATACCCCAAAGTGACCTGATATTAGAGAAGTGTGTGCTTCTCGAATTATCTTTACTCTTTCAGTTTGTGGAATGCATAGCTTGCCACAATGATATAGGAGTTGATCCTTTACACGATAATCCAATTCTTCTACTCATTTTCCTTGACTTAAAGTTGCATATACTTCTTTGAAATCTATATCTTGAGCATATTGTTCAATGTAGCTCTCATGTAACACAGAATTATGCTTAACTATAGTAGATGCATTTATAATGGGTCTAGATAACATATCTGCAACTTTATTGTGTATGACCTTTTTATATCTGATGAATAAATGAAACTATTGTAGAAAACCCATCTACCTATAGTGTCTTGATTGCTGCAACTTAGTTTGGGAGTGTAGATATTGAAGTGGTTGATGACTAGTATGTATTACTGTCTCTTTGCCCATTAAGTAATGTTTCCATTTTTTCACACTCTGTACTAATGCATACAATTCTTTATCATATGTAGGATAGTTAACTACTATATAATTAAATGTCTCAGAATGATAACATATGGGTTTACCGTGCTGTGTCAACATTGCTCCCATGGCATAGTCACTGGCATCCGTTTGGATCTCAAATGGTCTTTGAAGATCAAGCAGTGCTAGTACAGGTGTTGTACTAATCTTTTCTTTCAAGGTGTCGAAGGCTTTCTTCTGTTTGCCTCCCCACTGAAACACCTTCTTCAATCATGTTAAAGCATGTAAGGGAGCTGCAATTAAGGAAAAGTTATAAATGAACTTCCTCCAATACTGTGCGCTCGTAAGAACCTCCTAACTTCTGTAGCAGATTTGGGTTTGGGCTAGTTTGCAATGACTGCCACCTTAGAGGGATCTATATTCAATTCCCACCCCCTACTATATGTCCCAAATAATTCAAAGATGTTTTGCCAAATTCACATTTTGAGAGTTTAACATAATTTTTTTCTCTTTTCAAAACATCTAGTGTCTGCTTAACATGCTTTAAATGTTCTTCCCTGTTTTGCTAAATATTAGAATGTCATCCAGATACACAATAACAAAATCATCAAGAAAAGGTCTGAGTACATCATTCATTATTCTCATGAAAGTAGCAAGAGCATTAGTTAAGCCAAAAGGCATAACCAACCACTCATACAATCCCTGCTTAAGCAGTCTTCCATGCATCTTGTTCTGCAACTCTGACCTGGTGATATCCACTATGCAAGTCTAGCTTGGAAAAATAAACAGCTTCTTTCAATTGATCTAACAGATCATATATGCGAGGAAGGGGATAACAATTTTTTATTGTTATCTTTTTCAGGGCTCGGTAATCAATGCACATTCTCCACGAGCCATCTTTCTTTCTCACCAAAAAGATTGGTGACCCACATGGTGATGTGCTAGGTCTGATGAACCCTTTCTCAAGCAACTCCTGCACTTGCTTCTTGATTTCTACATTCTCTAAGGTAGACAACCGATACATTCCAATGTTAGGCAATGGAGCATCTTGCTTCAAAATAATATCATGCACTATTTCCTTTTTGGGTGGCAGACCTTTAGGTTCTTGAAACAAGATATCATACTCTGAAACAACCTTTTCTAAATCAGCTTGTTGTTTAGAATTACAACCCTCAAATACATTGGTTTTATCAGGTTTCTTTTGCTTTACAACCATCAGTAAGAATTGTTTGCATGAATTTATCATTCTTTTCATTTGCCCTGAGTTTATGAGAGTATAATTATTATTGAGCTTATGAGCTCTTACAAAGTACTCGATTCCATCTTTAACGAGTAGATACTTGTTCTCAGCTCTATAGAAAATAGCTTTTCTGTCATACAAGTAAGGGCTTCCTAAAACAATTCCACATATATCTAAAGGAATTATGTCTAACTCAACCTCATCTACAAATGCTGACCCAAAAGAAAACTTGAGTTTGCATTGTCTAGTCACTTGTAGTTGTGCTTTATCATTTAACCATCCTAATGGGTATGGTTTCTTGTGAGGTGTAATCAGTAATCCCAACTTCTTTACAATTTCTTCAGAAATTAAATTTACTTGTGAGACACTATCAAACAAAGTATCAATCTTTTGATGTTTGGAAACAACTCGAATATGGAAAAGCTCATGTCTTTTTCTCTCATTTTCTTCATTAATAGTAGAGTGTGCAGAATTACTAGTAGATGCTTCAGAATTCTTACCTTTTATATCTGTGGTTGCAATAGTTGTTTCATCTCCTGAGTCTGACCCCAAATCTTTCTGAATAGCTGCATCAGTCTTCTTCTTCTTGCCCTCAAACTTCTTAGATCTTAGTTCTAGATGTAGAATCCAACAGTGCTCATCATCATGCCCATCCTTCTTACAGTGAGCGCATGAAGCCTTGCTTTTCTGTGCAATGTTAGCCTTCCTTTCTTTCCATTCTGTTTTCTTTTCTCCGTATTCTTGCTTGCAGTGGGTTGGGATGATCCCACAACTTCTGGACTTCCATTCTTTCCTCTAGCTTCTAGATGTGTAGCTTGTATAGATACCTCATATATACTAGTGGGATTAAACATGAGGATAGTATGCCTCATGTCGTTGTGTAGACCACCAATGTACTTCAACAAAGTCTCAGGTGAGTCTAATGAGATTCCTAGAATCAATGCTCTCTTTCTAAATTCTTGGGTGTATCCTTGTACACTTTGTCCTTTCAACTGTCGAAGAGTTTGCCAGCTCATCATGGCTTGTTGCATGTAGGCCAATGGATAGAACTACTCTCTGATTGCAAAAACAAATTCACTCCAGACAGAGATAGTCTTACCATGTCTTTTCATGTCAGCTTGGGTCTTGCCTTCCCACCAAATCAAGGCAGTGCCTCCAAGGCATAGGCTTGCCAGCTGAATCTTGCTCTTGTCTGAATCGATACTCTGCACTCTGCAATAAATTATCTAATCTAATTGTCCAGATTTTCTACATTCAACTCTCCGTCATATATTAGTAAATCAAGTTTAACATCTAGTTTAATCAAAGATAACTTCTTCTTATGTTCAGGGATATTAGCAGGTGTGAGAAAGCTTTCCTCTTTCCCTTTGCCTTTTTAGTGGTCATGGAAGTGAGACTCTTCTTCTCCTTTATTTTGTTTGGAGCTTGATGAGTCTTCATCTTTATGTTTTCTAAAGTCCTTATACATTTCCTCGACCATGGACCTTATGGCTAGGAAACTATCTTTGAATTGAGGGTATGGCCCCATAGAATATTCCTATGACATTGTCTTCCAAGGATAGACTCTCCCAATTTCAGGATTAGTTTTGACCAACTCTCCTTTACCAAATTTGAGCTTTGATATAGCTAGCATTCAACAGCTAAATCCAACACAAGCTTGTCTAACCTTAACAACCTAAAGCTCTGATACCACTTGATCTGAAAATCACTCGTGAGTGATATCAGTTAAGTAATTAATGAATGAAGGTATTATAGACTCATGTGTTGGTGTGTGTCTATGTTATCTTAGGCAACGGATCGATCAAATTGCAAAATACACGGACATTGGATAATGGAAGACAGTAAGAGAAACATAGTAAGCAAATGCAATAACACAACAAATTAATAAGGAGTTCACCCAATCCTCCTGGGATACGTCTCTGGTCCAGCTTTCAATGGTGCCCTTCTTTATTATGTCTTTAAAATAGAGTTTTTACAATGAGGAGTTCGATTTGAGTCTCCTGAAACAGATGATGCTTAGTAGGGTGGTTCTTGGATTCCCCAAGCCACTAGAGTGCACAGACTCTTCCTTACCAAGTCTCAACCTCAACTGGTCTGAATGGGATGAGTCCAATTTGGTATTCAGTTCCCAATAGATATCCTCTCAGGGATTGCTTGAACCTCTCAAGCCTGGTTCTATCTGCTCGAGGCTGCCTTAGGTCAGCTCGGCTCTCTGTTCTCTCCTTTTGTCTCACTATCTCCCTCTTCTTTTCTCTCATGTTATGTTCTCTGTCTGTGCATGGATTAAAGCCAATCCATCCTTTGATTGTTCGTTTCCTCTTCCACCTCTTCGGATCACCTGCTGCTGTTCACCTAGAATTCCATGCCTCTGTGTCATCGCCACTGTGTAACGTCTCATAGGGAAGTGGCCACTTGTCCTTCCATGAACTGCATCAGCTCTTCTTCAAATGGTTTGGTATTTCGGTTACTCTAGGTAATGATTCATCCGCCAACTCAACGGTCCAATCGGACTTCAAACTTTTATATGCCATAGCTTATTTTCTCCCTCCGAATCTGGCTCCCATTGGGCGCAATCTCCGCCGTTAGATTTGAGGCCTCCAGATCCTACGGTTATCACTACTATCATGCGGTTGACTTGCTTAGACGTTAGCCCATGATGACAGGTGGTTTTCTCTCTCATCCGCCAAACATGTGTCAATCAACGTATGGAATTGCTCGTCCCCTTGCCAAATCCACTTACTGCCCGAAACGCCTCCGATATACTGCTGGTTTTGGAGCGCGGGACCCGCCGTTCACTTTAGCACTTTTCCCACAGTTTCTTGGCTTCCTTGTGCCCATCCGCTCGGGTATTTTCCTTCTCGAGGGGTTTTTCCTAGCGATGCAAAATAGAAACAACCTCCATTTTCTGATCTAAGCTTCCTATTTTCCAGTTTGCGCCACTGCGTGGTCTCCATGGGCCTCATTCAATGTGCTTTGACCGAGGTCCTCGTCATTCCTTGCTAGCTACAAACTGCCATTATACAGAGGTTATTCTGATAGCTTTGTTGTCCACAAGTTTTTTGAAGTCTGTCATGATTTGATATAGTCATAGAACTCTGATAATTTTCCATGGATCCAATTCAGATCACTGATGGAAGTGACAGACATGGAGTTGGGGAAACAGCCACAAAATGAGGACACTAACCTTATGCCAAGAGCACCTGAGGTCACCTCTCAGTCTCCACCACCTCCGGTGTCAGAAATACTCCCAAGCAAGCAAGGAGAGGTTATTATCCTTGATGATGATCCAGTTATGGATGTGTACAATCTATCATTTGACGAGTTGCAGAAGAACATTGTATAGGCGCAGTGGAAGCACTTTTCGGATGATCACGCATCACCTCCATTCATGAAGGAAAGGGTTATAGTATCATATGTCAGAAAGCATCTAGCTGACCCTTTCGATGCCACCTTGACCTGTGCCACAACCACAAGCTCAAATGTTAAGTTCCTGTTAGCCGAGAATGAACAAATGGAAAAGAACTTGTAGACTATGAGGCAAGTGGAAGAACAAATTTGAGAGCAAGGTGTAGTTTCGACAATGGAAAGATGAGGAAAGAGATACTTGATGAAGTATCAACACTTGAAACGACCATGTGGAAGATCTATGATGGATTTGTCACCATGAATAAAGCAGTTGTCTGTGTGCATGTCTTACAAAAGTAGAGCAATGAGTTTGCTGAAACTCTCAAGAACATACATGTTGTTATCACCCATGTGCAAGAGTGGACAATGTGGTAAAAAAGGGCCCCACTTCACTTGCCAAAGATGATGAAGCCTCAGGTAGATCTGGAGAAAGAAAAGGTTTGAATGTTGATCCAGAACTATGAAAATCTCACCTTGTTCGTCAACAACATGCAAGCCTCATATGCACAATTGTATAAGAGTTTGGATGTTATGGTGAGAATACATAGGATCCTGTCAATTAGTTCCCTCACTGAGGCTAAAGAAAAGAACCAATTCCGGCTAGAGATCGATGGGTACATGGAGCAGCTAAGGTGGCAGGCCACCAGGGATGACTTGGAGCTAAGCGCACATAAAATGAAATCATGGTTAACACCATGTTGTACATGATTCAAGATGAGTTGGATACAGGTTTCAGAACCATATACTTGGAATCTATGGAGGTTTTGACGGTGCTAGACACACCAACATGTCAAGGGATCTCCCTGGTAAGAAGTACCAACTAGACCTCATACTATTTGGAGTAGGAGTCCCAACAGTGGGTAGTAAATCAATGCCTTGACTGCGATAGTGTGCAGAGGTAAGTGTGATATCTTTGTGGAAGCAAGTTTGTGACCATGCAACGAGTCAAGTGAGATGCATGGGGGTTCTAACACATGGAGAGGAAAAGGAAGTGTGTCCCTTAGAATCCTATAATAGTACACAACCTGAAAGGAACACACGAGCTTAATGACATCACAAGCTGGAAAGTAGAATAGTCCACAATCCAAAATGACAGGTTAAACCAACAACACGAATTCAACAATATTCATACAATCATATACAAAATAGTTCATACATAAATGCGTAAGTTAAATAACATACATTGCTAAAGCAACCATAATAGTCCACTACAATAAAAATATATACATGAAGATGTGCTAACTCTCTCTCTCTCTCTCTCTCTCTCTCTCTCTCTCTCTATATATATATATATATATATATAAAAGTGAAATTTCCATCCATACATACACCATTGACAACCACTAGCCCCAATAGTGGAACATTACAGTCAACACCACTTGCTCCTCCAAAGAGATGTACTCACTCTGCACTATGGAGAAGCTAAGGCTCATCACAATACTCTCCAAGCCCTCTCTAAGCAATTCCTAGTCAAAATATTGGCTCCCAAAAGCCACTACTATGAGTTATGAGATTTTATTTATAACAAAGGGTGGGGTGACCCTTGACATTCCCCTTTGTGACTCTTGGACTACCCTCTTTGTTATCACAAAAAATGATCATCTAAGCATAATTTACTAGATGGATCAAAGTACACCATGTAGGGCCAATTTTACCATAGTAAAATTGTTTTCACTGTGATAAATTACTTAATAAACCACAGTTGTTAAGTCATTTATAATTAAACCCATGAAGAATAATTAAATAAATCCCCTAGTAATACTTAAATAAATCATTATTTGTTTATTATTCCT
This sequence comes from Pinus tabuliformis, assembly GCA_031772625.1. NCBI lineage: Eukaryota > Viridiplantae > Streptophyta > Pinopsida > Pinales > Pinaceae > Pinus > Pinus tabuliformis. The sequence goes on from CM062805.1 coordinate 819,690,493, forward strand.
TAACCATATTTCTTGAGATGATAAATAAATCATTTATTTATTTATTTATTATTTCTAAATAAAATTTTAAATACTTTTTCCCTCCAAACCAAATATAATAAAATATTCCAAATGGTTAATTCTAGAATGAGGTTAATAATATTTTATTATTTCTCATTATTCGAGAATAACCTAATATTTTGTTATAAATAGAAGGGTTTTACATTCATTCTTCACTTTTCATTATTTTCATTGTTGCACCTCTGATTATTATCATTGTCGCACACCATATTCTTTTTCATTTGAGTCCGCATTGAGCTCAAACATTTTGTTTGCTCGGTTTTAGACATTATAGAGGAGAGAGACTCTACAAAAGCTAAAGACATTGAGGATAGCCAAGAAACCATACCATAACTTTATTTATTCCCTTCACATGTGTTGTTTAATAAAATGTATGCTTTATATATCTGGTTTTCATAATATTATTGGAGTTATTTGCGCTTATTTTACTATTCCATTTTATTGTTTAACTATTTCTATGACATAGATCAGGGCTTTGGAATGTTTTGTTTCTATCATTTGCTGCATATCTACATTGCTTAACAACCATTTTTATTGTTAGGTCCGTTTTTCATCCATAACATAAAGTAGTTTCTTTTCGTACACATTCAAGAAGAATTCTACATAACAATTGGTGACTCCACTGCGTTTTTAATTTTGACTCAGAAACCTCGGTGACCTTCAGTTTTTAGCTTAGGGTTTCTCTTTCCTTTTTTTAGTCCCTTAATGTTTTTTACTAGATTTCTAACCCTAGATCAGTCAAATTTCTAAATTTCATTAGTTTTTTGGTCATTTCCACAAGACACAAGAACCAACCGTGACACAGACGAAATTTTTTTCTAAGACTTGCTGCCTCAAAACTGAGGAGCAGAAATCACACTTTTCTGCCCCAAAAGTGTGATTTGGAGGTCCAGAGTGCACTTTCTAGCCCAAAAAGTGTGATATCCCCCTAAACAGGTCAGTACATGCAATTTTAGGTTTTCTATGATATTTTCTAATCTGTTTCTGGGTTTTGCCGAGAGCTATTTGCTAGGTTGGTTGGCCATTGTCTTAGCCCGCTTAGACATTGATCTACTCCGTTTCACTTGTCGAAGTGGAATTTATCCCATTAGGGCTTCTTGTACGCTTCCACCTTGATAGGAGGAGTTTAATTGAGTAAGAAGTCTGAGTTTGTGCAGAGCTTTGAGAGATATTTTTGAGATTTGTACCTCCCTTTTTTAGATCTTCACAAATAGGTTGTTTCCATCCAAAGTTTCATCTTAGACCTTATCTTTCATTTGCCTTAGGGTGCCACTGTTTTCTCTAGGCTTCACACCCATCTACCTATATTTTTGTAACGATTTTCCTCCATGGATTTTTGTTGTTACTGCACCACTTTCCAACATAACAATTTCATTTAATCCCAGTCACATTGACGCTTAGATATTTTGGCCTTTTTCGTGTGTTTTTAGTTGATTTTTCCACCTCCTAGCACAGTGTTTGCAAACCCAGTGTGGGTGGGGTTTAGAGAGTTTATTTTCTATTCATTTTTTGTTTTTAATTTCAATTTATTTCAACAATCTTTTTTCTTTTTTCAAACATGATCTAGGCTTAATTAATAAACACACTTACACACACAAGCACACCTTAAGAGAAGGGCACTTGGTTTACACTGCCAAGTCAATACTTAATTAATTTATCTCCCCACACAGAGACACAAATATCTTGTTGATCTCCCTTCACCATTTTCGTGTCACTTGTGTCTTACAACCATTGCTCCACCAAGGCATTTGTCACAAAGACTCTTAGGCCTTCATCCCAAATTTCCACTTGGGCAAAATACTTCTCCCCATAGGGTTTGAGTTCATAGTCCCCCAAGTCCCCATACCAAATCCTCTTCTGGTTTATCTGATTCCTCATCTGATTCTAAGCCTCCTTCATCGCATACCGTCATCATGTCAGGACCCACTGTAGGTTTAGGGAACCAACCTGGTGTTAGATCTAGTTCTACCCAGGTAGTCACATCTAGCAGAACTATCTCAAGAACCGTTCTGAAAACTCCCATGCTACCTTTCATGGCTGGGATAAGCCTCCCTAATTTTAGCCAGTTGATTAATGATCCTATACACCAAGATGCTGGTTGGCCAGCTATGTCGAAGTTTGAGGGAAATTATGGAGAGGACCCCACCAATCATGTCTGCTCCTTCCATATGTGGTGTTCATCCAACTCCAGCTCCAATGATTCCATTCGTCTTCGTTTGTTCCAATGTATGCTCACTGGAGATGTTGTGAAGTGCTATGTTGACCAACCTGTCACCTCTCATTCCACTTTCGCGATGCTTGCTAAAGTGTTCCTCTCATATTTTCAGTTACCTCTCCGATACGACACTAGTACGGATCTTTTGACTGCATTCCGTCAATCCTCTGCCACCCGTCTTTTCAATCATGTCCAGGAATGGCGTAGAAGGAGGAGCATGTTTTGTGCTCCACCCTTCGAAGACCATGTCTAGCTCGATTGGTTTCTTAAGATTCTTTTAGCACCTATTTCCAAAAATGTCACGTCTCACTTTCCTCAGACAAAGGAATAGGCTCTCCAAACTGCTCTAAGATATGACTTTATTTATGCTCAATCGGGTTATGTCTATACCGTTATACCAGACCTCCCTTGCCCTGGTGGTGCCAATGCATTGGGGGCATCTCATGCTGCCGATGGTATCGTTGGAGCTATTTCACATCCTTCACCATATACTCAACAGAGTTATGGATATCTGCAATGGGGCACTAGTTCCTCCAACACTTATGCCCCTCCTGCTAGCAATGTGTATTTAGGACAAAGAACCTCTTATGCATTCATTCAACCACATCAGCAGATGTTAGGGTCAGCTAGTTCTCAACCTGTCTACCAAACTATTGCCCCCTCACCATCTTAACATTATGCACTGCCGAGCGCTCCAACCCCTTAAGAATTAGTGTGCAACCTCCCATGCATCCTCGGCCCTAGTAGCCACTACCCCCTCAAGGTCAGGTGTTTGCATAGTAGAGTGTGACATTCCCCTAAATTTTAAGAATAAGAATAAGGTAAATGGTAACAAGGGTAACCAGGGTAACCAAGGTAGTCAACCTAATGAACCCCAGGGAACCATCCTAACAAAAACAACCAGGAGCAGGGTGACCAACCTAAGAAAAACAAGGATTTTCATATGAACAAGCCTTGTGCATGTTGTGGTGTACATGGCCATTATACTCATGAGTGTCCCATCTTACCCCAAATTCACTAAATGTGGGAAGCCGAAGCAGCTTCTAGAGGTCAACCACCCATGCAACAACCATCTCAGAATCTTGCGCCATCTCAACTGGCCGTGCTCACAAATCCTTTCCCTCAGTAAGGATTTGTTGATGCTTAAACTCAGTAAGGTCAACCAACCCATCTTCCCCAACCTTCTGGTCCTAGTGACTACCAGATCCTCATGATGAATTATGACGAGGTCAATATCTCTGATATCAACTTGCAAACTCAGTCACATCAATATGACAAGCCATCGACTTCATCCACTGCTGAGTCCAAAAAAAAACATTTATTGAGCCTCTTATGACACCAAATGGTCTGCTACAAATCCCTCAACTTAAAGTTGAGTCAATTCTTAAGATCCCCAAGGGAACATTATGCCGTAATGTAGCTTCTAACAGAGTTTCCCATACATACAATATAGTAGACGACTTGGCACAATCACCTTCTGCCATGTCGATGCTGGAGGTGATCCAGTCATGCCCATATCAAAGTAAATATCTACTAACGGCTTTGGGCATAGTAGATCCTTGAGATAATCCTTTGATTGTCCTTCCTATTGATACGTCAGAACATCCTCCATTACCTCCATCCGTTGCTTTCCAGATACCAGTTTCTGTCCATAATGACATCATCTCTTGATGCATTATTGATGGAGGTGCATCCACCTGCGTGATGTCTGCTGCCGTTTGGAAACAACTCAAATCATCTGAATTCTCCCCATCCACCATCACTCTGCGTGCTTGGGATGGTCACTCCTCCCAGCCTCTTGGCATGTATCGCAATTGCCTAGTGACTCTTGCAATTATCAAGACTATTCATGTAAACATTGAGGTTATTGATTCCCCTCTAGATTACAACATTCTATTGGGTTGTAATTACACATACACCATGTTAGTTGTCGCATCTGCGGTTTTACACAAGATGTGCTTCCCTAATTAAGGGGATATCATCACTATCGATCGATTGATGTACTATGAGCCATCATCGTTGACCTTCCCTGAACCCATTATCTCATTGATGTCCAACAAGCAGTCTACCACCCCTCTCATTGTTGTTTCACCCAGAGTCTACAAAGGTTCCTCCTTATTGGGTGCTTTCCCTGGTCCTCCCCCTCCCATCTCGAAGGCTAGTTCTTTGAGCGCTTGCATGTTACAAGCGTCACAAGATGCTCTAAAGCAGTCTAGTACCTCTTCTCAACGGCCAGCTCCATAGCACCCTATTGTTTCCATCTCAGCGGAACCATCTAGCTCCACCCCCCCGGGACCTCCTCCGTTTGTGGGAGCCTCTCCTTTGTTCCCACCAAGAACTATTCCTATAGGTCTTAACCATCTAAGAGTTGTTCCACTGGGACATTACCCTACAGGATAGATACCTTTCTTGTTTCCTCCTCTTGGAATATTTTATGTCCCTATCATGGCTTCGTTGAATCTCCCTAATATGACTTTGGGGATCCAGTCTAGTACATTGATCCCCTAGCAAACACTCTACCTGGTCAGCTCAGACCATATCATGCTTTGAATCTAGTTCAAAGGGTCCCTACGAGCCTTGTTACTGCTTCAATTCCACTGCAACCTCAATAGGAACCCACTCCTATTGTGAAAGCATTTAGACAGGGGGTAAATCCAAGAGGAAAGAACCTATGGAAAAGGCTCCCCAAGCTTCTCCAACCCTCAAATCTCCATAGATGATACTTCTGTGTGCTTTGTGTGATGTTGTTGGGAATGCCACCAATAACTATCTTGAACTTCCTCACCTCAAACCTTTGGTTCATGAAACATTCCCTGAGTCTAATATCCATGAGGTTCAAGATACCTTACCAGATTTAGCCAAAATACTTAAAACATTACACACAAATCACCCCTATGATTTTTGCGATCATTATGGTCATTATTCCCATTGTTTCCCTCATCTTGAATAATTTTGTGATTTCCTCCAAGTGCTTCGTGATTTCGAGGCCACTCATAGTGGATCATCTACTCCTCTACCTATGGATTTTGGTACCACTAGTACACTAGAACAGGGGGAATCTGGTCCCACCATCGTGATCCCTCCCCCCGATGTTGAGATGATGGACTCCATGGTCCATATCCTTTACCTGTCATCATCCTTGAGTTCCTCATTGGAAAACCTTTCTGAGGTTTCTGCACACGCTTCTATCGAACCTCCTTTGTCGGAAACCCAGGTCTTAACATCGGTACATTTCCCATCTACTAGCTCACCATCTACCATTCCAGATGATGCGTATGTGAACCTTCTTTCTCAGGATGATGCACTAGGTCCTGCCGCCGCATCATGTAGTCAGTCTTCCTCTCATACCCCTATCTCCCATTTTGATGAGGATATTATGGAAGCTATGTCTAATATCTTTTGGAGGATTTTAAAGGCAAACACCTTCCTAATCCTCATAATGCACTCTACCTTAAAAAATTTCACCCATAGTGTATCCCATTGATATTCATGTATTTATTTCTGTCCTACATTTAGGTAGGTTGCAGCATCTCATTTGTTGTCTTTTGCACCTTTCATATGGATGCATCATCCACACTGTATATCGGTTATGCCGATGGTGCGAGTCGCTTCTCCAAGTATTTAGCCTTGGTAGCATGGGACATTTTCACCCCCTTGCATACGATAATCCATTCTAACAACGTGTGCAATGGGTCTACCACCAGTAACTAGGACGAATATGATGTAGTGATGGGTTTGTTAGTCGATGCCCTTTCTCATCGCATCCTTCATCTTCATGTTCGTTTAGATTCCTTGCTACTTGTGATGCAATTGAATGGTGTGTATCATGTGCATAACCAAGTCCTATTTAGAAAATATATACGAGTTAATATGTTGGTATGTGAATTTGAAACCATTACTTTCAGTCATGTTCCTAGAGCCCAAAATAACTTTGTAGATACCATTGCAAATAGTATTCTAGATTGGCATTTATCACATGTAAACCACATAAGGCAATGATAAACACAACACATGGTGAACCACCGTCGTCATATAAAACATTCATAATCACATTATGTATCACATAAAACATATATATATATATATATATATATATATATATATATATATAGTGTTTGGAGAAATACATCCAACATGCCCATAGCATGTTACCAAAAATAAAAATAGAGGGGACCCACATGTCCCCATCCTTAGTCACTGTCTGGTAGATCTTGCACCAAAGGCTCTGCTCCACCTGCCCATAGATCACGTACCACCTAACCAGCCATCGTCATGTGCTACATGATCCCTCGCCACTTTGAGTGAAGGCATGTACACTCATCTGTGTATTGATCATCTAACTCATGCCACCCATGCTCATAAACTCTGGTAAGGAGCACAGCACATCTACGACAAATTTCAGTGATTAGAGCACTGTCGTCTAGACCCTGGCATGATGATGATGTTTCTTGATCTGCAGCCCCAGGCGCTGTAGCTCGGCCTACATATCTTGCTAGTTTTACCAGTGATATATCTTCATACCATATATTTTACACACAGTACCATATAAATGTGATAAAAATATGAAATGAACCATAAAAATAGAAACTTAACACTTACCGTCTGGTCCCCATGCTTGGCCAGGTGGAAGTGTTAGGTCAGGATCACCTTGGTAGTTCATCCCACTATAAGGATAATCATCTATGTACAGGGTCATTTAATCCTAGCGTGTGAAAAATTCGGGTCATAACACATTCTCAACCACCCTCCTCCCCCTCTTCGCAGTAGCTACCCCCAATGGCGCATTCTGGGCTCCTGTGGGCCCCCATCTTAGATCTATACATGAGGGCAGATGGTGGGTATCTTCCTGACCTGAAAATCACCCTTTGAGTGATCTCAGTTAAAGATTTATTAAATGAAGGTATTACAGACTCATGTGCTGGTGTGTGTCTATGTTATTTTAGGCAACAGATCGATCAGATTGTAAAATACACAGACACTGGAAATAGAAAACAGCAGATAAACACAGTAAGCAAATACAAGAACACAACAAATTAATAAGGAGTTCACCTTATCCTCTAGGGCTAGGGTACCAAGCCACTAGAGTGCACAGACTCTCTTCCTTACCAGCTCTTAACCACTTTGTTCTTCGATTGGGGGGGGCAATGTGGTGCTTAGTTCCCCGACAGATCCTCTTAGGGATGGCTTAATGCTACCTTATGTTGGAAGTCAGCTCGGCTCTTTTGTCTTTCTACTCTTTGCTTCACTATCTATTCATTCTCTATCTTCGTCTTCCTCTTTCTCTGGTTCTTCCTCTCGGTGTTTTTTCTCCGGTGTCCTGTTTTCTATGTGTTCATGGCTCAAAGCCACTCTAGCTCATGACTGCTCATTTTCCCTTCCATCCCCTATCGGGTCACCTGCTGCTACTCGCTTGGAGTTCCCTGTCTCTGCGTCTTCATCAATGGCTCATAGGGAGTGGCCACTTGTCCTCCTACGAACTGCGCCAGCTTTGCCTCGTCAGTTCGGTTCGTTGGTTACGTCAGGAAATGACTCGTCTGCCACCTCAGCGGTCAAATTAGACCTCAAATCCTTATACATCACAACTTAATCCCCTGTTAAATCTGATTCTCCCATCAGGCATGATCTCAGCCATTAGATCTAGAGCCCCCAGATCCGACGTCATTCCCTCATTTCACACGGTTGACTTGCTCGACTGTTAGTGCATAATGAGCAGTGGTTTTCTCTCTCCTCCGCTTGCCACACGTCGGGATGTGAGTGGAAACACTTGTTTTTCTCCAATTCCACTTATCGCCCAAGGCTACCTCTAATAAATACCATCATTTTTGGAGTGCGGGTCCTGCCTTTAGCCTTTAGCGCTTTTCCCCATGGTTTTCCTAGCTCTCATGTGACCGAGTGCTCAGGGCCTCTCCTCCTCGAGGGGTTTTGCCCAGCGATGTGCGATTAGTGCTAAGCACTAATAATGCATCAGAAACTACCTCCTTTTCCTGATCCGGACTTCCCAGGTGCTAGTTTCACCTCCTGCGTGGTCTCCATGGCTCAGTCAGCGCTCTTTGACCAAGGTCCTTGTCGTTCCTCGCCAGCTGCCAACTGCCACTGCTCAGAGGTCTTTCTGATCACTCTGTGCTTTTGAGTTTGAAGTTTTATCCTGATTTTATATAGTCATGGTACTTTTATTATTCTTCATGGATCCAATTCGGATCACAACCATCCCATTGAAAAAGCTTTTGGACCACCAAAAGTTGGTTTTCAAGCATCGACTAAGTGAGGATACAATTGTCTCACTTGTCCAATCTCAATCCACTTTGCACTGCTCGGCTTTGAACCTTTGAGCCTAATTCTGAGGTACTCAACATCTCTTATGTGCATCGTCCTCACCTTCCTATCTAAAACTATGTCTTCCTGCAATTCATTAAGATATTTAGGTAGCAAGTCATCAATAGAAGGCAATTGAAATTGCTCTTCAGGATCCTCAATCAGTGAGGGTTCAAACAATCTCAAGCAATCTACATTTACGATTGAGTAGATGTGCATGTAAGCCGGTAGATCAAGGTGAAAATCTTCTCACCAATCTTCTCAAGTATCCTAAAAGGTCCATGCCTGATAGGCTTTAGCTTTTTACCTTCACCTTGCATTCTGTCTTTGCTGATGTATAGCCAGACTTGGTCACCAACTTGAAAACTATGCTCCATCTGATGCTTTTCAATGCCTTGCCTTGCATTTGGCTTGGCTCTTTTCCAGTTGTTCCTATACTTCCTGGTGGATCTCCTGGATCTGTTCAATGAACCTAGTTGCCTTGTCCACATCACTGTGTCCATCAATTGTGGTATCTTTACTAAAGACAAAATCCAAAGGATACCTTGGTGTGAAACCAAAATAGGTCTCAAAAGGAGATCTCTAGATAGAAGAATGTTTTGCTCTGTTGTAAGCATGCTGCACATAACAAAAATGTTCATCCCAAGGCTTAGGATGTTTGCTGCAATACCCTCTGAGTAACTGGATCACCGTCCTGTTTACTACTTCTGTCTGGCCATTGGTTTGTGGATGAAAATTTGTGCTCTTCTTTAGTTTGGTGTCCATCAGTTCCCACAGACTAGACCAAAAATTCCCCACAAATCGGGTGTCTCGATCCGATATAATGGAAGTGGGTAATCCAAAATGAACCCATACATGTTCAAAGAACAATTTTGCAGTTTCTTCAGCTGTAATCTGTTTATTACAAGGTATCAAAATACACATTTTGCTAAACCTATCCACAACAACATATAGATAATCATGACCTTTCCTAGATTTAGGTATTCCTCCAACAAAATCCATGGAAACACTTTCCCAAGGGTGAGAAGGAACTAGTAATGGAATGTACAAGCCTAGTTTTCTATTGTTGGGCTTGCTTTTAGCACACATAGTACACCCTCTTACATATCTAGAAACTGTCTCATTCATTTTTGGCCAATAGCAAAATCTTTGCAGCTGTGCAACTGTTTTACTTATCCCAAAGTGACCTAATAACAAAGAAGTGTGTGCTTCTCTAATTATCTTTACTCTTTTAGTTTTTGGAATGCCTAACTTCCCACAATGGTATAAGAGTTGGTCCTTTATATGATAGTCCAATTCTTCTACTCTTTTGACTTGACTTAAAGTTGCATATACATCTTTAAAGTCTATATCTTGAGCATATTGTTCAATGTAACTCTCATGTAACATAGAATTATGCTTAAGTATAGTAGATGCACTTATAATGGGTCTAGATAACATGTCTGCAACTTTATTATGTATGCCCTTTTTATATCTAATGACTAAATGAAACTGTTGTAGAAACCCCATCCATCTATAGTGCCTTGTTTGATATAACTTAGTTTGGGAGTGTAGATATTGAAGTGGTTGATGATTAGTATGTATTACTATCTCTTTGCCCATTAAGTAATGTTTCCACATTTTCACACTCTGAACTAATGCATACAATTCTTTATCATATGTACGATAGTTAAATACTGCATAATTAAATGTCTCATAATGATAACATTCTGGTTTACCGTGCTGTGTCAACACTGCTCCCATGGCATAGTCACTGGTATCTGTTTCGATCTCAAATGGTCTTTGCAGATCAGGCAATGCTAGTATAGGTGTTGTACTAATATTTTGTTTCAAGGTGTCGAAGGCTTTCTGATGTTTGCCTCCCCACTGAAACACCTTGTTCAATCCTGTCAAAGCATGTAAGGGAGTTGCAATTGAGGAAAATTTAGAAATGAACTTCCTCCAATAATATGCCACCCCTAAGAAACTTCTCACTTCTGTAGGAGACTTGGGTTTAGGCTAGTTTACAATGACTACCACTTTAGAGGGATCTATTTTCAATTCACCACCCCCTACTATATGACCCAAATAATTTAGAGATGTTTTTCCAAATTCACATTTTGAGAGTTTAACATGAAGTTTTTCTCTTTTCAAAACATCTAATGTCTGCTTAACATGCTTTAGGTGTTCTTCCCATGTTTTACTAAAAATCAGAATGTCATCCAGATACACAATAACAAAATCATCGAGAAAAGGTCTGAGTACATCATTCATTAATCTCACGAAAGTAGCAAGAGCATTAGTTAAGCCAAAAGGCATAACTAGCCACTCATACAATCCCTGCTTTGTCTTGAAAGCAGTCTTCCATGCATCTTGTTCTACAACCTGACCTGATGGTATCCATTGTGCAAGTCTAGCTTGGAAAAATAAATAGCTTCCTTCAATTGATCTAAAAGATCATCTATGCAAGGAAGGGGATAACGATTTTTTATTGTTATCTTATTCGATGCTCGGTAATCAATACACATTCTCCACGAGCCATCTTTCTTTCTCACCAAAATGATTGGTGACCCACATGGTGATGTGCTAGGTCTGATGAACCCCTTCTCGAGCAACTCCTACACCTGCTTCTTGATTTCAACATTCTCTAAAGTATACAACCTGTACTATTTCCTTTTTGGGTGGCAGACCTTTAGGTTCTTGAAACAAGATATCATACTTTGAAACAACCTTTTCTAAATCAGCTTGTTGTTCAACATTACAACCTTCAAATACATTGGTTTTATCATGTTTCTTTTCCTTTACAACCATCAGTAAGAATTGTTTGCATGAATTTATCATTTGTTTCATCTACCCTAAGTTTATGAGAGTATAATTATTCTTGAGCTTATATGCTCTTACAAAGTATTTGATTCCATCTTTAACAAGTAGATACTTGTTCTCAGCTCTATAGAAAATAGATTTCCTATCATACAAGTAAGGACTTCCTAAAACAATTCCACATATATCCAAAGGAATTATGTCTAACTCAACCTCATCTACAAATGCTGACCCAAAATAAAACTTGAGTTTGCATTGTCTAGTCACTTGTAGTTGTGCTTTATCATTTAACCATCCTAATTGGTATGGTTTCTTGTGAGATGTAGTTGCTAATCCCAATTTCTTTACAATTGCTTTAGAAATTAGATTTAATTGTGAGCCACTATCAAACAAAGTATCAATCTTTTGATGTTTGGAAACAACTTGAATATGGAAGACCTCATGTCTTTTTCTCTCATTCTCTTCATCAATAATAGATTGTGTAGAATTACTAGTAGACGCTTCATAATTCTTACCTTTTATACATGTAGCTGTAATGGTTGTTTCATCTCCTGAGTCTGACCCCAAATCTTTCTGAATAGCTGCCACAATCTTCTTCTTCTTACCCTCGAAATTCTTAGGTCTTAGCTCTGGATGCAGAATCCAACAATGCTCATCATCATTCCCATCCTTTTTACAGTGAGTGCATGAAGCCTTGCTTTTCTGTGCAGTGTTAGTCTTCCTTGCTTTCCACTTCTGCTTTCTTTTCTCCTTTCTCTTGCTTGCAGTGGGTTGGGGTGGTCCCCCAACTTCTGGATTTCCATTCTTTCCTCTAGCTTCTAGATGAGTAGCTTTTACAGATACCTCATCTATACTAGTGGGATTAAACATGAGGATGGTATGCCTCATGTACCTGTTTAGACCACCAATGTACTTCAACAAAGTCTCTGGTGAGTCTAATGAAATTCCTAGAATCAATGCTCTCTTTCTAAATTCTTGAGTGTACCCTTGCACACTTTTCCCTTTCAACTGCCGAAGAGTTTGCCAACTCATCATGGCTTGTTGCATGTAGGCCAATGGATAGAACTGCTTTTTGATTGCAAAAACAAATTCACTCCAAACAGAGATAGTCTGACCATGTCTTTTCATATCATCTTCGTTCTTGCCTTCCCACCAAACCAAGTCAGTGCCTCTAAGGCGTGGGCTTGCCAGTTGAATCTTGCTCTTGTCTGAATCAATACTCTGCACTCTAAAATAAACATCAGTTTGTCTAATCCAATTGTCCAACTTTTCTGCATTTAGCTCTCCATCATATACAAGAAAATCAAATTTAACATCTAGTTTAATCAAAGATGCTTTCTTTTTGTGTTCGGGGCTGTTAGGAGGTGTGAGAAAGATTTCCTCTTTCCCTTTTCCTTTTGAGTGGTCACGAAAGTGAGACTCATCTTCTCCCTTGTCTTGCTTGAAGCCTGATGAATATTCCTCCTTATGCTTTCTAAAGTCCCTATACATTTCTTCTACCATGGACTTTGTTATCACTGAAAATTCTGTTGCCAAAATTGCTCAGACTAGATTAAAGACAAAGCGTTTTCGCAGCGCATAAATCCGTTAGCAGTTTTGCAACGTCACCTGTTTTAGTGATTTCGTAGCGAAAAACACCGACTTTGCACTGGCTGCGCTACGAAATTGGGAAATAACAGATATTTAAAGCAAATTGATGGAAATACTGCAGGAAACAAGGTTTGTCAAGCTGTTATATGTGGGCCTGTCCTCCATTGAAGGAAGAGGATTATATGGTTCGTTTGCAATATGCTTGTTGTCACTTCATTGTTTCCGACAAACGCTGGGCTTGCAGCCAATGTAAGAGTTGACAATTATGTACGAGGCACAACAAAAGCTTGATGGAAGGTCCACCATTGTATTACAATGATTATGATTTCAAGCACACATGCTTTCTCTCTCCAAGACAACTTGAAGCAAATTTGAGTTTTGCTGTTGGCACTGAACTAGCAGATGATATTGTTACAGAGGTTTGTATTCAGGCTTCATATGTTGACTCAGGGTCCTTGAATACTTCAAGTATAGGAAATGAGCTTACAGGAATTATCAAAGAGATAAGAACCCAATGTACACAACAGAATCTTTCATATTCTGAAGGACAATATTTCCATGACCAATCAACAACTGCCGTGGATGATGAGGATGATGTCAGCTCAACCGTTGTCTGAGGTTCTTCAGGCTTTTTATGATGATAAGAACGTTTCTCAGTATAAAAATGCTTGTATAAGTGTGAATTCCTCTCATGAAGTAGAAGCTGGTTATCGACCAAAAGGTAATTCATATGTCATCTTCAAGTATACATGGTTGTGGGATCGTGTACATGTCAATGATGAGCTTTTGACAAACGAAATGTTAAGGTTTGGCAAACAGTATTAGCTGTTCGTTCATTAGTTCTTCCACCGACAGAGGACATTTGGCAGGCGATGGCCACGATTCCATGCACACCTTCACTGCCGCTCGCTTGGACAACTGCGCTGCTAATTCCCGCAATCTTAAACCCAAAAATTGATACTGCTGGAGCCGCACTTGCCACCACTATTAAACCTGAACTGATTTTTAACACAGTTAAAGAAGAGTAAGATTGTGTACAGAGAGTGCCTAGGAAGAAAGAGGGTTGCGGTACAAAGGGCCACGGACTCAGAAGGATACAGGAAATGAGAGGAATGAAATGTCATTTGGGTTTAGTAATCACTGTAATATTTGCAATTACTGTAAGTGTTAAGGGCCAACTGCATGATTTTTCTAATGGAGAGTTTGATGTGCGCCAATATTTCTCCACTTCACCCAGATATGGTGCTGGAAAAGAAGCAATGAATGATGATTATCAAAATTCCGCAGTGCCTACCCATGGATGTACTCCGATTCTTTTAAATCTTGCGGCCAGGCATGGAACTCGTGCACCGACCAAGAAGCGCATAAAGGAGCTAGCGCAATTATCTATACGTTTGGAGAGTCTTTTGAAGTCTGCAGATGATATACTTACAGGGGAAACACATGGTTCACAACAAATACCATCATGGCATGGGGCTTTTTGCTGGGAAAGGAGTTCTTGGAGCAGGCCAGCATCGTGCGTTTGCTGTTATAACTGACAGTCGAGCAAATGATATCCATTTGCGATTTCATGATACTTTCCAAACATACAAGGAGTTCAAGAAGAAGCGCAAGCCTGATTTATAAGGATTACTATTTCCGGTTTATGCTGAAGTTTCAGCTTCATTGGTAAAACGCTACAATCTGAACTATACAAAAGATGATGTGGTTTTATTTTGGTTTCTTTGCCGGCAGAAAGCAGCTTTACTAGACAAAACTGATCAAGCGTGTGGACTTTTTACTCAAATTGAGGTTGAACTACTTGAATGGGTTAATGATTTGGTGCTACATTATCTTAAAGGATATGGAGAATCGATAAATTATCGGTTGGGGGTACCATTACTACAAAATATTGTGCAATCAATGGAGCGAGCTATTTTAATGAAAAATGATCCTAATATTCCAGCAGCTGTGGAGAAGGCTCAGTTACGATTTGCTCATGCAGAGACCATCATACCGTTCTCTTGTCTCCTTGGTCTATTTCGTTCTGCCTCTGATATAGAAAGAATTCAAAGGGAGCAGCCTTTGCAGCCTCCACCAAAACCCCCTCAAGAGCGGAGATGGAGTTTCCTATATCAAATGTTGGAGATGCATCAAAGCCCGAGATGTCCTCTATTTCTGGAAATTAAAGGAGCACTCAAAAGGATTGTAAGTTGGATAGATGCAGTAGTTGTAAAATGGATGGGGATTTTTCAAGCCTTTCTTCTGTCTGGGCGGACAATATAATTGATTCTGAAATACTTCATAGTATACTGAAGTGTACCCGCAGCATCTCCAAACATTTAGGGAAGGCTGCTCTTGCTGTGTTCTATGAAGGGTTAAGAAGGCCGTCAAGTGTTACTTTCCAACATATTGGGTGTTGCCCCCTTAGGATTTGGATATGGGATATGACTTTTCTGTTTTGAAGCAAAGTAATTCACATGTTGGGTTAGATTCTGTCCGTGGAAAGGAACATCACTATCACAACAATCAAAGAAAGTTTGCTCTCAGTATATTATTATCTCTGCAGGATTTGCGTGATAAAGCTGGTGGCTGGAATAGAGTTTTGGATGTCATTGAAAAGTATTTAAGCAGTCTGATTCCCCAAAGATTTTCATTTCACAATGAATCTGCTACAAAAGGAACACTCTATAATGTTAATACAGTGTTATTGGTTCAGTCAACTTCTCAGGTTGCAGAAATCCAATTTGAGCTTGCACCACAACATCAAAACATTAAAAGAGCACGTAGTGACAGAAATCATAGTCAAAGAGATGCAATCTTATGCAAAGATAGAAACAGAAGTGAACATGTCATTGTGCGAGAGGATGTACAACTCCATCAAAACTGGACAAGACAAAGGTTGCTGCTTTTATTTCTGGTTTGTGCAGCTATTAAAAAGCTTAAGTTTCAAGATTGTTGGAGCTTAGATGATGAAGTCTTTTAAAGCTTACTATAAACCGCAGGAGGGTCTCCTTGCTGTCTACTGTAGTTTCATAGACTGTTCCTCTTGGTTTGAAAGATCTTAAAAGGTTATGAGTTGTCTCCTGCAATAACATTAAAGAAACGGAGATTACTCCTTCATTAGCTTCCTTGTTTACTGTTCTTAAGGAGTTCAAATCGCAACCAAGCACTAAATCTCTTCTTGCTACTAGCCTTGCATGCATTGAAATGGGTCAAAAAAGAAAGACTGTGTTTTGAAATTACACAGTAGTTTCGTAGCGCGCTACGAAACTGCTGTAGGTGATGTTTTCAATGCAGAATAAACAGTGTGATCGGGAATTTTAAAAGAGAGACACCTGTCCATCAATACAGCCTACAGCTCATCTGGAGACATGGTGTGTGGTAGCAGCGTTCCATACCTGGGGTTATTAAAGAGCTGGGAACATGCTGCTACATTTTCGAGGAGCGGTGGAAGACAAGGACCGGGAAAATAGGGGTTCTATCCTAATATTATTGAACCATCAACGCATCCAGCATCCAATGCTAACCTGGAACATTGAATCCTCATCTCATGCTATCACAGCCGCTTCCAGAAAGAGGGCAGATGTCAAAGAATGAAGTCCATTGTAATTAAATCCATCAAAGCTATCGCTGTAGTAATCCACTTGGCAGAGAAAGAATCTTGATTGTAATAAATGCTATGTCCAGCATGATGTAGAATTAGGATCTTATTTGCTTTAGGATTCCAGCGCTGTCAATTAGTGGTCAGCTGTAATTATTAGTTAGTTAAAAGTTAGTAGGTGTCATCATAGGTAATTATTGAGCTCCCCTCACGCGGGAGGAGGGAGCTCGAATCAGGTAGAGTAAGCATTCTATATAGAGCTGAAAGATGAAGGTACAAAGGGTTGGATGTTAGGAGAAAAGACAATACTATTTTGGTTTATGTATATCAGATTTCAGTAATGCAAAGGACTGTTTTTTCTTCTCAGGATTCACAATAGATCTAAGGGTTCAAATGTATGATGGTTTATTCTCTTTAGTGTTCTTTTACAGTTTTGTTACTGCATAATCACTCAGAACTCATGTGTCATGCTCTGACTTCCTGTATGCCTTGGCAAACTGTGTTTTACGTAAGTTATGTTTGAACATTAGATGTAAAGTGCCCTGATTTCTATGAAAGGATAGTGTTTCTTGTTTGCTGAGATGTGTGAGACTCCATAAGCCCAATGGGAATCACTTTGATATTTGTCCAGCCGGCTTATTTTTCATGTGTTTTAAGAGTTAGCCATCTTTCCTTGTTATTAGTCAATATCCATAGCCTGTGAGAGAGCCCTCTCTGACTAAGGAGGCTAAGCCTTAGTCTAAAGCCTGGTTTGAAAAAGTTACACAGAGTCTTGCTGATTGGCAGCCTTCAGTACCTGATTTTGTGATAACAGACTTCATGGCTAGGAAACTATCTATGAATTGAGGGTCTGGCCCTACAGAACCTTCTTTTGACATTGTCTTCTAAGGATAGACTCTCCCAATTTCAGGATTAGTTTCAACCAACTCTCCTTCTCCTAACTTGAGCTTTGATCTAGTTAGCATTCAACAGCTAAACCAACACAAGCTTATCTAACCTTTACAACCTAGAGCTCTGATACCACTTGAACTGAAAATCACCCGTTGAGTGATCTCAGTTAAAGATTTATTAAATGAAGGTATTATAGACTCATGTGCTGGTGTGTGTCTATGTTATTTTAGGCAATGGATCGATCAGATTACCAAATACACAGAAACTGGAAATAGAAAACAACAGAGAAACACAGTAAGCAAATACAAGAACACAACAAATTAATAAGGAGTTCACTCTATCCTCCAGGGCTACGTCTCCAGTCCAACCTTCAATGGGGGCCTTCTTTTATTGTGTCTTTAAAGCAGAGAATTACAATGAGGAGCTCAATCTGAGTGTCCTGAAACAGAATTGCTTGGTAGGGTGGTTCTTTGATTCCCCAATCCACTGAGTGCACAGACTCTCTTCCTTACCAGCTCTTGATCTCTCTGGTCTTTGATGTGGGGGGGGCAATGTGGTGCTCAATTCCCCAATAGATCCTCTCAGGGATGGTTTGATGCTGCCTTATGCTGTAGGTTAGCTCGGCTCTTCTGTCTTTCTACTCTTTGCTTCACTATCTCTTCATTCTCTGTCTTCGTCTTCCTCTTTCTCCACTTCTTCCTCTCGGTTTTTTTTCTCGGTGTCCTATTTTCTATGTGTTCATGGCTTAAAGCCACTGTGGCTCATGACTGTTCATTTTCCCTTCCATTCCCCATCGGGTCAGCTGCTACTGCTCGCTTGGAGTTCCCTGTCTCTGTGTCTTCATCAATGGCTCACAAAGAGTGGCCACTTGTCCTCCTACGAATTATGCCAACTTTGCCTCGTCGGTTTGGTTCTTCAGTTACATCGGGAAATGACTCATCCACCACCTCAGTGGTCAAATTAGACCTCAAATCCTTATACATCGCAGCTTAATCCCTTGTTAAATCCAGTTCTCCCATGGGGCGCGATCTCAACTGTTAGATCTAGAGCCCCCAAATCCAACGCCATTCGCTCATTTCGCGCGGTTGACTTGTGCGACTGTTAGCACGCGATGAGCAGCGATTTTCTCTCTCCTCTACTTGCCACGTGTCGGGCGCTAAGTGGAATCGCTCGTTTTTCTCCAATTCCGCTTACTCCTTAAGAGTGCCTCCGATAAATACCGTCAGTTTTGGAGCGCGGGTCCCGCCTTTAGCCTTTAGAGCTTTTCCCCATGGTTTTCCTAGCTCTCATGTGACCGAGTGTGTTATCACTGAAAATTCCAATGCCAAAAGTTCAAAACCGCTCACATTAGTTTGATGCACATAAAGCCTTTTTAACAGTTTCGCAGCGCAGCATGTTTTAGGTGATTTCGTAGCGCATAATTCATATTTTGCACTGGCTGCGCTACGAAATGGGGGAAATGGCTGCATGAGTTGGAGAGAGAATTTTTGTAGTGATTTTGCTGAAGTAAGTATCATCAGCCCCGCTCAAAGCACAGATATTGACAGGGAATGGGCAAACACAATAAGAAAACCTCCTGTATGAGGATTCCCCTATGCATTCTCCGATGGAGAGCACAACCTTGAAGGATTATTCTAATGGAAGCATAGGTTATCCCAGTGTTGCAAATATCTCTGATTCATTTTCTGTTTCACAAACTAATTCTTTGCAACAAGAAGCATATGCATAAACTGAACATCGGCAAAAAACTATTCATACAGGGAGCTCTTCCAAGCAGCTGTTAGTTCAAGGTGCTTTTAGTTATCCTCTTAAAACTCATCTTATTTCTAGTGAAGGTTTTGAAGAAATCACATGGAATAAAGGTGACATGGATGCTGAAGAGAGTAATGTCACACATTCTACAAGGAAAAAACCCTGTTGCTGTTCAGGTGCAGCTGCATCTCTTTCGAGCAGTGGGAAGAATCTTGTGAAATTTGCAAACAAGTCTTCCAGCAGTCATGGCAATGCTTTTCCAGAAAGGCCAACAAATGTTAGCACAAAATGTACTTCAAGTAGCTAAAGTAATGAAGCCATTAATCATTTTTATCTGAAGAACATGTTTTTGATGAAGATTGTGTTTTTGAAACTGCTGTAGGAGATGTTTGTTACAGGCATAGTTATCTGTTTTAAGCAGTCAACTTCCAGGAGGTATTTAGAGCAGCTGAAAGAATATTTTATAAAACTGAAAGAGGTTTTTATTCCTAACATACTGAACTAGAAAAACCTCTTTCAGTTTCTTCAAATTGATTATGAGCTGGGAGAAACGAGTGACTAAAGGTTGCGCTACGAAACTGCTGTAGGTGCAGTTTTTAATTTCCTGTTTTACACATCTTCTTCAAGGATCGATTCTGGGAAGCTGGAGTAAGGTTACTTAAAACTAAAAGAGGTTTTTGTTCAGCACGGAATGGTTCACAAAAGCCTCCTTCAGTTTTTCCAAATACGTTTTCTGTGTGAAGTTATGAGCTCTGTCCCAAGAGCTATTTTTCAGGCAGAACAACAATTTCGTAGCAGCTGAAGCTAAATAATTCAATCTCAAACTAGAATTGAAAACAAAGGATTCAGTCCTCATTTGGATGATATGGGTGAAAGTAAAGGTGACCAGCTGTCTTGCAATGAAAAAATCTTTAATACAGTTTGAGGATGTGAACATCCTTGAAGATGTCAATGTTGACAAATGTGGCAGTGATTCCATCCATGAGTGCGTTGGTAAAGCCAGAGTTTTTAAGGCACCAAGACAAAGATGTCAGGCTCATTGTTGTTACTTGCATTAGTAAGAATCACACTGAAAACGTATATGCTTCAATGCAAACAATTATGAGTTTGGTTTGAATGAAAGGAAGACTGTGTTTTTTTTAATTTACACAGCAGTTTCGTAGCGCGCTACGAAACTGCTGTAGATGACTGTTTTGTAAGAAAACAATGAAGTTGATGCTGAGGTCAGCAAATTTTGAAAGGAATGCCTCGAGGGCAGGAAAGAGACCATACAAGGCTATCTAAGCATTCAAAGAATGACAGGTGTAAGTGTTGGAGAAAAAGGTGAAATATTTTGTTTTTTGCTAAAGTCTTCCTAAAGCTACTTTATGACCGAATTATTAGGGTTCTGGTAGGGTTACCGGAATTTTGGGTTGGACACCTGTTCAGTTCACAAAGCATCCAGATCATAAGGCATATGGTGTTATGCGTGGTTATTAAAGGTATTAAATAGCTTGAAGCATGTTCTTTTGGAAATGAAGACTAATGGAAGGCAGGGACCGTGAAAACAGGGCACATATCCTCATCAACTAATGAGTCATCCACACAGCAAGTATCCAAAGCTGCTCGTTCAGTGAATGTTTCTCCAGCATGTCTTGGCCACTACAGAAATGGTACAGGTGTCAAAGTTCAAGAAAGCATCAATGCACACGAGGAGATAGAATTAGAGTTTCAATAGGAATGGGACTCTATGTATTCACAGCGCAATACCTTTGTATTTAATAAGTTTGTTTAGATATAGATAAGGCAATTAATGATAGGATTTCGAGCTCCCCTCATGCTGGAGGAGGAGTCTCAAGTAGTAGTAGTTTTGTTTTCCTATATATAGGAAAAACTCTGATGTAAAAAAGGTTGGGAGATTTATAAAAAAACAGAGTTTTCATATTGGCTTTTGTAAAAAAGGACTTTGACAGTAATACAAGCAGTACTTTTTCTTCCCAAGATTCATCATGTGTTAAAATGCTCAGAGTATATGTAGTTTGGTCTTTATTCTTCTTGTTTTACAGCTCACTAAATATGCAATCACTCTGAATTCACCTAGTGCTCAGACTTCCTGTGTATGTTTATGAGTTGAGTTCTTCTTGAGAAATGTTCTGAGGATTTAGACATAGTATGCCTTGGCTTCCATGAATGAGTAATTGATTATTTACTGCAGAAGTGTTTGACTCCATGAGCCCAATGGAAGAAGTCTTATTTTGTTGTTCCAACCAGCTTATTTTCAACATACTGTTTTAAGAGTTAGCCATCTTTTCTTGCCCTTAATTTATATCAAGAAGAAACATTTGTGAGAGAGCCCTCTCTGACTAAGGAGGCTAAGCCTTAGTCTAAAGCTTGGTTTGAAATAGTTTCATGAAATCTTGCTAGGTAGCAGCCTTTAGTACATGATTTTGTGATAACAGAGTGCTTGGGGCCTCTCCTTCTCAAGGGGTTTTTCCCAGTGATGTGCGATTAGCGCTAAGCGCTAATTGTGCATCAGAACTGCCTCCTTTTCTCGATACGAGCTTCCCAGGTGCTAGTTTCACCTCCTACGTGGTCTCCATGGGCCTCGGTTAGCGTGCTTTGATCGAGGTCCTCGTCATTCCTCACTGGCTACCAACTGCCACTGTTCAGAGGTCTTCTTGGTCACTCTGTGCTTTTGAATTCAAATTTTTATCCTAATTTGATACAGTCATGGTGCTTTGATTATTCTTCATGGATCCAATTCAGATCACTTCCCAAAGAAGAAAGCTCATAGCACTGTACCAAATTCATAGTCGTGGTTCACCTGTCTCTTACATAGACACAACCATCATTTCATCGACAACATCATTTGGGCCCACCCATAGTAGGTCCTTGCCAATACACTCTCCATAATATTTAAGTCCTTTTCCTCCTCTGCAAGTTCACCACAACTCGCTTAGAAAATGAATTCAAATTGGACGGAAAATGTCCTTTTAGAGAAAAACCCATAGTTTTTATGTCGCCCATTGTGACCAAATCGTAGCCCAGTTTGATGAACTGTCTGCATCATTGGAAAGCTCTCATCAAGTACTATAATGGGTCTCTCTTAGTTTTTTATGATTTGACATGTCAACAAGAAGACATTTTTACAAGAAGGGTCACTTCGTCACCTCTCAAAATCCAATTTCTTCATAAGCGATACTGTTACTTTGGGGGCCACCTTCTGTAGTATACCTAGGGATGATATTGTGGGGTATAGAGGGATGTACCCAAGGGAATAATGTAATAATGGGATGGACCATAGTTAATAAATAAAGTGTTTAAAGCGCATCATGTAAGTGACCACAAGTAGTTAGCAATAATGTGATAATCCCATTGTATTAGATATCTGGTATTGAGAGATCCATGGTAATGACCCATGGTATTGTATGTATGAAGCCTATGTAGAGGCTAGAGACTTCCCATGGAGATATATCAAGGATTATTGTATTGGCAAGCATATGGCTTGTGGAGTGTTCTCCTTCCTTAAGGAGTGATTGTATGATGTTACCCTACGTTAAGGGTTTTGATCAATAAAGAAGCATTTGCATATATATTATTGGATCAATCTTGATATTTCTGGGTATACTTGCTTTATCATATATTTATAGGTCAAATATATTACAATTGGTATCAAAGAACTTGCTTGGGCAAGTGGATATATATATATATATATATATATATATATATATGATTGCAGCATACCACTTGTAATATATCTAACCTGTAAATATGTCATAAAGCAAGTATACCCAAAAATATCAAGATCGATCCAATAATATACTATGAAAATGCTTCTTTATTGATCAAAACCCTTAAGGTAGGATAACACCATACAATCGCTCCTTAAGGAAGGAAAACACTCCACAAGCCATATGCTTGCCAATACTATAATCCTTGACATCTCTCAATGGGGAGTCTCTAGCCTCTATATAGGCTTCATACACACAATACCATGGGTCATTACCATGGGTCTTTCAATACCATATATCTAACACAATGGGCTTATCACATTATTGCTAACTACTTGTGGTCCCTTACATGATGCAGGTTAACCACTTTATTTATTAACTATGGCCCATCCCATTATTACATTATTCCCTTGGGTACCCCCCTTTGTACCCCATAATACCCCCCAGGTATAATACACCTTCCCTTGGCACTTGTCATCTCATGTGTCGATTTTCGTCATGAGCAACCATCTTTTGCTCATGTTTTCAATGTCCCCACCAAGCTTATTCTGTGTCTCAGCATCATTGAGTCACCCTTATTCACCCTTGTTCAGAGCATCCGTGATGAGTCACCTTTGCATCCATGGAGTATTTTTTGCATCCCATTGTATCATGTCACAATATTCCATCCATATTTTCATACCATTCATCTCGTGTTTCCCATTTTTGCCTTGAGTCATAATGTCCACCATCCCCTCCGAAGTCGAGTCAGCCAATGGCAGGTCAACCATGCACTTTATGCTTTGACAAGGGAAGTCATCTGTTTGTCCCTTAGTCCCATTTTCTCCCTTTTCCCTGGTGTCAGTTCATCAGTCACAACTATGTTCCCTCTTTCCTTAGTTGAGGATCTTCATTGCCTCACCTATGGTAGGCCCTATTCTGTTGACATCAGCACATCTATTCCGTAAGAACGACCTCAAGGGCGGTGTATCTTGGTTCCAACTTTCACTCTTGTTCGGTGCCTCAAATCAAGCAAAGGGAATCATCATTGCCCTTTGACTTGGTTGTTTCATGCTCATGATTTATACACTTAACGGTCGAGTGATGCAGCAGATTGTACCAGTGATTCCCAGGTGTGCATGAGATGTTTTAGACCTCATGAGGGGGTGGCCCTTTAAGTACTCCCCCCACATGCCCGTATGCCTTCCTATTATGCTACAACCTTAGATGTAGTTCCACAGATTTGATGGGTTCGGTCCCTGTCGCTTGCAGCATTCATCACATGCATGTCTCCTTCATATGATCCATTCAGTTTGCAGAGCCCTTTCCTATTCAGCAGGGCTTCTTTGGTTATTCTACCCTCCCTCCCACCCATTTTTTGAGGGAAGGGCCATTATATCTCATGTACTTAGATGTTATTATATTCAGTCCTGGATCATGTTTTTTCCAGGCACATTGTGTATATGAACACGTTGTATTGTTTTCTGTCTCATTTATGCCAGCATGTCATGTACCATTCAATATGTATTTTATTGCTCAATTTCATTTTTTTGGGCTCATCACTATTTTGTACTAAGTTATCTTGGTGGGTATAAGTATGCATCCCCTGCCTCACTAAGATTTGGTAACAAAACATAAAAGGAGACTTGCATTGGTCTCACCCCCTATATATTCAGCTCCCTTGGTCTCTCTCTCTCTCTCTCTCTCTGACTCCACTTCGTTGTCTAGTGATTGTGTCCTTACAATGTACTTCGGTCATATGTTTTTCTCCTAAAACTCATATGTTGGGGAGCAATCTGTTATCACAAATGATTGATCATCTAGCCATAATTTACTAGATGGTTCGAAGTACACCATGTAGGGCCAATTTTACCATAGTAAAATTTCTTTCACTATGAGAAATTACTTAATAAACCACATTTTTTGTTATGAAACCAGCTCACAAAAAGATAGAAAAGAGAGATCCACGCCTTAGAATTCAGCCTCTTCGAGGGGGCAACCTCCTTTACATTACATAAATGAACAATTCTTGGATGATACAAATGACAAAACCTCCTTTCTATATATAGGAGTCTAAGGAGTCACAATATAATCCAGCCGACCTAACAATAATAATATAAAGCCACAAAAATAACAATAGAGGGATTCTATGGGGCACAGAAATAACAATATGGGGGTAATAGGGGCACAACAATATAAATAGGGGGTATAACTACAATAGTAATGGGGTAATCACTAGTATTATAGGGACCCAACATGCCCCTCTCCTTCAAAAAAGTGTTGTCCTCAATGCTTGAGCAGTTCTGGATACTTCTGCATAAAATTCTCATCCTCCCATGTGGAATCTTCAGCGGATAAGTTCTTCCACTTGATAAGATACTCTGAAATTGATCGATTTAGTAGCTGTCGAGTTCTTGTTTCTGTGATTGCTTCCGGTTCCAATATAATTTTTCCTTCCTCGTCAAGTTCTGGCAATATTGTTTGAATTGGGAGCTTTTCACCTATAACCTTCTTTAAACATGAAACATGGAAAACTGGGTGCAATCGAGAAGCTGCAGGAAGCTCCAATTTGTATGCCATAGTACCAATCTTTTCCAACACCTTGTACGGACCATAATACTTTGGTGATAATTTATTATCCTTCTTAGCTTGCTTTAGGGACATTTGCTTATATGGTTGTAGCCGTAGGAATACCCAATCACCTACATCAAAACTTCTTTCCCTGCGATGTTGATCTGCCTGTTGTTTCATTCTATTTTGTGCCAACACGAGGTTATCCTTTAAGAGTTGGAGGACTTGTTGTTGATGTTCGATGTGATGTTCCACTGCCTGAACCTTAGAATTTTCTCTTAAATATGATGTGATGGATGGTGGTTGATACCCATAAAGTGCCATAAATGGGGTCATTTTTGTTGCTGTATGGAAGGAAGTGTTATACCACCATTCAGCTAGAGGCAACCATTTGACCCATTGTGTCTGTTTATCATATACAAAGCAACGAAGATATCCTTCCAAACATTTGTTTACTATCTCAGTTTTCCCATCAGATTGAGGATGATAAGATGAGCTATGAGCTAACTGAGTACCAAGACAAGAAAATAATTCTGTCCAAAAATTTCCAGTGAAAATGGGATCTCTGTCACTTACAATAATCTTTGGGTTTCCATGTAGCTTTTGAACTGTTTCCATAAATGCAGTAGAAACTGTACTGGCTTTAAATGGATGTGATAATGCACAAAAGTGTGCATACTTGGTAAGTCTGTCAACTACCACCATGATGACACTCTTTCCCTCAGACTTGGGTAAACCTGTGATAAAATCCATTGAAACCTCCTCCCAACGTTGGCTTGGAATGGATAAAGGTTGTAATAGACCTGGTGTCTTAATTGTTTCAACTTTATTTTGCTGGCAAACCAAACATTCCTCCACAAACTTTTGAATATCTGATTTAAGGCCATCCCAAAAAAATTCCTTCTTAACCCTGTGGTAAGTTTTTAAAAATCCTGAGTGCCCTCCTAAGGGAGAAGTGTGCAATTCCATAAGAATCTTTTGTTTTAGCGGGGAATTCTTACAGAGGTATAAGCGATCTTTGTACCATAACGAATCATTTTTCCAGCTAAATGTATCAGAAGTACTGGAATCTTGTTGTAGCTTTTGAATAAGTGCCCACACTTCTTCGTCGTTCTTCCATTCCTCCCTTGCTTCGTTTATCCAATCTGGTTGGATAATAGAAATAGCGCACAACAATGCTTCCACATCCTCATCCTTTCTTGAGAGTGCATCTGCCACCACATTTTGCTTCCCTTTTTTGTAGATGATTTCAAAGTCATAACCCAACATCTTTGTGACCCACTTTTGTTGCTCTTCAGAGGATAATCTTTGTTCTAAAAAGTATTTAAGGCTATCATGATCCGTTTTTACCTTGAAGTGTCTTCCCATTAGGTAGGGTCGCCATTTCTTAAGTGCATGGAGTATTGCCAACATTTCCTTCTCATAAATAGCTTTGTTTAAAAACTTTCCCTTGATTGGACGACTTTCAAAAGCAATGGGTCTTTCATCTTGCATTAGAACAGCACCAATTCCATTTCCTGAAGCATCACATTCCACAATAAAGGTTTTTGTGAAGTCCGGCGTAGCTAAGACCGGTGCTTGGCACATTGCCTCTTTAAGATGTTGAAAGGCCTTTGTTGCTTCCGAAGTCCATGAAAATGAATCTTTCTTCAATAATGTTGTTAGAGGTGCTGCTATTCTCCCATAATTCTTAACAAACTTGCGATAATACCCTGTCAACCCAAGAAATCCTCGCAGATGCTTTATGGATGTGGGGATTTTCCATTCCTTAATGGCTTTAATTTTGCTAGGGTCTACCTTAACTCCTTCATGAGATACAATATGACCCAAATATTCCACCTCCTGGACTCCAAAGAAACATTTGGATCTTTTTGCATATAATTGTTTCTCCTCCAATAGTTGTAACACCCTGTCAACATGTTCAACATGATCCTTCCAAGACTTGCTGTAGATTAGTATATCATCAAAAAATACTAACACAAATTTTCTAAGGAATGGTTTGAAAATTGAATTCATCAAACCTTGAAATGTTGAAGGTGCATTGGTAAGGCCAAAAGGCATGACCAAAAATTCATAATGACCCTCATGAGTTCTAAATGCTGTTTTCGGAATGTCTTCAATCTTCATTCGAATTTGATGATATCCCGAACGAAGATCCAACTTGGTGAAGTAAATTGATCCATGCAATTCATCCAGTAATTCATCAATAACAGGAATGGGGAACTTAT
Source organism: Pinus tabuliformis (assembly GCA_031772625.1). NCBI lineage: Eukaryota > Viridiplantae > Streptophyta > Pinopsida > Pinales > Pinaceae > Pinus > Pinus tabuliformis. Next base: position 819,718,183 of record CM062805.1, read on the forward strand.
CTTTAATAGTGAGCTTGTTGAGCTCCCTATAATCTGGACACATGCGCCATGATCCATCCTTCTTGTGCACCAATACTACTGGAGCTGAGAAAGAACTTTGACTCGGTTGAATTATACCAGCCTCTAGCATTTCTGCAACCATACGTTCAATTTCACTTTTTTGGACATATGGATATCGGTACGGCCTGATGTTTGGAGGAACACTTCCTGGAATCAGATGAATAGCATGATCATGATCACGCATAGGTGGGAGACCTTTGGGAGTCTCAAATACCTTGGAATGATTGTCCAAGACTTTTTGGAGATCTGGAGAAATAGATGATTCCAATGTGGAAACATCTAGCAAACATAATTGTGCAATTACACCTCTTTGCTCCTTTTTTAGAAGCTTTGTCATGCCATTAGAGCTGATTATCTTTCCTGGTTTCCCTGCAATACCCCTTAATTCAACTTCCTTTCCTTCCACAGAAAATTTCATGAAAAGTTCTTGAAAATTAAAAGCTATTGTACCCAAGGATTGTAGCCATTGGACTCCTAGTACAACATCAGCACCTCCCATTGGAATGGAAAGCATTGGGCTAGTCAATACATATTCTCCCATGGATAGCTTGATATTATGGCACTTTCCAGAACAATTTATTGTTCCTCCATTTGCAATCATCACTTGACACTCTGGTGCTGGATATAGGAAGCAATTCAATTCTTTTGCTACCCTACAATGAATAAAATTGTGGGTGCTTCCTGAATCAATCAACAATATTACCTTTTTCTTCTTGATTTGTCCTTCTATCTTGATGGTTTGAGGAGTGGTAATTCCCGCCAATGCATTACAAGATATGGTCGGATTTATTTGTTCTTCATCTAGGCTTTGTTCCTGGAATATATCCTCTTCTTTTGACCTTTCTTGCTCCTTTTCTTCTTCCTCTTCACAATCTATGTAGAATAATTTCTTCTCAGCACACTTATGACCTTTTGTGTATTTGCTATCACAATTGTAACAAAGCCCTTTTTCTCTTTTTTCTTCCAATTGTTGTGGTGTCAACCTTGTAGGTTGTGGAAGACTATGGGCAACAACACTTCCATCTTTATAGTTGTGAATGGTATGCTTCCTAGTTGCCATAATTTTGCTTTCCATTTTTCTTGCTAACCTGAATGCCTTCTCTAATGAATCAGGTTCCCAAAGGCGCACATCATGTTGGATATTATCCTTTAAAGACCCTATGAACACATCAATCCTATGCTCCTCTGGAATATCTTTTACCCTTATGTTCAATTTTTGGAACTCCTCAATGTGCTCCATTATTGAACCCTTTTGTTTGAGACTTATCAATTGGCTAAAAAAAGTGTTGCTTTTTGTATCCTCATAATGTGCTATCAATTCTTCCATAAAAATTGCCCAAGTGATAAATTGTTTACGAGAACAAAGCCATTGATACCATACAAACTGATTTGGTTCCAAATATAAAGTTGTCATACGTACCTTTTGTGTGTTTTGCACATTATTGAGATCGAAGAATTGCTCCATCTGTAATATCCATGTGGCGGGATCCTTGCCATCAAACTTCCTCATATCGATTTTTGGAACATGGTGAGTCTTCGATCCAACATTAGAGTCTATGGAATCATGATTAACATTTCTTTTATTCTCATCATGAGTTTCCTTTACTACCTTTTCACCATTAGTGACCCTTTCTTGTAGCAACTTCTTCAATTCATCCATCTTATCATCCATGCCATCAATTTTAGCGTCCATGCCATTCACCTTAGCTTCCATGCCATCCATCTTAGCTTCCATGCCCTTTATCTTAGATTCCACGCCATTTACCTTAGATTCCACGTCATTTATCTTAGATTCCACGCCACTTATCTTAGCTTCTATTAGCTTTTGTGAGCGTGACATTTGTTGCACTTGTTCTTGTAATTTTGATATATCATGTAGCATTTCTTCCTCTTCTTCATGAGTCATGCTAGAGATTTCAGGTTCCTTACTAGGTGTTTGCATTTTCTTTCCTCGGGGCATCAGTTACCGATAATAATGTTTTACTATGCCCTTTGAATTCCGTTAAACCAAGCTTACACAAAAATTAAAAAAAAACTACACACCTTTTTTCACTTTATAGAAGCCTGATATTGAATCTGATGTATCTCTGTAATTTCGGATCCTCAAATTCCGAAATTGCTACCTGTAGTATCCTTCTGCGTCCTCTTTCCAATGCCACAATTCTGAGCCAAATTGGATTCTCCAAGGAAGAGTTATGTGAAATCTCCCACAGTGACTTGCTTTTAGACTGGTTCAATAGAGCGAACTTGTACGACGTGCCATAAGTCCTTGTTTCAACCTTTGAATCTGAAACACACATACAAAAAACTACAGTCCATCCTCTTTCTGTACCTTCTTACGAAATTTCAATCCGATCCCCAGAGAGAAAGTTATGACGATTTTCCCCAGGTCACCTGTTTTGAATGTAATTCAGGAGTCTGCAAAAAGACCAACTTCCTCAGATCATATCTCCGCAAATATCGTGCGAAAAGCTCTGAAATTCGGACTCAAGGTTCAGCGTGATTTATTATCAAATGCGTTTTTTTGTGACTTCTGAAACGTCACAGAAAAAAATTTATAGCGAAAATTCCACGATGACCTGTTTGGAGCAGTGAAACCCTATAATCCAAAGCTCTGATACCAAATGTTATGAAACCAGCTCACAAAAAGATAGAAATGAGAGATCCACGCCTTAGAATTCAGCCTCTTCGAGGGGGCAACCTCCTTTACATTACATAAATGAACAATTCTTGGATGATACAAATGACAAAACCTCCTTTCTATATATAGGAGTCTAAGGAGTCACAATATAATCCAGCCGACCTAACAATAATAATATAAAGCCACAAAAATAACAATAGAGGGATTCTATGGGGCACAGAAATAACAATATGGGGGTAATAGGGGCACAACAATATAAATAGGGGGTATAACTACAATAGTAATGGGGTAATCACTAGTATTATAGGGACCCAACATTTGTTAAGTAATTTATAATTAAACCCATGAATAATAATTAAATAAATCATTATTTATTTAATTATATTCTAGGAATAATTAATTAAACCATCGTTTAATTAATATTCATTGTCACATTTGACCCAGTTATGAGAAATTAATAGATAAATCACTAATTATCTTATTTTTCTCTAGGAATAAGTAATTAATCATTAATTAGTTATTATTCCTTTTCAAGTTTTACTAAATCCCCTAGGAATACTTAAATAAATCATTATTTATTTATTATTCCTTAACCATATTTCTTGAGATGATAAATAAATCATTTATTTATTTATTATTTCTAAAAAAAAATTAAATACTTTTTTCCTCCAACCAAAATATAATAAAATATTCCAAATGGTTAATTCTAGAATGGGGTTAATAATATTTTATTATTGCTCATTATTCAAGAATAACCTAATATTTTGTTATAAATAGAATGGTTTGACATTCATTCTTGACTTTCGATTATTTTCATTGTTGCACTCACTGTTGCAGATTATTATCATTGTCGCACACCATCTTCTTTTTCATTTGAGTTCTCATTGAGTTCAAACATTTTGTTTGTTGGGTTTTACACATTATATAGGAGGGAGAATCTACAAAGGATGAAGACATTGAGAATAGCAAAGAACCCATCTCATAGAGGGGGACTGGTAACATTATTTGTTCCCTTCACATGTGTTGTTTAATAAAATATATTCTTTATATATCTAGTTTCCATTGGATTATTGGAGTTATTTGCTCTTATTTTACTATTCCATTTTGTTGTTTAACTATGCCTATGGCATAAATCAGGGCTTTGGTAGGTTTTGTTTCTATTATTTGCTACAGATCTACGTTGTTTAACAACCACTTTTATTGTCAGGGTTGTTTGTCATCCACAACCTAAAGTAGTTTCTTTTCATACACATTCAAGAATAATTCTACATAACACTCATGACTCTTCACATTACATAGTGACTGTTCACATTCCACTAGTGACAATTGGAATTTCACTTACAACATATTTACAATAATACAATTTCCATATATACCCATGTGGGACAAAAGAGTCTTGAGTCAGCTTGACAAGACAAGCAACATCAATCGGGGTCCTGTGGAAAGACCAACTCGGTAACCTCCTCACGATGATATTTGGTGACAAACTTATACCAAGATTGGTACTGTGCTATTGTGTCCCCATATTGTTTGATGGTATATTTGTCCAAGCAGACTCTTGCCTCCATGGCTTCATGGTATATGGTTCTGAAACCTCTGTCCAACTCATTCTGAATCATGCAAAACATTTTCGTGAGTGTGGTTGGCCCACTGATGTACCTTTGCATGTCCTTTGCCCTGAGATGCAAGTCATCGATGGTGGCTACACACATCAACTGTTTTATGTACCTGTCGACATCCAGCATGACTTGGTTCTTCCTCATGGCTTGGGTGAGGGTTCGGATAGAAGGGATCTTGTGTGTTCGCACTATGACATCAAGACTCCTGAAAAACTATGCATAGGAAGCCTCAATGCTAGTGATAAGTGAAGGGAGATTCTCATAGTTCTGGATCAACATCTGAATCCATGCTTTGTTTAGCTCAACCTCTAGCTTCATCCTCTTGTGCAAGTAAAGTGGGGATCCCTTTTACCTCATTGTCCATTCTTGAATGTGCACAATAATAGTGTGAATGTCTTTGAGATTTTGGGTTCTCTGTGTGCACTTCTACTAAAAGCCGTATAGATGGACAACTACTTTGTGCACGATGACAAATCTGCTATATAATTTTCATATGGTGGCCTCCAAAGTGGATATCTCCGCCACTATTTCTTTCTTCATCTCTATCATGGCAAATCCCGCGGACTGCTCTATTATCTGCCTGGCCTGAGAGCCTCTTGCAAGTCCTTCATCATAAGATCATTCTTTGCTATCAAGAACTTGACAGTTGAACTCGTGGCTTCAGCATAAGCCCTAGATGCCTTGGCCATGCCAACTAGATTTCTTCTAACATATGGTACAATCACCCTTTCTTCTGTCTGTGTAGGTGATGTATGATCATATGGGAGCTACTTTATTCATGCTTGTACAATCCTCTATTGTGTTTTGTCAAATGTCAGATTGTACACATCCATCTCCGGATCATCATTAAGGAGAACAACGTCTCCTTGCTCACTCAGTACTGGTTATGGTTTTGGAGGTGGAGAAGTATGTGGTGCAATCTCGATTTCTGTCAACCTGAGATCAATGACTTGGTCCTCTAGCTCCTTTCTCTATTTCCATGTCTGTTGCCTCAACCAACTGCTCAACTGTAGTATACCTAGGGGGGGAATTATTCCCTTGGGTACCTCCCTCTGTACCCCATAATATCCCCCCTAGTTATACTACCACTTGTAACAGATATGACCCAAAAATATATGAGAATACAAATATACCAAGAAATATCAAGATCGATCCAATAATATAATAGGAAAATGCTTCTTTATTGATCAACACCCTTAAGGTAGGGTAACACCATATAATCACTCCCTAAGGAAAGAGAACACTCCACAAGCCATATGCTTGCCAATACAATAATCCTTGACATCTCTCCATGGGGAGTCTCTAGCCTCTATATAGCTTTATACATACAATACCATGTATCATTACCATGGGTCTCTCAATACCATATATCTAATACAATGGGCTTGTCACATTATTCATAACTAATTGTGGTCCCTTAGATGATGTGGGTTAACCACTTTATTTATTAACTATGGCCCATCTCATTATTATATTATTCCCTTGGGTACCTCCCTCTGTACTCGATAATATCCTCCCTAGGTATACTAAATTCCACCCTCCTTAAACATGCTTCATCCCTAAAACATAAGAAGAACACAAATAATAAGATTTACTCAAAAGAGTAGTCCACTGGTACCATGCATCTGCATTTAGCCATCCCAAAGACCGGTGATTACTCGATCTAGTCGGTGCCTCGCTCACTAGAGATGGGAGTTGATCCTGGCAGTTCCTCTATGTTGATGTGTTGCGGGTGGATTGTCGCACTTATTTATCTATCATGCAGGGTTTTTTGTCCTTGTCACTGATTTGTTTCCATCTTGTTGTTTGTTTTCTTGCTAGGTGATGTGGGTGGTGATATGTTGAAGTTTTAATCAATGGTGTATCTCGCTTTAATTCACCACCTAATTGATCTTAATTGGTATCTGGTGCATTTTGGGGCACCTGCTATTGTTTCTTATCTTCCAGTATTACTTCAACAATGGATTCCTCATCTGATGTGTCAGTTCCTGGAACATTTTTTTCTTCAGAGTCCTTGGACTCTACCTGTTTATTGATGGAAATATCTTGTAATGTAAATTTCTTCTTTTTATACCAAATCTTTAGGAATTTTTTCTGCACATTAATATTGATAGTAGCAACATATTCCATCCAAGGGTATCCCAAATCAACATCCACATTAGCCATATCAGAAGCATAAAAATCAGAATGCAATACATATTTTTCCATAGCAATCTTCAAATCTTTATACATTTTCACCTCCTCATTATTAACATGTGTGTGCTCCATTTGTTTGGCTAGGACTTGCAATCTTTTAGCCAAATGAACATTAATAAAATTATGCTTGCTATTAGGATTGATAGAAACAATTATCTTCTCTTTCTGAATACATCTATGAACCTGGAATAAGGAGATACCATTAGAAAATAACCCCTTACATGTCCTATTCTCCTGTTTTCTAGCATGATACCATTTGTCCAAAATGAGTTTTTCAAATTCTTCATCTGAAAGTTTGTACTTTCTGCTCTCAAGTGAGCTCCAACATATGTTAGCCTCATCTTTGAAACGAAGCCATACGAAACCTTTCCAATGTTTCATAATTTTTTTCTTAATATCTTCTATGAATTTTTCAATAGTAGGACCAGTATCTTTCCCTGTAAAAAAGCGCCTGCTTGAAGCCATGATGAGGGTTTTCGAAAAAAAAACACTTACTTTGGCGAAAATTTAAAATGGACAGAACTCGATCAATATTGCTCAGAATCCTTATTATAACCTATTTTTGGAAATCAAACAACCATTCTGCATCTTCCCATGAGATAGAAATCCCGGTCTAGGCACTTCGAAATTTCATATTTGCACTGCAATTGTTCCACTGTCACAAAAATTTCTGAAAAAATAGCTGATTTTAAATCAGAGATATCTCCCTCATCTGAACTCCGATTCGACTAATTTTTTTTAAATTTGGGTAATTTTTGAAGAGGATCTCAGATCTGCAATTATTTTCTCAAAATTATCCACCAAAAACTACAAAAACTGACTAGAGATCTGACGTCCACGAATTTGCGTCAAAAACAATTTTTGCACACAACTAATTTTTAAATCAGCGATATCTCCCTCATCCAAACTCCGATTCGTCCGATTTCTTTTTGAATTTGGGTATTTTTTCAAAAATAATCTAGATTTGCAATTTGATTTTGTAAATTTTGCACCGAAAGTTTCATATCGGATCTTCAAACTCGCCACCCCAAAAAATTCCTATAATATATATATATATATATATATATATATATATATATATATATATATATTTATATATTTTTCTTGCCCAAGAAAGTGCTCTGAGACCACTTGTAATAGATCTGACCCAGAAATATATGAGAATACAAATATACCCAGAAATATTGTGATCAATCCAATAATATAATATGGAAATTTTTTTCTATTGATCAAAACCCTTAAGGTAGGGTAACACCATACAATCACTCCTTAAGGAAGGAGAACACTCCACAAGCCATATGCTTGTAAATACAATAATCTTTGACATCTCTCCATGAGGAGTCTCTAGCCTCTATATAGGCTTCATACATACAATACCATGGGTCTCTCAATACCATATATCTAATACAATGGACTTATCACATTATTGCTAACTACTTGTGGTCCCTTACATGACATGTCTTAACCACTTTATTTAATAACTATGGCCCAACCCATTATTACATTATTCCCTTGGGTACCTCTCTCTGTACACCATAATATCCCCCCTAGGTATACTTCATCAACCCACTGAGGAAGTTCCTGAAGCTACACCTGCTCACCCTCTCCTTCATACGCTATTTGTTCTGATATCTCAACCTGTATTTGTGCAGTTTTCTCTATCAATGTATCTTGTCCTTCTTCATATTCTTGTTTCTTCTCTTTTTCCCTTTCTCTCTTCCTGAGCTCTTGTTCTTATTTTGACTTATTCTCTGTTATATACAACTTCCTCCCTTCTTCTTCCAATATTTTCTTCTCCTTCTTTCTCTATGCTACTCTCCTTTCAAGTTGTTGTCTCTTTGCATCTATATCTAAAGCTACTCTTTCAACAAGTGGATCTTCTTTGAATTTGTAGCTTTTCGTGGCCTCTGTTCTCTTAGAAATATTCCTCTTGCCTTTTTCTTGTATTGGTTTATTGCAAACTATTGTTGTTTTTGTTGCTTCCTTTGGTGTTGTTGTCTACATTGTTGCTTTCTATTATACTGCTATGCTGACCAATTCATTGAGCCTAGAGGAATTGTAGCAATACCTCCAGGGATCTTCCTTTGGCCAATGACATGCCTCGTGGATCCATGGGTAGTACACCTTTGCATAATGGTTCTTGCATATTCAACACAGATCATATGGATTGAAGCTCTTGGTGTCGAACCCAAACTTCTTCAAGCCCTTGGTCTCGACATCTATATTTTTAAAGGTAAGGATCTCATTGTTACAAGGAAAAGTGTCTACACAGAACTGCTTATCCCACTAAGCTGTGGTAGCTACCTTAGAAACAAACAAAGTAAAGCTACTTTCATTTTTCCTTTATGAAATATAGATGAGAGAAGAACAAAGAAGACCAACCTCTGTCTTGCGCTAATCTCCTAGTTCGATTCCTCTCTCTCCTGATAGTCTTTCGCTACTTGCTCCCTTGTACGCCCAGCTTCACAGAGTACTTGTAGGATCACAGTGGCATAACACTATACAAGAACATGGATCTATAATCATAAACAATCTAGGATCAGATGTAAATTGACCATACAAATGCATAAAACATAAATGACGCAAGAGTATGGAGGAAAACTTGAATAGCTTTTATTGATAACCAAGAAAGAGCCAAGGGAGTTACAACCAGTCGTTCTGACCCACCATCATCCTCTCAGCAAGTAAGCCCTTCTCCACCTCATACAAAGCTTAGATCACCCAACACTATGATGTTGTCTCAAGAAACCAACAATAATTCCTTACAAGACGCAAAATTCCAGCCTCTGGATCTCTAGGATGAGGGATCCATATATAGATATCTGTAAGGGAGATGAGTCAGGTTGTGATTTGATTAGTGTCTTCCCTCTCATAGTTCTTGCTTCCACTTGGAGATTGATGATCTCTTACTCATCCTTGGTCGAATTCAGAGAGGCAAGTGTCACAGGAGAAGTTTCTGGAAGATTCCATGCCTCTCCACCTCGCGGATTGACACTGCCATTTGTCACTTCTCGCCCATCGCACCCCATAGAAGGGATTTTTGAAATGCAACACACCCACATAGTGTACTTAGGTGAGAAGCAATGCACTTTGCCTATGGAGTAGCTGAAATGATCCTGTTTTGACTAGTTTTGACAAGTTTTTCATGGAAAACTTCTGGGAGAAGTTGTAATCAGTTGACCTTGTTCCTTTAGGGGTTAGAAAAACACTTTTAGGGACTTACGAGACCTTGGTTTATGGACATTTCATGCTTGGGGTTGCAGTGCCCAAAAATGTCTATAACAGTTGCCCCCTAAAGCATGAGTCGTTAATCTTTTGATGTTGGGTGAAATGCTTTATTATGACGATCTGAAGTTCTTTCAAGCTGGGAGGAGACCTGTAATAAGATACAATACAATACATTATCTTCATAATATTTTCATGATCTAGCTGAGGTGGGCATTCCCATGCTCAGCTTTATAAATCCATTTTCATGTACATAGGACAGACAATTGTATGAGTGTAGACTGATGATTCTGGTAGAGCCATCATCCGTTTGATTGGATGACTATCTGTGCAGCAATGATGTACATTTGATGTCTTTATTTCCTTGAATATATATCGCAGCCCGGATGGATGAAACTAGATCCGGGGTCTTGAATATTGTTCGATCTTCACTCGAAGTACAAGTCTATCCATGTGAGAGATGTTCTGGAGTCGAACATGGAAAGACATCGCCTGATTACCAGCCAATGATGTAAGTTGTTAACAGGCACGAGAGGAATCACCGATAATGATAATGACCCTCAAGGTACTGCAGTACAATTTATGTGGTTTGAATAAAGGACTTGGCGTCGAACACCTTGCAAAATCTTTCGGTTGAAGGTCATTGATGTAAACCTGTTGCGGGAAGTGAGAAACTTGCCATTGAGGCATGCAAGCTTCAAAGTACTAAACGGGGTGTTCCTAGATCGACTTCTTGGATAATGAGCTGATGTCAACAAGAAGCGATCCATCACAGGAGGGCCTTAATGAATCCCACATCAATGACACAGAACAGAGCAAATGATTTTAATGGAGGTGAAAACGATCTGATGACATAAGGTTCAGGGTGGTGGTCATGAAAGAATGGAGTGTAAATGTATTGTAGCGGGTGAGACACAGGTGAATTCTCTTAATGACTTCTCTTGAACATATAGGCGACACTGACGTGATGGATTGGTAGCATTAACCCCAAATGTCGATGGTGTGATGGGACCATGGTGATGTGACCGGTGAATGAAGCAACCCAACCCAACTTGGATGCGGAGTGAAAGTGTCATGTTCAAGAGTGACTTGCTACCAACAAAGTTTTCTTCAAGTTTTCTTCCCAATTTTTCCCCAGTCATTGCTGACCAGTACCTCTTTATTTTTGTCAAGCTTGAGGAGGATAACATATGCTTGTTCTATAATTTTCCCTTCGGGCAAACCCATCGCTATGTTTTAACGAGCCTAGCAATAGTGAAACTCGTTCTTGTCTGCTATGGACAAGTTTGCCGCTATTAAGTTTTAATGAGTTTAACGACAAAGATAACTCGGTCCTTTTCAATTTTAGAGAGTCTGAAAAGGGACGTAAAGGAAACTCCAAAATTCCTTTTTCGTCATCTAATCCCTTAAGTCCGAAAAAGTATAAAACAATACAGAAGGGATGAATTTTCGATACTTTTAACGAGCCGAACAAAACAATCGCTCGATCTTTTTGTGTAATAATACCTCAAGTCCAAAAAGATTAAAATCTAAAGGAGGGATAGCACTTCCGGTCCCTTTAACGAGCTGGAGAGGGTAATGGCTCGGCAATATTCTCATATTTTACGAGTCAGTTGAAAAGAGCTTAAAGGAGACTCGTCTTTTGAGGAACGAGTGATAAAATTGGGTAGTGGATGATTCCAGGTAAGGTTTGGAATTTTCCAATCATGGTAGTGTTACAAGGATGGCTAGTGGGATCACTCTTCGCAGTTGTTCCTCAAAAGGGGTAAACAATCAAATGGAGGTGAATGATCGGCCAATACAGAGTGGAGGTGATGATGAGAACACGACCAAGGCTTCAAAGGCTGAAGTACTACATTCACGATGGTTATTTACCAGAAATTGGTTCATTTTTTAATGAGCTTAAATGCTGGGGGAAACATTTGCTCATTGCTTATGTTTATTTTTTAACGAGCCTGAACTATGTGCTAAAACTGCTCGATTAATCCAGTCGTAAAATAAGAATGTCTCATATATGAAAATGGCAATTTTTTAAGTTTTTCCCCACATCCTTTCTTTATGCAAGTTAGGAAACGACCAATCCTACGAGTTTAAAGGGTTAGAGGACCTACAAATTTAAAAAATAAATAATCACTCTTCACTTGCACGCCGAAAGGTTTGCATGCTCCCAGGTATAAAATAAAGTTTCAAGGTCACCTTTCATTCTACCAACAAAACATTTGTTGTATCAGGAAAGGTCTACCTCTTTCAGGTTCCCAAAGATTGTTCTATTCACACCGCAAAAAAAACACTTCTTCGGTGATGTCTACCGAAATAGACAAAGGTGAGACAATCCACTCACATAACTTTGACGAGGGAATCTTATTCCAGTCTAACCCCCTCTTCCAATCACAGACGGGAGTACAGTCCAGTCATATATCTCTCATGGAAACCTACCCTATACCCGAAGTTTTCCTGCCGAAGCAGACCAGGGTGCATGCCCCCTGGGTTTCAGTCATGTCCCCCGAATCACTCGCGCTCATCAGGTGGACGGACTGGGGATCGATGAGACATTCCTTGTGTGAAAAGACCATTTAGGGATGGTATATGACTATTTGCTATGTGTGATCCGGGAAATGAAAGCTGGTCTACGAGATTGACCACTCTTCCTTCGTGCGGAAAACAAATTACTCTAAAGAGTGATTAGACAATCGCTCCCATGCAATAAATATAGTCTCGTCCAAGGAGTAGATTATAATCTAGGGGCCCTTGGACTACCATTACGTTCATTTGAACGGTTTCCCTCTCAATGGTATGGGCACATTGGGAAGGATCCCTAATGGTCGACTGGTTCCTTTGTCAAAGCATGTTAGATTTCTCATCTCAGGCAAAAGCGATGGCGAACCAAGCGCTTTCCAAGCAGTTGAGGAAAGGATACTCACAAAAGCCCCTTCATCTATGATGGTACCAGCCATAACCATTCTATATATTTGAGCAATAATTCGGGATGGTACACTAGCCGGTAAATGGGGTCTGCCCAGTTGATTCTAGTCAAAGGAAACAACTAGATTGCTAGGAGGTGGGACCGAATAGATGGCTGGGTACGACTCTGACGAACTTCCTTCCTGCGGTAAAGGAATGGGCAAATTTCCCCCATGTTCATCGGAGTCTGTGCTTACGAAAAGAATTTGGACGGTGTCATCCTTATTCTCTTCTGTAACTGTATCATCTGAAGATGTAACCTCTTAAGGCAAGACCAGGTCAATTGCCGCCTCGACCTTTTGACTTTCGTCTGGTATGGGTTCAGATGGTTTGTCTTCAATGATAGATGCTTCGGCCGACTACCTGGGCAGGTCAGCCGGATTTTCAACTAGTGACGGACTCCGCAAGATTTTTTTATATCCAAGAAGAAGTCGTAACGGTGAAACCGGACGATTGTCCAAAACTCTTTTAGCCTTGTCTAAGAAGGGACAACGGTGGATGGCATGATCGCCTCGCACAGTTTACAAGGAAATCTATATTTTCCTTTTTGTCCTGAGGCTTCACTTTCACTAGTCGACGGTGTGTTTTCAACATGATCATCAGAGGTTGATGACACCGGGTTGTGCAAACAAGGAGACCAGTCCCTTAAGATCCAAGGGATGCAAGGACAATCTCTATGATAGTGGTCTCCTTTGCAAATGACACATGGTGATTTAGGCCTGGTCGGTGCAATGTGTGGATTTTTGCTAGACGACGCTTGGTTGCCCCCTTTCGCTTTTGGCTCCTTCTTCTTCTTCTCTTTCTTCTTAGTTTCCTTCTTCTTCTCAGGTACTTGATTTTTGGCTTTACCAACCTCATCAAGCGAAGAGGAAGGAGGAGAGGAAGAATTGGAGGAAGTAGAAGGTTGGTGGGTAACTCTGGATTCGTCTAGTTGCTGACTCGATTGTTCAGGAATTGCGGTGTTCTGAACGACAAAAGATGAGAAGAGCCATACGGGCAAGCCAATTGTCAATCCTGGAAGCGACAATGTGGCCATGTGGGGTGCACCAACATCTCCCCAAGAGGAGAAGGGACTAGGATTTCCTCCAAGGGGAATTCCTTGGTTGGTGGGTTCTGTTATCACTGAAAATGCTGTAGTAAAAATTTTTTTAGCTTGGCTTAAAGAGTGGGTGTTTTCGCAGCGCCTGAATTATTTTTAGCAGTTTCGCAATGCTACCTGTTTGCGTGGTTTCGTAGCGTGCTACGAAATTGGGAATTGGTTCGAGTTTTCAGCGAAGGTCCAAATCCTAGCATGCCTATTGTATAGAGTTTTGTTTCCCTCCAGGAATGTTGATGAGAGCAGTGACAGTGTGTCCAAAGAGGCACCCTATGATGATGCAGCTATTGTGGGATTGGCATCAAGTACATTAAGGGAGTTATCTCTGAATTCTGGCTCATGGGTGATTTATCTCCTACAAAGAAAAATCCCTCCCCTGGTTACTCTGGTGACATTGAAGTGCAATCAGAAGATCAGTCAAAGCCAGTGGAGGGGATTGATGCAAATTTACATTTACTATCAAAAATTTCATCGAAGATTTTAATTGGCTCGAACTGATATTTGAAGTGGACTATTGATTTCTTTGTGCACCTGTAGCAAAAAGGTTAAATCAATATGCTAAATATGTAATACAAAAGCTAGAAGCATAGCAATTTGGGTAGCCTGTAATGTAAATCGCTCTACATAATAGGTGGTCGATCCCCTAAATGTCAGTTGAATACCAGAGAGTTGTTGATGGATTGAGGTCGATTTGGTTACTCTGTGTTTACTGTCGGTTGTTGGTATAATCGTTGTGTTGACCTGTGGTTGTTATATGCATTGAATGGAGCATATCATGGTACCGGTGAATGAGGGAGGTCGAGAGCGCCTGATGAATTAATGTGTTGTTGTGTATGAAAGAATGCAATCCGACGTAGTGGCAGATTGTTTGTTGAGTGATGACTTGTTTATTTTGTTGATTGCATGGGCAAAATGATAATCCAAGGGTCCTAATTGTGGAATGAAATTATTATATTGATCTGGTCATGTAATCAAATTGATGAAGATGCTCCCGCGTGTTGATCTGGACCAGGATGTGGGAATAAACAAATGTTCGTTGATCTGGGGTCATGCTTTGAAGGTTTAATCATTGTTTATTGTCAGGTATGAACGATTAACCACGGCCAAGTGATTCTCTGAACTAGTCCTTTGCATTGACTAATGGGCGAACAGTTAAAAAAAAGGAAGGCGATGTGTGGGACGTTGTGTATGGAGTAGTCTTATGTATGGTGTGAAAGAGTCCAAGTGCAATGTCTGCAACATGAGATCACTGGAATAGTATGAACGCAATAGTATCAATGATTTGGTTGTTGCTAATGGAGTGACATCCTTGAATACTTGATCTGGTCATTAATTGTTTTTTTTCTTCGATTGAATGAACCTCCAAAGGTGTAATGTAAATGCATTAATCATCAAATGGTTCGTTGATTCGACCTTAAAAAAAGGTAATGGAAACGTGAAGCCTTGGTTAGAGATGGCAATGAGCAAATAAAGGTCTTACTGGACAGGTAATAACATACGTGTTAACTATATGACACATGGCCTCTACAACAGCGCGCCGGATTGTGGATTATGTTTGTGGAATTGCCGGGTGTTATAGACCATTCCGTTCATGCGCAAATGGAGGATTGTCATTATAATTTCTGGCGCTCATTTAAAAGCCACAGTTCAAGAAAATCTTGCTTATACAGAAGCTTATAATAATCCAGAGATTTTGCACCGGGCGATCATGAATATGGTTGGATATTCATTGGTATGGTTATCTGTCACCCAACGAATTGCCAAGCCCAAGTTATGGCAGATGTATTTGTATATGACCATTGGAGCTAATTCTCAGACATTTGCCAACACGGGATCTCTGGTTACATGTGTTAAGAATTTCCCGCAGAGCCGAGGAGTTGTGTTGGGGATTCTGAAAGGTTTTGTTGGTCTGAGTGGAGCAATTTTCACTCAGATTTACTATGCAATTTATGGGAATAGTGCCAGTGGAGCAGCTGGTGTGATTCTTCTTCTTGGCTACTTGCCTAGTGCTGTTTCTCTGATTGTAATGTTTATAGTTCGTCCTACAAAAGTGACGACGGAAAAAAATGAGCTGAAGCGATTCTACCACTTTCTCTACATAGCTCTAGCATTAGCTGGGTTTCTTATGGTTCTCATCGTAGTGGAGAATACGCGGAAGAATTTCCCTAATGCAGGCTACAGAATTGTTGTTGCAGTTATTGTGGTTTTCCTTTCGCTTCCTCTTGTAGTGATTGCTAAGGCAGAGAACGACAAAAAGAAGCTGCAACAGATTTTCACCGAGACCTCAGTCTCAACCAAAGTAGATCATGCCAAAATCACTGTGCTTACAAAAGAAAACGAAGAAATGAAGGATCCCCAACATTGCTCAGAGATCAATCAAGGAAAATCGATGAGCGGCACAGAGTATATTGCTAACAATAGCGATGAAATTAGAGCGAGAGCTTCTGTTGTATCCCGTATTGTGAAATTCTTCAAAAGCCCCGAAAGAGAAGACGACTTCATAATTCCTCAAGCTTTAATTGGAAAATCTCTTGGTTACACTCACCAGAATATACCCACCTTTGTTGCGCTCTTATCAGCATATGGAATTTTCTAGGCCGTGTTGTTTCTGGGTTTTTATCAGAAATTCTTCTCCAGAGATATAAATTTCCGAGGCAGCTGATGTTGACCATAATTATGCTTATTGCTTGCATTGGACATATTTTCATAGCCTTCGCTCTTCCGGGATCACTGTACATAGCGTCCATTATAATTGGACTGTGTTTTGGAGCTCAGTGGCCTGTAATGTATGCAGTCATCTCAGAGATATTTGGCCTGAAGTATTATGCAACTCTTTATAATTTCGGAGCTGCAACTCTTTATAATTTCGGAGCGGTTGCGAGCCCGTTGGGATCTTATCTTCTGTTTGTCAGAGTTGTGGAGCATATGTATGACCAAGAGACAAGAAAGCAGTGTACTGCTCTTGGGACTTGTTCGTCTGTGAGCGCGTTTACTTGCACTGGGCATAAATGTTTTCAGGTTTCGTTTATCATTATGACAGTCATGACCCTCTTTGGAGCCATGATTTCTTTTATTCTTGGGTTGAGAACGAGGCAATTCTGCAAAGGTGATATATATGCCAAGTTTAAAGAGCCAGAAAACACAGCATCCAAGGAACATGATAATCAAAGAAATCAACAAGCAGGGGCAAGAGGTTAAGTATGACTATGAGGAAAAGATTAACGCAGCTGTGTTCCCTGGTTTTCAAAGTGGTCCTCACAATCATATCATAACTGGCTTAGCTGTTGCTCTTAAATAGGCAACTACCTCAGAGTATAAAGCATATCAAGGGCAGATTCAGTTCAGAGGTAACGGCCTATTTCACAGGTTTGGCAATACCACAAGTTCAGCATGCAATTCAAGTTGTTGATAAAGTAAGAGGGATGGAATGACCTCTTAATGTGTTACAAGTTTCATTGGATGCCACTGTTGGAAAAAATGCAGCCATAAGCACAGTGTTAGCAGAAACTAATGCAGCCATAAGCACAGTGTTAGCAGAAACCAGTGAAGAAGACTGTGTTTTCTAAATCACACAGCAGTTTCGTAGCGCGCTACGAAACTGCTGTAGGTGATGATTTAAAGCGCAGGGAAGCTAGTGTGATACTGTGAGCAGCTAGTTTGACACGGTGAGTGGGAGTTGAGGAAGAGGAACAGCTGTCTATCAAATACCACCTACAGCACATCAGAAACCTGGCATCATTCCATACTTGGGGTTATTAAAAGATTTGGGAGCAGGCTGCTATATTTTAGGAGAATGTTGGGAGACAGAAACCGATAAATAGGAGCACACCTTCTGGTCATTAAATGAGCCATCAGCACTTTCAAGCATCCCGAGTCAGCATTCATCGCATCTGTAAGCTCAACCATCTCAACTTAACTAAAGGAGGACAGTTGTCACAGCATTCAAGAAAGCATCAAGCCTGCGAGGAGAAAAGAATTAGTGTCTTAGTTTGATTAGGACTTTATGTAATTACAGCCCAGCATGTTTGTAATTAATGCATTAGTTAGTAGCATGTAGGAGTAGTTAATAGGGCTTTCGAGCTCCTTCTAGAGAGGAGGAATGTATTCCTATATATGGTGAAAACTAGGAGGTAATAAGGGTTGGATATTATAGACAAAAAAGAGAGTTTTATTGGAGCCAATGTAAGACTTGTTACAGCAATAGTAAACAGTGGTTGTTTCTTCTCAAGATTCTCAATGGATCATTTTGTTCAAATGTGATGTTGGTGTATTCTCTTAATGTTCTTTCACAGCTTTGTTATAACACAATCACTCAGAATTCATATTATATGCTCTGACTTCCTGTGTGTTTGGCAAGCTGTGGTGTTGGTGAAGCATGTTTGAACATCTGATGCAAAGAGCCTTGACTTCCATGAGATGACTGTGATTTTGTTTATTAAATGTGAGAGACTCCATAGCCCAATGAAGACCAATTTGATGTGTGTCCAACCAGCTATATTTTCATAAGTGTGTGAAGAGTTAGCCCTCTGTTGTTGTGATTAATTCTCTATCAAAAAGCCTGTGAGAGAGCCCTCTCTGATCAAAGAGGCTAAGCTTTGATCTAAAGATAGGTTGAAAGAGTTACATGAAATCTTGCTTGGTTGCAGCCCTCAGTAGTGATTTTGTGATAACAGGTTCCATTTTCTCAACCTAAGATCAACGTAGGAAAGGGTGATGATTATTCCGTTTAAAATAAATTTTAGACGCTTTGACACAACTTGTTTTTTCAATTTTAAAGAGTCGAGAAAAAACAAAAGATGACTCGAGTCGCCTTCGATTTTTAACGAGCCTGAAGTGACAAGTGCTCAGATGGACCTTTTCTGTTAAGGATTCTGAAAAGGAACGAAAGGGACTACTCTGGAAATCTAGGTAGAGGGATTACCAAACGAATCACAAAACTACAGAATACTTTTTACGGTACGGCAGTCAATCTTCCCGAATGCTGTGTTCAGTGCATTACAATCAATAGGGCGACAGACATGGCTTCCTATGGATAAAGGATTAAGCCTATTGTGGTCTCCCAAAATATACTCGACGGTACGTGGGAGCACAAGTCCGCACTGGCACTTATTGTCTCAAAGTGGAGGAATCACCCAACCATCAGTGAGAACAACAGTTACCAGGCTTTACGAAGCCGGAATACATCTCTAGCCTAGACTTCTAGATGTTGTGAGTTAGGTTCCAAAGCGTTGTTAGATTCATTAAATTTATTTTATAGTTGATATTGCTTAAGAAATTTGCCTTTCATGTTCACCGCGAGATGTAGATGTATAATTCCTAAAATGCAATCTAAGATGATAAACAATATTTTATCTTCTTTGTGCAATGAAAATCCTAGCTACTAAGGAAAGAGAGACAATATTCTTTCACAAAGAGCAAAGAGCACACACTAAATGCGCTGTCCTAAATCAAACCAATCAAACAGTCTAAATGCAAATGCACATGCATGTATTTGTTTTCAGCTTTCTTAGTATGTGAATGGTAAAAAGAAAGCTAATGCACAAATATGAATTACTTTTCAAGCGACAATTACTAACAAGTTTCTTTTCAAAATAAAAAATGGAGACAATCACAACACTTTACGATTTGGAAATGAATACTTACTTTCGACACTAGAAGAACTACAAATTCAGACTGAATACAATAGTAATAGGGTAATCGACTATCAATAGCAACCAAACTCTTTCCTATGACTGAAAACGACACTTGTGACACTTTCAAATCAAAGGACGATAGTACAATTACGTTACTTTTTGCAAAGGAGAACTGAAAATGACTCATCAAATACACAAAAACATTTACAGTTCTTCGCACATTGGAGGCGGAATAACAACAAGGAAAAGGGGTTTCAAATAGAGATATACTAATTACAGGCAGCAAAATTCATGAATAGAACTAAAAATAATGAATCATAGAAACCAAAACTGAACAATGCCTAGTCTGATCAGTGCACCTGTAACACAGTGAACTTGAAATGCAGCGCAGCTACTACACTCGGGAAGTGGCTGAATTTCATATTCACAGAACAGAACCTACGCTAGGCCAGAGACGAGACTTTGCTTGGGTTCTGGGTCACAGTTTGCAGTTCAGTTCATGGGTTTTGGCCGAGCAAATGGTAATCAGTAAACCAACAATCAGGGGTAGATCTAAGGAGGTTACTAGAGCTACCACAAGGGGCAACCAGAGAGTTAGTAAATCAGTTGTTTAATTTATAAACAAAGCTCGGAGATTGACTGAAGTGGAATTTATCTACTTTTCATTTGCATAGCAAATGCAGTTCGAAAGCTACCTGGCTCGACTTCAGGCTCCGTCTGTAAGTTTATAAAATAAACAACAAGGAAGATAAACAAACAACCTAATTCGTCCCCAGTGGAGTCGCCATTTTGTTACAAGGAAAAGTGTCTACACAGAACTGCTTATCCCACTAAGGTGTGGTAGCTACCTTAGAAACAAACAAAGTAAAGCTACTTTCGTTTTTCCTTTATGAAATATAGATGAGAGAAGAACAAATAAGACCAACCTCTGTCTTGCGCTAATCTCCTAGTTCGATTCCTCTCTCTCTTGATAGTCTTTCACTACTTGCTCCCTTGTACGCCCAGCTTCACAGAGTACCTGTAGGATCACAGTAGCATAACACTATACAAGAACATGGATCTATAATCATAAACAATCTAGGATCAGATGTAAATTGACCATACAAATGCATAAAACATAAATGACACAAGAGTATGGAGGAAAACATGAATAGCTTTTATTGATAACCAAGAAAGAGCCAAGGGAGTTACAACCAGTTGTTCTGACCCAACATCATCCTCTCAGCAACTAAGCCCTTCTTCACCTCATACAAAGCTTATATCACCCAACACTATGATGTTGTCTCAAGAAACCGACAACAATTCCTTACAAGATGCAAAATTCCAGCCTCTGGATCTCTGGGATGAGGGATCCATATATAGATATCTGTACGGGAGATGAGTCAGGTTGTGATTTGATTAGTGTCTTCCCTCTGATAATTCTTGCTTCCACTTAGAGATTGATGATCTCTTACTCATCCTTGGTCGAATTCAGAGAGGCAAGTGTCACAGGAGAAGTTTCTGGAAGATTCCATGCCTCTCCACCTCGCGGATTGACACTGCCATTTGTCACTTCTCGCCCATCGCACCCCATAGAAGGGCTTTTTGAAATGAAACGCACCCACATAGTGTACTTAGGTGAGATGCAATGCACTTTACCTATGGAGCAGTTGATCCTGTTTTGACCAGTTTTGAGCAGTTTTTCATAGAGAACTTCTGGGAGAAGCTGTAATCAGTTGACCTTATTCCTTTAGGGGTTAGAACAACACTTTTAGGGACTTAGGAGCCCTTGGTTTATGGACATTTCATGCTTGGGGTTGCAGTGCCCAAAAATGTCTATAACACTCATACAACCCAATTCACAAAGGAAGAGTAGGCCATGGTGCCTTCTTCCTCCTATGTACTCCTGCTGATAACCCTCTAGAGATGCGGTATGCAACCTCTTGCATGAACATATTATCCGTGGAAAACCTCGATAGCTCATGTGGAGGCTTCTCCACACCGAACATCCTGATGAAGGTGCAAATGGGTGAGGCATACCAATCTTCAATATTAAGCAATGCCTGCATCACTTCCTTGGACTTGCAAGGTGGATCCTGTTCAAATATCCTCCTATAAAGTAGAGCAATGATGTTGTCAGACGACTTGGCCATGACTACTCGGTAGTTTCACTCAGAGAGCAATTTGCAATAAACATTCATAGCCATCTCTGATGGTGTCCATGTCCAACCCATGCCAAGGAACTATTATTGGGCATAGATTGCATCAAGTAGGTATGCATACATATAGAATATCTCTTGTCCATCCCTAGGTAGATTTCGAGCATTAGAAATATGAACTCTCAGTTGAAGAGCCAACATGTTTGACCAGTTGAAAGGCCTTCCTTCATTTTCCAACTGATCTAACATAACCACCCAACTTTGTGGGAAGGTCTACGTGCTCTCTTGGCCATACAATCGACCTGCAAAAATGACCAAGATTTGGTAAGCCTTCTTGAGTGACTTCGTGTTGTAGACCTGGTTGAGTGTCATCCTGAAATTCGATGGCTCTTTTACCTAATGATTCATGATATCTAAAGAGTTTACATTATTGTTGGGAGTGAAGAACAGTGTATCCATGTAGTTCATCGACTACAACAAGTGATACATCGGATGATAGTTTTCTATCATGAAGAAGGAAATTTGTGTCCCACTAGTGCTACTAAATTTCATCATCCTAGGATCGGTATGTGAGATAACCCGGTGATATCCAAGCATGGGAAGGCAAAGCACCTGCATGCAACCTTGTACAATATTGAATTGTGAATGTTGACATAGACTTGTCGATTTTCCATATCTTCCTTGAAACTACCTGCAAATATGTCCTTTATTTTTTTCCATGTTATCTTTGTGTCCTTCTCTATGAATAACTATGTATCTGCATAGATGGGCAATTTTATTGGCATCTCTTCAACTACGTCTCTAGTGATGCTCTCTATAGTGTCCTTTGATTGATCTCTCTTAGAAGCCATGATGCATTTACTGCTTAGAGACTGTTCAACAACTGATGTACCTGGAGACAGAGCAGAAACTCACGGTAAGAAAATGTCAGTTTAAAAACACAAAGCACTTTAAGGATCGATCCTGCAAAAATACGGTGACTATTGGGAAAGATTTCGCAGTAGTGACTCTCAAAGGATAAGTATTGTTAGTTGGAACTATGCATTGCACCATCCCAGCTGCCAGTGAGACTTGTTGCTGACTGGAACTACTCAGAGCGCAGTCCAAATGGGTTGACTATGGACTAGAACTACGTAATGCGCAATTCCGTCCAACTTGACTTTTGGCTGGGACTACGCATTACACAATCCCAATGTGCAAGACTGGGAACTGTCTCCTAGAAATGCACAGAGCAGACCTAGAGGTCAGTGATAGGAAGCCTCTACGTAATTCTTGAAGCCAAGGTAGAGGCTTGAGTTCCGAGAATGCATAGTTCATGTCGAGCAAAGCAATATCTAAGCCAAGGAAACCCAGATCTACCCAAGGGAAACTTGAAAACAGGTAGATCTGAATGCATGAGCGAAGGATGGTGCAAAAATGAGTGAATGGTCATGAATGCAATCAAAGCTAATACAAGAATTAGTCAAATGAAAAAACAGTGAAGCTAGTGGAGAGGGTTGCCACAACAATGACCGTTAGTGCAAAAATAATGTTGTGCATGAGACACTTAAGAAAGATAATGCAAAACTTGAAACAAAACTTCTACAAGTTAAAACAAAATAAAATGTCAGCAATAATTCAATAAAACATGAAAAGGAAGACTCGCACAATCCAAGGAAATAAAAGCGATAGAAAAAACAACAAAAGACTTGAAAAGGAAAGCTTACATGGAAAAGTTGTGTCGGTTGCGCTGAAGGTTCCTAGATGCCTTGAGAATGCTAGAGCTCCAAGATTGAATTTGTAGAATGAGCTCTGGGGCATCATTTAAATAGATTTGATAGATTTAGGGCTTATGACGTGCATGCCAAAAATCTAAGAAAAAGTGACAAGTGGCAGAAATTTTCTAAAATTAACTTCAGTGTAACTCCCAATCCTAAAAAAATATCCCTATCTTTTAGGGATTCTTTTTCTTTTTTCCTTTTTATTTTCCGGGAAAGAGCTGCCATGCATGCATGGGAATTTTTTGCAGTTTTGGAGGGAACTAACCAACTTGTTGGCACATGCATCAGACAACAATTGATGGAATGCTTCTATGCAATTCCTGGTTTGAGTGGTTGTGGCTGCCTCTCATGCTCCGTGAAATTTCCCAATTAAATACAAGCTGCCAGCTGGTTCTGTGCTTTCTGAGCTGAAGCCTAATGTCAGGATTTCCTACTCGATTTCTCTGGTCAAGTTTGTCTTCTAGACTACTCTGCACATTTTTGGAGAGCAGGGTTGACTGTCGAACTGCTCTACACAATTCCCAAGAGCAAGGTTTGTTTCCCTCTACAATTACATATTTTTGCAAGACATTGCAAGAATACGATGTAAACCAAGTCATGGGGTCAACTTGTGGTTGGTTAACAAAACAAGTTAGAAAACACAAGTTGCAAAGTGAAAGATAAACTTGAATGAAACATAAGTACCCAAGGAGTGCAAGACATGCTACTAAGATTTTGAGGAGGGAGGCTCCAAAACAAAGTGAAGACAAAATTTTGGAGGGTGGTTGTAGATGCTACAATATTGGCAATACACTAGTAGAATTCCAGCTCTCTATATGGACCTTGTTTCATGTAAAGCGAGTCTAACTCCTCCAGAAGTCTTCGATTCTTTGATCGTCATATATTCTACATTAGTTTGTATTAAAGATATAATCCTTGCCATTCTATGGATTAGTCAACACACATACCAAGCCAAGTCAATTGAGTTGTTTTTATTGGGGAAGAGGGGTATATTGATACACAAGTAATATAACCATCAGAGTTTTAGTTTCATCTTTGGTGTTGCTTTGCTTCCAGGAGGCTTGGATAGTAGCTTGGTGGAGTCACGTAGCAACACAAGCATCGCTTTGCTGCCAGGGAGCCTAGTCAGTATCCTGGTGGAGTTACTTGCATCACCTCTCTATGCAGGAAACCTTTCTCTTCTTCGCCTTTATTTATTTTTCATTTTCATTTTTTCATTTTTAGAGAACTGTACATAGGAACTTATTTATTTTCGTGAGGCAGAAGAGGGATCTCGACTTATTGAGAGGAGAAGACGTTGTCCCTTCAGAGAAGTATGTTATATATACTTCTTACATAATTTTTAAGGTTTTCCCCCTCACCTTACTCTACTTGATTGAGCTAACAAGGGTTAACCAAATATAGAAAAATTGATTAGAGTAGATGGTGCTAGTTAAAAGTGAAAGCGTTGTGCTTTCACCAAGACTCGCTCTAAACAAAACATATTTTCCATCAAGGTATCATCGATTGAAGACAACACACTTTTTGTAAAGAGAGAGGACAATATATAACCAATTATTGATAGTTGTACGAGTCATATGGGTGCATAACAAGCAAGGAAACAAACAAGGAAAGGAAAGAAGTAAATGAAAGAAAAAACAAGAAAGCAAAGAAAATAAGAAAGCAAACACTACTCCTACTCCTAAACTAAATAATGCATGGGCCTATTCACGTGAAGTGATATTTCCAATGCAACCATTGGTGCATTGGTTGACACATGTTGGTGAAGGAATAGTTGACAAG
This sequence comes from Pinus tabuliformis, assembly GCA_031772625.1. Taxonomy (NCBI): domain Eukaryota; kingdom Viridiplantae; phylum Streptophyta; class Pinopsida; order Pinales; family Pinaceae; genus Pinus; species Pinus tabuliformis. The sequence goes on from CM062805.1 coordinate 819,743,294, forward strand.
AAAGATATACAAGTAAACCGACACACAATAATTATAAGACAATAAAGACCAACATGCTCGAAGTTTGAAAGCTTCAACAAAAAAGAAAAGAATAAATGCACAAGAGAAACATTCTATAGGCATACCATGGTGTTGCAACACACTATTTGCAGACGATGATGTACACTCTTTTGACAATGACAAATGAGAAAACATGAAAAATGAAGACAACTATCACTTAGCACAAGTTCTCGTTGAGTATGATTCCTCAAATGCATGAGTGATGGGATCATGTGATTGTGGTGGAGGAAGTGAAATATATGGATCAGTTTGATTTTCAATGTAAACGAGAGAGTCATGAGGAGCCTATGGAGTTTCAACAGATTTATGATTAGAAGCGGAACTAACCTCAAGACAACGAGGACAAGACATAATATCAGTATGAGTTGAAGTGCCTCGATAGCTTGAGGAGTTTCCACTTCATCATCAGGTAGATCGTCAAATACTGGTGGCTTAGAAAGATCAATAGCAAGTGAATCAACATCATGATCGAATGAAGGAGTAAAGAGATCACGACAACCACGATTAGAAAATTTGAGATGTTCATTGACATCCTCATGATCTAACGAATCATACATACAGATTGATGAGAAACAATAATTTTCACCCTCTAAGTTTCTAAAAATAAAAGATGATAGATTGGGTGGATTCAAAAAGAAAGATGTTTCCCCTCTGCAATCAAATGAAAAATTGACATCTAGTGTGTTCTGTGAATGATCAGAAGTAAAAACATCCAGGGATGGATTTTCAAAAGACAAATTAGAAATGGACGAATCACAAAAGATGTTTGGAAATATCGGATGAGGTGCAGACAAAAGGAGGTCATCCTTCATCTCGGGTTCTTCTTTAGATTCCCACACATACTCATCAGAAATGAAATCACAGGTTGGCTTCTCAACACCAACTCCGTTGACAACTTGATCCTTGTAAACAACAAATGTGGAGTTCAAAATGGGAGAACACAACCTAGTAAAATCCAGAGGATCAACAGAACAAGAGGACTGAGGTTGAGATAACAAGTTCACGTCACAATTCAACATATGTGCATGCACATTCCCCCACCTTGCATTGTAGAGCTAGAGTTTCTTGATGAGAAGCATACGGAGGGTCACTTGTGATAGAAAACTTTTCTATCTTGGGTTTAGCAGTTCTAACATCGAGGAATTCTAGGAGGGGTTTGAATGATTCTAACACATGTGGATTTTCATATATGTGAAGAAGATACTGAAATATTTGATGGAGAAATTTCCAATCAATTTCGTCTTCCAAGATTTCAAAAGCGAGATTTTGGAAGCATTTCCAAAATTGCAAAAGGGATTCATCAAGTTATTTTCGTAATTGTAGAATATTTTTATTGAGTGTTTTATGATCATAATGATAGAAAAAATGGGACAACTCTTTGATCATCTAATCATAAGAGTGAATAGAGGCTACAGGCAGTGTGACAAACCATTGCAGTGCATGCCCTCAGAACGTGAATGCGAATAGTGACCATGCAATGTGATCCTCATGGATTTCATTTCTTTCACAGAAGCCCATGAAGGCCACTCCATGACTAAGAAATTTTTCTCTACCTTCACCATCATATGTGTTACATGATAAGTCATTAAGGAGATCCCCCGACACTTCAAAATCACGTCCAAGAGACAGACATGTCAAAGGATTAACTAAAATGTAAGTCATGGAGAACGTACATAGATTCAAAATAGACTTTGAGGACTCAACTTGTCATCTGCCCCTCCTTATAGTGCCAGAAATGTTGACGGTGATGGACCTGCCAACATGTTAGAGGATCTCCCTAGTAAGAAGTCCCAACTAGAATACCTCGACTGCGATAGCGCACAGAGGTAAGTGTGATATATTTGTCGGAAGCAAGTGTGTGACCTTGCAGCAAGTCAAGTGAGATGCATGGGTGTTCTAAGACACGAAGGGGAAAAGGAGGTGTGTCCCTTAGAGGCCTGTAATAGTGCTCAGCCTTAAAGGAACACACGAGTTGAATGGCATCATAAATTGGAAAGAAGAATAGTCCACAATCCAAAGTGATGGGTTAAACCAACAACATGACTTCAACATGATTCATACAATCATATACAAAATAGTTCATACATGCGTAAGTTACATAACAAACATTGCTAAATCAACTAGGATAGTCCAACTACAATAACAATAAATGCATGAAGATGTGTTGGCTTTGTTATATATACGTAAAGTGAAAGTTCCATCCATACATATACCATTGACAACCACTATCCCCAAAAGTGGAACATTATAGTCAACACCGCCTGCTCCTCCAAAGGTATGTACTCGCTCTGCACTATGGAGAAGCCAAGGCTCATCAGAATACTCTCCAAGCCTTCTCTAAGCAATGCTTAGCCAAAATCTTGGCTCCTAAAATCCACTACTATGAGTTATGAGGTTTTATTTATAACAAAGGGTGGGGTGACCCTTGACATTCCCATTTGTGACTCTTGGACTACCCTATTGACTCTTCACATTACGTAGTGACTGTTCACATTCCACTAGTGACACTTGCAATTTCACTTACAACATATTTACAATAATACAATTTCCACATATAACCATGTGGGACAAAATAGGCTTGAGTCAACCTGACAAGACAAGCAACATCACTCTTGGTATTGTGGAAAGACCAGCTCGGTAACCTCCTCATGGTGATATTCGGTGATGAACTGATACCAAGCTTGGCATTGTGCTATTGTATCCCCAAATTTTTTGATGACATATTTTTTGAAGCAGACACTTGCCTCCATGACTTCCAGGTATATGGTTCTGAAACCTATGTCCAGCTCATCCCGAAGCATGCGCAACATTTTCATGAGTGTGGTTGGCCCACTGATGTACCTTTGCATTCTCTCTACATTGAGCTACAAGTCATCACTTGTAGGTATGCACATCAACTACTCTATGTACCTTTCAACATCTAGCATGACTTGGTTCTTCCTCATGGCCTGGGTGAGGGTTCCTATGGAAGGGATCTTGTGTGTTCGCACTATGACATCCATACTCCTGAACAAATGTGCATAGGAAGCCTCAATGCTAGTGATGAGTTGAGGGAGCTGCTCATAGTTCTGAATCAACATCTGAATCCATGCTTTGTCTAGATCAACCTCTAGCTTCATCCTCTTGTGCAAGTAAAGTGGGGCTCCCTTGTACCTTATTGTCCATTCTTGCATGTGTGCAATAACAGTGTGAATGTCTTTGAGAGTTTGGGTTGCCTACACGCATTTCTACTGAAATTCATATAGATGGAAAATTACTTTGTGCACGGAGAGAAATATTCTATACACTATCTGCATGGTGGCCTTCAAAGTTGATATCTCTGCCACTATTTCTTTCTTCACCATTGTCATGGAGGATCCCATGGACTTCTCTATTCTCTGCCTCGCCTCTTGCAAGTCCTTTGCCATTCAATCATTCTATGTTATCAAGAACTTAATTGTTTAGCTCATGGCTTCTGCATAATCCTTAAAAGCCTCAACTAGGGGAACTGGAGGTATTCTAACATCGCTACAATCACCCTTTCTTTTGTGTGCATAGGTGATGTATGATCATCCAAGAGATGATTTCTTTGCACTTGTACAATCCTCTATTATGTCTCGTCAAATTCCAAATTGTACACATCCATCTCTGAATCATCATCAAGGAGAACAACTTCTCCTTTCTCACTTGGGATTGGTTGTGGTTCTCAAGGTGGTGGAAACTATGGCACAATCTTGGATTCCCTTAGCATGAGATCGATCTCTTGGTCCTATAGCTCCTATTCTGTCTCCATGTTTGTTGCCTCAACCAACTAATCTACCTACTGAGCAAGTTCTTGAACCTGGACTTGCTCACCCTCTTCTTCATCTGCTGGTTATTCTTATGTATCAACCCGTATCTATGTAGGTTTCTTTGTTAGTGCGCCTTTTCTTTATTCTTGTTCCTATTTCTGCCTTTCTTCCCTTTCTCTCCTCTTGATCTCTTGTTATTATTTCAACTTCTTCTCTATTTCCTGCAACTTCCTCTCTTCTTCTTCTTCTAATCTTTGCTTCTCCCTCTTTCTCTGCGCTACCCTCCTTTCACATTGTCACCTATTTACATCTATCTCCAAAGCTACTCTTTCAACAAGTGGATCTTATTTAAACTTGTAGCTTTGCTCAGCCTCTGCACTCTCGACAATCTTCCTCTTGCCTTTGTCTTGCATCAGTTTGCTTCTCACTACTGCTATTGTTGTTTCTTCCTATGGTGTTGCTGCCTTCAATGCTTCTTTACATTCTACTATTATGATGAGGGTTCATTAAGCCTAGAGGAGTTGTACCAATACCTCCAAGGATCTTTCTCTGTCCAATGACATGCCCCGTGGATCCATGGCTAGTACACCTTGGCATAATAGTTCTTGCATATGAAGTGCGGATCATACAGATTCAAATCTTGGTGTCGAACCCAAACTTCTTCAAGTCCCCGGTCTCGACATCTACATCTTTCAAGGTACGAATCTCATACAACCCAATCCGGAAAGGAAGGGTAGGCCATGGTGCCTTCTTCCGGTTGTCCAATCCTGCTAATAACCTTTTGAAGATGTTGTATGAAACCTCTTGCATGAACAACTTGTACATGGAAAACCACGGTAGCTCATGTGGTGGCTTCTCTGTGTTGAACATCCTGATGAAGTTGCCATTGGGTGAGGCATACCAATCTACAATGTTAAGCAATGCCTACATCGCTTCCTGGGACATGCAAGGTGGATCTTGTTCAAATATAATCTTGTACATCAGGATGATGAAGTGGTCAGACAACCTCACCATGACTCCTCCGTAGCTTCTCTCCTAGATAAATTTGCAATAAATGTTCACAGCCTCCTCTGATAGTGTCCATGTCCAACCCATGCCAGGAAACTGTTTTTGGGCATAGATTGCATCAAGAAGGTACATGAACATATAGAATATTTCTTGTCCATCCTTAAGAAGATTCCAAGCATTAGACACATGCACTTTCAACTGAAAAGCCAACATTTCTGACCAGCTGAAAGGCCTTCCTTCATTTTCCAACTAGTCTAACGTAACCACCCAACTTTCCGAGAAGGTCTCCATGCTCTCTTGGACATACAAGCGACATGCAAATATGACCAAGAGTTGGCAAACCTTCTTGAGTGACTTTGTCTTGTATACCTAGTTGGGTATCATCCTAAACTTTGATGCCTCTTTTACTCAATGCTTCATGATATCTCTAGAGTTTACATTATTGTTGGGAGTGAAGAACAGTGCATCCATGTAGTTCACTGGCTGCAAAAAGTGATACATCTAATGATAGTTTTTCATCCTGAAGGTCGCAAGTTGTGTCCCACTAGTGCTACTCAATCTCATCATCTTGGGATCAGTATGTGAGACAAACCAATGAATGATATCCGCCCACAGGAAGGTGGGGTACCTACATGCCTGACTTGTGAATGTTGACATAGACTTGTCGATCTTCCATATCTTCCTTGAAACTTCTTGAAAATATGTCCTTTATTTCTTGCCATGTGATCTTCATGTCCTTCTCTTTGAACAACTATATGTGTGCATAGATGGGGATTTTTATTGGCACCTGTTCAACTATGTCTTTAGTGCTACTCTCTAAAGTGTCCTTTGATCCATCTCTCTTGGAAACTATGATGTCTGTTCTGTTCAGAGACTTCTCAACAATAGATGTACCCAAAGATAGAGCGGACACTCACGACAAACAATGTCACTTTAAAAACATAAATCACTTCAAGGATCGATCATGCAACAAACTGGGTGACTGTTGGGAAAGATTGTGTAGTAGTGACTCTTTGAGGTTGGGGACTTTCAACTGGAACTGCGCATTGCACAGTCTCAGCTACCAGTGAGACTCACTGCTGATGGGAACTATGTAGAGTGCAGTCCAGCTGGGTTGACTATGGACTGGAACTACACAATGCGCAGTTCAGTCTGGCTTGAATGCTAGATGGGACTACGCATTACACAATCCCAGTGGGTAAGACTAGGCATTTTCTCCCAAAATTAGTAGAACATAAAAGGAGGCCAATGATAGGAAAACTCTATGCAATTCTTGGAGCCAAGGCAAAGCCTTGAGTTCCGGGAATGCACAGTGCATTTCGGGAAAAGTGAGATCTAAGCCAAGGAAGCTTAGATATGCCCAAGGGTATATTGAAAACGAGTAGATCTGAATTCATGAATGAAAGATGGTGTAGATAGGAGTGAATGGTCATGCATGCAATAAAAGATAATGTAGGAATCAGTCAAACAAATGAACAACAAAGTTGGTGGAGAGGGTTGCCGCAACAATGACCATTAGTGCAAAAAAAATGTTGTGCATGTCATGCTTAAGAAAGACAATGAAAAACTTGAAATAACACTTCTACAAGTTGAAACAAAATAAAATTCCAATGGGCATTCAATAAAACATGCAAAAAAACACTCACACAAGCCAAGGAAATAAAAGCGATAGAAAAAACATCAAAAGACTTGAAATTCAAAACTTACCTAGAAAAGTTGTGCCCACTGTGGTGAAGGTTCCTGGATGCCTTGGGAATTCCAAAGCTCTAAGATCGAATGTGTAGAATGAACTCTAGGGTTTTGTTTAAATAGATTTGGTAGATTCAGGGTTTATGACTTGCATGCTAAAAATCTAGGAAAAAGCGACAAGTGGTAGGAAGTTTCTAAAATCAGCTTGAGTGTAAATCCCAATGCTAAAAATAGATCCCTATTTTTTAGGGATTTTTTTTTCTTTTTCAGGAAATGGATGCCATGCATGCATGGGAATATTACGCAGTTATGGAGGGAACTGGGAAACTTTCTAGCACATGCATCAGACATCAACTGATGGAATGCTTCTATGCAATCCTTGGGTTGAGTGGTTGTGGCTGCCTCTCATGCTCTACATAGTTTTCCTAGCTAAAGAAAAGCTACCACCTATCTCTACACAATTTCTGAGCCAAAGCCTAGTGTCGGGATGTTCTTCACAATTTCTCTTAGAAAGGTTGTTTTTCGGATTTCTTTGCGCGTTTATGGAGAGCAAGGATGACTGTTGTGCTATTCTGTGCAATTCCTGAGAGAAAGGTTGGTTGCCCTCTAGGATTGTGCGTTTTACAAGACAAAGCAAGAACCGAATGTAAAGCAAGTCGCAAGTTCAACTTGTGGTTGGTCAGCAAAACAATTTAGTGAACACAAGTTGCAAAGTGAAAGATAAACTTGAATGAAACACAAGCACCTAAGTAGTGCAACACATGCTGCTAAGATTTTGAGGAGGGAGGCTCGAAAGCAAAGCGAAGGAAATTTTTTTAGGGTGGTTGTAGCCGTTACAATTGGAGGCAAGAGTCCGCTATTAGAAAGACTCATCAAATAGTTTGGGGACATCGTCACACAATACCAATCTTGGAATCATTGCGTGACCAAGAAGAACCAAGTGGAGGTTTTCGAGTTGGTCTTTCCACAAACTTTGGATTCATAGTATTTTATTTTTTTAGGTTGTCTCTATCCTATTTTGCCTCACATGTGTACATGTGGAGAATGTAATATTATTTGTAAATATTTTGTAAGTGAAATTCCAAGTGTCATTAGTGGAATGTGAAAGTTGATCATGTTATGTAATGAGTTATTCGTAAAGAAGTTGAAGAGTCATGAGGGTAGTCAAAGAGTCATAAAGGGGGAATGTCAAGGGTCACCCCTACCTTTGTTATAAATAGAACCTCATAACGCATAGAAAAGGCTTTTGGGATCCAATCTTTTTGCTAAGCTTAGGCTTAGAAAGGGCTTGGGAGTATTGTGATGAGCGTTGGCTTCTCCACAGCATAGAATGAGTATAATTATTTGGAGGAGTAGGTGTTCTTGACTGTAATGTTCCACTATTGGGGCTAATGGTCGTTAATGGCATATGTATGGATGGAACTTTCACTTATAATAATAATATCAAAGACAACACGCTTTCATGCATATGTTGTTATTGTAGTTGGACTATTCTAGTTGCTTTAGCAATGTATGTTGTTTAATTTACACATTTTCATATGAACTACTTTGTATGCACTTGTATGAATCTTTTTGGATGCATGTTGTTGGATTAACCATCACTTTAAGTTTTGGGCTATTCCAAATTTTATCTTGTGATGTCATTACACTCGTGCATTATTTTCAAGCTCTGTACTCTTACAGGCTTCTAAAGGGTGCACTTCTTTTCCCCTCCATGTGTTAGAACCCCCATGCATCAGACTTGACTCTCCATAGGGTCACACACTTTCTTTCACCCAAAGTTATCTTAGTTACCACTGCGCGCTACCATCATCAAGGAATTACACTACCACCCAATACCGGGACTCCTACTCCAAATAGTTTAAGGTCTAGTTAGGGCTTCTTATCGAGGAGATCCCTTGAATGTTGGTGGGTCCAGCACCATCAAAATTTATAGCGCTAGAAGGAGGGACAAATGAAAAGTTGACACCTTGAAGTTAATTTTGAATCTATGCACATATTTCATGACTTATGTCCTAATCATGACCCTGACATGCTTCTCTCACGTTGTTGATTTCAATGTGCCAATGAATGTTATAGATGACTTGTCCAAATATAGCTTCAATGGTGATAATGGAACATCATTGTTCAGGCGCACAATTGCCTTTGTTGGATTCTGTGACAGACATGATGTCCCCTCGGATGACATTGCTTGTGGGTTGTTCACTTTCATGTTCAAAGGGCATGCAAAGAAATGGTGTCACACATTTCCTGTAACCTTTATAAACTCTTTCGATCACATGTTAAGTGATTATGTCATAATTTCATTCTTTATGATTGTAAGAACTTCATCAAAAAAAGCTCAAATTGAAAAAAGAACTTGATGAATCTCTTGAGCACTTTCACGATAATTTTCTTCATTACTATTATGAATTCCCTGAAGATGAAGTTGACTGGAAATTTTTGGAGGGAATATTTAAATATCTTGTTCACATCTTTGAGAATCAGCAAGAGTTAGAGTCTTCTGACTCTCTCTCAACATGCCTTGGTGTTAGAGATTTACAATCTGAGATAGACAAGGTTTTTTCCCAGGTGACCTTACATCCCCTTCTCACCAAATAGCTCTAGCTCCGTAAGACAAGGTGGGAGAAGTTGTGAATACACATGTTGAACTGTCACCACCTCGTCCAACCCCACGTGCTCAGGATTTCTGTGTAGATTTGGACTGAAATACTCATGGTTGTCATGTGGTTTTATCTGCTCAGCCTCTATCATTTGGTTCCTTTGATCCTCTGGATTTTGGTGTGTTGTGTTCATTCGTTATGGATTCCACATGTGATGTTCATGAGGATCAAGTTTTGGATGGAGTGGGTGTTAAATATCCAACATGAGCTATCATTTTTTATGAGTATGTGTGGAATTTTTAACAGGAATATGCGGTGAAGGATGACCTTCTTCTGTCCGCACCTTGTCCACTTTATCCTGACATATTCCATGATTCTACCATTTCTATTCCATCTTGTGAAAATTCATTTCCGGATGTCTCCACTTCTGATTATTCACATAACACATGGGATGTCAGCCTCTCATTTTATTGCGGAGAGGAAAAATCTATCTTCCCTAATCCACCCAATCCCTCATCTTACCTTTCCCAAAACTTAGAGGGTGATTTTTTTTTCTAATCACACCCTCTCTATGATGCGTCAAATCATGAGGATGTCATTGTCCATATTGAATTTTCTGATCATGGCTATCATGATATTTTCACTCATTCATCTAATCATGAATTTGATTCACTTACTGTTGGTCTTTCTGAGCCACCAATCTTTGATGATCCATCTTTTGATGAAGTAGAAACTCCTCAAGTTGTTTAGGAACTTCATCCCAAGATGATGGTTATGCCAGGTTCTCCTAGCCTTGAGGTTAGATCAACTTCCAATCATAAATCTGTTGAATCTCCCCAGGCTCTTCATCACTCTCTTATTCACATTGAAAATCAATCTATTTCACAGTTTTCGCATCCTCCACCAGAATCACACGATCTTATTTCTCACACATTGGAGGAATCATATGTGGCAAGAACTATTGCGAAATGAAAGATTTATTCTTTCTTCATGTTTTCTAGTTTGTCAAGTTTGAAGGTGTGTACTTGCTTGTCTTCCATGCGTAATGTAATGGGACACCATGATACATCTACAGAGTTCCTTTCATGTGCTTTCAATTTTTTATTTTCTGTGGATGCATTCAAGCTTCGAACATATTGGTTTACATTGTTTTATCTTTCTTGTCTGTTGGTATGCTTGAATATATTTTTGGTCAATCATGTTGTCATCTACATGGGCCAACCAATGCGCCGGAGGCTGCATTGGAAGTATCATTGGATGTGAGTTGGCCCATGCTCTGCTTAGCTTAGGAGTAAGGGTAGTGTTTTCTTTCTTTCTTTCTTTCTTGATTTTCTTACTCTTTTTTTTCCCCTTTCTTATTTCCATTGCTTTTTTTCTTGTGCATTTGTACGATAGTTTCCGCATGAAGTTGCGTTTGGATCTTAGACAAGCAGGGTGAAATATAAGAGGAACTTGTGCAACTATCAACACTTGGTTATCATTCTATTCCATTTCTTTTACGAGAATCTTTTGTTTCTTCTAGTTAATGATACATTGATGGAAAATACATTCCTTTCATAGAGAATCATGGTTAAATCATGATGCTTGCACTCTTAACTAGTATCACCTACTCTAATCGGTTTTCTATATTGGGTTAACCTTTTTCAACTCGGTCAATTAGAGTAAGGAGAAGGGGAAAACCTTAACAAGTATGTCAGGGGAAAACCTTAACAAGTATGTCAGAGGTATATATAAACATCCTTCTATGAACGAAAAACCTCTTCTACTCTTAATAAGTTAAGATCCCTCTTCTGCCTCATGAAATAAATAAGTGCCTATGCATAGTTCTTTAAAAAATAAAAAATAAATGAAAAACTAAAATAAAGGAGAAAGAAGAGAAAGGCTTCCTGCACAGAGAGGTGAAGTAAGTAACTCCACTAGGGTATTATCCATGCTCGCTGGAAGCAGAGCAATTCTTGTGTTTTGGAAGTGACTTTGCCAAGGTACTAGCTAGGCCTACTAGTGGCGGAGCAACACCAAAGATGAAACTAAAACTCTGAAAATATACATTACTTGTGCATTTATATACCCCTCATCCCCAAACGACACAACTTAGTTTGACTTGTCTTGGTATGTGTTCTAGCGATAAAGAGAATGGTAGGGACTACATCTTTAGCTCAATCTAGTGAAAGAGCTATGACAATCGAAGAATCAAACAATACTTCCAGAAGAGTTAGACTAACTTTATACGAGACAAGGTCTATACGGAGAGTTGGAGTTCTACTAGTGTGTCACCAATGTTGTAGCGACTACAACCACCCTCTAAAATTTTGCCTATGCTTCGTTTTGGAGCCTCCCTTCTAAATCACAACAACTCATCACGCACTAATCCAGGTATTTATGCTTTGATTAAGCCTCATCCTTTACATCAAGGCTTGTTTTTTCTTACGTGATTTACTGTCTAACCCACAAGCTGATCTTTTGACTTGGTTTCCACCTAGTTCCAGGCTTGCCTTAGATAACTGTGCAATCCTTAAGGGAAACTAGCCTTGTTCTCAGGAGTTGTGCAGCACAAGTTGATAGTGAGCCTTCATCTCCAAAATTTCAGAAGAATAGTTCACAGCCAGGCTTCAGCTAGGAAATTGCATAGAGAATGAGAGACAGCCCAGAGCCATTCAGCCCAGAAATTGTGGAAAATATTCTTTCTCAGAAGTTGCTCAGTGCATGAGCCAGTGAATTGACCAATCCTTCCCAGAACTACACAATCTCTATGCACAATGCATGCTAGCTTTTCTCGAAAATAAAAATGAAAAAAGAGAAAAAGCATGACTAGAAACTAGGGATCTATTTTTAATAGTGCAAAGGAGGCACTGAATTATTTTGGAAATTATCGCCAAGTGTCACTTTTTTCTTGATTTTTGACCTTCGCATCATAAACCATAAATTTACCAAATCTATTTAATTGATGCTGCCAGATCTCATTTTCACATTTGATCTTGGATCTTTGGAATTCTATAGGAAATCAAGGAACCTTAGGTGTGATCCTCATCGCTTTTCTGGGTAAGTTTTGATTTTCTAGTCTTTTGTCACTTTTTCTGTTTCTTTCACTCATTTAGCTTGTGAGAGTGTTGTTTCACTCATTTTGTTGAACAACTGCTAAAATTTTAGCTTGTAAAACTGTTGTTTCAATTTTTCATTGCCTTTCCTAAGTGTCGCATTGATTACCCCCTTTTTTCACTAACGGTCATAGTTGCGGCGACTCTCTTCACATGCTTTGTTTTCCTTCAATTTGATTGATTCCCGCACTTGTTTCACTTGCATGCATCATCACTTAGTCAAATATGCACTCATCATCATGCCATCATTTAGATCTCCTTCATTTCGCACTCCCCTCGAGTAGATTTGGGCTCCCCTGGCTGGATATTGCTTTCCCTTGCATGAACTACACATTTTGGGAGACTAAGGCCTTTACCTTGGCTTCTGGAACTGGGTAGAGGTTTCTCTAGCATGGCTCTAGTTGTGTACTGCGCAGTTCCACGAGCTAGCCTCCTAGTCTTGGCCATTGAGACTACACAATGTGTAGCCTTTCCTAGTTTGCGCCCAGATTGAACTGCACATTTCGTAGTTCCAGTCAGTAAACCTCCCCCACTGACTGTTGGGACTACACAGTGCATAGTTCCAATAGGCATATAGTCTTCTCTCTGAACCAGAATTGCACAATCTCGCCCAGCATTAGCCAGGTTGTTGCTTGATCTTTTCTTGAAGTGATTTTGGTTTTAAGCTAACATTTGCATGCCATGGGTGTCCTCTCTATCTCCAGGTACAACAATTTTTTAGCATCTATCTAGCAGTTGTAGTTAACATGGCCTCCAAGAGAGTTGCATCAAAGGAAATTGTCGAGAGTATTACAGGGTAAGTAGTTGAGTAGACGTCAATTACCTTACTAGTTTATGCAGACACTCAATTGTTCATCGAGAATGGCACAAAGTTGACATGGCAAAAAACCAAGGATACTTTTGCAGAGTAATTCAAGGAAAACTTAGAGGACCGACAAGTTTATATTAGTACCCAATGGTTAGGATTATTCAAGGTTGAGCCATTCTAGTGGGATAGAGCTTTCCACCTCCACGACAGAGAACTTTCATCATATGTATCATTTACCCCAGATGATGAGGTGCATGGACACACTTTTCTATGCCACCTAGAGCTAGGTGAACATGAGAAATATAGCCAAGCGTTGGGTGAAATATCCATCAAATTTCAAACAAACACCCAATCATGTTTACAAGACAATGTCTCTCAGGAAGGCTTACCAGTTCTTGATCATCTTTGCATGTCGAATATACAGTCAAGAGAGCACGGGGACATTTCCTGAAGGTTGGATAGTTTTATTGGACCAGTTGGTGAGTGATGGAAGGCCATTCAACTGGTCAGACTTGTTGGCTCATTAATTGAAAGTCCATGTGACCAACATCTGGAATCCACACAAGGATGAGAAAGAGATATTCTACATGTCTGCATACTTACTAGATGCAATCAGTACCTAGCAATAATTACCTGGCATGAGCTAAACATGGACACCAAAAGAGATTGTCATCATCATTTATTGCACGTTTATTTTCGATTGTAGCTAGAGATGAGTAATGATAAGATTGACAAACCATTTCATCATCCCATTGTATAAGCTTATCTTCAAGCAGGATCCACCTTGCATGTCCCATGTGTTAGTGTCGGTATCTTCATCCCTCCATCAATGATCAAATTTCTATTTTTGCATGCATATTAGGTGTCTCATCTGATCAGTTGCATTTCATTAGGTCATGGATCAACTGATGGTAGTGGTTTTTTGTCAATTTCCCTCATGCCATTCATCTGTTGGCCTATTTTCACATGTACAAGTCATTTGTTGTCATTTTATTTCATTCCATTTGCAAAAATAATTTTAGGGTTTTTAGGTCTCACTAGGTCTAGAGTTTTCCACCATGGTCTTCAAAAACTAAACAAGAGGTCAGCAGGCACATGAGGATATCTAATAAGTTCATAAAATCACAAATTTCACTGATGATTTGCTTCATAAAGGTTTTTTACCTCAAAACTCTATTTTGAGGTGAAAACAGGGTTTTTTCTATCTCATGTACAAATTTTGTGTAATTTCAATGTTTTTGTATGTAATAAGCTTCAGCTACATCCCTTGGTCACCTTGCCAACTCCAGCCACTGCAAGAAACAAAAACATCCAAGCATCAGTTCATCAAATGATAAAAAGAGCCAAACTGCAAAAAACAGAGTTTTTCAAAGCAAAGTGAAAGGGACTTAAGAAAAGTGGGTTTGTAAGTGAAAAATTAAAATCAAGAGGATATAAAGTTCTTCTTGGTGTTTGAAAGACTTCATTTTGTGAAAGAGAGAAATAAAAAGGGAGAAAATCAGGTTTGTGGGAGAAAGAAGTCAAATTGCAGCAAAAATTCAAACTTCCACTGGCGTTATGCACCTGGGCACTGGCGCGATGCACTTGCCTGGTGCTATGCACTAGGCGTAGGTTTTCCAAAGGATTTTCAACATGCGCTACGCACCTGGGCATTGGCACAACACATCTGTCAGTTAAGCTTCAAAATGAATTTCATTGCTTTTCTAAGCCTCCAAATGTGCAAAGAACCTCTCAAACAATAAGTTCACCCTATATAGTCTAGCAAGGATTTTCTTCATTCATGGTGGCGATTTGAAAATTTAAAAATAAAACCCTAGTTGCTCTCAAAGTTGCCTTGCAAAACTATCCAGGGTTTTCGTTGTTTTTGTTGCTTTCACATCCGTTGTGACTATTTTCCTACATCCTATTCCCTTGCAATAAATTTCCCTAATTCCCTTCCCCTTCCCCTCTCCCATTGACACTCACCTTACCCCCTATCACCAAACCCTAAGCCCTATACCTAATTCCCACTATTCCCCAAACCCTAATTTTCATTTCCCAAACCTTATCATTCCCTAGAAAACCTACTTCCATCATCGAAACCATCATTTACAGTTATACTATCAGTCAAACCCTCAATTCCAAAAATAAAAACAGTAGTTACCCTACCCACCTTCATACTTTAAAAATCTCTTCATACTCATCATTTTTCACTCCAAATTTGAAAGTATGGAAATAGATTCAACATATAAGAGGGATGATGAAACTATGAGTGATTCTTCCCAAGAGGTCCATGTCACCATTCAGCTGATTGTACCATCATTTAGATGGTTTTCATCATCATGTCAGGTTCCAATGGGTCATTTTACACCTTGTTCATGCTTCAGTTGTGCCTGGGTAAGGTTCATTTCCCTCTCCTAGGGTTTTGAAGGTAATTTCTCTTGAATGGTCAAATAATCAACAAAAATTGTATATTGATATTCATACACCTCCCCCTATCCTTAATGTACCTTACTAAACACTTCCCATCACTGATATCACTCAAATTCCTCATCTTCGCACAAACCCTAGTTTCTTGCTACAATTTGACAATTTTCTAGGCTAGGACTGTGTTTTGCCATTTTGGACCCCTTACCCTCACTCAATATTTGAAATTACACTTTCCCCTACTTCCTAACATCCCTCCCTACTTCCCAAAATTTTCTCAAGAATTCAAAAGCCCCTTATCCCTTTCATTTCACTTCATTTCGACAAATCCCCTATTCCACACATTGGCATAGATTTTACTCAAATGATGTTTTTGAGCAAGAAAAAATGAATTTGGAAAAAGTAAGAGAGGTTTTTTTCCATAATAGGTTAAGGAATAAAAAACTCCTTAACGTTTTACACAGGTGTCATGGTTGTATAGAAATGTCAAAAATACATTTGCCTCAGGAGAATCGATGCACCTCTAAGGTGACCTTGGGAAAATAAAGATTTCTCCTAGCTTGGTTGGCCAAATGACTTGCTTGATGAGTCAAAGGATAGCTAGACACAGCGAAATTTCGCATGATCTATCATGAGCTCAATTTCAAGTTACAGAAGACCTTCTAAAGTTGACCACAACAACACTCTGCCTTTAGGCAACCTCATTTTGCACATTTTGACCAGTCTTGGGAGATTTGACTTTTATCATGGAAAATGAACTCCAAATTAAAAAATTAAAGTTCTGTTAAAAAGTAGACTCAATAATATTTCCAATGAGCTATCGTGCACCCAATTTGGACACTGGGAAGGCCTCCAAAAGTTGATCTGAATATGGCGTTATGCACAGAACCAGTGGCGCTACGCATAGAAATTTTTAACACAGGCTTTTCCAATAGGTACGTAGTGCCACCGGCGCTTGCTTTTGATAGGGACCTCCATTTGAAGAAAACTTGGAATTTTTGGATTCCTTATGAAAATTTTTGCATGCTCAGAAATTACTAGGAAATTTTGATAAGTTTTGGGCCTCCAAAAGGGCCAAAAACACCCAAAAAATGCCCTCTCTGCCACTTTTTGGCCACACAGGAAGTAGTCTTGGGAGATTGCAATTTTGGAGGGGTAAATTGACTCCGAATAAAAAAAATCAAGTTGTTCCAGAAATTAGACTCACCAGGATTTCCAACAAGCTATCCTACACCTTATTTGGACCTCGAGAAGCCTTTCAAAAGTATCTTGGAAAAAGCGCTATGCACAAAAAAAATGGCGCTATGCATAGGATGAAAAGTGCCAATTTTGCTCAAAAACTCTGTTTTTCGACTAGTTTTATTCTAGTTTGAATTTTTCTCTCTTATGGTCAAATTAATGATGTGACATGATGTAAATTGATGTAATATGATTTAAAAATGATAAAAATTGAATTGATAAGGTAGATACATCAGTTGTAGGTGGTTTAGATTTGAATGAATCAGTTTCCTAGGTTTTAGAGGCAAGTTGTTCCACTACCTAGTTTTGTGTTCCTAGTTTAGATATGGTTGAAACCACCCCTCTTCTCATGGATTTGACCCCTTATGGATAGCACAGGTGGTTTGGAGGTCTATATGATGTGTTTTTTCAGTCATTTGTAAAAGTTGGACTCTTGTGAATGTTTTGAGCACTATTGTACAACACTTCTACAGTTTGGCAAGGAAATAGACCAGGGTTTGCATCATTTTATGGATTCTTGTGGCAAGGTGACTTAGTATTGTTTTTCCTTCCGTGATTCAAGTTATCATATGTTTATGTGTGCCATTATCTCTCTCTTTTCTGCTTAACTAAATGAATCAACTATAAAGGTGGAAATCATTGATGTTGCAGTGCTCTACCTTAGGGTTTCATTAGTTTTACATGTTTTCTACTATTTGAAGAGGACTCATGACACATTCATGCCCTCTCCAACTCCTCACCAGTCTCAAGACTCACCATTACACCTAATCTGAAGTACTAAAGCATTTTCCTACCTCGCCCCACAAAAGCCTCTGCAAGACTGAGTTCATTCCTCGGACCCAAAACTACCTTTCACATTTGATCCAGCAAACCAACATAAAACTAAATCAAACTCCTTTGACCATATACGTAGCGTAAAATTAGTCTTTACATCAGTCATCTCAAGCTTCATTTGCTATATTTTCCCAATATTGACGAGGAGAGAGCCCTCTCCTGACCTGGTAGGGCTAGCTACCAGGTTAAGCGTGGTTTGATGTTACCCTAGACCTGCCTTTCACAGCCCGAGGTAGATTTAGGCCATAACATATTGGTGACCGTACTGGGGAATGTAGTTCTATGTTCCTCAGCAAAATATATCAAGTTTATATCTAATTTTTGATGGTGAACATCAATCAAACACCGGAAGGCTGAAATCATTCACCTGGTGACTCCAGTGTCGATGAATCCCAAGGTTCAGACTTTTTATGGTGACTCTACTCTTCAAGAACCAGTAGCCTGAAGAATTTCTTGGTGAATTCATTGGTACCAAAATGGATTCTCTAGATTGAAGGTATGCTCCCATGAGTGGAGATCACATTCTAGGTTTTCCAAATAAAATTCTGAAAGTAGATTGGCAAAGGAATTTGCCTATGTTTAAATATGATAATAGGAAAGATGCTGCTTTACATTTGGTTAGATTTCACATGCATATTGGGAAGTTGAAGTTTGATTTTCCTAAAGACTACTTGATGAAGATATTCATGGCCACTTTAGAAGGTGAAGCCCGATCTTGGTATGAAAGTTTTCCGCATGCTTGTATTTACTATTTAAAGGATTTTCATACCATGTTCTTTGAAACGTATAAAGAATCTTATCCATCATTAAATTTAGTTCAGAATTGTTGCAAACATGTTTATAGTTTTATTGAAAGTCTTGAAAAAGTTTATGAAGATGATGACTTCATGGATGATGAGATCATGGAAGCTCCGTACGAAAATCCATTTCAGCAGCCTAAAGAGAACTTAGAGGATACTTATCAAGATGCTCAGGAAAATTTGCAACAGGATCAAGATCTTAGTAAAATGGAAAATGGTGAAAGAGAAGGTCTTATTTCAAATATGTTCACAGCAGAAGATAGTATGCAGGGAAATCAGGTTTCAATTTCAGAGTGTGATACATTCAAGTTGGCTAATTCAAATCTAGGTTCAGATCGTGATGGTGAAGAGTACCTTGTTCTAAATCCCATGAAGAAGAGCTCTGTTGTTGAGATTGTTTGGAAGGAAGAAGACAAAGTTATTGATCCAAGTGTTCTCATTTCATTAGAAAAAACCTGCATGAGGACGTAATCCAGTCATTTTATGAAAAACAAGATGAGGTCTTTGTTCAAGTAAGTGAAAAATCTTCTTTTGTTAACTCAGTGGTAAATGATAATTTGATTGCCATGTCATATGAAGATGATCAACAATGTTTTCAAATTTCAGAAGATCAGGGAATTGAGGACTGTCATTTAGGTCTTTCATGTTTTTCATGTTATTTCAAGACGAAAATCATTATTTGAGCAAATAAAAACAAAAAGTATTATCTCCTCTATCTGAATATGAGATAAATCAACTCCTGAAAGGTCATGTTATAGCCAAAGCTAATGCAGGTTTGTAGTGTACACTTGGTCAAGAAGATGTTAGTGAAACTTCTTCCTCTTTTGAAAATGATGACAGTCTTGAAATTATATTTATAGATCAGCGAAAAGATAATATTTTCTTTAATGAAGATGATAAGACTGTCATGTTTGATAATCTTGAAGATTGTTTTCTGTTTAAGAATGACCTAGACCATGAAGTTGAGGAATATGAGCTTGAGGGAGACAATATGACAGAATTTCTCATGCTCGAGGAATTTACAGCTAACACTCAGATGGCAGAAGCTTATACCTCTCTATGCCTTCCTATCAATCAGTAGCCAACTCTTCTTTCAGATCATAATGAAGAGAGTACGTGTATTTTTGCTGTTGGATCTCAAGACAAGCTAGTGCTTCAGGATTTTCAAGATCCTTTTGGCATTCTTTTGCAAGCACCAAAGAAGATGAATGTTGCCTGGTTTGTTAGCATAAGCCTTGGTTTCAGTTTTTATTGTGAGTTGCCTACATGTACATCATTCTACCCGCTCGGTGAAAGTGAGAGAAAAATTTTAGTATGTAGCCATCTACTGGATTGGTTACATTGGAAGGCCCACTTCACATGAGTGTACATATTTCATCAGTAGGTAGGTGGTTTTCATCATGATTTGAATCCCTCAAATCTCGATGGTCTACTGCCATTAAAAAGGCTTTGTAAGTATCTGTTTCAATTAAGTAAGTCTTGAGTTAGTTTTGAATTAGTCAATTCAAGTATGAGTCTTGAGTCAAAGTTTCATAGTAATTGGTTTTTGGGTGTTTTGAAGTTTTTGACCCCATGCCTAATGGAGAAGGTACTGGTTTTCTTTCTAGAGATCTATGGTTCTTGGCACCTCCCAGGAGCTACCATCCCCATTGGAGCCAATGTTAGTTTCGGTATCTTCATCCCTCCATCAATGATCAAATTTCTCTTTTTGCATGCATATTAGGTGTCTCATCCGATCAGTTGCATTTAATTAGTTCATGGATCAATTGATGGTAGTGGTTCTTTTTCAATTTCCCTCATGCCATTCATCTGCTAGCCTATTTTCACATGTACAAGTCATTTTCTGTCATTTTTATTTCATTCCATTTGCAAAAATCATTTTAGGGTTTTTAGGTCTCACTAGGTCTAGGGTTTGCCACCATGGTCTTCAAAAACTCAATAAGAGGTTAACAGGAACATGAGGATGTCCAATAAGTTCATACAATCACAAATTTCACTGATGATTTGCTTCATAAAGGGTTTTAACCTCAAAACTCTGTTTTGAGGTGAAAACAGGGTTTTTTCTATCTCATGTACAAATTTTATGTAATTTCAATGTTTTCATATGTAATAAGCTTCAGCTAGATCCCTTGGTCACCTTGCCAACTCCAGCCACTGCAAGAAACAAAAAAATCCAAGCATCAGTTCATCAAATGATAAAAAGAGCCAAACTGCACAAAACAGAGTTTTTTAAAGCAAAGTGAGGACTTAAGAAAAGTTGGTTTGTAAGTGAAAAATTAAAATCAAGAGTATATAAAGTTCTTCTTGGTGTTTCAAAGACTTCATTTTGTGCAAGAGAGAAAGAAAAAGCGAGAAAATCGGGTTTATGGGAGAAAGAAGTCAAATTGCAGCAAAAATTCAAACTTCCACTGGTGTTACGCACTTGGGCACTGGCGCGATGCACCTTCCTGGCACTACGCACTGGGCACAGGTTTTCCAAAGGATTTTCAACGTGTGCTACGCATAGAAAGTGTGCTACGCACTTGGGCATTGGCATGACGCATCTATCAGTTAAGCTTCAAAACAAATTTCATTACTTTTCCAAGCCTCCAAATGTGAAAAGAACCTCTCAAACAGTAAGTTCACCCTCTCATATAGTCTAGCAAGGATTTTCTTCATTCATGGTGGCAATTTGAAAGTTGAAAAATAAAACCCTAGTTGCTCTCAAAGCTGCCTTGTAAAATTGTTTAGGGTTTTTGCTGTTTTTACATCCCTTGTGACTAGTTTCCTACATCCTATTCCCTTGCAATAAATTTCCCTAATTCCCTTCCCCTTCCCTCTCCCATTGACACTCACCTTACCCCCTATCACCAAACCCTAAGCCCTATACCTAATTCCCACTATTCCCCAAACCCTAATTTTCATTTCCCAAACCCTATCATTCCCTAGAAACCCTACTTCCATCATCAAAACCATCATTTATAGTTATACTATCAATCAAAACCTCAATTCCCAAAATAAAAACAGTAGTCACCCTACCCACCTTCATACCTTAAAAATCTCTTCATACTCATTAAATTTCACTCCAAATTTGCGAGTATGGAAACAGATTCAGCATATGAGAGGGGTGATGAAACTGTCAATGATTCTTCCAAAGAGGTCCATGTCACCATTCAGCTGAGTGTACCATCATTCAGAGGGTTGTCATCATCATTTCAGGTTCCAATGGGTCATTTTACACCTTGTTCATGGTTTAATTGTGCCTAGGTAAGGTTCATTTCCCTCTCCTAGGGTTTTGAAGGTAATTTCTCTTGGATGGTCAAATCATCAACAAAACTTGTATCCTGATGTTCATACACCTTCCCATATCCTTAAGGTACCTTACTAAACACTTCCCATCACTGATATCCCTCAAATTCCTTATTTTCGCACAAACCCTAGTTTCTTGCTACAATTTGACAATTTTCTAGGCTAGGCCTGTGTTTTTCCCTTTTGGACCCCTTACCCTCACTCAATCTTTGAAATTACAATTTTCCATACTTCCTAACATCCCTCCCTACTTTCCAAAATTTTCTCAAGAATTTAGAAGCCCCTTATCCCTTTCATTTCACTTCATTTCGACAAATCCTCTGTTCCACACATCGGGATAGGTTTTAATCAAATGATGTTTTTGAGCAAGAAAAAATGAATTTGGAAAACGTGAGAGAGTTTTTTTTCCATAATAGGCTAAGTAAGAAAAACCTCCTTCACCTTTTACACAAGTGTCATGGTTTTAGAGAAATTTCAAAAATATAGTTGCCTCAGGAGAATTGATGCACCTCTGAAGTGACCTTGGGAAAATCAAGATTTCTCCTAGATTGGTTGGCCAAATGACTTTCTTGATGAGTCAAACGATAACTAGACACAAAGATATTTCGAATGAGCTCAATTTGGAGTTGAGGAAGACCTTCAAAATTTGAGTGCAACAACACTCTGCCTTTAAGCAGCCTCATTTTGCACATTTTGACCAGTCTTGGGAGATTTTACTTTTAACAGAGCAAATGAATTCCAAATTGAAAAATTAAAGTTTTGTTAGAAAGTAGACTCAATAATATTTCTAACAAGATATCGTGCACCCAATTGGAACACCAGGAAGGCCTCCAAAACTTGATCTGAAAACAACGCTACGCACAGAATCAGTGCCGCTACGCATAGAAATTTTTAACACAAGTTTTTCCAATAGGTGCGTAGCGCCACCGGTGCTCGCTTTTGATAGGGACCTCCATTTGAAGAAACTTTGGCATATTTGGATTCCTTATGAAAAGTTATGCATTCTCAGAAATTACTAGGAAATTTTGATAAGTTTTGGGCCTCCAAAAGGGCCAAAGACACCCAAAAAAGGCCCTCTCTACCACTTTTTGGCCACACAGGTAGCAGTCTTGGGATATTGCAATTTTGGAGGGGAAAATGGACTCAAAATCAAAACATTCAAGTTGTCCTAGAAAGTAGACTCACCATGCTTTCCAACAAGCTATCCTAAACCTAATTTGGACCTCGGGAAGATTTCCAAAAGCAGCTTGGAAAACGTGTTACGCATAGAAAAAATGGCGCTACGCAAAGGATGAAAAAGTGCCAATTTTGCTCAAAAAACTCTGTTTTTCGCCTAGTTTTCTTCTAGTTTGACCTTTTCTCTCTTATGGTCAAATTCATGATGTGACATGATTTAAATTGATGTACTATGATGTAAAAATGATAAAAATTGACTTGATAAGGTAGATACATCAGATGTAGGTGGTTTAGAGTTGAATGAATCAGTTTCCTAGGTTTTAGAGGCAAGTTGTTCCACTACCTATTTTTGTGTTCCTAGTTTAGATATGGTTGAAACCACCCCTCTTCTCATGGATTCGACCCCTGATGGATAAAATAGGTGGTTTGGAGGTCTATATGATGTGTTTTTTCAGTCATTTGTAAAGGTTGGACTCTTGTGAATGCTTTGATCACTATTGTACATCACTTCTGTAGTTTGGCAAGGAAATAGACCAGGATTTGTAGCATTTTGTGGGATTCTTGTGGCAAGGTGATGTAGTATTATTTTTCCTTCTGTGATTCAATTTATCATATGTTTATGTGTGCCATTATCTCTCTCTTTTCTGCTTAACTAAATGAATCAAGTATAAGGGTGGAAATCATTGATGTTGCGGTGCTCTACCTTAGGGTTTCATTAGTTTTACATGTTTTCTACTGTTTGAAGAGAGATCATGACACATTCATGCCCTCTCCAACTCCTCACTAGTCTCAAGTCTCACCATTACACCTAATCTGAAGTACTGAAGCATTTTCCTACCTCGCCCCACAGAAGCCTCTGCAAGACTGAGTTCATTCCCCGGACCCAAAACTGCCTTTCACATTTGATCCAACAAACCAACATAAAACTCAATCAAACTCCTCTGAGCATATACGTAGCCTAAAATTAGTCTTTACATCAATCATCTCAAGCTTCATTTGCTATATTTTCCTAATATTGACAAGGAGAGAGCCCTCTCTCGACCTGGTAGGGCTAGCTACCATGTTAAGCGTGGTTTGATGTTACCCTAGACCTGCCTTTCACCACCTGAGGTAGATTTAGGCCATAACACCGTGAAGCAATGGAGGTGATACTTAAAATTGTAGATTGGTATGCCTCACCCTATGGCACCATTGTCAAATTTTCTAACAAAGAGAAGACTTCACATGTTCTACCAAGGTATGCCATGTGTTAGGGTCCTATAATTTATAGGATCTCAAGGTGATTGAGTATTTCAAAGTTTGTAGATTTCAAATTATTCATAGATTCCAATATTCAATTGATTTCACAAAAAAAGAGAAAAGAAGAAAAAAACAAAAGAGAAAAAATAAGAGGAAAAAAGAAAAGAAAAAAAATAAGAAGAAAAAGAAAACCCAAAATGTTGTTCAAATCATGCAGTCTAAGTGTGATTGAACAAACTTCAATTTTTGTTGATAGGGCAGAGAAAAAAGATCTGCCAAACAATTTAATCTTGGCAAATCAGTAGCTAGGTAGAAATAAAATTGATTCAACTGTTTAATCTAGACCAATGGGAGAAATAAGTGATAGAGTAGGTTAGGAATAAAATAAAAAATGAAAGGGTCTACCAGTCCAAGTGCACCCTGAAAACGAAAAAGAAAAAATGCTAGACTAGAAAATAAGGGTAGGTAGACTGAGAAATTCAATGAAAGAAAAACATGAAATGCTCTTTTAAGGTTGGAAGAATTATCCCATTGTTTTTCTAAGGTTAGGAGAATAAATTAAAATAGGAAGGAGTTATTTTCCAATATCATATCCCTTAACCTTACTCTATACCCCTATTTTCTTATAGTCTGCCCCCATCTTTATTTCCCTACCCCACCATGCGCTTACCTGTCACATCCCATCTTACCTACTCCCCATATCTTACCAAATCCTCACTCACTCCATATGATTTGACGACCCGTGTCTTTTTCTATCCCCCCCCCCAACTCTCTGAAAGTTAATCTTGTGGGGGGGGGGGGGGGGTGCGGTTCGAAATCAGTGGTTTCGAACCTCTGACTTGTCATGCTCTCATGACTTTGCATCCCCCTCCTCTCATACTTCTTACCACTCCCTAGGCCCTTCAGAAAATGGTTTATGATGTTAGTCAAAACACTTTTCCGTTGTGACCATTTATCGCCCCCTCTACCAAACAACACATATTTCATTATATTTGGAATTAAATAATGGATCTAGAATTTCAAAAAAACTAAAAAACTCAATTCTATTGATGTCCATGTAATAAAATTCTTCCATTTAATGAAATATGTGTTAAACGATTCCAACCCATCCCATCCACCTATCACCTCCGTTTCTGTCGTTCTGCATTTAATTAGCTGGACCGTTAGCGAATGGACCCGTTCCAAATAAGGCCAATCCAACGACATCACTCGAAAGCTACAAAAGCACCATTTCTTATCCATTTCAAATTTTAATGAGATCTCATTCTTTGCAAGCATAATTCATCTCCCTCTAGGCATACAGAGAGAACACATAGTGCATACTGAAACAACAATATAGTCACTGAAAGATCTATTTTTCTACAGTGATCAAACATTCCCATTCTCGAATCCCACTTCTGGTTTACTCATTTTCTTTCTCCCTCTCTGAATTCCCTTTTCTTCTTATTCCCTTCTGTTACAAATTCAACACAGGTCAATTTTTAGAGGTTATTTTTTTCAGAAGACAACCATGGCAACAAAGAAAAAGGAACAAGGAGTATTTAATCCAATGGTGCACCCACCATTGGATTTAGATCACATACCATTTGTAGAAAAGGATTTTAAGATACATGAAATAGTCTCAGAGTTCGATTTGTTCGACATATATTGTTGGTGGGAGGATAAATTTGTGGAGGAGATAGATGACATAGGCCTCTGGGACACTAATCTACATTTTTACATTTTTCCTAAAACACATAGTTGCCCAAAACTAATCAGGAAATGCCACTGCCGCTACAATCCACATCAAAGGACAGTGATGGCCTCAACGGGACATATATTTTTTACCATTGATCCCAAGTCCATTATGTAGATGATGCAGGCTCATGTTATTGAAGGAGCTACTTTGTTTTCCCATGAGATTATCATTAAAATGTATCAGAATCTTGAGTTTTATAAAAGAGCTAAAACCTTAGAACTCTCCATGACTGAGCACACACCTCTACCAAACAAGAATCCTCCTTATTCCTCCTCTGTTTTGTTATAGACATTTTTGGGCACTGCAACCCCAATCAAACATGTCCATAAACCAAGGGCTCCTAAGTCCCTAAAAGTGTTGTTCCATAACCTAAAATAACAAGGTCAACTTATTACATCATCTCCCAGAAGTTCTCCATGAAAAACTGCTCAGAATTGGTCAAAACTGGACCATCTCACCTACTCCATGGTCAAAGTGCGATGCATCCCACCTAAATTCACACAGGAGGTGCGATGCATACTGAAAAGCCCTTCTATGGGGTGCAATGGGCGAGAGTGGACAAATGGCAGAGTCAATTTGTGAGGTGGATGATCATGGAATCTTCCAGAAACTTCTCCTGTGACACTTGCCTCTCTGAATTTGCTCGGGGATGAGTAAGATATCATCAATCTCCAAGTGGAATCAAGAACTATCAGAGAGAGGACACTAATCAAATCTCAAAAGCTGACTCACCTCCCTACAATCATCTATATACGAATCCCTCATCCCAAAGATCCAGAGGTTGGAATTTTGTATCTTGTAAGGAAGTGCTGCTAGTTTCTTGGTGTAACATCATAATGTTGGGTAATATAGGCTTTTCATTAGGTGAAGAAGGGATTTCTTGCTAAGAGGATGACGCTGGGTCAGAACAATTGGTTGTAATCCTCTTTGCTATTCTTGATATTAATAAAGCTATTCAAGTTTTCCTCCACATTCTTGTATGATTGATGATATATGCATTTGTGTGGTCAATATATATCTGGTCCTCTTTGAAGCTGGGTAGACGAGGAAGCGAGTGGCAAAGGTCTATCAGAAGGAAGAGGAATCAAGCAAGGAACCAAGCGTGAGACAGAGGTTGGTCTCCTTTGTTCCCCTCTTATCTACTTCTCATAAAGGAAAATGAAAGTGGTTTTAGTTTGTTTGTTTCTAAGATAGCTACCAGTCTTAGTGGGACTAGCAGCTCTGCATAGACACTACATTTCCCGATAACAAAATGGTGAATCCACTGGGGAATGAATAGCTTGTTTGCTTTTCTACACTTGTTTGTTTTATAAACTTACAGACGGAGCCTGAAGTCAAGCCAGCTAGCCTTCGAACTGCATTTGCTATGCAAGTGCAAAGTAGATCAACACTGCTTCAGTCTATCTCCAGGTTTTGTTTATAAACTGAACAATTGATTTGTAAACATCCTAATTGCCCTTGTGGTGGCTCTAGTGACCTCCTTAGATCTACCCCTGTGATTTATTTACTGATTATCACTTGCTCGGCCTAAATCCCTGAACTGTGCTGCAAACTGTGATCAAGAACTGGATCAAAAGTCTCGCACTGTACCATCGCATCCTCTCTTTAAGGATATCAGTATGCATCGCACTTCCTGTGTGCTATAGGTGGGATGCATTGTGGAATCCCTGTGTAAAAGGTGCGATGGTCAGAGAAGGCTAATTTTGCCTCCAGACTTTGGTTTTCCTTCACTCTTTTCAGCTCTATTCAGGAGTTTTGTTGTCCGTAGTCAGTATACCTCTGTGGAAACCCCCTTCCTTGCCATTATTCTGCCTCCATTGTGCAAATAATTGTAAATTTTTTTATGTATTGTGAGCCATTTTCAGTTCTCTTTTACAAAGAAATAGCGTAATTGAACTGTCGTTTCTTGATTTGGAAGTGTCGCAAGTGTCATTTTCAGTCATAGAAGATAATCTGATTGTTCTTGATATTCGATTACATTGTTACTCTTGTATTTGATTTGAATTAGTAGTTTTTCAAGTCTCAAAAGCAAGTTTTCAATTCCAAATTGCAAAATGTCGTCATTGTCTTCATTTTTTCTTGAAAAGAAGCTTGTTAGTAATGTCGCTTTGAAAAATAATTCAGATTTGCACTTAGCTTCCTTTTTATCATTCACACATTAAGAAGGCTGAAAACAAGTACATGCATGTGCATTTGCATTTAGACTGTTTGTTGGTTTGATTTAGGACAGTGCATATAGTGTGTGCTCTCTGCTCTATGTTGAAAGAATATCATCTCTCTTTCTTTAGTAGCTAGGATTTTCATTGGAAAAAGAAGATTAAACAATTGTTTATCATCTTAGATTGCATTTTAGGAATTGTATATCTACATCACGCGGTGAACCTGAAAGGAAAATTTCTTAAACAAGATCAACTGTAAAATAAATTTAATGAATCTAAAAACGCTTTGGAACCTAACGCACAACATTTAGAAGTCTAGGCTAGAAACGTATTCCGGCGTCGTAAAGCTTGGTAACTGTTGTTTTCATTGCTAGTTGGGTGATTCCTCCACTTTGAGATGACAAGTGCCAGTACGGACTTGTGCTCCCACATACTGTCGAGTATATATTAGGAGACCACAATAGGCTATATCCTTTATCCATGGGAAGCCATGTTTGTCGCCCTATCGATCACAATGCACTGAACACAGCATTCGAGAAGATTGACTGCCGTACCGTAAAAAGTATTCTGCAGTTTTGTGATTGGTTTGGTAATCCCTCTATCTAGACTTCCAGAGTAGTCTCTTTCGTTCCTTTTCAGACTCCTTAAAGGAAAAGGTCCATCTGAGAACTTGTCACTTCAAGCTCATTAAAAATCGAAGGCGACTAGAGTCATCTTTTGTTTTTTCTCGACTCTTAAAAATTGAAAAAACAAGTTGTGTCAAAGCGTCTAAAATTTATTTTAATCGGAATAAATGTCACCTTTCCTACGTTGGTCTTAGGTTGAGAAAACTAGAGTCCACCAACCAAGGATTTCCCCTTGGAGGAAATCTTAGTCCTTTCTCCTCTTGGGGAGATGTTGGTGCACCCCATATGGCCACATTGTCGCTTCCAGGATTGACAATCGGCCTGCCCGTATGGCTCTTCTTGACCTCTATCATTCAGAACACTGTGATTCCTGAGCAATCAAGTCAGCAACTAGATGATACTAGAGTTACCCCCCAACCTTCTACTTCGTCTGATTCTCCCTCTCTTCCTTCCTCTTCGCTTGATGGAGCTAGTAAAGCCAAAAGTCAAGTAACTAAGAAGGAGAAGAAGGGGAAGGAGAAGAAAGAGAAGAAGAAGAAGGATCTGAAGGCGAAAAGGGGAAACCAGGCATCATCTAGTGAAAATCCACACACTACATCGTCAAATCCTAAATATACATGTGTCATTTGCAAAGGAGATCACTATCATCGAGATTTTCCTTGCATCCCTCGGATCTTAAGGGACTGGTCTCCTCGTTTGCACAATTCGGTGTCAACAACCTCTGATGATCATGTTGAAAGTACATCGTCAACTAGTGAAAGCGAAGTGTCGGGACAGAAAAGGAAAAGTAAATCCCCTTGTAAACTGTGTGAAGGTGATCACGCTGTCCACCGTTGTCCCTTCCTAGACAAGGCTAAAAGATTTTTGGACGATCGTCCGGTTTCACCGTTACGGCTTCCTCCTGGATATAATAAACTTTTGCCAAGTCCATCACTAGTTGAAAATCTGACTGACACGCAATTGTGGTCGATCGAAGCGTCTATCATTGAAGATAAACCATCTGAATCCACACCAGACGAAAGTCAAAAGGTCGAGGCGGCAGTTGACTTGGTCTTGCCTTCAAAAGGTCCATCTTCAGATGATACAGTCACCGGAGAGAACAGGAGCAACACCGTTCAAATTCTCTTTATAAACACAGACTCTGATGAACATGGGGGCAGTCTACCCATTCCTTTACCGCAGGAAGGAAGTTCGTCAGAGTCATATCCGGCCTACCATTCGGTCCCACCTCCAAGCAACCTAGTTGTTTCCTTCGATTGGAATCTACTAAGCAGACCCCGTTTACCGGCTAGTGTACCATTTCGAATCATTTCACAAATATATAGAATGGTCATGGCCGTTACCATCATAGATGAAGGGGCTTCTGTGAGTATCCTTTCCTCAACTCCTTGGAAAGCGCTTGGTTCGCCATCGCTTTTGCCTGTGATGAGAAATCTAACAGGCTTTGACAAAGGAACCAGTCGACCATTAGGGATCCTTCCCAATGTGCCGATAACATTGAGAAGGAAAAATATTCACATGAACGTAATGGTAGTCCAAGGACCCCTAGATTATAATCTACTCCTTGGATGCGACTATATTTATTGCATGGGAGTCATTGTCTCCTCGCTGTTTAGAGTAATGTGTTTTCTGCATGAAGGAAGAGTGGTCAAGCTCGTAGACCAGCTTTCATTCCCTGGCTCACACATAGAAAATAGTCAAATACCATCCCTGAATGGTCTTTTCACGCAAGGAATGTCTTATCGATCCCCAGTCCGTCCACCTGATGAGCGCGAGTGATTCAGGAGGACATGACTGAAACCCAGGAGGCATGCACCCTGGTCTGTTTCGGCAGGAAAACCTTGGGCATAGAATAGGTTTCCGCGAAGGATATATGATTGGTTGACACACCCATCCATTTAGGAAAATGGGGTTAGACTGGAATAAGATACCTCTATTAGAAGGTAGGCCTTTCCTGATAGAACAAACATTTTGTCTGCAAATTGAAGGGTAACCTGGAAAAGGTAGGCCTTTCCCGATAAAACAAATGTTTTGTCTGCAAATTGAGGGGCAACCTGGAAACTCTACTTCACTATATCTGGGGGCATGCAAACCTTTTGGCATGCAAGCGAAGAGTGACCATTTATTTTTTAAATTTGTAGGTCCTCTAACCCTTTAAACTCGTAGGATTGGTCGTTTCCTAACTTGCATAAAGAAAGGATGCAGGGAAAAGCTTTGTAAGGTGCATGCTCCATAAAAAATGGCATCTTAAATGAGACATTTGTTACACAAAAATATCGTCACCATGATTATTCGCAGTCAGTATGGGTCTATCATCACTTGTACTGTCCTCCTAGGCAAGTCTGAGACCTCAACTCTTCAAGTCAAGCTTTGAAAATGGGAGAAAGACATTAAAAATCAATGTAAATCTGGTTTTGCACTTTGTCTCACTGTCACCTGCGGTCCCGCACCTTCTGTTTACAAAAACTGCGGACCTGCCCGCTCTGTCCCTAACGGTGTCGGTGCAGACCCCTGTGAAAGTCAAAAGGCGCAAGTTTTATCTTAAAAAACTCACTTTAGGTTAATTATAGAGGATTCTAGAAGGAATTTTGACGTGGATTGTTCGCTCTGAGGTGGTTCATGCATCCCAAAAGAGAAGGAGCTAATCCCTTGATGAGAGGATCTATCCCTTTGAAGGAGGACCTAGTAACCTCCCTCCATTGCACTATAAATTCAGGCATTGGGCTGGTTGCTGGAGAGGTTAGAAGCTAAACATTTTTGAGGGTAAATGCTGGTGAAATCAAGACTTCCTAGTTGAGCTTAAGAGGAGAGATCACATACCTTTTTGGCTTCATTGGGGAGTGAGTGAAACTTGTCAAAGTAGAGGAGATGTCTTGCTGGACCCTGGGAGGAGCTTGTACAACGTCAAGGCAAAGGTTGTAAAGTTCTTCTTCTTTTGAATTAATACAATCAAACTCATTTTTCTCAACAAGTATCTCATGTTATTTGTTTCATGGACTCCTTGACTTTCATGTTAAATATGTTTTATGATATTGGCTTTTCAGGTGCTATTTAATTTGTTTGCCTTGTTTGTGTTTGCAGATTCGCGACAAAGGAGCTCATTTGGATCGAAGGAGCAAGGGGTAGGCCCTAAAAACACTTGTTTGCCATTGTTTATTAAAGCATATTTAGAGAAAGATAGTGTCTGGTTGGTTTTCTTGTCATTAGGTCTTCTTTAGATTCTAGGAAGGTCTATCTTGTCCGCAAGATCGACTTATTCCGTGTGACAAAATGGCGACTCCACTGGGGACTTGATTCCTTTCCTTGTTTTTACTTTGACCTAAGAAACTGTGTTTTCGTTTATGTTTTTGGCTTGTTGTGTGTAAAATTGGGTAGAGTTTGTAGATCCAGGGTTATTTTTTGTTTTTCATAGCTTTGGGAGAGGACCGCACCCTAGCCGTTTGACACAGTGCGTACCTACCCGCATCTTGGCTTTTAGCACAGAGCGGGACCACACCTGTGTCAACTGTGGGCCTGCGAACCCTGTCAAAATTTTGAAAAACCTAAGATTTCCTCTGTTAGTCAGCTTAGTTTTTGTTTAGAAATTGTTATCCACTGCCCAGACCTGCATATAACCTGTCAGAAGCTTTCCTTAGATTGATTTCGTTAGTGTTAGGATTTTAGGTGAAATTCCTAGGAGTTTTGCTTGTTGGGTTTGTTTTTCATTCTGGTTGTGTAGTGGCTCTGAGCTTAGAAGCTGTAGGGACTTCAGATCACCTTAGTGTCTACCAGCCTTCTTATGAGTCTGACCATTTATGAAATCTCTCCCTTGTTGAGGAATCCACTTTCAGTTTTCCCTTTACAAAACTTCGAAAAACTTGTGTTTAAAAGTTTGGATTTTCATTTTCAAAAAGAAAACAAAATTCGTTGTTCTTGACTTATTTGTGATTCTGCATAAATTGGTCCTTAGCTTACATCTGGCTAAGTAAAACATCCTTAAAAAAGACATTTAGTAGGCTTTGACTTCAAATAGGTTTTATAATTTATAGATCTCAAAGTTAGTCATTTCCATAGTTTTGAGTGTTTTATAAAAATATAAAAAATCTCTTTTGAAAAAAAAAAAGTTTGTTTTTGTAGTGGTTGAGTGCTTTGAAACGAAAAAGGGAAATTTTGGTGAAATAACTAGTTGTCTCATTTTGAGTGCATTGGAAAAGGACAAAAGCTCTTCTTTTAATTTGTTTGATTGAGAAAGATTTGTGTTTACAAAGTATTTGCATTCTCAAACTCTTTCTTAGTTTAGAAGTTCATCGAAGGGAAAAAGATTGTTTGAATCATCTTAGGTGCATTTTTAGTGATTTTGAGTCGAGTCTTCATACCACGAGTTTCATCTCCGCACCTTTTGACTTAAACAAAAACCAATAAAAATAACACTTAAAGTAAAATTCATCTAGTAACATTTTTATTTCTAGGGCTCTGATACACCAACTTAGCTTAGGCTAGTGCCTTGGAGTAGGAGAGTAATTAACTCTCCAAGATAGTAAAAACAAACAAGTAGCTGTATCTTGTGGTAGGGAAGAAATCCAATTGTTGCATTTATGCTCTGGGAAAGCTCCTCTTAAAGGAGAAGCACGAGATCGTGTCTGAACCAGTGTGGGAATCTGTTATCACTGAAAATATTTCAAAGGAAAAGGAGAGCAGAAATCTTCATCAAATTCAAGCAAGGCAGCTCCTCAATTAAGCAAGGTATTTTCTTCCAAGTTGTTTTGTCTAAAGAAATTTCAAAGGAGAAAATGTCAAAAGAAAGGAAAATATCATCATCAGTACA
The DNA here is from genome assembly GCA_031772625.1 of Pinus tabuliformis. Lineage (NCBI taxonomy): Eukaryota > Viridiplantae > Streptophyta > Pinopsida > Pinales > Pinaceae > Pinus > Pinus tabuliformis. The sequence continues at coordinate 819,776,636 of CM062805.1, forward strand.
ACCATCACCAATGTACAAGAATGACAGAAACAAGGCAGCCAACAGTCAAGAAGAAAGACAGAGCTTTGAGGAGGATAAGGAGAAATTTTGAAACTAGCTACAAATCCACGTTTTCGTAGCACAGACAGTGTAAAAATCCTGTTTTGCGCTACGAAATCAGTGATTTCGCAGCGCGCTGCGAAACCCCTGTAGCAGCCTGTTTCAGCTGAAGAAACTCTGTTTTCTGCTTTTACTAGTCAATTTCTAAAAGCTTTCCTGAGCAACTGAGAACTTAATTTTGTAAACTGAAAGAGGCTTTTCTTCCTAACATGCTTCACTACAAAAACCTCTTTCCGTTTCTTCAAATTCGTTTTGAGGTGGGAGTAATTTATGGTTAAACTTGCGCTACGAAACTGCTGAAAGTCAAGCTTTGTCTACTGGTTTTAGTGGTGTTTTTCAAAATCAGTTTCTGGTCACATGAAAGGCTATCTTGGAATTCTGAAGGAGGTTTCTCTTCATAACGTGTCCAACTACAATAACCTATCTCACTTTATTCATATGTGTTTTCAGTTGGGAGATAAGAATCTTTCATTGAGACCCTACTTTCAGAAAACGGATTTTTTTTCCTGTTTGCCACGTGTTTTTCAAGGATAGTTTCTGGACAGCTGGAGAAATTTTTTCAAAAACCAGGAGAGGTTTTTGTTCTGGACAACATGGGCTACAAAAACCTCCTTCAGTTTCGTAAAATGTGTCATGGATGAAGAGATAAAGGCTCTGCAATTTTCAAGGATCTAACCCTAAAAACAGGGAAACATGTTCCCTAATTTCTAGGGTTTCTCATCAGCAGTTGGGTGACCACGTGGGAGGCTTCATCAATTCGACCTCATGGAGTGTTAGGTGTCAAAGAATGCTTTAAATGTTTAGATAAGTTTGTTGTAATCATAATAAGGAGTTACACTCCTAGTTGTATTAGGTCTCTAGGACTCCTAGTTAGCTGTCCTTTGCATTTAATAGTTAGTTTTGAGTGTCATTAGGTGTCAGGTCAGGTAGAATTCGAATTTTCCTCATCCTAGAAGAGGAATCTAAGTTGTGTAAAGAGCTCTATATATAGCAAAAGAGCTGATGTACAAAGGGTTGGAAAATGTTAGAGAAAAAGACTACTTTTGTAAATGCTATGCAGGGATTGATATATACAAAAGCAGTTGGACTTTTCTGAAGCTGAGATTCTTAGTGTACTTCAGTGAGCTTCATCTTTCATCTTTTATATGCTTTACTTCCATAGTCTTAATGCTTATTACTCAGAATTCATGGAGGAACATGCTCTGACTTCCTTTAAGTGTTAAACTATGGTGAATTGAGTTTTTGAGTCCTATCTTTGGATGTTTTTCTTCAATGTTTTAATACTTATTACTCAGAATTCATGGTTACTCATGCTCTGACTTCCTTTAGGTATTAAACTCTGATATATCACTTTAAATTCTCTCCTTTTAAATACCTTGATGTATCATTATTCAGAATTCATGCCCACATGCTCTGACTCCTATGAACTTCAAGTTATTTGAGACTTTCTTGAATGTGTCACTCTTTCATTGAAGTATATACAAGCCTCAGTTTTATAAGAAGAGCCATTTGTTATCCTTATCTCTGTCACTGACTCCATAGCCCAATGGTAGCAAGTCTCCATCTTCCAATCTACAAACATATAAAATCACAAATCATAGAGTTAGCCATCTATCCATATCTTTAATCAATATCATTAACCCTTTGAGAGAGCCCTCTCAGGCTAAGGAGGCTAAGCCTTAGCTAAAAGATTGGTTTGAAATAGTTACACTAAGATTGTCTGATCAGCAGCCTATCAGGGTCCTATTTTGGTGATAACATTTTGGTGCGTCTGCCGGGAGCCTGAAGTCTATTCATTCCCGAAATCAATGGTTGAACTTCTGAAGGTAGCAGGAGCTCAGACATCTTTGAGGCTACAAAACTACCTTGGCGACTCCACACATTGAATAAGAAATTGTAAGGTGACTCCACTGCTAGAAGATCAGTAGCTTGATGAAGTTTCAAAATGAGTTCCACTGCAAGAATGAATGCCAGGTATGCTCCTATGAATCAGTCTCATATCCCTGGTTTTCCAAATCCTATGCCAAAGGTTGATTGGTTAGAGGATCTTCCGATATTCAAAGATGAAAATAAAGACAATGCTGCTCTTCATTTGGTTAGGTTTCATATGCATGTACGCAGTCTTAAGATTCACTTTCCTGAGGATTGTCTCATGAGGATGTTTATGGCCACTTTAGAAGGAAAAGCATGGTCTTGGTATAAAAGTTTGGAAAATGGTTCATTATCTTCTCTTGCTGATTTCCATGATGTCTTCTATGACATGTATAAAGAATGTCATCCTTCCTTATTGTTGCTCAACGATTGCTGTAGACATTCTTTAAGTCTTATTCAGTACTTGGAGGATTGTTATGATGATGATGAGTTTATGGATGAAGAAATTTTAGAGGCTCTTCATAACAATGCATTTCAGCACCAAGAAGAAAGTACAACATCTCATGAAATGCAGCATGAAGATCAGCAGGGGTTTACTTATGAAAACCATGTTCAATCCTCTGATATTGATGTAGAGATGCAGCAGACTTCTCAGTCTTCGAATCATAATGAGTATGAAATCGATTGCAAACAGCAAGAAGAACTGGAAGATAACTTTTACGACCCTCAGGCAGCAGAGGAAAAGCTTGTTCAATTTTGTAATTCCTTGCAGCAGCTTACTTCAAATAATAATCATAATAGTGAGGAAAATTACATTGTCTATGGGAATCATGCAGAAAGGCAATTGGATAGCACATCAAAGGAATTTTGTGTGGCTAAGGATCAGTTGTCTAAAGAGATAGAATGTTATGATGAATATCAAAATAACCATGTTTTCTTTGACCCTATAAATGAATACATGGCAAAGTTTTGCACATCAGTATTTCATTTTCATTTGCATTATGAAGATCATATACATTATAAGTTGATTTGGTCATCTCACTATCATGGTTATTTTGAGGTTGAATGCAGTCAAGAGCCTCCAATATCAGAGAAGACAATTGATTGGCTTTATTGGAAATATCATGTTGCTTGAGCTACAAGTGGAGATTGCAGCTGATAGGGTAGGTAGGTAGGAAAATGCAAATAAGCTCAAGGTTGACTGAGCATTCTTTTTTTTCAGTAGATATAGACTTCTTTCTCATACAGTGATCATCAAGCTTAAGCCCGAGGTGAAGGCCCAAGAAGCTTAAAGGGGATGCTTGTCAAACAAATTTCCATTTATCATAAGAGGATAAGGCACTGGACCTGCGAGTTCTTAGTGTACCACAAGGGCACACTATCCCAAGTGGAGCCACTGTTATCACTGAAAATATTTCAAAGGAAAAGGAGAGCAGAAATCTTCATCAAATTCAAGCAAGGCAGCTCCTCAATTAAGCAAGGTATTTTCTTCCAAGTTGTTTTGTCTAAAGAAATTTCAAAGGAGAAAATGTCAAAAGAAAGGAAAATATCATCATCAGTACAACCATCACCAATGTACAAGAATGACAGAAACAAGGCAGCCAGCAGTCAAGAAGAAAGACAGAGCTTTGAGGAGGATAAGGAGAAATTTTGAAACTAGCTACAAATCCACGTTTTCGTAGCGCAGACAGTGTAAAAATCCTGTTTTGCACTACGAAATCAGTGATTTCGCAGCGCGCTGCGAAACCCCTGTAGCAGCCTGTTTCAGCTGAAGAAACTCTGTTTTCTGCTTTTACTAGTCAATTTCTAAAAGCTTTCCTGAGCAACTGAGAACTTAATTTTGTAAACTGAAAGAGACTTTTCTTCCTTACATGCTGCACTACAAAAACCTCTTTCCGTTTCTTCAAATTCGTTCTGAGGTGGGAGTAATTTATGGTTAAACTTGCGCTACGAAACTGCTGAAAGTCAAGCTTTGTCTACTGGTTTTAGTGGTGTTTTTCAAAATCAGTTTCTGGTCACATGAAAGGCTATCTTGGAATTATGAAGGAGGTTTCTCTTCATAACATGTCCATCTACAATAACCTATCTCACTTTATTCATATGTTTTTTCAGTTGGGAGATAAGAAGCTTTCATTGAGACCCTACTTTCAGAAAACGGATTTCTTTTCCTGTTTGCCACGTGTTTTTCAAGGACAGTTTCTGGACAGCTGGAGAAATTTTTTCAAAAACCAGGAGAGGTTTTTTGTTTTGGACAACATGAGCTACAAAAACCTCCTTCAGTTTCGTAAAATATGTCATGGATGAAGAGATAAAGGCTCTGCAATTTTCAAGGATCTAACCCTAAAAACAGGGAAACATGTTCCCTAATTTCTAGGGTTTCTCATCAGCAGTTGGGTGACCACGTGGGAGGCTTCATCAATTCGACCTCATGGAGTGTTAGGTGTCAAAGAATGCTTTAAATGTTTAGATAAGTTTGTTGTAATCATAATAAGGAGTTACACTCCTAGTTGTATTAGGTCTCTAGGACTCCTAGTTAGCTGTCCTTTGCATTTAATAGTTAGTTTTGAGTGTCATTAGGTGTCAGGTCAGGTAGAATTCGAATTTTCCTCATTCTAGAAGAGGAATCTAAGTTGTGTAAAGAGCTCTATATATAGCAAAAGAGCTGATGTACATAGGGTTGGAAAATGTTAGAGAAAAAGACTACTTTTGTAAATGCTATGCAGGGATTGATATATACAAAAGCAGTTGGACTTTTCTGAAGCTGAGATTCTTAGTGTACTTTAGTGAGCTTCATCTTTCATCTTTTATATTCTTTACTTCCATATTCTTAATGCTTATTACTCAGAATTCATGGAGGAACATGCTCTGACTTCCTTTAATTGTTAAACTATGGTGAATTGAGTTTTTGAGTCCTATCTTTGGATGTTTTTCTTCAATGTTTTAATACTTATTACTCAGAATTCATGGTTACTCATGCTCTGACTTCCTTTAGGTATTAAACTCTGATATATCACTTTAAATTCTCTCCTTTTAAATACCTTGATGTATCATTATTCAGAATTCATGCCCACATGCTCTGACTCCTATGAACTTCAAGTTATTTGAGACTTTCTTGAATGTGTCACTCTTTCATTGAAGTATATACAAGCCTCAGTTTTATAAGAAGAGCCATTTGTTATCCTTATCTCTGTCACTGACTCCATAGCCCAATGGTAGCAAGTCTCCATCTTCCAATCTACAAACATATAAAATCACAAATCATAGAGTTAGCCATCTATCCATATCTTTAATCAATATCATTAACCCTTTGAGAGAGCCCTCTCAGGCTAAGGAGGCTAAGCCTTAGCTAAAAGATTGGTTTGAAATAGTTACACTAAGATTGTCTGATCAGCAGCCTATCAGGGTCCTATTTTGGTGATAACAGAATCAATCCTTCCTCATTGAGAACGACGCCAGATATTCACGTATTAAAAACGGTAAACCTCAGATTAACCATTGTCGAGGAGCCTGGGGTCACTTGTTGGTAAACCTTGGATTATGTCAAAGAGCCTTCAAGGGGATTGAGCTTGCTACTCTGCCCTTGCATGCGTATCGGATCGTAGACTGTTCCCCCAGGTATATTTGTTTCAGTTGGTAACCTTAGTGGCCATATTCTTTAGGATTCTTCCAAAGGTGACAGTGGTGGGAAGATCCCACTGTACCTGGAGCAGACGTCGGCTAGACTCACTTGGATTTTCTGGGGGGTTCTCTTCACTCAAGATGGTTAAGTGGAGGAACTTGTGCCAGTCTATTCATTAAGCAGGTTGCCGGGGTAACTGTTCCAACCGCCATTTCTGTATTGAACTCTGCGACGTTGGATTTCATCACCAACTAGTGTTTTCAGTATGGAAAGTTATTGTTTGTGTGTGTTTGATCTCCTAGATTCTTTAGGCGTGTGATTCAAATTTTTTTGGTTCTTTAGAGACTTTAGGTGCTTTTCATTGAGATTTTACTTTGTTTGCGCATGAAGTAGTTGAAAGTTTTTAACTGTGGCTGAATTACCAAGGCAGTCCCGTAGACTTCGGGGCCAACCTCCTGAGTTTGTAAACATGGCTGAGTTACTGAGGAAGTCCCATAGACTTCAGGGCCAACCTCCTGAGGAAGTACTGAGCCAGCTTGAAGGCTTGAAAGTCCTCGTAACTCCTAGAGACAGTAGAGTTGGGTCACCTGAAGAAGGAGAATCTTCTTTGATAGTACATCCTGATTTTCAACCGTTAGTGGCAGATTATAATCCACAGTCAGTGTCTGTTTTTGAAGTTACTGGTAGCTTTTCATCTACTAGTGATATAGGTGAGGAACCTGAAATATCCAAGCCTGAAAGTGAATTTTCTGCTACTCCGACATCGGGGTTTCTTTCTCCAGCTTCTAGTCGTCCTGGTTCACCTAGGGTAGAAAGAGTAATCACCCAAGATCTTCCTTCTGGACTTATTGCTATTGAAGAACTTGCTACTCTGGAAGAAGAAGTAGGCATCCCTATCCCTGAACATCAACCTGTTATTGAGCTAAGGGAGCGTGAATCAATTTTTTACAGTCCACCAAGGAGTAGTTCTTGGTATCTTTCTTTGACTAATTTTTTAGAAAACTCAGGGTTAAGTTTTTCACCACCTCGCGCTCCTTATCACCCAACACCTAGAGGTTATTATACTCCCATAAATATGTCGAATCAATCGTCCATGTTTACTCAATCGCCTGAATCCTTTTTGTACGGCGGTCCTTCTGTTCCCTCCGGGTATCAATCACTTTCTGGTACTTTTTCGGGAGCATCTCCTCAACCCATTGAGCAAGGGTTATTAACTAGAAACAATGGTACTAAGCCGTTGAGCGTAGAAGACATTCTCATGATGTCAGGTTCTATTCCCAATCCTCAACCTCAAGGTGGCCAGTTACCGCCTAGGGGGCAGCCTCAATTCTCACCTGGGGGGCAACCTCAAGGACAGTACATACCTACGGGATAGTACGTTCCTCAAGGTCAACCCCAGACTCAATATGTACCCCAAGGTCAACCCCAGTATCAATTTATACCTCATGGTCAACCCCAGTATCAGTACGTGCCTCAAGGGTATCAACCCCAAGGTCAGTACTCGAACCAAGGTTTCCAACCACCCTCCAGTCAAACGTATGTTCAAGGAACGGGAAATGTACCTTTCAATTATCAATCCTACCCTCAACCCGGTTATGGTCCTCAGTATTCTCAACCTGTTATGGGTCTATACCCCGGAATGAATATAGTGTGGGATCCATCACAAACTCAACAGGTGTTGCAGCCAAATGTACAATTGTCATCTCAACGTGGACAACCCTTAGTTTCTGGTTCACCCCAGCAACCAGTCCAGTCTAACATTCAAACTTCTGTACCTTTGGTAGTTTCTCAGCCTGGACCTAGTACACCTCATACTCCACCTCAAATGACTGCTACAACTGCCGCAACATTTGTTCAATCTACCCCACCTACTTCTGGAGTATCGATAGCTCCAGTTTCTATTGTTCCTGTATCTACTCCTCAGACATCTTTACCACCGTCTGGATCTACAATTCAAACTTCGGTTCAGATGCCTATAGGACAACCTGGTTCAATTACAGTTGTCGCAAGTCAACCACAATTTACTTATCAACCGTACCAGGGACAGTACCAATTCGGTCCTACTATGCAGCAGCCAGTCTATCAGTGTCAACCGTATCCTGGGTACACTTATCAATAACCTCAACAACCCCAGTACGGTCCAGTTAATCCTGGTTTTCCGGGAGGATACAATATCCCAAACGCAATTCCTATTCCTAGTTATCCTGGATATCCTCCTCCTGGGGCTGGTCTCATGACCCAGAGTTTTAGGGATCCTAATTGGCAGTTACCGTTTATCGCAACTTTCGACTTACCTGACTTGTCGCGCCTAACGAACGATCATATTAATTATCTTTCGTTTTGGTCACCAATGCCGAATAAGTTACCCAGTGACATTCCTAAGTTCGAAGGTAAATTAGGAGGGGACCCGTCGAACCATGTGATGACTTACCACCTCTGGTGTGCGTCTAACTCCATTTCAGATGATTCAATCCGTCTTAGACTTTTCCAGTGCACTCTAATTGGTCTCGCGTCCAAGTGGTACATTGAGTTACCACGAGGCACTTCTTATAATTTTAGTCAGTTAGCTACCTCATTTTAACTCATTTTCAGTTGCCGGTCCGATACGAAATGGCACGGAATTGCTAACTTCGCTAAAATAGTTGACATCGACTTACATTTCAGATCATATCCATGAGTGGAGACGTCAACGACGTTTAGTGAAGGTGTTTATTCCGGATCAGATCTTGGCCGAGTGGTTTGTAAAATCTTTGTTGCCAAAGATCACTGAAGATGTTGCTAAAGCCGGAGTTGTTACTGAGGAGCAAGTAATTGCTCAAGCACAGTACCTTGACTTAGTCTATACTTAGTCAGGTACGTTACATGAGAAAATCCCTGATCTTCCCAAGCAAAATCAAATCGCTGCAGCTCCTTCGGGATCTCATGCCGCCGATGGTATGATTGGTACGGTTAACACTGAAAGTAAGAAGAAGTCTTCCAAGAATTCTTCCCCTATCATAACCTTGCTTGATTCCCCAATAGGAGATTCTTCTGCAGAGATTTCCGTCGATATTCACGTTGTAGAATCATCTATAGCCAAATCAAAATCCGGTGGGAAGAAGAAAGGAAAGAAGAAGAATAAAACGAACAAAAATTCAAAGGAGAAATCTGAAAAGGCGGAATCCAATGATGAAAATCGAAAACCTCGTTATCCTTATCTCATTTGTGACGATGAACATTTTACAAGAGATTGCCCTCATCGTGCAGAGGTTGCGAAGATTGTCAAAGGTTCCCAAAATCCTGCTATTTTGAAGGATCCTTTTCCAGCTCAAGACAGTAAGATGATAGGTTCGTCCTCGAGTGCCAATGAAGAACCCATACTGATGATGTCCCATGTTAGGATTGCGACTCGATCACAAGATTATGGTAGTAAAAGTCCTGTTGATGGTAAAGAAGCAGAATCTTCTCATTCTAATCCATCAACCTCAGCTCCCGGTTCTGATCCACTACAGATCGAGAAACCTAATCTAGACTTGGTAATCAAACCGCCCACCAAGGGTATACTTCGAAAGTCAGCTTTCAATCCACATGCGAGAGCGGCTCAGAATTATAACATTGTTGAGGATTTAGCTATTTCACCCTCAGCAATGTCGGCTTTGGAAGTGCTGCAATCATGTCTAGCACAACGTAAATTACTTCTGTCGGCTATAGGAGCTGTTGACGTTCAGGACTCGAACCTAATAATTTTCGATCTAGAAAATAGAACACCGCGTTTGCCTCATCAAATGGCTTTCCAGATTCCAGTGATAGTCAAAAATAGGCCTATTCATCGGACTGTAATTGATGAGGGAGCCTCAACGTGTATTATGTCGATACAGTGTTGGAGATCGCTTGGTTCTCCTTCGCTAAATCAATCCCTGACAATTCTAAAGGCCTTTGATGGCCGTGAGTTTCATCCTTTTGGCATTCTACAGGATTTTTCTATAGGGGTTGAAGGAAAAACCATTAGTCTAGATGTGGAGGTGGTTGATGCCCCTCTAGATTACAACCTTCTCTTGGGTCGAAGTTGGTCTTACGGTATGACATTGGTCGATTCATCAGTCTTTCGAGTAATAAAGTTTCCACATAATGGAAAGATCGTAACAATAGACCAGCTGGCTTACTTTTCATCCAACCCAGCCTCTTATGAGAGTATTCAACATGTCAGTAAAACGACTATCCCATATAAGGATGTTGGAGTAGGACTAGTTAAAGATGCCGGTTTACTGGGAACTTTTCCTTTTCCTCCGATCAACGCATCGTCTTCATTTGCAACTATTCATATGATCACATCAGACACCATTGTTTATGATGATCCTTCGATCGTTCCTTCTGAATCTGAGATAGACTCATTTGGTAATGCCATGCCTTTGAGTCCATATGAAATTGCCTATGAAGCCGTGCAGTCGTTTTCCGACCCATCTTCAACCGAAAATGACTTCATGAATGTGGTTCGTGAGGAATCACTTTTCACATCAAGCTCGGATTTAATTACGTTTTCCGAACTTGTTCACTCTGATGAGAAAATTCGTGAAATACTATGTGTAGATGATTTACCATGGGAAGATCTCCATCACAGATCTTCGTTTTTACCCGAGACTAGTCGTTTTGAAAATGATTTCTCATCAATTTTTACAACTGAATATGTCAAGGAACCTCAGAATCCAATAAAACATCCCGATTCAGAGTTAAATTTTGGAAACATCTCTCGAACAATTCCTATTGACATTTCGGTTAAGCCCGGAATTGTTGAGAACATTCATATAGGTGCCTTGTTTATAGATGATGAAATTCAACTATATAAGGCCCTATTTCAAGAATTTTGCGACGTGTTTACCTGGTCCTATGAGGAAATGCTAGGGCTTGATCCCGCAATTGTTGTTCATGAGATCAAGACTTACCCGGACGCTAAACCCGTCCAGCAACGTTTGCATCAGATTCACCCACGAAAAGCTGCTGCAATTAAAGCAAAAGTTGAAAAATTATTGAAAGCAGGTTTCATTTATCCGATCCCATTAACGGATTGGGTATCGAGTATTGTTCTGGTTAACAAAAAACAGGGAACAATAAGAATATGCATCGACTATAGGGACATTAATCGAGCCTGTCCAAAGGACGATTACCCAACTCCCTATATCGATCAAATCATTGATGATTGTGCCAGCAGCGAAATATTCTCCTTCATGGATGGTTTTTCCGGATACAATCAAATCAATATTCTACCTGCTGATCAACCAAAAACGGATTTCATTTGTCCATGGGGGACATTTGCTTATTGCAAGTTACCTTTTGGGATGAAGAATGCTGGAGCAACTTTTCAAAGGGCCATGTCTTACGCGTTTCATGACATCAAGCACATTGTGAAACTGTATCTCGATGACTTGCCTGCTCATTCATTACATTGAGCTGATTACCTCGTCCATTTACGAGCAATATTTATGAGGTGTAGGCATTATCGGATTCGGTTGAACCCACACAAATGTGTCTTATGTATAGAAATGGGTCGATTGCTGGGGTTTGTAGTTTCGAAAGTTGGCATTCACGTTGATCCCTCGAAGGTCAAAGCTATCATCAAATTGCCTCCTCCTTCGAGTCTTCGCCAACTCCAAAGTTTGCAAGGGAAAGCAAACTTTTTACGACGATTCATTCCTAACTACGCTGAGGTTACAAAGGGTTTACCCGGTTATTGAAACAGAATACTCCATTCTATTGGGATGAGACAGCTCAGAAATCTTTTGATGCACTCAAACACGCATTGAACCATGCACCGTTATTGCATCCTCCCAACTACAACCAGGATTACTTCTTGTATCTCGCCGCCTCTCATTCCACCATTGGAATGGTCTTAGTTTAGGAAGATGAATTCAGAACTGAACATGTGATATATTACCTTAGTCGAACTTTAAATCCAACTGAGCTAAAATACTCACATGTGGAGAAATTGGCATTGGAAGCTGTTCAAGCTGTCCAACGTTTTCGTCACTACATTTTACTACGTAAAACTACAGTAATTTCGGATTGCAACCCTATGATCTACATTTTGACCAAGAAATTGCTAGGGGGCAAGTACTCTAAATGGATTATTATCCTGCAGGAGTTCGACTTGGATTCAGTTACCGAAGAATCCACAGTATAAACATTTTTATGCCAACGTTTCAAATCCCAACTGGGATCCATCATCAGGGCTTATGAATGATGATGGATCCCAGTTGGGATTTGAAACGTTGGCATAAAAATGTTTATACTGTGGATTCTCCGGTAACTGAATCAAAAGATACTTACCACAGATCTCTTAAATCCAAAGTTCGACTTGGAATTCGAAAAATCCAAGTCTAAGAAATCTTTAGTTTTTGCGGAGTTAATGTGTGACTTCCCACGTGCTGATACGGAAACTGTGGCAGAGGAGCCCATTGCAAACGAATCCTTGTTTCTAATTAGCACTTTAGATCCGTGGTATGGAGATATCATCGTTTATCTCTAGACCCAATCCTTTCGGCCAGATATTTCAAGGTCAGAACGTCGAAAAATCCGATTCCAATCCCAACAATTCAGGATTATTGGAGATACTCTTTATTGCCGTGGGGCGGACTCTGTGTTTTGATGTTGCTTAACTCACGAGGATGCTAAAAGGGTTCTAAATGACTGTCACTCTGGAGCGTGTGGCGGTCATATGTCTGGGTATGCCACAACCCAAAAGATATTGCGCGCTGGCTACTTCTGGCCGTCTTTATTTAAAGATTGTATTACGATGGTCCGAAAATGCCACAACTGCCAAATTTTTGATCAAAAGATGCACGCTCCACCTGCTCCTCTCCACCCTATAATTGCCGTTGGTCCTTTTGCCAAATGGTGTATCGATTTTATTACATGTAACCCTCACTCGGTCGGGGGGCATGCATATATCATCCTTGCGGTAGATTATTTTACCAAGTGGGTCGAGGCGATGCCTACATTTGAGGCAGACGGCAAGACAACTACAATTTTCGTGTTCAATCATATAATTGCTAGGTTTGGTGTCTTGCAAGCAATAATCATTGATCATGGGTGTCATTTTCGAAACATTACGATGACCGAACTTACAGGCCATCTTGGTTTACGTCACGATAGTTCAACCCCTTATTATCCACAAGCGAATGGTCTGGTTGAATCCATCAACAAAGTTTTAGTTATCATGATCCGACGAATCAATGGGATTCATCGGTCGAATTGGCACAACATGTTATTTTCAGTGCTTTGGGTGTACCGAACTTCAGTAAAAACATCAACATGGTTCACTCCTTTCCAACTAGTCTATGGTTTGGAAGTCGTGTTACCCATTGAATGTGAAATCCTGTCACTACAAATGGCCATCGAGTTACTTCCAGCCACTTCCGAAGAGGAAAAGCGTTTGTTATACTTGGCTCAATTAGATGAGAATCGACATGATGCTGCATTGGTGATCGAGACTCACGCAAAACGCATGAAAGCTCAGTATGATCGAAATGTGACCCCTCGAAATTTTTTGGAAGGAGATCTAGTCTTAGTTTATGTTCAAGCTAATGATAAATTAGGCGTTGGAAAATTCGTTCCTATGTGGCATGGTCCCTATGTTGTCAAGCGAAAGCTGGCCAAAGGGGCTTATGAATTGGTAGACTTTGATGGGGACTCTTTGGGTAAACCCAGAAATGGTCTTTACTTGAAGAGGTATTATGCTTAAAGAATGGGTATGGAGATTTTTAGTTAGGATAGTTTTTCTTTCTAGCTGGTGTGTTTTAGTTTAAACAGTTTTCTTAGCTTAGAGAGTGTTTTTTGTCATTATTCCTGCTTATCTTGTTTTACTCTTGATATTGCAGATGTCGATGCCTCTCCAAACATACATTGGTTTCACTGATGGTGCTTGTCGTAATACACGAAACATTTCTTCCACAGCTTGGGTTATTTATTCACCCTCTGACGAGTGAGTATCTATGCATGGGGTAAGCCTCGGTCAAACAACGAACAACATTGCCGAGTATAGTGCAGTGATTGATTTATTATCTGAATCTATTTCATTTGGGATTCAGAGTTTGATAGTGAGGTTAGATTCTAAACTCGTTGTATTATAGCTTAATAGAGTGTATTCCATTAGAAATCCAGTGTTACTAAGATTATTTTTGAGAGTGCGTCTCTTGGAACGTGAATTTGATTATATTGAATATCAGCATATTCCAAGATCTTTAAATACATTAGCAGATGAAATTGCTTCTCGAATGTTAAAAAGACATTTGCAATAATCATACAGGGAAATTTAAAACCATTCCATAACATGATTTACAAGATAAGCCGGTAATAATGATATATATATAGGAGTGTGTCAAAAAATACATCATCCTCGATCATAAGTTGAAAAACACCTTATGATCGGCAAAATGATAAGTACAAAAAACAAAAATGTCACATGTGCCCACAATAGGCGATCATCCTATCACTAGTGATGATCTCTATAAGATACCACTGCACAGGCCACCTTGCAAAGGAACCTCCTAAAAGGTCCCGGGACCCCAATCACATAGCCCCAAAGTCGACGAGGAATGTCATCTATAGTGGTCTCTGGAATATCTCCTGTCAAGCACTCGAGATGACCCTCCAACTCGGCCAAAACCTCTGCTGATTCGTCTTGTGGGGTTGGCGCGGGTGCAACTGGTTGTTTCCTCTCATAAGGCCAGAGAGCGGCTAGTCGCTGTGGACCCACCTCTGCATTTGAAACTTTTGCTATCAATTTTGAGACGATGGAAAAATAATAAAAAAAATTAAAATAGGAAAAATGTTGAAAATGATTTTACCTGAATCATCCCACTGCTCTCCTGGTGGAAGAACTATGTCTGGGTCACCATGAAAATCTATCCCAGCGTAAGGGAAGTCCTGAATAGAAAATACCTGGTTTTCCAACCATTGGAAATACTCAAGTCTGAATCGAGCAACATCTGTCCTCTCGTCTGGGTGACAGGCCATAACTGCGACCCATCGCATCAGTTTGGGCTCTCAAGGAAGCCCAGCTCCAACAGTAAGGTGCTACGGGATCAACATAGGAACCCTCTCCAGGCCAAAACTCACAACCAAAGCCCCATAACCAAAGGTCTTTAGTCGTCCGTTCTTGGCCCTGGTCAGTTGGCCTTTCACATTGGCCAACACAATATCGCACTAGTTGAAGATGGTGCCTCGAAAGTAATTAACTGCCATACGCATCTGGGATCCAGTGGCAATATGTAATGCGGTAGCCCCGTAAATTCTGGTGACAGTGAACGCAATCACCATGAGTTCAGGACGGGATATGGTCTTTATGTATATCCCTTTGTCTCTAGCCTAGCTGTTGTAGTACTCTAGCCAGAGGCTATCGACAAACTGGCCACCTACCCTAGCCCCAAACAAAGTCAAGTCTTCACCTCTCTTAGGAAAACCAGTCAAGAAATATATGTCCGCCAACTCGATTTTGAGCTGGTGGCCGCCAATGAAGAAGCACTGGTCCTGTATGCTCCATCTGTCAACCAACCACTGTAAGAAATCCACCTGAGCCCTCATGCTAGGAATGGCCCAGAATTTGTACGAGCCACACGCCCTCAAAGCATCAAGTGAAGGCTGATGATTCCATGCGGCAGCATCTACGTCCTCATGCTCTCGTTCGTGCCAATCTAGCATGATGTACTCTCTGCATCAAGTATAAGGATAAATTAAATTGCTAGAAATTATTTTGATTGGTCCATTTTTGAGAATTTTTGGGTTAAAAACCCTTGCGACGGGGACCGCACCCTCCGGGTTAGAAATAGTGCGTGGGACCGCACCTTGTCTACATGGAAGGTGCGGACCCCGAGCTTTTTCCCAATGGAGAAAAAAGTCGGGGTCCGTAGGCCAGCAGTGGTAAACCTGCGGGCCCCCACGCGCGGATTTTATGCCTAAAAACCCTCCCAAAAATGAAATAAATGACTAAAACAAAAATTGAAACGGTTAAAAATGAAGAGTAGGATGATGTGGATTACCTGGAGAAGACGACGTTCGATTCTAACGGTTGGATTTTCCGTAATCTTCACAGGAAGTTTTCTGAGCAAAAGCACTATTTTCTCACCCAATCTCAAACGGTAAAAATGAATTGACGAAGGCCCTTTTTATAAGTTTTCTGAGTAAATAAATTGCAAATTTGTTTATGTTTCACTTTGAAAAGTTATTTTTGCGACATTTTTATCCATTTCAAACAGGTACGAGAAATGTTTGTGTTTTTGTGCAGGATAACGGATTATTCAGGCGAAATCTATCATTTTCGACGAAAAAACATTTAGAGTCACCTTTAAGCTCTTTTCTGACTCCTGAAACATGAAAAGATTGTCGAGTTCTTCTTTTAAACTCGTTAAAACAGAATTAAAAGACGGTCCACTTACAGCTCTTTTCCGACCGTAAAAACATGAAAAAATTGCCGGATTTTTGTCGTTTCAAATTCGATATCATTTATAAAACGACGTGTCATTGATCGCTTTTTTACTTTTTCGGATCAAGGGCACTAATGACGAAAAGTACTCCTTGGTCGTAAAAGATCAAGCGGTTCTCTCAAGTATTATTTTATACCTTTTCGGGCTTGGGAGACACAAATTTATGAAAAAGGTCAACCCTGGAGTCTTCTTAAGTTTTTTTAGACTCTCTAAAATTGAAAAACTCTGAGTTTCTCCTATACTGGACTCGTTAAAATCTCACAGTAAAGGACCTGTTCAATTACAAATAGGAACGAACCACTCCTTCTTAGTGTTCGAATTTAAACTAAGTTGGACTCATCCGAAGGATGAGCTTATAATCAAGCAAATGTTATCCTCCTCAGGCTTGTCAAAAATAAAGAGGTACTTGCCAGAAATGGTGGGGGAAAAGAGAGAAAAATGAGCCTGTTTGTCATACTTCATAACCACTCTTGAACATGACACTTTTATTCACCTGGGTTGGGAAATCCTTTGCCTAAAAGTTGATCAAACCACATTGAAAGTCTTCAGCCGGTTTCTGGGTATTAACTTTGGGTCAATTGTCACCAAACCATCTATCGTGTCGTTATGTGTTCAAGAAGTCACTGCCAATAAGCCATTCATCTGCAAAATATCTGTCATCCATCTTGACCATCCCTGAGTCAGTCCTTGCAACTAAATTTCTTCAACTTGATCTATGATTTCGTGTTGTGGGCTTGCCTACAACGGATCGCTTTCTATCGACATCAGTTCATTATCTAGAAAGATGATCTAGAAATCATCAGTACCTTGAGATCTGCATGCCTCAATGGCAGGTTTCTCGCCTTCGACGACAGGTTGCATCATTGACCTTCAATCAAAGGATTCCGTGACATGTTCGACATCAACACATTTATTCGCATCTCATGGATTGTACTGGGTACTTTGAGAGCCATTGACATCACTGGTGGTTTCTCTCACACTTGTTAACAGTTTACATCATTGACTGGTAATCAAGTGGTTTCTACCATGTTCAACATCAACAGATTCATTCTCATGGATAGAATCGTACTGTTTCGGGAAGTAGAAATGAAGACCCTGGATCTAGTTTCCACAATCCAGGCTGCGAGGAATTTTGTATTCATTATATAATGAACTATTCATAAACAGATGGTTGCATCCATACTGTGTCCACCTGAGTCTATACTTGTGATTTTTTACAAGATCATTCCTATATCAGAGCAGTAGTTAGTTTTTCTAGTCAGGTTTGATCTGAGTATGGGAATGCCTACCTCAGCGATGATATGATCTCATATATATATCTTGCATTGAATTTTTTTACAGGTTCCAACCGGGCTCTCCACAAGATGATCCTCGAAATGATAAATTACTTCACTCTTCCTAAATGATCAATGAAATCCTCATCTACTACAGACTTCGCACTTTAGGGGGTAATCTGTTACACAAAAATATCGTCACCATGATTATTTGTTGTCAGTATGGGTCTATCATCACTTGTACTATCCTCCTAGGCAAGTCTCAGACCTCAGCTCTTTAAGTCAAGCTTTGAAAATGGGAGAAAGACATTAAAAATCAATGTAACTCTTGTTCCACACTTTCTCTCACTGTCACCTGCGGTCCCGCACCTTCTGTTTACAAAAACTGCGGACCTGCCCGCTCTGTCCCTAACGGTGTGGGTGCGGACCCCTGTGAAAGTCAAAAGGCGCAAGTTTTATCTTAAAAAACTCACTTTAGGTTAATTCTAGAGGATTCTAGAAGGAATTTTGATGTGGATTATTCGCTCTGAGGTGGTTCATGCATCCCAAAAGAGGAGCTAATCCCTTGATGAGAGGAGCTATCCCTTTGAAGGAGGGCTTTATCCCTTTGAAGGAGGACCTAGTAACCTCCCTCCATTGCACTATAAATTTAGGCATTGGGCTAGTTGTTGGAGAGGTCAGAAGCTGAACATTTTTTAGGGTAAATGCTGGTGAAATCAAGACTTCCTAGTTGAGCTCAAGAGGAGAGATCACATACCTTTTTGGCTTCATTGGGGAGTGAGTGAAACTTGTCAAAGTAGAGGAGATGTCTTGCTGGACCCTGGGAGGAGCTTGTACAGCGTCAAGGCAAAGGTTGTAAAGTTCTTCCTCTTTTGAATTAATACAATCAAACTCATTTTTTTCAACAAGTATCTCATGTTATTTGTTTCATGGACTCCTTGACTTTCATGTTAAATATGTTTTATGATATTGGCTTTTCAGGTGCTATTTAATTTGTTTGCCTTGTTTGTGTTTGCAGATTCACGACAAAGGAGCTCATTTGGATCGAAGGAGCGAGGGCATCCACAAACTTGCGTTGGACCTAAGGTAGGCCCTAAAAACACTTGTTTTCCATTGTTTATTAAAGCATATTTAGAGAAAGATAGTGTCTGGTTGGTTTGATTGTCATTAGGTCTTCTTTAGATTCTAGGAAGGTCTATCTTGTCCGCAAGATCGACTTATTCTGTGTGACAACATCCTTATTATACGACTGGATCAAGCAGTTTTTATGTGGAGTTCAAGCTCGTTAAAAATTAAACATAAGAAATGAGCAAATGTTTCCCCCAGAGTTTAAGCTCATTCATTAAAAAATGAACCAATTTCCGGTAAATAACCATCGTGAATGCATTATCATCAGCCTTTGAAGCCTTGGTCGTGTTCTCATCATCACCTCCACTCTGTATTGGCCTATCATTCACCTCCATTTGATTGTTTACCCTTTTTGAGGAATAGCTACGAAGAATGATAGTGTTAGCCATCCTTGTGACGCTGCTGTGATTGGAAAATTCCAAACCTTACCTGGAATCAGCCGCTACTCGAATTTATCACTCGTTCCTCGAAAAACGAGTCTCCTTTATGCTCTTTTCATCTGGCATAAAATATGAAAATATTTCCGAGCAATTAGCCTCTCCAGCTCGTTAAAGTGACCGGAAGTGCTATCCCTCCTCTAGATTTTAATCTTTTTGGACCTGAGGGATTATTACACAAAAAGATCGAGCGCTTGTTTTGTTCGGCTCGTTAAAATTACCAAAAATTGATCCATTTTGTATTATTTTATAATTTTTCGGACTTAAGGGATTATAAGACAAAAAAGGATTATTGGAGTTTTCTTTATGTCCCTTTCAAACTCTCTAAAATTGAAAAGGACCGAGTTATCTTTGTCATTAAACTCGTTAAAACCGAATAGCGACAAACTTGTCCATACAGACAAGAACGAGTTTCACTATCGCTAGGCTCATTAAAACATAGCGATGGGTTTGCTCGAAGGGCAAATTACAGAAAAAGCATATGTTATCCTCCTCAAGCTTGACAAAAATAAAGAGGTACTGGTCAGCAACGACTGGGGAAAAATTGGGAAGAAAACTTGAAGAAACTTTATTGGTAGCAAGTCGCTCTTGAACATGACACTTTCACTCCGCATCCAATTCGGGTTGGGTTGTTCCATTCACTGGTCATATCACCATTGGTCCATCACACCATCCATGTTTTGGGTTAACGCTACCAATCCATCATGTTAGTGTCACCGATATGTTCAAGAGAAGTCGCTCAGAGAATTCACCTGTGTCTCATCCACTGCAATACATTTACACTCCATTCTTTCATGACCACCACCCTGAACCCTGTATCATCAGATCGTTTTCACCTCCAAAATCATTTACTCCATTCTGTGCCGTAGATGTGGGATTCATTAAGGCCCTCCTACAGTGGGTCGCTTCTTGTCGACATCAGCTCATTATCCAAGAAGTCGACTTAGGGACAACCCTTTCATTACTTTGACGCTTGCATGCCTTAATGGCAAGTTTCTCACTTCCGGCGATAGGTTTACATCAATGACCTTCGACCGAAAGATTTTGCGTGGTGTTCGACGCCAAGTCCCTTATTCACACCACGTGAATTGTACTATAGTACCTTGAGGGTCATCATTATTATCAGTGATTCCTCTCGTGCCTGTTAACAACTTACATCATTAGCTGGTAATCAGGCGATGTCTTTCCATGTTCGACTCCAGAACATCTCTCAAATGGATCGACTTGTACTTTGAGTAAAGATCGAACGAGATTGAAGACCCCGGATCTAGTTTCATCCATCTGGGCTGCGATATATATTCAGGAAAATAAAGACATCAAATGTACATCATTGCTACGCAGATAATCATCCAATCTGAGGGATGATGGCTCTACCAGAATCATGAGTCTGCACACAGACGATTGTCAGACTTATATACATGAAAATGAATTTATAAATCTGAGCATGGGGATGCCCACCTCAGCAAGATCATGAAAATATTATGAAGATAATGTATTGTATTGTATCTTATTATAGGTCACCTTCCAGCTCGAAAAAAACTTCGGGTCCTCATGATAAAGCATTTCACCTGACATCAAAAGATTAACGACCTCATGCTTTAGGGGGAAACTGTTATAGAAATTTTTGGGCACTGCAACCCCAATCAAACATGTCCATAAACCAAGGTTTCCTAAGTCCCTAAAAGTGTTGTTCCATACCCTAAAAGAACAAGGTCAACTGATTAAATCATCTCCCAGAAGTTCTCCATGAAAAACTGCTCAGAACTGGTCAAAACTGGACCATCTCACCTGCTCCATGGTCAAAGCGTGATGCATCCCACCTAAATGCACACAGGAGGTGGGATGCATACTGAAAATCCATTCTATGGGGTGCAATGGGCAAGAGTGGACAAATGGCAGAGTCAATTTGCGAGGTGGATGATCATGGAATCTTCTAGAAACTTCTCCTGTGACACTTGCCTCTCTGAATTCGCCTAGGGATGAGTAAGAGATCATCAATCTCCAAGTGGAATCAAGAACTATCAGAGAGAGGACACTAATCAAATCTCAGAAGCTGACTCACCTCCCTGCAATCACCTATATATGGATCCCTCATCCCAGAGATCCAGAGGCTGGAATTTTGTATCTTGTAAGGAAGTGTTACTGGTTTCTTGGTGTAACATCATAGTGTTGGGTGATCTAAGATTTTCATGAGGTGAAGAAGGGCTTTCTTGCTGAGAGGATGACACTGGGTCAGAACAATTGGTTATAATCCTCTTTTCTATTCTTGATACTAATAAAGCTATTCAAGTTTTCCTCCACATTCTTGTATGATTGATGATATATGCGTCTGTGTGGTCAATATATATCTAGTCCTATATTGTTTGTGATAGTAGATCTCTGTTCTTGGATAGTGTTATGCTGCTTTGATTCCACAGGTTCTCTTTGAAGCTGGGTAGATGAGGAAGCGAGTCGCAAAGATCTATCAGAAGGGAGGGGAATCAAGCAAGGAACCAAGCGCAAGACAGAGGTTGGTCTCCTTTGTTCCCCTCTTATCTACTTCTCATAAAGGAAAACGAAAGTAGTTTTGGTTTTTTTGTTTCTAAGATAGCTACCAGTCTTAGTGGGACTAGCAGCTCTGCATAGACACTAGATTTCCTAATAACAGTTTTCCTTGACAGAACTAAACACATTGTCACTTTTCTTTCTTATTTACTTGGCTATTATTCAAGTCAATGGCTTGATGAAGCTATCATAGCTTTCTTATCTATTCTGTCAACAAAATTGAGGCCCTATGTCCTCCTCAATTTAAGACAATTTTTAGCAGATGCCATTCATGAGCAATTTGTCAATTTATTCACAGAGGAAGTGTTTCAATACTCCTCAATTTTGGTGTATATGTTTGTTTACTTTCAGGCAGATAGGTTCCAGTTTACAATGAGCAAGATGAATGAAGAAGGTGAACCCCAATCTGTGATTTTCTGAACAACATTAGTGATGAAAGACCAAAAGGACTTCAGCTACAAGACATTTGTAGAGATGTTTGTTCACCCAGCAATGAGCCTCCTCAGTGGGACTGCAGAACCCAGGATCAATGAATAAATAAGAATAATTATGCAGTTGACCAACCAAGCAAGAGCAGGTGACTAGTACTTGTACCAAAATTACACTGAATTAAGAGTATATGGCTGTGATCCGGCCCCTTATAAGCGACAAAATTTCCTCCCCGTGAGTATTTTTGCACTTGAATACATGAGAAAAATGATTAATGAAGATGAAGTACATTTTGTAGCAGCTAAGAAAAAGTCCCAGTTCAGGATAAAATCTCTGATTGGTCCCTTCATTTGTAACAATAGAGCAGCAGAGGAGGAGGCAGATAAAAGATCTAAGGAAATGAATTTCACCCATAGTTTTACATGGTCCTATGACCCATGGGGTATCATCTCCAAGAAAAGGGTGGAGAATAATTCAACAACATATATTCACACGAAAAGGCCTGAAATTGAAAAATACAAGAACTAGATTGAGTGGATGCCTGATACATTACAGGAGGCTGAGGAACAAGTGATTTCTTCTTCCACCACACAGACTCCAAGACAGCAGGAAAACAGACCAGTGGAGATAGAACTGAGAAAGGAAAAGAACAATAACAGGGAATAACCATGGAAATGCCTAGAGAAGATCAGTCACCAGGGACTGATACTTCTTTGAGGGAATTCAAGCTGAAATACAGGAAAAATCCCAGAAAGCACATGGATATAGACAAAGGATCACCGTAGAAAACAATCGTCAATATCATTGATATTCCAGATTCATCCCCAACTGGGGGTCAATCCTTTCCCACCACTCTGATTTCAGAAAGGCAACAATCTCTTCAAGTGTCCTCATCTACAAATGTGACTGGAGAAAAGGAAGAGATAATCTTTGACACATTCAAGGAGATTAAAATCAAGAATGAGATATTGAAAAATAACACTTATTCTCAATTTTGGAAACAAAGTGCAACTACACAAGGCAGACTTATCTCTACCTTCGATTCAGAAAAAAGGAAAATTCATATGGCATTTTTGGAAGCACAAACAACAGAGCCTAAAATTCCAGGAGATTACAAGCAAATTTTTTTTGAGTTTGATGCTAGAAGTGTTCATCCAATTGATTAGCTAGAAATGCACAAGAAAATAGGTGAAATGATTTCATCTACTCTAACCAACACTTCTGTGAACTTGTTTAAAATGCAGGTGACCCTATCAAATGCTCAATCCCAGTTAAAGATGGAAAGTATTTCATCACATTCAAAGGACAATAAAATTAAATCTTTAGAAGACTTAGTGGTGAAGATTGGGTATGATTCCTCAGATGTGAAAGAAACTGAAGAAATAATAAAGAATAAAGAGATGGATATAGCAGCTTTGAAGTATCAGCTCAAGATGCCTACCACACATGACCCACTGACCAAGCAGATAGAGGAAATAGAGAGCCAAAAGGTTGATATGATGAAATTAATAGTGGAGCAGTCTCTCCAGATCAAACAAATGGAAGCAAAGATGGAGAAGATGGTGCAAGAGAAATAAAAGGCATCACAGATGGTCAACACAACAATAGAGTCCCTTCCTCTAACAACTCTTCCCATAACCATTCTAGCAAGTGTTGCCACAGGAGCAGGAAGTAGCACAGAAAAACTGGCCAGATCAATGGAAGGCATGAATCTGTAGATTGAGGATATTAAAAGACTAGAAAGTCAAGTTAATGTGCTTCAAGATCAAATAAAAAGAGATGAAAGCAATCACTTGCTGGAGATTCAAAGGGCAAAGACTTTGATAGAAAAGCTGCAAAAGTCAGAGAAAGAATCATCCATTAGGAACACTCTAGGAAGAGTTAAAGAGATTATTTGTAACAACATAATCAATGGTATGAATGAAATTTGGCCTAGCATCCAAATTATCTTTGAGCAAAAAGAATTAGTGGAGAAGGCTAGAGAAGCTATTTCAGCTACTAATGAAGAGCTGGGAGACATGCCAACAACAACTAACAGGATAATCAAATTTTTAAACTCAAGAAATAGGTATGAGTTGGAAGAGTTGGGAGTGGCAGACAGGACATAGAATATACTTCAAGTCAAGAAGGTACTGACTAAGAAGAGCTTAAATGTGCAGCTAGAAGAAAAATGTCAAAATATTGAGTTGACAGTCAATAGGTTCTTCAACATAATTGAACGTTTAAATCAGAAAGGTCTCCCCTCTATGTTTGTCATAAATGAAAAACTCATGTGCAGAGAGTATTATGTCAAGAAACTCTAGGGTATAGCCACGGATGCTGCAAATCTTTCCAACATCAAAGGGAGCATAATAGGAAAGGCATTGTTGGAAGCTATCAACAATCAAATTGTTGAAATATGGCAACAAGAATATTCCAATTTAATTTGTCCTTGAATTAAATTGTGAATTAAAATTATATTTAGTCTTAACTGCTACTTGGAAATAATTAATTAATTAATTTTAAATTAATTAGTTGGAGAAATTCAACTTAGAAGTCTTTCTGAAGTCATGCAAGAGTTATCCCTTAAATTAAGGAGATAAGATTGAGTTATATTTGAATTGTAATTAGTTAACTCAATTTATTGAGTTAATTCCAGTTAAATTAGCTATAAACTGTTTGAGGAACTAATAGTGAGTTAACAGTCAGTTGATGCAGTAATGTACTCAAATAGTGCTACTCCAGTTAACTGAAGATTCCCTCATCAGAAATTCATGCATGTCTATTCTGAGAAAGACCCAGTTGAGATTAATGTTCAAGGACAATGTACTATCAGTTGCATGTGTTTTCTCATGGAGAAAACTCATGCATGCAGTCAAGGATAAATCCTTGAGGATTGTGCAGTTTTGGAGGAATCGTTTTCCACTTGGTAAAAGGAGAATCATCCACAAGGAATAGTGCAAGGAAATAGGAGCCTAGAGGGTAGAGAGGAAGGCTAGAGAGAAGCCAATATTTCCTGTGAGCATATGTGAGGATTGTACTAAGAGCTGGCTATCTGTGAGAGCTAATGCTTTGTATAATTACTATGTATTTCCACCATGTACGATAATACAATAGTGTGGGGTTTTTAGTTGAGGTTTTCCCCAAAGTATTTTCATGTGTATTGTTCCATTAATTCTTCTTCTTCTAGTTATATTGTTTAGCTCGATCTTTAAGATTCCACAAAAATTGATAGTAGAAGTAAGTTATAGTATTATGCTTTGATTTATATTGCATTATCGGGTTAACCTACCATTAGATTCTCTACATGGTATCAGAGCGAGATTTGTAGAAATCTCTACATGGTATCGAAGCTGTGAATAGTATACTGAGAAGAGAATTTGAAGTTTGAAGTTCAGGGTTGCAAGTGTAAATCGAATTCATATCATACTTCAAGGTTGGCCAATGGCATTTTATGGCTTGAGACTTGAGTATGCCTTGGAAGGTAGCTCGAATTACATAACATGGAAAGATAGAAAGGAGGTTGTATTAGAATACAATGACTTTAAGGAATTCATTGATCAAGAAATACCAAAGACAACTTCAACTAAAGCACAAGAGTTGGTTGAGTGGAAGAAGTGTGTGGTGAAGGGGAGACAGATCATCCTTAAGGGAGTTTGAGACCATATTCTCTCGAGTCTCCATGGGAAGGATACTGCATTTTCAATGTGGAAGACATTGAAGGACCTCTACCAGAATAGTAGCGACCAGAGGAAATTGGCGCTCAAGGATAAGCTTTGAAGAATCAACATGGAGAAAGGAAATACCATTTCCACATATCTGAACAAGCTCACCACCTGTAGAGATGAGCTTGGCAGTGTGCGAATAACTACTGTCGATGATGATATGGTGAGCCTCGCTCTCCTTGGCTTTCCAAAGAGTTGGAATAGCTACTAGGACTCTATGAATGGAAGGGAGAAACTGTCAGATTGGGAACAACTGTGGTCAGATCTTATGCAATAGGAGATCAGGAGGAGCACATGAGATGGTTCTTCATCCAAGAATGATGATGAAGAAAATATGGTCTTAGCAAGTAAGGCAAGGAAAGTGAAGGGAAACTCTTCCCATTACAAATCGAATTCTTCTCATGGAGGGAAGAAGAGTGACATGTCTAAAGTAAGATGCTTTAATTGTCATAAGATGGGACATTATGCAACTAATTTCCCATCAAATAAGTACAAGAGGGGATCCTCGAAAGGATCAAAAGGTGAGGCATTAGCCTCTCAATTCGAAATGGACTTTATCCTCATCACTTGTATGGTGTCATCGATGATGGGTTGTGTCTGGTATCTTGACAGTGGAGCCTCATTCCACATGACTAGAGATAAAAATTTATTTAGTGCCTTGGAGGAGAAAGTCCTCAAGATGCGCATAGAGATGGGTGACGACGGAAGGTATAGTGTTTCAAGAGTGGGCACGATTTCTTTTTAGAGGGAGCATGGAGCTCCTCTCACCTTGACAGATGTGATGTATGTGCCTCGACAGAATAATAACTTGGTATCAGTCGTGGTGTTGGAGGGGAAAGGCTATGATGTTGTATTCATTAAAGGAAAGGAATTCCTAAGACACATAGCCACGAGTTAGACCAATATGATAGGGATTCGGGTGAAGAATCTCTATAAACTAGAGGTAGATGATTGTGTAGCATCAAGTACGAAAGAAAAATTGGTGCAAAACCAAGACATTAGAAAGTTGTGGCATAGGCAGTTGGGCCATTTTCATCATGGGGCTTTGAAGATAGTGTAGCAGATATCTACAAGAGTTCCCAAAGGTAAACTTGAGCAAGTTGACACATGCAAAGGTTGTACCTTGGGAAAGTACACCAAGTCTTCCTTTCATGATCGAGACAGTCGAGTAGAGGTTATCTTAGAGTGAGTTCATATTGATTTGTGTGGACCATTCTCGACAGAATCCACAGTGAAGCAAAGGTATTATGTGATTTTCATTGATGACTATTCTCGTAAATGTTGGATTTATTTCATGAAGAAGAAGGATCAAACTTTCACAAAGTTTTGTGAGTTCAAAGCTTTGGTCGAGAAAGAGTCAGGGAAAAATATCAAGGCCTTGAGAAGCGAAAACGGTGGAGAATATGTCTCTCAAGAGTTTAAGGACTTTTGTGTAGCGGAAGGAATTAAACGAGAGTTGACAACACCTCATAACCCACAACAGAATGGTGTGGCCGAGAGGAAGAACAGAACTATTGTATGGGTTAGCACAGGCAATGCTGCATGACCAAGGCCTACCACTTCACTTGTGGGCTGAGGCATGCAACAGAGCAGTCTATTTGCATAATAGAAGCGCACATCGCATACTTTGGATGAAGACACCAGAGGATGTTTTCTCCGGTAAGAGACCAAATGTGGGTCACTTCAGGATCTTTGGCTCATCGATATATTTCCATGTGACAATGGATGCACAAAAGAAGCTTGAGCTGACAGTAGAGTTGGTGATATTTTTGGGGTACACTGATACACCTCACAACTATCGGGTGTACTTTGCTACCAATTGGAGTATAGTGGTTGGCATAGATCTCAAGTTTGATGGGCAGAAGGCCATGCGAGTTTCCTTTGAGAGGGAGATCCAACTACAGGCTGTGGAGGAACTGTTGGTTCCTAAGGAGGAGGAGCCTCAGACTGATGCAGAGTAGTCACATGCAGAGGTTCCAGGAGTGGAGACATCCACTCAAGCAGAGTCTTCCAGAGATGGACGAAAGCCCACAAGAGAAGTTGACAGATTATTAGAGGATCCGAGAGAGAATGTGGGAGCACCATCTTCTCAGCGCAGACAGAGGAGGTCACCTGAGAGGTACATTGGATACATGGCCCTTACTGGGGAATGTGTTGAGACTGAGCCATCTTCCTTTGAGGACGAAGTGTAGCAGCCGATTTGGGTTGATGCTATGGTGGAGGAGTATGTGTCCATTGTTCGTAACAGTGTTTGGGACGTGGTTTCAAGACCGAAGAACAAGTCAGTTGTGAGTTCCCGTTGGATTTACAAGGTAAAGTAGTAATATGGAGAAGCATAAGGTAAGATTTGTTGCCCATGGGTTTTCACAAGTCGAGAGGATCATGTTGCTGCAGTATATTTCAACATAGGAGCAAGATGCTGACATTTTTACAAAGGCATTGTCAAAGTGTAAATTCGAGTTCCATAGAGACAAGATCAGGGTGGCAGATAATCCCTTTCTTGTTGAGAGGGAGTGTTGAAATACCACAACAAGAATATTCCAATTTAATTTGTCCTTGAATTAAATTGTGAATTAAAATCAAATTTAGTCTTAACTGCTACATGGAAATAATTAATTAATTTATTTTAAATTAATTAGTTGGAGAAATTCAAGTTAGAAGTCTTTCTGAAGTCATGCAAGATTTATCCCTTAAATTAAGGAGACAAGGCTGAGTTATATTTGAGGTGTAATTAGTTAACTCAGTTTACTGAGTTAAGTCCAATTAAATTAGTTCCAAACTATTTGAGGAACTAATAGTGAGTTAACAGTTACTTGATGCATTAATGCACTCAACTAGTGCTACTCCAGTTAACTGAAGATTCCCTCATAATAAACTCATGCATATCTATTATGAGAAATTCATAGTTGAGATTAATGTTCAAGGATAGTGTACTATCAGTTGCATGTGTTTTCTCATAGATAAAACTCATGCATGCAGTCAAGGATAAATCCTTGAGGATTGCACAGTTTTGGAGGAAGATTTTTCCACTTGGTAAAAGGAGAATCATCCACAAGGAACAGTGCAAGGAAATAGGAGCTTGGAGGGTAGAGAGGAAGGCTGGAGAGAAGCCAAGATTACCTAAGAGCATCTGTGAGGATTGTATTCAGAGCTGGCTAGCTATGAGAGCTAAGGATTTGTATAATTCCTATGTATTTCCACCATGTATGATAATACAATAGTGTGGGGTTTTTAGCTGACACTTTCCCCAAAGTATTTTCATGTGTATTTTGCCATTGATTCTTCTTCTTTTGGTTATATTGTTTAGCTCTATATTTAAGCTTCCGCAAAAATTGATAGTAGAAGTAGGTTATAGTATTCTACTTTGATTTATATTTCATTATCGAGTTAATCTACCATCAGATTCTCTACATGGTATCAGAGTGAGATTTGTAGAAATCTCTACACAAATCTACATTGAGCATGAGCTGAAACATGTTTTTTTGGTTAAACCCACTTTTGAAAAATACACTGAAGCTGATGAAATATACAGGAGGCTAATGAAGATCAAGATTCTAGATGAGGAAGCAAGGAGTGATATGTGTGATTATTAGGAGGAACGAGACAAAGATGATTGAAGTGACAACATAAATCTGAGTAAGCACCAGTCATGTCAGCAGAGCCACTACAAAAAAATTAATTTCTCAGGAACAAGATCCCTGAAAAAAGGACCAAGTTTCCCAGTTTTCTCAGCATGGCCACTTCATGGTTACACTAGTCAAATTTCTTTTGTTGTATCTAATAATAGATTGCCAAGTGTATAAGGAAAAACTTTGTAGGTTTTGAGTTAAATACTTCATGCATTAGAAGTATTAGGGGTTGGACCCTAGTCATTTGAACTATATTTTATCATTGGAGTATTGTAATCTTGAGCCGAAGCATCAATAAAAAAGGACAGTTTCCAAGATACTTGATCTGTTTTTGACCTAGGGATGTCTTCCCTTTTATGCTAAATGTATCTATGTTTTATTCATTTATGCATCATTAAGTCTTATTGTAAAGAAGAAATTATAGATTAATATATGATGTTGTAGCACCTTATTTCTATCTATGTTTACAATCTAAATGTTTTATTCTAATGTATGATTAAGAAATACTTAACTACTTTATAATAATTACTGGTATCTTTTTTCTGTCATTTCATTTCTCATTCCTCTTTTAGATCTAGTATAAATAGATATCTTGCCTTGTAAATGCTTTGGAAAATTGATGTTACCACCCAACCTTTGAATCCATAGCCCAATGGAAGGGATTCAAATACGATCTACCCCAACCAACCAAACAAACAACCAAGCAATAAATTAATAAATCTCTTTCATTTTTACATCTAGCCTAACACATTAGAACACTGAAAATAAAGTCAAATCCTAAAAATACAGAGTGAGCCCTCTCTGAGTCTAGGAGGGCTAGATCCTAGACTCCTAAGAGGTTTGATGTAGCTTTTGTGAATTTTGTCTTGCCAATCTTCAAAATCCCAGAATGATAACACCATGAATAAGATGTGTTGAAGAATCTAGGTCAAAATAGTGCAGAGTGATTCTTCATTACTTTATAACAATTTGTGGAGTATTTTTTACTTTTCCTTGTTAGCTTAATCTTCTTCATCTTATTATTATTAATGCATGTGCGTGTACTTCATCAAACTACTACCAAAACATAAGAACAAGAACAAAAGATAATGGCTCTCTGCAAGGGCCAAAACCTCCCTTCTCTTGAGAGTAAAACCCTTTAGTCAATTTCTCTTATGGAAGCTTCTATTGATCAATGCCAAAACCTAGAATCCTGACAAGAATATCCTCCAAGCACAAGTCAAGTATTCCCTCCTTTCTGCACCTTATACCTTGACACTTCTTTCGGCACTTTTTTTTCCAACACTTCATCCTCTTGCTTCCAGCACTTCATTCTCCTACTCCTTGATGATAGGATCTCTTATGCTAGCTCTAGAAGATATGTTTCTTATTGATACTAAGTGCACCTTCTCACATAGGATAATGTTTTCCTTCTCTTCACCAATCAAGCTTCTTCTTCATGTAAGATTGCAGACTTGATGTGGTAGCACTGCAGCCCTAAATTATCGTACGTGTGGGAGGTTTCGTGGTGTATTTGGTTCCTTTCTCCTTCATATGTGAGAATATCTTCTTCGATTCAATGAGAGGCCTTATAGGCCTAAGTTGCAAGCCCAAACAATGAGAAGTATGGAACTGTTATATTGCTACTGATATGTCCACCAAAAGCCCTCCTTTTCTCACATGCATGACTGCGTTTTTCCCTAGAAACAATCCTTCAATATTTGCTTAGACTTCTCCCTCCTTCATTGTACTAGAGGCTCTTTATCTTCGGCTTGTTTTCACTCTAATCTCAAGTCCTTGTATTTTCTTATTTCAGAGATACTTAAAATGTGTTATAGAGGAGTGGACATCCTCTATATATAGAGGTTTGTCCCTCCATTTAGCCCGATTAGAAGGTTGACTTGTCACCTTATTTGTAGGTCGACTTTGAGGGTTGTTTGGAGGCTGATTTGTTGAGCAGACTTAGGATAGTTTCTATGGTGGTGTAGCATGCTTGAAGGAGCTTCTTGATGGTGCCTTTTCATAGGAGTAGACTTGACTTTTCTTGGAGGTTTCTCTCTTTCACTTTAATATATATTTATACATGATGTAACATGCCCTTAAGGTCTTCAACATAATTATTTTCACTCTTTGACTCACCTATAGGACTTTGACAAGTGATAGACCTACTTCAATGAGAAATAAACTCATTGACATATATTATAAAAATAAGATTTATTTTCTTGAATAAGTACAAATATCAAAAGTACATTTATGAATACTAAACCTAGTTACATTTCCTTCAACACTCCCTCTTAACTAGGGAGGTATTCATACAACATTACAAGGTGTTTGAATATTATCAACCTTTGAAGAATTCAAATAAGAGAAACCGGATTAGAAATCCATATGTTCTAGCATCATATCTATCAACATTGTCATAGTACAAGGCCTTGACTAACATCTCCATCTCTTCATGAGATCATGAGCTACAGTGTTGGTGAGACCAATGATTTATAGACACCTTCATCATTATCTCTCAAGGTACATACCCACATGTGTGTTAATTGAGTATGGCCTTCTAGGACTATTCTTGTCTTGGGTTCCCAACCCTCAAAGAATATCGGTCCCCTTGCCTACTCCTGTCTTGGATTCCCTACACACCCCCAAAGAGTATCGGATTCCAGATGATTACCCAATCTTTCCATTATTTCTTCCCAAGAGAAGAAAAGAATGTTGTGTCTATATTTTGTCTACATTTCCATTCATTACCTTCATCTAGACTTATGGCTGTTAGTCCTAGTCTAGTGCATGACGCATGAAATGGAAAAAAACAATTGTCACTCATTTGTAATCAGGGGTGATCTAAAACTTCCTCTTGGTTAGGGACCTGTCAGAGCTCCCTCTTAATTAGGGACTCTTTCCTTCATCAACAACTTCTTCTTTGTGGGTCCTTCAGCTACTTGATCTCCTTCCTATCTTTGATGTCATCAAGTCTTTGTTCGATCTTCTTCTAGGTAGTGTACCATTTGTCAATCTCTTTCCTTCCCAGTTTGTCATGTCATTATTTCCTTCTTGGAAAGTGGCTTTCTTGTCATACATCAGGTTTTCTTGTCATCTTGTCTACTCCTTTGTCATTTTTTCCATGCTTTGGAATACACTTATCATGGATGCTTCATTTTACTTTCTTGTTTACATACTTAGACCTAGTAGTCCATCATGACTTAATCCTGATATTGTTTCAACATTTCTTCTTCTTTTGCTCGATGGCTTCTTCATCACGACATATTTGTAGAGTGGAATCAATTATCTTCATCTTTCATATCTCCAAGGCCTTCATAGGTGTCAAGGGTCCATTCTTTCTTTCTCAGAGTTGTCCAACCTTCATTCATGAGATATCTTCAAATTATTTTTTTAGATAGTGATTCTCAGTGATCATGGTGTTCTTCACATGCTTGATCTCTTTCTTCATTTGCTTCTTTCCAGATAGATAGGTCAACCATCTTATGCGTCCTATGAGATAATTCCTTCATTTCTTTCTTCCTGGTCTTGTCAACATTTCTTCTTGCTTCTTAGTCCACAATCCTATGCTCCTTTGGTGAGCATATTATTTTGTTGACCTTCATTGCAATGTAGTACATGCCTTTGAGCATGTTCTTGGTGAAAGATATTATTCCATACTTGATCATGTTATAGAACTATACCCATGAATCAATAATATACAAATGATAACATGACTAAACTTTTATGTATACATACCTCATCTTGATCCTCCTTTGATCATCTTAGCTTCATTTGGTTGTCCTAGGTGTGGTCCTCCTTGCTTCATCTTAGCTTGCCTGCTTATCATCCTTTTCTTGAATCCCATGAATGGGTTTCCCAATGAGACTTATTGCTTTGTTTCATGAACCTTCTTTTGAATATTCCCTCATAGGATCTTAAAGACCCTTACCTTGAAAATGTTTCTTTTTCTTTTGATGATGGAGGTCTTCTAAGATTCCTTTTTATGATCAATTTTCTTTAATCGTGGATGAGGTCCTATACTAGGTATGATTCTTCTACATGAATATTTTGAGCTATATCTTCCATGCTCCTATATTTTAGAAGATATTTCTACCCATGCATTTTTATTCCTTATAAATGCTACATCTTCATGAGTATGATCTAGAACTCTATGTACATCATGCTTCTAGATGTTTCTAACCATGTAATTTTATTCTATTCCTACATGCTCCTATCCTACTCAAAATCTTGAAAGGAGAAAAGAGTTTGACCCAGTCATAATAGAGATCCGAAGGATCTTCCTTCCTTTGCTTCTTTTCTTCTTCCTTCACCTCTTGATTCATGTGAGCTTGTTCCCTCTTTATTTTGTTGTTGTTGTCCTTCTTAAGCTTAGGACAATTCCTCTTGCAGTGTCCATATTCTTGACATCCAAAACATTGGATTTTGGACATGTCTTTGTTGTTTGTTCTTCGTGGACCAAATTCACCAAATTTACCCTTTATTTTGGCTATGGTAGCAAATGATTGCTCCTTTGATCGCATATTTTCCTTTACTTTAAGTCTGGTTTCCTCTGTCCTGCATAGAGACCACATTTCACTGAGAGTGGTTGCTTCCTTCTTGGCATATATGCTTGATGTAAAGTTGCCCAAATCCTCAAGTAGAGCATTGAGTACTACAGTTGTCATCTCTCTGTCAGAAATGACTTCCCCAAGCTCTTGAAGTTGATCTCTCATTCATAGATTTTTATGAAGTAGGGAGATATTCCTTCCTTTGTTATCTTCATCTTTTACAATTCATTCCTCAGAGATATTAATTCTCTAGTCGTGGATATCGAGAATAGCTCTACTAGCTTATCATACATTTCTTTTTATGTCTCAAATTTGGAGACATAGGGAATGAGAGACTTTTTGATTGATTTTATCAGAATCCTTTGAGCTCTTGTCTCATCCTGATTGTACTTGTCTAAGGCTTGAGTTTGTTCCTTAGCAAGGATAGCGATATTCCCTTTGACATGTTCTAGGAGTTCATTCTTGTTGAGAAGTAGACTAATCCTCTTCTTCCATGCAAGAAAGTTATTGGTTCCTACAAATTTATTGCTTTCCTTGCAAAAATACATTGATGTATATTCAGAAGGGGACATGTACTTGATAGATTTTGAGATTTAGTAGATTTTATTTCTCCCTAAAGACTTGATGGTTTTCCTTCCTAGGATCTTGATGTTCTTAAAGTTGCCTTCTTTAAGTGGACTTGCTTGATGACTTGTAGCTTGATGTAGGTCCTGCTTCAATCTGCTCTTCTTTGTAGGTGCCTTTATGTAAGGCTCTTCTTCTTCGTATACCTTCTTGATGAATGATGGTGTTATCTATGATAACTCCTAGAAATAATTTTTTGTTTCATTAGTCATCTAAGATAGGTTTCTTATGTTTAGGTTCATGTGAAAGTTGTCATATGGTACATTTAGTGTTTGATAGGGTCATCATAAAAGACAAAAGGTCATAATTCCATTTGTTTTGAGGTCATCGTTTCATATTTGACTTGTCTGACAGTTTTACAAACTTTTGCAGCAACTCCAGTTCAACAAATGCATAATTTGATTCGAAAGTCCCTGACAGTTCTGTAGCAAAATGGTCCATCCTAACACTTGTCTCGCTACAAAAGTCAGTTGTTGTGTAACGATATTATTTTAAATGATTGTTAGTGATGTCAGAGTTGTGATAAGTCATAAAACACCTTTATTTTCATTTCCTCCACTTATTTTCATTCACGCTTACCTCTCTTTTTCCATTTTATACCATCTTCTGCTATAAAAAATTCAGAAGTGTTGTCACTATAATAGGGTTTTGCATTGTTAAAATGATTCTAATCATGGTCTGAGTGTGGTATAGGTATTCACAAATTGATTTGCAGGTAAAGAGGAAGTAGCCCACAAAAAACTCTCGACGTTTTGCAGCCATAACAAAAACATAAATCCATGAGAAGAGTTGATAGAGGCCAAATTGGAAGTTGAAGAAATGAAGAAACAGGTGTTGGAGCACCTAGATTTTGATGAGGAAATTACAGAAAAGGCTAGGAAAAGACAAAGAGAATTCTACCACTACAAAATATGTTGAAGCATATGCATAGAAGGAACAGGTGACTGGAAGCTGACAGAAGGAAGTTTCAAATTTAAGTCAAATACTTGCAAGCAAAAGTAGAGCTCATAAAAAGCAATATTTCCAAAAAAGAAAGACCGCAAGATCATTGCTGAAGTAGGTGCTACTCCACGATATGGTAAAATTCTCAATTTTGTCTTCACTATACCTAAAAAAGTAAACTCAACTTTATATATAGTCAACATGGTATTAGGAGCAATAAGGAGGCATTAAGAATAATAAAAATTTGAAAAACTCAGAATTTTGAACTTTCGTAGCAACTCCCCATAATGAAGCTGAGAATTTGATATGAAACTGCTATAGCTTTCCATGGAGGTTAAGGCTGGTATAAAACCCAATAAATATAGTTCTAAAGGTATATGTTTAGCTTAAAAACGTTAAATAATACCTCAGAACTAACAGAGAGAGAAAAGAGGTAGCATAAGGGTGTGTTTTTGAAGTTTCTACCAAAATTTGCTACGAAACTACTATAGCTTTCCATGGAGGTTAAGGCTGGTCTAAAATACAGCAAAGGGGTTTCTAAAGGCATGTATTTAGCTTAAAAACATTAAGGAAGACCTCAGAACTTGTAGAAATTATAGAGAGGTAGTAGAGAGGTGTTTTTTAAATTTGCTACAAATGTTTTTCTATGAAATTTCTAGTAATCATTGTTTTAGTAGTCAATTTCAAGATCACTTTTTGACCAAATGGTAAGGGATTGTGGAAATATGAAGGAGGTTTTTGTTTAGAACGGGCTCATCTACAAAAAATCTATCTTTTTTTACACAAATATCAAGGTTTGGAGAATACACACTTATCTTTGAGCCCTATTTTACCGAATGTTTCCTAGCCAAAGTTGTTGCAGAAATTTTGAAATTTGACTTGGTGGGGTCCACGTTAGCAAAGTCAACCAAGTCAGCATCCATGTGTCAAAAGCACATCAATAATCCAATACACTCAGCTTTTGGTTGGATTCGATAAGGTTCAACAACATAATTTGTTGAGATCACAAATGATAGGTGACTCCTATTTGTATTCAAACTCTGCTAAAATAGAAATATCCCTATAAAGGCTCAATGTTTTATTGGTCAAATAGAATTAGGTATCTTAGCCATGCAATGAGTCTAGCCCAGGTGGAAGATTATTAAATGGAGACCTCACTCTATATATGAAGAACTTTTTCACCTGGAAAAGAGGTGGATCAATGATGTGAGAAGACCACTTTTGTATATTTTTCAGTTAATAAGAAATACAATTTGCAGCAATACTATGTTTTAACCTGAGATTCATTTTTGGTTTCAATTCCATCCTATCATGCTTTCGTGTTGTTATCAGTTTTCATATCTTATTTGATTACTTGTAATTCAATGTTATACTGCTTCAACTTCCTTCAATTTGCTCTGTTTTACTGTTAATGTTTACTTCACACCAATTTAAAGTAAAAAATGCCTCAACTTCCACGAAAAAAGTGTTTTTTGTAATTTCTTTTATTTAATTGAATCCATTCCCAATGGTGGCTTTCATCACACTCTTTCACCTAAAAAATCACATAAAAAAATAGAGTTAGTCATCTGAATTTTGAGTTTTATACAGTCAATTTCATATATATTTTGAGAGAGCCCTCTCATGCTAGAAGGGCTACCTTCTAGCTACAAGTGGTTTGAAATAGTTATGCTGGGTTGAAGGTTGACACAACCCAATCCTTTCTAGCCTAGTGATAACATTTTGGTGCATCTACCGGGAGCTGAAAAGCTCCTTTTCCCAGATTTTATTTGAGTCTCTTCATTCTGATTCCTGAGGGTAATAGGAAACGAGAGTCTTCTGAAGGTTGTGATATTACCTTGGCGACTCCAATCTCAAAAGATACAAAAGATGAAAGCTTCATGGTGACCCCATTGCTTGAAGATAGGTAGCTTGAAGAAGTTCCAAGATGAGTTCTACTGTAAGAAGAAATGCCAGGTATGATCCTATGGATCGGTCTAACATCTATGGTTTTCCAAATCCTATGGCTTGTGTTGATTGGTTAACCAATCTTCCCATGTTCAAAGATGAAAAGAAAGATGATGTTGTTCTGCATTTGGTTAGATTTCATATGCATGTATGTAGACTGAGGGTTGTGTTTCCTGATGATTGCCTCATGAAGATGTTTATGGCTACCCTAGAAGACAAAGCTAGAGTATGGTATGAAGGGCTGCCATCAGGAAACTTGTGTTCTCTTAAATATTTCCACAGAATATTCTTTGGAAATTATGGGAAGTATCATCCTTTCATACCACTATTTCAAGACTATTGTAATTTTTGTAAGGGCTTCATTCAATATCTTGAAAGTATTGATGATTATGTAGAATGTATGGATGAGGAGATGTTAGAGGCACTTTATGAATTTTCTTGTCAAGCTAGTTCTCATGATGATCAAGAAATTTTCCAACAAATAGATTTCTTTTCTTTAGTTAAATATGAAATGGATCAGCAATTTGCAGTCAAGTCATATTACATGAAATCCATGAGGATTTGTAGCCTTTTCAATCCATATGCAATTAAAGGTATGAGGCAAATCATTCAAATTGTTTTTCAACCCATTCCTTTTCTGAGATTTTATGTCAAGAAGAAACTCCTCAAGATCAGGTTGTTGAAAATACATCCATGAAAATTCTGAATAGTGAGGTAACATATGACAAAAGTTTTCTACCTAGACAAGAACATTTTTCCATTGAAAATCTTAATGATGTTGTCATGGTTAAAGTACACGAAACTTCACTTTTAGGTAAACGCGAGCTACATGAAGAGATGAATAGACATGTTTTACCTATTCTATTTGGGAATCATCAAAATGACATGGATGATATGCATAAAGTTGTTTGTATATGAGTTGTTACTGTTTAGAATCAAGATGACATTCCTCAAGCAAAACTACCAAAGGTTATATCTAATTTGTTTGGTAAGCAAAAAATTAGTTTTGATACACACAATATGGATGTCATGCTTGAATATGTTCAAGGATGCATGGATGGTTTTGTTGATTTACATGAAAGGGAAGACAAATCTATTTTTGTCTTTTTATTTGATGATGTTCTTGGAATTGAATACACAGGACAAAAGAAGCCATTAGCTATGAATAAATTTATCCCTCATAGTGTTACATATCAAGAAGAGGTGAATTTTCATGATTATCAAAATCCTTTGGTAAATCTTTTCAAGTCATCAATGAAAGTGAAGTTTCTTTCATTTATAAGCTTAGGTGATGGATTCAGTTTTTATTCTGCGTTGCCAATAGATGGTCCACTTAAATAAAATCAAACAACGCAAGTGTTGAATCAACTCTTTGACTAGTTATACTGGAGGTTTCATATTCCTTGAATTAAGCAGGTGGATTTTTAGATGTTAGAGTAGGGTTGGCAAGAATTTCCTTAAGTTTTAGAATACATTTTGCAGTTGTCAGTTTTAGTTTGTACAACAGTTTGATATCATATTTCAAAAATAGTAGTTGGTTTCTAGTTGGTTGTAGTTTTCTTTTCAGTTTGGTGAGTGGGTTTGAATGTAGTCTTAAAATTGGGATCAACCCAATGGTCAGGCAACAAGTCTGCTGGTTCTTTACTCCACCATAGGGGTGCAACATCCTCATTGGAGCCATTGTTATCTATGATAACTCCTATAAATAATTTTTAGTTTGATTAGTCATATTAGATAGGGTGTTTATGTTTAGGTTCATGTGAAAGTTGTCATATGGTACATTTAGTGTTTGATAGGTTCATCATAAAAGAGAAGAGGTCATAATTCCATTTATTTTAAGGTCATCATTTCATAATTGACTTGTCTAACAGTGATACAAACTTTTGCAGCAACTCCAGTTCAGCAAACCCATAATTTTCTACAAAATTCCCTGATGCAAGAGCATCCGGACTTATCCAGCAATGTGAAAGTTTGTTTACATGTTGTGGATAAAAAAGATTAATTTCATTGACATGATTGGTCAAAATTCAGTTTTACTGAGAGGGTTGGATCTCTCAAGAAATGCGTTGTATTTCATTATTGTAATAGTTAGAAATTGTCTTATTTTAGGTTCAAAGATAAGTTGTTAGCATAGGTGTGTGGAAGAGATAGGAATTAGAGATTTTATATTAGATTAATTAAAAATAGGGATTGAGTTGTTAGGCACAGAATAGAGTGATATTCGATTGATAAAAACAAGGGAAAAATGTAATGAAGAGAGGATTTACGTGAGCGAGAGTCAAGAATTAGCATATGGATTTTCGTTGAAACAAAGGTATTTTCATATGTTGTAATCAAGCCAAGGCCGAGACTTTGTAACTTTTGTTATTATGAATAAATTATTGCTGTGCATGTGATTATTTATCAAGCCTATGGAAATCCTCATTATACTTTTTGTTTTCTTTGTATTCGGGAGAGAATTGATGATTTCTTTGTTTTCACGCTTCGTAATAGAAAAACCCAGAGTTAATTGAAGTCGTGGCCTTTTCTATAAACATCATTGTTTGTTGTTGATTTAATCCCATCCGTTGGATCACTGATATCATATCGACGGATTTAATTGACATGGTTTTGGTCCTGCAGGCGAAAATCTGATTTACACTAAGAATTAGCGCAAAACACTTAGCGGATCCGAAATCCGGATTTGAAATGTTATACATGGAACTTTTATAACTTGTCGGGTCTGTGAACAATTACATATCGCATTGCAAGTTTATTTAAGTGAAAGGCGGACCCCAAGTCTTCACGAGTTGCAATTAGCGACTTTCACTATATCGCATCGGAGAATTGAGTGGGAGCGACAAGGCCTTAAGCCGGGGGATGAAATGATTGTCGACAGCGAACGGTGCGATAAATCGCAT
The DNA here is from genome assembly GCA_031772625.1 of Pinus tabuliformis. Classification (NCBI taxonomy): domain Eukaryota; kingdom Viridiplantae; phylum Streptophyta; class Pinopsida; order Pinales; family Pinaceae; genus Pinus; species Pinus tabuliformis. The sequence continues at coordinate 819,816,767 of CM062805.1, forward strand.
CGAGAATTTTTAAAAGGGAGAGAATTACATCATCGATTTACGACTTGCAATGATGCGATTTAATCTTGATCGTCGGTTCAGTTAGATCATGATCTTCGGTGAATTGCGAACATTTCTATTTATAAAGTGCAAATGCATTGTTTTGGCCTTGTTCCAAAGGCATTCTAGTTATAAGAGAAAAGGAAGAGTTGTAAAGAAAAGGGAAATTGTGGGGTGATTGTTGGGGTTTCTTAAGCCACTATTTCCACCTGTGTCAGTCCCTGATAGTTCCATAGCAAAACAGTCCATCCTAACACTTGTATCGCTACGAAAGCCAGTTGATATATAACGATATTATTTGAAATGATTATTAGTGATGTCAGAGTTGTGATGTATTCTCATGTCCTCCACTTATTTTAGTTCACCCTTACCTCTCCTTTTCTATTTTATACCATCTGTTGCTATCAAAATTTCACAAGTGTTGTCACTGTAATAGGGTTTTTCATTGTCCAAATGAGTCTGGTTGTGGTCTGAGTGTGGTCTAGGTATTCTCAAGTTGATTTCCAAGTTAAAGAGGAAGCAGCTCACCAAAAAATCCTTACGTGTTTCAGCCATAACACAAACAAAAACTCATGATAAAATATGATAGAGGCCAAATTGGAAGTTGAATAAATTAAGAAGTAGGTGTTGGAGCGGATAGATTTCAATGAGGAAATTGTAGAAAAGGCTAGGAAAATACAAATGGAAATCTACCACTGTAAAAGATGTTGAAGTATATGTATATAAGGAACAAGTGGCTACAAGATGAAAAAAGGAAGTTGCAAACTTAAGTAAAAGACTTGCAAGCACAAGCAAAGCTCGTCAAAAGCAATCTTTCCAAAAAGAAAAACCTCAAGATCATTGCTGAACTAGGTGCTACTCCATGATATGATAAAATTCTCAATTTTGTCTTAACTATACCTAAAACAATAAACTCAACCTTATATATAGTCAACATGGTATTAGGAGTAATAAGGAGGCATTAAGAATCATGAAAATTCGAAAAAATCAGAATTTCGAACTTTCGTAGCAACTCCCCATAATGAAGTTGAGAATTTGCTACGAAATTGTTGTAGCTTTCCATGGAGGTTAAGGCTGGTCTAAAACTCAAGAAAGATATTTCTAAAGGTATATTTTTAGCTTAGAAACATAAAAAAGACCTTAGAGATAACAAAGAGAGAAAAGAGGTAGCATAAGGTTGTTTTTTGAATTTGCTACAATTATTTTGCTATGAAATTTATGGAAATGACTATTTTAGTAGTCAACTTCAAGCTCACTTTATGACCCAATGGTAAGGTATTTGGAAATATGAATGAGGTTTTTGTTCAAAATAGGCTCATCTACAAAACCTCTCTCCTTTTTCACACAGATATAAGGGTTTGTAGTATACATACTTATCTTTGAGGCATATTTTACCAAAAATTTCCTAGCCAGAGTTGTTGCAGAAATTTTGAAATTTGACTTCGTGGGGTCCAGGTCAACAAAGTCACCCAGGTCACCATCCACATGTCAAAAGAACATCAGAAATATAGTACACTTAGAATTTGGTTGGATTCGATAAGGTTTAGCAACAAAATTTGTTTAACTCATAAACGATAGGTGACTCCTATTTGTATTCAAACTTTGTTAAAACAAAAGTATCCCTATAAAGGCTCATTGTTTTATTAGTGAAATAGAATTAGGTCTCTTATCCATGCATCGAGTCTAGCCTAGGTGGAATATTATTAAATGGAGACCTCACTCTATATATGTAGAACTTTTTCACTTGGAAAAGAGGTGGATCGTTGATGTGAGAAGACCACTTTTGTATATTTTTAAATTAATAAGAAATACAGTTTGCAGCAATATTTTGTTTTAACCTAAGATTCATTTTTGGTTTTAGTTCTATCCTATCATGCTTTCATGTTTTTATTAGTTTTCATAGCTTATTTGATTACTTGGAATTTAGTGTTATATTGCTCCAACTTCCTTCAATTTTCTCTGTTTTACTATAAATGTTTACTTCACACTAGTTTAAAGTAAAAAAATGCCTCAATGTAGTATACCTAGGGGGATAATAGGGGGTACAAAGGGAGGTACCCAAGGGAATAATGTAATAATGGGATCGGCCATAGTAATAAATAAGGTGGTTAACATGTATCATGTAAGGGACCACAAGTAGTTAGTAATAATGTAATGGGTCCATGGTATTAGATAGATGGTATTGAGGGAACCATGGTAATGGCCCATGGTATTGCATGTATGAGGCCTATATAGAGGCTAAAGACTCCCCATTGAGAGATGCCAAGGATTATTGTATGAACAGGCATATAGCTTGTGGAGTGTTCTCCTTCCTTGAGTGAATATATGGCATTGCCCTACCTTAAGGGTTTGATTAATAAATAAGCATTTCTATCTATATTCAGATCTTGTTATTTCTTGGGTATATTTGTATCATTTCATATATTTGCAGGCCAGATCTATAACAAGTGGAATCAGAGCAGGTACCAGAAAAATGAGACTAAGGAGGCAGTAGCATAAAGTTCTAATGAAACTTACACATCAGATGATGAGATTTTGATGATCGACAATCGAACACAAACAGAGGCTGAAGCAGAAAAGGTTACAGGTGTTGATACATCAGATAAGGGCTTAGTGGTTGAAATAATATTGTAAGATAAGAAACAAAAGACGCCAAAACATGTACCAGCTACCAATCAGGCTCCATTAGGTGGTGAATTAAAGCAAAAGACACCGTGGGTTAACACTTCAGCATATCACCACCCACATCACCCCACAAGAAAACAACCAACAAGATAGCAACAAATTAGCCACAAGGACAACAACCCCCACATGAAAGATAGAGAGGAGCGAAGATCCACCTACTACACATCAACATAGAAGAGCTGCCAAGGTCAACTTCCATCTCAAGTGAGCGAGGAACCAGTGAGATCGAGGGTTCAACTTTCTCTTGGGTGGCTAGATGCACGTGCATGGTACCAGTGGACTACTCTTTTGAGTAGATCTTATTATTTGTGTTCTTCCCACGTTTCGGGGATGAAACATTTTAAGGGGGGTGGAATGTAGTATACCTAGGGGGGGTAATATGGGGTACAAAGGGAGGTACCCAAGGGAATAATGTAATAATGGGATGGGCCATAGTAATAAATAAGGTGATTAACCCATATCATGTAAGGGACCACAAGTAGTTAGTAGTAATGTAATTGGTCCATGGTATTAGATAGATGGTACTGAGGGAACCATGGTAATGACCCATAGTATTGTTTGTATGAGGCCTATATAGAGGTTAAAGACTCCCCATTGAGAGATGTTAGGGATTATTGTATGAACATGAATATGGCTTGTGGAGTGTTCTCCTTCCTTAAGGAGTGAATATATGGTGTTGCCCTACCTTAAGAGTTTGATTAATAAAGAAGCATTTCTATCTATATTCAGATCTTGTTATTTCTTGGGTATATTTGTATCATTTCATATATTTGCAAGTCAGATCTATAACACTCAAATTCCATGAAAACATTGTTGTTTGTAATTTCTTTTCATTATTTGACTCCATGCCCAACGGTGGCTGTCATAACACTCTTTCACCTGAAAAGTCACATAAAAAATAGAGTTAGTCATCTGAAACTTGAGTTTTATACAGTCAATTTAATAAAAATTTTGAGAGAGCCCTCTCATGCTAGAAGGGCTAACTTCTAGCTACAAGTGGTTGTAAATAATTATGTTGGGTTGAAGGTTGACACAAACCAATCCTTTCTATCCCAATGACAACATTTTGGTGCATTTGTTAGGAGCCGAAAAACTCATTTTCCCAGATTTTCTTTGAGTCTCTTCATTTTCATTCCTGAGGGTAACAGGAAACCATAGTTTTCTGAAGGTTTTGATATTACCCTGGAAACTCTAATCTCAAATGATATCGAAGATCAAACATTCATGGTGACTCCATTGCTTGAAGATCAGTAGCCTGAAGAAGTTCCAAGATGGGCTCTACTGCAAGAAGAAATGTCAGGTATGCTCCTATGGATCGGTCTCACATCTATGGTTTTCCAAATCCTATGCCTTATGTTGATTGGTTAACCCATCTTCCCATGTGAAAAGATGGAAAGAAAGATGATGTTGTTATGCTTTTGGTTAGATTTCATATGCATGTATGCAGACTGAGGGTTGATTTTCCTGAGGATTGTCTCATGAAGATGTTTATGGCTACCCTAGAAGATAAAGCTAGAGTATGGTATGAAGGGTTGCCATCAGGAATTTTATGTTCTCTTAAATATTTCCATAGAATATTCTTTGGACATTATGGGAAGTCTCATCCTTCCTTACCATTGTTTCAAGATTCTTGTAATTTTTGTAAGGGTTTCATTCAATATCTTGAAAGTATTAATGATGATGTAGAATGTATGGATGAGGAGATGTTAGAGGCACTTTATGGATTTTCTTCTCAATCTAGTTGTCATGATGAGCAATAAATTTTCCAACAAGCATATGTATTTTCTTTAGTTGAAGATGAAATAAATCAACAATTTGATAGTCAAGTCATATTACATGAAATCCATGAGGATTTTCAACCTTGTCAAAATATATGAAGTTAAAGGTATGAGGAAAATCATTAAAATTGTTTTTCAGCCTATTCCTTTTCTAAGATTTTATGTCAAGAAGAAACTCCTCAAGATCAGGTTGTTGAAAATACATGCATGAAAATTTTGAACAGTGAGGTAACATATGATGAAATTTGTCTACCTAGACAATAAATTTTTTCCATTGAAAATAATAATGATGTTGTCCCGGTTAAAGTACATGAAAGTTCACTTTTAGGTAAACCCGAGCTAAATGAAGAGTTGAATATACAGGTTTTACCTATTCTATTTGGGAATCATCAAAATCAAATGGATAATATGCATAAATTTGTTTGTATAGGAGTTTTTAGTGTTCAGAATCAAGATGACATTCCTCAAGCAAAACTACCAAAGGTTATATCTGATTTGTTTGATAAGAAAAAGATTAGTTTTGATACACACAATATGGATGTCATGTTTGAAGATGTTCAAGGATGCATGGATGGTTTTGTTTATTTACATGAAAGGGAAGACAAATCTATTGTTGTCTTTTTATTTGATGATCTTCTTGGAATTGAAGATATAGGACAAAAGAAGCCATTAGTTATGAATAAATTTAGCCCTCATATATTTACATATCAAGAAGAGGTGATTTTTCATGATTATCAAAATCCTTTAGTAAATCTTTTGGAGACGAGTGAAGATGGAGTTTCTTTCATTTATAAGCTCAAATGATGGATTCAGTTTTTATTCTAAATTGCCAATAAATGGTCCACTTAAATATTGTCAAGCAACGCAGGTTTTGAATCAAATCTTTGACTGGTTATATTGGAGGTTTCATATTGTGTGAATTAAGCCGGTGTATTTTCATATGCTAGAGTAGGGTTATTGGTATATAAATAAGCTTGTTGGGAAAGAATTTCCTTAAGTTTTAGACTACATTTTGTTGTTGTCAGGTTTTTTTTGTACAACAATTTGATATCATATTGCAACAGTAGTAGTTGGTTTCAAGTTGGTTTGTAGTTTTCTTTTTAGTTTGGTGAGTGGGTTTGAATGTAGTATTCAAATTGGGATCATCCCAATGGTCAGCCAACTAGTCTATTGGTGCTTTACTACACCACAGGGGTGCAACATCCCCATTGGAGCCATTATTATCTATGATAACTCCTAGAAATAATTTTTAGTCTGATTAGTAATCGTAGATAGGGTTTTTACATTTAGGGTCATGTGAAAGTTGTCATATGGTACATTTAGTGTTTGATAGGGTCATCATAAAAGAGAAAAGGTCATAATTCCATTTGTTTTGAGGTCATCGTTTCATAATTGACTTGTCTGACAGTTTTACAAACTTTCGCAACAACTCCAGTTCAGCAAACCCAGAATTTGCTACGAGTCCATGACAGTTCCATAGCAAAATGATCCATCCTAACACTTGTCTCGCTACAAAAGTTAGTTGCTCTGTAATGGTATTATTTTAAATGATTGTTAGTGATGTCAGAGTTGTGTTGAGTCATAAAACACATTTATTCTCATGTTCTCCACTTCCTTTCATTCACCTGTATCTCTCCTTTTACATTTTATACTATCTGTTGCTATCAAACATTCACAAGTGTTGTCACTGTAATAGGGTTTTGCATTGTCAAAACAAGTCTAGTTGTGGTCTGAATGTGGTCTAGGTATTCTCAAATTGATTTTTAGGTAAAGAGGAAGTAACTCATAAATAGATCCTAACATGTTGTAGCCATAACACAAACAAAAGTTCATGAGAAGAGCTAATAGAGGCCAAATTGGAAGTTAAAGAAATGAAGAAGCAGGTGATGGAGTAGCTAGATTCGATGAGGAAATTGCAGAAAAGGCTAGGAAAAGATGAAGAGAATTCTACCACTGCAAAAGATGTCGAATCCTATGTATAGAAGGAACAGGTGGCTACAAGCTGATAGAAGGAAGTTGAAAACTTAAGTCAAAGACTTGAAAGCACAAGTAGAGCTCATCAAAAGCAATCTTTGCAAAAATAAAAACCTCAAGATCATTGTTGAAGTAGGTGTTACGCCATGATATGGTAAAATTCTCAATTTTTTCTTCACTATACCTAAAACAGTAAAAAGAAACTTATATATAGTCAACATGGTATTAGGAGTAATAAGGAGGCATTAAGAATCATGAAAATTCAAAAAACGCAGAATTTTGAACTTTCGTAGCAACTCCCCATAATGAAGCTGAGAATTTTCTACGAAACTACTGTAGCTTTCCATGGAGATTAAGGTTCGTCTAAAACTCAACAAATATAGTTCTAAAGGTATATGTTTAGCTTACAGACATCAAGTAAGACCTCAGAACTAGCAAAGAGAAAAGAGGTAGCATAAGGGTGTTTTTTGAATTTGCTACAAAGTTTTTGCTATGAAATTTATGGAAATGATGGTTTTAGTAGTCAACTTAAAGCTCATTTTTTGACCTAATGGTAAGGGATTTTGGCAATCTGAAGGGGATTTTTGTTCATCACGAGCTCATATACAAAAACCTCTCTCAGTTTTTATACAACTATTAGGATTTGGAGAATATGCACTTATCTTTGGGGCTTATTTTACCTAATTTTTCCTAGTCAGAGTTGTTGCAGAAATTTTGAAATTTGACTTGGTGGGGTCCATGTCAGCATGGAAATGCGGGATACCTACATGCAACCCGATACAATCCATACTTATGTATGTTGACATAGGCTCCATGGTCCTCCAGATTCTCCTCAGAGGTGCCTGAAAATATGTCATTGATGACTTGCCATGTGATCTTGATCTCCTTGTCTATGAACAACTTTGTATATTCATAGATGGGCAAAATCATAGACACTTGCTCAACCACATCTCCGGTTGTGCTCTCAATGGTATCCTTTGACCCTTCTCTCTTGGAAGCCATTGTACTTGTACTGCTGAGAGCCTGATGAACACCTGTGATACCTGGAGATAGAGAAACACTCATGGCAAGAAAATTGTTAGTTGAAAATCAATAACATCTTGAGCACTGACATGCAACACACCTGGGTGACTGTTTGAGAACTACATAGAGCACAGTCTAGGATTCTAGTGAGCTGACTGACTGCTGAAACTACGCAGAGCATTGTCCATCTTGCCCTGCTGAGGACTGGAACTGCACAATGCACAGTTTCAGTTAGCATGACTGCTACCCAGGAAATTGCACTGCGCAATCCCGAGGGCCAACTATGGAACTGTCTCTCAAAACTGTGCAGAGAATAGCCTAGGAGGCCAGTGTGAGGCAAGCACTACAAAATGTTTGGCAGAAAGGGAAGACTTTCCATCCCAAAAATGCGCAATGCAAGGCAAGGTCCAAGCCAAGGCAGTTCATACCTACTGACGGGCGACTGAAAATTAGTAAGTATTAAAAGCATGTGAAAAGTTGGGTGCAGACATGAGTGAATTAACATGCATGAAATCAGTAAGTGTAGGATTTAGTAATGTGGGAAAACAATGAAGTGTGTGAATCAAGTCACCGTAATAGTGATCGTTAGTGCAGAAACAATGTCATGCATGCAACAATAAGGAAATGCAATGCAAAAATTGAAACAACACTTCTACAAGCTAACATGCATTGAAACGATATTATGCATTCAACAAAACCAAGAAAACAACATTCACACAAACTAAAATGTAAAAAGAAATAAAAAATCAACAAAAGATATGAAAAGTAGACTTACTCGAAAAACGTTGTGATGGGTGTGCCAAAGGTTCCTAGATGCATTGGGAATGCTAGAGTTTGAAGATCGAAAGTGAAGAATGAGGTCTAATGGAACCAAATTAATAAATTTGACAAGATTGAGGATTATGATGCACATGCCACAATTCTAGGAAAAAGTGACACTTGGCGGGAGTATTCTAAAACAGATTTTGCATGTAACCCCCAACTGCTAAAAATAGATCCCTAAAATCTAGGGATGCTTTTTTCTTATTTTCTTATTTTCTTTTTCTGAAAAATGACCCATACATGAAAGGAAATATTGCACAGTCCTGGAGGGAACTGGTCAACTTGTGAGCACATGTAATGGTCAACAAGCCTTGGGATAACTTCTACATAGTTTCTGGGCTGAGTGGCTCTAGTTGCCCCTCAAGATTTGTGTAATTTCTCGACTGAAGATAGGGTTTCCAGCCAGAACTACTCAAATTCTGAGAGAAATCCTGGTGATGGGCTACTCTACACAATTTTCTTATGGAAGGAAACCTGCCTACTCTATGCAATTCTAGAAAGAAATGTTGGTTGCCATGAGGCATTGCACAATATCAGAGAGAAATGATGGTTTCCCTCCAGTTCTACGTAGTTTTCCAAGTCAACAAAAGAATTGGTTTAAAACCAAGTCATGGAAGGTCAGCTTGTGGGCGACAAAAAAGAAACTTAGCGAACACAAGCTGATAAGGCAAATAAACTCAACTAAAAGCATAAGTACCTAGGTACTGCAAGAGATGTTGTTAAGGATGGCTGGTAGGGAGGCTCCATAATGAAGCTAAGGCAAATATTTTGGAGGATGGTTGTAGTTGCTACAACAACTTAGTAACTGTCTCCATTGGTCTCAACCTAATATCTACTAAAGAGTTTTTCCACGGGGAAGATGTTTTTCCATGGTTAGTTTATTTTATTTTAGAAATTAAAGACACAAAATAAAACAAAGGGGTAACTAGGAAAAATGGTTTACCAAGCAATTGTGAACTGCAATATACCACCTTGGAGAAACAAGGATTTACATATGGGTAAGAAATACCCCTGAATATTGTGTTGAGTGTATCATAATATGCAAGGTAGTCGACTCAATTATATATGGTGGATAGAAACCTAGTGGGGACTTCCAAAATATACCTGTAGATATGTGGAAGCACAGTCCGTGTTAGTGTTGTCTAATGCATAACCATTTGATGAGAGTGTTCCGATATACTTTTAATGTGTGGAGCGCCATCTGATATACCCAAAGGTACATGGAGAATGATTCAATACACTTACATATGTGGAATAGGATATCACCCTTGGAATGAAACGCTAGCAAAAAACGATAGCTCATACATTTAAAGATGGCAAAAGACGTCTCTAGCCTAGACCTCTATGTGTGTCATTAATTTTCAAATTCTCCTTAGTTTATTTGAGTAAATTTTAGAGTTTATCTTGAATTATGTTTCGATTTCAAGGCTCAAAACTCAATGTCACATGAATGCACCTATGATGCAACAAATATGATAAAAATAACTCTTTTCATTTTCCTTTTAACAATTAAAGGCCTAACTAAGTAGGGAAAGAATAAATCAATCAATAATGCAACAATCAAGTGATGCAACAATTGATCTCTTTAACTTCACTATTCCAATCAAAATTAAAGCCCTATATGTAATGCAAATAATTTTTTTCTTTTATTTTCTTTTAATGTTTCAAATGCAAAGAAATATGTGAATGCAACTTGATGACTAATGAAAAGAAACCACACTAACTTTAACTATAATGCCAAACATACTATTCAAATTAAACAATTAATTCAGACTGTGTGAGGCAATGGAGGTATGTTCTATAGGTGAAACAATATTAGGGACAAGGAAACCACTAAGGGAATGAAGTGATCCCCAGTGGAGTCACAAATTTGTTATGTGGAATCTATGATAACGGACAAAAGTATCTTCCCTAGACCTAGTGGCCTGGTCTAGAATAACAGAGAGTAAAGACTATAAAGTTCTCCTTATATAAATTGGAGAATGTAAATATGCGTACTTATGATCCATTGCAATATTTTCTCTCCTCATGTCTTGTAATCTCCAACCATTGCTCTGATCATTATAATTAGAACCTGCACAAACAATCAACACAATCCAAATATTTACGACATCTATGTAGCATTATCCAATCACTCTATTCAATGAATCAACATAGCATTGAAATATATGAATGTAAATATAACATAACACATATAGGAAAATAGTATACTCTTTGTATTAATATGGAAGGGAGAGAATTTACAACCAAAAGTGGAAGTTGATCTTGTAGAGATCTCTCTAAGTTTACTTGTCCTTCCTTGTCGTAATGCACACCTCAAGGAGACTCTAATGCATGGAAATAATAACTTTCTTGTGATCAAAGCAACAAAATGGGGGTATGATTAGTCTCCAAAAGCCAACCCTGATGTTGTAGATGGTTGTAGATTTATAGGAGAGTGTGGTGGTTTAGGAATTCTTATCTATTTACCAATCTAGGCTTGAGATCCACTTAGGAGGGGAGCATGAGATCAAGGGATAAGAGGTGAAATATCCAAGATAGGATCAAATATGATTTGAGGCTCTTATCCAAGGTAAATGGTTGAAATAACTCCGGGAAGTTTCGAGAATAGGAACCTTTAGGATTCCTTTTATTTTTCCTGAATTTCTAGAATCAACACACCCCCAACAAAGAAAAACCTATTGTTGATCATATCAGGTGCAAAACTGAGAAACATGTTGTTGAGCACAAGTCCCTAAAGGGCCAGAGTGCGTTAGACCTTAAAAGAATTAAAATGTAGTAGTCAAGCTTAGAAACTCAGGGATTTGGGAGAGTCATGCTTAAGGATTTATGTAGGGATGATGACAAGGTGTTCATGGACGTCGATTAATCCCGTTTGTAGGCCTATTGACCAGATATGAAAAATGGCCTATAACATAGTTTCTATCATAGTTTTGTGTTGGGATTCTCTCATATCACTTGGTCTCTGAGTCAAGTCACCAAGGGCAGAGTGAAATCAAAGTTCTTTTGGTTTTAATCCCAATAGAAGGTGTTTGTCAAGTTGAAGCAACACCTCTATTCTGCACCAGTGCTCACATTACCATACCTGCAACAACCATTTGAAATTGAGAGAGATGCCTCCAACTATGTTATTGGTGTATTTCTTACCTAGTAGGGGCATCTGGTGGCATATCACAGTGAGACACTTTCAGATACAGTCTGAAAGTATCCCACTTATGAAAAATACATGTATTCTATTGTGTAGGCTTGCCAACAATGGAAGCATTGCATTATGGGGAAGTAAACGATCATCCACACAGATCACCGACCCATGTAGTTCATATTGACACAAGGGAAGTTTCAGAATGATCCCCATCAGAGAAAGTCCACATATTTGCAATAGTTTCATTTGAACATCAAGTAAAATAAGGGAAGCACCAATAATGTTGCATATTGTCTCAGCTGACCACCAATTATGGTGTTAACCACTCTTTGAAAAATCAAAAATATGATTCCTATTGCAGCAACTCGAAATAATTCTCCTAATTTTAATTAAATTTAACAATATATTTACTATGAGCTACAAAAAATATTGAATCAATCACACTGGAACCTACATAAATAAACTGCAGAAGAAATAAACAATAGAAGAAATACTAGCATGCGCACATAAAATAACACAATTAATTTTTGGACAAATGTCCCTGAAAAAACCCAAATCGAGAAAATCGGTGTAGAAGCTAAGGGTTTTATTATTATGCTGCAGTGAAAAAAAAAAAAATTGAGTACAACTAGATGCTGAAACTGGGTGTCCCACAGAGAAATACTGGCAAGAAAATATAGTGAGGAGAAATTCCTCACTCCACAGGAAAATCTCAGCACTGGCCTCAGCTCAAATTGAGTCGTCAAAACTACTTCTGTGAAGTCACTGCATCACCCTAGCGTAGTTGCTGCTGCGCTCAGCTTGGAACAACTTCCCTTCTATCCGTCTAACCAACTATTGTCTGGGAGTATCTCCTAGCCTCTGGAACCTCTACCCAGCTTCTGGCACTGAATTTTTACTTCTCCCCAATAATTCAACTTTTCCTCTAGAGGCCACTGCATTGCTCTGTGTTAGCCTCTCTATGGCTTCTCTGCCTCTCTGCAAATTCACTCACTAGATCAAGAAATCTTCCTTTAGCTTCACTTTTCCTTCCATTCTCTCAGTGCTTCAATTCCTCTGGTTCTGTTTCTGGCAACTGAATGCTGCTACTCAGGAAATTGATCTGCCTAGAAGTCGAACTACTCAAGTGTGTTATCCTCTTTTGAGACTTCAAAAACCAAGATTAAACCTTAATCTATGGCTAGGATTAACTTGAAGTTGACATGTATTATTTTTTAGGAGATTCACACCATAAATTAATTAATTCTAATTAATTAGTCATATTCCCTATGTTCAAACTTAGGAAATATTTTAAAAATGACTAATAATCTAATTAAGTAATTTCTAAGAAGAATTTCCAGAAAGAACTTTTGGGTTTTGGTGATCTCATGTATTCTAGCCTCTCCATAAAAATTTTGTGGCTAGAACACATCTGATGCTACAAAAACTAACACTCCCTCTTAGTGAGTAATGCGTTCTAGTGTTGTTGCCCCTTGTAGCAACACCCTATCTCTGCATCATCTCATGTCACATTGTTGATGTCTGGTTGTTGCTTCCCACCAACTACTGCGTAACTATGATATGTGTTGTATCTGTGTTGTTGTTGACCCTGCAAAATTTCTTCCATTACTGCATATACACTGCAACTCCCTCTCCATTTGTTGTTGTTTCAACTACAACATCTGCAACTCAAAAGAATCCTAAATACTAAATCAATTATGATCGGTATGATGCATTTGTCTCATGATTATCTCAATTCTGCTAGCATACGCACTGTCACTGAGGCCTCTGTGCTGCTTCTAACTCTACACTGCACCACCTACACTGCGCTCCCCAGCATCTGACTGCAACTAGACTCTGTATATGTCAATCTGGCATTTGAATACATCTACTGCCCTTGATCCATCCTGCTACTGAAATACTATGGGCCCCATAGAAAGGTATTGATTCAAGAGGTGGACCTCCTCAAGTATCCTTCCCATCTATAATGCTCTGACGCTAAAGCACCAAGTCACCCCACCTCACTCCTGGAGGTATATCAATGAACATAGAAAATTCTTCCTCCATCTTGGAGGAAAGCCTGTCGATCTCTGTTGAAGCTTCCTGCTGGTCCTGCTTCTCCTCCTTATCCTTCTTCCTGAGAAGACATTGGGTATTGTAGTGACCAAGATCACCACATCTGAAGCACTTGATCTTAGACAGGTTCTTCTCCTTCTTACGCTACTCCCTCTATCCATGAATAGGACCCTTTGATGTAAGGGACACATTATCTTCCTCCTTTGCCTTCTTCGACCTATTGCTACTACCACTAATGGATCTCTTCAATAGAGCTTGTCTCAAATCCTCCTGCTGCAAATCAACCCACATCTTGTCCGAAATTGGAAAGGTTTATCTGCCCAAGATACTTTGCACAAATACCTGCCACTCCTTTGAGACATTATTAAGTGCCAATCGTACTAGCTTTTTGGGTTGAGGCATTACCCCAACAACTGACAACTGATCCCGGATCTCCTGAATCCTGGTGAGGAAGGGGTCTATGATTTCCCCTTTCTGCATCCGGGTGCATGTTATCTTTTCCTCCAAGTACATCTTATGTTCCTTAGAAGTGCCTTTTTATAGCTTGTAAAGTGTACCCCACATATCCTTGGTCATTCCCTTGGCCACTATGTGTGATACAACATGATCTCGAACACCATCTAGGATCAATCTCTTTGTCCTCGCCATATCCTTTCAGTATTCCTTTAGAGGATTTTCATCCGTGTGGGTAGCTACCACTACATCAATATATGGCTTTAGGCCATATTCATCTAGAAGAAAGGACATCCTTGCCTTCCATATGACATAGTTGGAAGCACCGTCCAACCTTTCCTAATCTTGAAGTGCAACAGTGGCCATCTCAATTGATGTTGAAAATATCTTCTTCCCTTCTACTCAATTTTTTCTAGGCTATTCATACTCCCTTCCAGAGTGATAAAAATGGCTCACAACAACTGTTGATCTGCAAGGGAATTTGAACTTCTTGAGACTAGAATTTCCCTGAGGAAAATTTTCCCTCATTGTGTGCTCTTCTTCCTCCCAATGCTAGTTCTTCTCTAGAAACTTGTTGCAAAACTGTTGCGTCCATATAGAGATATGATCTGTGAAAATTATGGGTTTCTCCCTCTAACTTTGGAAACCCTCGATATGGAGAGATTGAATTTTTATTTCCCTCTCTCAGAAAAAATGATTATCCTCAAGAATTTTATCTCTTAGCCAAGGTTGATTGGGTTGCCTTTGGGGTTTCAAACTCATGTCCCTCAATGAATAATGAAATTGCCTCTTCGATATTGAGCTCTCTAGCTGATAATTTGTTCTCTAATACCATGTGAAAAATCATAAATATGATTCCTATTGTAGCAACTAGAAATAATTCTCCTAATTTTTAATTAAATTTAACAATTTATTTCTATGAGCTATAACAAATACTGAATCAATCACACTACAACCTACACAAATAAACTATGGAAGAAATAAACACGGTTATAGATACTAGCACACACATAAAATAACATAGTTACGTTTTGAGTCAAATGTCCCCGGAAAAGCCCAACTCACGAAAATTGGTGTAGTAGCTGAGGGTTTTATTATTATGAAACAGTGGAATAAACTGAGTACAATTGGATTCCAAAACTAGAAATACTATAGAGAAATATTGGCAAAAGAATCTAGTGAGAGAAATTCCTCACTCCACAAGCAAATATTGACACTATCCTCAACTCAAATTGAGCCTTCAAAACTACTTATGCACAGTCACTGTGTCACCCTAGTGCAATTGTTGTTGCTCCCACCTTGGAATAACTTCTCCTCAAGCCATCTGACTAGATGTTGTCTAGGAAAACATCTATCCTAACCTGTGGAACCTCTGGCCAACTTCTAGCACTGAAATTTTGCTTCTCCCTAGAACTTTGACTTTGCCTCTAGAGGCTACTTTGTTGCTCTACATCAGCTTCTCTATGGCTACTCTGTCTCTCTCCAAATGCAGCCACTGGATCAGGAAATATTCCTTCGACTTCACTGTCCCTGCCCCTCTCTCACTGCTTCAATTTCTCTGACTGTCTTTCTGGAAACTAAATGTTGCTACTTAGGAAATCCATCTACCAGGAAATGAAACTGCTCAAGTGTTTTCTCCAAGCCCCATCGACCTCTTCTTATAATCCTCTGTTGAGACTTCAACAACCAGAATTGGATCTTAATCTATGGCTAGGATTATATTGAAGTCAATCTATGTGAGTTTCTAGAATATTCACACCATAACTTAACTAATTTTAATTAATTAGTCATATTCCCTAAGTTTAGATTTAGGAAATATTTAAAAGCTAACTAATAATCTAATTAAGTCATTTCTAGGCAGAATTTACAGAAACGATTTCTAGGTTTTGAAAATCTCATGTATTCTAGACTCTCCACAAAATTTTGTGGCTAGAACACACATGATGCTACAAAAACTAACACTTTGTGCTTGAATCTTGTGGACATTAGACTTCAGGGTGACTGCATCTTTACAACAGAGATCTAGACTTCAGAAACACATACCAAATTCTCTTGGAAGGCAAGCAAGTTCCATATTTTCACATCAAGGGCACATTGTTATGTTATGTCACCTGGGACACTTCTTTGTTCCTGTAGGTGAGCATGCCAAGATTATTTTGGAGGAACACTATAGTCATATTGCTAGATATTTCGGAATAGAGAAAATAGTGGCAGTGCTGCAAAAGTATTTTTATTGGCTAAACCTTCAACAAGATGTTGGGAAGTACATTAGATCTTGCACTTCCTGCACCATTACCAAACCAACAATCAAGAATCAAGGCGTATATACTCCTCTACCTACTCTTAGTCAACCTTGGGAATCCATCTCCATGGATTACATGCCGGGGCTTCATTCCACTAAGCATGGAAATGAATATGTGTTCACGGTCGTCAAAAGATTCTCTAAGATCGTCATTTTGGCAGCCTGCAAGAAGAGCATCACAATAGAAGCCACTACTAAGCTCTTATTTGAACAAGTGTGCTTACATTTTGGGATCCCACATTCCATTATCTCATATCAGAATAGCAGGTTCCTAAGTACATTTTGGTCAAGCCTATGGTCAGTGTTGGATACAAAGGTCACTAATTCCACAGCCTTCCACCCCCAAATTGATGGCCAAATAGAGGTTGTCAACATGATGATAGGGCACATTTTGGGCATGTACAACTCGAAGAATCCATGCACAGGGGATGAAATCCTCACCTATGTCCATCACAACTACAATAGAGCTCTCCATAGCTCAAGTGACCACAGCCCCTATAGGTTTTAACCCTGTACAAAAATTATCTGCAGATGAATTTAAAAAAACAGAAAATAAAAATGATAAGAATATAAAACAAATTCACACAGATTTCCCCTGGATACCAAAACCGGGACTACCAGATTGATTTTTCATTATGTTCCTTTCAATGTTACAATACATATATATGCATGCCAAAGAATTTATAAACCCCAATCCATTAACCCTGGATTAGAACATAATTGTAGTTCCCTTGACCAGATCTACAAAATACCATGGGCAGAAAAACATCAGGCCCAAAACCATGTGGAAAACCCATGCAAAAAACCATTGGTAGGTCCACCAACCTAATATAGGGTTCAAAAAAAAATTCCCACCCTTGATAGGGGGGGCTGTGCCCCCCCTATGACCACCCTACTGCATCTGATGCAATGAATAAGGGAGGCTTCCACCTCCCTTGTGTGTGAAAATAGTCGTGGAAAGAATATAACACACACCCAACATTCTCCCACTCATTGTTTTATTTTCCACACAGGGGGTCAAAGGAGAGCTTAGTCATTGGTCGAGCCCTGCAATGCCCATTGTTTCTCTACACCAATAAAAATTCTCAGTGCTCACATACTTCGTCAATGCATTTGCATCATTCTTCAAAGTGTCCACCTTTACAAAAAACACCATTTTTTACTCAACCATATCCCTCACAAAGTGATACTAAACATCAATGTGCTTTGTCTTTAAATTGTAAGAAGTGTTACTTTCCAAGAAAATTGCACTTCGGATATCATAGTCTATCCTTATAGCTCATTGTATCAACCCCATAATTAACACAATATCTGCAACCAAACTGCTTCCTTGCTTGCATGAGTGGTTGTCATGTATTTAGACTTTGTAGTTGAAAGAGCCACTACAGACAATATTTTTCTCATTCAACTAACTCCTCCTCTAAATAGGTTAAACACATACCCACTTGTATATCTTCTTTGATCTCAATCTCCAACCCATTTTTCATCAAAAAAGCCATGGATGTCCAAAAATATGTCTAATCCTGGTCCTCCTTGGTAGCACAGACCATAATCACTAGTGCCACGCAAATACCTGAAAAGTCACTTCAATGTTGTCCAATGCTCCTTCCATGGTTTTGACATAAACTTGCTCAATACTCCCACTACATGTGAAATGTTTGGTCTAGTACAGAACATTTCATACATCAGGCTAAAAACTGCACTTGCATAAGGAACACGAGACATGTCATCTTCCTCTTCTTATGTCTTGAGACATTTTTCAGTAGATATCTTTACACCTACATGAATAGGAACCTTCACCGGTTTACTATCATGCATATTAAACCTCTTGATGCAGAAGCATATAGAATTAGCCAACAATGTGAAAGTTTGTTTACATGTTGTGGCTAAACAAGTACTATTTCATTAACCTGATTAGTCAAAAGGCAGTTTTACTGAGAGGGTTTGATCTCTCAAGAAATGAGTTTTATTTCATTATTGTAATAAGTTAGAAATTATCTTATTTTAGGCTCAAATATGAGTGGTTAGCATAGGTGTGAGATAGAGCTAGGAATTAGAAGATTTGTTGTTAGATTTATTAAAAATAGGGATTGATTTGTTAGACACAGTTAGAGTGATAACCGATTTATAAAAGGGAAGATTGAGGAGAGGATTGAGTGGAGCGGGAGGAGGAATAGTGTGTGGATTGGGTTTTGAGGCAGAGGTCTTTATTTTGTTGTAATCAGGCCCAAGGCTGAGACTCTGTAAGTAATTTATTATGAATGAATCATATTGTGTGTAAGACTAGTTATCGAACCTGTGGAAACCATTGTTTGCTTGCAAATCCTTTGTATTCGGGACAGAGTCTTATTTCCTTTATTATTCTGCATTTTATGTCTAAATCGTGGGTTTCATAGAAGTCTGAGGCATTTTCTATAAACCTCATTGTTTGATCTGCTTAAATCCTGACCGTCAGATCACCTTTATTGGGTCAGCGAAGTTTATTATATTTTTTTGGTCCCGCAAGTGTAAAACCCAGTTTACACTAAAAACAAGCGCAAACATAGTCGGATTTGGAATCGGGACTTTAAAAATTTATAGACGAGGATCTATACCATATCAAGTCCGTAAGACCAATATCGGATTGGCGCTTTGAAGCATAAGGAGCCTGGAAATTGGACATTGCGACTTGCTATTGGGCGATTAAATCGCAATCGTTGGATCGCAATCAATTGCGACCGTCGGATTGCCAAGCAATTTTGCTACAATAAATGGTTATCTGGTGCGTTAAAAGTTGTAAGTGGTTTTAAAGGTCCAACCCCCGATGTTAGGGTCCCACCCTAACCCCCTTATTTATGTCTTGGGATCACGTCATAGTCAAAGAGTCAATAAAGCCCATATATTTTGTAAGTGGTTAACCCGAAATTAATGACGGGACCATAGTTAGTTGCAAATGGGCTGTAGCCGTAGCATTAGATAGATGGTATTAATAAAAACTCACGTTATTGACCCGTGGTATTGCATGTATGAGTCATATATAGAGGATAGAGACTCCCTGTGAGGAGCATCATGTCTTGTTTTTGTAATCGAGCTCTGCTCTATTGGAGGTTGCCCCCTCGAAGAGGCCTGTGAACATTTGTCTTTGAATAATAAAATCATTGCTATTATGTGTTCTGGGTATCTTTTCTTCGCATATTTTGTGTTTGGGTATTACTTTGCAGGTTAATAGCATAACAAGTGGTATCAGAGCACTTTCCAGGGCTCGGTGGGATCTCCAATTTTTAGCAAATTTTTTTTTGGCTAGAGACGTGTTCCGGCGTCTTTAAACCACGGGATCTGTCGTTAAGCGCATAAACCTGCGGATTTTGGAGGCATGCACGCAGGAAATACAAGAGGTGGTCATGCCTATTGGACTCCCTTGTAACCCCTGTGGGTACCCCTTTGAGTAGTAGCGCATTAGACAGAACTGCGCACGGACTGTCTTCCACGTACCCTCTGGGTATATAGGAAGCCCCCTAGCTCCCTTGAAACCTCACCATAGATAAAACTTCGGCCATCTTGTGGCTACAGTACACCGAGAACAGCACTCGGAGAGATTACTTGCCCGTACGATAGGGTAGTCGGGTTGTACGGCTAAGGGTACGGTCGATCCTCCTTAGTTAGAGCCCTGAAACATTGGGCCGAGTACTACTGTCAGAACCTTATGTATATTGCGATCTGTAGCACCTGACACTCCTCAAGATCATAGTTCCCTTTCTATCGGGGGATCACACATCATCTATTCCAGATCAGCAGGTGCAGCAGCAGCAGACATCAGTCCCGCAGCTCCATCAGATCAGCAGCAGCAGTTGTTCCACCATTCAGATCTCTCAGATCCACCAGATCAGAGTAGTTGTGAAGGGTTCCTATACCTGGATATACTTTTCGCAGGACTTTTGGCGGCATTGACATTTTGAGGATTTGGCGACTGCAGTATTGATCAAGAAGGAGTAAAACTCCGTTAGGAGTTTTCCAAAAAAAAAAAAGTCTGAGATCTTCCGAAGCGCTTATTTGTGATCTAGCCCATCAGTGTCAGGACGACGAGCTGAGCACGGTGGTACCATTCAATTTATTAGAAAAAAACTTTTTGGCGGTCCCAATTTTTCATCAAGTTGGTGTATGGTAGAAACTAGAGCTCAAGCGATGGCCAATGAAAGGCTAGACAAAATTGAAGCAGATATGAACGACCTCAAAAATATGATTAGCGGACTAACTAGCCAGGTACGGCAAGCACTCGATAAGGGCAAGGCGCCAGCTCTCGAGGAACCGTATAATGGCCATGAACACCATGAGGGTGAGTCTAGCCACTCTCCTCACGTCTGGCACACCCATTCACCACCCAGTCAGCGACCTCCCAAGTTGGATATGCAGAAATTTGATGGTTCTCACACGTCTGCATGGCTAGCACAAATGGACCACTATTTCAAATTGAATCGTCTCCTAGATGATTGGACTAAGCTTATGGTGGGAACCATGTACTTGGACAATGAACGATGGTAATGGGCGGAATGGCATCAACGTCGCAATGGACCTTTTCAGAGTTGGGCCTAATTTACCAAAGCTCTTCGAGATCGCTATGAACAGGGAGACTCCTTTTTGGGACGTCTCACTAAGCTCCGACAGACGGGTACAGTGGATGAATATATCACCGCTTTTGAAGCCTTAGCCTTCCGCACTCAGAGTCTCTCAGATGAGTTCTACACGGAATGTTTTATCAGTGGTCTTAAAGAAACCATCAAAGCTCAAGTTCTACTCCACCACCCTCCCACGTGGACGGAGGCTTGCCAGGTAGCTCATAAGGTGGAACGTGCCATAACAGCCCAATACAACCACCCCAATTTCCCCACTAAAGGTCGTCCCCCACAAGCTCACAACACGACTCAGACACTTAAGGTCCAAAAGGTGTCACCTGAGGAAATGGCCGCAAGAAGGAAGCAAGGACTATGTTACTACTGTGATGAAAAGTATTCCCCTGGTCATAAATGCAAGGAGCCCAAGATTTTTCAAATAGATGCCACTGACTACAGCTCAACTGAGGAAGATCCACCACTTGAGGAACCTGAGGCGATAGAAGAAGACAACCAGAAGGAGATGGTATCTGACGAACCAGTTATTTCGATAAATGCGTTGGCAGGAATTTCTTCACCTCAAACTCTCAAAATTAGGGGTTTTCTTAAACATCGCCCAGTAGTAGTCTTGATTGATAGTGGAAGTACCCATAATTTCATCCATCAAAAAGTCGCCAGCGCAGTGCATTGTTTTGTACAGGCAGTCTCTAACTTCCAAGTCCAAATCATGGATGGGGGCACAATGAAATGTGAAGGCCGCTGAAAAAATGTCAAACTTCAAATGGGGGATTATCAGTTGAAAACACACATGTTTGCCATCCACATGGGCGGATGCGACATTGTCCTCGACGCTGAATGGCTTCGCACTCTTGGGCCAATTACAATGGATTTCCAGGAGTTATATATGAGTTTTAAGCAAAATAACTACACATATACCCTCCATGGCCTCCAGGCGAGAGCCCCCTCTATCATCAGCTCACATAGGATGGAGAAATTGTTAAAAAAGGGAAATCATGGCGTGGTAGCTCAATTCAATGCCATCCAGGTCGTTGAAACTCAGTCCCTGCAAATTCATCCTGAGATGCAACAAATTTTAAATAAACATCGGCAGGTTTTTGACAAGCCTAAGGAGCTTCCACCATCGCGAGGGGAACATGATCATAGCATCACATTGGTTCCAGGGGCCCAACCCCCAAACGTGCGGCCATACAGATATCCATTCACCCAAAAGAATGAAATAGAAAAGATAATCAAGGAACTTTTGGAAGAAGGTGTCATTCGTCCCAGCGTTAGTCCTTATTCATCCCCAGTGGTCATGGTGCTCAAGAAAGACAGAGAGTGGCAGATGTGTCCCGACTTCAGGGCCCTCAATAAGTTGACAGTCAAAGATAAGTTTCCCATCCCGGTGGTTGACGATTTGCTGGACGAACTCAATGGGGCTCAATTCTTCACTAAGTTGGATCTTCGCTCAGGCTACCACCAAATTCGCATGAAGGAAGTCGACATTCCCAAGACGGCGTTCCGAACTCATGAAGGCCATTATGAGTTCTTGGTCATGCCATTTGGTCTTTGTAATGCCCCTTCTACTTTTCAGAGCCTTATGAATCACCTTCTTAAACCATATCTCAGGAAATTTGTCTTGGTCTTCTTTGACGACATCCTCATCTATAGTGGCACTTGGGCTGCACATCTTCACCATGTAGATCTACTGTTGCAACTGCTCCGCCAACATAAATTATTTGTCAAATTGTCCAAGTGTTCGTTTGGCATGGAAGAAGTTGAGTATTTGGGCCACATTGTGGGGCGGGAAGGTGTCAAGGTGGACCCCAAAAAGATCCAGGCAATGCAAGAATGGCCTCAACCTAAGACCTTGAAGAGCTTGAGAGGATTTTTGGGACTCATCGGCTATTATCACAAATTTGTCCGCAAATATGGCCGCATAGCGAAGCCCCTCACTCAAATCCTAAAGAAAGATTCCTTCTTCTGGAATGAGGAAGCCCAACAGGCATTTACAGCCCTCAAAAATGCCATGTGTTCCACTCCAGTCTTAGCACTACCTGACTTCAACAAATCTTTTGTCATTGAATGTGATGCTTCAGGGACAGGTATTGGGGCAGTCTTAATATAGGAAGGGCGACCCTTGGCCTTCACAAGCCAACAACTAAGTGGGAAGAATCTGGGCCAATCTACCTATGAAAAAGAAATGATGGCCATCTTACATGCAGTCGACACCTGGTGCCCTTACTTATTGGGGCGACGTTTCCAAATCCGCACAGATCATCACAGTCTTAAATACTTTCTGGAGCAACACCTATCTTCCCCACAAAAAAATAAATGGCTAGCTAAAATGCTGGGATATGATTATGAGATCATTTACAAGAAAGGGAAAGAAAATAGGGTAGCAGATGCATTATCTCGCCAATTTGAGGAAGAAAGTACTCTGCTAGCAATTTCCCTCCCCATTCCAGAATGGATTGAAGAAGCTCGCAGAGAATGGTTTTCACACCCAGGGCTATCCCAACTCATTTCTCAATTGCAGGTCGATCCAAATTCCATCAAGGGCTACTCCTGGCAGGATGATATTCTTTGCTACCGGGACAGAGTATTAATATCACCAGCATCAACCCTCAAAAGTCGCATATTGGCCGAATTGCACTCATCTCCCATTGCAGGACATTCGGGCTTTCAGAAAACTTATACTCGCACAAGAAGATCATTTTTTTGGACTGGCATGAAAAATGACATCCTTACTTTTGTCGCAGAATGTGATGTCTGTCAACGCCACAAAGGAGAAACCGTCAACACACCAGGCACATTACAACCATTGCCCATTCCGACATCAATTTGGACGGAGGTTTCCATGGATTTCATTACAGGTCTTCCAAAATCAGGGAACAAGTCAGTCATCATGGTGGTGGTGGACCGCTTGTCAAAGTATGCTCATTTTTGTGCCCTACCGCACCCGTTTACACCAACTTTGGTTGCGCAAACTTTCATGGATCAGATATTCAAACTACATGGCATGCCCACTTCTATTGTGTCTGATCGCGACCCGATCTTCACCAATAATTTTTGGCAAGAACTCTTCAGGATACAAGGCACTCAACTAAAACTCAACACTTCCTATCATCTGCAAACGGATGGTCAAACCGAAGTAGTCAACAAATGTCTAGAAACATACCTCAGGTGTTTCACTTCAGAAAAGCAACACCTTTGGGTACAGTGGTTACCTCTGGCGGAATGGTGGTATAACACCAACTATCATGCCACTACTAAAATGACTCCTTATGAAGCAGTATATGGTCAACTTCCGCCTTCCCCTATTTCGTATCTCCAGGGATGCTCCAAAGTACAAGTAGTGGATCAACTCCTACAACACCGCGCCACCATGCTCGCCCATCTTAGAGAGAATCTTCATCAAGCTCAGAACCGCATGAAGCAACAGGTCGACCAGCATCGCTCAGAGCGCCAGTTTCAAGAAGGGGACCAAGTATTTTTGAAGCTGCAACCATATAAGCAAACATCACTCAAAGACAAGGGTTGTCAGAAGCTATCTCCAAAATTCTACGGACCCTACCAAGTACATCAGTGCATTGGAGAAGTGGCTTACAAGATGGCTTTGCCACCTACTACAAAAATCCATCCAGTTTTCCATGTATCATGCCTCAAGAAAGTAATTGGGAACAATTGTCGAGTTCAAACCAGTCTACCTGAACTGGATGACGAAGGGTCAATCTAGCTTCAACCCGAACAGGTCCTCGCCACAAGAGACAAGCACCTGCGCAGCCGCATGATTAAGGAAGTCCTGGTCAAATGGAAAGACACCTCTCCGGAAGATGCAACTTGGGAACCAGCTACTATTCTTCAGCAGTTTCCGCAGCTTCAGCCTTGAGGACAAGGCTACTCTTAAGGGGGAGGGCATGTTAGGGTCCCACCCTAACCCCCTTATTTATGTCTTGGGATCACGTCATAGTCAAAGAGTCAATAAAGCCCATATATTTTGTAAGTGGTTAACCCGAAATTAATGACGGGACCACAGTTAGTTACAAATGGGCCGTAGCCGTAGTATTAGATCGATGGTATTAATAAAACTCACGGTATTGACCCATGGTATTGCATGTATGAGTCATATATAAAGGATAGAGACTCCCTGCGAGGAGCATCGTGTCTTGTTTTTGTAATCGAGCTTTGCTCTATTGGAGGTTGCCCCCTCGAAGAGGCCTGTGAACATTTCTCTCTAAGTAATAAAATCATTGCTATTCTATGTTCTGGGTATCTTTTCTTTGCATATTCTGTGTTTGGGTATTACTTTGCAGGTTAAGAGCATAACACCCTATTCCATTGAACCATTGACACATAGCAAGGCGGAGGGGAAGAAAACTATTTATCGTGTGGTTAAACCCCGATCCATTGTTTCACTCGAAATCTCTGACAACCGTCAGATCTCACCGATCCAGATCAACGGTTCCAAAGCATCAGTGCATTGACTTTTGGCATATGATAAGCGCGCCAATATAAAAAGGTAAATATTAATGTTTTGCATTGCTTTTCAATGTATTTCGGGAAAAAGGAAAACAGTCAGGTTATAGTTTAAAGGGGATCTGCGGGGTGAATTTGGGGGTTTTTTGGAGTATGCTTCTGCGCTACGTCATTTGTGGTATCAGAGCAGAAGAAAGGGTTGTTTGCAGTGAAAATGCCACCAAGGAGAGGAGCTGGCATTGGTCAAGGAAGACCTAAAGCAAATGAAATTTTACTGGAAGAGGTCCGGAGTCTGTGTACGAGAATGGAGACAATTGAGATTGCTCAGAAAAGAGTGCTTGATGAAGGAGATGAGAGATATTTATAAGAATCTCCTGAGGAGGAAGTAGACGAAGACAATGAAACTACCAAAGTTATCAAGATGTTGGCGAAGGTAGGAGGAAAAGCAAAGACGGAAATTCCTATGTATGAAGGAAGTCTCAATACAAAAGAGCTAATGGATTGGATCAATTCATTAGACAAATATTTTGACTATGAAGAGGAAACTAATGACAAAAAGAAGGTGAAATTTGAAGTTACCAGATTGAAGGGTCATGCAACTATTTGGTGGGATGAACTAAAAACATCCAGAGTGAGGAAGGGAAAGTCCAAGATCAAGCAATGGGATAAAATGGTAAGTAAAATGAAATCCAAATTTATTCCTAAAGACTATTAGTTAAATCTTTTTAAGTAATTGCAAAATTTAAGGCAAAAAGGAATGTTTGTTAAAGAATACACAAAGAGTTTTATAGATTGAGTATTAGAGCACGACATGCAGAAGATGACGTGGAGAAGGTAGCTAGATATATCAATGGCTTAAGGTATGACATCCATGATGAGATCGGCTTGTTGAGTCTAAAGACTATTGAAGAAGCCTATCAAGCAAGTTCGAAGGCAGAAGAGAAGATATTGAGGAAACAAAGTCAAAGGAATAAAGGAAGAAGCTAAATAAGAGGTAGAGGAACTACCAGACCAAACAAACAATAGCATCAACATTAAGTAGGAAGCTCATGTAGAAGACCACCATAGAGGGGAGAATTTAACAGAGGAAGATTTGTGCCAAGAGGAAGAGGGCGAGGAAGAGATGTTCGGTGTTATACATGTGGAGAATGGGGACATATGTCATGGGACTGTCCTCATAATAAACCAGAAAGTCAGAGGAATGTGAATGTGGCTGAGGCAAAGCCAGAACCACCTTGAATTATGGAAAAGGAAGAACCCCCTGAAGAAGGTGAATCACTGTTATTGAGAAGGACTTTGCTTAGGGCAGAGCCAAAGATTGGAGAACCACAACAGAGGAAGAATTTGTTTATAACTCCCTGTAAATAGAAAGGTAAGTGTTGAAAAGTAATAATTGACAGTGGAAGCACTAACAATCTTGTTTCTACAGAGATGGTGGACAAGCTCGGACTAGCAAAGACCATGCACCCTACTCCTTACAAGGTATCATGGTTACAGAAGGGACATCAGATTATTGTGACTGAACAATGCAAGGTGGAGATACAAATTGGTACGTATAAAGATGTGATATTATGTGATGTAATGCCTATGGATGTATGCCATGTATTGCTGGGAAGACCGTGGCAATTTGATCGAAAATCTATTCATGATGGAAGGAGAAACACTTATACTCTGGAGAAGGATGGAACTAAACATACATTGCTTCCATTGAAGGAAAATGCTGGCAAAGGAATACATGGAAGTAGTATTATGTTGATAAGTGGGTAGGAGATGCTACAGGAAGTATTGAAGAACGAGGAGTTGCATTTTGATATTGTGGGAAGACCAAAGGTAATTTTGACTTCCACAAACTCTTATGATTTGCCTAAAGAAGTTAAAATGCTATTAGATGATTTTGTTGATATTATTGTGGATGAATTGCCAAATGCATTGCCACCGATCAGGAGTATTAGTCATCATATTGACCTAATACCAGGAGCAAGTTTTCCAAATAAAGCAACATACAGATTAACTCCTCAAGAGAATGCAGAAGTTGGAAGACAAGTGCAGGAGCTGATGGATAAGGGGATAATCAGAGAAAGTCTTAGTCCATGTGCTGTACCAACAGTACTCAGTCCAAAGAAAGGAGGAGAATGGTGTATGTGCACAGATTCCAGAGCTATCAACAATATCACAATCAGGTACAGATTTCCTTTGCCACGCATGGATGATTTAATGGATTGTTTGAGTGGATCAAAATACTTTACTAAAATAGATTTGAAGAGTGGATATCATCAAATAAGAATTTGAGAAGGTGATGAATGGAAGACTGCATTTAAAACAAATAGTGGGTTGTGTGAGTGGTTAGTGATGCGTTTTGGACTCACTAATGCACCTAGCACATTCATGAGATTAATGAATGAAGTCTTGAAGGAGTATGCAAGCAATTTTTTTATTGTTTATCTTGATGATATTCTAGGTTTTAGTAAAAGTAAACAAGAACATTTAGAGCATCTTAAGTTGGTTCTAAGAACTCTACAGAAAGAGAAACTACTAATAAATATGAAGAAATGTAGTTTCATGAAGGAAGAACTGGTTTACTTGGGATTTGCAGTTTCTAAAGAAGGCTTGGAGATGGATCTAGAGAAAGTCCAAGCAATTTGGAACTGGCCTACTCCCAGAAGTATATTTGAGGTAAGAAGCTTCCATGGTCTTGCAAGTTTTTATAGAAAGTTTATCAAAGTCTTTAGTCAGATTTGTGCACCAATTCTTGAAACAATTAAGGATATCAATCAACCATTCAAGTGGACAGAAGCAGCAGACAAAAATTTTAATTTGCTAAAGAAGAAAATCATAGAGGAACCAATTTTATCTTTTCCAGATTTTGTGAATGTCTTTCAAGTAGAAACAAATGCTAGTGGAGTTGCAGTTGGCACAGTTCTGAGTCAGGAGCAAAGACTGATAACATATTTTAGTGAGAAATTGAATGATGTAAAGAAGAAATATTCTTCTTATGATAAATAGTTTTAAGCTATTGTGCAGGCCTTGAAAAAATGGAGACATTATTTGTTGTCAAAAGAATTCATATTATATTCAGGCAATCATGCCTTACAGTTCATCAATAACCAACTGAAGCTAAATCAGAAGCGTGCCAAGTGGGTAGAATTCTTGCAAATCTTTACTTTTGTAATAAAGCACAAGAGTGGTAAGTCAAATAAAGTAGCAGATGCATTGAGTAGGGTAATTTTTATTGTGAAATAATTCAAAGTGGGTCTTGTAGGATTTGAGGAAATGATTGAAATGTACAAGGATGATGTAGATTTCAAAGATATCTATACAACAGTTCAGAATCCAATGAGTCATAACAGAAGTTAGTGGTTGGAATACCTCATTCAAGGAGGCCTATTGTTTAAAAGCAACAAGTTTTGTATTCCTAAATGTTCCATGAGGGAAAACATAATAAAGGAGAAACATAGAGGAGGATTATTTGGTCACTTTGGAAAATATAAAACCTTTGCTCAGATGAATGCTTTTTATTATTGGCCAGAAATGCAAACTGATGTTAAGAAATTTGTTGATAAATGTAGGATATGTCAGCTTGCTAAAGGAAGGAGTTAGAATGCAGGATTTTACTAGCCATTGCCAATACCATACCGACCGTGGGATGTAGTTAGCATGGATTTTGTTTTGGGATTACCAAAAACTCAGAGAGGGAATGATTCCATTTATGCTGTAGTAGATATATTTTCCAAAATGGCACATTTCATTGCATGTAGGAAAACTAGTGATGCAACACACATAGCTAATTTATTCTTTTTAGAGATTGTAAGACTACATGGGTTACCTGTAAGTATTGTGTCTGATCAAGATACCAAGTTTGTAGGGAATTTCTAGAGCTCTTTGGAAGAAATTGGGAACTAACCTCAGTTTTAGTTCAGCATACCATCCTCAAACAGATGGACAGATTGAAGTAGTAAACAGGAGCTTGGGAAACATATTGAGAAGTTTAGTGTATCAAAATCCTAATCAATGGGATTTAGCACTAGCTCAAGCTAAGATTGCTTATAATGATACTCCAAACTGAAGTAATAGAATGAGTCCATTTCATATTTTTTTGGAATGAATCCAAGAGGTGTGTATAAGCTCAGGAATTTGGGGAAACACGAGACCCGAAGTGCAATATCTGAAGAGTTTGCAGAACAAATGCAAAGAATACAGGAAGAAGTCAAAGGCAGATTGCAGGATAGTAGCAACAAATACAAACAAAGGGTAGATATGAAAAGAAAAGAGAAAGAATTCCAAGTGGGAGATTTAGTGATGGTGTATTTGAGAAAAGAAAGATTTCCTGCTAAAACTTACAATAAACTGAAAATGAAAAATATAGGACCTTGTAGAATTGTAAGAAAGTTTTCAGCTAATGCATATGAAATTGAGTTGCTAGAAGGGATTGGAATATCACCCATTTTTAATGTTCCAGATTTGTATCCATACAAAAAGGTAGAGACAGAGATACAAGAGGAAACTATAGGAGATGAAGTTCAAATTGTGAACTGGGAAGAACAAATGCGAAAGACAACTAAGAAAGAAGTGGAAGCTATTTTTGAGATTCAAAAGAACCAAAGGAAAGATTTATTTCCAATATCTAGTCAAATGGAAAGGACAACTAGTAGAGGATTCTAGTTGGATGACAACAGTAGAATTGTAGAAGTATGGAGTAAGTCTTGAAAGTTTGAAGGATGATTCTTTTCTTCCTCAGGAGTCTAATGCAGGAGTATCTAGACTTAGCCAGCAATGTGAAAATTTGTTCACATGTTGTGGCTAAACAAGTTGGATTTCATTAACCTGATTGGTCAAAAGGTAGTTTTACTGAGAGGGTTTGATCTCTTAAGAAATGAGTTGTATTTCATTATTGTAATAAGCTAGAAATTGTCTTATTTTAGGCTCAAATATGAGTTGTTAGCATAGGTGTGAGATAGAGCTAGGAATTAGAAGATTTGATCTTAAATTTATTAAAAATAGGGATTGATTTGTTAGACACAGTTAGAGTGATATCCAATTTATAAAAGGGAGGATTGAGGAGAGGATTGAGTGGAGTAGGAGCAGGAATAGTGTGTGGATTGGGTTTTGAGATAGAGGTCTTTATTTTTTTGTAATCAAGCCCAAGTCCAAGACTGTAAGTAATTTATTATGAATGAATCATATTGTGGGTAAGACTAGTTATCGAACCTGTGGAAACCCTTGTTTGCTTGCAAATCCTTTGTATTTGGGACAAAGTGTTATTTCCTTTGTTTTTCTACATTTCATGTCTAAATCACAAGTCTCATAGAAGTCCGAGGCCTTTTCTATAAATATCATTGTTTGATTTGCTTAAATCCTAACCGTCGGATCACCTTTATCAAGTCAGCAAAGTTTATTATATTTCTTTGGTCATGTAAGTGTAAAACCTAGTTTACACTAAAAACGAGTGCAAACATAGTCGGATTTGGAATCCAGACTTGAAACATTTATAGAAGAGGATCTATACCATATCGGGTCCGTAAGACCGATATCGGATCGGTGCTTTGAAGCATGAGGAGTCTGACAATTGGTCATTGTGACTTGCGATCAGGCGATTAAATCACAACCATTGGATAGCGATCAATCGTGACCATTGGATCGCCAAGCGATTTTGCTACAGTAAATGGTTATCGGGCCCGTTAAAAATTGTAAGTGGATTTGAAGGTATGACCCCCGATTCCATTGAACCATTGACACACAACAAAGGGAAGGGGAAGAAAACTGTTTATCAAGCGGTTAAACCCCGATCCATTGTTTCACTCGAAATCTCTGACAACCGTCAGATCTCACCGATCCAAATCGATGATTCCCAAGCATCGGTGCATTGAATTTTGGAACACGATAAGTGCGCCAATATAAAAAGGTAAATATCAATGTTTTGCATTGCTTTTCAATTTATTTTGAGAAAAAGGAAAAAGTTTGGGTTATAGTTTAAAGGGGATCCGTGGGGTGAATTTGTAGGTTTTCTGGAGTCTGCGTCTGCACTATGTCACCTCTACAGTATTGTCTTGACATACTTCCTCTAGTTTAACTAGAGCTTCCATTTTACCTGATCTCATTTAATTTTCATGCCCAAAATATAGTTTGCAGCACCAAGATCCTTGATGTCAAATTTGGAGGACAATTGAGTCTTCAAATCCTAGAAAATTTATTTGTCATTTCCATTCAGCAAGATATCATCCACAAACAATACCAAATAAATAACATGGTCACCATTTAATTTAAAATACACACAGTGATTCACTTTGCTTCTGGTGAATCCAAGTCCCCTTATATATGTATCAAATTTA
This sequence comes from Pinus tabuliformis, assembly GCA_031772625.1. Taxonomy (NCBI): domain Eukaryota; kingdom Viridiplantae; phylum Streptophyta; class Pinopsida; order Pinales; family Pinaceae; genus Pinus; species Pinus tabuliformis. The sequence goes on from CM062805.1 coordinate 819,848,431, forward strand.
TGATACGACATCCTTGGTGATTGTTTTAACCCATACAAAGAGTTTTTTAACCTGCAAAACCATCTCTTTCTTTCCCTTCACCTCAAAGTCTTCAGGTTTCTTCATGTAGATCTATTCTTCCAGATCCCTATCAAGAAATTTTGTCTTCACATCCATCTGTTCTACCACAAAATCAAAAGCTGTAGAAATAGATAAAATTAACCTAATAAACGATGCCTTGGAAATAGGAGAAAAAATATCACCGAAGTCAATTCCTAACCCCTGGGAATAACCTTTCGCTACCAATCAAGATTTTTATTTATCCACCTTGCTTTTTGCATTTTGTGATTGTTTTAACCCATACAGAGACTCTTTTAACCTGTACACCAGTTCTTTCTTACCCTTCACTATAAAGCCTTCAGGTTTCTTCATGTCGATCTCTTCTTCCAGATCACCATGAAGTAATTTTGTCTTCACATCCATCTGTTCTACCTCAAAATCAAAGGAAACAAAAACAAATAACATTAATCTAATAGAAGCTAACTTGGCAATAGGAGAAAAAATATCACCAAAATCAATTCCCAACACATGGGAATAACCTTTTGCTACCAGCCAAGTTTTGTATTTCTCCACATTGCCTTTTACATTCATCTTCTTCTCAAACACCCATTTTCTTCCAATGGGTTTCCTTCCATCCATCAACTCCACTGGATCCCAAACCTCATTTTTGTCCAAAGATGCCATTTCATTAACCATGGCCTCTTTCCATAGTTTTCCATCCTCTGAATCTACTTCCTCCCTGACAATTTTTGGATCATCATTAGTAATAGATAAAACAAATTTTGAACAGAAAGCAGATGGACTATACCTTTCTAGTTTCCTTCTTTCTTGAACTGATCTTCTCATAGCTGGAGTTTTTGGCTCTTCATCTTCTGATTCCTATTATGTTGTAGAGTCTGATTCTTCCTCCTTTAGCTCAAACTCTATGTTCTTAGATTCCTTTGGTAGGAATTCATGTTTAATAACATATTTCACCTCTCTAAACACCACATCTCAACTATACACAACCTTCCTTGTTCCTAGGTTCTAAAGCTTATAATATATTAAACCATACTTATACCAATAAAGATGCACCTTTCAGATTTACTATCCAACTTGGTTCTTTTGTCCTTTGGAACATGTACATATGCATCACAGCCAAATACCCTTAGATGTGAAATAGAGGGTTTCTTACAAGTCTATACCTCATGTGGATTCTTATCCTCCAATGTTGATGAAGGTGATCTATTAACCAGGTAACATGTAGTCTCCACTTCCTCTGCCCAAAATTCATGTCCTAAGCCAACACCATTGAACATGTTTCTTGCCTTTTCCATCAACGTCATGTTCATTATTTCTACAACTCTATTTTGCTGAGGTGTGTATGGAGTAGTATTCTTCCATGCTATACCACACTTCTTACAAAACTCTTCAAATTCATTGTTTCAGAACTCTCCACCATTGTCTGTCCTCAACACCTTTATCTTTTTCTCTGTCTGGTTTTCCACCAGAGCCTTAAATTCTTTAGACCTATCAAAGACTTCAGATTTTTTCCTAAAGAAATATATCCATGTATTCCTTGAAAATTCATATATAAATGACACATAGTACACATATTTACCAAGTGATGGAACCAACACAGGTCCAAACACATCATTATGCACAATCTCTAATATCCCTTTGCGCCCTCTTAGCACCAGAGGGGAAACTCACCCAATTATGCTTCCCATATACACAATATTCACAAAAATCAAAATCTAGAGAGAAATTAGACATACCTTCTAACGAGTCTCATCAATAGGTACATTTTGAAGGTTAATATTCCATCCTCCAATCTTAAAACTACTGTTCTCTAGCATTAATTCACATTTTTCATTATATTATGCTTAGTAAGAGGAGTAGAAGGTGTTTGTCATAGTATGTGGATAAATGTGGTTTAATTGTAGGAAAATGAGGCATTTTGGAGGTTATTATTATGCAAGGGCTCAATGGAGACAACTAGGAGAGATTCTAGGGGGTTTGTACACCTCCTTAACTCCCTAAACTTAGCTTGGGATCATCATATCCTCTCTCACCAGTTCGAATTCATTGGAAGCCAAGTGACTCCTAGTCCAAGTGAAGATCAGGGAGGACAAGATCCACCATTTTTGAGATCAATGAGGGAACCATCCCTATTTTCAAGGGAGCTACTTCATCTGCCCTCTTTTATAAATAATCTAGAGTAAGAGTTCATTAGGATTCAAAGTTTTTGTTCAGCTAGATGTAGCTATTGAGATCCAAGCATTGACATTGTTATTTTCAACTTTTATGTGATGTATTATAACTACACTTTTTGATAATGAGAAGTTGGAATATAAGATACATTTGAGTTAGTTTCAAAGGGCTTAGACCCTTGGGTTTGGGCCCGACCCAGAGGCTTTAGTATCTCTTCTTATACTTATGTTTCTTCTTGATTCCAAGCAATTCATAGTTTCTTCCATTTCAGTGGAAGCTAACCTATAAAATCATGTGGTTACAACCTCTTCATCACCTCTCTTATGGGAGAATGAGTGGAAGGATTCACAACCTATTGCATCGTATTTTTTTCACATTCTCGACTCTATACCTGAAGTATCGTCCTTTGTGCCACTATCACCACAAATGTCATAAAGTGACAAAATCTGTGTAAACTCATTCACCATGAATTATATGCTCAATACATCCTTGAAGAGATGGAGAACTAATGTCTTAAAGCAATTCTGGAAAAACTTGTTTAAAACCATAATTTGCAAGACCAATGCTACTTTTAGTAGGAAAATCCGTGTTGGTAACTTTTTTTCTAACTAGTGACTAGAACTGGTATCGTGACTTTTGATAGGAAAATCTGTGTTGGTCCTCTTCAGGTAGTTTTTCCAAAAATAGAGCAGAAGCTTCTCTTGCTAGAAGCCTCAAGAATAGCAAGTTGGTAGTCGTTGGATGAAGATATGGTCAAGTACTCCCATTTAGAACCCTTCATCCTAACTTTATGGATCTTACCTATGGATAAGGACTTTCTTCCCCCTTTGGTGGATCTCTAACTCCCTCTCCCTCACTATAAATATGTTCTTCACTTTCCTCGATGGGTTGGTCATTGTTGGTTGCCATTATTTTTCTAGATTGTGCTTAGATTTTACCATTTTGGTGAGAAAGGAAAGTAGATCTTGTTAAGTTTGGCTTGGACTTGGGACCATCCCAAAGGAGGCCTTCAAAATCAAGGCACTGGTTGTATGCTTCCCTCTTTGATTTAATCATTAATACAAATCATGTTTTACTTCTCATAAGCTTCTCTATGATGGTTTGCTTAGTACAATACTCCTTGGTCTATTATATAACTTCTATTGGAATGCATACACTATGATATCTCTTGTTGTTGTCTTTTGATCTCTCTTGTAGGTATTTGGACGTAAGGAATAGAGAGGAGTGATCCTGGGAGATAAGGGATCGAGATCACCATCAAAGGTAGAGTGCATAGGAGAATTGTCATTCTGATTTAGGTTAGTGAAGTTTTCTTGTTTTATCATAGTTGTTACTAGACCCACACATTGGGCTAGAGGGATCTCATTTATCCGTAGAAGGGATTTCCTAGGTAACAAATTGGTGACTCCACTTGGGAAGCCTACACTCTTTTCATCCTCCTTTCATTTTTTTCCTTCACATTAAGTTTGGCCAACTGTCGAAAGACCCTATATTTGGATTGATTTTCAGTCTATACTCTGAATTGTTGGCGTCTTAGGGTATCAATTCTAAAGTTTCTTCCTGAGTCTTTCTTGTTTTTCCTAAAATTTCCTCACTTAGCACGTGTTCTATCAGTGACATTCATGCTGACAACACCTATTTTTCCATATACAGTTGCACTAAAAACCCTATCTTTCATTGTTTACCTGCGTTGAAGACCGACACAAGTTTTGTTATGAAATGTAGTGCTGCCATCACGGGTTTTGCTATGAAAAGTAGCACTGATGACCCTCTCAGCACGTGTTTTTCTATATAAAGTAGCGTTGGTGATTGAATGTGATAAATTTTAGGGTCTCTATTGAAAAATCTATTGTGTCCTGGTCTTTTAGGTCTCTTCTCTGCTTTATCTACATCAGTCTTTGCTTGTATGCTTTTGATTTCTTTGTGGAATGAAAAATATCGTATCTTGCTTGAAGTGGTAAAAATCAGATTTTGATTGAGTTTTTTCAAGTTTTGAGTCCATTGAGATCTTTGTTTACTACTTGTGTGCTTGAGAATTATTGATTGTTCTATTAATTAAAAAGTGATTGCTCTTTTGCATTGATTAAAGGAATCGATTTTGCATTGAATTAATTTTCATTTCAAAAAAATTACTTTTCGTTAAAATTGCATTAGATCACTTGCATGAAAAGTTTTTTTGGGAATTAATTATTGGAAACAAATCACATTTTTCAATAATTGAAAACTAAATGGTGCATTAGTTGCATTAAATTATTTAAATAAAAAATAAAAACATAATTCATATAAGTACATCTTAGGAAAAGTGAAAATCATTTTTACTTTTTGGCATTGCATTTGGAAAGTGAAAGTGAAAGATCTAGTTAGGAAATATTTGTTGGTTGCATTCTTCATTGTTGCATCATTGTTTGAATCTCTTCCCTTACTAGATTAGCTTTTTGAAAACGGAAAGAATCCTTTTCTCATGATAATTGCATCAAAGGAGTTCAGGGGACATTGTTTTGAGCCTTAAAATTGAAACTTAATTGAAGATAAACTTAAAATTTACCTCAATTAACCTAAGGATCATTTAGAACTTAATGCAAACATTTAGAGGTCTAGGCTAGATACGTGTTCCAGCGTCGTTAAACATAGGAGTTGTCGTTATTTTCCAGCATTGCATGCCGGAGGTGAAATCTTGTTCCATGTATTGAAGTGTAAAGGACTGTTCTCCAGTAGCTTAGGGTATCAGAGGCGCTCCACACATGGTAGGTATATGGGAACGCTCTCATCGAACAATTACGCATTAGAGAAAACTACTACGGACTATACTCTCATGTATCATCATGTATATATTCGGAGCCCCCTATAGTTTTCTATCCATCCATAGGTAACTGAGTCGGCCACCTTGTAAACATGATACATCGAACACAACACTCTGGGAGATTGCATGCCCATACTTCTTGGTTCACCGCGAGGTATTCTACAGTTCATGAATACTTGGTAAACACCTTTTCCTAGTTTTACCCCTTTTTTATTTTAACAATGTAAACTTTGAAATGGGAACTAATATGATTACCTGTTTTGTTGAGGTAGTAAAAAAGTCAACCGATTTTGAAAAGTGGTGATACAGAAAACACCTTTTTTTTTCGGAGCATATTTTTTACCCTTTAAATTTTTGTATGTAAATATTTGTTTTTAACTGTTAGTGATTTTCATATTGATTTTGAAACATGTTGATGCAATATCAACCTGTTTTTTTAGAGGGATTATTTTTGACACTTTAAATTTTTTATTGTATTAAGTCTGGATATTTTTTTTCAATGTTACATTTTTTGACACTTTAAAGTTTTTTGTGTCCTTTTTTTTTGAAATCAAGATTACTTAACAAATTTTCTAGTTGTATTATTTTTCTTTTATAAATGTTGATTACTTTAAAAAACAATATATATATATATATATATATATATATATATATATATATATATACAAAAAAAAGCATAGAAAATGTATAAAAAAAAAAATTATCTCGTAAACCACAAAATAAATTGGAAAAAAAAAACAAAAAACAATTAAAATTTAAAGATATATATATATTTTCCATTTAAAAAAAAAAACCATTTAATTTTTTTTAAAATTATATCTACAATTTAAAAAAAAAACATTTAACGCAGCTCGATCGCCCAGGTTTTTCAATGTAGATTGTATTTTAGAGAAGATCTTAGATTAATTTTTTATTATTTTCCTTTGAAGATTGTAAATATAAATTCTCCTTATCCATTTGAGCAGCTTTCTTCTAAATCTTATGATGATCATTTTCCGATTGAGAAGCCTCAAACAATCAAAACTAATCTTACAATCCCTGTACATATTCCTGTACCTTGTAAAGTTCCTGATAGATATAAGCCCCTCATATTGCCTCCTATACTCCATGATTTCCGTGATAACTATTACAAATATCTCCCCATTTTTGATGGAGAGAATGGTATCATTGCCCGAAAACATATTCAAGGCTTTGAGAATTATCTGGACCTATTTGAGATTGATGAAGATGATGTTATTATCAGGCTTTTTTTCTCTTTCTTTGCAAAGTAAAGTAGAGGGTTGGTTCAAGAATCTACCTATGGCAAGCATCTCAAATTTCCAACAGTTTTTCAAATTTTTCCTTGATAGATGGATAATCAGAGTCAATCTTTTTGTGATCATAGAAGAATATAATCAATTGAAGAGATACCCAAATGAAACAATACAACAATTTCTGACATATTTAATCAAATCTATTATTCAATGGCATCAAATAGAAGACCTCCTCCTAATTCAGCTCTCTCGCATTATCCAAAAGCATTTGATCCAGAAATAGAATTTTGGCAAAGACGAAGAAACCTAACAACTCTTGAACAGATGCAGAACATTGCAGTAGATGTAGAAGTTAATCTGCAAATCAAAAGAGAAAAGTTGAAAGAAGAAGCAGAGAAGAACAACATTGTAGAGGTAAAATTCGACATTTTGGTAAGAAAAATAGAGGAAATGATACAGAAGATCACCATGCAAGATAAATTTTTTGTGCAAGATCACCTTGACACATTTATTTCACAAAAAGAAGAGGTTGATAGCCATGAAAAAATTCCTGCTAATTCCAACTACCATAGATCAGAAAATGTGGAAGAGGAATCTACTGATTTAATGTGTATGTTTGATGACATTCCTTCTTTTAATGATTTTCCTAAGTATGATCAATATGATGATAATTATGTTCTTCAAACTCAAGCTAGCTTTACAGAGCAATCAAAAACTAGTTTGGAGGATGAGGAAATTCAGTTCCAATAAATTAAATATAGTGATCAGCTTATACATATCAGACATGAAAATGAGAAAGGAAGTGCATGAAATTCAGATAAGTGAAGGTTCTTTGCCTCTTTGTCTTGCTTCATTTCAATTCATTAGAGAAAACTTTATAGCAATAAAAAATTAACAGTCTTTAGGTATTGATATTGACAACAAACAAGACAATAAAAATATTAATCAGGATTCTTTGGTTTCACAATTATAGTTATCAAATTTCATTGAAACACCTAATCAAATGACACAGGAAAGTTCTATACCACTATGTTTTGAATCATTTCATTTTTTAAAGAGAATGTAGTATAAAATCTCTAAAGAAAAGGAGGAGCAGCTTGTAGAAATCTATGAAGTTCCATTCAAACCTATATGCAATAAGTTGCAGCAATCCTTCCAAGTTTTTTATGATCCAATAGCTGATATATTGGATAATGAATGCAATCAAAATTTTTCTCCATTAACTAACTATGAGATTCAGGATCAAGATTATAAAGGTTTCATCAGTCAAACATTTCAATTAGTAGAAATATCATCCCAAAGTTTATCTGAAAATCTGCAAGGGGGTAAAGATAAAAATGACATTTCAGTTTCATGGCATGGAGGCCATCCAGAACAATTGTATAGTTGCTTAAATTAGTTTAACAATAGTGTTTATATTTTGGAAGATCCTTTTGTACACTTTTTAGAGTCAACAAAGGAAATCAAGTATTTCCTTATCTTCTCATTTATTGACAAGGTTATATTGGGCTGTAGAACTTCAGTTTTAATCACAAACAAGCACAAGAAGCAAAATACATCAAAGTATATAATGCTTGAATTATTACAATAGCTGTTTCATTTTACCTAACCAATAGTTGGACAACTGATTAGAGTCAGTAGGTAGGATTTTAGTTTGAATAAATTCAGTTTTTCAACAACAAGTTTATTTCAGATCAGATTTCAGTACAGCATGTGTTAGATTTTAGTTTGCAGAAAAGGTTATGATTTTAGTTCAAGATTTTCAGTCACAGAGATTATACAACAAAGCATGTGCAAGCTTGGGATCGGCCCAATGGATCAGGCCACTAGTCGACAGTGTTCTTGACATCTCACAAGGAGATGCCATCCCCATGTGGAGCCACTGTTAGGGTCCTATAATAATAGGATTCATAATTTTGAATTGACCATGTAAGTTTTGTAATATTGTACATACCTTTGCTTTCTACAAATATTTTCCCATATTTAAAATATTAAAAAATGTAAAGAGGGTATGTCCTAAAAGAAATATCAAAGGACAAAAAGAATAACAAAAGATCAAAAAAGTGAAAAAATATGAACCCTAAAAAAAAATAGATCATGAAAGTGTGCAAATCCAAATGCCACTACATTTTACTTTACTGTACAAAATAATGGTTGTATGCAACTTGTCATAAATGCCACAACCCATGATAGTAAAAATTGTTTAATCTTGACTAGTTCATGCTTTAAATTTCATGTGTATAGTTAGAGAATAAGGATCTACCCAAACTGTTTAATCTTAGCAGATCAATAGTTAGGTAGAGAAATAAAATGTGATTAACAGCTTAATCTGAGCCATTGGAAGATATAAGGTTAGAATTAGATAGTTTGTTTGACAAAAGAAAAAGGAAAGAAAGGGTCTGCTAGCTTAAATGCACCCAATAAAGTGAAGAAAAAATGTTAGGGTAAGTAAAGGGTAGGTAGAAGAAAGGTTGCAGAAGTACAAGGTTGTTAAAGCATAAGCACACTTATCATGCTTAACCATATGTTTTAGTGTGCAAGAGCAGTTATGAGAGTAAAAGGATGTTTACAAGCTTATTTGATTAACTTCCCCTCATTTCATTTCACCCCCACTACATACTTACTAATTTAACCCTTACCCCTTGGTTTCATACATTTCCCTAGCAAATTACCCTCCAAAACTCATTTCCCAACCCAAAACCCCTTTTCCCTAGTGTGAAACCCATTCCCCTTGAAAAAATACCCTTTCCCCTCATTTTAACCTTTTTTCATTAATTTCAACCCTTTTCCCTAGACATTTCCCTTTAAAAATCATCCCCCTTGTTAATTTCCTTTTTCCCTTGTAAACCCACTAAAACCCCTTATCCTAAGTTTGAATAGTGTATCGGGCCCCATTCAAAAAAAAACCCTCCCCGATACCCTTTTAACTTATATCCCTAGTGTATTTATTCCTGGGTCCCGCATTTTATTAACCCATCGCAATATGTTAAATCCTGCTCATATACTAATATTAACATTTAACTCTAATTATTTAATTCCCCTTATACATGTATCCCATATTAAAATAATTCCCGCATATATATTAATCCCAAACCCATATAATACAAACCCACATATATTAAACTATATTAATATATATCCTGACCCCACCTCCATTATATCAAACTACTCTTCCGTACCTGACCCCACGTCAAGGTTAACACCCCACCATATTCATCACGTGATAGCCCTCCGATCACTCACCCCCAGATCTAACGGTGTGCATCCATATCGCGCTCATCCCCTCTTTGATCTTTACCCACCCAAGAGCATGCAAGATTTGCAGTTTTTCTCGGGCCCCTTTCGGCTACGTGGCAGCTCCAGGCGAACTCGCGTGCTCTTGGGGAAATACCGCCCGACTGCCAAAAGCAGTGTGATGGCCCCCGAAACTACCTCCCCACCAAAAACCAAAACCACTCACTGTTCATTTATCGAATTCCATGCCAAATTTGACCGTTACCCGTTAAAAGGCCAAAAACACCCATTTTTTACTCTTTTCACTCATTTTCACAGTGAAAGCTGCCTAAGCCTTCCTGCGCCACCCTAAGCATATGCAACCGAATTTGACCCCCGATTACCTTCCGAACACGCTCCGGACTCTGTCCACAGACATCTTAGTTCAATAAAGCCATTCATTGCCTTCCCCATAGACCTATGCTTTATTAATGATTGTTTCATTTTGCAGGTGATTAGAAGGCCAGGAGATTGGACAAACAAGTTTTGATACTAGTCACAAAACCTATTTGCTCCGGATTCTCAGGAAATTTATTCAAAGGCTTCATTGAGCAGGAGTTTTGTGTACAAAGAAGAAAATCAAGTTTAATACAATAGCAGAGCAGAAGGAAACAATTTACACAGTAATTGTTAAAACATAGATGAAATCATTTTCATTCTTACAAACTACTCTCCAAGAAACATTTTGTATTCTACATGTGTCTTTTAGTAAAAATCATTTTTACTAAAAACACAGAAGCATGAAAGAGTGAGTAAGATTTACAGTAAAAGGTCAAACTAAACAGAACATCCAGTGTGAAGACCAAACAGCAAAGCAGATTAAAAGGAAAAATATCAAAGATTAAAAGCCAGCAGAACCTAAATAACAAGGACAAAAAATAACAGTTCAATAGTTGTCTCTATCTTCTTGCATGAAGATATTTCTTTTTCCTAGAATAAATCCTAAAACATTTTAGGATATTTTGTAATATATTTTGTCTAAATACTTCATGAATTGAATTATTGAGGGGGGATTTCTGAATATTGTTATAGCTAACTTATCTACTACCTAAGGGTTACTGTACCAATTTCCAGTTGACAGACAGGACATGTTATAAAGAAACTTATTTACAGGAAGCATGTGTTGAGCTATCTTAGTGAAGTACAAATTTCATCTTGTTTATGTTCTTTTTCTAAGTATTCCATAAACTCATACGTGTTCTAAATTTGAATGTTATAATAGGGATGTTACTGCAGAAATTGTTTAAGTACACTCTGCTTTTACTGTTATACATTTCTATGTTTTCTTCTGATATCCAGAGTAGGGAATTCTTCATTTCTCCCTAGTTTCGATTGACCTCTTTCACTTTCTTCATTTTCTAGTTTAAGGAATATTTAACTACTCGATCACAATTGGAAATCATTTCACCATCCAGCCTTTGAGATCTGATATTGCTCAGCTATCTTGCCCTGTAACATTTTCTTTATGGTTTGTTGTTGTTCTGTTTTCAAAGCCTGATTGACTCCATAGCCCAATGGAAAAATAGACATTCATCTATTCATCTAAGTAAGTGATCCCACCACCCAAATTCAAATCAAAACCAAATCAAGCTTACATAACTAGCCTAAAATCATTTTAACTAAAACAAAGTTAAATCTTAAAGAGAGAGCCCTCTTTGAGCATTAGGAAGGCTAGATCCTAGTCTCAAAAGTAGGTTTGTGGTTACCTCGGTGATTTCTTTCTTTAACCTTGAGAAATTACTGAGTGCTAACAGGTTCCCATGAGGATAGTTCTTTTACTATGTCAACCTCATTAAAAATGAAATAGGTTCCCATGAGGATAGTTCTTTTAGCATGTCAACCTCATTAAAAAATGAAATATGTTCCCATGAGGATAGTTCTTTTACTATGTCAACCTCATTAAAAAATGAAATAGGTTCCCATGAGGATAGTTCTTTTACTATTTCAACCTCGTTAAAAAATGAAATAGGTCTCCATGAGTAGTGTTCTTTTACTTGTGTCAAGCTCGGTAAAAAATGAAACAAGGTGTCATGAATATGGTTCTTTTTCTATGCAAATGTCATTAAAAAATGAAACAAACCCCCTTCCAATTCGAGTCTTTGATTATATCTCGTAAAATCCCAGTCGAATCTTTCACTTGATCTCAAGTGAACCTTCATTCCATTGACCTATTAGTAGCTAGTAGTCTACTTAGATGAATGAAATGAATCTTGGGGGCATGTAACTTGAATTGAATCATTATGTTGGGGGCATGAAAACTCATCTCGAGCATAGTTTATCTTTGTTTCAAGATTGTGTAAAAATGAAACCAAATCCAAGCATAGTTTGTTTCTGTTTCAAGCTTCTGTAAAAATGAAACCCAATCCAAGCATAGTTTGTTTCTGTTTCAATATTGTGTAAAAATGAAACCACATCCAAGCATAGTTTATATTTGTTTCAATCTTATGTAAAAATGAAACCAAATCAAAGCATATTTTTTCTCTGTTTCAAGCTTGTGTAAAAATGAAACCAAATCCAAACATAGTTTTTTGTCATGTTTCAAGCTTGTGAAAAAATGAAACCATCTTCAAGTGTACTCAAGCATAGTTTCCCATGTTTCAATATTGTGTAAAAATGAAACCATTCCCCTTTCTATCTCTTATGATTACCATTTTTATTAGCCTACTTTTGTTGGATGAGCCTTGGTTTTTCATTCCATCATCACCATATGTTTGGTCAATTATACGCTTTCACTCAATTTTTTTACCCTTGCCTGAGAAACATCTACGATGAGTGGCCTTATTATCCACCCTCATGACCTTTACAAGTTTTGAGCAGTTCCATCATGATCAAAACCAGTTTCTATCCTTTTATACCACTCGTTCCTGCAGGAGGAGTCCTCTTTTAGCTCTTTTTAGACTCCAAAAATATGAAAAGATTGTCGAGCACTTGTCTTTTCAAACTCATAAAATTAGATGAAAAGGTGTCTATTCAGTATAAGTTTAACCATTTTCCATACTAAAATAGATTAGCTACGTAAAAGGAATACCTTAGTCGAACATGGCTAAGAGGTTCTCTTGAATATTGTCTTCTACCTTTTTGGATTCGAGAGACTATCTACGAAAAGGGACCTATTGATGGTTTCCTTTTTCACCTCTTTTTAAAACTCTCTAAAAATGAAAAAGATGTCGAGTTTCACCTCCGTTGGACTCGTAAAAATTAAACGACGCAGGACTTGTCACCATGATGAGACCGAGTTATTCCTTCCTAGGGCTTGTTAAACTTCCTAGGATGGATTAATTCAAAGGATGAACTTATACGACAAGCATATGGTATCCTCTTCAAGCTTGTGATTAAAAATAAAGAGGTTCTCACTAGCGATAGTGGGGAAAAATGGAGGTAAACATGTCTTGTATTTTGTGTAAAGGAAGCATGTCACTCTTGAACATGAAACTCATCTGCATCTCATGTCGGGTTTGGGATATCCTCTCTTTTCCACTTTCCTTCATAGGTTTGGGAAATCTATTTGCCTCTAATTTTATCACCCCTGTTGTCATCATGACCTCTGATTAGATTTTGAGTCAAGTTCTACCGAACTCCAGAGTCTTGTTGCCGATATGTTCAAGAGAAGTCTTATCTGCAAAAGTCAAACCTCTTATACCTATGTGACCCTCTCTACAACAATCCTGAATCACTCCTATCATTTTGAGATATCCTATGTTTCATGTCGATGATGTGGGAAAATTTATGGCCCTCCTTCGAAGAATCACTTCTTGTCGACTTCAGCTCATTATCCAAAAAGTTTATTTAGAAATTCCATTTCAGTACCTTGGAGCTTGCATGTCTCAAGCGTAAGTTCTTCATGTTCGATGATAGGCTTACATCATTGGCCTTTGATCAAATTATTTGGCAAGTGTTTGAATTCAGCTCACATATTCACACTTGTAGATTGGACTGGTGTACCTTGAGGGCCATCATCATCATTGGTGGTTTCTCTTGCGCTTGTTAACAATTTACATTATTGATCGGTAATTAGGTGGTTTATACTATGTTCGACGTCAGCACATATATTCACATGGTTAGATTCATACTTCAATCGGAATAAAGATGAAGACCCTGGACCTCATCTTTTAAAATCTAGGTTGTGAGGAGTTATTGAGTATTCATGATTGTATACATGATCCTTTTCACATGGATAACTACATTCATACCATGGATTCATGTATTATATTTTGATGCCTATTTGGATGTATTACCAAGCATATGTACATATATCAGAGATGTCATATATTGTATAATGTTTGATTTGTAAGTCTCCTGACGATGGTCTTCCAAGCTCTTTGACTTAACTGATAAAGCATTTACACTGTCACTTCCAATTCTGATTTCATGCTTTAGGGGGCATTTGTTACACAATATTTTGTCACATTCCCAACTCTATACTTGAAGTTTCATCCTGTGTGGCACTATGTCACAAATGTCGTAAAGTGAAAAAAGTTGTGTAAACTCATTCACCATGAATTATATGCTCAATACATCCCTAAAGACATGGAGAACTAATGTCTTGAAGAAATTCTAGAAAAACTTGTGAAAAAGCCTAATTTGCAAGACCAACTCTAATTTTAGTACGAAAATCCATGTTGGTAACCTTTTTTCTAACTAGTGAATATCGTTGGCAGCGATACTTTTGATAGGAAAATCTATGCTAGTTGTCTTCAGGTTGTTTCTCCAAAAATGGAGCAGAAGCTTCTCATACTAGAAGCCTCAAGAATGGTGAACTAGTAGTTGTTAGATGAAGATATGGTCGAGTACTCCCATTCAAAGCCCTTGATCCTACCTTTAGGGATCTTAACTTTGGGATAAGGACCCTCTTCCCCCTCTAGTGGATCTCTAACTCCCTCTCCCTCACTATAAATCTGTTCTTCACTTTCCTCAATGGGTTGGTCATTGTTGGTTGCTATTCTTCTGCTCAATTTTTCTTAGATGCTTCCATTTTGATGAGAGAGGAAAGGAGATCTTGTTAAGTTTGGCTTGGACATTGGACCATCCCAAAGGAGGCCTTTAACATCAAGGCACCAGTTGTATGCTTCCCTCTTTGATTTAATAATTAATACAAAGCATGTTTTACTTCTCATAAGCTTGTCTATGATGGTTTTCTTAGTACAATACTCCTTGATCTGTTGTATAACTTATATTGGACTGCATACACTATGATCTCTCTTGTTGTTGTCTTTTGATCTCTCTTGCAGGTATTCGGACATAAGGAATAGTGAGGAGAAAACCTGGGAAATAAGGGATCGAGATCATTATCAAAGGTCAAGCACATAGGAGAAAGGTAGGCCATCACCATTTCTCATTTGTCATTCTTATTTAGGTTAGGGAATTTTTCTTATTTTTTCACAGCTGTTACTAATCCCAAACATTGGGATAAAGGGATCGCTTCTATCCATACAAGGGATTGCCTAGTTAACACAACCAAAGACAAAAAATATTTTGTTTATCATTTCTTGGAAATAGCTTAGTATTGGTTGCATTGTTGTACATTTTCTTTATGTAATTTAGAAGTTAGTTCATTGTGTAGATCAATGGTTCACATGAATTAGATGTCATTTAAATCTAACTCATCTTTTCCATCATAAGTTAATTTATTTTTCAAATGATAAATGGATGCATGCAGATTGGTTGCAGAGTTGTTTGATATGAAAGGAAGGGAACCTTCATCACTTCCATCGTGAGCTCTTTCACCTTCTCCTTCCACCTCCAAGCTCTATCCCAAAAACTTTGTTTTATAAGTTAATATGTCTAAGTCACTGAGAGTACTCATCCTAGTGCAAGACATACCTCTGAGAGGTCCTGAGCTTGGAAAGGGATTGAAACAAACCTTATTTCATTTTCTTCAACTACTATTCACCTCTTCGTACCCTCAATCCAATTTTCTCACCTTCAAAAACCACTCAGATGCCCTCATGTAGCATTATAAGCTTGCCTGTAGCATTATAGACCTCTAGGAAATTCTTGTATCAAACCTGTAGCAGCCTTTTTCTTCATTAGTTTTGAACCACACTACAACTTTGACCTAGCATAGATGCATAATCACCTCCAGGTGTGATAATATGATCAGGAAATGTTCCTAGGCCACTCCAAACCTTCCTTATCTTCACTGCAAAAATAGAGTAGATTTATTTTCTTTATCATGCAAATAGGTTATTGATTTATGAGAAAGTATGAACTAGGTAGATGAAACTTGTGATTATGATTGGTAGTTTCATTAATTATGCAAAATACATTAGTTTCTTTTTTGCAAGTAGATGAGGTAGTGTGATGAATTCTCCAAGTAGGTTAGCCTTTATATTTTCATGAATTGAGTAATTAGGGTTTTACAAGTTGACTCAATGGAATTTATATTTTCATACTTAGACGCAATTTCCAATTTGTCCTTTTATAAAGCTTTCATTCTAATTCAGTAGAAGGAAGGGTCTTTAAGCACTTTTTGATCTAATGTCATGATAGAGGGTGGCATGAGTGGAATCCTATCTGATGTGCATATAGCACTGTCACCTCGAAGTTTGTACAAACCCTGAGTTTATACTTTGAGTTGAGGAGACCTTGGGAGTTGCAACATTCTTGGTGTAATACCAGTGCTCACCACCTTATACCATAACATTACCATGAAGCATTCGAAAGCCCTTATCTCCAATATGTCCAAACCTTTGATGCCATAGAATGGTATTTTCTCCAGAGACCACTAGATTTTCTGCTCCACTTTTAGGAACCACAAAACTTTTGCACCCATATATAATAGTATTACCTAGAAGCTTGTATAGATTTCCAATCTGAACTCCCCACATCAATACCAGTGCTCCTCGAACCATCTTGCATGTATCTTTCTTGAACACTTTTTTTACACCTGCATCATCCATATTTCTTATAGAAATCAGATTTATGGCCAATGCAGGAATATACAGAACATTTGGAAGTGTTGTAATCCTTCTACCTTGCAACTTCAGCTTGAATTTTCTGGGTCCGACAATTCTAGCCTTCCTGTCATCCACTAAGAAGACATCACCACCATCATATTTCTCATACTCATAGAACCACTCCCTATGGGGATTGAAGTGAAAGGATGCAACTGAGTCAATCAACCATGCCTCATTATCTACCTGTGTACTTGAAGAAGAAGCTAAGTACACATCCCCACCTTCATATGAGGTGGCTTTCGCCTTTGTAGAAGGAGCATCATCAGATCCCTTTCCTTTCTTAGGAGCTTTAGATCTATAGTCCCTTTTTAAGTATCCTTCCTTTCCGCATTTCTAGCACACCTTTATAGGTTTTCTTGGAGATTTAGATCTCCTTGTAGATTTATATCTCCCACTCGAGGAATTATTTTTGTTTATGTTCTAGGACCATCCTCATACAGACAAGGCATCTCCATTCCAGCCTTCCATATTTTTCTGTCTCATCTCCTTCAACAGAAAGGATGAGACTATTTCATCAAACTTCAAGGTAGTTGTATTTCTACCTATTGCAACAACCAAATTTTCCCATGAATCTAGGAGATAACACAAAAAATTGATGCACTTATCTTCATATGAAATTTTAAAATCAATAGATAACAATTGTATTGCCACAATATTAAAGGTGTTCAGATTCTCTATCACTGAGTCTCCATCCTTCATCCTCAGGTTATACAACTTTTTCCATAGGAATAGTTTGGCCACCCTAAACTTAGATTGGTAAAAAGTCCCTAACTTGTCCCACAAATCCTTCACCATAGCTTCCCCTGATACATTCAACAATATTGAATATGAGATACAAAACCATATTGTTCTCTTTGATTTTCGATCCAACTTTGCCCAGTCTTTAGCTGACGTTTCCATTGGTTTAGTACCTAGATCTACCACGATCCACTGATCTTTATCCACCAGAAAATCCTCCATCGAGTTTCCAAAACTCAGAAATTTGACCATTAAATTTCTTAATCTTTCCACTACTCGCCATATTGTTTCACCACAAGAATCGATCTCGTAGATCTCCCAATGAATAGGGTCTACCACAAGCCTGAGCAAAACCCCTTAGCAGCAAAGGCATCCCCTTGAATCCAAAACAACTCTGATACCAAATGTAGGTTTTAACCCTATACAAAAATTACCTACAGATGAATTCTAAAAAATAGAAAATAAACAATGATGAGGATATAAAAAAAACACATAGATATTCCCCCTGGATCCCAAAACTGGGACTACCATATTGGTTTTTCATTATGTTCCTTTCAATGTTACACTACATATATATACATGTTGAAGAATTCATAAACCCCAATCCATTAACCCTGGATTAGAACATAATCATAGTTCCCTTGACTGTATCTACAAACTACCATGGTAAGAAAACCATCATTCCCAAAACCATGTGCAAAACCCATGCACAAAACCATAGGTAGGTCCGCCCACCTAATATAGGGTCCATAAAAACGATTATGGGCATTGCCCTAGAACTCGTGCAGGGGGGTGGTAGTGCAAGGGGGCTACCACCCCCCTACTGTGCTTGATGCAACAAACAGACAAGGCTTTCGCACCCCTTGTGACCACCTCGTGCATGTGACCTATCGTGGAGATAATATTACCCACACCCAACATCCCCTTTCAAGTGGGGTTGGGATTCTATCCACTATGGCCCATTGATGTGGCCATACCATTTGCAACTACTCAAGAAAATTTGGCTCATGTCCAGTCTGAAGCTGACTGGACTAGAAGCTTCATTGAACACATTCATCACATACGCTAGCAAGTCCATGACATATTGGATAGAGCATATTCTAAGTACAAGCAGCATCATGAACAACATCAAGTGCCACACAAGTTCCAGGTGGGCAAAAAAGTTTGGTTACATTTTTAGAAGGAGAACCTCATTGGGGCCCACCGAAAGCTTCACCTACTCCCATATGGGTTGTACACCATAACCAAGGCTATAGGGGGGAATTTCTTTGAGCTCGGAATTCCATGGTTCCTTAGTCTACACCCAGTATTCAATGTGGACCGATTATGACCATACTTTCCTCCATTGTTGGACACATCCGATGTTTTTGAGTAGCTGACACAAACATATCTCAACCCAAGTTGCATCAAGTAGGCCACAAGTGATAGGATCATGGACACATAGATCAATAACACTCTCCAATAGAGGGTCTATCTATATCAAGTTGTCAACGCGGGCCAACGGGTTTTCCAGGGAAAGTGGTTCACTAGGGACTAGGTTCAACAGAAATTTCCTCACCTCATGGAGGCTCTACACGCAATGGAGACCATTACTTCATAAGGGGGGAGGACTGATCTAGGTGGATATTGGTAGCCACCCACCTAGTCCACCTAGAACTCCAGTCAATTTCATCTATTTCCTTGATTATAGAAACATTTATTATTTTTAGCAGTTTTTGGGTCCTGAACTTTTAGAGTTGTTTTGACCCCCTAAATGGCATTTTTTTGAGGTCCAAAATAGGCCCATAGCCATAGGTAAGGTCCTATGGAGAATCCTGTAGTAATTAGAGAGATATTTAAAATGAGGTATCGTATGCACGAAATGGAGATCATATGACCAAGTTACAACCCTGGGAAGCTAGTTCTCAACTAACCACAACGGGGCCCACAAACTCTTGGCATTCCATCTCCTGGGGTAAGGATTTTGGTTGTTTATGGTTTTTCTTTGCTCTTCAATAATAAAAATTTCTTTGAGCCTCATTGTAACATAGTTCAGAGGCATTTAGCTGCCACATCTCTTCTCAGAGATAAGCTACCATTGCCCAATCTAGTTTATTTCCATTCTGTATGTAAGCATATCTTAGTTCTTTGATGTTAATGAAATTAATTTTTATTTTTGCTGCATCTCTGTGTTTATGTTTATATCTATATTTTTTTGCGTTTTTGTATAAGTCTGTATCATGACCATTTTAGCCAAGGAAAATCTCTAAGAAAATTTGTTAGCTGTGCCTTATTCCCAGAAGGACTACTAAACCAAATAGTGCAAAGTCTAATTGGGAATTTTCATCAGGAAGACCCCCTTGGTTGAAGGATTTCCAACACTGTCAACAGGGTATGAATTTTATAGGCAAGTGCTCAAATTACTTCGTCTCCAAATTTTGACAGTAAAGAAAGCGAAGAATATGATTTAACAAGATGTTAGTGCTAGAGTCATATTAACAAGGTGCATTGGGTCAGTGTGATGATTGTCCATTGGACGTGCATCTAAAGTGAAATTTTGCTACATGATCCTTATCAAAGGACCCGTGGAAATACCCTAGAACATTCCAATCACTATAAGGAAATGATTGAACTACAAGGACATAATAATACCTACACACTAAAATAGGGGTTTAAGTAAGAGAGGTTGACTATGTGTGTGTGTATGTGTGTGTGTTAATTGGGTTTATCTTGAACGGATGGGCAGAATGGCTATTATCTTCCCAATTAGGTTCAAATCCCCACTAGTGACATGATGAGCTATAATTCCTTGATTGTAATGTACTTGTGCCTAATAATATTGTTTTATTGGCTTAGAGCCTTGTGAACTCTTAAGTGAGTATACCTTTGGGCTTGCTTGGTACCAAAAACCTCACTCTAGCCCTTGGGTTGTGTTATCACAAAATCGTGTACTAAGGGCTGCTACTTAGCAAGATCTCATGAAACTGTTTCAGACCAGGCTTTAGACTAAGGTTTAGCCTCCTTAGTCAGAGAGGGCTCTCTCACAGATTTTTGATATGCATTAAGGGCAAGAAAAGATGGCTAACTCTTTTAAACAACACATGAAAAATAAGATGGTTGGACAAATATCAAATTAGTCTTCATTGGGCTTATGGAGTCATTCACTTCTGCAATAAACTATTGATCACTTAATCATAGAAGCCAAGGCATATAACGTTTAACACTCAAAACATTTCTCCAAAAAAACTCAACTCATAAATAAGCACAGGAAGTTTGAGCACTAGGTGAATTCAGAGTGATTGCATATTTAGTGAGATGTAAAATACATAAAAGATAATGACAAAACCACACATGTTCTGAGCCATAAACATATAATGAATCTTGGGAAGAAAAAGTAACTCTTGTATTACTGTCAAAGTCTTCTTACACAAGCTGATAAAAACTCTGTTTTTTTATAAAATCTCCAACCCTGTTTACATCAGAGTTTCTCCTATATATAGGAAAACCAAAACTCAAACTACCTTGAGTCTCCTCAACAAGCATGAGGGGAGAGCTCGATGATCTACCATTAATTAACCTTATCTATTTCTAAACAAACTTCATAAATACAAAAGGTATTGTGCTGTAAATACATAGAGTCCTAATCATATTGACATTCTAACTCTATCTCCTCGTATGCATGATGCTTTGTGAATGCTGCCACATGTCCTCTTTCTGTTTCGGTTGAGGTATCTTGAAGGAGAACACACTGAATGAGCTGGCCTTGGATTCCAGTCACGTAGATGGCTTCATTAATTAACCAAGGGAGGTGCTCTGTTTTCACGGCCTCTGTCTCCCATCACTCTTCATCACTTTAAAAACATGTCCTCTGCTCTTTAATTCTTCCCAAACAACGCATATCACCACACCTTTCAAATGAGCTGGAAGCCTTATGAGCTGAACAGGTGTACAAACCGGATCACCGAAGACTAAAACCAAAACCCTAATAATTCGGTCATAAAGTACCTTTAATGAGACTTTAGCTGGAAACAAAACATTTCACCTTTTTGCAATGCACATCTGTCATCTTCTGAACAGCTAGGATAGTTTTGAATAGTCACCTTTATGCTCTTGAAACATTTCATTCAAAATTAGCTGACCTCAGCATCAATTTCATTTTTTCTCATAAAACAGTCATCTACAGCAGTTTCGTAGCGCGCTACGAAACTGCTGTGTGACTTAAAAAACACAGTCTTCCTCTAAGCTGCTCACAAAATTGAATAGCTGCTGTTTGCTAGGCTTCACGGTTCACCATTTGAACCAGCCTATAAATAACCAACTGCTCATATTCATCCTTGAAGACCGACAACACCGTAAGCAAGTCTGCCACCAGCATTTCCTGTGCTCTTACTCAATTCATGGCCACCTTTGCCAAGATCATGTCTGAGCACAGCATATACGAACAACTTTTTTCTCACAACTCCCACTAATAATGTAATCCCTCCCATTCATATAATATGACCGAGTACAGTTCTGAACACTTCCTGTAGGAGTAATGTCAAATTTCATATGTAGCCTTCCATCCACAGCTAAGTGTTGCTTGACCTCATTATCCACAGTTGAGGAAAGGATATAATGATCATCACGAGAAAAGCACACCATCACATTCCCTCTTAAGCTGGTCGTTGTATACAAAGGATGTGTAGGCTTTTGTCGTAAGTCCCAAGTTTTGATTTCCTGATCAAAAGATGAAGTCGCAAACAAGTATGGGGAATGATGAGCAAACTTTACCACATTTATATGTTCACGGTGGGGATCTTCGAAAACTTGTAACCGTTTTCTACTGCACACATCATACAGAGCAACATGTTTTGAATATCCACTAGCAAGGAAATAATTATCTGTTTCATTAATATGGACAGATGTTAATTTCTCAAACTCTTCATATGTGTAAGTGGCAGGGTTTCTACTGCTGCTGCCTGCACCATATCTGGAAGGAAGAACAGTTGAGCGCATTCGGTTCACATCATACAGTTGTAATGTGCCATTGTCAGAGCCAGCAATAAGCTTGGAAGGGTCCTTGTTGAACCAACAGAGACCAAGAATACTATGATTTGCTCCAACTGATTGAACATGTCCGACAATTTTACCACTTTCATGGTTGATCACAACCACTTCCCCATCCAAAGTCCCGAAGACCATCAAACTAGCATCAGATGGATGATACTCAAATTGTCTGGGCCGAAACTTCTTGTTTGTCCTTAAGCATGTTGTACCAAACAATGAAAAAGTCGTCCTCCAATGTTGTCGACGCGCACAACCACAGCATAAAACTTGTATATAAGCACACCATTTCCCTTTCCACTCATATGATGCTTGTAATCTAACTCCAGATTGTCGACGAAAGTATCAGAAAACGAATCGGTGCTATAAAGGATGGAGTCCAGCTTTGAGGTCTCATTGCTCCAGCACGTTTCAGGTCTTCCTTCTTTTGTTTTTATTCAATGCGCACTCATCTTTTAACGACACTAGTTAACATAATTCCAGCCCTTGCGCCACATCTCTATCCCGGTGTCACTAATCATGGCGGCCTTGTGGCAATCAAATCTTTATAAAAACCACTTGACACTTGGCATTTAATCACTGCATTCCATAAGAGAAAATTCTAATGCTGATATTGTCAAACAGTTTATGCGCATTCTCCATGCTAGTTCACGGACATGGCAATATAGAGCATCCATTCGTGCCTCATGATCAAATGCGCAGCCTTCCAAGAGGCCACGAATTCTGTGGTTTTGAATATTAAGATAATGCCAAACTGGATTTAACTCAGGCTCCAACTCCAATAACAGCATGATGGTGTTCTCAAGCTAAGTGGACAAGATACATCAGATGCAACAGGCCGGGTATTTACTAATTTCATCCATTGCAGAGACCAGCATTTCACCAAAGGATAGAGGCAAAGAAGAAATAGCAAACACTGACCCACTGCGTTCAAGAATAGATACTGGCACCCAATATTCATTATTGACAATATCTGATGTAATCATTTTCATCCAAGAGCAGAGCCTCAATATGAACACCTCCATAACTTCGGTTCGTAATGCAAACAATGTTTGTACTGCATTCAAGGGTGCGCAGTCCTTCCCTTATTTTCACAAACAGATATAATGTCCTGTACCATTCCAGCAACTTCCTCCAAGGAATGATTTGAATCCTTTACGTTACCAAGGTTGTCTTCAAAGGAGTTTTGTCTAGCAGTCTCTTCATGTTTCACTGAACCAGGAGCGCCATTTGTTGAACCTACCTTAGCAAACTTCCCATTGAATATCGAAAGAGCTAATCTCCAAAATGTTGGTACATGGTGCACAATGACAGATGTAAGCCTACGAATGAGTCTTCCTCTGAAAGCATCTGCTTCTTCACCAGTCACTTCTTTAATATGAGACTCCTCTCTTATATCATTATCACCCAACAGAAGGGAATAATCTATTGAAGACTGCACAAACTCTTATTTGATTTACCCAGAAGATTGGCCACTAACAATTACAAAAGCTTCACGCTGGCTTGTCATTTGGGTGTAAGGTACAGGAGTAGTCGAGAAGAATATACTACTTGCCACATGCCATGCTGTGTCCAGAGCCCATTCTAATAGCTTATGCATTACCACTGCATTCCCTTTGCATCACTCTGCTCATCATCTAAATTTAGTATATGAACCTTCTACTGAAAACCCGAGCAAATCCCCAATTTCGTAGCGCGCTACGGAATCACTTGAAGCATGTTGCGCTGCAAAACTGTTAAAGGAGGACTCATGCGCTGCAAAAACACCCTGTCCTTAAGCTATGCTAAAAAAATTTGGCAACAGAATTTTCAGTGATAACAGTGGCTCCACTGGGGATAGTGTGCCCTTGTGGTGCACTAAGAACCTGCAGTTCCAGTGCCTTATAAAACTTATTTGACAAACAGAAATTTGCTTGACCAACATGACCGTAGGAGAAAGAAAGCTACATCTACTAAAAAAAGAAATGCTTAGTTAACCTTGAGCTTATTTGCATTTACCTCTACCTACCTACCCTAACCATTTCAATCTTCTTTCTGTTCAATCAATATGAAATTTCCAATGTAACCAATCCTCTGTTTTATCTGACATTTGACTTCTTTGACTGCACCGGAGTTCAGAGCCAATGTGATAGTGTGATGACCGCTGCCGCTGAAATTGTCTCTGATCTTCTTTGAAAAACTGAAATACTAGAGAGTAAAACTCTTCCATGTAATCAGCTACAGGATCCCAGAATACATGATCAGCTTGGTTTTCCTTGTAACTTTCCAGCTGTGCAAACTGATCTTCAACCACAGTGTTCAGTTCCTCAATCGTGAAAGAGAAAGGAACCAGCATAGTCTCCTTGCGTTCTGCCATAAAAAACTTCTGAGAATAATGATCATGATCATGAAAACTGTATGCCTGAATTTGTCCTTCTAAACCTTCAATTTCTTTTTCAAGATCCTCAGCAAATTCATCCAAAAATCTCATCCTATCCTCTGCCTTGCAGTCAAAAGATTTTAGATATGAGGATAATGACAAAGAAAAAGATTCATTTGTTTCTTCTTTACTATGATCATCATTCCATTGTTTGAAACCTTCAACAGAGGGAGAGTCTGCCACCAACTCTGACCTATCTATCCATTCCTCCAAAAACATGAGCCAAAGGTCTTGAAATGACTTAATGGACTTGGCAGGAAAGCATTCAACCCACTGTTTGCACTTCCCTTGAAGTGAATCATAGAATAACTTTATACAAACATCCTCATGTTTAACTCTAAGAAGCTCTAAAAATTCACAAAAATCTGATATATGTTTCACAGTTAAACTCAAATCTTCTCCATTGAATTTTGGACCATTCCTTAGAAAATATGCATCCTTGGGAAAATGATTTGGGAAACCATAAATTCCTGACAAATCTATGCATGCATACCTTGAACAAAGAATGGCAGCTTCTGGGTCCTTCATAACTCCAGTGGAATCACCATGAATGTATAAACCTTTAATTCTTCAACAATGGAGTCACCAAGGTAGATTTGCAGCCTCGAAAAACCTCTTTGAACTCCTACTACCTTCAGAAATTCAATCTTAAAATTACGGGGGTGAGTAATCTTCAGTCTCCCGGCAGACGCACCAAAATGTTATCACAAAATCGTGTACTAAGGGCTGCTACTTAGCAAGATCTCATGAAACTGTTTCAGACCAGGCTTTAGACTAAGGTTTAGCCTCCTTAGTCAGAGAGGGCTCTCTCACAGATTTTTGATATGCATTAAGGGCAAGAAAAGATGGCTAACTCTTTTAAAAAACACATGAAAAATAAGATGGTTGGACAAATATCAAATTAGTCTTCATTGGGCTTATGGAGTCATTCACTTCTGCAGTAAACTATTGATCACTTAATCATAGAAGCCAAGGCATATAACGTTTAACACTCAAAACATTTCTCCAAAAAAACTCAACTCATAAATAAGCACAGGAAGTCTGAGCACTAGGTGAATTCAGAGTGATTGCATATTTAGTGAGTTGTAAAATACATAAAAAATAATGACAAAACCACACATGTTCTGAGCCATAAACATATAATGAATCTTGGGAAGAAAAAGTAACTCTTGTATTACTGTCAAAGTCTTCTTACACAAGCTGATAAAAACTCTGTTTTTTTATAAAATCTCCAACCCTGTTTACATCAGAGTTTCTCCTATATATAGGAAAACCAAAACTCAAACTACCTTGAGTCTCCTCAACAAGCATGAGGGGAGAGCTCGATGATCTACCATTAATTAACCTTATCTATTTCTAAACAAACTTCATAAATACAAAAGGTATTGTGCTGTAAATACATAGAGTCCTAATCATATTGACATTCTAACTCTATCTCCTCGTATGCATGATGCTTTGTGAATGCTGCCACATGTCCTCTTTCTGTTTCGGTTGAGGTATCTTGAAGGAGAACACACTGAATGAGCTGGCCTTGGATTCCAGTCACGTAGATGGCTTCATTAATTAACCAAGGGAGGTGCTCTGTTTTCACGGCCTCTGTCTCCCATCACTCTTCATCACTTTAAAAACATGTCCTCTGCTCTTTAATTCTTCCCAAACAACGCATATCACCACACCTTTCAAATGAGCTGGAAGCCTTATGAGCTGAACAGGTGTACAAACCGGATCACCGAAGACTAAAACCAAAACCCTAATAATTCGGTCATAAAGTACCTTTAACGAGACTTTAGCTCGAAACAAAACATTTCACCTTTTTGCAATGCACATCTGTCATCTTCTGAACAGCTAGGATAGTTTTGAATAGTCACCTTTATGCTCTTGAAACATTTCATTCAAAATTAGCTGACCTCAGCATCAATTTCATTTTTTCTCATAAAACAGTCATCTACAGCAGTTTCGTAGCGCGCTACGAAACTGCTGTGTGACTTAAAAAACACAGTCTTCCTCTAAGCTGCTCACAAAATTGAATAGCTGCTGTTTGCTAGGCTTCACGGTTCACCATTTGAACCAGCCTATAAATAACCAACTGCTCATATTCATCCTTGAAGACCGACAACACCGTAAGCAAGTCTGCCACCAGCATTTCCTGTGCTCTTACTCAATTCATGGCCACCTTTGCCAAGATCATGTCTGAGCACAGCATATACGAACAACTTTTTTCTCACAACTCCCACTAATAATGTAATCCCTCCCATTCATATAATATGACCGAGTACAGTTCTGAACACTTCCTGTAGGAGTAATGTCAAATTTCATATGTAGCCTTCCATCCACAGCTAAGTGTTGCTTGACCTCATTATCCACAGTGGAGGAAAGGATATAATGATCATCACGAGAAAAGCACACCATCACATTCCCTCTTAAGCTGGTCGTTGTATACAAAGGATGTGTAGGCTTTTGTCGTAAGTCCCAAGTTTTGATTTCCTGATCAAAAGATGAAGTCGCAAACAAGTATGGGGAATGATGAGCAAACTTTACCACATTTATATGTTCACGGTGGGGATCTTCGAAAACTTGTAACCGTTTTCTACTGCACACATCATACAGAGCAACATGTTTTGAATATCCACTAGCAAGGAAATAATTATCTGTTTCATTAATATGGACAGATGTTAATTTCTCAAACTCTTCATATGTGTAAGTGGCAGGGTTTCTACTGCTGCTGCCTGCACCATATCTGGAAGGAAGAACAGTTGAGCGCATTCGGTTCACATCATACAGTTGTAATGTGCCATTGTCAGAGCTAGCAATAAGCTTGCAAGGGTCCTTGTTGAACCAACAGAGACCAAGAATACTATGATTTGCTCCAACTGACTGAACATGTCCGACAATTTTACCACTTTCATGGTTGATCACAACCACTTCCCCATCCAAAGTCCCGAAGACCATCAAACTAGCATCAGATGGATGATACTCAAATTGTCTGGGCCGAAACTTCTTGTTTGTCCTTAAGCATGTTGTACCAAACAATGAAAAAGTCGTCCTCCAATGTTGTCGACGCGCACAACCACAGCATAAAACTTGTATATAAGCACACCATTTCCCTTTCCACTCATATGATGCTTGTAATCTAACTCCAGATTGTCGACGAAAGTATCAGAAAACGAATCGGTGCTATAAAGGATGGAGTCCAGCTTTGAGGTCTCGTTGCTCCAGCACGTTTTAGGTCTTCCTTCTTTTGTTTTTATTCAATGCGCACTCATCTTTTAACGACACCAGTTAACATAATTCCAGCCCTTGCGCCACATCTCTATCCCGGTGTCACTAATCATGGCGGCCTTGTGGCAATCAAATCTTTATAAAAACCACTTGACACTTGGCATTTAATCACTGCATTCCATAAGAGAAAATTCTAATGTTGATATTGTCAAACAGTTTATGCGCATTCTCCATGCTAGTTCACGGACATGGCAATATAGAGCATCCATTCGTGCCTCATGATCAAATGCGCAGCCTTCCAAGAGGCCACGAATTCTGTGGTTCTGAATATTAAGATAATGCCAAATTGGATTTAACTCAGGCTCCAACTCCAATAAAAGCATGATGGTGTTCTCAAGCTAAGTGGACAAGATACATCAGATGCAACAGGCCGGGTATTTACTAATTTCATCCATTGCAGAGACCAGCATTTCACCAAAGGATAGAGGCAAAGAAGAAATAGCAAACACTGACCCACTGCGTTCAAGAATAGATACTGGCACCCAATATTCATTATTGACAATATCTGATGTAATCATTTTCATCCAAGAGCAGAGCCTCAATATGAACACCTCCATAACTTCGGTTCGTAATGCAAACAATGTTTGTACTGCATTCAAGGGTGCGCAGTCCTTCCCTTAGTTTCACAAACAGATATAATGTCTTGTACCATTCCAGCAACTTCCTCCAAGGAATGATTTGAATCCTTTACGTTACCAAGGCCGTCTTCAAAGGAGTTTTGTCTAGCAGTCTCTTCATGTTTCACTGAACCAGGAGCGCCATTTGTTGAACCTACCTTAGCAAACTTCCCATTGAATATCGAAAGAGCTAATCTCCAAAATGTTGGTACATGGTGCACAATGACAGATGTAAGCCTACGAATGAGTCTTCCTCTGAAAGCATCTGCTTCTTCACCAGTCACTTCTTTAATATGAGACTCCTCTCTTATATCATTATCACCCAACAGAAGGGAATAATCTATTGAAGACTGCACAAACTCTTATTTGATTTACCCAGAAGATTGGCCACTAACAATTACAAAAGCTTCACGCTGGCTTGTCATTTGGGTGTAAGGTACAGGAGTAGTCGAGGAGAATATACTACTTGCCACATGCCATGCTGTGTCCAGAGCCCATTCTAATAGCTTATGCATTACCACTGCATTCCCTTTGCATCACTCTGCTCATCATCTAAATTTAGTATATGAACCTTCTACTGAAAACCCGAGCAAATCCCCAATTTCGTAGCGTGCTACGGAATCACTTGAAGCATGTTGCGCTGCAAAACTGTTAAAGGAGGACTCATGCGCTGCAAAAACACCCTGTCCTTAAGCTATGCTAAAAAAATTTGGCAACAGAATTTTCAGTGATAACAGGTTGAAAGAGAGGTTGATTTATTTCCTTGGAATATACATACACACATGTAAGAATGTATGTATGTATGTATGTATACATGCATGTATGTATGCATTCCATTAGAAATAGAGAAAGAGGTGTGTGTATATGTGTATGTGTGAATTGGATTTATCTTCATTGGTTGGAAGGAATGATTGTTTTACTCCCCACCTAGGTTCAATTCTTACATGTGGCATGATGAGCTCATAATGATTAACCATTGATGTAATGGTTTCAATATGTTTTTTTGAATGGCCTTGAGCCCTAAATAATATCCTACCCTTGCTTATGATATAAAGGTGGGGTGATTTATTACATGGAAAAAAGAAAAATAAATATGTGTGTATGTGTGTCAATTAGGCTTAGCTAGGATGATTGAGAGATGTTGATATTCACCCCACCCAAGTTAAATTCTTGCATGTATCATGTTGAGCTCATAACGAGTGTTTCTTGTAATGGATTTGAACCTTGTTGTCTAAGCAATCTCTCAATGACCAAAACATGCATATTCCTCTAGTTGGGGTGAATAAAAACATTTCTCCCAAACCGCTGAGCTAAACTCAATAACAATACTTGAAGCCATTTCAACAAGGCTCATCATGTCACTTTTGGGAATTGAACCTAGATGGATATATTTCGTCCCAACCACTTTAGATAATCCAAATTGATGAGAGAGAGAGAGAGAGAGAGAGAGAGAGAGAGAGAGAGAGAGAGAGAGAGAGAGAGAGAGATGGTTGGGGATGATAACAATCATTCCACCCAACCACTCGAGATAAACCCAATTGATGATATCTCTATGTGTGTGTGTGTGTGTGTGTAGAGAGTGAGAGAGATTATGGTGGAATTGAATAATAGGGCCAAGCTACATTTTCTTTAAAACTAATTTGTTTAAAGTTAAATTTATTGTGTTTTATCTAATCTACATAAATTATATGACCATAAGTTCATGTAGCAAATGATGTGTGCACCTTTGGAAAAAAAATGATGATGATTTGAAGGTTTCACTTGCGTGATTTATGGGTGATATTTTTACCTCAAAAACTTCTTTAAACAGTAAACATGGAACATTAAAGACTATTTTGGAAAAGGATATTCTCTTTTAGGTGGTTATTTAGTTAGATTTGTGGGGTTTTTTTCTTGGGAAGTTGGAATATCCACCTTGGAGGTACATATACCCACAATTTGGAGGACTTATGGTTTTATTTGCAGGTTCGGTGGAGGAGCCCCACTTTGGTGAGCTTTCTAGGGTTTAGTGTGCTCCTTTGAAAACCCCTCACCTATCTTGGAAGGGAAATTGGGATTACATATGCATGAATTATGGAGAAATAAATATTCAAGGGCCTTTGGAGGCTCGATGCTACCACTATGAAGGGCCTTAGGAGGCTCAATGTTGTGGCAAAGCCCAACAAATTCCCCTCATTCGTGGATATGGTATATTTTTTAGGGCTTGTGGCCTTTGGTATTTGTATATGTGGTAAGAATGTCCCTCATTTTAAGTAATTTATATTAATTAATGGAAGAAGAAAGCCCTTTCCCCTCCCTAGCCTATATTAGGAGCTTTTAGCCTAGGAAATTATATTTTAATATAAAGGAATATGAGCACCTCCTCTATAACTAAATGGGAACTTTCTCTCATTTTCTTGTGGTTGAATTTGGGGAGAAGTCCCTTAGAAGTTTTGAAATTTCTATGATTTTACCTTATTATAATTGGTTATCAACGTATGAGTTTAGATACCTTTTAGAGAGGCCTTGTTGGTGTAGATTTCACTCTTTTTGGGGATGAATATTAGTGAGGCTTGGGTGAATTCATGATAATCTAAGTGGAATTGTGTTTTGTTAGTAATGTTTATAATGGAAATTAAGGATTAAGCAAGTGGGATTGGTATATTTTTTTCATTACCCCTCTTAACAAACCCTTTTTCCATATCTTTGAGGAAGGAGTAGGCAATCTCCTTACCTTATCTCATCCTTGAAGATTGAAAAGTCTAATGATAGTGAGTGGACTTATTCTAGCCTAATGAACCTAAATCTACTAAAATCCTCTTCAATGCATTGATCCTTGACCCCTTATGCCTCCAAAATATATTATCGATCTAAGGCACTAATATTCTATCCTCCCATCACTCTATTTTCTTTCAAAATACTATATAGCATTTTTCTCACAGTTGCTATTAAGAATTGCCTTATAATGTTTTTATTGGGTGTGTCTGGGGATCTTCCCTTTCAAATCAAAACTTAAGATTACCTTTAAAGCCTTAAGACCATAGTAATCCTATCTTAAGGAGAACCCCATTAAGTTGGAGGAGAGTTGACTAGAAGTAAGGACAGGCTTGTTGACATGATAGTGGCCTCCCTCTTTAATTACATAGGGTCTCTCATTTGAGATTTTGGAATTTGTCTCTAGAAGTGTGAGATTTTATCTAACATTTTGGTACTATTATCAAGGAATAAATTCCATATTGGGTGTGGAACCTGATTATCTTCTATATTCAAAGGTATCACCACATAGGACCCCAGTTCGAAATGGGGGCGGCAACGCCGCCTGTAAAATATTCGCTGCAGGGTTGGGAGCCCCCCCCTGGCAGGGGGTTTCGGGGGCAGCGCCCCCGAAGCTAAAAACAACTGTAAAATTTCCTTGTAAAAGTATAGTAATTTCTAGTCAATCTGGGCCGTTCGTTAGGCGAATGATCTGACGGTAGAACTTATGTTTAGTTTAGGGTTTTTTGCCCTAGAAGGCAACCCCTCTCTTTGTATGAGGGTATTGTATTTGAGGCTGTGAGATAGATGTGTATTTTGTGAGCGAGAAATAGCGAGGTGAGACTGTGAGAGAAAACAGAGGATATTACAGCGGATTTGCTGTAGGTTGTGTCTCTTCATTTTGCTGGATAATAGAAAGGAAGGACTGACTGTTCGGGGTGGACGTAACCCAAACTGGGTGAACCACGTATATCTGTGTCTCTCTTGTTTTGCGCGCTTTCTGTGTTTATATTTCTGCAATATTTTATGTGTTCCATTGCTCCGTAATATATAATTTTCTAACAACTGGTATGAGAGCCGAAGGTCTATTTGGCTGATAAACTCGCAGGAAAGAAGGGTTCCTGGTTCGAGTGGGAGCAATGGCGGAAGATGGTAAGTTTAGGGTCGAGAAATTTAATGGCAAAAACTTCTCGCTGTGGAAGATGCAGATGGAAGATTATCTGTATCAGAAAGATCTATACCTACCATTGGGCGGAAAAACAAAGATGCCAACAGGTATGAAAGACGAAGAATGGAACCTTCTCGATAGAAAGGCACTCGGAACAATACGGTTGTGCCTTACTGCGTCAGTCGCCTTCAACATTTCGAAGGAAACCACGACAGAGGGTTTGATGCAGACGTTGTCGAAACTATATGAAAAACCCTCGGCCTCAAACAAGGTATTTCTTATGAAACGGTTATTCAATATGAATATGTCGGAAGGTGGATCTGTTGCAAACCATTTAAATGATTTTAATACAGTTACAAGTCAGTTAAGTTCTGTAGGGGTAAACTTTGATGATGAAGTTAGAGCTCTGTTATTCTTGTGCTCATTACCAGAAAGTTGGAATGGTTTGGTAATGGCCATTAGTAACTCCGTTTCTGGATCTAGTACTTTAAAGTTTGATGATGTTGTCGGTGCTATCCTTAGCGAGGAAATGCGACGAAAAAGCTCCAGTGAGACATCGGGAATTGCTTTGAGTGCAGAGTCTAAAGGAAGAAAAATGGAAAGAGGAAAGAGCTCAGGATATCGCAGTAAATCAAGGAAAGGCAGATCCAAGTCCAGATCGGGGATAGTGTGCTAGAAATGTGGAAAGAAAGGACACCTAAAGAAAGACTGTAGATCTCGGAAGGGAAAAGAAGGAGATGCACAACAAGGAAACAATCATGAAGCAAATGTGACAGGTGAGGTGTTACAAGATGCTTTAATTCTTTCTTTCGAAAATATTACTGATTCCTGGGTGGTAGATTCAGGGGGTTCATTCCATGCCATACCTGATAAGAAATACTTTCATGACTATGTTCAAGGAGATTTTGGACAAGTTCGTCTGGGTGATGATAAACCCTGTAAAATCATTGGAATGGGTAAGGTTCTTGTAAAATAGCAGAATGGAAACCAATGGCTATTAAAGGAGGTAAGGCATGTTCCAGATCTAAAGAAAAATATGATTTCAACAGGGCAGTTAGGTGGTGAAGGTTGTGTGACAACTTTCACAGATAAAGCTTGGAAGGTCACTAAAGGAGCCTTGGTAATAGCAAAAGGCGAAAAGGTTGGTACATTGTATTTATGCAATGGTATTTCTAACTCTGTTAATGCTTTAACTTCCATAGGAGCAGATGCAACATTATGGCATCATAGGCTCGGACACATGAGTGAAAAGGGGATGAAGATTCTTCACTCAAGGAATTTGTTGCCAGGTTTGAAGAATGTTGATTTGGACTTTTGTGAGAACTGCATTTATGGAAAACAGAAGAGAGTCAGATTTCTCAGAGTTGGGAAAGAAAAGAAGAACGAAAAATTAGAGCTTGTGCATACAGACGTATGGGGACCTGCTCAGGTATCATCTCTTGGTGGCTCTCGTTATTATGTTACTTTTATTGATGATGCAACTATAAAAACTTGGATTTATTGTATTAAGAATAAATCTGATGTATTTGATACTTTCAAGAAATGGAAAGCTTTGGTTGAGATTGAGATAGGAAAGAAATTGAAGTGTCTTAGATCAGACAATGGAGGTGAATATTGCAGCAAAGAGTTTGATAGGTACTGTTCAGAGCATGGAATTCACAGAGAGAAGACAGTTCCAAGAACACCACAAGAAAATGGTGTGTCAGAAAGGATGAACAGAACAATCATGGAGCGTGCAAGGTGCATGAGATTGCATGCAGGATTGCCTTTACAGTTTTGGGCAGATGCTGTAGATACTGTTGTTTATCTAATAAATAGAGGGCCTTCAAGTTCCTTGGATGGTGGTGTTCCAGAGGAAGCATGGACAGGTAAAAAGGTAAACTACTCTATTTTAAAGCCTTTTGGTTGTGAGGCCTTTGTTCATATTGATAAAGAAAATAGAACAAAGCTTGAGGCAAAGTCAAAGAAATGTACCTTTATTGGATATGGTGTTAATGATTTTGGTTATCGCTTATATGATTACGAAAATCACAAAATCATTAGGAGCAGAGATGTAATATTCAATGAAAAGGTCTTGTATAAGAATCAGTTGCAGGAAAAGAAACAGGACAAGGAAAACAAGGAATACGCAGTTCTTGATGAAATCACTGAAAAAGTAAAGGTGCCTGAAAATAATAATAATCAACAACCACAACAACAACAACCACCACAACAGCAACAGGCACCCCAAACACCTGAAAGTGGTGTTAGAAGATCTACCAGGATAGGTAGACCCCCTGAACGATACTCTCCTTCATTATATTATTTATTGTTGACTGATTCCGGTGAACCCGAATGTTATGAAGAAGCAATACAGGTTGAAAGCAGGAAGAAGTGGGAGGTAGCCATGGAAGAAGAGATGGACTCCTTAATGCATAACCAGACTTGGGATTTAGTCAGGTTGCCTGTAGGAAAAACTACATTGAAGAATAAATGGGTTTACAGGCTGAAGGAAGAAGATGGAGGAAAACAGAGGTATAAAGCTAGACTTGTGGTGAAGGGGTTTGCACAGAAGAAAGGTATTGATTTTGATGAAATATTTTCTCCTGTTGTTAGAATGACTTCAATTAGAACTATTTTAAGTCTTGTAGCAGCTGAAGATTTGCATCTTGAGCAGTTAGATATAAAGACAACCTTTCTCCATGGGGATTTGGAGGAAGAGATATATATGCAGCAGCCACAAGGATATGAGGTGAAAGGGAAGGAGAAACTAGTGTGCAGGTTGAAGAAGAGCTTGTATGGCTTAAAACAGGCTCCAAGGCAATGGTATCTAAAATTTGACAAGTTTATGTCTAAACAAGGTTATACTAGATGTCACTCTGATCATTGTGTTTATTTGAAAAAGCAAAATGATGGCAGCTATATTATATTGTTACTGTATGTAGATGACATGCTTGTTGCAGGATCTAACATGCAGGAAATAAATGTGCTCAAAAGAAAATTGGCAAATTCATTTGCAATGAAGGATTTGGGAGTTGCGAAACAAATCCTTGGTATGAGAATAACTAGAGACAGGAAAAATCGTAAATTAACATTGTCTCAGAATGAGTACATACAAAAGGTGTTGAAAAGATTTAACATGCACAATGCAAAACCAGTTAGTACACCTTTTGCTAGCCATTTCAAACTTAGCAAGGAAATGTGCCCAAAGACCCAAGAAGACATGGATTATATGTCTAAAGTTCCATATGCATCAGCAGTTGGAAGCTTAATGTATGCAATGGTCTGCACAAGGCCTGATATTGCACATGCAGTGGGAGTTGTAAGCAGGTACATGAACAATCCAGGAAAGGAACATTGGATGGCAGTGAAATGGATTCTCAGATATTTGAAAGGTACCACAAATCAAGCATTATGCTTTGGTGGTTCAAACATCTCCCTACAAGGATATGTTGATGCAGATATGGCAGGTGACAGAGATAACAGGAGGAGCACTACAGGATATGTATTTACTGTTGGAGGAACAGCTGTCAGTTGGGTTTCAAAAATCCAAAGTGTTGTTGCACTTTCAACAACAGAAGCAGAGTATGTTGCTGCTACAGAGGCTAGTAAAGAAATGATTTGGTTACAAAGGTTTATGGGTGAATTGGGTAAGGAGCATGATATGGGCACGTTATACATTGATAGCCAAAGTGCCATTCATCTTGCAAAGAACTCAACATTTCATTCCAGGACTAAACACATATAGCTCAAGTACCATTTCATACGATCAGTGTTGGAAGATGGAGAGTTGAAGCTGGAAAAGATACAAACTAGCCAGAATCCTGCAGATATGCTAACAAAAGTTGTAACCAGGGAGAAACTGAGAATATGCTCAGTTTCAGTTGGTCTTCAAGGATGACGATGAAGATGAGAAACAGCCAGGTCCAAAGAGGAGTCATTGTCCAGCAAATGGAGCAGCAGTGGAGTTGCTATAATCAGTCTCCAAGTGGGAGATTGTTGGGTGTGGAGCCTGATTATCTTCTATATTCAAAGGTATCGCCACATAGGACCCCAGTTCGAAATGGGGGCGGCAACGCCGCCCGTAAAATATTCGCTGCAGGGTTGGGAGCCCCCCCCTGGCGGGGGGTTTCGGGGGCAGCGCCCCCGAAGCTAAAAACAGCTGTAAAATTTCCTTGTAAAAGTATAGTAATTTCTAGTCAATCTGGGCCGTTCATTAGGCGAATGATCTGACGATAGAACTTATGTTTAGTTTAGGGTTTTTTTCCCTAGAAGGCAACCCCTCTCTTTGTATGAGGGTATTGTATTTGAGGCTGTGAGATAGATGTGTATTCTGTGAGCGAGAAATAGCAAGGTGAGACTGTGAGAGAAAACAGAGGATA
This sequence comes from Pinus tabuliformis, assembly GCA_031772625.1. Lineage (NCBI taxonomy): Eukaryota > Viridiplantae > Streptophyta > Pinopsida > Pinales > Pinaceae > Pinus > Pinus tabuliformis. The sequence continues at coordinate 819,885,282 of CM062805.1, forward strand.
TTACAGCGGATTTGCTGTAGGTTGTGTCTCTTCATTTTGCTGGATAATAGAAAGGAAGGACTGGCTGTTCGGGGTGGACGTAGCCCAAACTGGGTGAACCACGTATATTTGTGTCTCTCTTGTTTTGTGCGCTTTCTGTGTTTATATTTCTGCAATATTTTATGTGTTCCATTGCTCCGTAATATATAATTTTCTAACATGCCATTGCCTCGAAGATGACATTGAATGAAGTTTATTCTCAATGAACTTTCCATCCAGGGTCACTACATTGGAAGAACAAATACCTTCTTCTTTGAATATTTTGAAGACTTGATGAATGTAAGGTGGGACAAGCATAATTGTGAAGGGATTGATAGATCACCTCGGTTATTCCATTGTGAAAAAGGTATGAAATCACATTTATCATCAAATTTGAATTTTCATGGTATAGGTGAAAAATAGCTCCTTGCGATTTTCATGTAGTGTTTCCTACACTAGATATTAAGAATATCCCAGGATACCCAAACAAGCCTTCCCAAAAATTTGATGATAAGTTTTCAAAATTTGATTAGTTATTGTCACATATATTGGCATTAATAAAGCATATTTCAAAATTGAGGAAAGGAATGAAGTTTCCATGATGATATTGCTTATTCTTTTACTATGATAGAGAATAATGGTTGGCTCAAGCACTATTGTAAACCAAAGAGCATACCTAGTCTCAAATCTCTCGTTGAAATATCTCTCAATCATTATAACCCAAGATTGTATAAAGATATCTATACACATTAGCACTTGTTGGAAACCCTATAGTAGGAAGGTATCCTCACCATTTTACAGGGTAATGAAGGCATTATTTTAGATGAAAAAGAAGCATTGGTGGAAGAAATTCCTCATGACATACTTTAAGAGTATAATAGCCCAAATCATAAATATCTTATTGTTGTAATAAAAGAAACTCCTAGGCCATAATTTGAGAATGCTAGCATTACTAGTTACACAGAAGATAACATGGGTATTGGAGGTACAAAATGTAATAGCCTTGGTTGAAAATTCATGTAAAAATATATAAGACCATGGTCATGGGACAGGTATTCCAAGTTGAATCATGGGAAAAAACATTCTAGTGGGTGTTCATTTTGGTTATTATGGCTAAAGGAAATTAGAAAAGGCAATGGAAAAGGATTCAGAAAGGCATGAGGCATTTATTGACATTTATTTATGAAAATAATAGAAATAGGATAAAAGGAAGGTGAAAGGTCACAAGTTGTATGTAAGGAGGAAAATTAAGGAAAATAATGGAAAATTAAGAAAATAGAGACCACATTAATAAAAAGGCTTATGAGGATTAGTGGCCAGGCTTGGTCAATGTGACTTTTATCAGTTCAATTTTGGAGTTATCACGTTATTCCCTCTATCAGACTCTTGGACACTTATATTTTCTTAGAGAACTCTAGGAGGAGTGTATCATACTTTGAAATTGGAGCAAGAAGGAAAAGGAAGAGTAGGAAAGCACAAGAGGAAATCGGGATCAATAGCTACAACGGGTTTTTCGTGTAGGTATGGAGTTGCATGTATGTTTTCCTCACTAGTTTTTGCATGCATGGCATATGCATGTGGTTTATTGGACACGATCTATCATTGGCATGGATGATTTCTTGGATTGACAGAGGATTTTCCTAGCTTTTCCATTTCCTAGATAGCCATGGTGTTGTGGGTTCATTTATTTGTTTTATGTTTGGTTCTCATGTTTCCTTTAGCTTGGGTTGAGTTACTAGTTCTTGGAATCCCTAGTTGGACAAATTCTCTAGAAGCCCTGTAACATCTTGGGTTGAGTTACTAGTCCTGGAAGCCTTGGTTGGACAAACACTCTGGAACCCCATGGTGGGTTGAGTTACTATTCTTGGAATCCTTGGTTGGACAAACACTCTGGAAGCCCTTGGTGGGTTGAGTTACTAGTCTTGGAAGCCTTAGATGGACAAACGCTTTGGAAGCCTAGAGACATTTTTGGGTTGAGTTACTAGTCTTGGAAGAATTGGTTGGCACAAACGCTCTGGAGACCTAGAAGGCTTGGGTAGAGACCAATCTGATGATGGTTTTTTGATGCTCAACCATGAGGTGGAATAATTGTTTGATGGGTTGAGGTGGTTTGGTCTCTAAAAGCCCTAGATGGTTTTGATTGATGTGTTTTATGGTATCCCAAATTCATGCTTGGAATATGGCATGAGGGTGACTGGCTAAAGAAAGATTTGGCTCAACCATGTCTACTTTCAGGTGGTTCGTGGAATTATAGAACCTGGTTGGCCTTTCAATCATTAATATGAGGTTATTTCTCCTTTTTATTTCATGAGTATTATACTGGTTTATATGTGGATCATATGGTTGTTTTTCCTTGGTATTTATGTTGCTATTATGTTGGTTATAAACATGTATAATGACAATATCTATGTATGGTTGTCATCATGTTTTTAGTTGTAAATGAATGACCAATGTATCTATGGCCTAATGGATGAAACTGCGGCTAATTTGTTGATGCATCAATGCTTCTTAGTGATTCTCAGATGAGTATGAGAAATCTATACTTAGATATTTTGTTTACACCTGTAGATTACATATTTTTGATATGTTTGACGAAATGCCTGGCATGGCTGGTAGGGGTTTAGTCAAGCCCTTATTCATGTAATTGTATTTTTATCATCATTCCATTATTATCTTTTTGCTCTGAAGGTGTCATTTAGTTATGGGTAGTGACCTAGGCTCTGGGACTGAAAAAGTGGTTCAAATATTGGGGATGTTAGCACAACATTGAGTAGAATAGTCCATGGACGTTGTCATACCATGTTGTGGGAGCATCCAAAGCCTTTTGGACGCATGAATTCCCATATCAAGGGAGCGATTGGCAGTTTAATGGCCTAAAACTTCAGGTGGTCTCAGGGGTTGGTTACGTGCGTGGTTGGGATGGCTCATAGGAGTTCTATTTCTGATGTGGAAGGTATGTATGGTGTGTTTATGTCGATTCCACTTCCTTAACTAACACATAGGGAGTCGAATCATATCATAATAACTTCGCATCACATGTTTACCCTGGTTGGTCGGTTACTTGGGTAAATGTGGGAGGAGGGTGTTACAGAGTGACGTTGGGCCTCCAAAATGTCTTCAAAATGACATCCAATTTCACCTTTATCGCCACCATTCACTCACATGTTGCAACTCCATAACCATATAACCTTTCATTAGCCACCATTTTCATAAATATATGGGTTAGGATCCTTATTTATCAAAGTTATGTATTTTATTTGTTTAAAGTGAATTTATGATTAAAAACTAGGAAATTAACATGGTTTCATGTGTCTATATATGTGGCTTGAGTTTCATGACATGTGTAGGTCATTTGGAAGCTTCCAAGGCACCCTTATGTGGCCTCCAATGCTCAAATTCGAATTCCCTTCAAAGGAGATTTGGATAAAGGTCAAAGAAGGAAATGTGTCCTATTTGGATTGTAACTCTATGAGGTATCTCATCATTTCTTATTTGGTTTAGCACTCTATGAGACACTTAGGGGATATGTGTCTCACTATGAGCTATTTGGTTGTAACTATATGAGATTTTAGTGAATCTTCATTAAATAGGGTAGCTTCTTATGTTTTTGTATAAACAGGAGAGCCTTCTCCTTTGAAAGGCATGTGTAAAGTTGGAGAAATGCTCATGTTTTTAATAGAGAATTTGGAGCTTATACTTGGAGATTTTAAGATTTATTTTTTCTTGCATATGGAGCTTCTTCACTTTCCATCCTCATACACCATTGGAATGGCCATCTAATGATTGTGAGATTTAATTGCTTTTATAGATTAAAGTTCATTTCTTTCTTAGTATTAGTTTTAGAATGACTATGTAATCTTTGCTTTTCTAAAAACATTTCAATAGGGAAGATTTATGTATTTTCTAATTGGATTAAGTTTGAGGCAAGGGATCATAGTTATTTAGTTTCCTTTCATGTTCTATTATTTAATTTCTTAGATCAAACTATCAATTCATTGTATAATTGAATAAAGGATCAGACCAATAAGGTGACTTCAAATTGGGTGATTGAATGTTCAACCTATGCAATCATTAAGCTTTACTTTTTCATTCTTTTATATTTGCTTTTAAGATCCTAATTTAATTTCATTAACTGATATTCCTAAAGATCATTCTAAGAAATTGATTTAATCATATTTCAAGATTGAATGGTTGAATATTTGATACATGCAATTACTGCGTTACTTTTTGCACACTTTACTTGTTTTTCTAGGACATTAGAAGTTAAAGTATAAATAGTTGCTTACACATCATCTCAAGAAGGTAGCACTTCATAATTGAATGCTGGAGTAACTAAGCATACATTAGTTGTTTTTTATTTCATAAGTTAGTTGAATTTCATTTTCATTACTTGATTTCATAGATTAGATGAACTGGTTTTCATTATTTTGTAGTTAGATTGATCTAAACTTAAAGGCAATTTCTAGCACATATAGTGCACGCATGCTTCACAAGTTTATGAAACCCCCGGGTTGACAAATTAAATGATAGGCAATCACTTTTCCCCAACAAGTGGTATTAGAGCATGGTTCACCCCTTGGACTAGATGGGCGGTGTGTTGTTCATGCATTCATGTCGGTTGCATATATGTTCCTTATGCTTGTAGTCCATGTGCTTGTTGCATTTGCATGGTGTTGATCATGGTTGTAGTGATGTCGCCATGTGAAGGTTGATGGTGTTGTTGTGGAATGTGTCGTCCTGAGTGTATCGTTGTATATGCATTTGTTATACATGTCAGGGTCTGTATGTTGTTATGCATGCATTGTCATAGTGAAGGTTGTTGTGCATGAGTTCAGGTTTTGCAATCAGGTCATCATGATGTTATTGGTATGCTATGATGTTAATGTGTTGGCTGGGATAGAACAGGAGATGCAGATCATCAAAATGAGGTTGCGGCATTAGACTTTGGGGTAAGAGCATATCATCATACATGTAGTATACGTTTTGCATGCAGGTATGTGCTTCATGGTTGTTGTAAGCATTAGGGTTACTTATATGGTTGTCATTCTATGGTTACATATATGATAAATGCTAGTTGATTAGTGTACTCATATACACATGTGTCAGATAGTCGTGAATGATAGTAACATGTGGTTGGATGCATTGGTGTTGTTGTTTTATGTTAGTTAACCCGATGATCATGTTATATGTCATTGATAAATGTGTTATCTGTTAACTTGTAGTTACCTTGATGATTATGTTATAGGTGGGCATGTTATATGTTAACTTATCATTATTATATGTTAGTTAACTTGATGATTAGGGTTATAGCTGTAATATACTGATGTTATATGTATTATTCTAAATTAGATTGACATATGCAGATGGTTACGGTTATGACATTCAGGTACGAGTCGACTTATTTGTGATATTATGTCATACTAAACTAGATTGACTTTGCATATGTGATTGTTATGCATGAATGATAATTGTTTATGAGTTTATGATTTGAACATGTTAGCTAGTGACTATTATGGATATCATGACTTTATTTGTGTATGAGTTGATATGTTGTGAATTTATATCGTGCTAATCTAAATTGATTTTGTAGACAAGATAGCCTCCCCTGAAATACATTAAGGTATGATTTTTCTTATGTCTTCTATTTGGTGTTTGAATGTTTGACTATGTTGTTTATTTGGTGTTTGAGTGTTTGGTATCTATTATGTCATTTATCTGTTGTTTGAATGTTTGATTACTTGAATGATATGAGTATGTGTCTAAATATTTCTTGCTAAAACGATATTTTTTTAATATGGTTGTACTAATACATATGTTTTGAGCCATTTTATATGTACTTGAGTGTATTATGTATTATGAATGATGAATGTGAGTTGATCGTTGAGTATGACATGGTTGTTAGACTTGGTAAATGTTGATTTCAAACTAATATATATGATGTCTTGATCTTTGGAACATGAGACTGACATGTGTGAGCATTTGTAGGGAAACATGCTTGGTATTAGCTTGAAAAGGTAATAGTTGATGTGTTTACATAACTAACAGTTGGGTGATGAGACAGTGCATAGTAAGACTCAATTGTAGCAAGGAAAATGTAAAATAAAGGAAGTGGGTGAGAATTCATTTGGCTATGTTTGGAAACTGAAATTCCAAATGAATGAGTGCTTTGAATACAGTAAGTCTTCTTAACCTTGAATTTGTCTGACATTATGAGGATATGTATTATATTCATAAATATGTATTTGAGGGGTATAACGGTTGGTTCTAATTATGGGTAGATTTGTCAAAGAATTGGAGTCCCTTGAGAGATGGTGTGGATGTGTTTCAAGTTTCAAGCAACATGCTTGGCACAACAATGTAAGATAACTAGTGTATTTTTATGTTTATTTATGCACTGACAGTTATATGTTTATGGCAATATGATGAAGGGGATTTCATGGCAAAGAGAATTCCATGCAATTCTGAAGAAGGCTCAGGTAGAGCTTTCCTTTGGAAGCACTAGGAACCATGGGGATTGAGTCACAATTTTTGTTGAGAGTCTTGTGATTTCAATACTTTGTGCTTTTTTTGTGCTTGATTTGCATCTTTGTTTATGTCTAGTGTATGGTCATACCACTTTTTTCCCGGTGTCTTATTGTTATTGGTTTTCTTCTTGTTTGTGTTTTCTTGCCTTTTATGTCTTGAGGCTATAGGGAATTGGTTGGGAAAATGGAAAGTTAATGGAGCTCGGGGAGAGATGAATGAAACCTGGTAGGTAATGTAAGATCCAAATGAATATTGGTGCATGAGTAAGGGAAGTTGAAGGTAATAATATGACAATCAATTGGATTGGTTTGGTCCCTTGGTATAAATGGACAATGGAAGTATAGTCATGAGAAAGGTAACAGGAAAGGTGAAGTTAATGGATCTGAGGCATCAGATGCCTTGGCTATGTTGGGAATGATTGTTCTTAATGTTGTGCATGGTGTGCACAGATAAAGGGAGTTATCTTAACCTTGACCTTATGATATCTAGTAATTATGTTATGATCATGATTATGTTGATGTTTATATGCATATACATGTATGTATGTATGTATGTATGTATGTATGTATGTAGGTCATTGTCTAATAGGATCATGATTGTTTTATGCTAATGTTTACATATATGTATGTATGTATCCATGTATCTATGTCACTATCTGACAGGGTTGTCAGGGATCATTCTTGTGGAGGAATGATTGCTTATGCACTTGAATGGTATGGCAAGGTTCCTGGTCTTATGAGGATTCAAGTGGAAGAGTAGTCATGAAAAATATATGAGGTCAGTGTCATGTGGTTATGAGTTGATATTATGTGATTATATTGTGTCTATGTTATGGACAAGCTATACTGAGGGATACATCAATGAAATGAAAGCAGTGTGGTATGCAGGATGTTGGGTTAAGCATGGATGCCAAAGAGATATTGAAAGCAAGGTTGTTTGGTAGAGATAGTGTGGTTTTGGATGTGTGGTTGATCCGGATTTAAACAGGAACACAACAAATTACAGAGATAACCATAAAAACAGAGATGCAGCAGAAATAATACTTCATTTCATTAATGTAAAATACTGAAATATGCTTACAAATAGGAATGGAAATAAACCAGTTAGGGTGATGGTAGCTTATCTCCGAGAAGAGATGTGGCAGCTACATGCCTCTCAATTGCCTTACAATGAGTCTCAAGGTCCTTTTTATTATTGAACAATAAGAAAAAATCCTAAACAACCAAAACCATAACCCAAGGAGATGTAACACCAAGAGTTTATGGGCCCCATCGGGGTGAGTTGTACAGCCAAATTCTCAGGGTCGTGACTTGGTCATATTATCTCCATTTGACATGCATGATAGCCCATTTGAAAGATCTCTCCAAGGATTATGACGGAGAAAATGATTTTGGACAAAACATCGTTGGCAGTATATTTCCAAAAAAATGTTGTTTAGGGCCTCAAAACAGCTCCAGAAGTTTAGGACTCGAAAAACTGCTAAAGATAGAAAACTACGCTACAATTAAGGAAACTGAAAAATTGAAAGAAGAAATGGTGGGGGTGTAAGTGGAATTGGTGGGTAGCCACCAATATCCATCTGGATCATTGGTACTGTTATCGTTCTGTGATTTTGAATATTAGAAAGACAAAAGTCACAAAAGATACATCAAACCACTTATGAGTCTAGGACCTAGCCTTCCTGGACTTAGAGAGGGCTCTCTCTATGTAATTATAATTTAACTTTGTTTTTAGTGCTATAATGTTTTAGGCTAGATATTAAGAATAAAATATTGTTTGTTTGTTTGTTCATTTGGTTGGAGAAAAGGCCATTTTTTAATATTTTCCATTGGGCTATGGAGTCATAGGCTGGGTAGTAGCATCAATCTTACAGAGTGTTTGCAGGGCAAGCTAACTATTCCTACTAGATCTTTAAAGCAGAGTGATAAATGGAATGACAAGAAAATGATATCAGTTAGGATTAAAAATCATTCAAGTATTTTTTAATCATACTTCAGAGGAAAACATATAGAGTGTAAATGAAAATAGCAGTAAGGTGCTCCAACAACATATCTTAAACTATACTTTCTGCTTCACAATAAGAATGATAGATGCATGGATAGATAAATAGAAATACATTAAACATAGAAAGAAAAATATCACCAGGTCAAAATAGATCAAGTATCCTGTAAACTGTCCTTTTTATTGATGCTCCAACTCAAAATTACAATGCTCCAAATAGAAAAATCGTTCCAATGACTAGGGTCCAACCCCTAATACTCCCAATGCATGGAGTATTTAAACAAAAACTACAATGATTTGCCTTGTACACTTGGCAATCTATTATTTATTACAATGAAGGAAAAATTGATTAATGTAGCCAAGGAGTGGCCACGCTGAAACTGGGACAAGTGTCCCTTTTTTTTGGCATGTTGTTGCCTGAAGTATTAATTTGACTAGAGTGGTTCTGCTGACGTGGCTGGTGTTGACTCATGCTTGTATGGTCACTCTAGTCATATTTGTCTCGTTCTTCTTGGTAGTCACATAAGTCACTCCACGCTTCCCCCTCTGGGATCTTGATCTTGGTTAATCTTCGATAAACCTCATCAACATCAGTGTATTTGGAAAACGATGGCTTGACCAAAAGAACATGCTTCAGCTCATGTTTAATGTAAATTTGATATCTGATTGCTTCTAGTAAATCCTTTCCTATTATGCTACCTTTGATGTTGGATAGATTTTCAGCATCTATGGCTATGCCCTGTAATTTCTTGACATAATCCCCTCTGTCCATGAGCTTGTCATTTATAAAAAATAGAGAGGGAAGTCCTTTTTGATGTATAGGCTTCATTCTGTTGAAAAACCTGTTGGCTGTCAGATCTAGGACTTGGCATTTTTCTTAAAGCTGCACATTCAAATTCTTCTTTGTCATCACCTTTTTGACTTGTAGTATGGTCTCTGTCTTATCTGCTACTCCCAATTCCTCCAGCTCATATCTGTTTCTTGCATTCAGAAACTTGATAATTTTGTTTGTTGTTGCTAGCATATCTCCCAACTCTGTATTGGTGGCCGAAATGGCTTCTTTGGCTTTCTCTACTAACTCTTTCTGCTAAAAAATAATTTGGATTCTAGGCCAAATTTCATTCATATGATTTCTTATTTTTGCTAAATGATCTCCTTAACCATCCGTAGAGTATTTCCAATGGAGGATTTTTTTCTGACTTCTGAAGCTTCTCTATCAATGCCATTGCTCTATACATCTCTACCAAGTGATTGTTTTCAACTCTTTTAATATGTTCTTGTGGCACACCAACTTAGGATTCCAGCCTCTTGATTTCTTCATTCTGCATATTCATTCCTTCCATAGATCTTGCCAACTATTCTACATTGCTTCTTGCTCCTGTGGCTGCACCTGTTGGAGTAGTTATGGGTAGGGCTATTATAGGAAGGGTTTCCACTGCTGTGCTAGCCATCTGTGCTGCTTTTTCTTTCTCCTGCACCATCCTTTCCATCTTTGCCTCCATTTGTTTGATTTGGATGGAATGCTCCACTATTAGTTTCATCATGCCAGCCTTTATGCTCTTTGTTTCCTCTATTTCCTTGGTAAGTGGGTCGTGTGTAGTAGGTAGCTTGAGCTAATTCTTTTGAGCTGCAATGTCTAACTCTTTCTTCTTTATTACTTCTTCAGCTGATTTTGTATCTGAGGGATATATCCAATTTTTATTGCTAATTATTCGAAAGACTTAATCCTTGTGTCACTTGACAATGATGAAATTCTCTCCATCTTCAACTGAGACTGAGCATTTGAGAGGGCCACCTTCATTTTGAATAAATTCATTGAAGCTTTGGTTAAAGTATATGAAATCATTTCCCCTGTTTGCTTGTGCATCTCCAACTGATCTATTCGATGGACAATCTTGACATCAAACATGAAGGAAGTCTTCTTGTAGTCTGCTGGAGTTTTGTGCTCGGATGTTTATGCCTCCAAAAATGCCATATGCATTTTTCCCTTCTCTGAGTAAAAGGCAGAGAGAAGTCTGCCTTGTGCAGTTGTACTCTTCTTCCAAAACTGAGCATAGGTTCTCTTCTTTAGTATTTCATTTCTGATTTTGATCTCTCTGAAGGTATAAAAAATTGTCTCTTCTTTCTCTTTAGTCACCTTTGAATATGAGGACACTTGAAGAGATTGTTGTCTTTCTGAAATCGGAGTAGAAGGAAATGATTGTCCTCCAGTTGGGGAGGAATTTGGAATATCAATTATGTTGATCAGCATTTCTTGTGTGACCCTTTATCTATGTCCATGTGTTTTCTAGCTTTGTTTCTGTACTTCAACCCGAATTCTTTCATGGAATATCAGTTCTCGGTGACTGATTTTCACTTGATCTCTTCCCTGTTATTCCTTTCTCTTGTTCTTTCCCCTTTTCAGACCTTTCTTTAGTAATTTGTTTCTCCTACTGTCGTGGAGTTTGTACACTGGAAGAGGAAATTACTTGCTCCTCAGCTTCCTGTAATGTATCTGGCATCTAGTCTATTTGATTCATATATTTCTCAATTTCAGGCCTTTGAGTGTGGATGTAGGCAATGGACTTGTTTTCCACCCTCTCCTTAGAAATAATGCCCCATGGATCATAAGACCATGTAAATCTATGGGTAAAATTCATCTCTCTTAATCTTTTGTTTGCCTCCTCTCTTGCAGCTCTGCTGTTGCAAATGAGGGGACCAATTTGGGTCTTGATACCGAATTGGGATTTCTTCTTGGCTGATACAAAATGCATATCATCTACACCAATCATCTGTCTAATGTACTCCAATGCAAGATCCTCATGGGTAGGAACTTTGGAAGCTTGTAGGGGGCTAACTCACAACCATACACTCTTATTTCAATGTATTTTTGGTACAAGTACCAATCACCAGTTCTTGCTTGATCAAATAGTTTCATAATTCTCTTCATATATTCAATTATCCTTGGTTTTGTTGTCCCATTGAGGAGGCTCATTGCTGGGTGGACAGACATTTCCAAAAATGTCTTGTAACTGAAGTCCTTTGGATCTTTCATTACCAATGTTGTCCAAATTATTATTGATTGAGGTTCACCTTGCTCATTCATTTTGGTTAATGAAAACTGGAACTGTCTGCCTGATAATACAAAAACATGTAAGCCAACACTGAGGAGTAATGAAAAACTTCATTTGTGAAGAAATTGACTAGCTGTTCATGGATTGCTGCTAGAAACTAGATAAAGTTGAAAAGTACAGAAGGCATGGATTCAACTAAGAGGATAGATAGGAAAGCTATAATAGCTTCATCATTCCATTGGTCAGAATAATTACTAAGTAAATAGGAAAGGACTGTGGCAATATGTATGGTTCTGTTAGGGAAAACAGAGGACGAATAAGGAGGGTTTTTGCTTGGCAGAGGTGTGTTCTCAGCCATGAAAATTTCTAATGTCTTAGCTCTCTTGGAGAAATCAAGATTTTAGTACATTTCAATCAGAACTTCATGTGAAAAAGGAACAACTCCTTCAATAATTGGGGCTTGCATCATCTGCATGATGGATTGAGCATCTATTGTGAATAAAATATGTCCTGTTGGGGCCATCATTGCTCTTTGCTATGGATTGTAACATGAATGACACTTCCTGATAAATTCTGGGAAACTATGTGTTTTAGGGAAGATATAGAATGGAAGGTTGGTGTCCCAAAGACCTTTGTCATCCATTTCCTCCATGAGTTTGTCCTCCCACCAGCAATATATATTAAACAGATCAAATTCTGAGAGGGTTTCATGGATCTTGTAATCCCTGTCGGCCAGCGGTAAATGATCTAAATCCAGTGGTGGGTGCACCATTGGGTTGAATACTTCTGGTTCTTTCTTCTTTGGTGCCATTGCTGCTTTCTCTACAACTGTCCTTTGAAAATTGTCTTGTGCTAAATTTGTAACAGAAAGGGATAAAAGAAGTGGGATTTCAGTGAGGAAGAAAGAAAAGTGATTTATACAGAAATGGGATTCAAGAGAGGGAAATGATGATCGTTGCAAGAAAATGAGTAATCCTGCATTGTATTACTATGTTTTGGCTTCACTATGCGTTCTTGGTAATGGATGAATGGAGTGGACAGACGCTTGCAAGTGCACAATGACAGTTAAAATTTGAAATCAGTGTACCGGTGGTTTTATGATTTGTAATCGTATTGTTGGATTGGCCTGATTTGGCACGGGTCCATTGGCTAATAGCCCAATCCATTTATTGCCCAATGGTGGGAATAGAAGTGATTGGGTGGATGGGACAACTTGGTGTAGTGAGGTGGCGGGTGTCTAACAGTTGAATGGGTGAGCGGTTTATGGTATCGAATACAACCTTTCAGGGGGATTGGGGAGTGGTAGGTGGTATGAGAGGTGGTGGGTACGAACTCACGAGGGAGTGACACGTATGGGAGTGGAAACTGCCAATTTTGGACCCCCCTTGGATTAACTTTCAGAGGGTGAGGGGAGATCGAATGAGGACGTGGGTCGTTGGATCAGGGGGAGTGAGCGGGGATGGAGTGATAGCTGGTGGGTGGATTAAAAACGATGCAACGGGTGAGTGCATGGTGGGGTCGAGTGATAAATGAGGGACACACTATAGGTACAACGGGTAAATATTTAAATTTTAGGGAAATAATGATGTCAAAGTAATATAATGCTTCTTGATTTTTCTTTTGATTTTTCTCTCCAACCTTAGGGAAACATTAGCATATGTCCTTCTATTCTAAATCTACCTACCCTTGTTCTATAGCCTAACGTTTTTTTTCTTTTCCATTTGCGAGGTGCACTTAGACTTGCAGACCCTTTCCTCTTCTTTTTTTTATCTCTTTTTCTTTAAAAATCTGACCTACTCTATCACTTATTTCTCCCCTTTGGTCCAGATTAAACAGTTGGACCAAATTCAATTTCTACCTAGCTACTGATTTTCCAAGGTTAAACTGTTTGGCAAATCTTTATTTTCTAACCTATGAACATAAATTGAAATTTGTTCAATCATGCTTAAACTGTATGATTTGAACAAATTTTGGGGTTCTCTTTTCTTTTTCTTTTTCTTCTTTTTTATATACCCTCTTTTCATTTCTTTTCTCTTTTTTTTTTTTTTTTTCTTTTTAATGAAATCAATTGAAAATTGACATATTATGAACAATTTGAAACCTGCAAACTGTGAAATTCTTAATCACCTTGAGATCCTATAAATTATAGGGCCCTAACAGTGGCTCCAAATGGGGATGGTACTTCTCAACTTGAAGTGTGAAGAACATATGACCAATAGCCTTGAGTCCTTCAAATTTGTTTTGTCTTCAATCTGATTTATTTTTGTTAAATGAACTAACCTACTAATCCTGAAAACTATGATATTTACGATGGAGTAGGGAAATATCTGTGCTTATCAAAATTAATGTTTCAACATCCTTCCATTGGCAAGACCTCCTGATAATTTTGTTCCATCTAATTCTTTGAGTAAAAATGCATTATTCCCTCTAAAATCTGAAATAAAATATGGACCCTTCCAAAGATTCTCAAATTTGCCATGTTTTTCTTTGTCTTCTCTTCTTGAGTCCCACTTTAATACTTTGTCTCCCATTTTGAAATCATCAGCCTTTGTTTTTTTGTCAAAAAATTTCTTTATATTTTCTTGGACAACTTGAGTTCTCTTGTATACTTCTTCTCTGGATTGTTGCAATTGAATAGTCTGATATATCCTCATTTGTATATCATTAGGCTCACTTTGTATCTCCTGGATGATCTTCATAACTGGTACTTCGATGGAAGAAGGAAATACTGCATCTCTACCATAAACAAACTGAAATGGGGACATGCCAATTGATTTCTTTGTAGTTAATCTCTCAGCGCATAATGCATATATCAATTTGTTGTGCCATGACTTCTTATTGTCCTCCAATATCTTCTTAATAATGTTTACCAAAAATTTATTGGAAGATTCAGACAACCCATTACCTTGACGGTAATAAGTTGTTGAATGTCCCAAAGAGATATGATATTTGTGACAAAAATCCACCAACTTTTTTTACTTCAAAGCTGCAACATTATCAATGATTAGTTTCCTAGGACAGCCAAATCTAGAAAGGATATTGGTTTCAAGGAAATTTATTATGACAGAATCAGTAGCAGCTCTTGAAGGAGTGGCTTCTATCCATTTGGTGAAGTAATATATGGCAGTTAGGATCCATTTATGCTGGGCAGAGGATGAAGGATGAATTTCACCAATGAAATCCAATCCCCAATGTTGGAAAGGGATTTCAACACATATGGGTTTCAAAGGCAGAGGTAGTAATTTTCTCTTTCCTTCAAAGAGTTTGCACTTGTGTCAATAAATTACCATCTTATGGATGTCTGGGAATAATGTAGACCAATAATAACCAGCTCTAAGGATTTTATTAGCAATTTTCTTCCAATAAAGATGGCCTCCACAATCACCTTCATGGAATTCCTGCATAACTTTGTCAGCATCATCCTTTAACAAACATATGAGTAAAACACCTCTAGCATATTTCCAATACAATATACCATCAACAATACAAAATTTGACAGTTTTTAATTTGAGAAATCTAGCTTTGGTTTTGGATAATCCAGGAGGAGCATTTAAATTGAAAAGAACATATAAAAGGTTTGCATAGCATGGAGAATTTAAATATGCCTCATCTATTGGTGGACTCGCCAGTTCCTCAAGATCGTCCAAAGAAAACACCATGTTGATGTCTAAAGCATTGAAATTTGATTCAGCCATCAATTTGGCTAATCCCTGTCCTTTGATCAACTTGGTGGGCTTGATTTCTATATCATATTCCAATATCACAGCTATCCATTTGCCTCTCTTCCCATCTGGTCCATTTTGAGTAAGAATATGTTTGACCACTACATTGGGCACATAAGCAATGATACGAGAATGTAGAACATAAACCTTAAAGTCTTTGATTGCTTTAACTAAATAAAATGCTTGTTTTTCCATGATATTGTACTTCAAAGAAGCATCTCTTAGGGCTTTGCTAAAGAATGTTATTGGTTTTTCATGTCCATCATTGTTTTTCGGTAATAACACAGTAGCAATAGTATGTTTAGATGCAAAAGAAAATATTATGAAATCCTTAGTGAAATCTAGGCTAATTAATACTGGAAATTTTGTTAATGAACGTTTGACTAGGTTAAAGGACTGCTTGGCTTCCATATTCCATTTGATTTATGTGTCATTTTTTAGCATGTTTGTTATATTCCTGAGTAATTCAGCCAGATTTGGTATGAATCTTCCTAAAAAAATGATTTTTCCAATAAAAGACTGAAGTTCTTTCATGTTTCTTAGATGAATGATTTTAAGGATGCCTTCAATCCTATTGGGGTCAATCATGATTCCATCATTAGAGATGATATGGCCTAAAAGCTTTCCTTCTTCAAGACAAAACAATGATTTCTTAGGATTAAGTGAAATACCAAAATTTTTGCACTTTTCAAATACTTTTCTTAGATGTGCTAAATGTTCATCAGTTTTTGAAAACACTGTGATGCCATCGAGATAAATCACAATGAAATACCCAATCTCTTCTAAAAAATAAATGTCCATTGCTCTCTAGAAAGTAGCACCTACATTCATTAATCCAAAACTCATTTTAATGTACATGACAGTTCCCCAGGGGTAGTGAAAGCAATTTTATCTTCATCATCAGGATGTACTAAAACTTGATTGTATCCTAAGAAGCCATCTAATAAGGAAATCCTACTACAAACTACTACCCTCTGCAATATGTGATCCATTTTTTGTAAGGGATAGTTGTCCTTAAAAGAAACATTGTTTAAATTTCTAAAGTCAATGCATAGCCTTATTTCACCACTTTTATTTCTGGTAGGCACAATGTTGGATACCCATTTAGAATATCTAATTGGGACTATGATCTTAGCTTCATACATCTTTTTGATTTCTTTTTCTACCAGAGGCATTAGAACAGGGTTTATCCTACGTAATTTCTATTTGAAGGGATTTTGATCTTCTTTGATTGGAATCTTGTGTTGTATAATGCTAGTATCATAGGCTTTTAAATCTTCATAACTCCATGCAAATACATCTATGAATTCTTTGAATAGAGCTATATATTTTCTTTTAGCCATGAGAGGTAGTGATTTGAGCAGTTTTATGATTTTTGGGTTTTGTTCACTACCTATGTTGCATTCCTCAATGTTTGTTCCCGTTGGTTCCATTTTTGGTTTTCTAGCAACATCATTAAAATCAAATAGTTCCTCTAAAGGAGAAATTCCTCTAGACAGAACATTATCTTTGAGCTGCAATACTTTGAATTCTTCTTTTTCTGGATCTTTATGTATTTCAGTTTTTTGTACAGTTTTATTTACAAGAAATTTCTCCTCATAAACAACAGTTTGATTTAAATCAGTAGCAATTTGATCCAAATCACTACGTACATTAGTGTGACTGTCTATTTCACTTTCCAAATCTATGTTTTAGTCTTCATATTCATATTTTGATTGCAAAAAGCTTTCAATTTGTTTGTCATTCCAGAAAACTTGCTAGTATCTAATGTTATTAGGCATTGTAGGATGATGTTTTAGTTCAACTGTGTATTGTTTGTTTGGATGAGGCAATTTGTAGGAGCTCGCTGGAAAAGCTAGTCCATTGGCTAGAGCATTATGGAGCATCGGGATAACAACAAGGTCATACTCTTCAAATGTTTTGAGGATATCAATTATAGCATTTCGATATTATCTCAATCTAGGGTGTTTAGCCAAGTATTTTCCTTTAATTTGTCTAATGATAAGCTCAGAGTCTCCTTGTACATAAATCCTTTTAGCATCTATCTTTTTAAGCAACTTCAAGCCTAATAATAATGCCTCATATTTTGCTATATTGTTTGTACACAGAAAATTTAGTTTATAAGAGCAACCTTGAGCCTGATTAGTTGTTGGATTATATAACCAAATTCCTGCCCCTGATCCTGTTTTACCACATGAGCCATCAAAATTGATATTCCAAAGAGGTTTTGTTTTAGGGTTTCGCTGCATAATAGGCACTTAAGTATCATGTTTTTCATTGAATTCACTTTCTGCCTGTTTTATCTGCATATCTATGTCTCCATCATTGTCATTATACAGAATAAAGGAATCAAGATCAGTGTGACCTGAGTAGAGGGGATAACTGTCTGGTCTTTCTTGACTACTCACCATGTACTTCATTAACATTTCTCTATATAGTCTCCTTGATTGACCAAATATTGGTATTGTTGCATATGTCATATCCATTTGAAGTGTTCCCTACAACTTATCCCCCCAAGACCTTGATAATAACATACCATACTTAGGAGGAATATCAGCTACTACAATATCCATCACTAAAATTTTGGTTGGTATCTAGGCTTGTGTGACAAAAGGTCCTTAATTAGACCTAGACATCTAACCTTGCTGGAGTCAAAAGAATAGAGATCTTTTTATGGCCTAGTAACTTCCAGTCCAAGTTTTTTCATAATATTCTTTGGCATGAGATTATGTGATGCACTTGAATCTAACATGGAATTATGAAGAATCTTGTCATGAATATTAAGACTGACATAAAATGGAGGAACACCCCCTTCTTGAGGCTTGCCATCCACTTCTGGTCCAAACAAGAGTTCAGACTGGTCATCATTTAAATTCATTGTATATGTGTTCTCTCCCACAATGAGTGCCTTTAGGACTTGCGACCTATAGATATTCTTGTTCACCAATTCAGTAAGGGGGATAGAGATCTTGAGTTTTGGAATTTGATTCTGGTGCTTGACTTTTTAGCAAGTTTGAAAAATCTATTTTGTCAGCTATGGTATTTATTACAAGTTCAGCTTGTTTACTTGTACTAGGTATTTTAGTTTGGACAGATTTTGTTGAGACATCAATTGTTTTCTTGATAATGTTTTCTATATTTCTCTTTTCTGAGTTGTTGTCTTTTCTCTTTGAGCTTTCAACTATTTTCTTAGGATCAGATTCTAAAGTTTTCTTAGCAGAATTATTCAGATATTTTCTGTTTGAGCTATCATTATTTTTCTTGCTCCTGAGATTATATTGTCTGTGGATTTCTAGTATAGCATTTTAAAAACCATGTTTATAATCGTCAGATTCTTCAGATACCAGTTCTATTTGAGTCAACAAAAACAATTCATGTCCTTCTTGTGTAAGAAAAAATGAATCATCTTCATTAGTTCCCACTAAATTTATCTGATTCTCCTCCACTTATTCAACTACACTTGTATCAAAAACATAATTTTCTTGAAATGGTGACCTAATTTGTTGATCTGGGCTTGTGATGTAGGAAATGTTCCCTCTGTGGACAGAGGCAACCCCTCTAGCCCTAGAGTGGGTCTAGTCATAGCAAGACAAAACAACAATTAATTTCCTTAAAGAGTCATTGTTGAAAGAGCCTACCTCAAACCAGTGTTCGATGGAGCTTTCGTTGCACTTCTTCAGTTATCGTTTCCTTCTCCTAAATGAACAATTAACCTGAAACAACATAAGAGAACAACAAAACATGTAACCAAGAAAAAAAATGATCTATTTACTTACAAATTCAAGGAACCATAAGCTATCAAGTATATTTTACACAAGACATAGGAAATCATCATTGATTGTATTAAAATGAATAAAAGCAAAGCTTACAACCAAGCCTTGATGTCGCAAGCCTTCTCAAATGGTCCAGCCGATATGTTTCTTCAAGCATTCACTCTCAAAAGGGTCTCCCAAATGGATGATAACTCTCTCTCTCACTCACAAGCTCTATTACAAGGCTAAGGAAATCCACAACCAATTGCTAAACTGTCAACAATTCACACTGCAAACTATCAAACTCACATCAAAGCTAGCTAATTTGCTCAATACCAAAAAACTAGCTGATCATAGCAATAAGGAGTGCTTTTATAAGATGAGGAGCCTCCATAAAATGAGGGAGAGGGAGATTATCCTCAAGGGAGGTTTATCAAAAGGTGGAACCAACATCCCAAGGAAGGAAAGGCGAACTCCCTTGACCCTTCAACTAGTTCTAGAACCACCCAGAAGCATTCAGTTTGAACTAATTCACCATATTTGGATCATCACAATTCATACACTAGGCCTCAGCGACGACATTGCAAGGAAGCAGTGTATTCAGAGCAATTGTTTCAAGAAAAATTTTGAGGACTTGCACCGAGCCCTAAAATTCGACCGTCACAGGAAACATGTGTATCCCTGTGACAACATCGCGACGGTATAGTTCATTACAGAGAATCGTCGCAGGAAGAATGATGTTCACTTGCAACGATGCAAAAACATGGGTAAAAGGGTCAATATTCAAGATTAGAGAGCACTTGTTTAATCTTCTTGAATGAGTGGGAAGATATGGACATATTTATTTGACATATGACACAGCGGAGATGTCGCTTAGAGACTAAATTTATCCGAAATCAGGGGATATGAGGCCAGTGACAAATTACTGTGTAACAGATGCCCCCTAAAGCATGAAGGCCGAGAGAGTGGGAGGGGTGAAATACTTTAAAAAATCATAACCGAACCAGAACACCATCGCTGAAAACCTGCAGGTGAAAGTACAACTGATATCTATTACAGCGAAATACATGTAGTCTAGGCATGGGCGCAGCCATCCAGAAGACATATGAAACTTGGTCTGTGGTATGGACGAAGCCACCCAGTCAATAAGACCATATATAAAGAAAGAGGTATGGTCACAGCCATCTAGAAAGACTCAGGTATGGTTGCAGGCATCCAATCAAAGATTCATGTATGCAATCACGAACCAATCCACGCAACCAGAACTTATGTAATCTTAGTCTGGGGTCTTGATCCCAACCGATCATAGTACAATTTCTAATATGCGAATAGATGTGCTGAAGTCGAGCATAGTAGAAAATCACTTGATTACTAGCTAATGATGTAAACTATTAAGAAGCGTGAGAGAGACCACCAGTAATGTCAATGGTTCTCAAGGTACTACCAGTACAATCCATAAAGTGTGAAGAATGATCTGGAGTTGAACACTTGTGCAATCACCTGTTTGAAGACCAACGATGTAAGTTTGTCGTCGAGCGCGAAGAACTTGCCATTGAGGCATGCAAGCTCCAAGGTACCGAAAAGGAATCTCTAGATCGACTTCCTAGATAATGAGTCGGTGTCGACAGGAGGTGACCCATCGCAGGAGGACCATAATGTTTCCCTCATCAATGACATGAGACAAGGAACAAGAGGAAGATGGTGAAATAAAGAATCAAAAGAGAAGGTAAGGGTGCAAACTACAGAAGGATTAAAGTCTTAAACATATCGGCGACAGAACTCTGGAATGTGGTATCATTTTTGTACCAAGGGATCGAAGGTTAGACTAAGACAACAAGGATCAAATGGAATGAGTCAAAATGATAACCCAAACCCTGGAATGCTAATGAAGATGTGAGGATATCCCAAACCCGGTGAGAAGAAAAAGTGTCAATGTTCAAGAGTGACTAGCTGTCGTAGATAACCAATGAAGATTTCCAAATTTTTCCCCCACCATTGCTGGCGAGTACCCCAATTATTTTTGAAAAACAAGCCTGAAGGGGATAGCATATGCTTGTAGTATAAGTTCATCCTTCGGACAAATCCAACCTAGTGAAATTTTAACGAGCCCCAGGGAGGAGAAGCACAAGTCTCATCATGGTGATGAGTCCAATGTCATCAGGGTTTAACGAGTCTAACACAGGAAAAGCTCAGAGTCTTTTTCATGTTTAGAGAGTTTGAAGAAGACACAAAAAAGAAAACTCCAGGGGGGGTCCCTTTTTGTAAGTTTGTGTCCCTCAAGCCCTAAAAGGTAGAAAACAATACCTGATAGAACTGCTTGACCATTTCGATCAAGGAGTACTTTTCGTAACTAGTGCTTCTGATCTGAAAAAGTAGGAAACTGATCAGAGACACAACATTTCATAACCAAAAAAGAGCTTGAAATGACAAAAGCTCGACCATATTTTCGTTTTTAAACGGTCAAAAAAAAGCTAAAAGCAAACTGCCATTTTTATTCTTTTTTAATGAGTCAAAAAGGGAAAAACTCGGCGATCTTTTCATATTTTATGAGTCAGAAAAGAGCTTAAAGAGGACTCGTGGGAAATTTTTGTTGTATGGACCAAGCACGTATCGACCGGAAACTGTATCCGTCACCCCTGTTCCTGCACAAAAACCCAAGCGTAAGACCTATTTGACAAAGATATGCATTAAATATTAGAAAAACCTAAGTTAAAAAACCATAAAACCCATAGTTAAAAACCATAGAACTATAGGAAAACCCAAAATCTATAGTTAAAAAACCCTAAAATTTCAAAAAAATATATATAAGGTAAATGGAAAAAAACATTTTAACATTTCTTAGAGCTTTTAACTTTGGTAATATTTTCAACACGTACCTGTGCAAATTGGAGGTCGATTTCGATAGCTGGGGTCATCCATTTCACGCCATACTTTCGCCAAGTAAGTATATCAGCCTTTCCTATGTGTTTTGAGTGTTTTTAAGTCTAATTTCATGCATTTTGGTCAAGTTTTGGTGGATTTTTGGTTCCAAAAAATCACCCCGGTCGTTGCAGAAGTCCCCCGTGGGTTCACAATGATCGAAAATTTTACACATGCCAAAATCAGCATCGTCACAGGAAACACGTGTACCCTTGAGACGATCCAGAAAATAGTGAACTGTGAAAGCGGACTATCACAACTGTTTTAGAAACAGCTACGACAACACAGCAAACATAAAATTTTATTTTTTTTACATCATTTTAGACTATAAAAGCTTCTCAAATAAGTTATAATCAATTAGTATTTGCATATGCAGGGTGAAAAAATGGTGTTTACATGGCAAGAACGTATGCACGATGCTGATGATGAAAGAGGTGCAATGGACCTGCAATGCATGCAGATTCTTTGGAACTACGGACTATTGAAATTATTCCTTACACCCCTTTTATGAGCGCAACTGGACTTGCTAGAGTTCTTGATTCGCTCATGGAACCCGATAGAGGGTAAGTTTATAATTCAGGTTCAGGAGGTTGAATTTGACGTGACCGACATATATTTCCTCACTGGCTTATCTTGATGAGGAGAGAAACCCCACATGGGCGGTATGCAGGTCCTCGGAGAGTCTCTTGATATGTTGATTGCACAAGCGTGCTCGGGGGCACACAAATCACCCACCAGTGGGAAGCTACAGATCCCAACAGTGGAGGACTTGTCACTAACACATATTTCAATAAAATTAGAAAAATTATATTACAATAAGATTACTAGAATTGAGTTTTATGGGTACTTTGAAATTCTAGATCCATTATTTAATTCCAAATTTAATGAAATATGTGTTCACTGCGTGTTTTATTATTTATGATCACGAGAGAAGCAGGCTCTCAGGCACAGTACGAGGCAACTAAAGCCCAACTGTGGTTGGCTTTAGATTGCCTTAACCCGACCATGTATGATTGGGCCAAAGCAGTGTCTTTGAATATGAAGAGACAGTTGACCAAGTGCCAGCGAGGGGAGACCAAGCAGTCCATCATGGTACCACTCATGCTGGAGCAGGTACCAATACTTTAGCTGCAGAATATGGAAGTCCTGTTGCCGGGACCATGACAGACCAGGATCATTAGGTGGGCCATGGTGACGCCACAAGGAGGTGGCAGCTAACCAGTATCATGGGGTCCTGTCTACATGGAGTGGCTGCATCGGCAACAAGTATTCGTCAAGGACAACCCCTATGCAGGTACTGACTTTAGAGGAGATCCAAACATGTTGCTATCACCTACAAAATAGTGGGATGAGAGAGGTAACACGTTTGGTTAACCACTATACTTGTATATTTTAGCATTTTATTTTTTTTGGATTTTAAATGTATATGCCTTTAAAAATTATGCTCATTTTTGTAGACGTTGGACCTGAGAGACTGGTGGGTCTCACTCCTACGGCGCAGAGGGAGGAAAATAGAGAGCTTGCCTTGCCACCCCCAGGTGGTGATGCAGAGGAGGAGATAGCCCAGAACCTAGAGGAATTGACCGAGGGGATCCCAGACTGTAGACGGTTCGAGGAGATCCCGTGATAGTATCAGCGACACACTGTGGGTGTGTCACCCAGGATCCATAGGCTACTCAGACGAGTAGTTTAGGTAGTGGTCTACTATAGAGAGAAGAACCCACCATAGTAGTTGCCTAGGTTTCATTTTCCACTATTTTGAGAGACATGTGTCTCGGATGTAACTGAACATGTATATTATTTTTTGACATACACATTATTTTTGAGTGCCTCTGTGAGCCACACGATATATATAACTATATATTTTTTATTATTATGAATGAGTACTTGCATACAATGTTTGTTTGATTATAAATTGCGTAGATGTCTATCTAATACATGATTTGCCAATGTATCAGTTAATGTGTTTAACCTTCTAGGAATGTGTCGATATGTAATAAAATCAAAATGTATTTCCAGTAAGCGAAAACACAAATAGAATCTTAAAATTTGAGGGTTTCTGACGGAATAACACCCATTAAGTTGAAGAACAACAAGTTGAGAGTCCAGATTCACAACCAATGCACGAATATTGAGGTTAATAGCCTCAGCTAATAATTCAATGATGGTGCTATATTCAACGACATTGTTTATGGTACACCCTAGGCACACACCTTGAAAGTCTACTAATTCACAGTGAGGATCGTAGATCACCCATGCCGTGGAGGAAAAATTTCATGTATTGCAATAGGCACCATCAGCGAAACTAATATAAGGTGCAACAGACATCTGCACAAGAAGTAAAAAGACATAATAAGCGGCAATAATGCCTACACACCAAGCCACACATGCACACACTAAAACACACATATGTACACAGCAAATGCACAAAAACTCATGCATAATATTTTTTAAGATAAAGCCCATTCCAAGGCTTATCTAGAGGGTTTCCTTCGTATTCAATTAGCTCATAGGCCCCTTTCTACAAACCGTATTTCACAATATAAGGCCCATGCCACATAGGTCCGAATTTTCTTGCCCCCAGCATATCATTTGCTTGATCGTACAACAGGACTAAATCTCCCTCAACGAAAGAATGAGGAGTAACAGTTTGATCGAAGTGAGTTTTCACTCTCTTCTTCTTTGCTTCGATGACTAAATAGGCGAGTAGACGGGTCTCGTCTATCTGCTATAGGTAAAGAAGGCATTCTTCTACTGGAGTAGTATTCGGGAACAATTCAATAGCTAACTTGAGAGAAGGGATCTCGCATTCAATCGAAAGGGTAGCCTCGAGGCCATAAACGAGTTGAAATGGTGTGAATCTGGTGGCATCCTTCACTGAGGTACGGTAGGCCCATAAGGCATAAAACAACATCAAATTCCACTTAGACTTGTGCATTCCAATGGTACGCTGAAGAATCGTAACCAACACCTTGTTGACGGCTTCAACTTGGCCATTGGCCTAAGGATAATAAGGCATCGAACTATCATGACGCAATCCTAACTGGGTCATTAACTCAGTCATCATATGACCACGGAAATGAGAACCATGATCAGTGACAATAGCTTGAGGGACTCTGAATCGAGTAATAACATGATTGAATAAAAATTGCATCGTTGTCTTACCATCATTGGATAATGTAGGCATCACCTTGGCCCATTTTGAAAAATAATCGATAGCAATGATAATATACCCATTCCCCCCAGACGAGCGAGGGTTACAGGTCATAAAATCTATGCCCCATTTAGCGAAAGGGCCGATAGTAATGACAGGATGCAAAGGGGATGGGGGCGCATGCATCTTCTGTTGGTAAATTTGGCACGCGTGACAGGAACGGATAGCGAGAATGCAATCCTTAAAAATAGGAGGCCAAAAATAACCAGCGCGGAGGATTTTTTTGGCAGTGGCATAACCAGACATGTGACCACCACAGGTGCCAGAGTGGCAGTCATTTAAGACTCATTCAACTTCCTCGAATGTAAAACAATGGTGGAGAACTGAATCAACGCCGAGACATTGCAAAGTGTCCCCAACAATGAGATAAGGCTAAGAATGATGGCGAATACGTCGTTAAGCATCCTTGGACAAATCAAGATGGAAGGAGGATGTCTGGAGGTAGACAATAATGTCACCGTACCAGGGATCGAGGGTATTGACCAAGAAAAGGGTATCATTCGGAATGTGATCCTCTAACCTAGAGGGAGTGGTAGCGGATGACAACAAGCAAATCAATTCAGTGAAGACAAGGGACTTCTTGGACTTGGTAGTAGTAAATTCCAAATTAAACTCTTGAAGGATAACAATCCATTTCAAGTACTTGCCCCTGAGAAACTGACGTGACAAGATGTACGTCATCGGGTTGCAATCGAAAATCATTGTCATCGTGCGCAACAAAATATAATGAAGGAAATGTTGGACAATGTGAACAACTGCCAAGGCGAGCTTCTCAACATAAGCATATCAAGTTTTAATGTCAAGGAGGTTGCGGCTAAGATAATAAATAACGTGCTTGGAACCATCGTTGTCGTATTGAACCAAAACCATGCCAATAGTGCTGTCGGCGGCAGCGAGATAAAGAGTGTAATCACGATGATAATCAGGTGGATGCAATAAGGGAGCAAAAACAAGGAGTGCCTTGAGTTTCTTGAAGGACTCTTGGGCAGTGGAATCCCAAACAAAGGGAGTGTCATGCTTGAGGAGTCATGTATAGCCTTTAGCAATCTCAGCATAGTTAAGAATAAAGCGACATAAGAAATTAGATTTTCCCTGCAAACTATCCAATTGTTGCAAAGAGGCAGGGGGAGGGAGATTCAATATAGCTTCAACTTTGAGGGGATCTAAATGAATGCTCTCCTTAGAGATGAAAAACCCAAGAATTCTGTCGGACTCGATGCAAAAAACACACTTATGTGGATTAAGACAAATACAACAATGCCGATAGCGAAGAAAAATCTCACGGAGATGGTTGAGATGGTCAGATCGTTTAGCTAAATGAGTTGGGAGGTCATCCAGATATGGCTGAACAATGTGACGAATATCATGAAATGCTTAGGACATTGCTTGCTGGAAGGTAGCACTGACATTTTTAAGGCTGAAAGAGAGCTTCTTGTAAGTGAAGGTACCCCACGGGCAGATGAAGGCAGTTTTGTGTTGATCGGCAGGCAAAATATTAATCTGGTTATAACAAAAAAAGCCATCCATGAACAAGTAGATTTCACTCCCAGCACAATCTTCGATGAGCTGGTCGATAAAGGGCGTAGGATAATTATCCTTTGGACACGCACAATTGATGTCATAGTAATCAAGACAAACCCTAATAGTGCCCTGCTTTTTGGTCACATGGACAATATTAGAGACCCAGTCAATCAATGGGATAGGGTAGATAAACCCAGCCTTGAGAAGTTTTTCAACTTCTCCCTTAATAGCCGCAGCCTTTCTCGGGTGCATGAGGCGTGAACATTGTCGAACAGGTTTGGCACTAGGGTACGTAGGGATCTCATGTACCACGATACTAGGATCAATACCGGGCATTTCTTCATATGACCAAGTGAAAACGTTGTGAAATTTTCTAAATAGATCGATATAAATCTAAATCTCCTCTGGAGTATAGGTAACTCCAATGTGGATATTCTCAACAATCCCTGGTTTGACAGAGATGTCAATGGGCATTGTTTTCATAATATTCCCCATATTGCCTTCAGAGAAAACTTCATGAACTTGAATAGGCGTCTGAAGCGGCTGTGAGGGGATACAAGAAGAAAACTTCTCTATATAGGTAGTCATAGCCCCATGGCTTGGGAGAAATGAGGAGTGATGGTGATGATCGAACTAAGGAGGTTGCTCGAAAGACATAGTCTCTAAAATCGCTTCATTGGAAGGAAATATTTCCTTTAACGGATCTGAAGAAACACTATCTTTGAGCCAAGGGGATTTTACATACGCGTCTAGAGGCCTGCTCGATGGAGCAAGATCGGAGGATGAAGTCAATGCAGAAATAATTTCTACATAGTTGAGCTTGGCAGGACTCAACGGCATGATGTCACCCCAAGAGTCTACCTGATCAACAGGAGGGAGAACCCAAGGATCAGAACGGACAGAAATCATATTAATGGGCGTGACATTGGGAGGTGGGAGTGAAAAGACACCCATAAGGGCAAGATCTTTGAAGAGCCAAGCACCCACACTTTCATAGGGAACCGATATGTGCTCCACAAATGGCACATTGCCATCCGAAGAAGAAGAGGTGATGAAGGACAGTTGATCAACCGTGACAATTTTCCCTTGATGGGGAAAACAAAGGACATGGAATAAAGATGAGGCCACAATGCACATAGCATATGTCTAGCTTCGTCCTAACAAAAGATTGTAAGTCAAATTTGCATCAACAACTTTGACTTCAACCTCAACTGTCTTCCCCTCTAGAGTTATGGGAAAACACAAGAGGATACCTAAAGGATGAGAATCTCTTCCATCGAAGGCTTCCAAGGTATTAGGAGATTGACTCAACATCACGGAACCGATGGCCTTCCAACAAGCAACAAACATGATGTAAGTGGAGGCGCCCTCATCAATAACAATACGGTGAATATTCTTCGAGTTAATGATGACTTGAATGAGGAAAGCAATCTGATGAGGCAATCGCGATACATGATTCTCAAGATCGAAAGTGATTAAGTCTGAATCGGCCTGGTCAATGCCACCAATGGTTGATAACAGAGACTTCCTCTAGGAGGGGCAAATCTGGAGCAATTCCAAAGTAGACATAGCTAAAGGGGCTTGGGCTAAGTCATCAACAATGCTATAGTGCTACACGGCATGAGCATTAGGGTTGTAAGAAGATTTCCAGAGTACAACCTTGGTAGGAGATCAAATGACTAACTCGGTACTAGGCTACTCAATATGGAGAGGGCCAGTACTGGATGAAGGAACACTTGAAGGGACTTCAGGTTCCTTCCTAGCGGGAGGAGGGTATTCTTTCGATCGAGTACTGATATGAATGGGAATAGTCCCAGCCATGAAAACTTGAGAGCCAAAAGTGGAAGAGGACTGAGGTTGATCGACCACCATCTGGGTTTGTTGTGAGGGAAAAGGCTCCTTGAGCATAGCAGGAGTTCTAGGGGTGCCCTTAAGCAAACGACTAACCTCATACCATCTGGGATAGTCTTTAGTATAGTGATCCTTGTCATAGATGACACAAGGGTACTTGGGTTTGCGTTTGGTGCCTTCATCGATTGGAGGCTTAGGAGGGTCCTGCTTCAGTGGATCGTTTTTATTTTTTCCTTTACCCTATTTCTTACCTTTTGAAGCTTTGTCTGCCATGGTGGACTAGACGGCATTGACTTCAGAATTTTTACCAGGATTAGATGGGGCCTGAGAAGAATTTTCATTTGGAGTAATATATTTTTGCTTCACAGGGGTCGCGGAAGACTTTCAGGAGGATGAAGTAACGGAGCCAATGACACCATCGACAAATGGTGTTGACGGAGCCTTAGAAGTTCTGGGTTGTGGAGCATCAGACAAATAATCATACAGTGTACCGGACTGGGACTAAACCAAGTTGAGATACCGAGCATGTGTGATAGCTTGCTCTTCAGTGACGCATGCCCCCATGGCAATATCACGGGCTATTAGACCGATAAATGAGGTTGCAAACCAGTCAGTCAGAAGCTGATCAGGGATCTAAAGCTTAATCAAATGACGCCACCTTCTCCATTCATGGGTATGATTGGAGATGTGTGTTTTTGTGTCCTGTTTCAAAGACATAAGGAGGTGTGTCCCCATTTCATAATGAATCGATAACTGAAAGTGAGTAAGAAATGCCATAGCAAGCGAATTGAAATCTTGGAAAGTTCCATGAGCAAGCTTAATATACCATTTCATAGCTGAACTAGTGAGAGTCTATTGGAATTGACGGAGGTAGATAGAAACGTCAAGCCATGAGTTAGATGAGCACCAGAGGTGGTAAGTCATGACATGTGCTTGAGGGTCCTCTCCAGATTTACCATCAAATTTAGGACAATCATCGGAAATTTTGGTCGGAACTAGCCGCCAATACAGATTATGAAGGATTAGATCATTTGTCAGCTTGGACACATTCGGCAGTTCCAAGGTTACCAGGAAAGGTAATTGAGGATTAAATGACATCATAGGCTTCTAATATGAGCCAACATTATAGTTCCATCCAATCCCTTGCTGCCCCCATTGGTTTTGACCAGAAGGATTTTTCTCATAAGGGTTTTGTCCATAAGGGTTTTGTCCATAGGGATTATAAGTATAACTAGACAGTTGACCTGGGTTTTGACCACCAACAACCCATTGGTTACCAGCTTGACCAATAGGAGCAGCATAGGGCTACTGAAAATTTTGATAAGGATTGACCTGCGGTTGCTGATAATTCTGATACGGAGCAGCCTGAGGTTGCCCTTGGGGTTATTGAAGTGCTTGGAGACCGTATTGCGGCTGAGCTCCAAACTGCGGTTAAGGCCCAGGCTGCATTTGATAAATAGGTTGGGCTTGAAATCCAACTTGAGTTTGGAGACCAGGTTGGGTCTGGAGTCCAGCCTGAGTCTAGAAACTGGGTGGGGCTTGAGAAACAACGAGTGCTTGAGTGCTCGGTTGATTAGGAGATGGATTGATTTGACCGGATGGATGTCCTTGTTGAAATTGAGGTTGACCCAACTGGCTAGAAGGCTAGCCTTGTTGGTATTGAGGTTGACCTATTTGCCCAGAAGGTTGAGCTTGCTGGGTAATAGATTAACCTTGCTGAAACTGAGGCTGGCCAGAGGGTTGAGTTGGCTGAACAGTAGGTTGACCTTGCTGAGTTTGAGGTTGGCCTACTTTTCTAGAGGGTTGACCTGACTGGATAATAGGTTGGCCTTACTGGACCTGAGGTTGGCCTACTTTTCCAGAGGGTGGACCTTGCTGAGCAACGGGTTGGCCTGGCTGGAATTGAGGCTGACCGGGTTGACTAGAAGGTTACCCTGGGTAGGTGAAAGAGGAACCCATAAAGGCTGAAGGTTGTCCCTGTAAGGGTTGTCCTTGTAGGCCAACAGGTTGTCCTTGATACGATTGCCCTTGATACAGCTACCCTTGATACAGCTGCCCTTGATATGGTTGACCTTGGTATGATAGTCCTTGGAAAGCTGAAGGTTGCTCTTGGCCACCATGGTAAGTAGTACGAGCCCAGGCAATGGATAACGAAACGGAAACCTCAACCGTAGGCTGAGGAGGGAGGGACCCAGTATGATAAACATGAGTCCCTCGAGGATCATAATAATGCAATGAATTATGCGGATCCGGACTCTGAAGAGCAAACATGTATTGTTCATATGTCCACCCTGTCAGAATGGAACCAGAAGGGAGTGGAATACTACCGGTGGGATTTACGACTCCAGATGCCGAGGCTGAAGGGCCACCACTAGTGGGACCGACTGAGGGTCCAAAAATAGTGGTAACCACCGAGGTTGCAGCAATGACGCTGACAGCAGGAGCTGTAGAGGCCACACAGACAGTAGGTATGGATGGAACAGATGTGATGGACACATTGTGAATATGAGGTACGAAAGGCTTTGAGGTTGGGGATATAGTACGAGACCACATAGAACTCGAATTAAGAGACATGGAACTCATGATGTCAAACAAGGCGCGATAGCATAGGGGCAATGTCACGCCAAGAGGGGCAATGTTAAAGGGGAAACCCTCTGTGGGAAGAGTAATTTTGCCACTTGACACAAGGTTCTCTTCATCGGACACGGGGGCCATCTCATCCATGTCGGAAGAGGACATTGCAGCTGAAACACCGGGGGGAGTAATCGGGAAGTCCTCTTCTGAAGGTTCCCAAATAGGATTCCAATTGATATCGTAAGAGTCTCCTCCTGGAGCTTGAGAGTCAAGAGGTTGAATACTCAGGATAATA
Organism: Pinus tabuliformis; assembly: GCA_031772625.1. NCBI lineage: Eukaryota > Viridiplantae > Streptophyta > Pinopsida > Pinales > Pinaceae > Pinus > Pinus tabuliformis. The sequence continues at coordinate 819,916,727 of CM062805.1, forward strand.
GGAAGGGTGTCACTAACAACAGATACCTCAAAAGCAAGAGGAGATGTATTGTCGTGGTCGCTTGGTACAGGGGATGATATCGGTGATTTCGCCAGGATGTCTTAACCCAAGATCTCGGAAAAAGAGGTAATCGAGCAAGGTCACAAATCGACGCAAACCAAAAAACACAGTAAAGATTAAGAGGGAAAATGTGAGTGTGGTCAAATAAATTTTATGACATAGGAACAAAACTTGACCTTTTCATATTTAAAGAGTCGAGAAAAAGGACAAAAGATGACTCTAGTCGCCTTAGAATATTTAATGAGTCTAAAAGGACAAGTGCTCAAATGATCCTTTTCTTTTAAGGAGTCGAAAAGGAATGAAAGTGACTACTCGAGAGTACTAGACAAGAGATTTACTAGAAAAACCGCAAAACTACATATACACCTTGGTAATCAAATGAAAGAGAAATGACCAAGGACTTTCTGTATGGTAGTCAATCTTCCTGAATGTTGTGTTCGGTGCGTTATGGTCTGTAAGGTGGCAGACTAAGCTTCCTATGGATGTAGGATGATAACCTAGTGGGGTCTCCTGATATATACTTGATGGTATGGGGAGCACAAGTCCGTACCAGTAACTATTGAATCATAGAAGGAGGAATCACCCAACCTTAGTGAAAACAATAGTGACTAGGTTTAACGACGCCGGAGCACGTCTCTAGCCTAGACCTCTAAATAAATGTGCGTTAAGTTCCAATGCATTGTTAGGTTCATTCAACTAATTTTAAGAGTTAATATTGAATTAAGTTTCAGTTTTTAGGCCCTACTGAATGCATTTGAATAATTCCTAGGATGCAGCCACAATGAGTATAGCACCATTTGTTTCGATGAACAACTACCTAAAAGAGGGTAAAGAGTTCATTTCCAAGCGAACGCAAACCAAGACAAGCAAATGAAAGCACTAAGAAACACAATGCATCAATACACTTATCTCACAACTACTAATGAAAGATTTAAAGTTTGCTTTCCAATTTCAATCATGAAAATTTAGTAATGCAAGTGCACTTTCACTTTCGTATGTTGTATGAATGCAATATTTTTTATTATTGGAATTTTAATGACAAACAAGAAAATGTAAACCTAACTGATCCAAACAAATGTGATCTATGTTTGATAGTGTGGAAATCAAATCAATATGAGGAACTGGTTCAATAACCAAACACTAAAGACCAATCAGCAAGAAAACAAGCAGTAAAACAGCCTCAAGCAAATCAATCAGATGGTTGTGGATGAATCTTGGACAAACAAGTAACCCAAAAAAATGATTTCTTGACGAAAATTTTAACAGATTTAGGTCACATAGTCTGAAAACACAAGATTCACTAAATGATACCAAGGAAAAAGTGCCTCAACCAAACACAGCCAAAACAAGTTGATGAGAGACAAGAAATAGCAAGGGACAAGCAGTATTGGTTGATTCAGGAGGTAAAGTTGTAAAAAACAACTTGTACAAGAATCATCGTGGGGCTATAACTAGCAACTTGGGATGAAAAGCCAATCATCACAAGCACAGAGCTAGCAACTGGGTGACGTCATCACAGGTGTACACCTGTCTTCTGTGACGGTCCGATTTCAGGAATCATCGCAACTGTACGACGGGATATCCGTGACATGCAGGTTTACCAAAGAGGACATGTGTGACGTTATCACAGCTGTTAAGCTATAAACAACAATGATCTCAATTAAGAGAAAAGAAAAAGTAAAAACACCTAAAGGACACCAGACTAATGTCTCAGACAGTGAGAGGGACTCCTAGATTGACTCAGGTAACCCAGAATACTGATGGCTCAACCCCAAAATCAAGAGACACTATATCAAAAACAAATCAAGAACAAACAAGAGAAAACATACAAAGGTCTCCCTAGTGGATTTGCCAACTTGTGATGTAGGAAATGTTCCCTCTGTGGATAGAGGCAACCCCTCTAGCCCTAGAGTGGGTCTAGTCACAACAAGACAAAACAACAACTAATTTCTTTAAATAGTCATTATTGAAAGAGCCTACCTCAAACCGGTGTTCCATGGAGCTTTTGTTGCACCACTTCAGCTACCGTTTCCTTCTCCTCAATGAGAAATTAACCTAAAACAACACAAGAGAACAACGGAACACGTAACCGAGAACAACAATGATCAATTTATTTACAGAGTCAAGGAACCATAAGCTATCAAGTATATTTTACACAAGACATAGGAAATCATCATTGATTGTATTAAAATGAATAAAAGAAAAGATTACAACCAAGCCTTAACGTTGCAAGCCTTCTTGAAGGGTCCATCCAGTATGTTTCTTCAAACATTCACTCTCAAAAGGGTCTCCCAAATGGATGATAACTCTCTCTCTCACTCACAAGCTCTATTACAAGGCTAAGGCAATCCACAACAAATTGTTTAACTATCAACAATTCACACTGCAAACTATCAAACTCACACCAAAGCTAGCTAATTTGCTCAATACCAAAAAACTAGTTGATCGTAGCAATAAGGAGTGCTTTTATAAGACGAGGAACCTCCATAAAATGAGGGAGAGGTAGCTTATCCTCAAGGGAGTTTTCTCAAAAGGTGGAACCACCATCCGAGGGGAGGAAAGGTGAACTCCCTTGACCCAACAACCAGTTCTAGAACCACCCAGAAGCATTCAGTTTGAACTAATTTTCCATATCTGGATCATCGCAAGTCATACACTAGGGCTTAGCGATGATGTCGCAAGGAAGCAGTGTATTCAAATCAATCATCACAAGAAACATTTTGAGGACTTGCACCAAGCCCTAAAATTCAACCATCGCAGGAAACAGGTGTACCCCTGCAATGATGTTGCAACAATATAGTTCACTACAGAGAATCATCGTAGGTAGAATTATGTTCATTTGCGACGATGTAGAAACATGGGTAAAAGAGTCAATCTTCAGGATTAGAGAGCACTTGTTTAATCTTATTGAATGAGTGGGAAGATATGGACATATTTATTTGATGTATGACACAACAGAGATGTTGCTCAAAGAGTGACTTTATCCAAAATCAAGGGATATGAGGTCAGTGACAAATCACTGTGTAACAGGGCCTCTTTGATCTCTTTGTTTGATTTGTGGATTATTTCTCCTAGGGTTTGGATTTTGATTCTGTTTGGCAGGTGTGTTTTCCCTAGTAAAATTCCTATCATTTATACTGATTCTCTCCATCATCCTTTCCATAGTCCTTACTAAGGAATAAATTTTGGCTTCTGTAGCAGAAGTTGAAGCTTCTTCCTTGAAAGTCAATTGTCTTTCAGTTCTCATCCTAGCTCTTTTAGCTTGTAAATTTGTCTCTACACTCACATCATCTCTTTGCATTGCTTCGAATGCTAGAGAATTTCTTTGCCTAATCTGGTACGACATATCTGCATCAAAACCATATGGGAACTTTATCAAAGCTAAATCCTAGGGTGGTTTGATATTTACAGGTATTGCATTATAGATATTGTTGAATCTAGCACAATAATCCTGTACACTTTCACCTACCTCCCTTTTAATATTTTCATATTCTAATAGAACTTGTGAAGGGTTCTTCTTGACTTCCCATCTATTGAGAAACGTTTGGTGAAATGTAGGGAGATTAGTTATACTATTTGCAGGCAAACATTTGAACCACTTTTTGACTTCTCCTCCTAAACTTTGAGTGAACATTCTAAGCTTAATACTTTCATCATCTACCTCTTGTAGGTCAAAACAATCATTCATTTTGTCCACATGTTGTTGGGTTGTTAAAGGACCTGTCCCATCAAACAATACAATTTTGGATTGATAGTCTTGTGGCATATTGGCCAATGGTGCAGGTAGCACCAAAGGAGCATATCTGGTAGCCATGATTGGTGGTGGTGGTGGAGGGCCACTTGAAGGAAGTTGAACAGTGGATGAAGTAGGTTGAACAATGGGTGAAGTTGGACTAGTGCTAGGCGGGAATGAGAGTATGGGAATCTGAGCAACCTTATGTTGAACGATGAAAGAAGGGGTGGGGCTTATGGAGACAGTGGGACTTGGTGACTAAATATATGCAGGTGGAGATGTGAATGAGGAAGCTGCAAGGTTTAAAGCACTTAATTCTACTGACTTTCGAAGGTAAGCATCATCAATTTCTGAGGTGAGGTCTATCACTAGATCTTGCAGTGTATCAAAATATTGTAAGAGGTCAAGATCTGATTTAGTCTGTGAGGAAAGTTAGCTTACTAGGCTATTAAGTAATATTGATGGATAAAAGATGATTTGGTCTTTCCAATTCTCTGATTTAGTCTTGAATATGCCTTGTTCAAAGTGTAAATCAAACTGGATATCTTGAAAGGTGATAAAGTTTTCAGGGAGTGAGTTGTCTCTATGAAGAAATCTATTGCTTGTCTGACTGTCAGTTCTAGGAGTTTTCCTTAGGATCTTTTCATGCTTATCTACTATGGTAGGAGAGTTGGGATCTGGATGGGATCTAGTAGAGATTCTTTTAGGAGCTAGTTTCAGATCTGACACACAGACAAAATGAATATTCAAAAACAAAATATAAACCAATCTTAGGATTTATAATATCATACAAATCTATTTAACTGGGTACTCTAAATTCGAATGAAAGAATAAATTTTTCAATGATCCCTAGTATTGTCACCACTATGCTATAATTCTATGATTTTGAAGATTGGCAAGATGAAAGTCACAAAAGATACATCAAACCACTTATGAGTCTAGGACCTAGCCTTCCTGGACTTAGGGAGGACTCTCTCTATGTAATTATAATTTAACTTTGTTTTGAGTGCTATAATGTTTTAGGATAGATATTAACAATAAAAGATTGTTTGTTTGTTTGTTCATTTGGTTGGAGAAAAGGTCATTTTTTAATATTTTCCATTGGGCTATGGAGTCACAGGCTAGGTGGTAGCATCAATCTAATAGAGTATTTGTGGGGCAAGCTAACTGTTCCTACTAGATCTTTAAAGCATAATGATAAATGGAATTATAGGAAAATGATATCAGTTAGGATTAAAAAGCATTCAAGTATTTTTTTAATCATAATTCAAAGGAAAACATATGGATTGTAAATGCAGATAGCAGTAAGGTGCTCCAACAGCATATCTTCAACTATACTTTATGCTTCACAATAAGAATGAAATATGCATGGATGGATAAACATAAATACATTAAACATAGGAATAAAAACATCACCAAGTCAAAACAGATCAAGTATCCTGTAAACTGTCCTTTTTATTGATGCTCCAGCTCAAAATTACAATGCTCCAAATAGAAAAATCATTCCAATGACTAGGGTCCAACCCCTAATACTCCCAATGCATGGAGTATTTAAACAAAAACTATAGTGTTTTTCCTTGTACACTTGGCAATCTATTATTTATTACAATGAAGGAAAAACTGACTAATGTAGCCCAGGAGTGTCTACGTTGAGAAAATTGGGACAGGTGTGCATGTGGTGATGTGTGCATGTTGTGTTGTGTGTAGGTGGTGTTGTGTACATGTCATGCATGTGGTGTTGTGTACAGGTCGTGTCGTGTACATGTCATGCACGTGGTGTTGTGTACAAATGGTATTGTGTACATGTATAGGTGGTGCGGTGTTCATGTGGCATTGAGTACACATTGCGTAGGCAGTGTTGTGTACATGTGATATTGTGTACACATTGTGTAGGTGGTGATGTGTATATAAGGTGGTACTATGTACATTTTGTACATGTGGTAGTGGTGTACATGTGGTATTGGGCGCATGTCATACATCTTATATTGCGAGCATGCGGTACTATGTATGTGTATTGTGTAGTCGTGGTACCATGACGTGTATTTGTAGTGTTGTACTCTATGTACGTATATGTATTGTTTTGTACATCAGGTGTAGGTGAATTTATTTAATGGTGTTGTATGTTGTGTGTGGTTGTATGTGTGTGATGCACACTATGTGTATGTGCACATAGTTGAGGAGAAGGAACTGGGTGTTTTTCGGTAGTGGAAAATGATCTAGAGTGCAGAAAAAGGTAGAAGCTAATGATTGATTAAAGGATAAGTATTAATATTTTATTTTAGTTTTATTATGCATGTGATTTATTATTTTGGTCTATGATGATTACATGCGATCTATGATTTTGGTTTATGATGGCTACATGTGATTTATGATTTTGATCTATGATGGTTGTGTTTTGAGCTAACCTGATGTGATATGTTTATATATAATGATTTTATCAAAGTTGCTAGTTTGAATTGTTGTGACAGGAAGTAAACAGGATTGCAAGTGTACCTTATTGATGAGCTACCAATGAGGTATGATGTAAATTTATTTCAATTTATTTTAAATCTAATGGAAGTTATGTTCTTGGTACAAGAAGCACGGAAATGCCTAGTTGGGTGGTCGAAAATGATGGAAAGCATTAGTAGAAACAGAAAAATGAATTGAAATAGACAACAGTATGCTGGTAAAGTATTTAGGAGCAGAGTCATTGTGGGACACTCGTACCCAATAGTGTCCATTGGTTTCCATGAGAATCCTATGACCGGTATGATGGTTTTAAAGTAGGTATATGCCTTGGTTTTCAGACCTTTCGATGCAAGGAAACCTTGCCGAGGGATGGACTACCCAAGATGCATGTTCCAGTGGAACTTGGAAGATGTGTGATTGCATGTAAGAGGGTGACTGAATTGTCCAAGGGACTGTGTACCAAAGAAGGGAAGGTTGGGGATATATTTCGTTGGTCATTATTGTGAGATGGAATCAGATGCAAATTGGGAGTGTGCCTTGGAACAATGAGTCGTTAAGTCTTCACTTACAGGACAAGTGGCATAGGATTATAGAGATGGACATTGGATGCAAATTTTACCTTGTAATGAATTTTGGACTTCCTGGGAAGGAAGTGAATCATGTTATTACTTTGAGGGTGGAGGTGTGAGCCTCTGGATTTCCTTGTTATGGATGTAGGCATCGTATCCTTTAATTTCTTGGCTGAGAAAATGTGAATATGTGTATATGTGTGTATTACTCTAAATATTGTATTGATATGGATTTATAAAGCTCCATGGACAGTATGATTATTTGTTGGGTGAAGAAAATTTGTATGTGTGTATATGTGGTTATTATTAAAAATATCATAATGAGTTGTGTTATAAAGCTCCAGTAAATGGTATGTTTGTCATGTTTTAGCAGATGGTCATTGTAAATATTGCAACGAGATATGTTATAAATCTCCATGGGCAGTATGTTTTGTTTTCAACAATATTTTTGGTTATAGGCATCATTGAACACCAAGGACGATGTTCCCCCAAGGGAGAGGGTTATGTAAAAGCCCTGGTTGAAAATCCATGTAAAAATATATAATACCATGGTCATGGGATAGGTATTACAAGATGAATGGTGGGAAAAAAATTCTAGTGGGTGTTCATTTAGGTTATTATAGCTAAAGGAAATTGGAAGAGGAAATGGCAAAGGATTTGGAAAGGAGTGAGGCATTTATTGGCATTTTATTTATGCAAATAATGGATTTTTGGAGAAAAGGAAGGTAAAAGGTCACAGGTTGCATGTGAGGAGGAAAATAATTGATAATGAAGAAAATAGAGGCCTCATTAATAAAAAGGCTTCTGAGGATCAATGGGTAGGCTTGGTTAGTGTGAATTTTTTCAGTTCAATTTTGTAGCTCTCCCTCTATTCTCTCTCCCATACTTTCCGAAACTTAGAGTTTCTTGGAGCACTCTTGGAGGAGTGTGGCATACTTGGAAATTGGAGAAAGAAGGCAAAGGAAAAGAAGGAAAGCACAGGAGGACATCAGGATCAACAACTACAACAAGTTTTTCTTGCAGGTACCGAGTTGCATGTATGTTTTCCTCACTATTTTTGGCATGCATGGCATATGCATGTGGTTTATTGCTCATGATCTGTCATTGGCATGGAGGATAGCCTGGATTGATAGTGGATTTGCCTAGCCTTGCCATTTCCTGGATAGCCATGGTGTTGTGAGTTCATTTCTTTGTTTTCTGGTTCGTTCTCATGTTTCCTTTAGCATGGGTTGAGTTACTAGTTCCTAGAAGCCCTAGTTGGAAAAATGCTCTGGAAGCCCTGTAACAGCTTGGTTTGAGTTACTAGTCCTGGAAGCCTTGGTTGGAAAAATGCTTTGGAAGCCCTTGGTGGGTTGAGTTACTAGTCCTGGAAGCCCTGCTTGGAAAAATGCTCTGGAATCCCAAAGAAATTTGTGGGTTTAGTTACTAGTCTTGGAAGCCTTGGTTGGAACAAATGCTCTGGAGCCCTTGAAGGCTTGGGTAGAGACCAATCTGGTGATGGTTTTGTGATGTCTAGTCATGAGGTGGAATAACTGTTTGATGGGTTGAGGTGGTTTTGCCTCTGTAAGCCCTGTATGGTTTTGATTGATGTGTTTTATGAGATCCCACATTCATGCTTGGAATATGGCATGAGGGTGACTAGTTGAAGAAAGATTTGGCTCAGCCATGTCTACGGTCGGGCGGTTCGGGGAAGTCCCAAACCTCGTTGGCCTTTGCATCATTAATATGAGGTTATTTCTCCTTCTTATTTCATGAGTATTATATTGGTTTATATGTGGATCATATGGCTAGTGTTTCCTTAGTATTTTTGTTGCTATTACGTTGGTTATGAACATGTGTTATGGCAATATCTATGTATGGTTCTCATCATGTGTTTAGTTATAAATGAATGGAAAATGTATCTATGTCCTAATGGATGAAGCTGCAACTAATATGTTGAGGCATGAATGCTTCTTAATGGTTCTTAGATGAGTATGAGACCCCTATTCTTAGATCTTTTATTTACACCTGTAGATTACATATTTTTGATATGTTTGACGAAATTTATGGCATGGTTAGTAGGGTTCCATTCAAGCCCTTTTTCAAGTAATTGTATTTGTATCATCATTCCATTTTTATCTTTTTGTTCTAAAGGTGTCATTTAGTTCTAGGCAATGGCTTGGGCTCTAGGCCTCAAAAATTGGCTCAAATCCCAGGGAGGCTGGCGCAACACTAAGTAGAATAGTCCCTGGGCACTGGCATACCATGTTGTGGGAATGACCAAAGCCTTTTGGACGCATGCATACCCATATCAAGGGAGTGTCTGGGAGTTTAATGGTCTAAAACTTTAGGTTGTCTCAGGGGTTGGTTACCTGAGTGGTTAGGATGGCTCCTGGGAGTTTTATTGCTAATGTGGAAGGTTTGTATGGTGTGTTTCCATCGATTCCACTTCCTTAACTGACACATGGGGAGTCAAACCATATCATAGTAACTTCTCGTCACATGTTTGCCTTGGTTGTCCCATTAGTTGGGTAGAAGTGGGAGGAGAGTGTTACACAAAATATCAATATAGAACTAATGAAAATGTTGATTTGGATTTATTTTTTGTCTAGAAAATATGAAAATCATATCTATGTTTCGATGGACCACCAATTTTTACGGCGATCTCATTGAGGACTTAGGAATTGAAGACAAACATCAAAAAATTTTGAACAAGAAACATGAAGAAGTTGTGCAATATTAGCAACCTCGCACAACTTGTTTAAGTGGATATAAGAAAGAATATTGGATTGATTGTGGTTTTACATCAGACATGGGAATTTATGACATGCCTAGAACCATTCCTAGGTTTATAACAAGCCATTTCATTAATTCTATGAGAAATTTCATGCATAGTAAATGAAATACAAACACTGGTAACTATGTGGAATCGTTCGTGTGTCTAGAAGAGATGAATATTTAGTTGATATATGTGAAGGTAAGAACATTTTGGGGCTTAAGTGCATTTAGCACACATTAATACTGAGGCAGGGGAGGTGAATCAATATAAGGCAATTTTTACGTATTTAAACATTCATTAACCATAAGAAATCAATTGCATATGAGATCTATCAGGTGCAAAACATGGAACACAAGATTTACATGGAAACCCTTTCGAGAGAAAACCAAAAAACTTGTTTTTACAATTCTATGTAGGAAACAACATATTGTTACAAGTATTATATGTACCAACCCATTAGATACACTAATCTCCACTAGTGCAAACCATAATAGGCACCAACATACTCTTTCGTATCTTCATAGACACCAATCTACTAGAGAAACCAATCCCCACCACTAAGAACCAACTTCACAGAGTGAAACAATCTCTTTGTGTGTACAACACCAACCTTCATATAGCTTCTTTGAAAATGATATGCTCACCAAAACATGAGATCCATTTATTGCTTCTTCAGCACTTCTCATTGATGTGCCAAGTGAAAATTATGGTAACTTTCCCAAAAATTGTTGATTTTTGGCCTCTTCCTAAGAGAAAAATTCTATAGCATGCCACATTACATAAACCATAAACTACACAAGGTATATATCCAAAATTATAATGAACCAGAATATGAAATTTTTACCAAACATACTATCAAGTCATATAGTGGGGCAAATGCCTTAACACTTATTTTTTAATCCAAGATAGGTAATCTTACGAGGTGAAGACACTGTGTGTGCAAAATACTTACTGAGGAGTCCCCGTGCAAGGTAAAATGCAATTTAATACATGCGATTCCCATAATTGGCCTAGACTTAACACTGTTTTCAATAGTTTTGAATCCAACTATTGACCTTACTAGGTAAAACTGTAGATCCATATAAATGCATTGCACAATGACACTAGATGCTTTCCTAAGAACATAATTCATTTAGTCAAAGTGGTCTATAAATTATAATGAAATATCTTAAGGTGAAAACCAATTTTCTAATGGTAAAAATCAAATGCACTCCAAACAATTTCAAATGTTAACTTGAAATTCAAATTCTTTTCAATCTAATTTTATAATTATCACTCAAAGCATGTTAATTCTAGCTAGTTCAACTAAAGGTAACTTCTAAAACACAATATAAATTATAGAGAAAAATTATAACTTGATCTCTGTCATTAAACAACACTTTTTCACTCAAACAATCATGTACAGGAAATTACAAGAAAAAAAGAGTGTTTGTACGAAAAACAGAGTATTCACAGTCTGGATACTAATTGAAAAGAATGATTAACAATTCTAAGTTCAAGTAACCTTATCAAAACATTTGAAAATAACTAAACAACAGATACTAGGGGGGCCTCTTGGAACATGTTGTTATACAAGATACTCAGAAGTTGGAAAAATATATCGCACCATGACACAAAAGAGGTCTTTGATATTAACGTAGACTCGAAACCTTAGTACAAATAACATTGTTTGTTCCAAAATAACAAGTAAGAATTACTAACTAAATTTATTTCTTCCTAACTCATTCTTTTTATACAAAATATATGAGGTTAGAACCAAATTTTCCCAAAAATGGGGTTAAGTTCAGCATATTATGAAAATAGAGTATTTAAGATAAATAATAGGAGTCCAATGTGGTGTTCGAATATTCTTCCTTGATATTGTTTGACTTCAAATCCTTGTCCTCGAGTCCTAATATTTGAATCCCGGTTGTTGGAGACAATTCTGTTGGTTTTTCTAACTGATTGCAAGAATTTTTGAACTAACACCCTACGTTGACTCAATGTTGAATTAGGGTTGCAACTGACTACAAAAGGTTGAACATATATTTATCCATCTCATAATATTTTGAACATCCTCCAAGTGTCAGATTTGAATTTATTGATGTATAACCATATGAATCTTGGAGGAATTATAGGAATCCACTTTTGATTGATATTGTGTGATTGCAAGAAATTCCTATAATTGTTAAGTTTCAAAGTTAGTAACTGAATAAATGATTTTAATCGATTATTATGAATTAAAAATAAGAAATTTATCTAAGAAGAAATTACCTTTATTATGTGTTTTATGTCATTATCACTGTAAAAAGTGGTAAAAATAAGGGGTTTTGGCTAAAAAATGAATATGGAAGGATAAGTAAGATCATGAAAAAAATGTCAATATTAGTACCCAACATCTCCCTTGGATAGATTTTTTTTGCATGTCCTCATGGAAACAAAACTAGAGCTTGTCTTCTTTCAAAAAAAATTCAAAATTGTAGGAATTGTTGCCTCACACAGTCCAGGTTTCTTGGATGAGAATATCTAAATTTGTGTTTGATGAGGACCAGTTCCTTATCTATGCCTTCAATTAATGTTTCTTATTGCTAATATTTTGTTTCTCTTGATGGTATTGATGTTCTCAGCATACCACTTATTAGCATCTTTCCACAGATATCTTTTTTTGAGTCTACATGCCTTCCATTTTTCCTTAGTTGCACTCTCTTCTCCTTTAATTTTTCATTTTCTTCCTTTATTGTTGTGTTTAACACTTCCATTTCAAATACCATTCTCTTTAATTTCTTTATATTCTTATATTTTTTCTTCAATTGAGCATTGAGGGTGTCTACCATTTGTTCGCTAGGTTCTACTTTTTTGCCCTCATACTAGATTCTCCATGTACAAGAAACTTTTCAATGGTTTCATCTTTTCCTAAAAGTTGTTGATGTTGTTCAGAATGAAACCCTTCCTTAGTCTCCTGGGTATACTCTTGAACTCTATGTCCTGATTTTTCAAAGTGGTTCTCTTAATTCTGAGGGTTTAGAATGTTCCCCACAAACTTCTTTTAGTATTTTATCCACTCATATATTTATCATACTAATGGTTGTTAACAAAACCCTAGAACTGACTTTCATTTTTTTACTTGTGAGTTTTGAACTAATAACTTCTACATAAGACGTCGACCCTTTCTTCAGTAAAAAATTGTGTATTTCTAGCACTTCTTCCTCACTCTGTCCACATTGATCATGAATTGGAGAAATTTGTTCAGGCTCAGGGTTTTCCTACAATTCAAGAGTATACCTAGGGTTTTCATACGTTTTAGGTGTATTATCCTTATCATGGTTTCTTTCATTATCAAAATCTTCTTCATTACGAGGGTTTTCAATTGTTGACACTTCAATTTCAAATCCATTTCTACGCACAAACTCCTCCCCATGTTCGGTTCAACCTTATTAGCTCATCTAGAATAGTTAACTTTATCAATCCATGGTGTTAAGGCAATTGTTTTTTGTTGGAACGATTTCTTTGTACCATGGCAGCCATATTTAAAAAAAAAATTACAAGGAAAAATAGGAAATTTATCCTCCTACTTTCATCTTTTACATACTCAAGAAAACGTACATGATATAGGAATAAGATGATGTACCTTTGTTCACAGGTGAGATATTTTTGCAATAAATATACCATGTATCTCCACAGGTCTTTAAGCCGTCTCTTGGGAACTCCCTTTGACTAATCTGGGTTCTACCTTAACTGCTTTAAAAACATTTTCCATGCCCTATTTTTTATCCTTTGATTATTAAACCATCTTTCTCATGTTTATTCTAACCCTATAACCCTAACAAACATATCTTATGATATTAAAATAGAGAGGTCTCCAACCCATGCAATTTCTCCATTAAATATTTCTCCAAAATCTTTAGTAACCTCCACATTGTGACCCTAAAATCGTTTAGAGAATTGCAATAACCCATCTTTATGAAGTGAAATTTGGCACTTAGGGTATTAGTCTAGAATGGTAATACCATGTGGTTTACGTCACACTACTCCTATGTAAGCCATCTTAACTGTCAAGTGAAAAAATTATTTCCAATTTTGAAATTTTGTTATGGGAATGGAGTGGATGGCTTCATAGTTTTAAAGTCTAGAATAAAAATTGGGTATTGTGCATGAAATTCGATTCAAAATAACTAAAATAGAATTTTTTTCAGATGATGGTAATGATAAAATAAGCTCTTTGTAATGCATTGTTGATGGTGTTGGATACTGCCAACATACAGGGGCTCTCCCTGATATGAGGTCCCAATTAAACCTCACACCATTTGGTGTGGGAGTCCCATTCAGAATTTGGCGCAGTTGTCGTTCACTTAAAGATATGCCTTGCCTTTAGCTGTTAGCACGAGAGAGAAGTGAAAATGTTCTTTTGAATGAGCAAGAAAGTGTGTCTTGTGAATGTTTGATTGCAAATGTATAAAGGTTCTTGCACTGCATGGGGGGGGGGGGGAATAAAGTGAGCCTCTAAGAGATAATAAATAATACTACCCTAATGGAGACACACATGAATGAGAAAGGTTTGTATAACATCAAGTGAATTAATTCACATAGAGGCAATTATCCTTACAAACATTACAACACATTTCCAATAGGTTAAGCATGAAAGTCACTGAAATAATCCAATTACTTGAGTACATGTGAAAGAAAATATGAATGATACACATCCATACAATAGTCTTATAAACATCCACAATCCATGTGTGAAAACGTGATAGCCCAAAAGGCTTTGATATTAAGCAAAAGTTCCAAGAGACATAAATATAACGAACATCACTAACTCCAATAGTGGAGTATTAGAGCCACTACTTTCTCCCCAAAAGTACTAACTTTGTCTCTCTAATGCCTTGTGGGAGAAGCCAAGGTTAAAATCCCTTTGCATGAGTAATCAGGATCTTGTTATAACTTGAGGCATGACCTTTCACCTCCTCATGACTCTTGAATTTCCAACTCCTAGTGACCTTTGGACTTCTACAACCTTTGGACTTCCAAATGACCTTTAGAATTACATATGACTCTTGGTATTACCTGTCTTTTGGACTTCTACTTATTTTTCTTTACAATGATTACATCATTATATCATAATTTACACATCATCATGTGATGAGACATGAAAGGTAACTATTATTTATGACATGAAGGGTAACTATTATTTATGGTGGCATGGATGTCACTTGTGCCTTTGTTCCTCATGTAGCTTCTAATCATTGATGTCTTCACCCTCGAAAAGGTCTTTGATATAATGGAGTCCTTAGGGTGCTTTTATCATCAAGATCTCAATGTGTTCTTTGTTCTTCTATGTTTCCTTTATTTTCCTTCTTTGCTTGTTCTTCTTCATGCATGTTTTCCATGTTTTTCCTGGAACACTTGTATCTGTAATTACTCATGGCAAGCAACCATCAGCCTGAAAATATTCTATTCTAACATGTTTTATGCATATTTTTTGTTCATGAATTATCATTGAAATTGAAAGGAATGAGA
Source organism: Pinus tabuliformis (assembly GCA_031772625.1). NCBI lineage: Eukaryota > Viridiplantae > Streptophyta > Pinopsida > Pinales > Pinaceae > Pinus > Pinus tabuliformis. The sequence goes on from CM062805.1 coordinate 819,931,791, forward strand.
TATTTTGGGCACAAGGGTGCACTTAAAAAGGTTGAAGGGCTAAAGGGAGGAGGCATCAGGGCTTCGGCATGCGATCATGCACTAAAAGGAAAATGAAATCAAGGTAGGGCACATGGCACAAGTCTGAAGGAAAAAGGAGAAAGGCTTTGGGCTTCCCTTGTGCATTTTGCGCTCAAAGGAGAGAAGGAGGATGTAGGGTTCACTCTTGAAGGTTGAAGGATGGAGGCTTCAAACCTATATGGTGCACTCATGCACTCAAGAGGCCCAGGAGGACACATGATGCAAGTTTGAAGGTTGAAGGATGAATCTCCATGCCTTCAAAGTGTGCTCATGTGATAAAAGGGTAAAGAGGGTGAATGGCACATTGTGGAAGGTTGAAGGGTGGATCTTAAGGTCTTTGGGGTGCACACATGTGCACAAGGAGGGTGCATTCCTTCGAGTTGAAGGAGTTCACTGAAAGGAAGAATTTGTTCCTAGAAGTGTGTAGTTCGGAACAAGGAAGCGCAAAGGGCTTAAGGCATGTGCTTTTTTATCTTGGATGGCAAATTTATAACAACCCCTAGTTGATTTCTTATGTAAATAAATAAAAATAATAACCAAGGTCACGAGACACGTATTCCAAGCTGAATGTTGGGTGAAAACGTAGTGATGGTGTCACTTGTGATTAATTTATGGCTATGGAAATTGGAAAAGGAATTGGCAAAGGAAAAGTGGTCGTTTGCTTATTAGGGCTTGACCCAGGTTCAGAGTTTATTTAGACAAAACAATCCCGGTACTATTGGCCTTTTGGAAACAGTCCACGGAGCGCGGACTTAGGTCTCACCCGAAGTAGTATGGGAGGGTGCTAGAACCAGGTTTCTGCACCCTGGAGACATCTGATGAGTTCAAGTGGTCCACGGTTCGACCCTGCGCATAAGTTGCTTTGCGCACTTTCCTGTACCTTGTAGCCTGAGATACTGCCTTCACGTAGCCCTACTCAAGGGTTGAACGCTACGCTTCTACATTATTACCACAAACTTTACCGATATTCCAATGTTAGTTGATTATCTTAGCCTACTTGCATGCTTTAAGTTATACTTAACAATATAAACCATTCATACAGATGCGCACAAAAAATAAACAGTATATTCACAAATTATATCAAACATGCATTAACCCAAGAATAGGTACATAGAATTATGATAAAACTTCTCTTTATGAATTCCTTCCTCGGTTACAAACCTGACTTCACCTTGCGCACTCAGCTGCGAACTACTAGGCCTCTACGCACATAGCTGCAGAGACTTCTCCTGCTCTATGACCCAAAGACACACTTTACACTTGCGACTCAATCACTTAGACTTGTTATTCCTTCCTACCATTCTTCTATTCCCTTTTACACTTAGAGCCTCGCTCTATTTATACAATCCCATGGTCCACGGACCATGGGTAGGCCGACATTACATTACAAAACTAGGGCGGACAACCCTGTGACTCTATCATACTTTCGCGCTCCACCCTCGCAATTCGTGGAGCTTTACAACAAGATTAGGTCAAAACTTGGGCTTTGAGCCCCAAAACATGCCTTGGGGGGATTCCATGCCCAACAAGCCCCCAACACAAACATCATGACTCGCCCTCGAGTAACTCTGTCGGCACAAAGATCTTGGCGCGAAGTCCCTCTAACTATTCTTGAACTGCGTAGAAGTTAGCAGTGCACTGCTACTCACTGGATCTGCTACATACGTTGTCCCGAGACCTCTGTGTTTGAACTTCTTCCATACATCTGTACCGGTAAATGCTGCATATGTTTATAGTCCTGCGCCTTTGTCTGAATCCTTGGAATGCGAAGACTGTGCTTCTGCCTGCTAGTTAGATAGCTAGCCCACCCATGTAGGGCTTCAAGCAGCTACCATTCACTTTGCTTGGGAAGGGTTCTCCATTTAGTTTGACTAGTTGGACCGCGCCTCTGTCTGTGACCTCCTTAACCACGTATAATCCCAACCAATGCATTCTGAACTTTCCCGGAAAATTTTCAAACTTACTGTCATACAACAACATTAATTCATTTACCTTGAAGGTGTGTAACTTAATATGGCAATTGTGCCAGGCCTTTTCACACTGCTTTTGTACTTGTTGATGAAAACCAGCCAAGAACCATTCCTCCTCAAGTTATTCCAATTGTGCAAGCCTTTCTTCTAGAGCTTCATAGTCCGTGATACATGTGAACACTGTTATGTGCAAACTAGGTACAATATATTCCATTGGCATGACAGCTTCCATGCCATCAACTAACTGAAAAGGTGTTTGTCCTATTAGTTTCTTGCACGTTGTCCTATAAGTCCATATTATTTCAGGTACGCACAGATCCCAATCGCTTCGCTGCACGTTGTACACTATGGTTAGCATAGTCTCCAATATTTTGTTGAATGCTTCTACTGTCCCATTGGCTTGTGGGTGATACAGTGTGCTTTTCTGATGATACACCTGGAAATCTTCTGTGAGCGCGTTGATGGTTTCATTCAGGAAATGTGTACCGTGATCACTCATTAAGATTTTTGGACAGCCAAATTGAGTCAACACATGTTCAAACGAAACTTCGCAGCCATGGCAGCCGTGCAGTCTTTGACCGGCTACACTTCTACCCAGTGCGTTAGGTACTCCGTCGCGGTGATGATGTATCGTGCGCCAGTTTTTCCCTAGGTTTTGATAGGTCGTACGAAGTCGATTGCCAATTTCTCGAACGGCTACAACGTCATTTGTGGATTCAACAGCATCTCATCCCTCTACGATGGTTTTCCGGTCCTTTGACATATATCATAGGCCTTACAATGTGCTTTTGAATCCTGGTGAAGGGTTGGCCACCACAACCCTACGCGAAGAATCTTTTGTGCGGTCGCTCATCCTACATAGTGTCCTGCTGTAGCACCCCCATGTGCTTCCATGAGGATCTGACTTCATTCAAATTTGGGTACGTACCTTCGCAAAATCTCATCATTTCCCATTTTGTATAGGTACCTCGCGATGACAAAAAAATTCGTCGCGCACACCACCAATTCCTTCTTCTGTTGGACGGAGTATTCCTTCGACATAGTCCCTGTTGTCAGAAAGTGGATTATATCTTTGAAGTGTTCATCTGTGATGCACACAACAAAGAGATGTGTGTCGGGTAATCCTTCCTCCAAACTAGTAGGTTCCTCTCCCGTCTCAATACTCAACAAGTGATCTGGTCCTACATTCAAGCATCTAGGTTTTACCTAGACCTCAAAGTCATATTCTTGGAACAATAAGAGCCACCTACAGATGTGCCCCCCAATAGAGGCTTATTGACCAAGTAATTTAGTGCGGAATGGTCTATGTACATCTTGAAATGTCCTCCTAGCAAATAGTACCAGTATTTTTGGAGCACGTACACCATAGCTAACCCCTTACGCTCGTTTGTGGAATAGTTCTTTTCGGCTTTGGACAATCTACAAATTGCAAATGTGATAGGGTGATCCAAGCCCTTCCGCCCTCTTGTGTGAGCACCACTCCCAGTGTGACACACGATGCATCAACATGGACATGAAACTCCACATCCCATTTTGGGAAGACCACGATTGGAGCGGAGGCCAATTTCCCCTTTAGGACATCCAGGCTCTTCATGAAATCATCATTCCAACAAAATGTGACATCCTTTTTCAAAAGTTTCTCCATCGGCACGGTGATTTTGGCATAGCTTTGGATGAACTTCCTATAGTACCCTGTGTGTCCCAAGGTAGCACGCAACTGTTTAACACTTTGTGGTGCTTCCAAATTTAGAATTACTGCAATATTCGTGGGGTCTACCATTAGTCCCTGTTTGTAGACCACATGTCCCAGTAGGTTTCCAAAGGGAATGAGGAATGTACAACTCTTAAGGTTCAACGCAATTTTGTGTCGTCGTCAAATATCCAGCATCAAGCATAAGCTTGCTACGTGGTGCTTAACCAATCCAAAGATAGTACAATCATCCAGATAGACCTCCAGGAATTTTTGGATATATTCTTTGAAGGCGGCAACAACTATGCGCAAAAAGATGGCTGGTGCATTTTTTAACTCAAATGGCATGACATTGTGTTGAAAGCAGCCCCATTTAGTAGCGAAGGTGGTCTTGCTCCTGTCTTTTGGTGCGATTTTTATTTGGTGGTATCTTGAGAACCCATTGGTGAAAGAATATGGGTCTTGCCTGCCAACATTTTCTAATACTTCATCTGTGAACGAGATCGGGAATGGGTTGTGTACACATGCATCATTCAACTTCATGAGGTCCACGCATATTCTTATCTCACCCTTCTACTTTTTCTCCTGCACTACAATAGGGCTCACCCAATCCGATTCTTCCACCCGCTCAATAATTCCAGCTGTGAGCATTTTTTCTAGTTATACGCTGACCTTTTCCTTGTACTTCCGATTCGAGTGGTAAGGCCTCTACTTAACCGGCTTCATGTCGGGTTTTAGGGTGATTTTCATCATCCCTAAATCACCAATGATCCCCTTTAAGTCCATAATCTTGGTCGGGAATAAGTCTTGGTACTCTCGGAGTAGCTCATCAACCTTATCCACTGTGGCATCATCCCAATAGTCACCAAGCATTGCATACTTTGGTTCAGCCTTCATCCCAATGTTTACCTACTTCGTTTTTAGTGGCGTGGTGATGTCAGGGTATTCAATCAATGCTCACTGAACCTCGTGATAGCCTTCAGTTTCTAGAATGTTAATTTTCCATGGATCCTCATCATCCTCATCAATATTTACATTGTAACATTACAGCGTGCAGCTCAGCCAGGTCGCCCATTCCGGTTGAAGCACTTCCATTCGCTCCTAGGGTATTTTGAAGATATCTTCTTTTACTGTTTGTAGTGCATCATCAACAATATCCCACCAACAATCCTCAAATGTGAAGGTTAACAAGAATCCTTCATGCAAGATATCCCATTCGCTCGTGCCATGGCAGAGCACTGTCTCAGTATACCAATTCATGGGTATGATATCTTGGGTATGATAGAACATATGCACCCACTCAGGTTGTGGCTCTTCCTCGTAAAACTTGGTACATTTCACGAGGTGTGCATGTGGATCATCCCGTCCTTCATATTTATCTGTTAGCTGCATCTGAGACATCCTAAACCACATGCCCATCATCTTTCTACATTACTGCTAGTCATCAAAATTCTACTGGTGTGTACCCCACAACCTTGTAGGCATAGTTCGCAATACCCATCTTAGAGCATCGAACTGTTGTTGTTTTGGCACTTCTCTTTCAAATTTGTTTAGGAAATCATCCACCTCCATCAACCCGTCATCATAGGCAGATCTCTTGTTTCTATTGCTATGTAGCGCAGTGACTTTACCATCATGTTGCAGTTGAGCGTGGTTACCTCGTGTAACCGGTTCTTCCATCGTTCTATTTCCACGTTCGAATATGAGGTGCAGGAGCTTTCGTGCTCCCACTAAATCCTACCATCCGCTATTTGATTCACCCATTCCTACTCCTGTGTGGTTATCTTGTAGATACAGTCTAGATCGTTGTCGCTCTCGTAGTCACACATCGGCTCTGTGTAGTGCGATCCTTCCGCAGGGTCTAAAGGTATCACTACGCGCAGTGACGTTTTCTCAAACATCACCTTACGCTTCTTTAGATTTATCACTCCATTCATGTCAGTGGCCCAATATATTCCCAGTAGCGCGAGATAGGGATTTCTTTCATCAACAATATCTATCACTTCGAAATCTGCAAGCGTGCTCGCACCTTCAATATCTACCATTATTCCCTGCAACCTCCCCATTGGTAGGATCTTTTGTTGGTTCGCCATTTGCAATTGAATAGGGGACCATTGCAACGTGGGCCTACCCATGCACTCCCATGTCTGCTTTGGCAAGACGTTTGTGTCTGATCCTAGATCCAAAATCACTTGATCCATTTCATATTCCCTGATCTACGTGGTTAATCTCATCTCTTTTCCTGTTCACGTTGTGTGCTTCCCAAGCTTCCGGACTACATGCGGTTCTCCTGGCGCGATCCCAGCACATACAATGATGAATTCTTGTAGCCCCTTCACAGCCTTGCTATTGCGCAGTAGCTTCATGCATGTCTCCAAAAAGGTAGTGAGCATTGATGGGTCCATTTTTTGTTCTAGTTTGTCTTTACTACCTAAATTGGAGGCCTCCGTGAAGCTCTTCTTAGCTTCCATGAATGTCTCCTTAGCATGCTCCAAATCAAATTCCGATTCCTTTGTTGGAGCCTAGCGAACCTAGGCACTATCTTTGGGCTGCTTTCCCTTGTCATCTCCTATTGTGATACCACTTCGGAGCATGATGTTTACATTTAGGTCTTCCTTGCGTAACTCAGACCTCATCATTTGCAGGTTTTGAGTCGGGGGAGGTTGGAGTGTTCCTTTATCGTGCAACCTTGCTATTAGTATAGGGTAGTACTCCATCTCATGATCAAACTGAGTATAATATAAACATGATTCTCTCACTGAATTTGTATAATCGCAGGCATAATGCCCTTGCCCTCCGCAATTGTAATAGATCAATTGTTCGCGACCTCTCCCTAGTCCCATTCCACCTCGACCTCGTCCAGGCCCCTAAAATCCAGTGCGTGCCATCCCTGCATTTTGATTGAGGGTCCATGTTTTAGTCTGAACTCTGTAGGTAGGAGTTTGATCCATCATCAGTTCATAGCTTCTTAAGTGCGCTCATCGTGGCCTACTAACCTATAGAAATTACAAAATAATTGCCAAGAACTCTTCGTATACTTCTGTAATAGATGGTAGTTATCTGTAGCATGCTTCCCTCCTATCTGACAAATCACGCACCATAATGCAGGCATCACGCTCGGTCCTGCTTGTGCCTCTGCTCTTAATGGCATTGGTCCTCCTCCTACCAGGTAATTCTCCAAGACTGGATAATTGTCCTCGTCATGTCCCTAGCCCTTACACTTTCCGCACCATACCTCCTCGTGCGCTTCTGGGCAAGCTAACTTATCTTGTTTCAAACTCTGCATCTCAAGACATAAGTTTTTCAACTTCACGTGGATCTGTTGGACTCCCAGGTTAGGATTTTGTATCGGGGTCCCATGCAGTCTCATTGCAATCTCCAAGGCCTCGCCCTGAGTGGATAACTTCTGCTATGACAGCACATTCCTTAGATGCCGTGTTAGCGATGCCACAAACCATTCACAGTGTTGCCCATCTGTCAAGGTCATGTTGGCTTCACAAATCATACCCTTCAGTCTCTAATCCAGCGCCCAGGGGGTCTCACCTAGAACCATCACGATTTCCTTAAATCCAATAATCAACCGTGTCTCTGATTTTGGCCTACTAAATTCCCTATTTAGCGCAACTTGGATATCCATGATCCCTACGTTTGGATTGTCATTGGAATGCTTAATGTACCACATTAGTGCGCGATCCTGCAAAGTTCTGACCAGTGTGGCATTCTTTATATTGTCATTTGTGATTCCCTGTGCTTCCCATACAACCTTTACCACGAACCAAAATTGGTCTGGATCTTCATTCCCTACTCCTTTGAACACCGAAAACTTTATTGTGCTCGACATATTTAACTGTGGTGGTGGTGGAGGTGGTGTCGGCGAAGACGGGGGTGAAGATGGTGAGACTAGCGATGGTGTGGGTGGAAGTGGTATGCACAAAATTCGATGTCTTAGCAAATTGATCGCACTTCTTGGTGAGACCTTCACAAATGGTGAGCTCCAGTATTGTAGCAATAATGCTGCAACTCCTGGGGCTCCCTTCTTTACTTTTATCAACCCGGTAGTTCGTAACAAACTTGGAAGCGACAATGTTGTATGCACAAGTACTAGCTCTTACTGTAGGTTGTCACTTGATCAGCTGGCACAAGTTTGCTAGGAGCTTAAGCCAACTTCTATGAGTTCTCAGAAGAAGCTTTTACTGTGATGGAAGAAAGCTAATTCTACAGGGGCTATTCTACTTGCAGAAAGAGAAGGAAAGCTGAGATAAAGCACAAACCCTAGCAAACCCTAGCATATCATACCTTTGCAAGAAAAGAGATGGAAACTACTAAAATGGGTGCCATTGATTACTGAAAAGGTAAATTTCATTTATTCAAGCTATCTTTGAAGAGAAGAAATCATCTTTTTGTACTTTTGAGTATTTTTATGTGGAATTATTATGCTTGTGATTTGACTGGTTGTGATTGTGCAGAGGTTTGGTGGCAAAGGAAGATGGGGTTGGATTTTGCAAATGGAGAGGAAGGTATGGAGAGGTCCTAAGAAGTCTCTAGTACCCTTCTAGAGATTTCCATTGCCATCAGACTTTGAAAAATCGCTCGCATGAACTTCCACAGGAAGGCTACAGGGGATCTATAGGAAGTTCTACAGCAGGAGGCCGAAAGTGATTTTTGGAGCTTTAGAGGTAGAAAAATGGTGGGAAAAAGGAAATCAAGGTTGGATGAAGGTGTTAGAGGGTCTAGGAATCTATTAATGAAGATGAAACATGAAGGAGATGGTTGGATTGGTTCAAAGGATAAGAAAGCAATTTTGCACAAGAATGTAGAAATTAGGGCAGTTTGGGAAAGTATGGCGAATGAGTGGAGGAAATCTTGAGAGATGGACTGGAGTAGGTTGGGGGATGAAAGTATGATAAGTTGGAATGTTTTTCAAGTGAGTTGCACACCTACTTCTGAAAACTGACCCAAGTAAGAACTAGAAAAACAAAGTTTTACCTTTTTAACCTAATTCTGACCTAAAAACCAGAAAAGTGCTAAACAAAACTTTATGGACAGGAATTTATGCAAGAAAGCTATGTGAACTGAACAAGAACAGATCTAAGCATGTAAATACAATTGATATCAACTTCTCCAACTCGAAATCTCACACTAGTAATTTCATTAGAAAGCAAAAATAGTGTTTTGGTGGTAGCAAGAGTGCCTTGGTCTCAATTCATGGTCCCAAGGAGGGAGAAAGGAGATCAAGGCTTGTTTGGTAGCCTTTTTGTGGATATTTTTCTATTATTGCAACAAACTATCTAATCAACCTGAAGTAAGAGCAACTATTCCAATCATCAAAAACAACCTAAGTAACAAAGCAAGATTTAACCTAAACAACAAAAATTATTTCATGAATGCAAGAAAAAAACATATAAATACACAAAGGAGGTGTTGGGCACTTGGGTTGAGCCCAAACCCAAGAGCTACAACCCCCTAAGAAAGATCAGTGTTGTTTCAAAGATGGATTCATCTTCATTGATCAGAAAATAATAGTTACATCATAAAGTTGTCTGCAAAAGGAGCTCGAAAATGAGTTGAATACAAGTGTTGCACTAAAGTGTGAAAATAGTCTATCAAATGGCTAAAAACTAACTAAAAAACTAAGGCCCTAAGCCTTCTTATTTATACAAATGGAGACTCCCAATAGTCCTCCTAGAATTAAGGAACTCGTCTTCCTAGAACTAAAGATAACAACAGTCCTACTTGACTTACTCGACTGCCCCTTGGAATCATCAATGTGGGCCTTTGTACTTGATGAGCCCCAAATTTGGTAACATTTTGGGCTCATTTGGCCTAACTACCTTTGCTCAATCCTTCATTTTTCATAACTTATGCATCATTTTTTAGTATGTTTATGTCATTTGTACGAATAAGGGCAGTCACTATTCCTAGGTGGCTAACACATGCTCATTTCAGGTTTTTTGACACATGATTGGAACAAAACTAAGCAGATAAGGACCAGGAGACAGCCAAGATGGGGTTGAGGATTCGTAGGAGGGTTATCCACAGCATTAAATGGCCTTCCTCGGGATCTTCACCCCCAACTCCGAGCTCCATCAGCCACCACAACCGGATTAAAAGATAGCCAAACAGATTTTGAGGAAGCAGCAGTTCACTCCTAGTTTGGTCAGCCAAGCCCCACTGATTTAGGAGGCCAGCCTGGGGCCTCGTGATGTATAAATGATAGGGCTTTAGCCTTCGAAAAGGACTTTTGGAAACATTGTTGCACATCTTGCACAACGAGCTGCTAGCTTAGTTTTGCTCTTTTGTAGCCATTATTGGCATGCTCTTTGACTTATGATTATTATTTTTTAATGGAAAGCAGTCAGATTTGATCTCAGTTCTGAGCTTTTAAAGGAGCCATAGCTCTCGGGGTTGGGCCCAACCTGAGAGCCTAAGGCCTCCTTCTTCTATATTGTTATCTTTTCTTTCAGCATTATGGTTTTTATTTACATGCATTTGAAACACAGTTTGTTGAGTTAGATTTCTTGGTGTGGTCAAGTAGGTCATTGTTATAAGACAGAGTTGCTTCAGCTGTTTAGAATGGAGTGAAGAGATTGGAGTTGATAAAAGATCCAGAAAAGGGTTGCTTGCACACTCATTTTCACCTCTTTCTAGGGGCTGGAATTGCAGACAGTGCTCCCCACCAAAAACATTGGTTTACGAATACATGCAATCTGTGGTGCAATATTTTCGTTTGTAGAAGTTGTCCATGCATTCAGACCTCTTGGAATGTTTCTTTGCTTCAGTACCATACATGGTTTTTCCTTAAGAATAACGTTGATGTTCATTGGTTCCATTAAATAGTTAGGAATGTTTTGATTATATGCAGGACGTGGAAGATTTGATTCAGTTTGCACTGTGCAGTGCTACTCCCCTCACTCTCTCATCCTTCTAAGCCTTGCCCAGGCCAACTACTCATCTCCCAACTAGACCCCTTGTCTCTCAGCTGCTCTACTACCCACGTTATCCCACCTTTTCGGCCTTTCATTCCCTCTACCCTCCTTTAGACAAACTAGCTTAGCACACCCCCTCATCATCTCATCTCTCTGTCACTAAGTCATTACAAACCCCTCTCCTACCTCCCTATCCACCCATGCAGCCTCTTCCACTCACCCATCACCCAAAAATCCGATTGTAGAACATCCTGTAGGAATTACTGGACATCCTGTAGAAGTTCTGAAACATCCTGTAGAACCCCTGCAGACTTCCTGTAGAAGCTCATAAACGCGGCCTCTTGGTAGCCAAACTTTGTGAAACTCTCTGGAAGGGTGTTAGGGACCCCTTAGACCCTCTTCGAACTTTCCCAACCTTTTTCAAGCCTTCCTCCTCCTTGATCCACCTCTGCACAGTAAAAATCTAGTTAAAAGCACATGCATGATAATTCTAATAATTGAAACACAAATACAAAAGATGTTTTCTTCAGATAGAGATAGTCTAGACACATGCATTTCACCTTCATAGAAGTAATGGCATCTCTTTCATTACTTTGCATCCCCATCTCTGCATCAGTAAGACTAGCTGGTAGAATTAGGGTTTGCTAGGGTTTGCACTTCTTATTGGCTTTCTGTTCCTTTCTGCAAATAGATTAGCTTCTTTTGAGATTAGCTTTCGTCCATCAATTAAAAATCTTCTTCTAAGAGCTCATAGAAGTTGGCTTAAGCTCCTAGTGGACTTGTGCCAGCTGACCAAGTGACAGCTGTGGCAAGAGCTAGTACTTGTGCATACAGCACCATCGTTTCCAAGTTTGTTACGAACTACCGGGTTGATAAAACTAAAGAAGGAAGCTCCAGGAGTTGTAGCATTATTGCTACAATACTGGAGCCCACCATCTTTTTGGCGCCGTTGCCGGGGAAGTGTCAGAGTATTGGTGATTGTTGCTTTTCTTCTACTTTCCTACTCTCGCCTTCTGCTAAGTAGTATTTCATTTCCGTTCTGCAATTTCCTTTCTGCAAAAGTAGCATAGACATTTCCTGCTTTCATAGATTAACATTTCAATTCCGCACTTTCATTTCTGCAAGCGTAGATTAGCATTTCAATTCTGCAAAGCATAGCTTAGCATTTCATTCCTGCAATTTCATTTGAGCAAAGTAGATTAGTTCTTTCATGCTTTCATTTCAATTCCGCATTTCCATTTCAGCAAGGTAGTTAGTTGCAGTTCAATCTGTTTTAGTTTTGCAGGTACCAGAAAAAAACAAAAGCAATCAGAAGTCTTTTCATTTCATGCCTCGTAGAAATCGAGATAAAACAGGCAAATTCTTACCCAACACCCCCACCACATCACTAAGTCACCCTTCTCTCTTCTTTGGTGACAGTGATCCAGAAGAACCTATAGGCGAACCTCCTGAGATATACGAAGATCCTATAGCAGAAGAAGAGTTAGAGAACACTCCATCTGAAGCTATGGCTGACAATAGGGGAGAAAATGAGAGAATTGAGGGTGCCTTCCCCATCCGAGAGACCAATGGAGACATGAAAATGAAGAACATCAGCCCCTCCGCTTTACCTCACTTCCATGGACTGACTACTGAAGACCCTGATACCTTCCTATTTGAGTTTGTCGTCCTGTGCCGAACCTATGACTATACCGAAGATGAGCAAAAACTGAAACTCTTCCCCTCTACCCTTAAGGATGCAGCATTACGCTGGTTCATGGGCTTACCTGGGAACAGTATCACCACTTGGGCCCAGATGCAACAAGCCTTCAATACCAAATACCGGGACTACTGTAGGTCCAAGGAAACCAAGGGAGAAATCTTTTGGATGACCATGGGGAATGATGAGTCTTTAGAAGATTACGAGGAAAGGCTCCAACTTAGCTGTAAATGGGCCAGGTGCACACTTGACCCTGAATCTCTTAAGTTGGTCCTGCTTCGAGGAGTCCCGGAAGACCTCTTAGATACCCTTCACATGCTAGCAGGAGGAGATATTTACCAACTGCCTTATGAGGACATAAAGACTGTGTTTAGAAACCACTCGAGGGAAGCCCGGAAAAGAGGTAGAGGAAACCCCCTCTCAGCTGGTATTCCTTTCTCCAAACATGAGTTTGCAAATCAATTAGAGGACCTCAAGAGTGAGGTGAGACAGACCATCGCCATGCAACTTGATACATTCCGAATCCAGCAGAAGAAAGAGGAAGCTAAGAGGGCTTTGGCTATCTTCTGCCCTAGGTGTACAAGGAAACACCCTAAGAATGAGTGCCCATTACATTCAGTTGAGGTATGTTTTGTCTGTGAGGAGGACCACCCCAAAAACCAATGTCCAACCTTACTTGGGCTTAAAGCCATGTATCAAGGGACAAAAGCGCCCACTGAACCTCTCTATTTCCTCAACCAAAGAAGGCCACATGGACCTAGACCTTACCAACAGGGGATGCAAGGGACACCCCAAGCCTATTACAGCCCCAACCAATCCGCTCCTATGCCTTCCTGGGGACCCCCTGTTCATCCTTCCTGGTCTATACCTCCTCCATGGTCTTACCCACCTCAGTACCATACTCAGCCCACTACTCCTTCGTTTCACTCACATGCCTAGCCATAGCCTTAGTGGAAGGCACCTCAACCGGGGTGGAGGCCCTAGTACAATACTCCTCCTGCCATTTTGCCTCCACCACCGGCTCAACCACAACCATTACCTCCTGCTTCTCCAAGGCAACCCCAAATGCCTGCTCAACCGAACCCAAACCCCAACAACAGACAGGCCCAGCAGGTATATACTGGGGAAATATCATGCCCTACCTATGCTGTGGAGATCCAGGAGATCAATCTGCGATCTGGAAAGACTATTCCAGATCGCCAACCTCCTCCCCCAGAGGACGAGGAGGATAAAAAGGAAAGTGAACCAAAGGCCATTCCACCCTTTCCTGAGAGACTAACGACCACCACACAACCCAACCCAGAGGAGGATGAGCTTCTGGGAGAACTCAAACAGTTGTGTGTGGGAATACCACTTCTCCAAGCCATCAAAGATGTACCGATATACAAAAAACTGGTTAAGGGAAAGTGTTTCAGACACCCAGGCAAGCGAAAAAGAGATGCTTCAACCATCAATGTCATAGGACAACTGTCTGATCTTATGTTGGGGCAGGCCATCTGCCCAAAGTATCTAGATCCTGGGAGTCCTGTAGTGGATGTCCACATTAATGGCACCATCATACCTCACACATTGATTGATCTGGGGGCTGCCATTAATGTGATGACCAGAGATACCATGCTCAAACTCAACCTTCAAGGTTCCTTGAGAAAGACCTCAACAGTCCTACAACTAGCAGATCGCTCCACTGTGACCGCTGAAGGGATTGTAGAGGATGTCTTGGTCTCTGTCGACTCTTGGGAGTACCCTGCAGACTTTTTGGTTCTGCAACCAAAGGCAAAGCTTACTGGATACCCTCTTATTTTGGGAAGGCCTTGGTTAGCCACTGCAGATGCTTACATAAGCTGCCGTGCAGGAAACATGACCATCAAAAATGGTCCTATGTCCAAGCAGCTAGTCCTGTACCCTCCTGCCCAACCCTTATTAGAGCATGACTTACCACTTTGGTTGGAGGAAGGAGAAGAGGACGAGGTGTACTCAGCACCTTTGTGCACCCTGGACACCACTAGGGGAGGCCTCCCAACCGAGGATGATTTGATTGATACCTTGATCTAGACTCCACCTCCTAGTGCATTGTCCTTAGAGGAATTGGTGGAGGATGCCCAAGCCAGCACCTTAGTGGACCTTTGTGTGACCGACCCTATCACTCCCAGAGTAAAAAATGTGGAGTTCGGTCCTGAGAGAACGTTAAAGATCAGCTCCTCCCTATCTCCTTCCCAGGAAAAGGAGCTGTGTAGTCTGTTGGCTAGTCATCTAGATGCTTTTTCTTGGAACTATAAGGAGATGAAAGGAGTCCATCCTTCGATCTGTACCCATCACATCTACATCAAAGAAGACTGTAAACCGGTTAGGCAACCCCAAAGGAGAATGAATCCAACCCTTAAGGACATCATCAAGGAGGAATTACAAAAACTGTTGGATGCCAGATTCATTTACCCCATCTCGGATAGTGAATGGGTGTCCCTTTGGTGTTGGTTCCCAAGAAAAATGAGAAGTGTAGAATCTGTGTGGACTACTGAGAACTGAACAAGGCCACCAAGAAAGACCATTTTCCTCTACCTTTCATAGATCAAGTGTTGGATGGACTGGCAGGAAAGAAGTTTTTCTCTTTCCTGGATGGGTTTAGCGGGTATAACCAAATCCAAATCAGTCCGGAAGACCAAGATAAGACCACCTTCACTTGTCCTTGGGGTACCTTTGCTTACCGAGTTCTTCCCTTTGGACTATGAAATGCTCCTGCCACCTCCCAGAGAGCCGTCCTGAGCATCTTTTCTGAGCTGGTCCATGATTCGGTGGAAATCTATATGGATGACTTCACTCCTTATGGGTCCAACTTCCAGGAAGCATTATCCAATATAGGAAAAGTCCTAACCAAGTGCATTGAGATGAACCTGTCCCTTAGTCCTGAAAAGTGTGAATTCTTGATGACTAAAGGGACTGTGCTAGGCCATACCATTTCTTGCCAAGGGTTACAGGTGGATCCTAACAAAATTTCTCTCATCAAGAAGGTTCCATCTCCTCAGAAGGTAAGAGATGTTTGAAGTTTCTTAGGATTAGCCGGGTATTATAGGAGATTCATTAAAGACTTCAGCAAGCTAGCCTCGCCATTGTTTAGCCTCTTGGCAAAAGATGTTGAGTTTAAGTGGACTGACGATTGTCAGAAGGCTCTGAATGAATTAAAGGACAAGTTGGTGTCGGCCCCAATCTTAAGAGGTCCAAACTGGGCCCTACCTTTCCACATCCACACTGATGCCTCAAACAAAGCCATAGGGGCAACCTTAGGACAAGTTGAACAGAAACTTCCATATGCCATCTACTTTGTTAGCAAAAACTTATCCAAGGCAGAACTGAATTACACTGTAACTGAGAAAGAATTCTTGGTCGTGGTCCATGCACTGAACAAATTCCGACATTATATCACTGGATATCAAACATTTGTACATACTGGTCATGCTGCAATTAGATATTTAATGAATAAACCAGATGTGAATGCTCGTATTATTAGATGGTTACTTTTGTTGCAGCAATTTGATTTGACTATCATTGACAAACCAGGTAAAGAAAATGTTGTTGCTGAATTTTTGTCTAGATTGGATTTACCTGCAGGAGAGGATGGAACAGTGGATGACCAGATGCCATATGAACATCTGTTTTCTATCTCAATACTCTCTCCATGGTTTTCTAATATAGCAAACTACCTTGTCTCAGCACAGTTTCCTCCGCACCTATCCTCAAGAGAGAAGAGCAGGATCATACGGAAGAGTGCCTCATTCACCTGGATCGAGGGCAACCTGTTCAAGCTTGGCCCTGATCAGATCTTAAGGCATTGTGTAAGGGAGGAGGAATTCTTTGATATCCTCCTAACCTGTCATGACAGGCCTTGTGGTGGACATTTTGCAGCCAAAAGGACTGCCTTCAAAATCCTACAGGCAGGCTACTATTGGCCCACGCTTCATCAAGATGTTAGAAGGTATATCAGCCAATGTGACCGATGCCAAAGGATGGGGAAACCGACTCCAAGGGACGAAATGCCTCTCCAACCTCAAGTGACTCTTGAGCCATTTGAGAAGTGGGGTATGGATTTTGTGGGTCCGATCAATCCTCCCTCGAGGCAAAGGTCTTACATCATTGTGTGCACAGACTACCTGACAAAGTGGGCAGAAACCAAGGCAATCAAAGCAGCGACAGAAGAAAAGGTGGCCGAGTTCTTAAGAGAAAACATCTTCTACAAGTTTGGCTACCCAAGAGAGTTAGTCACCGATCAAGGAAGCCAGTTCACCTCCAACTTAATTGAAGACCTACTCGCTCATCACAAAATCAAGCA
This sequence comes from Pinus tabuliformis, assembly GCA_031772625.1. Lineage (NCBI taxonomy): Eukaryota > Viridiplantae > Streptophyta > Pinopsida > Pinales > Pinaceae > Pinus > Pinus tabuliformis. The sequence continues at coordinate 819,948,457 of CM062805.1, forward strand.
TAGGACTTCTACCCCCTATCATCCTCAAGAAAATGGGCAAGTGGAAGTCAGCAATAGAGCATTGGAAGGGATCTTGACTAAGGTGGTGAGCAACAGCAGGAAAGATTGGGCAGATCGCCTGGTTGAGGCCACATGGGCTTACAACACCACTTGGAAGACCACAACCGGCTTCACACCTTATGAGATGGTCTATGGGAAGAAAGCTTTGTTGTCAATTGAGTTTGAATACAACACCTTGAGGATGGAAGCTCAGCTGGACCTGGATCTCAGCCATGCCCAACAAGAAAGGTTATTGCAGTTGAATGGATTGGATGAGCACCGAATGCAGGCCCTTCTCCACTCAGAAGTGGTTCAACTTCAGAGGAAGGTGTGGCATGACCAACACCTCAATGACAAGCAATTTCAGCTGGGAGATTGGGCGCTGTTGTATGATTCCAGGCATAAGGATTTCAAGGGGATGTTGAGAACCAGATGGCTGGGACCCTATGCAGTGGAAACATGTAATGAAAATGGATCTGTTCTTATTCGGACCATTGATGAGGAGGCCATACCTATGCTTGTCAATGGGCATCGCCTAAAGATCTACAGAAAACCTCTGTCAAGGCAAGAATTCATCAAAACTGTGGAAAAATCAGTGCTGGTCATAGAGAAGGGTTCTGCCTCTGTTTTGGGCATACCCTGAAGATCTTAAAAAAAAAAAAAAAAAAAAATCAAAATAAAAATAAAGATCCTTGGGTGAAAACCTTTCTGAGGCTCCCAAGGCAGATGGTAGGGATGAAAACCTCATTGAGGCGTCCCTACTGTCTTTCTGAAAATGTTTGAAAAAGACCCTTGAGTGAAAACCTCTTTGAGGTGCTCAAGGCAGATGGTAAGGGTGAAAACCTCATGGAGGCACCCCTGCTATCTTTCAAAAAAAAAAAGAAGAAAAAAGAAAAACAAACAAAAAAACAAGGAAAGAAAGTTCACAATGTGGCAATGCATGCAGGCTGCAGGTATTCCATGCAGGAAAAGAGGCCCCTCGACTCAAAGACAAGGGTCCCTACTATGCTACCAGGTGACCTCACCAGCACTCCCTCCAGAAACACTCATCTTCTCCAAGGTCTGGGCATGATTTGATCACAATTTAGCCTTCTACAGGAAGCTACAGGACTTTCTACAGGAAGTTTTGTATTTCTACAGGAAACTTCCTGTAGAAGTTTTGGACGGCCCAGAACTAATTGTGTGGGGAGATCTAATGCCCGAGGTCCGACACGGAGGCATGCAAGCTAATATTTTCTCCATCACGCACTGTTGTCGCCTCCTTCTACCACCCTAGTTGCCATGCAATGGAAATACCTGCACAGTCAAAACAAAACATTGAATTATCAGAGGAAGCGATTCTCAAATGGAAACAATATGCAGAGACACCATGCACTACTTATCAAAGCCATTTGAGGGCCCTGCGATCATGACTGTGATGCCACTGTATCCACTGTCTCAGCATGCACCTGAGGAGGAAAAACTGCTACAGGACATCCTACAGGAATCCCATAGCAGTTCATCCAGCTAGAGTGTACACCATCAAGGCGCCTGCAACACATAGAGCGGGAACATGCACCACCTGCAGCCAAGTAACCAGCTTCGTAATTAGCAGCAGTCTACAAGGAGGGACCCCCGTGCCTATGTATGAATCAGCAACCAGCAAATCCAATCACCCTCGTCCCGAAACCTGAAAATAATGTCGCGGCCGCACAGGTAAGTGCCTCGCCCTTTTTTTTCGTCAAATTACATGAATAATACTCTAGAATGTTTGCAAGTGTGGAAATGAACGGGTTGAGCAGTCAGGTAGCCATTCAACTGGCCACCACGACCAGTCAGATGGTCTAGTCAGATTTGGAAAGTGGTGGTCGTGGCAAGCAAAACGGGTAATGGACACGTGAGAAGCGTCTAGTCGGGGAGAAGCGGCGATTTAACGGAAATGGTGGCGGCAGATCTGTAGGGAATGATGCGGCAGTCAGGGAGATTTGCAGTGAAATGCGTAGGTGACGTCGTCCAATAGTCCGGCAGGGATAGCTCACCCCTGCGCCACGAGTTCGGTCAGGATTCAAATCCACCAGCTAGATCGTCACTCCACTCATTTATCACCAGCCGTTTTGCAGTCGAGTAGTGTCCGAATTTCTCTGAAGCTCGTTACTCCAAGTCCTCAGCTCGTTCAGACGTCTAGTGGTGGCACAGAAAGAGCAAAACCATTGACGTGCTCTCCGGAACCTGTGCGCGACTTCTACAGGAAGCTGCGCTATAGGAAGCTCGCCGCTACAAAGGAAAGTCGATCTATTCACGTCAAAGGTGGCGAATTGGGAAAGGTAAGCCTGAACCTGTTCCTCCCATGCAATTGGTTTGAAGGGTGGCGAAGTCGAGGTCCTCAAAAATGTAAAACTGCAGTCTTCCTTTTGCATGAAAGTTGTCGTCGAAGTATATGCGGGGTTTTCTACAGGATGTGGTTTGTAATTGAGCCCCTGTCAAGGCTCATCTGTAGATAGCCTAGAATTCACGAATTGTGTGCGTGACAGAGGCGTAGTTCTACGCTCTGTCCCAAAGAAATTCGGAAGGCCATCTTTTGATACGCACCCGCCACCTCCGGCTAACATAGCAGGCTTTCACCATGCCGGGTGGATTCATCAGAAAAGAACCGATAGACTCAAAGAAACTACGGGAGAACCTGGAGGTGGTAGAATTGTTCACTCGGGCACGATGGATGTTGTTCTGTGACAAACTTCAAGGCTATGATGATGAGGTGGCAGAGGAGTTCCTGCGAGCTTTGAAGCCAAAATCAAAAATGCTGGCCATTGTTAATTTCAGGGGTTTGAATCTCAGACTCACCCCACAGTTCATCAACAGAGTCACTGACCTCCCAATGGGGGTACCGTGGGACAAGGAGGAGAGGAAATTAGGCCAAAAGGCTAAAAAGGAGTTCTTCCCACCGGAGGAGCAATTCTCAGAGGATAAGAACGGGGTTCACAGAGCTAGCTTACAGCCACTTTCGAGTGAGATCAGCCTCCAAATTATGAAATACATCACGTGCGAAGGACGATTCAGCATTATATATGGGTACCATTTCCGGCTACTCACAGAATTGAGGCACCAAATGGACCTACCCTCAGAAAACAAGCTCAGTATTCCTTACTTTCTCCTGCGGTCTGTTATCACTGAGAACTGCAGTTGCATGTATATAGGTTAAGTCCAAAATTTCATGGGTAAAAATGAATGTTATATGGTTGTTCTCCTATGTTTACCACTTAGGGGTCATGTTTTTCAACGATATTGTTGAGAATCATTTTCAAAACCGCGAGTCATCCTCCATCATGATTGATTAAGATATGTCTTGTCTCGTATGTGTCATTTGTCCTTTTCGCAGTTTCGCAGCACCTTTTCGCAGTTTCGCAGCACCGTTTGATTGGCTGATTCTGCAGCATAGTAATGTTTTAGCCTTTTCGTAGCGCCAGCCATTTCGCAGCACATATCACTGAATTATAACTGTCTGCGCTACGAAATCGTGGATTCGGGATTTTGCAGCGCACATTCTTGAAATGTCATGTCCAGGGATGAGTCATTGTGTCCGGTCGGATTGTTGTCAGTTTATGTACCTTCCAAGCAATTACGAGGCATCATTCCACCAATAGGTTCAGAGTCATGCACATTAAGTTCATTTAAATGTTCTTGTCATGCATGGTTGTGTCATGATGTTCTATTATTATTACTTGAAGCGGCCAGCTTATATGTTAAGTTATTTGAATTGTAATGAGCCCGAGTTTCTTCTTCAAGAGAGCTGCATTGCAAGCGAGCCTGTGTTCTAAAGTTTGAAGTTGCTTGTTGAGTTGAAGCTGCCGGTGTTACTGTGTGCAAAAGTTTTCAAGGCGTAATGGAGAAGAAAGAGCATCGGTCAGGAAGGTGTCAAAGGGCAGAACCCGAAGGATTAGACTTGACATTGAGGGAGGAAGGTGTTAAAAAGGCATTCAAAGACGCTGGTTGCTGGAGTTTTTGTGAAAAGCTGAAGGGAGGACACACTCAGGTAACAAAAGAATTTGCATTGAATTTTACAGGCTTGAGTTCCAAGGTATCTATGTTAGAATTCCCAGTATCTCCAGAGGCTATTGCTAGGGTAACTGAGATTCCTAGAGGAGGGCAGGAGTGGTTCAAAAATTTCAAATTTGATATGAGCCCCTGTAAAATATTCTTGAAGGAATCCTATGTGAATGAAGATTTGACCAAGGCTGTACCTAGAAGTTATGTTAATGAGAGTTATGCTATGCTTCTTACTTGTATTCAAAAATATTTAACTTGTGAGGGCAGATATAACAAAGTTTATTCATATCATTTCAAGTTGTTGCTGCATTTCACGGGTAAAGCACCTATAGATCTCCCATTCTACTTGTTTCGAAGCCTCAGTAAGATGTGTGATAAAATTCAATTGAGGAAGGATAATTGTGAGTCATCACTGTTTCATCATGGCCTAGTTAAACTGTTAGTGATGGATGGCTTGCAGAAGATTGGTAGGGATTGGGATTCTTTCATTTATATGGCCGGTTTCCAGAGTAAGACAGGCCTCACCCCACAGCCACTTAGAGAAAGAGAAGAATTAATGGAGGAACCCACTATTGCTGAGCTTAGGAAGGAGGCTAGGGAGAAAAAGAAAGTTAAATCTCAGTTGAACAAACCAGTCAAACCCTTGGTTATTAAAGAGCCACCTCAGCCACCTCAGTCATCATCAAAGGAAAAGGTCAAGCAAAAGAAGGATGTTCATGGATCAGCTGAATCTGAAAAAGCATCAAGAGTTAAAACTAGGGGTCAACTAAGCAAGGAGAAAGGTAAATCAGTAGCTGTGGAAGAAAGTCCAATTTCAAAGGCCAGTCTAAGTGACCTACTTGAGGCTATTGAATTTGAGCAAGGATAACCAGTGCATCTTGAACCCATGCATATTGATTTGACCCAATCTTCTCCTGAGAGTACTAAGAAGTCAAAAGCTTCGAAAAGATTAAGGTTTGATGAGCCTAGTGAGGTGTTTATGTTCAAGCCAAGAAGGCCAGTTACAAGGAAGCAAATTAAAGAAGCTGAGAAAGTGAATAAAGAAGAAGAAGTTGTAAAGGAGAAAGTGCATAAAGCAAAGAAAGCTGTAAAGTCACCCAGAACAGAGGTAATTGAAGTGTTGACAAAAACAATGGAGGCAATCAAACATAAAGATAAGAATAAGAAGGTCATCATCACCCAAGGAGGAAATGTGATTGCCATAAAGAGTCAAGTGAAAACAGCCATAAAGGATCAGGTGGGAGCAACCAAAGAAGAAATTGTCAAAGCTAAAAATGTGTTTAAGGAACGTGCAGTTAGGTATGCAAATTATAAAAGAGCTGTGTTAAAGGGCAGTAAAAAGCTAATGGGTCAGACAGATTCCGTAGCTGATGTATATACCTGGACGGTCCCAGCCCTCAAGCAAGCTAAACTCCTCAAACAAATGAACCTGACCCTGAGAGCTAAGAACAAAGCTTTAAAGAAGGAGGTTTCAAATTTGAAGATGCGGCTAGGTCAGCTAGCTCATTAATTTGAGGAAAAGGTGATATTTTCAGTTTTGGTCAATTTTGTTTGGGTTCCACTATTTTGAAATCATCTAAGTCTGTGGCACCTGTAGAGGAAGTTTGAAAAGTCAAAAGTTCAAGCAAAGGAAGCTTTAGTGCAAATGCATTCTGTTTTAGTAAAAACAGCAGTTTCGTAGCGCGCTACGAAACTGCTGTAGGTGCTGTTTTATAAGAAAAACAAGGAGTTTAATGATGAGGTCAGCAAATTTTTGAAGGAAAAGCCTCAAGGACATAATGGAAACCATAAAAGACTCCCCTAGCTATTCAGAGAATGACAGATGTGCATTTTGAAAAGGTGAAATATTTTGTTTCTAGCTCAAGTCTCGTTAAAGGCACTTTATGACTGAATTGTTAGGGCTTCTGTTAAAGCTTTCGGAGATTTTTGTTTGTACACTTGTTCAGCTCACAAAGCTTCCAGCTCATTGGAAAGTATGGTGATATGCGTTGTTTATGAAGAATTAGAGAGCAGGGGACATGTTCTTTAAGAAATGAAGAATGTTGGGAGACAGGGACCGTGAAAACAGAGCACATCTTTTGGTTAATTAATGAGCCATCTGCGCAACAAGAATCCAAAGCCAGCTCGTTCAGTGTATTCTCCTCCAGGATACTTCAACCAAAGCAGATAGAGGACATGTGTCAAGACTCAGAAAAGCATCATGCTACGAGGAGGACAGATTTTGGGTTTTGAGTAAATTAAGATCATTTGTAATTACAGTTCAGCAATCATGTAATTAATGAATTAGTTATACAGTAGGTAAGGATAGTTAATAGCAACCTTCGATGCTCCCCTCATGCTAGAGGAGGAAGCTCGAGGTGGTTAAGCATGTAATCCTATATATGTATCAAACTGGCATGTAATTGGGGTTGGATGTTTTTTGGAAAAAACAGAGTTTATATTGGCTTATGTAAAGACTTGTTACAGTAATATAATAGACTACTTTGTTCTTCTCAGGATTCATACTTTGTTCAGATGCTCAAGATGTATGTGGCTTTGTCTTATCCTTTATGTTTTCCAGCTCTATAGATATACAATCACTCTGAATTCACCTAGTTGCTCAGATTTTCTGTGTATATTTATGAGTTGAGGTTCATTTGAGAAATGTTTTGAGTGTTTAGACTTTACATGCCCTGACTTCCATGAATGTGTAGTTTATGGTTTACTGAAATGGTGTTTGACTCCATGAACCCAATGGAAGAAATCTTATGTTGTCTGTCCAACCAGCATGTTTATTAGAGTTTTCATATCAAGAGTTAGCCCTCTTAGTGTTAATCATAATCAGTAGTTTGTTTTGAGAGAGCCCTCTCAGGTTAGGGAGGCTAATCCTTAGCCAAGAGTCTGGTCTGAAACAGTTACATAAAATCTTACTGATTGGCAGCCCTCAGTACCTGATTTTGTGATAACACAGTCTATGACTGAATGTGCCACCAAATTAAAAGAGGGCATGCCAGACCAGGTAGCCCATCATGGGCTCATTAAGCTCCTTGTGGAGGATGCACTCCACACCTACACAGTCCCGCTCTCGTGGGAAGCCTTCTGAAATCTGACTAAGGATGGCGATATCAAGATGTTGACCGAGGAGCTCACCACCTCCAGCAGCGAGGAGAAGGAGCCAGTACACATAGAGAAGAAAGGGAAAGGCCAAGAATCCGCGGCCAAGGCACCGAAGAAAGAACAAAAGGGGAGGCAAGAGAAACCCCAGGTTGCCGAAAAGGGGGGTGACAAATCCACATTGACACCCAGAGAGAAAAGGCTACAGAGTAGGATGGAAAGAACTGAACCCGTCCACGTCAGTAAGGGCACCTCGAAATCAACCTCAACCAAGTCAAAAGGCAAAGCACCCTCAGTCAAACAGGCTAAAACGGTGCCACCTGTTTCTACAGGAAAACCAAAAACCGCTTCTACAGGAAGCCAGAAATCAGCTGATACAGGGCCTTCTACAGGAAGCCCTGAGAATGGAAAACCAAAGGAAAAGAGAGCTGAAATTCTTGCAAGGGAGGCAGTAGCCGTGCTGGCCGCCCTTAGTACACCTCCTAAGCCGAAGGAAAAATTAAAGAGGGAGATCCCTCTGTATTTCAAAGCCAGGAGAAGTGTGAGAATCAAAACAGGCAGGCCACAACCTCCATCCAGCAACCCAATTACTATAGAAGATACTCCTACCTCGCCAAGGGAGAGGTCCCCCTCAAAAATATCAGTCACTTATGAGCGGGGGAGCCCGAAGACAACTACTTGGAAGGAAAGAATGGACAGGTTGGCTTCAAAAGACTGGCTACAGGATGCTGAGGCCGCTCTACAGGAAACCTTGGCCCGGCTTAAGGAGACAGAGAGGATGGAGGGAGAAGCACCCTCATCACCACTTAGGGAAGATGAAGTAGAGCCACCAAGGGAAGAAGAGAAAGAGCATATTCCGGAACCTAGTCCCCAGCCAAGCTTGAGCTCGTACTATAACTTTTTGGAGGCTGGGAAAATTATCCCACAAAAATTCACAGTGCTGCTTTTCTTTACATTGGAGGAAGAAAGGGTGAGAACCCACACGTGGATGAAAATAGCTAAATCAAAAGGAGTGGCAAATATAGGCCCCTTGGAGGAACAACTCAAGGAGGCAAGAAAAGAATTAGCTATGGCTAAACACATGGCAAACTGCCAGCGGGTATTCCTACAGGAAGAAAAAGAGAAACTTAAACTGCAGCTACAGGAACTGAAGAGGGAAAAGGGCACATCCTTAGGGGACATTACAGCAGAACATCAAGCCAGAGAAGGACTGCAAGTTGGTCTTGGGGAGCCAACCTCGCATCTACAGGAAAGGGAACTGCAAGCACAAATCGAGATACAAGCTCTCAAACATCAGTTGCAGCAAAAAGAGGCACAATTGGCTTGCATGGCCAGTTGGGCCATGGATGCTCTACAATGCAGACAGCCGGCCAAATCCTATGGCCTGTACCTACGATACCAGTGGCTGCAATATCAGATTAATGCATTGGCACAGAGGGGTATCTCCCAACTCCAAGACCCCCAACAGTTCACAGTGTTATGCAATAGCAGTTCATCAGAGGATAAGACCAAACTCTCGGAGTTCTATCTCCATAATTTGGCCCTTCCTAACATGACTACATGGGATCCCAACACAGTTGTAGGGGATATGTAGTTGATGGCATTTGCCTCATGGTTGAACCATGAAGAAAAGAGGGAAGCAGAATTCAAGGAGGTCATGGACCGAGAATTACATGAGCCACTGCTGATCAGAGCAGAGCCAGGGGATCCCACTGCGTTGATATCGGCCCACCAACACTTAGCCACGAACCCTCAAACTTTATTGAAATACATGGATCAGCAGGCACAGGCCATAGAACATTTCGAGGATATGGAGCGACTATTAGGGGACAACTGTGTTCATGCTTGCACCTGCCGATGGAACACATTGTCCCACAGCCTTAAAATCAGAGAATATCATACTCCAACTCGAATGAGGGAAGCTCTAGCACGGGTGCCCCTCTACAAGAAGGCCATATAGAACCTCCAAGCCAACTAGATTGGCCTCAAGCTAAGCCCACCTCTGTTGTTAGGATTGATGGAAGGCAACACAGAAAAAGAAGACCATAAGCAGTGGGAAGAGGTGGAAAGGAAGGCTGTGTTCCATGCCAGTTAGGAGGAGACCACTTCAAAAGCCTGGGATGTGAGGGTGGCGGTGAAGGCAATGAAGGACGAGGAGTTGGATTAGTTGCTCAGGGATGAGCAACCATTTTAGTTGGGGGGTGAATGATGAGCCCCAAATTTGGTAACATTTTGGGCTCATTTGGCCTAACTACCTTCACTCAATCCTTCATTTTTCATAACTTATGCATCATTTTTTAGTATGTTTATGTCATTTGTACGAATAAGGGCAGTCACTGTTCCTAGGTGGCTAACACGTGCTCATTTCAGGTTTTTTGACACATGATTGGAACAAAACTGAGCAGATAAGGACCAGGAGACAGCCAAGATGGGGTTGAGGATTCGTAGGAGGGTTGTCCACAGCATTAAATGGCCTTCCTCGGGATCTTCACCCCCAACTCCGAGATCCAGCAGCCACCACAACCGGATTAAAAGACATCCAAACGAATTTTGAGGAAGCAACAGTTCACTCCTAGTTTGGTCAGCCAAGCCCCACTGATTTAGGAGGCCAGCCTGGGGCCTCGTGATGTATAAATGATAGGGCTTTAGCCTTCGAAAAGGACTTTTGGAAACATTGTTGCACATCCTGCACTATGAGCTGCTAGCTTAGTTTTTCTCTTTTGTAGCCATTATTGGCATGCTCTTTGACTTATGATTATTATTTTCTAATGGAAAGCAGTCAGATTTGATCTCAGTTCTGAGCTTTTAAAGGAGCCATAGCTCTCAGGGTTGGGCCCAACCTGAGAGCCTAAGGCCTCCTTCTTCTGTATTTTTATCTTTTCTTTCAGCATTATGGTTTTTATTTACATGCATTTGAAACACAGTTTGTTGAGTTAGATTTCTTGGTGTGGTGAAGTAGGTCATTGTTATAAGACAGAGTTGCTTCAGCTGTTTAGAATGGAATGAAGAGATTGGAGTTGATAAAAGATCCAGAAAAGGGTTGCTTGCACACTCATTTTCACCTCTTTCTAGGGGCTGGAATTGCAGATAGTGCTCCCCACCAAAAACATTGGTTTACGAATACATGCAATCTGTGGTGCAATATTTTCGTTTGTAGAGGTTGTCCATGCATTCATACCTCTTGGAATGTTTCTTTGCTTCAGTACCATACATGGTTTTTCCTTAAGAATAACGTTGTTGTTCATTGGTTCCATTAAACAGTTAGGAATGTTTTGATTATATGCAGGACGTGGAAGATTTGATTTAGTTTGCACTGTGCAGTGCTACTCCCCTCACTCTCTCATCCTTCTAAGCCTTGCCCAGGCCAACTACTCATCTCCCAACTAGACCCCTTGTCTCTCAGCTGCTCTACTACCCACGTTATCCCACCTTTTTGGCCTTTCATTCCCTCTACCCTCCTTTAGACAAACTAGCTTAGCCCTCATCATCTCATCTATCTGTCACTAAGTCATTACAAACCCCTCTCCTACCTCCCTATCCACCCATGCAGCCTCTTCCACTCACCCATCACCCAAAAATCCGATTGTAGAACATCCTGTAGGAATTACTGGACATCCTATAGAAGTTCTGAAACATCCTGTAGAACCCCTGCAGACTTCCTGTAGAAGCTCATAAACGTGGCCTCTTGGTAGCCAAACTTTGTGAAACTCTCTGGAAGGGTGTTAGGGACCCCTTAGACCTTCTCCGAACTTTCCCAACCTTTTTCGAGCCTTCCTCCTCCTTGATCCACCTCTGCACAGTAAAAAGCTAGTTAAAAGCACATGCATGATAATTCTAATAATTGAAACAAAAATACAAAAGATGTTTTCTTCAGATAGAGATAGTCTAGACACATGCATTTCACCTTCATAGAAGTAATGGCATCTCTTTTAGTAGTTTGCATCCCCATCTCTGCATCAGTAAGACTAGCTGGTAGAATTAGGGTTTGCTAGGGTTTGCGCTTCTTGTTGGCTTTCCGTTCCTTTCTGCAAATAGATTAGCTTCTTTTGAGATTAGCTTTCGTCCATCAATTAAAAAGCTTCTTCTAAGAGCTCATAGAAGTTGGCTTAAGCTCCTAGTGGACTTTTTCCAGCTGACCAAGTGACAGCTGCGGCAAGAGCTAGTACTTGTGCATACAACACCTTCGCTTCCAAGTTTGTTACGAACTACCGGGTTGATAAAACTAAAGAAGGAAGCTCCAGGAGTTGTAGCATTATTGCTACAATACTGGCGCCCACCAGTACTCCAAGTTTCTAACGGATAATTCGAGGTAAGGGCTTATAAATGAACGGGACACCCTCCTACAAATCCTCTCCCTTGTTCTTCCTCGAATTTGGCTGCTAAATTCTCATTAACCCTTTGATTTTGTCTCAAAATTGACCAAAAATCTGCAATAAGCACTCATTAGACTTCGTGGTAAAGTGAATATCCCTATTCACTCAATTGTCATAAATATATTTAAAAACATGTACAAAACTATGGAAAATGGTGGATTAAATGGAAACAATAGGAAAAATGAGCCCATATAGTTACCCATTTCTAGGGCTCATCATCACCCCCCTGCTAAATGGGTTGCTCATCCTCTGAGAAACTAATCCAGTTCTTCATCCTTGATAGCTTTAACAGCTTCCCTGACATCCCAAGCTTCTAAGGTGATGTCCTCTTCTCTGTCATGAAAACTTGCCTTTCTGTCCACTTCCTCCCATTGCTTTTGTTCTTCTTATTCCTTAACCCCTTCCAATAGTCCTAGGAGTAGTGGAGGACTGAAATTAAGGCCAATCCAGTTGGCTTTCAAATTTTGCATTGATTGTTTGAATAGGGGCACTCCCACGAAAGCCTCCCTCATTCTGGTTGGGGAGTGATACTCCCTTATCTTTAGGCTATGGGACAATGTATTCCATCTTCTTGTACAAGCATGAAGGCAATCATCACCAAATAATATTTCCATATCTTCAAAATGAGCGATAGCTTGCGCTTGCCTTTCAACATAATCAGGGAGAACTTGAGGGTTGCTTGCAAGGTGGTGATGAGCATATATGAGAGCTGAGGGGTATTTCAATTTTTCCCTTATTAGCAGGGGCTCATTTAGTTCTTTTGCCATGATCTGTTGAATTTCCACTGCTCTTTTTTCCTCATGGCTCATCCAAGAAGCCAGAGCCATGAGCTGTAGGTCTCCCAATGCACCATTCAGGTCCCAAAAGTTCATATTAGGGAGTGCCATATTGTGCAAGTAGAATTCTTCTAATTTGGCCTTATCCTCAGCTGAACTAGTATCACATAAATGCATAAACTAATGATAATTCTGGAATGGGATTGTGCGCCTTTGGGCCAATGTTTTAATCTGGAACTGGAGGCATTGGTCTTTAAGATACAATGCATAAGGTCTAGCAGGTTGTCTACATTGCAAGGCTTCCCTTGCCCAGCTGGCCATGCAGGCCATCTGGGCTTCCCTTTCTTGCAATTGCTACTTCAGCATCAGTACTTCAGCTGCTGCCTGAGACTCTTTTTCTTGCTTCTGTTTCTCTACTGCTTCCTTATCTGCTAGGGGACCTTCCTGTAGTTGTTGTTCTTCAAAAATATATGATATGTCTCCCCTTTGAGTTTCCTGTTGCTGTAACTGATTTTTCAGCAGTTCATTTTCCTCCTATAGCTAGGCTCTCTTAATGCTCTCGGTGTGTCTCACCATTGCCAACTCCCTTCTTAATTCTTTCAACTGTTCTTCCATGTGTCCTATATCTGCAACTCATTTGGATTTAGCAATTTTCATCCAGGTTTGTGTTCTAACTCTTTCTTGTTCTAATTCAAAGAAAAGTGGCACAACAAATTTCTATGGGATGATCTTCCCACCTTCTAGCAAATTGTAATATGAGCCTAAATTAGGCTGAGGGCTTGGTTCAGGTATCTCTTTGGTCTTGTCTTCCTCTTGTGACTGTTCTGCTGCCTCCTCTTCTAATTTTTCAGTCTCCTTTAGATTGGCTAGTTTTTCCTGTAGAGAGGTCTTAGCTTCTTGTAGAACTGTTTTGGTGTCCATTAGTCTGATTCTGTCCTTCTATGTGGAAGTTTTGGGACTCCCTCTCTCATAAGTGATAGAGATTTTAGAGGGGGATTCCTCCTTTTTCTCAGTAGGTGCATCCTCAATTATTATAGGTTATTTTGATGGTGGCTGGGGCTTTCCCACCTTTATCCTGGTGCTCCTTCTAGTCTTGAAATACATGGATGTTTCTATTTACCTTTTTCCCTTTTGTTTTGCTGGAATGCTTAATGTAGCCAGCACAGCTGTTGCTTCTTTTGCCAATGTTTCAGGGGATTTTTCTTCCTACTCAGTTTCGCCTTCATCTTCTGCTGTTTTTGTTTCAGTCTCTGCTATTTCTGGTAGTGTCTTCTCTTTTTCTTGTTGGGTCCTTGCCTTGCTTGTGGCAGTCTTATTTTTGGCTTTCTTAGGCTTTTTCTTCTCAGCCTTTGACCTTTTTCTCTTGTCTGATTTAATGGTTGTCTTCTTTTCTACCTTAGGTTCAACAGTAGTTTTATCAGATTTCTCCTTTCCTTCTTGCTTCTCCTTTGTTTCTTGTTCATCTTCTATTTGAATGCGTTGTGTCTCCTCATTCATTTCTTCCTCAATTTCCTCTTTCTCTCCCTCCTCCTCACTGCCAGATGGGCTGATATCCTCAGTCAAAGTTTTGATGTAATCTGCACTGGACATATTCCTAAAAATTTCCCAAGCTATGGGAATGGTATAGGTGTGTAAGGCATCTTCTACAAACAGTTTGATGAGCCCATGGTGGGCCAGCTGGTCTGGGACTCTTGCATTTAGCTTGGTACTACATTATATTAAAGACTAGAGGAGGAAATATGGGAGACTCAGTTTTCTAACTGGAGGTAGGTCCATCCCATACCTCAATTCATGTAATAACCTAAAGTGATAACCATAAATTATGTTGAACCTCCCTTCACAAGTGATAGATTTCATTATGTGGTAGCTGAATTCACTCCATGGAGGAGGTAAGCTTATCCTTCTGACCCCATTTTTATCCTCTACAGGATTCTCCCCCGGTTGAAAAAATGTCGTCTTAGCAACCTGTCCCAATGCTTTCTCCTCCTTGCTCCAACGGAGCCCAAGGGGAAGGCCTGTGATTTAACTGATAAAATCAGGTGTAAGTTCTAGGGACAGACCCATGAAACTGACTGTGGCATGTGTTTTCGAATGGGGTCTTAAGGCCATCAGAAATTCTTCAGTCGCCTCATCATCATATCCATGTATTCTTTCAAAGAAAATCATCCAATTTTCCCTGGTGAGGAGGGCCACTACCTCAAGGCGTTCATGCAATTGGTTGGAGTTCAAAGGCTCCTTCCTCATAAAGCCTCCTGGCATGGTGTTGAGTGGTTTCTAAAGTGCTTAGGTGAGGAGAAAAATAGCAATTTCAAAAATCAAAGACAGAGGGACAGCTGAGTTTTGTTTTTTTCTGAACTGTAGGAGGAATTTCCGTGTGCTCCTTCTCACAACATCAAATTGCAATATTTCCCTTGTTTCAAACTGCTCTTATCCTGAATTTGATTCTCTGCTTTTGGAAAGAAAATATATATATTATATGATAGAACAGAGGATAAATAACACAGGGTTTTTCTCAGAGAATAGACAGATATGCAAATTTGGTTTTTTTCACACAGGCTAGCTTCTACGGTTGCAAGTGTTTTCTTTATGGTAGAATATGAGAAAGAAGAATATAGACTTCGAATGCAGAGAAGAAAATAGAGAACTGTGTAGAACTCAGGGAAAATATGCAGGCAGACTTTTAACTTCACTCTCCTTTCTTCAATCCAATTCTATGTTTTTAATCCACCACCTTATACAAATAAGTCATATGCGAAGAGGTTTTCCGAGCCTACCTCATTTTAAGCTTGAATTTTGACAAAAATCCCGGGTTTTCCTTCTGCAGGGCTGCTCTATGCCTTTCTTGTAGAAATCTTCTTGTAGAAATTTTCCAGTTCCTGTAGAATGCAGCAGGGCTTCTGTAGAGCCCAATAGGCAAGAGGGACTTGAAAAAAACTGGTAGAAAACTGGCGGAGGACAACTAGTTCGCTACTCTGAAGGTGGTAGACAAACACTGTAGTTGAGAGCTTCGTAACATGCAAATGAACCAAAAGGGTGGTGGAGGCTTGGAGTGCATTGTACTTAACTATTGGCGTAATCTGCGGTGAGGAGATGAGGTGGCTGGATGGGTACGTTATCCCCATCTGGATTGTTGGTCAGATTCCAGTGTCATTATGGTTCCTCATGCCGCCTGACCACCATAACCTCCCTTACTCCCATTATCCGCCGCCACCACTACCAATTTTGAATGTCTTCTTCCCGAGTTGACATGCCACACGTGCTGACTGCGTATCTGATCGACAGTTTGAATTTGGACGTGGCTCAACTGAATTCCATGGAGGTGTGTGAGCTGAACGAGGGTGGCCAGTTAGCTGGCCACTGATTCCATGTAATTGACCATTCCCACAGTTCATGTAGTTTTGAAATATTATTCATGCAATTGAGGAATAGGTTTAGGCACTTACCTGCTCAGTCGTTGTTGTGTTATGCATATTTTAGATTTTGGCACTTCATTTCCTCGTTGTTGCTGCTGCTTGTGTTTTGCATGCTTGGCCTTGGCTTGTTTTGATGATTTCTTGTTCAATCATTGCTCCTTGCATGTTTCATACGTCCTACTGCGCTGACCCTGTCTCTGGAGTCTGTGTTTCAAAGGGATCAGCTGCTACAAGAATCATGTAGGATTTCCTGTAGCCACTTCTCCTTCTGAAATTCAAGCTAATATTCGAGTAGGGCTAAAACTGTTGGAGAAGGTCTCGACTGAAAAGGAATCACAGCTGGAAGGTATCAAGTAGGAATGAGTAAAAATGTTGGTGCCTTTATTTTTCATCATGTTTTTTTTTTTTGTTTTGCAGAATGAAAGAAACAGAATTGTTGTATGTGGCTATGTAGGGACAAAGAATAAAACGAGTGGAAATGTAGGTGTACAGGGATGGAATGGAAAAATAGGAAGATGGATGGTGGTGAAGAGGTTCATAGGCCTTCTAGACGAATTTCCAACCCTCAGGTTTTGGTTTAAAATGGATTTTGGCCTTCCTGTAATTTCTACAAGATCCTCTTGTAGAATACATAGAGTTTCCTATAGGATGCGAAATTTCAGAACAAATGAGACCAAAACTTGGGAAAGGATAACAGTGATGGGGTTATGGATTGTGAAGGGTGTTTGCAGCCTGGCCATGTCTTTTTCCTCTAGTGAGACCCTCCTGCAACCTGCAATAACCTTCCTACACCCTGCAATTTCTTCAAAAGAGGTTAGATTTCTCTTTTTTCTTTTTCCTTTCTTTTTTTTTTTTTTTTTGAAAAATAACTAGGGCGCCTCAAGGAGGTTTTCACCATAATTGCCTGCCCTAGCGCCTCCAAGGGAGGTTTTCACCTAGGGATCTTATTCTCTCTTTCTTTTCTCTTCTTTCCAACCCATTGACTGCCTCATGGAGGTTTTCAATCAATGAGCCAATCTGAGGCACCTTCGAGGAGGTTTTCACCTTAGATTTTTTTCTCTTACTTTTCACTTTTTCCTTTTTCTCTTTTTTTTTTTTTCTACCCTACCCTACTTGAAAAATAAAATCATTTTCAAGTATAAGAATACTTCCAATGGAGCCATGTGCACATCGAGATGATAGAAAAATGATGTGGAGGCTTGAAATGCATGCTTTGACAGGTATCCGGATTTCAGAGACCAAATGATTTGACTTTGAATGGATCAAGCATAGTTGAGGAAGAGAGGGATGCTACACCTTAGTGACCATCTATAACCATATCTCAATATAACTCTGATGTACTTGGCCTTTCTGCTGATCTAGATCATTCTTCATGTATTCTTCTAACATGACCTTCATATCTCCCTCTTTTTGCTAATTCTTCTCATGAATACATGGAAGATTTGATGGTAACCATGAGGGAGCTCTCTTGATCTTTGATTCTATTGTCTTCTCTTTATCAAGTGTAGCCCATGGTTCTTTGATCTTCTCTTTTGCATCTTCTTCTGCTGAATGTGGTCCTTCAATGATATCAATATAATCTCTATTTTGCAATACTCTTTCGAAGCTATGGTGAATATCATTGAGTTCAAGAGGAGTTGTTTGGAAATGTTGTGCCTCAGCATTGTAATTGGGTTGAGCTGCTCCAATGTGCGGGTTTGGAAATGGTGGTTTAAGTAGTTGAGTGGGGGTGTATATTTGAGATGGATGTGGATGGTGTTGTGGTTGGGCAGGTGGTTCTCCACTATATACTTGCTGGGCCTACCTGTTGTTCGGGTTCAGGTTCAGCTGGGTAGGCATTTGGGGTTGCCTTGGTGGAGCAGGAGGTAATGGTTGAGCAGGTGGTCGAGGAAAAAGAGAGGGAGGAGTGTTGTATTGGGGCCTCCACCCCTTATGAGGTGTATTCACTGAGGCTGTGGCTAAGCATAGGAGTGAAACGAATGAGCACTTGGCTGAGCATGATATTGAGGAGGATATGACCAAGGAGGGGGTGTGTACCAGGAAGGATGAGTAGAGGGAACCCAAGAAGGCATGGAAGTGGCTTGATTGGAGTTGTAATAAGTCTGGGATGTCCCGTGCATTCCCTGCTAGTAAGGTCTGGGTCCATGAAATAGAGTGGTTCAGTGGCTCCTTCAGCCCCTTGGTACATAGCTTTAAATCCCGGTGAGGAAGGGCATTGGTTTGTAGGATGGTCTTCTTCACAGACAAAACACACTTCTATAGAGTGCAATGACATTCGTTCCTAGGACGCTTTCTAGTGCACCTGGGACAAAAGATGGCCAAAGCCCCCTCTACTTCCTCTCAATATCTTTTGATATGCATGGCAAGCATCTACCTCATCTCACTCTTGAAATCTTCCCACATGTTTGCAATTTCACTTCAATGGATGAGTTGGAAGAAAATGTGTTGCTCCCAACATTTCTGTTTTCAGCCATGGGCTCCAGAGGAGTGTTTTCTTCTTCTTCTCCCCTATAGGTTCTTCAAATATGTCTTGCTGTCCACCTAAGGGTTCATCTTGATCACAACCATTGAAGAAGAGAGAAGGTTGGCTGTGTGAAACAGTGAGGGTGTTGGGCAAAATTTTTCCTGAATTATCTCTATTCCTACGAGGCATGAAAGGAAATCTTTTTGGTTGATTTTTTGTTTTTTGTTTTTTTGTTTGTTTTTTTTTTTTTTTTTGTTTTTTTTTTTTTTTTTTCTACTTGTACCTACAAAACTGAAATTGATTGAACAATGAATTGCAACTAACTGAAATGAACTTGTTGAAATGAAACTGTAGAATTGAAATGAAAGCAAGGAAATGAATAATCTACTTTGCTGGAATGGAAATTGCAGAATTGAAATGAAAGCAGGAAATGACTAATCTACGTTTGCTGAAATGGAAATTGTAGAATTGAAATGAAAGCAGGAAATGTCTAATCTACGATTGTTGAAATGGAAATTACAGAATTGAAATGAAAGCAGGAAATGTCTGATCTACGCTTGCTGAAATGGAAATTGCAGAATTGAAATGAAAGCGGGAAATGTCTAATCTACGCTTGCTGAAATGAAAATTGCAGAATTGAAATGAAAGTAGGAAATGTCTAATCTACGCTTGCTGAAATGAAAATTGCAGAATTTGAAATGAAATAAACTACTTAGCAGAAGGTTGCAGTAGGAAATAGAAGAAAAGCGGTAATCACAAAATACTCTGACGCTTACCTCGCAACGGCGCCAAAAAGAGTGGTGAGCTCTAGTATTGCAACAATAATGTTGAAACTCCTGGGGCTCCCTTCTTTACTTTTATCAACCCGGTAGTTCGTAACAAACTTGGAAGCGACATTGATGTATGCACAAGTACTAGCTCTTACTGCAGGCTGTCACTTGATCATCTGGCACAAGTTCTCTAGGAGCTTAAGCCAACTTCTATGAGTTCTCAGAAGAATATTTTACTGTGATGGAAGAAAGCTAATTATATAGGGGCTATTCTACTTGCAGAAAGAGAAGGAAAGCTAAGATAAAGCACAAACCCTAGCAAACCCTAGTAAATCCTACCTTTGCAAGAAAAGAGATGGAAATTATTGAAATGGGTGCCATTGATTACTGAAAAGGTAAAGTTCATTTATTCAAGCTATCTCTGAAGAGAAGAAATCATCTTTTTGTGCTTTTGAGTATTTTTATGTGGAATTATTATGCTTGTGATTTGACTGGTTGTGACTGTGTAGAGGTTTGGTGGAAAAGGAAGATGGGGTTGGCTTTTGTAGATGGAGAGGAAGGTATGGAGAGGTCCTAAGAAGTCCCTAGTACCCTTCTAGATATTTCCATTGTGATCAAACTTTGAAAAATCGCTCACATGAACTTCTACAGGAAGGCTGCAGGGGATCTACAGGAAGTTCTACAGGAGGAGGCCGAAAGTGATTTTTGAAGGTTTGGAGGTGGAAAAATGGTGGGAAAAAGGAAATGAAGGTTGGATGAAGGTGTTAGAGGGTCTAGGACTCTGTCAATGAAGATCAAACATGAAGGAGATGGTTGGATTGGTTCAAAGGATAAGAAAGCAATTTTGCACAAGAATGTAGAAATTAGGGCAGTTTGGGAAAGTATGGCAAATGAGTGGAGGAAATCTTGAGAGATGGACTAGAGTAGGTTGGGGGATGAAAGGATGATAAGATGGAATGTTTTTCAAGCGAGCTGCACACCTACTTCTGAAAATTGACCCAAGTAAGAACTAGAAAAACAGAGTTTTGCCTATTATAACCTAATTCTGACCTAAAAACTAGAAAAGTGCTAAACAGAATTTTATGGATAGGAATTTATGCAAGAAAGCTATGGAAACTAAACAATAATAGATATAAGCATGTAAATACAACTGATATCAACTTCTCCAACTCGAAATCTCACACTAGCAATTGCATTAGAAAGCAGAAACAGTGTTTTGGTGGCAGCAAGAGTACCTTGGTCCCAATTCATGGTCCCAAGGAGGGAGAAAGGACATCAAGGCCTACTTGGTAGCATTTTTGTGGATATTTTTCTATTATTGCAACAAACTATCTAATCAACCTGAAGCAAGAACAACTATTCCAATCATTAAAAACAACCTAAGTAACAAAGCAAGATTTAACCTAAACAACAGAAATTATTTCATGAATGCAAGAAAAAAACATATAAATACACAAAAGAAGTGTTGGGCACTTGGATTGGGCCCAAACCCAAGAGCTACAGCCCCCTAAGAAAGATCAGTGTTGGTTCAAAGCTGGATTCATCTTCATTGATCATAAAATAATAGTTACATCACAAAACTGTCTACAAAAGGAGCTCGAAAATGAGCTAAATACAAGTGTTGCACTAAAGTGCGAAAAGAGTCTATCAAATGGCTAGAAACTAACTAAAAAAACTGAGGCCCTAAGCCTTCTTATTTATACAAATGGAGACTCCCAACAGTCCTCCTAAAATTAAGGAACTCGGCTTCCTAGAATTGAAGATAACAACAGTCCTACTTGACTTGGTTGGTTGCCCCTTGGAATCCTCAATGTGGGCCTTTGTACTCCGAGTTTCTGATGGAGAATTCGAGGTAAGGGATTATAAATGAAGGGGAAACCCTCCTACAAATCCTCTTGCTTGTTCTTCCTCGAATTTGGCTGCCAAATGCTCATTAAACCTTTGATTTTGTCTCAAAATTGACCAACAATCTGCAATAAACACTCATTAGACTTCGTGGTAAAGTGACTATCCCCATTCACTCAATTGTCATAAATATATTAAAAAACATGCACAAAACTATGGAGAATGGTGGATTAAATGGAGAAAATGGGCAAAATGAGCCCATATAGTTACCCATTTCTGGGGCTCATCAACAAGCTCTTCCTCGCTTTCTCGCGGAGGTGAAATCAAGGGGCTAGTTTCTAGTTCTACGCTACCTTCGTTTCTATAGATCCTCCCACTTTGCGTGGCCCCAAACATCGATTTATTTGCATAACCCAATTTTCACATAGTAGCATTTTAATCCAAGTGTTCAAATATTTGACATACTTACCTCGCAGTGCCTTGAGGAAGCATCATTCCGCCTCGTTATAGCTAACTGAAGTATCTACTGCGAACTTGGTGATAACCCCTCTTATAATTCAATCAAGCTAATGGTCCATAGTGCGTGTGATCTTATATTTTGATGCTTCTAGTCTACGCACCAACTCTGAGGTCCACACAATAGGTTTGTCAAGCCTACACCTTCCTTGACTATCTGCTAGCTTCGTGATCCACTCGTACAACTCAGTGGAGAAGGATGGAAAGAAAATTTCGTGGATTTCCGTATATAAGTAGCAATCTAACCACTCTTCCTTTGATAATCATGGATTCTTGTTTTCCTATTCTACAAACTCTTGAATATTCATGTCCAACCACTCTTCAATTCCTTTCTTTGTCAGATTCTAGTGATACGGCGTCATACATCTCTTATGTAGATCCCGGTCCTAGCAATGGAACCATTTTTGGCATATTGGGGCCTGACCAAGGTTTAGAGTTGATTTAGTCAAACAAACCTCGCTACTACTGGCCCTTTCGGCAACATTATGTAGAGCACCGACTGGGGTCTCACCCGAAGTAGTATGGGAGGGTGCTAGAACCAAGTTTCCGCACCTTGGAGATGTCTGATGAGTTCAAGTGGTCCGCAGTTCGACCCTGTGCATAACTCACTTCACGCACTTTCCTGTACCTCGCAGCCTGAGATACTAACTTCGCGCAATCCTGCTCAAGGGCTGAACTCTGCACTTTTGCGTTATTACCCCAGACTTTACTGATATTCCAATGTTAGTTGATTATCTTAGCCTACTTGCATGCTTTAAGTTATACTTAAAAATATAAACCATTCATACAAATTCACGTAGTAAATAAATAGTATATTCGCAAATTATATCAAACATGCATTAACCCAAGAACAGATACACAAAATTATGACAAAACCTCTCTTTATTAATTCCTTCCTCAGTTACAGACTCGACTCCACCCTGCGCACTCAGATGCAGGGGTCTGTACGCTCAACTGCGGACTACTAGGCCACTGCGCACTCAGCTGTAGAGCCTTCTCCTACTCTACAACCCAAGGACACACTTTACACTTGCGACTCAATCACTTAGACTTGTTATTCCTTCCTACCATTCTTCTATTCCCTTTACACTTAGAGCCTCACTCTATTTATACAATCCCATGGTCCGCAGACTATGGGTAGGCTGACATTACATTACAAAACTAGGGTGGACAACCTTGTGACTCTATCATACTTTCGCCTTTTGTGCCCACAATTCACAGATCTTTACAACAAGATTAGGTCAAAACTTGGGCTTTGAGCCCCAAACATGCCTTGGGGGGATTCCATGCCCAACACTGGCATTAATTAGCATTTTACTATATGAAAATAATGGAAAATATGAGAAAAGGGAGATGAAAGGTCACATAATGGCATGAGGAAATTGAAGGAAAATAGAGGAAAATGAAGAAAATATAGGCCTCGATGATAAAAAGGCTTATGAGTATTAGTTCCCACTTTTTTTAGTTGATATTTTGATAGTTCTATGGTGGAGCTCTCTCTTTATTCTCTCTCTCTCTCATACTCTTGCACACTTAGAGAAATCTTGGAGAATTATTGGAGCATGCTTGGAGCACTCTAGTTTTCATTGGATTTGGATAAAGAAGGAAAATAAAAGTGGGAAAGCACAAGGGAACAAGTGGATCAATATCTATGACTGGATTGATTTTCAGGTAATAGGTTTCATGTGCAATTTTCCTTGTTGATTATGGATGCACGGTATATTCACTTTATTATTTGGTTATGATATGTCATTTGCATGGAGGATTTCTTATATTGATAGTGGTTTTGCCTAGCCTTTCCACTTCCTGGATAGTGATGGTGTTGTGGGTTTTTCCATTGATTTGTATCTGATTGGTTTTTGTAAGTTCTTATGGTTGTGGGTTGGAACAAATTCTCTAGAATCCCTAGAACAACTTGGGTTGAGTTACTAGTCCTGGAGCCTAGGTTGTCAAAACGCCGTGGAGCCCTTGGTGGGTTGATTTACTAGTCTTGGAGCCACGAACAACTTGGGTAGAGACTAATCTGGTTGGTGTTAGTGATGTCCAACTATGATGTGGAATCATTGGTTAAGGGTTGATGTGGTTTCGCCTCTGAAAGACCCGGTTTGGTTATGTTTGGTTTATTCCATGAGATCCCACATTCACGCTTGTAATATGGTGCAGGAGTGATTGATTGAAAGAGAGATTTGGTTTAGCCCACTCTATGGTCGGGTGGTATGTGGAAGTCCCTGACTTGGTTGGATTTTACATGTGTTAATAAGAGTTATTTTCCTCTTGTATCTTCATGAGTAATTATACTTTTTATTATTTGGCTTTAATTGTTGCTCTATCATGGTTATTATTCTAGTTATATGTTGGTTATAAGTATGGTTTCATAACAGGTTCTAGTTATGGCTCTTAAGAGTTTTTTCTTATTGATGAATGGTTAATGAATGCATGAGCTAATATATGTTATTGCAGCTCTTATGGAAGGTCATTAGACCTTCTTGATGATTCTCAGATAAGTATTAGACCCCTATGTTTAAATATTCATCCATGACCTGTAGATTACATGTCCTCAACATGTTTGACAAAATGATTGTCATGGTTAGGCCTGGTTAGATCAAGTACTTAATCAAATTTTGTATGAATAGATTTGTCCTAATCTCTTTTACCCTTTTAGAAAGTCTCACTAAATTTTGTTCAGTGGTCTAGAGGCTAGCCTTAGTGGTGGTTCAGAATCTGGGACCATTACCTCTGAACTAGAAAACTTTGGTTGCAGTCGCATGGATGCAGGCTTGTGCATGCATTTGGAGGCTTCCACCCACAGGGAGGGCTTGTGTCGGTGTGGTTGGGGACCCAAGTTAGAGAAAAGGGTGCCAAGATCAGGTTTTGGAAACCTAGGGTTGTTACTTAGCCTCTGAGTGACTTGTAGTCCTTATAGGATGTTATGAGATGTCAGTTTGTCTTCAGCAGTTGACCCCACTTCCTTAATGGGACCTAGGAGGTTGAATCATGTCATAGTAGGTCTTCCTCTCATTTTTACCCTGGAAAGCTGGTGAAACTGGGTAGATATGGGAGGGGTGGTTATAACATGGCACACTTTTGAACAATGAAGGATTCTCAATCAAGGCTTCAGAGTGTGTTCATGTGTTCTTTTCCTTAAAGGGTTCGCTTTTAAACCAAAATTTGTCTAATTCTGGAAGATAGGAAAAGGGGCGAACACGATGAGTTTAAACATAAAATGAAGTGCAACACATACCAACTCATTAAGAAAAAATATACAATCTTAAAAAATGATAAGTAAACATCAAAATTCCACTTTACAAACATTCCCTAAGCACAATGGGTGAAGTGTGTGTGACTGCAATCAAAAAGTGTCGTTTTACAACAACAAAGGTGTTATGACCATGAAATACACTAAAAATGTTTTAATCAATGTGATGACACTTAAGAAAACTCAATAACACTTGAAACATATAGGATGACATGAAACGACACTTGAAAACCAAGGTGACACTTGATACGATAATAACTTAGGCTCAAAAATTTGAATGTAGTGAAATTTTGGAGGGTGTTGTAACAACAACAACACTTGGCGACACGCTAGGTGAGCTTTAGCGTCTCTATCTATGAATAATTTTTTAGTTAAAGGGTCATACCTTCAGGAAGTATTGATTCACCAATTGTATTGCCTTGACTTCCCCCTTTTGACCTAGTTATACACAATATCTCACTTTCTTGTACTTGGTTGAAAACACAAAAGATACACAATATCACAATTGTTACAATCCAAGAGAGAGTAATATGCATGGCGATTTTATGATATTCACAGTAGATTTTTCATCTCTAGTATTTCTCCACTACCAACAGGTATGGACAATACCCCATTGGAGTCAATTCAAGAGAACAAATGTTACTTCACTGTGAGCAAGCCTAGATAGTACCCCAGGGAAGTCATTTGCTTCACCTGCCTGCGTAGGAAGCCTTTCTCTTCTTTCACTCTTTATTTATTTATTTAATAGGACTATGCATCAACACTTATTAATTTCAATGGGAAAAAGATGGATACCAAATTATTAAGTGAAGAGGAGGTTTCCCATTCAAAGAAGTATTTTAAGACCTATGATATAGGTTTTCTCGCTTTAGATTTTCCCTTATCCTTTCTCTACTAGATTGGACAAGAATTAACATGCAAGTATATTTACACCAAGTTTAGTAGTTTAGATACTAGCATATGCATCGATCTAATAGGTTCCCTCAAGGTTATCCTTTTGGAAGTATTATATTTTCCATCTAGTCTTAGGTCAACCTATGGAATTTTCCCAAACAAAGAAGGAGAACAAATAGAAATCCAAGAGTTGTGATTGTCACACATCTCTTTTATTCCACCACAAAGTTGTTTTGAACCATGCACTTTTACACAAGGTCTTATTTATGTACAACATCCAAGACACAAAAAGATAGGACATGACTAACACAACACACATATGACTGAAACTAATGAAAGAGAAAAGAAAAAGGACAAACTATACAGGAAGTGTAGCTTGTAGCTGTTATTAAAAATAATGTTCCAAATATCGGCCATTTATAGGAAGGGGGTCGATCCTCCTAGGTAGATTTCATATTGAAGGTATTATGACCGATCTTTTAATCAATGGTGGAGGGGCCGATCCACAAAGTTTATAACTTCATGTGTTTTGCTTTCTCTTCGTGGGGTTTATCCCACTTCAATATTAGGTCACCCACATCCCAAATATCTACCCTTGAGGATTTATTATCAAAACATCACTTGACACGTTTTTGGTGAGCAACAAATATCTATTTGGATTTAAGCCTTTCTTCCTTGAGTTTGAGTAAAGTGGCTATCCTACTCTGAACTAGAAGGCAGGGTTTACCTTGGGACTCTTCGAAGAGTTGCAAGCCTGGGTGATATAGGTTCAGGGGTAAGATAACTTCTTTACCATAAAACAAAAAGTATGAAAAGGCCTTAAGGGAAGGCTTATGAGTTAGATGGTAATCCGATAATGCATTGGTCAAAGCATCGTACTAGTTTCTTTGCTTAGAGAAGATGGTTTTCTTGATTATGCAAATAAATTTTTTGTTTGTCAATTCAGCCAATCCATTTCCTTGCGGGTAATAATTAGATGCATCCTTTAATAGAATCCCATTTTCTAATGTGAATCCATAACGTTTCAATGATGAAAAGTAAATTGCATGATCAAAGAAAAGTGACATTAGAACACCAAAATTGGTTATAACGTTCTATCACAAAAAGTGGATGACTTCTTGGTTATTTACTTGTCTCAAGGGAACTTCTTTTGACCACTAAATAAAATATTATGTCATTGTCAGAATATATTGGTGTTTCTTTGACGAGTGAGGAAATATTTCTCTGATTACATCTAGGCCCCACTATTGGAAAGGTTCCTCAATTGCTACTGGTAGCAGTGCGGCGCCTGACCTCCTATCACAGCTGGCACATCTATAATAATTTGGGAACTTATGGACATAAGCGTGAGCATCTTTGAATAGAGTGTGCCAATAATAACCAACACTCATGACTTTGTGCATTGTTGTGTTGCCTGCATAGTGATCACCTATCAGTTCATCGTGAAAATCTATAAGTACCTTTTATGTATCCTCTGTATCAAGGAACCTTAGTAGGAAATCATTGCGGTGCTTTCTGAAAAGAACTCCATGAACTAGCTGGTAAGATAAAGTTTTTAAATGAATTTTCCTCTTTTTTTTATTCTATAAGTGCTTGGGAAAGGTGTCATGCTCTATAAATTTTCGTATGTCAAAATACCATGGTGATGTAGACATAGACTGAGGAAAATGTTCAACATTGTACATTTCTATCACCTACTCCCAACCTAAAAGATCTTTCTTAGGAGCATCATTTTCTTTTGTTGCTAGCTTATATAGGCCATGAACCTTTATGGTATGAACTAGTTTAAGTTCTAGGTCATATTCTTGCAAGTAGGTCATCCAATTTTCCCTCTTCTCACCCAGCTCTTGCTACACGAAGAGTGTTCTTACTACTTGATGAGGCACAAATATGATCGTGTGAGATTTTAAGAGATAATGCCTGAAATATTTGATTGTCTTGTATATAGCATATGCTTGTTTTTTGATGGCAGGATAACTTAATTCTGACCCATGTAGGCCAAAGAGATAGTCCATTCATTTCCTTCAATATCCTTTGGAGTCAATACATTCGAAAAAGAGGAATCTGAAGCAAAGGTATAAATCATGAAATCTTTGCCATAATCTAGACTGAATAACGTGGATGCATCTGCAATTTCCTCCTTCATTTGAGCGAAAGAATTCATTTCTCATTTGTCCCATTTGTATGTTGTGTCTTTCTTAATCATCTCCTATAAAGGCTTAATTATCTGAGCATAATCTGTAACAACTGTGGTGAAAATTCCATGTAATAAAAGTTAATAAAGGAAAAATAATAACCATGGTTCATGTTCCAAGTTGAATGTTGGGAAATACATCCTAGTGTGGATGTTCATTTGGTTTATTATGGCTAAGGAAATGGCTAAGGCATTTGGAAAGGAAAAATGGAATTTTTGGCACATTTATTTATGAAAATAATGGAAAATAGGAGAAAAGGAAGGTAAAAGGTCACATGTTGAATGTGAGGAGGAATTGAAGGAAAATAATTGAAAATGAAGAAAATAGAGGCCTAATTGATAAAAAGGCTTCTGAGGATCAATTGGTGCCTTTTGTTAGTTCAGTTTTGGAGCTCTCTCATTATTCTCTCTCTCTCTCTCTTGGACACTTAGAGTTTTCTTGGAGAAGATTGGCATTGGATCAAGAAAGGAAAAGAAGGAAAAAGGAAGGAAGGAGCAAATGAGGAAGAGCAGGATCAAGCAACTACATAAGGATTCTTTGTAGGTATCAATTTGCATGTCTATTTTCCCTGCTAGATTTGGCATGCATGGTATTGCATGTGGTTCTCTGTTATTATGGCATGGGTTTTTCCAAGTGTGACAATGTTTTCAACCTAGCCTTTCCATTTCCAGATAGCCATGGTGTGATGGGGTTCTCATGTTTTCATTGATCTAGATTTCCAGGTGGATTCAAAGCTTAGTTATGTGGATCTCTGAATAATAGAACACATGGCCTAGTAAACA
The DNA here is from genome assembly GCA_031772625.1 of Pinus tabuliformis. Taxonomy (NCBI): domain Eukaryota; kingdom Viridiplantae; phylum Streptophyta; class Pinopsida; order Pinales; family Pinaceae; genus Pinus; species Pinus tabuliformis. Next base: position 819,976,896 of record CM062805.1, read on the forward strand.
TAGAACTAGATTGTGGGTTGTAGTAAACCCATATTTTTTGTTGCCTTGGTGGGCCTAGGAATCCTCGACCCGTGATTGATGGGATATACGATAAAGCCTAGAGGTGGGTGATCTCCATCAGGCCTACTAATCCTAGGATAGGATATGCAATAAATCTCAAAGAGTGGATCTCATTCTAGGGCCTAGTGATCTAGTTTGGATTGTGGTAAAACTTGAGAGACTAGGAGACAGGAAAATTCCTCACGTGTAGGTGGAGAAATCTGTTGGCATCCATGCTTGTTTGGCCTAGTGATCTGGTGGATATCATGGTAAATCATGCTATTACATGTTTATTGTTTAGCCTAGTGATGTGGGATGGATTACGGTAAAGCCTAGTTTCTATTGATGAGGGTGAGGTGGTTTAGCCTTGGGATGCCCTGGTTGGTTCTTTTGGTTTGAGTCCCACATTCATGCTTGGAATATGGCATGTGTATGGATGGATAAAGAGAGAATTGACTTAGCCATTATATTTTTTGCTGGAACGTGGTAGTCCCATCCCAGTTTGGCTTTCACATTCATTAATAAAGAGGTTCTTTCCTTGTTATCTTATGTCTAAATGTACTTGTTTATATGTGGATTCTATGGCTAATGTATCCTTGATATTTATGTTGTTTTGATGTTGGTTATAAGCATGTATTATGATAGTGATGATGTATGGCTCTCCTCGTGTTTTGATTTGTAAATGAATGAATAGTGACCTAATAGATGTTAATGCAGTTAACGATATAAGGGAACAATGCTTCTTAGTGATTCTCAGATAAGTATGAGATCCGTATGCTCAAATCTATTGTTTAAACCTGTAGATTAAATAATTGTGACATGTTTGATGAAATGTCTATCATGGCTAGTGGGGGTCCAATCAAGTCCTTGTTCAAGTAAGTTCTTTTGTATCATTATTATGTTGTTATCTTTCAGTTTTGAAAGTGTCATTTAGTTTTTGGGCAGTGACGTAGGCTTTGGGAATGAAAAAATGGCTCAAAAACCAGAGACACGGGCACAACACTAGGCATAAAAGTTCCCAGACATATGCATACCCATGTTGTGGGCACGTATGGAGCCTCCTGGATGCATGCATGTCCATATCAAGGTAGTTTATGGGGATTTAACGGTATAAAACTATAGTTGGTCTCAGGGGTTGGTTACTTTACTGGTTGGGTTGGCTCTTGGGAGTTCTGTTGTTGATTTGGAAGGTTTGCATGATGTGTTTTCATCGATTTCACTTCATTAAGGTCACCTAGGAGGTTGAATCCCATCATAGTGGCCTCTTGGCACATATTTACCTCGGTTGGCTGGTTACTTGGGTAGATTTGGAAGAGAGTGTTACATAGTGGTATTAGATCATGGTTCACCCCTTGGACTGGATGGGCAGTGTGCGTTGGTCATACATTCACATTGGTTACATCTGTGTTAATCATAATGTGGACTATATGCTTGTTGAATATGCATGGTGTCGTTCATGGTTGTAGTGATGTCACCATGTGAGAGAGGATGTTGTTGTTGTGAAGTGTGTCATCATGAGTGTATTATTGGTTACATGTTGTTTATGCTTGCATATGGTTAGTGTACATTGGTATGGTTGTTGTTGTCATGCATGAGGTTAGGCTATGTGTAGTTGATATGGTCACGCTTTAATAAATAGACTCTAGCTAGAATGACAGTTATATGGTTATGTGCTTATGTATTATATGTATATATGTTTTCATGATTATATTTGTACATGTATTATGCTAATTTGGATGATCTTGCAGATGAGATATCCTCCCTGAATTATGCTAAGGTTCGTTGGTTTATTCTGATTTGGTTTAGCTAACATAGTATGCCTTATAGGAAAGAGATCAAAATGACTAGTAAGATGGTAGACTATAATGATTCTCCCTATGAATTAGATGAGAAGCATGGTGTTAGGCACTCTTCTGACTTATCAGACACATTGAGAATCTTGAAGGAAAAAATAAGGAGCTGTAAGGCAGAAAATGAAAAAATCATGCAGGCACAAGCGAAACAAGAAAAGTTTAATGCAATACTCCAGAGTTTTTCAACATTGCGGTGATGGAGGCCACTTCGGATCAACCATGGATGGGAGGATACAACTAATGGGGCATATGGAATGTCGTTCTCATGTTGTTCATAGGTTGAATAGAGATGGCATGGTTAGAGATGGAAGTTTGTTGGATACTCCAGATAGGAGAGGTGATCCAAATTGGATCCATAGAAGACTGTCAAAGAACCATGACTGTATCAAGTCGAAACAAATCTCTAGAACTTCCAAAATAATGATCAAAAACACCCTGAACCAGTGGCAATGGCGGCCAGTGTGGAGCGACGAGGACCTCGTTCAAATCGCGCTGACTGAGACCCATGGAGACTACACAGGAGGTCAAAGTAGACCCTAGGAGCCTCGGATCGGGAAAAGAAGGTGGTTTTTGATGCGCGATTAATGCTTCGCTCGACGAACAAGGCTATGAAGGAGGAAGCCCGAGCACACAGATGCATTTGAAGCTAGAGAATCGCGAGCAGAAAAGAAAAAGCACTAAAGTACAAAGGCGGGACCCGCACTCTGGAAATCAGTGGTTTTGATCGGGGTGCCCTCAAATGGTAAGAGGTTTTGGGTGAGAGCAGAGTGATTCCATACATCCATCCACGCGTGGCAAGCGGAGGTGAGAGAAAACCATCGTTGATCACGCGCTATTGGTTGAGCAAGTCAACTGCATGAAACGTGCGTATGGCATTGGATCTGGGGGACCCAGATCAGATGGCTGAGATCGCACCCGATAGAGGAAGTGGAATTGACGAAGGAATACACCATGTTTTAGAAGGATTTAGAATCCATTTGACCACCATGATGGAGGAAAGACTTCATCCATGACGTAACTGAAGAAAGGAACCGACGAAGTAGGTTGGCACCATTTAAAGGAGGACATGTGGCCACTCCATAAGCACTGATGATGACGCCGAACAGGGAACTCCAAGCACAGCTGCAGAAGGTGAATCGACAAAGGTGGAAGAGGAACTTAACAGGCACTGGAACGAATGGCTAAAAGCCATGAACAAGGACATCATACACAGTTAAACAGTTACTTAGATAGTCAATTCGAGAGATGAAGATAGAGAGACCAGAATCCCGAGAGGAGGACGGAACACAAAGAACAGTAAAGAAAAGCAGAAAGAGACAGAGGGTTGAGCTGACCAAAGGCAGTATCAAGCACCAGAGAGCTTGAAGATTCAAGCCATCCCATAGAGGAATCTATTCGGATTGAGCACCACATTTGGCTCTTTCCACTATAGACCAGAAGGTCATAGAGCTGGTAGGAAGAAGAAGAGTCTATGCGCTCCAGTGGCTTAGGGAATCCAAGAACCACCTTGCCAAGAAAAACCTGCTTCAGGAGAAATCCCATTGAGTCCCTGTATTGTAATTTTCTGCTTAAAGGCACAATAAAACAAGGCCACCATTGAAAGTTGGACCTGAGATGTAGCCCTATAGAATAGAGTGAACTCCTTATTAATTTCTTGTGTCTTTGTGGCTGCTTATTGTATTTCTCTGCTATCTTTCCATTTTATTGTTTGTGTATTGGCAATCTAATTGATCTGTTGCTTCAATAACATAGAACACACACCAGCACATGAGTCTATAATACCTTTAAACAATAAATCTTTAACCGATGTCACTCATAAGGTGAATATTAGATCAAGTGGTATCAGAGCTCTAGGTTGTAAGGTTAGAAAAGCTTGTGTTGGTTTAGTTGTGAATGCTCACTAGATCAAAGCTCAAATTAGGAGAAGGAGAGTTGGTGGAAACTAATCCTGAAATTGGGAGAGTCTATCCTCGGAAGGAAATGTCAGAGGAAGGTTCTGTAGGGCCAGACCCTCAATTCATAGAGAGTTTCCTAGCTATAAATTCTATGGTAGAAGAAATGTACAGAGACTTTAGAAAGCATAAGGTGGAAGATTCATTCGGTTCTAAACAAGATAAAGAAGAAGATGAGTCTCACTTCCATGACCACTCCAAAGGAAAGGGGAAAGAGGAAAGCTTTCTCACACCTCCTAATAGCCCTGTGCATAATAAGAAAGCATCTTTAATTAAGCTAGATGTTAAATTTGATTTGCCTATATATGATGGAGAGCTTAATGCTGAAAATTCAGACAATTGGATTAGACAAATTGATGTGTATTGTAGGGTATAGAACATAGACTCAGACAAGAGTAAGATTCATTTGGCAAGCCTACGCCTAGGAGGTACTGCCCTGGTTTGGTGGGAAGGCAGAACCCAAGATGATATGAAAAGACATGGAAAGACCATCTTTGTCTGGAGTGAATTTGTTGCTGCAATCAAAAAGTAGTTCTATCCATTTGCATACATGCAACAAGCCATGATGAGTTGGAAAACTCTTCGACAGTTGAAAGGGCAAAGTGTGCAAGGGTATACTCAAGAATTCAGAAAGAGAGCATTGATGTTGGGTATCTCACTAGACTCACCAGAGACTCTTTTGAAGTACATTGGTGGTCTACACAGCTACATGAGGCATACCATCCTCATGTTTAATCCCACTAGTACAGATGAGGTATCTGTACAAGCTACTCATCTAGAAGTTAGACGAAAGAATGGAAATCCAGAAGTTGGGGGACCATCCCAACCCACTATAGGCAAGAGCAAGGAGAAAAGAAAGCAAAAGTGGAAAGCAAGGAAGGCTAATACTGCACAGAAAGCCAAAGCTTGATGCAATCACTATAAAAAGTGGGGGCATGATGATGATCATTGTTAGATTCTGCATCTAGAGTTGAGACCTAAGAAGTCTGAGGGCAAGAAGAAGAAGACAGCTACAGCTATTCAGAAAGATTTGGGGTCAGACTCAGGAGATGAAACAACTATAGCAGCCACATGTATAAAGGTAAGAATTCTGAAGCATCTACTAGTAATTCTGCTCAATCTATTATTGATGAAGAAAATAAGAGAAAAAGACATGAGCTTTTCCATATTCGAGTTATTTCTAAAACTCAAAAGGTTGATACATTGTTTGATAGTGGCTCACAAGTAAATTTAATTTTTGAAGCAATTGTAAAGAAATTGGGTTTAGCAACTACATCTCACAAGAAACCATACCCATTAGGATGGTTGAATGATAAAGCACAACTACAAGTGACTAGACAGTGCAAACTCAAGTTTTATTTTGGGTCAACATTTGTAGATGAGGTTGAGTTAGACATAATTCCTTTGGATATATGTGGAATTTTTTTAGGAAGTCCTTACTTGTATGATAGAAAGGCTATTTTATATAGAGCTAAGAAAAAGTATCTACTTGTAAAAGATGGAATCGAATAATTTGTAAGAGCTCATAAGCTCAAGAATAATTACAGTCTCATAAACTCAAGATAGATGAAAAGAATGATAAATTCATGCAAACAATTCTTACTAATGGTTGTATAGGAAAAGAAACCTGATAAAACCAATGTATTTGAGGGCTGTAATGCTAAACAGCAAGCTGATATAGAAAAGGTTGTTTCAGAGTATGATGTCTTGTTTCAAGAACCTAAAGGTCTGCCACCCAAAAAGGGAATAGTACATGATATTATTTTGCAGCAAGATGTTCCATTGCCTAACATTGGGATGTATAGGTTGTCTACTTTAGAGAATGCTGAAATCAAGAAGCAGGTGTAGGAGTTGCTCGAGAAAGGGTTCATCAGGCATAACACATCACCATGTGGGTCACCAATCATTTTGGTGAGAAAGAACGATGGCTCGTGGAGAATGTGCATTGATTATCGAGCACTGAATAAGATAACAATAAAAAATTGTTATCCCCTTCCTCGCATAGATGATATTTTAGATCAATTAAAGGAAGTTTTTTGTTTCACCAAGCTGGATTTTCACAATGGATACCATGAGGTCAGAGTTGTAGAGCAAGATGCATGGAAGACTACTTTCAAAACAAAGCAGGGATTGTATGAATGGCTGGTTATGCCTTTTGGCTTAACTAATGCTCCTGCTACTTTCATGAGATTAATCAATGATGTACTTAGACCTTTTCTTGATGATTTTGTTATTTTGTATCTGGATGACATTTTGATTTTTAGTAAAACATGGAAAGAACATTTAAAGCATGTTAAGTAGACATTAGATGTTTTGAAAAGAGAAAAACTTTATGTTAAACTCTCAAAATGTGAATTTGGCAAAACATATCTAAACTACTTGGGTCATATAGTAGGGGGAGGTGAATTGAAAATAGATCCCTCTAAAGTGGAAATCATTTTGAACTGGCCTAAACCCAGGTCTGCTACAGAAGTGAGACGCTTCTTAGGAGTAGCACAATATTGGAGGAAGTTCATTTCTAACTTCTCCTTGATTTCAGCTCCCTTACATGCTTTAACATGATTGAATAAGGTGTTTCATTGGGGAGGCAAACATCAGAAAGCCTTTGACACCTTGAAAGAGAAAATTAGTACAACACCTGTACTAGAACTGCCAGATCTATAAAGACCATTTGAGATCCAAATTGATGCCAGTGACTATGCCATGGGAGCAGTGTTGACACAGCACGGTAAACCCATATGTTATCATTCTGAGACGTTTAATCCTACAGTAGTTAACTATCCTACTTATGATAAAGAATTGTATGCATTAGTTCAGAGTGTGAAAAAGTGGAAACATTACTTAATGGGCGAAGAGACAGTAATCCATATTGATCATCAACCACTTCAATATCTACACTCCCAAACTAAGTTGTAGCAATCAAGACATTACAGATGGATGGGTTTTCTACAACAGTTTCATTTAGTCATCAAATATAGAAAGGGCATACATAAAAAAGTTGCAGACATGTTATCTAGACCCATTATAAATGCATCTACCATACTTAAGCATAACTCTGTACTACATGAAAGCTACATAGAACAATATGCTCAGGATATGGACTTCAAAGATGTATATGAAACTTTGAGTCAAGGCAAAAGAGTAGAAGAATTGGACTATCTTGTGAAGGACCGACTCTTATACCATTGTGGGAAACTCTGCATTCCACAAACTTAGAGGATAAAGATAATTAGGGAAGCACACACTTCTCTGATATCAAGTCACTTTGGGGTAAGTAAAACAATTGCATAGCTGCAAAGATTCTTCTATTGGCCAAAAATGAATGAGATAGTTTCTAGATATGTAAGAGGGGTGTGCCATGTGTGCTAAAAGCAAGCCCAGCAATAGAAAAATAGGCTTGTACACTCCATTGCCAGTTCCTTCTCACCCTTGGGAAAGTGTTTCCATGGATTTTGTTGGAGGACTACCTAAATCTAGGAAGGGTCATGACTATCTATATGTTTTTGTGGATAGGTTCAACAAAATGTGTATTTTAATACCTTATAGTAAACAGATTACAGATGAACAGACTGCAAAATTGTTCTTTGAACATGTATGGGTTCATTTTAGATTACCCACTTCCATTATATCTGATCGAGACACCTGATTTGTGGGAAGTTTTGGTCGAGTCTGTGGGAACTGATGGACACCAAACTGAAGAAAAGCACAATTTTTCATCCACAAACAGATGTCCAGACAGAAGTAGTAAATAGGACAGTGATCTAGTTACTGAGAGGATATTACAGCAAACATCCTAAGCTTTGGGATGAACACTTGTGTTATGTGCAGCATGCTTACAACAGAGCCAAACACTCTTCTACACAAAGATCTCCTTTTGAGACCTATTTTGGTTTCACACCAAGGTCTCCTTTAGACTTTGTCTTTGGCAAAGATACCATGGTTGATGGACACAGTGATGTGGACAAGGCAACTAGGTTCATTGAACAGATCTAGGAGACCCACCAAGTAGTACAAGAATAGCTGGAAAAGAGCCAGGCCAAGTACAAGGCTAGGCATGACAAGCATCGGATGGAGCCTAGTTTTCAAGTTGTAGACCAAGTCTGATTGTATATCAGCAAGGACAGGATGCAAGGTGAAGGTAAAAAGCTAAAGCCTATCAGGTATGGACCTTTTAGGATACTTGAGAAAATTGGTGAAAATGATTTTCGCCTTGATCTACCAGTTTACATGCACATCTATTCAGTTGTAAATGCAGATTGCTTGAGATTGTTTGAACCTTCAATGATTGAGGACCCTAAAGAGCAGAGTCAATTGCCTTCTATTGTTCACCTGCTACCTGAATATCTTAATGAATTGCAGGAAGACACAGTGCTAGACAGGAAGGTGAGGACAACGCGCAGGGGAGATGTTGAATACCTCAGGATTGGGCTCAAAGGTTCGAAGCCAAGCAGTGAAAAGTGGATTGAAATTGGACAAGGGAGAAAGCAATACCTTCACTTAGTCGATGCTTGAAAACAAAATTTTGGTGGTCCAAAAGCTTTTTCAGTGGGAAGGCCGTGATCCGAATTGGATCCATATAAGACTGTCAAAGAAGCATGACTGTATCAGGTCAAAACAAATCTCTAAAAATTCCAAAACAGCGATTAAAAACACCCTGAACCAGTGGTAATGGCAGCTAGCGTGGAACGACAAGGACCTTGGTCAAAGCGCGCTGATCGAGGCCCACAGAGACTGTGCAGGAGGTCAAAGTAGCCCCTGGGAGCCCTAGATCAAGAAAAGAAGGTGGTTTTTGATGCGCAATTAGTGCTAATCGTGCATCACTGGGCAGACAGGGCCATGAAGGAGGAAGCCTGAGCACATGGATGCATGGGAAGCCGAAGAACCATGGGTAGAAAGGAAAAAGTGCTAAAGTACAAAGGCAGGACCCATGCTCTGGAAACCAACGGTTTTTATCGGGGTGCCCTCAAATGGTAAAGAGGTTTTGGATGAGAGTGGAGTGATTCCATACATTGATCGATGCGCGGTAAGCGGAGGTGAGAGAAAACCACCATTGATCGCGCACTATCGGTAGAGAAAGTCAACTGCGTGAAACATGCATATGGTGTTGGAGCTGGGGGACCCAGATCGAACAGCTGAGATCACCCCCGATGGAGGAAGTGGAATCGACGAAGGAATATGCCACGTTTTAGAAGGATTTGGAATCCGTTTGACTGCCATGGTGGAGGAAAGACTTCATCCACGACATAACCGAAGAAACGAACCGACGAAGCAGGCTGGCGTCATTTAAAGGAGGACATGTGGCCACTCCCTAAGCACTGATGATGACACCGAACAAGGAGCTCCAAGCGCTGCTGCAGAAGGTGAATTGACAGAGGTGGAAGAGGAACCGAACAGGCACTAGAATGAATGGCTAAAAGCCATGAACAGGGATAGAATACACAGTTAGACAGTTACTGAGACAGTCAGTCCGAGAGACGAAGATAGAGAGACCAGAATCCGGAGAGGAGGACGGAACACAAAGAACAGTAAAGCAAAGCAGAAAGAGACAGAGGGCTGAACTAACCAAAGGTGGCACCGAGCACCAGAGAGCTTGAAGATTCAATCCATCCCATAGAGGAATCTGTCTAGACTGAGCACCACATTTGGCTCTTTCCACTGTAGACAAAAAGGTCACAGAGCTAGTAGGAAGAAGAAGAGTCTGTGCACTCTGGTGGCTTGGGGAATCCAAGAACCACCCTGCCAAGCAAAACCTTCTTTAGGAGAACTCCCATTGAGTCCCTGTATTTTAATTCTCTACTTAAAGGCGCAATAAAACAAGGCCACCATTGAGAGCTGGACCAGAGATGTAGCCTTGCAGAATAGGGTGAACTCCTTATTAATTTCTTGTGTCTTTGTGGTTGCTTATTGTATTTCTCTGTTGTCTTTCCATTTTATTGTCTATGTATTCGCAATCTGATCAATTCGTTGCTTCAATAACATAGAACACACACCAGCACATGAGTCTATAATAGCTTTAAACAATAAATCTCTAACTGATGTCACTCATAGGGTGTATATCAGATCAAGAGGTGATGGACACAAGTACTACTATAGTTCTAGTTTTGATAGACATTATGATCGTCATCGTTATCATCCTTACAAGAGGAGTGATATGGGATACTTTATAGCTGAATTTAAGAAAGAAAATCCATCTACTTTTGATGGAGATGTGAAGAAGTCGTAAGATGGAGAGGCTTGGATACATGGGATGAAGAAGTTATTTGAGTTGCATAATTACACAGATAATATGAAGGCCAGAGTAGCTAACTTTAGCCTGAGAGGTAAGCAGTTATCTGATGGGAAGATGTGAAGTGGGTCAGAGACATCAAGCTAGAGGACTTGAGTTGGCATGAGTTTAAGTAGATTTTCAGGAAGAAGTACTTGTTAGAAAGGTACAATGATGGTAAGGCCAAAGAATTTTATGAGCTAAAGATGGGATCGATGACAGATGAGGAGTATACAACCAAATTCCTGGAGCTATTGAGGTATGCACCATATTAAAGATGAGAGGGCTAAATGTCAATGACTTTTCAATGGTTTTCCATTAGAATTTAGAGATCAAATTTAGTATGATGATCCTCAGTCACTTGAGGAAGTTATTTGGAAATTGAAACATTTCTATGAGTAGTCAAAGCGTAAGAATGAATCTCAGCAAGGATGGAAAGGAAAAGATAAAGGTAAGGGTAAATGGAAACCAAAAAGAAAAAGCCTCAAAATACTGAAGAGAAAGAAAACATGGCACCACAAAAGAAGTTTAATGCATCTAGACAGGGACATGGGTCACAACAACAGCATAGAAGTGATGGTATTGGATGGTTGGAGTGTTGGACATGCGGTAAGGAACACCTTAAGAGAGATTGTCCATAGAATCAGGTTGGTAGGCCTCATATATATAGTGCACAAGAGGCACAGACTATTGGGGATGTTGGTCAGAGTGTTTCTCATATCTATGCAGCACCAGATAAAAGACACAAAGACCATCAAGAATCTATCATTAAGATGGATGGTAAGCTTTATGATGAAGTTGTTTCTATTTTGATTGACCCTGGATCTAATTATAGATATGTTAGTCCTGACTTGGTGGATAAGTGTGGTTTGAATAAAGAAGTGTGTGCAAAGTCTTGGTTAGTGAAGTTGGCTACAAGTCCTTATTGGGTAAGAGCTTGTGCTTTTGAGATAAATGGTGTGCCTACAAAAACAAATTTGAATGTACTCCCATTGGGATCGTATAACATGCTTTTGGGTATGGATTGGCTATACCTTCATATGACCAATGTGTATTTTTACGACAAAGACATTGATTGCTTGGATGACAATGGGGAACTAAGAGTCTTACAAGGAAATAAGAAAGCCACATCAGTTAGGATGGTGACAACTATGCAGAAAATCGTAGTCACAGAAAAGGTGTGTTATTTGTACTGCATATTTCTAGCGAGAAAGGTAAGGAAGTTGAGGATGTGGATTTTTTAAGAAGGTATCCATTTCTACAGTAGTTTTAGGATGTGTTTCCCCTAGATATTTTAGAGTTCCCACCTCACAAGGAAGTAGACTTTTCTATTGAGTTGGTACCAGGGGCAGCACCAGCATCAAAAGAACCTTATAGGATGAGCACACCTGGGTTAGTAGAGTTAAAATTAAAATTGAAAGAGATGCTTGACAAGGGATACATTAGGCCAAGTGTATCATCTTGGGGCGCACAGGTATTGTTTGTGAAGAAGAAGGATGGTACTCTCAGATTATGCATTGATTACAGGTAGTTGAAAAAAGTGACCATCAAGAACAAGTATATGTTACCGAGGATTGATGACTCGTTCAATCAATTCAAGGGAGAAGAAGTTTTCTCAAATATTGATCTAATATCCTGATATCATCAGGTACACATTAAAGAGGAGGACATTTACAAGACAACTCTCTAGACCAGGTATGGGAATTATGAGTTTATTGTAGTTCCATTCAGTTTGACTAATGCTCCAACTACCTTTATGTGTTTGATGAATAGTGTGTTGTGTCCCTATTTGGATAAGTTTTTTATTGTTTTCATTGATGACATATTGGTATATTCTAAAAATTAGGAAGAGCATGTTGAGCATTTGGAAGAAGTGTTGAGATTGTTGAGAGACATTAATTGTATGCTAAGCTCAACAAGTGCAGTTTCTTTTAGACCGAGGTACATTACTCGGGACATGTTGTCCCTAAGTAGGGCATAACAATGGATCTAGAAAAGGTAAGAGCTATCATGGAGTGGGAAACTCCTAGAAATGTAGATGAGGTGAGATCCTTCATGGGATTGGCAGGTTATTACAAGAGGTTCATCAGGAAATTTTCACAGATTGCTTATCTTATTACATCATTGCAAAGGAAAGGTAAGAAGTTTGAATGGACAGAGGAGTGTGATGGCAGTTTTGAGTAGCTTAAGAATTTGTTGACGCATGATCTAGTGTTAAATATCATAGATCCGAACAAATAATTTTTATTATGTACAAATGCTTGCAAGAGAGGACTTGGTGGATTCCTTATGCACGAAGGATGAATAGTGTGCTATGAGTCATTGGAACTAAATGAGCATGAGAAGAACTACCCGACACATGATCTTGAGTTGGAAGCAATCATACATCCATTGAATATGTGGAGGCACTATCTTCTTGGTAGGAGGTTTGCATTGATGAGTGATCATAGTGTATTGAGGTATCTATTTGACCAACCAAATATGAACTCCAGGCAAGCTAGATGGTTGGCCACGATCAGTTAGTTTGATTTTGAGATTAGATACATCAAAGGAAAGGAGAACAAGGTTGTAGATGCTCTTAGAAGCCAGATACAGGTAAATAATATAGAAACTATGAGTTCCTATGGGACAGATCTATAGGATAGGATCTTACAGGTGGGTTAGCATGATGACATGTATAATGAGCTTATGCACAGGTTAAAGAAAAGTACATGTATAGGTACAAGTGTAGGTATAGGTGCATAGGATGTGGACTATTGTCTTATAGCGGATGGATTGGTGAAGTTTAGAAACAAGATATATATGCTAGACTTCATTGATTTCAAGAAGGTGATCTTGAGGGAGTTTCATGAAAAACCATATTCAGGTCACCCAAGTTATTAGAGGACATTGATCGCAATGAAGAAGTTGTATTATTGACCGAATCTAAAGAACGATGTGGCAGAGTTTGTGGCTAGGTGTTTGGATTGCCAACGGGTGAAGGTATAGTGTAAGCATCTAGGTGGAGTGCTACAACCAATTGTGATTCCAGAATGGAAATGGGAGGTCAGTTCCATGGACTTCATGACAAGTTTTCCAAGGGCAGTGAGGCAACATGATTCCATCATGGTTGTGGTGAACATATTGACACAGGTTGCACACTTCATTCCAGTGAAGTCTACATTCTCAGCTAGCAATGTAGCACAACTATTCATTAGAAATGTGGTTAGGTTTCATGGTGTTCCAAAGAACATTGTGTCAGACAGGGATGAAAAGTTCACTTCCAAGTTTTGGAAGGCGTTGTTTGTAGGTTTGGGAACAAAGTTGGACTTCGCTACATCTTATCATCTGTAGACAGATGGGCATGCTAAGAGGGTCAGCAAGCTATTGGAGGTTATGTTGAGGATGTACATGATGCACCACTAGAGAAAGTGGGAAGAGTATCTTCCATTCATAGAGTTTGCTTACAACAATGGGTATCACGAATATTTGAAGATGAGTTTGCTTGAGGCATTGTATGGGCAGACTTGTCATACTCCCATCAGTTGGAGTGATCCAGTTAACAAGATGTTTATTGGACCAGGACATGTTGGAAGACATGGAGTAGGAAATGTAGTTAATCAAGAAGAACTTTAAAATAGCATAAGATAGACAGAAGAGCTATGTAGACTAGAATAGGTTATTTAAGAAGTTCCAGGTTGAGGAACAAGTGTACTTATGCATTAGACCAAAGAAGAGCTCCTTACGAATTAGATCATGTGCCAAGCTTGCACCATGGTTTTGTGGACCTTTCAGGATTACTGAGAGGATTGGGACAGTAACCTATTTACTTGCACTACCTCCAACAATGAAATTCCATGATTTTTTCCATGTGTCATTGCTTAAGAAGTATGTTAAAGATGTTGATAATGTAATTTACTGGTCTATATTGTAGGTAAAGCCAGATGGAGAATTCCAATCGGAGCCTCAGTGTATATTGCAGAGAAAGTTGCTCAGGCTATGAAACCAAGTAGTCGAGAAAGTTAAAGTGCAGTGGAAGAGATTTGGGATCGATGAAGCTACATGGGAGATGGAAGATCAAATGTGGGCTTTTTATCCTTCATTTTTTTCTGGTTGAGGCAAAGTAGTTTTGGTATGATGTTTGGGATACTTTTGGCATATGTTTTGGTGTGATGTTTAAGTATATGTACATATGTATATGGATGTAAATACTGCCATGAGCTAAGTTATAAAGCTCTAATAAGAGGTATTAGTGTCATGTTATTATGCTTTTAGGTTGTCATATTGGTTTGCTTTTCAGCGGGGTGATCATTGTAAATATTGCATTGAGATACATTATAAAGCTCCATGGGCAATATGTTTTCTTTTCAACCATTTTTCTCAGGTATAGGTGTGGTTGAACACCGGGGATAGTGTCCCCAAGGGGGAGGGTATTTTAATAGCCTTTGTGAAAATTCCATGTAATAAACATTAATAAAGGAAAAAATAATAACCATGGTTGATGGGACACTTATTCCAAGTTGAATGTTGGGCAAGACATCCTAGTGTGGGTGTTCATTTTGTTTATTATGGCTAAGGAAATTGGAAAAGGTAATGGCTAAGGCATTTAGAAAGGTAAAATGGATTTTTTGGCACATTTGTTTATGAAAATAATGGAAAATAGGAGAAAAGGAAGGTGAAAGGTCACAGGTTGCATGTGAGGTGTTGGGACAGGGTCCTGTGGGGGTAAAGTTTTGTAATAAATTTAGATTTACTTGTAAATTCTCTTCATGTTAAGGGAGAAGAGCGTGAAGGTCATAAGAGTCAAAAGGATCTTTAGTCCCTTAGTTGTTAAAAGATAGGGAGTTTTGTGACCCGCCCATGGTCTGTGGACCATGGTATTGTAAAACAGAAGGTTATATATAGAAGAGTCATAGTGAGTCTAGGAGGTAACTTTGGATAAAAGATCATTGTATGGGTAAGTAAGCTAAGGCAAGAAATTCTGTTTCCTATACTTAGGCGAAATGGAAGGCTCCTGCAACTGAGTGTGCGAAGATCTTAGTAAGTATGTAGGCTAAGTGCGCAAGCCCCTGCAACTGAGTGCATAGGGAAGAAGATTTTGTAACAAAAAGAATTCATTTAATAAAGAAAATTTTGATCCATAATTTGTGTATTTTTGCATCTGTATTTACTTCTGAAGTTTCTATATTTTTTCTCTATTACCTAAATTTATATAAATGAATGTTAATTGATGTGTGAAAATAGTAGATTGGACTATTTAATTAATGTTATGAATGTTTAAAGACCTCTTCGAAGGTGTAGGTTATGTTTCTGGAAGTTACTGCAATTATCTATATTTTAAGGGTTAGGGTTCGTAAAGACCAGAAGAGGCCCTGAGAACCATAGAAGTCTGTCACACTAACCTCTAGATGTAGAAACCTGGTTCTGTCATCCCCCAATAATACTTCAGGTGAGACTGTAGCCTGTGCTACATAGGTTGTTGCCGAAAGGGCTAGCAGCTTAGGGTTTTGTTAGATGTTGCAACTGATTTTGAACCTGGGTCAGGACCCCTCAATCCAACAAATGGTTTCATTTCGGGACTGTGATATATCTGAGGAATGTGTAATAAGTGGTTCCCCACTAAGAAAGAGATTGAAAAGTGGATAGATTAGAAATTGCACACGTTTGTAGCCCAAGAAAACAGGAATTTTCACCTATCAAAGGAAGAGAGGTTGAATAGATAACTATTCACAAACGAGCACGAAATATTCTTCTACTCTTTTCCATGAGAATTACATGATTGGTTATCCAAATTGGCAGATAGTCAGGGTACGTGGAATATTGATGGCCTTATCGTGTGGACTCCAGAACTAGGAAGTGCATGGGGGCTTCAAAAAACAAAATCATGCAGGTTGTCGACCATTGGGTTGATAGTATTCTAGGAGGATTCATTACCATGTTTACGATCGACATGTCCACCAATTATAGCAAAGCAGAGTGAAGGTTTTTCAAGGGGCCAAGAGGTAAGTACCTAAAATATTTGAAGACCTGGATTAAAATTTTATTGTTCGAAAAACGGTTTGTGCCTTTAAATTGATGTTTGGGACTACACGAAGTGGGATAGCGTTTATAAGGAACCTAGATTCAGGGGTTGATATAGTTCGTTGTTGGGATCGTTTGATAATGAAGACGAAAGAAATATTTTGAAGAAACCACGAGATGTGGTGCAGATTGTGGTCCATGGTATTGCAGGGATACCCCATCCATCCACTCCACCTCTACCTCACACACCTACACCTCCGCCTTCACCTCCACCTCCATCATTCAACATGGCGAACATGATGAAGATGCTTGTGTTTAAGGGTTCGGGGACTGAATACCTTGAGAAAATTTGGTTTGTAACATATTTTGTACAGAAGGCACAACATATTACTAATGATGATATGAAGAAAGCACAGTTCGTCACAACGCTATAAGACATAGCATTGAGTTGGTATATCAAGTTTTTCTTAGGTAAACCCAACGCAACTATGTTAGAAACACAACAAGCACTGAACAATGATTTTAAGAAGCCTAAATCACAATCCCAGTTAGTGATAGAGTTTAAAGAGATCCAACAGAGGATAAATGAGTTTGCATGGGATTTCGATCAAAGACTGAAGTGTCCAATTCAGTAGGCTAACATGAGTATTATGAATGATCAACACATAAACTGGTAGATTGCTTCACTCCTGCCTCATCTAAGATTACCACTGTCGCAACAGAAAATAGGAACGCAAGTTGAAGCCTAGGATATTTCCATGAGATTGGAGGCTTCACCTATGCATGATACAAATATGGGGGTACAAAAAATTTAGTCCCAATTGACCAGCCTACATATGGAGCTACAGATCCTTAATAAGGGAAAAGAAGTCTAGCCTGAGGCGCATGCAGAAATTTGGTGCCTAAAATGCAAGGGCCATGGTCATGATAAGGACCATTGCCCGGTCTACTAGAATTATCTTATTGGGGGAGGTCCTATCCCCCTAAATCTAGAAAAAATCTTTGGGCCGAGTGTAGGAGTAGCATTATGGTGCACTATTTGTCAAATTTGTGGGAAGCACGAAACATATAACTGTCATTGATGGGCCTTTAAATTAGACATAAATTAAGGCTCGTGGCTCTAAATTAAAAATAAATTAAGGCCTATGACCATCGTTCAGCATATCAAACCTCTCTTTTTTCATTAGATAATGTATTCTTAACTTTAATATATTCATTAGGAAGGTTTATGAATAATTGCATATTTGTGCCTAATATTATTTATTTTTGTGGAATATTGTGAGAATATTGGGAAGATTATGAAGATTTGGAGGAGGAGATAATTTAGGGAATTTCTCCCTACTATAGGAGAAAATAATAAATCAACAATATATTATGGCATTATGGTACAGATTGTGGAACTCCAATGATTGATAAAATCTAGGAATGTGTTCCCTGCCATTTAATGCAGATTCCTACTATTGGGAACTCGATCCACTAATCAAGGGATTTTGGTGGGGAAAGCATCCTCCATTAATGGGAAATGATTCATAATCATTTTGTGTTAGTACCAAGTCAAATTTTTCTCTAGGGATTTCCATTAGTATTCTTGTGGAGAGAACTTGTATATTTGCAGCTCCATTGTATTTTCTTGCATTGAAAATAATGAAGATTGGTGTCATGTTCAGCTTCTAAATAGTGTTCTCCTCTATAGGTCTCTAATTTTCCTTAGGCTTGGCCATCCTAGGAGACTTAGATCCCTTTTGTATCATTTTATTTCCTTATTTTCACTTCTTATTCACATGCATCTCTTGTCTTTATTTCTTTCTACTTCTTCATTTAGTATTAATGATTTCTTGTTGTAGGATTGGGTTAAATGGTTAATGTAAGTTATTTTGCAGGATAAAAAGCATCATTTCATCCTTGGAAAATATTTGGAAGGTCATAGTAATCGTTGAGATACTTGGATTAGTTTTCTTATCCCCAAATCTAGATTTCTGGAACTCCTTGTGGCAAAGAACAATAAATTTCTGCTATTTTTTAGAGCATGATAACGAGCTTCAATATAGTTGGTTCCACTTGCATTAGATCAAAAAAGCATTCTATTTCATAGAAAAAATTACCTCATTGCATTTTCACTTGATTAGGTTAGGAATTTTATAGATTTACTAGCTCACTAATTCTCGAATTTCTATATTTTCGACTAGTAATTTTCTTCTATTTTTTAGCATGGGTTAACAGAGGTATTTTTGAGCGATTTCACTTGGAATGGGGACCTAAGACATCCTAGTCAATAAAAAAATTGTCCCATCCAATTTGGATTTGATTTTCTTGGTCATTATATGAATTATAATTTTGTATATTAAATCTGTAATATCTTGTAGTAAATCAGGGGATCCTGTAGGAGAACTAGTACATCCTGTAGGAAATCCTGTATCGGCCTGTTTTGAGCCTGAATTGAGAAAAGTAATCATTGAAGCTGGGATTAGGTCCCTCCTTGAAATCAAAGCCATAAAAATCATTGTACCCCTCTTCCTCCACACCCGTCTCCCATGCCAACGATCAAGGAAAGATTAACATTTGCATTTATAAAGCAAAAAGGTTAAAAAAAATAGTTCTTTTATATTTACACATGCACACAACAGTTAGTACTCTCTAGATCAGATTTCATGGTTAGATTAGTTAAAACATCACAAGTGACAAATAGGGTTAAAATAGGATTCTTTTGCAAGCAAAGTGTGTTAATAAGTAGATAGAGGATTTCATGTTACTTTAGAAGCATTTTTAAATTCAGTCTTTCATTCCAGCAAATAGGAAAAATTTCTTTTCTCTCATGACAGAAAGGAAGGACACATTGTATGCTGGACATATAGTGTCGATACCTCTTAAGTTTGTACGAACCCTGGGTTGATAATTAAAGTCGGTAGCCTTGGGAGTTGCAGCATTCTTGTTGCAATACCGAGGCTCATGAGCCATCTTTTGCAAAAGTTTGTACATACCCCACAAGATTTGTTCTACACTTTAAGAAAATCAGTAGGTCGTGATGAGTGCAACTACCGAAGTTATGAACTAATGATGGAGTGGACCCCTACATATAGGATGTAGGTATAAAATCGGCCTCAAGATTAGGGTGTGGGTGCGGTGCGTAGAGGATTCCAAGGCTGAGGAAGAGGGCGAGGAGGAGGAGCTGGAAGGGCTCGTGGACACATTATTTGTTACAACTGGGGGGAGATAGGTCATTTTGTTGTTGACTAAAAGAATTTGACACATTCCTCCTATTAGTATTGTAGGTAGTTTGACCATGTCATATAAGATTTCCTAGTACTTATAGTGAAGATGCAAGAAAAGAAGGCTCAAACACCTACGTAGAATATCCAAATGATGAGAGTGGAGCCTCACGAAGATGAGCCTAGTGTTAATATCATGATGCGAAACAGCCAAAAGCTTACAGATGTGTACGCAAGGCTTTTGAAAAGGAAGTTGGATTGAATTTAAGAAAAGTGAAGGAAACATTTATGGAGGCTAAAACAAGCTTCATCGAAGCTTAGGAAGCCAGGAGATGTCTCGAGGAAATGATGTTGCGCGAGACGTAGATCCTTCATTATTAGCGACATTTTTGAAGACTTGCATGAAGCTTCTAAGGGATAGGAAGGTGGTATATGGGATATAGCAATTGATCAATAACCGTACGAGTAAAATTAAACCTCCACCTTAACAATGCACGTACGTAAAGTCGGTAGAAGTAAGAAGCAAACCAATCGCGAGATGAGACTAACTGCGCAAATTGGAGAGTATGAGATGGATCAGGTAATTCTTGATTTGGGATTTGATGTGAATTTTTTACCAAAGAAAACTTGGGAGAGAATGGGGAGACCTGTGCTGCAGTGGTCTCCTATCCATCTACAAATGGTAAACCAGCAAAAGATCATTCCTATGGGGTGCTTGTATGGGGTAACGATAGATATTGAAGGAGTAAGTGCCTTAGCTGACTTTGAAGTGACTGAGATAGTTGACAACAGTAACCCTTACCCTATACTACTTGGAATCAATTGAGCCTTTGATATGGACATGGTTATTAATCTCAAAAAGTGTAGAATGACATTCGAAGGAAAGTAGATATTGGTCATTGTTTTGTTGGACCCAAGTGAAGGTGCACAGTATACGAAATCGGTTCGCGACTATGAGGAGGAGGTTAATATTGATCAGATCTATAAGATCACTACACTTGATGAGGATTGGATCAACCCCATTACGGATGGATAGATCACATGGGATAGGGATAGTTCCTGCATTCAAATTCTGATGACGAGCTTGAGCATTGGCAGAACTGATTACATGAAGTATCCTCGCTGTGTTGTAACACACTGACAAAATCACTTCGATGCATATCCATTGAGGTATGAAATTTAACTTATTATGATGTTTTAGAAGATGTTAACTTTTTTGGATAATTTTTAAAGAGATGTACTGGAGGAACATCGGTTCCAAGCACTAGATATTGCACTGTGAGCTACACCTACCCGTTGGTGGGGTACACATAAAGACAGCTTCGCTAATTGGAAAGAATACTGGAGAATGATGAGTTTGAGGTTTGGGCACACCAATACCCACATGGTGGAGAAATACACGGGGAAGGATGATCCGCGTGAAAATTTGGTGCGATGGAAGAAAGCCTAGGGAGAAGAACTGTAGCCGGAGTGGGTTCACATGTTTTTTCATACTTTGGATACTGTTACACAAAAATATCGTCACCATGATTATTTGCAGTCAGTATGGGTCTATCAGCACTTGTACTGTCCTCTTAAGCAAGTCTCAGACCTCAGCTCTTCAAGTCAAGCTTTGAAAATGAGAGAAAGACACTAAAAATCAACAAAACTCTGGTTCCGCACTTTCTCTCACTGTTGCCTGTGGTCTCGCACCCCCTGTTTACAAAAACTGCAGACCTTCCCGCTCTGTCCCTAAAGGAGTGGGTGCGGACCCCTGTGAAAGTCAAAAAGGCGCAAGTTTATTATAAAAAACTCACTTTGGGTTAATTCTAGATGATTCTAGAAGGAATTTTGACGTGGATTGGTCACTCTTAGGTGGTTCATGCATCCCAAAAGAGAAGGAGCTAATCCCTTGATGAGAGGAGCTATCCCTTTGAAGGAGGACTTTATCCCTTTGAAGGAGGACCTAGTAACTTCCCTCCATTGCACTATAAATTAAGGCATTGGGCTGGTTGCTAGAGAGGTTAGAAGCTGAACATTTTTGAGGTTAAATGCTGGTGGAATTGGGACTTCCTAGTTAAGCTTGAGAGGAGAGATCACATACCTTTTTGGCTTCATTAGGAAGAGAGTGAATTTGTCGTGGCGGAAAAAGTCGTTTGTGCGGACACAACTGACCTCCCTAGGAGTCTAAACTCTCTAGCGACAAACAAGACAAAATGGAGTGATCTTTCTCTAAATATACCTTTTAAAACATGAAAACTACAAGTGTTTAGGCTTACCTTATTCCAAAACGTTGTTGTTGTAGTCCGTCCTTGCCGATCCGGATGAGCTCCTCCTTCAAGTCAATTCCTGCAACCACAAACAATCAAACAATTACCAAGCACTTGCATTTCATATAATAAAACATATATTCAACATGCAGACCAAGGAACACATGAAATAACTCATTAACACAAGCTATTGAGAAAAATAAACCAGTTTGTATTAATAACGAAACAAAGAAACTCTTACAACCTGGCCTTGGTGTTGTGCAAGTTCCTCCCAGGGTCCATCAAGGGTTTTCCTCTACTTTGACAAAGCTCACCCACTTCCAAGTAGAATCAAGCAAAGACAATCTCTCCTCACAAGCTTCTAAATGGGAGTCCTAATTCCTGCAGCATTTACCCTTAGAAATCTATAGCTTTCAACCTCCTCTCCCTCTGGCTCAATGTCTTTATTTATAGTGCTGTAAAGAGGTTATTCAGGTCCACTATCAATGGGATCATCCCCCTCTTTGGGTGGGATAGCTCCCTTATTGATGGGATAAGTTCCCCCTTAATAGAGATACATGAACCAACTGGAGGCGCATCCATTTTATCAAACCGACCTCTAGAATGTTCTAGAAGTAACCACAAGTAACTTTTTCAAGATAAAACTCGCGCATTTTGCCTTTTACAGAGGGACGCACCTGTCCCTTAACATACAGAGCGTCCATGGACGCAGATTTTGTGAACATGGTCAGCGTCCCCGCAGGTAAGGCTAGAGAGAACCTGCGACCCCAGAGATAAACATAGTTTTTACAAGACTTTCTCTCTTCTTTGAGTTTGAGATGGATAACAGAGGCATGAGACTTGCCTAAGAGGGTAGCATGACTGTTGATTTGAGCCATACTAACTGTAAGTAGTCAAGGTGACATTTTTTAGTGTAACAGATTGCCCCCTAAAGTGCGAAGCCTGGAATAGAGTAGGGTTTTGTAATTCTAGGAAGGGTGAAGCGCTTTATCATTTCAAGGATTGTCTTGTGGATGGCCTTGTTGGAACCTGCAATTTTCAACACAAAATACATGGATAAGATTATATCATCACTGAGGTAGGCATTCCCATACTCAGATTCAAAACTTTAACTAATGGACTAACTATTCTGATACAGGAATGATCTTGCAGTACATCATTTTTATAGACTTTTGTAGACACAGTATGGACGCAGCGATCTGTTTATGATTAGTCTACATAGATAATGAATACAAAACTCCTCGCAGCCTGGATGGTAGAAACTAGATCCAGGGTCTTCACTTCTACTTCCCGAATTGGTACGATTCTAGCCATGTGATTAAATGATTCGATGTCGAACATGTTAGAAACCACTTGATTACCAGTCGATGATGCAAACTGTTAACAAGCGTGAGAGAAACCACCAGTAATGTCAATGGTTCTCAAAGTACCAAGCACAAACCGTGAAATGTGAATAGATGTTTTGATGTCGAACACTTCACGGAATCCTTTGATCGAAAGTCAATGATGTAAACTGACGTCAAAGGCGAGAAACCTGCCATTGATGCATGCAGACTTCAAGGTGCTGTCGATTCCTAAGTCATCTTTCTAGATAATGTGTCGATGTCGATAGAAAGCGACCCGTTGCAGGCAAGCCCGCAACACGAAATCATTGTTCAAGTTGAAGAAATGTTGCTGTAAGGACTGACTCAGGGATGGTCAAATGGATGACAAGTATTTTGCAGATGAAAGTTTTTGCTCGCAGACCTCTTGAACACATAATGACACGACAGATGGCTTGGTGACGAATAACTCAAAGTTAATCCCCGAAACCCGGTTAAAGACTTTCAAAGTGGTTTGGTCAACTGTGAGGTAAAAGATTTCCCAACCCAGGTGAATGAAAAGTGTCGTGTTCAAGAGTGGTAATAAAGTTTCTTTTGAGACAAAAGGTAACAAACAGGTTCATTCTTCTCTCTTTTCCCCCACCATTTCTGGCAAGTACCTCTTTATTTTTAACAAGCTTGAGGAGGATAACATATGCTTGATTATAAGCTCATCCTTCGGACGAGTCCAACCTAGTTTAAATTCGAACCCTAGGAAGGAGTGGTTCGTTCCTGTTTGTAATTGAACAGGTCCTTTACTGTGAAATGTTTAACGAGCCCAATATAGGAGAAACTCGGTGTTTTTCAATTTTAGAGAGTCTGAAAAACTTAAGAAGACTCCAAGTTGAACTTTTTCGTAGATTTGTGTCCCTCAAGCCCGAAAAAGTATAAAATAATACCTGGGGGAACCGCTTGATCTTGCGACCAAGGAGTACTTTCATAGTTAGTGCCATTGACCTGAAAAGTAAAAAGCGATCAAGGACACGTCGTTTTATTTCCATATCGAGTTTGAAACGACAAAAACCCGGCAATTTTTTCCTGATTTTGCGGTCAGAAAAGAGCTAAAAGGGGACCGTCTTTTAATTCCGTTTTAACGAGTGTAAAAGAAACGCTCGGCAATCTTTTCATGTTTTAAGAGTCTGAAAAGGGCTTAAAAGAGAACTCCAAGGTTTCACTTTTTCGTAAGTTTTAACGAGTTCGAAAAAGGAATAAAAATGTACTCATGGTTTTCACTTTTTCGTAAGTTTTAACGAGTTCGAAAAAATGATAAAAATGTACTCATATGGCCGACTTTCAATTTAATTTACGAGTAGGAAAAGACGGAAAGATCTCGGCATTTTCATTTGTTTTACGAGAATGAAAGATAGCAAAATAATCTCGGTATTTTCATGAGTTTAACGAGTCTTGAAAATAACTGAAATTGACTCGAGATAGGTTTCATTTTTACAAAAGCTTGAAACAGAGAAAAACTATGCTTCAGAGTAGTTTCATTTTTACACAAGCTTGAAACAGAGATAAAACTGTGCTTGATGCCCCCTAAGCATAACTGCTAGAGTGCATGCCCCCCTAGCTTCATTTCATTCAACCATTTGGATGAAATGAAGGTTTAGTGACGAGATCATTTAAAAGACTTTGACCTAAAACTGTAAGAAAATTATGCAAAACACCGAAACAACTAACCTAAACATACAACTTAACATTTACGAGATCTAGTCAATCTCTCGACTCAAGTAGAGGAGGATTTGTTTCATTTTTTAACGAGCTTGACACAGGAAAAGAACTATGCTCGGATTCGGTTTCATGTTTACGCAAGCTTGAAACGAAAAACTATGCTTGTTATAAGTTCACATGCCCCCAGCATAATGACGCAAATCAAGGTACATGCCCCCCAAGCTTCATTGCATTCAATGAGGTGGATGGAATGAAGCTTTACTTTCAAAATCTTGGAAAGACTTGTGGGAGTTGTTTCATTTTTTAGTGAGGTTGACACAGGAAAAGAACTATCCTCAAAACCCTTGTTTCATTTTTTAAACGAGCTTGACACAAGATAAGGAACTATGCTCATAACTATTCTCTACAATCTACCTAACAAAACTCTACTCTAAAAACCTTGATTCATTTTTTAACGAGCTTGACACAAGACAAGGAACTATGCTCTTAAATCCTTGATTCATTTTTTAATGAGCTTGACACAAGACAAGGAACTATGCTCATGACTACTATCTACAATCTACCTACTTAACCTACCCTTGTTTCATTTTTTAACGAGCTTGACACAAGACAAGGAACTATGCTCAAAAAGTTCGCATGCCCCCGGCACAATGATGCAAAGCGAGGTACATGCCCCCCAGGCTTCATTGCATTCAACCGGCTGGATGAAATGAAGGTTTACTTTCAATATTTAACTTGAAAAGGGAGTTGTTTCATTTTTAAGGAGGTTGACACAAGAAAAGAACTATCCTCATACCTGATTCATTTTTTGACGAGGTTGACTCAGTAACAGGAACTATCCTCATACCTGATTCATTTTTTAACGAGGTTGACTCAGTAACAGGAACTATCCTCATACCTGATTCATTTTTTAACGAGGTTGACTCAGTAACAGGAACTATCCTCATAATCCTACTTTCTACAATCTATATAGCCTAAAATCTAGCTGATTCATTTTTTAATGAGGTTGACTTAGTAAAAGAACTATCCTCATACTAGCCTGTTTCATTTTTTAACGAGGTTGGCACAGGACAAGGAACTGTCCTCGAACACACTGATTCATTTTTTAACGAGGTTGACACAGTAAAAGGAACTTTCCTCGCTAATCCTACTTTCCTATATAACCTACTATCTACCTGATTCATTTTTTAATGAGGTTGACTCAGTAACAGGAACTTTCCTCATAACATCCAATTTCATTTTTTAACGAGGTTGAGAGAGGAACAAACTATCCTCGTGATCCCTGATCATGGCTTCCAACTGGAAGAAAGACATGTCAATGGACACACCTTGATCATGGCTTCCAAGAGGTCTTCATCAGAAGGAAGAATATTTCTCTGGAAGGAACACATGTCAAGGGACTCAGAAGGGATAAGAACATCGTGTTCAAGTAATCCCATAGAGTTTTCCATGTCAATTACCGGATCTAAATCAACAGTGAGAGGCTCACTTACATCGGTAACTGAAAACATGGGACCAGTTGCCACATAATTAACCCGTGGCAGGGTAGATACCACTCTAGAATCAGGAACATTTAGGGGTGTCATATTATTGGTAGTTGAGACAAGACTAGGGAACGAAAGCTGGTCTACAGTCACAATACTGCCATTGTGAGGGAAAGACATCACGCGAAAGAGTGTCGATACGACAGCTTTCATTGCATAAACATAGTCTCGCCCAAGGAGTAAATTGAAATCCAAGGGACCTCGAACTACCATAAGATCAATACAGACAGTCTTACCTTCCAAGGTAATAGAAAACTTAGGAAGAATCCCTAAAGGTTCACTGATGGTTCTGTTAAAAGCTTTCAGATTCTGCGTAATAGGCGCAAGCTGAGGGGAACCCAAAGCTTTCCAAACAGCTGAGGATAAAATACTAACAGAAGCACCTTCATCTACCTGAGTACGATGTATGTCCCTACCACCAGCCTTGACAATGATTTGGAAAGGGATGGAGGAAGGAAGACGAGGTTCTGTCAGTCTATTCCAATCAAAGGAAAAGACCTCAGTACTTGGAGGGGGTTCTGTAGAAACAGGTGAAATGCCCCCCGGCATAGAAGAATCCGATGTAACAAGAAGAACATCAGTGGTATGAAATTTACTCTCGAAAAGGAGAGTGTGATCGACCGAATGTGAAATTGAATCGACCACTTGATCAGCTAATGGATCATCAACCTGAGTGACATGAGTTTCACTCTCCAATGGGAGAGTGTGATCGACTGTATTTGAATTTGAATCAATCACTCCGTCAGTTGACGGTAGGTTGGGAGTAAGTTTACGGTAACCAGTTGGAAATTCTTGCTGTGGAACAGTAAGGTTTTCCAACAATGTTGAGGCTTCATCCATGTGAGGGCAAATGTGAGTTTGATGACTCCCTTTGCATAACTTACAAGGAAACCTAACTTTACCCTTTTTCCCAAGAACCTGACTATCACTGGTTGATGGATCAACGGAAAGTTGATGAGATTTTTCTGACCATACTTCCAAGACCTTTGGAATACCAGGACAATTGACAAGGAAGTGGTCACCCTTACAAAGCCTGCAAGGGTATTTGGGTTTACGATGCATGTCGGAATTTTCCTCAACACAACTAACACTTACAGCCATGGTTGGTTGGTTGACTTCTTTCTTATCTTGCTTCTTCTTCTTCTTCTTCTTCTTCTTCCCTTTCTTCTTCTTCTTAGCCTCCTGGTTACTAACATCAAGGCTTTTACCAGGCGAAGAGGAAGAAATGGAGGAAGAAAAATTAGGCGAAGAAGGTAAAGGGTCAACAGAAGGTTGGTGATGTTGAGATGGTGAACTCTGTTGAGGTGAAGCATCCGGTTGAGATGGAACAATTGGAGTATTCTGGGCCAACGAAGTTGAAAATAACCATATCGGTAAACCTATTGTAAATCCAGGTAATGACAAAGTAGCCATATAAGGAGGACCAACATTTCCAAAGTAAGGAAAAGTACTAGGATTCTCATTAGGAGGGGTTCCTAGGTTGATAAATTCCGGAACATTTGCCATTATATTCAACTTCAGTGAATTTTATTAACAATTTAAAACTAAAATTAACAATTCAAAATTCACACTTAACAACTAAAATTCACAATTCACACCTATGGTCTCTAAAAGTAAAAACAAACAAATTAACACGCGCTATCAAATCTAGGAGTCAAACCACACACAAACAGTAAGCTCTCCGGACCGAAAACACTAGTTGGTGATGAAGCCCAACCTCGCAGAATTCAGTACAGAAATGGCGGGTGGAACAGTTACCCCGGCAACCTGCTTAATGAATAGACCGGCACAAGTTCCTCCACTTTAGCCGTCTCGAAGTGAAGTGAACCCCCGGAAAATCCAAGTGAGTATAACCGACGTCTGCTCCAGGTACAGTGGGACCTTCCCTCCACCGTCACCTCGGTAGAACCCTAAAGATTATGGTCACTAAGGTCACCAACAGTAACAAATACACTTGGGGGAACAGTCTAAACTCCGACAGCACGCAAGGGCAGAGTAGCAAGCTCAATCCCCTTACCGGCTCCTTGACAACAATCCAAGGTTTACCGATAAGTGACCCCTGGCTCCTCGACAATGGTTAATCCGAGGTTTACCGTTTGTAATACGTACTGTCTGGCGTCGTTCCCAACGAGGGGGGAATGATCCCCTCACTGGTTCGGACACGAGCTCGTGCTTCTCCTTTAAGAGGAGCTTTCCCAGAGTGCAATTGAAACAATTGGATTTATTCTACTCAAGATAAACTATCTGTTTGGTTTTTTAGTCTTGGAGAGTTAAGTACTCACCTACTCCAAGACCCTAGCCTAAGCTATGTTGGTGTTTCAGAGCCCTAGAAATGTAAAAATTACTAGATGAATTTTAATTAAGCGCTGTGTTATTAAGGCTGTTATTACTCAAATGGGTAAATGGAGATGAAACCAATGGTGTTATGACCCGACTCAACTGAATGCAATCGAATATGATAATGCAATCCTTTCAATTCGATGAATCCTAACTAGAGTAAGGAGAGAGTTTCCATTCACTTCCAACAATGCAAAAAATTGATCATTAAGAGAAAATTTAACAAATTCTCTAATGCACTAATTTCATCAAGAAAAACTAATGCAAATCAATTCCAAACCAATTTTTATTTTTATTTTTGTGTAAATTCAAATCAAAGAAAGCTGATCTAAATCTACGATTGATTTTTCAGAATGTAAACTATGCAATTGTAATCTAAGCACAATTCACTCGAAAAGTATGCAAATGTAATCTATGCACATTTTTCAATAATATTCTGAAAATGAGAATTCTAATTGTGCAAATGTGATCTATGCAAAAGAATTCTCAAACACAAGACGATTCTAATGTGATCTAAGAACCAATCAAGTGCAAATTGAGAAAATTGGGTGAGAGTTCCAAAGATCAAAACATAAAAACACTCAAAGGCGATTAACACTCATACACAATTTAGCCCCCCCCCGGCGAATGAGGGGGAAATTTTTTTGCAAAAACACAAGCAAAAAGATGCAAAATTGTGAAAGAACTGAGAGAAATCTCCAAGTAATGACCAAAGGAAAATAAATCAAGAATTTCTCAAAAAGAGACTCAAAACACCCAATTGATGAAAGCTAAGAGCAGGAACAAGCTCAGGTGAAAATTTTTGACAGGGTACTAAAGGATCTGGGCAGAAAACACTAAGAAAAAACAAAATCTAAAAGCAATTAAAGCAAAAATGGAGTTTTCCTAAATTTTTACAGGAAGACGCAGGCAACCCGTTAGAACAGGCGCGGGCCCGCTCTGTGCAAACGGCAACAGCGCGTCCAAAGACGCACTGTGCAGTACTCAGAGGATGCGTCCTTCTGGAAAAGTTAAGAAAAACCAAATCTAACTAAATCTAAAGCTAAGCCACCCAAATACTAATTCTCACAGTCAAAAACCAGAAAATAAAAATGATTTTCTCAGAGCAAAGTTCACACAAAGGAAAAGACTTTCACATTAATGGATTCCCCAGCGGAGTCGCCAATTTGTCGTGGCGGAAAAAGTCGTTTGTGCGGACACAACTGACCTCCCTAGGAGTCTAAACTCTCTAGCGACAAACAAGACAAAATGGAGTGATCTTTCTCTAAATATACCTTTTAAAACATGAAAACTACAAGTGTTTAGGCTTACCTTATTCCAAAACGCTGTTGTTGTAGTCCGTCCTTGCCGATCCGGATGAGCTCCTCCTTCAAGTCAATTCCTGCAACCACAAACAATCAAACAATTACCAAGCACTTGCATTTCATATAATAAAACATATATTCAACATGCAGACCAAGGAACACATGAAATAACTCATTAACACAAGCTATTGAGAAAAATAAACCAGTTTGTATTAATAACGAAACAAAGAAACTCTTACAACCTGGCCTTGGTGTTGTGCAAGTTCCTCCCAGGGTCCATCAAGGGTTTTCCTCTACTTTGACAAAGCTCACCCACTTCCAAGTAGAATCAAGCAAAGACAATCTCTCCTCACAAGCTTCTAAATGGGAGTCCTAATTCCTGCAGCATTTACCCTTAGAAATCTATAGCTTTCAACCTCCTCTCCCTCTGGCTCAATGTCTTTATTTATAGTGCTGTAAAGAGGTTATTCAGGTCCACTATCAATGGGATCATCCCCCTCTTTGGGTGGGATAGCTCCCTTATTGATGGGATAAGTTCCCCCTTAATAGAGATACATGAACCAACTGGAGGCGCATCCATTTTATCAAACCGACCTCTAGAATGTTCTAGAAGTAACCACAAGTAACTTTTTCAAGATAAAACTCGCGCATTTTGCCTTTTACAGAGGGACGCACCTGTCCCTTAACATACAGAGCGTCCATGGACGCAGATTTTGTGAACATGGTCAGCGTCCCCGCAGGTAAGGCTAGAGAGAACCTGCGACCCCAGAGATAAACATAGTTTTTACAAGACTTTCTCTCTTCTTTGAGTTTGAGATGGATAACAGAGGCATGAGACTTGCCTAAGAGGGTAGCATGACTGTTGATTTGAGCCATACTAACTGTAAGTAGTCAAGGTGACATTTTTTAGTGTAACAGATTGCCCCCTAAAGTGCGAAGCCTGGAATAGAGTAGGGTTCTGTAATTCTAGGAAGGGTGAAGCGCTTTATCATTTCAAGGATTGTCTTGTGGATGGCCTGGTTGGAACCTACAATTTTCAACACAAAATACATGTATAAGATTATATCATCACTGAGGTAGGCATTCCCATACTCAGATTCAAAACTTTAACTAATGGACTAACTATTCTGATACAGGAATGATCTTGCAGTACATCATTTTTATAGACTTTTGTAGACACAGTATGGACGCAGCGATCTGTTTATGATTAGTCTACATAGATAATGAATACAAAACTCCTCGCAGCCTGGATGGTAGAAACTAGATCCAGGGTCTTCACTTCTACTTCCCGAATTGGTACGATTCTAGCCATGTGATTAAATGATTCGATGTCGAACATGTTAGAAACCACTTGATTACCAGTCGATGATGCAAACTGTTAACAAGCGTGAGAGAAACCACCAGTAATGTCAATGGTTCTCAAAGTACCAAGCACAAACCGTGAAATGTGAATAGATGTTTTGATGTCGAACACTTCACGGAATCCTTTGATCGAAAGTCAATGATGTAAACTGACGTCAAAGGCGAGAAACCTGCCATTGATGCATGCAGACTTCAAGGTGCTGTCGATTCCTAAGTCATCTTTCTAGATAATGTGTCGATGTCGATAGAAAGCGACCCGTTGCAGGCAAGCCCGCAACACGAAATCATTGTTCAAGTTGAAGAAATGTTGCTGTAAGGACTGACTCAGGGATGGTCAAATGGATGACAAGTATTTTGCAGATGAAAGTTTTTGCTCGCAGACCTCTTGAACACATAATGACACGACAGATGGCTTGGTGACGAATAACTCAAAGTTAATCCCCGAAACCCGGTTAAAGACTTTCAAAGTGGTTTGGTCAACTGTGAGGTAAAAGATTTCCCAACCCAGGTGAATGAAAAGTGTCGTGTTCAAGAGTGGTAATAAAGTTTCTTTTGAGACAAAAGGTAACAAACAGGTTCATTCTTCTCTCTTTTCCCCCACCATTTCTGGCAAGTACCTCTTTATTTTTAACAAGCTTGAGGAGGATAACATATGCTTGATTATAAGCTCATCCTTCGGACGAGTCCAACCTAGTTTAAATTCGAACCCTAGGAAGGAGTGGTTCGTTCCTGTTTGTAATTGAACAGGTCCTTTACTGTGAAATGTTTAACGAGCCCAATATAGGAGAAACTCGGTGTTTTTCAATTTTAGAGAGTCTGAAAAACTTAAGAAGACTCCAAGTTGAACTTTTTCGTAGATTTGTGTCCCTCAAGCCCGAAAAAGTATAAAATAATACCTGGGGGAACCGCTTGATCTTGCGACCAAGGAGTACTTTCATAGTTAGTGCCATTGACCTGAAAAGTAAAAAGCGATCAAGGACACGTCGTTTTATTTCCATATCGAGTTTGAAACGACAAAAACCCGGCAATTTTTTCCTGATTTTGCGGTCAGAAAAGAGCTAAAAGGGGACCGTCTTTTAATTCCGTTTTAACGAGTGTAAAAGAAACGCTCGGCAATCTTTTCATGTTTTAAGAGTCTGAAAAGGGCTTAAAAGAGAACTCCAAGGTTTCACTTTTTCGTAAGTTTTAACGAGTTCGAAAAAGGAATAAAAATGTACTCATGGTTTTCACTTTTTCGTAAGTTTTAACGAGTTCGAAAAAATGATAAAAATGTACTCATATGGCCGACTTTCAATTTAATTTACGAGTAGGAAAAGACGGAAAGATCTCGGCATTTTCATTTGTTTTACGAGAATGAAAGATAGCAAAATAATCTCGGTATTTTCATGAGTTTAACGAGTCTTGAAAATAACTGAAATTGACTCGAGATAGGTTTCATTTTTACAAAAGCTTGAAACAGAGAAAAACTATGCTTCAGAGTAGTTTCATTTTTACACAAGCTTGAAACAGAGATAAAACTGTGCTTGATGCCCCCTAAGCATAACTGCTAGAGTGCATGCCCCCCTAGCTTCATTTCATTCAACCATTTGGATGAAATGAAGGTTTAGTGACGAGATCATTTAAAAGACTTTGACCTAAAACTGTAAGAAAATTATGCAAAACACCGAAACAACTAACCTAAACATACAACTTAACATTTACGAGATCTAGTCAATCTCTCGACTCAAGTAGAGGAGGATTTGTTTCATTTTTTAACGAGCTTGACACAGGAAAAGAACTATGCTCGGATTCGGTTTCATGTTTACGCAAGCTTGAAACGAAAAACTATGCTTGTTATAAGTTCACATGCCCCCAGCATAATGACGCAAATCAAGGTAAATGCCCCCCAAGCTTCATTGCATTCAATGAGGTGGATGGAATGAAGCTTTACTTTCAAAATCTTGGAAAGACTTGTGGGAGTTGTTTCATTTTTTAGTGAGGTTGACACAGGAAAAGAACTATCCTCAAAACCCTTGTTTCATTTTTTAAACGAGCTTGACACAAGATAAGGAACTATGCTCATAACTATTCTCTACAATCTACCTAACAAAACTCTACTCTAAAAACCTTGATTCATTTTTTAACGAGCTTGACACAAGACAAGGAACTATGCTCTTAAATCCTTGATTCATTTTTTAATGAGCTTGACACAAGACAAGGAACTATGCTCATGACTACTATCTACAATCTACCTACTTAACCTACCCTTGTTTCATTTTTTAACGAGCTTGACACAAGACAAGGAACTATGCTCAAAAAGTTCGCATGCCCCCGGCACAATGATGCAAAGCGAGGTACATGCCCCCCAGGCTTCATTGCATTCAACCGGCTGGATGAAATGAAGGTTTACTTTCAATATTTAACTTGAAAAGGGAGTTGTTTCATTTTTAAGGAGGTTGACACAAGAAAAGAACTATCCTCATACCTGATTCATTTTTTGACGAGGTTGACTCAGTAACAGGAACTATCCTCATACCTGATTCATTTTTTAACGAGGTTGACTCAGTAACAGGAACTATCCTCATAACTGATTCATTTTTTAACGAGGTTGACTCAGTAACAGGAACTATCCTCATAATCCTACTTTCTACAATCTATATAGCCTAAAATCTAGCTGATTCATTTTTTAATGAGGTTGACTTAGTAAAAGAACTATCCTCATACTAGCCTGTTTCCTTTTTTAACGAGGTTGGCACAGGACAAGGAACTGTCCTCGAACACACTGATTCATTTTTTAACGAGGTTGACACAGTAAAAGGAACTTTCCTCGCTAATCCTACTTTCCTATATAACCTACTATCTACCTGATTCATTTTTTAATGAGGTTGACTCAGTAACAGGAACTTTCCTCATAACATCCAATTTCATTTTTTAACGAGGTTGAGAGAGGAACAAACTATCCTCGTGATCCCTGATCATGGCTTCCAACTGGAAGAAAGACATGTCAATGGACACACCTTGATCATGGCTTCCAAGAGGTCTTCATTAGAAGGAAGAATATTTCTCTGGAAGGAACACATGTCAAGGGACTCAGAAGGGATAAGAACATCGTGTTCAAGTAATCCCATAGAGTTTTCCATGTCAATTACCGGATCTAAATCAACAGTGAGAGGCTCACTTACATCGGTAACTGAAAACATGGGACCAGTTGCCACATAATTAACCCGTGGCAGGGTAGATACCACTCTAGAATCAGGAACATTTAGGGGTGTCATATTATTGGTAGTTGAGACAAGACTAGGGAACGAAAGCTGGTCTACAGTCACAATACTGCCATTGTGAGGGAAAGACATCACGCGAAAGAGTGTCGATACGACAGCTTTCATTGCATAAACATAGTCTCGCCCAAGGAGTAAATTGAAATCCAAGGGACCTCGAACTACCATAAGATCAATACAGACAGTCTTACCTTCCAAGGTAATAGAAAACTTAGGAAGAATCCCTAAAGGTTCACTGATGGTTCTGTTAAAAGCTTTCAGATTCTGCGTAATAGGCGCAAGCTGAGGGGAACCCAAAGCTTTCCAAACAGCTGAGGATAAAATACTAACAGAAGCACCTTCATCTACCTGAGTACGATGTATGTCCCTACCACCAGCCTTGACAATGATTTGGAAAGGGATGGAGGAAGGAAGACGAGGTTCTGTCAGTCTATTCCAATCAAAGGAAAAGACCTCAGTACTTGGAGGGGGTTCTGTAGAAACAGGTGAAATGCCCCCCGGCATAGAAGAATCCGATGTAACAAGAAGAACATCAGTGGTATGAAATTTACTCTCGAAAAGGAGAGTGTGATCGACCGAATGTGAAATTGAATCGACCACTTGATCAACTAATGGATCATCAACCTGAGTGACATGAGTTTCACTCTCCAATGGGAGAGTGTGATCGACTGTATTTGAATTTGAATCAATCACTCCGTCAGTTGACGGTAGGTTGGGAGTAAGTTTACGGTAACCAGTTGGAAATTCTTGCTGTGGAACAGTAAGGTTTTCCAACAATGTTGAGGCTTCATCCATGTGAGGGCAAATGTGAGTTTGATGACTCCCTTTGCATAACTTACAAGGAAACCTAACTTTACCCTTTTTCCCAAGAACCTGACTATCACTGGTTGATGGATCAACGGAAAGTTGATGAGATTTTTCTGACCATACTTCCAAGACCTTTGGAATACCAGGACAATTGACAAGGAAGTGGTCACCCTTACAAAGCCTGCAAGGGTATTTGGGTTTACGATGCATGTCGGAATTTTCCTCAACACAACTAACACTTACAGCCATGGTTGGTTGGTTGACTTCTTTCTTATCTTGCTTCTTCTTCTTCTTCTTCTTCTTCTTCCCTTTCTTCTTCTTCTTAGCCTCCTGGTTACTAACATCAAGGCTTTTACCAGGCGAAGAGGAAGAAATGGAGGAAGAAAAATTAGGCGAAGAAGGTAAAGGGTCAACAGAAGGTTGGTGATGTTGAGATGGTGAACTCTGTTGAGGTGAAGCATCCGGTTGAGATGGAACAATTGGAGTATTCTGGGCCAACGAAGTTGAAAATAACCATATCGGTAAACCTATTGTAAATCCAGGTAATGACAAAGTAGCCATATAAGGAGGACCAACATTTCCAAAGTAAGGAAAAGTACTAGGATTCTCATTAGGAGGGGTTCCTAGGTTGATAAATTCCGGAACATTTGCCATTATATTCAACTTCAGTGAATTTTATTAACAATTTAAAACTAAAATTAACAATTCAAAATTCACACTTAACAACTAAAATTCACAATTCACACCTATGGTCTCTAAAAGTAAAAACAAACAAATTAACACGCGCTATCAAATCTAGGAGTCAAACCACACACAAACAGTAGCTCTCCGGACCGAAAACACTAGTTGGTGATGAAGCCCAACCTCGCAGAATTCAGTACAGAAATGGCGGGTGGAACAGTTACCCCGGCAACCTGCTTAATGAATAGACCGGCACAAGTTCCTCCACTTTAGCCGTCTCGAAGTGAAGTGAACCCCCCGGAAAATCCAAGTGAGTATAACCGACGTCTGCTCCAGGTACAGTGGGACCTTCCCTCCACCGTCACCTCGGTAGAACCCTAAAGATTATGGTCACTAAGGTCACCAACAGTAACAAATACACTTGGGGGAACAGTCTAAACTCCGACAGCACGCAAGGGCAGAGTAGCAAGCTCAATCCCCTTACCGGCTCCTTGACAACAATCCAAGGTTTACCGATAAGTGACCCCTGGCTCCTCGACAATGGTTAATCCGAGGTTTACCGTTTGTAATACGTACTGTCTGGCGTCGTTCCCAACGAGGGGGGAATGATCCCCTCACTGGTTCGGACACGAGCTCGTGCTTCTCCTTTAAGAGGAGCTTTCCCAGAGTGCAATTGAAACAATTGGATTTATTCTACTCAAGATAAACTATCTGTTTGGTTTTTTAGTCTTGGAGAGTTAAGTACTCACCTACTCCAAGACCCTAGCCTAAGCTATGTTGGTGTTTCAGAGCCCTAGAAATGTAAAAATTACTAGATGAATTTTAATTAAGCGCTGTGTTATTAAGGCTGTTATTACTCAAATGGGTAAATGGAGATGAAACCAATGGTGTTATGACCCGACTCAACTGAATGAAATCGAATATGATAATGCAATCCTTTCAATTCGATGAATCCTAACTAGAGTAAGGAGAGAGTTTCCATTCACTTCCAACAATGCAAAAAATTGATCATTAAGAGAAAATTTAACAAATGCTCTAATGCACTAATTTCATCAAGAAAAACTAATGCAAATCAATTCCAAACCAATTTTTATTTTTATTTTTGTGTAAATTCAAATCAAAGAAAGCTGATCTAAATCTACGATTGATTTTTCAGAATGTAAACTATGCAATTGTAATCTAAGCACAATTCACTCGAAAAGTATGCAAATGTAATCTATGCACATTTTTCAATAATATTCTGAAAATGAGAATTCTAATTGTGCAAATGTGATCTATGCAAAAGAATTCTCAAACACAAGACGATTCTAATGTGATCTAAGAACCAATCAAGTGCAAATTGAGAAAATTGGGTGAGAGTTCCAAAGATCAAAATATAAAAACACTCAAAGGCGATTAACACTCATACACAATTTAGCCCCCCCCCGGCGAATGAGGGGGAAATTTTGTTGCAAAAACACAAGCAAAAAGATGCAAAATTGTGAAAGAACTGAGAGAAATCTCCAAGTAATGACCAAAGGAAAATAAATCAAGAATTTCTCAAAAAGAGACTCAAAACACCCAATTGATGAAAGCTAAGAGCAGGAACAAGCTCAGGTGAAAATTTTTGACAGGGTACTAAAGGATCTGGGCAGAAAACACTAAGAAAAAACAAAATCTAAAAGCAATTAAAGCAAAAATGGAGTTTTCCTAAATTTTTACAGGAAGACGCAGGCAACCCGTTAGAACAGGCGCGGGCCCGCTCTGTGCAAACGGAAACAGCGCGTCCAAAGACGCACTGTGCAGTACTCAGAGGATGCGTCCTTCTGGAAAAGTTAAGAAAAACCAAATCTAACTAAATCTAAAGCTAAGCCACCCAAATACTAATTCTCACAGTCAAAAACCAGAAAATAAAAATGATTTTCTCAGAGCAAAGTTCACACAAAGGAAAAGACTTTCACATTAATGGATTCCCCAGCGGAGTCGCCAATTTGTCGTGGCGGAAAAAGTCGTTTGTGCGGACACAACTGACCTCCCTAGGAGTCTAAACTCTCTAGCGACAAACAAGACAAAATGGAGTGATCTTTCTCTAAATATACCTTTTAAAACATGAAAACTACAAGTGTTTAGGCTTACCTTATTCCAAAACGCTGTTGTTGTAGTCCGTCCTTGCCGATCCGGATGAGCTCCTCCTTCAAGTCAATTCCTGCAACCACAAACAATCAAACAATTACCAAGCACTTGCATTTCATATAATAAAACATATATTCAACATGCAGACCAAGGAACACATGAAATAACTCATTAACACAAGCTATTGAGAAAAATAAACCAGTTTGTATTAATAACGAAACAAAGAAACTCTTACAACCTGGCCTTGGTGTTGTGCAAGTTCCTCCCAGGGTCCATCAAGGGTTTTCCTCTACTTTGACAAAGCTCACCCACTTCCAAGTAGAATCAAGCAAAGACAATCTCTCCTCACAAGCTTCTAAATGGGAGTCCTAATTCCTGCAGCATTTACCCTTAGAAATCTATAGCTTTCAACCTCCTCTCCCTCTGGCTCAATGTCTTTATTTATAGTGCTGTAAAGAGGTTATTCAGGTCCACTATCAATGGGATCATCCCCCTCTTTGGGTGGGATAGCTCCCTTATTGATGGGATAAGTTCCCCCTTAATAGAGATACATGAACCAACTGGAGGCGCATCCATTTTATCAAACCGACCTCTAGAATGTTCTAGAAGTAACCACAAGTAACTTTTTCAAGATAAAACTCGCGCATTTTGCCTTTTACAGAGGGACGCACCTGTCCCTTAACATACAGAGCGTCCATGGACGCAGATTTTGTGAACATGGTCAGCGTCCCCGCAGGTAAGGCTAGAGAGAACCTGCGACCCCAGAGATAAACATAGTTTTTACAAGACTTTCTCTCTTCTTTGAGTTTGAGATGGATAACAGAGGCATGAGACTTGCCTAAGAGGGTAGCATGACTGTTGATTTGAGCCATACTAACTGTAAGTAGTCAAGGTGACATTTTTTAGTGTAACACCTCGCTCCTTCGATCCAAATGAGCTCCATCGTTGCGAATCTGCAAACACAAACAAGCAAACAAATTAAATAGCACCTGAAAAGCCAATATCATAAAACATATTTAACATGAAGATGAAGGAATTCATGAAACAAATGACATAAGACAATTCGTTGAGAAAAATGAATCTGATTGTATTAATTCAAATCAAAGAAGAACTTTATCCCTTTGAAGGAGGACTTTATCCCTTTGAAGGAGGACCTAGTAACTTCCCTCCATTGCACTATAAATTAAGGCATTGGGCTGGTTGCTAGAGAGGTTAGAAGCTGAACATTTTTGAGGTTAAATGCTGGTGGAATTGGGACTTCCTAGTTAAGCTTGAGAGGAGAGATCACATACCTTTTTGGCTTCATTAGGAAGAGAGTGAAACTTGTCAAAGTAGAGGAGACTTCTTGTTGGACCCTGGGAGGAACTTCTACAGCGTCAAGGCACAGGTTGTAAAGTTCTTCTTTGATTTGAATTAATACAATCAGATTCATTTTTCTCAACGAATTGTCTTATGTCATTTGTTTCATGAATTCCTTCATCTTCA
Source organism: Pinus tabuliformis (assembly GCA_031772625.1). NCBI lineage: Eukaryota > Viridiplantae > Streptophyta > Pinopsida > Pinales > Pinaceae > Pinus > Pinus tabuliformis. Next base: position 820,016,381 of record CM062805.1, read on the forward strand.
TGTTAAATATGTTTTATGATATTGGCTTTTCAGGTGCTATTTAATTTGTTTGCTTGTTTGTGTTTGCAGATTCGCAACGATGGAGCTCATTTGGATCGAAGGAGCGAGGCTTCCACAAACTTGCATTGGACCTAAGGTAGGCCTAAAACACTTGTTTGCCTTTGTTTATAAATGCATATTTAGAGAAATATAGTTTTTGATTGGCTTGCTTGTCACTAGGTTGCTTAAGATTCTAGGAAGGTCTATCTTGTCCGCAAGATCGACTCATTCCGTGTGACAAAATGGCGACTCTACTGGGGATTTGATTTCTTTATTTTCTTTACTTTGACCTGAGAAACTATGTTTTTGTTTCTTTTTTTGGCTTGTTGTGTGTGGAATTGGGTAGATTTAGTAGATCTTGGATTATTTTTTGTTTTTCATAACTTTGGGAGAGGACCGCACCCTCTGCTTGCAACACAGTGCGGACCTATCTGCACTTTTGCTTTTCACACAGTGCGGTACCGCACCTGTGTGAACTGTGGGCCTGCGGACCCTATCAAAATTTTGGAAAACTTAAGATTTTCTCTTTTAGTCAGCTTAGTTTTTGTTTAGGTATTGTTTTCCCCTGCCCAGACCTACACGTGACTTGTCAAGAATTTTTCTTAGGTTAATTCCATTGGCATTCTTGTTTTAAGCTTTTATCAATTGGGTGTTTTGAGTCTCTTTCTTGAGAAATTCTTAATTTGATTTCCTTTGGTCATTACTTGGAGGTTTGTCTTAGTCTTTTCACAATTTTGCATCTTTTTTCTTTTTTTTTTGCAAAAAAATTTCCCCCTCATTCACCGGGGGGGGCTAAATTGTGTATGAGTTTTAATCACCTTTGAGTGTTTTTATTTTTTTTTATCTTTGGAACTCTCACCCGATTTTCTTGACTTTCACTTGATTGGTTCTTAGATTACATTAGAATCATCTTGTGTTTGAGAATTCTCTTGCATAGATCACATTTGCATAATTAGAATTCTCATTTTCAGAATATTAATGAAAAATGTGCATAGATTACATTTGCATACTTTTCAAGTGAATTGTGCATAGATTACAATTGCATAGTTTACATTCTGAAAAATCAATCGTAGATTTAGATTAGCTTTCTTTGATTTGAATCTACATATTTTTATGCTTGTTTTTAACACACAAAAATAAAAATAAAAACTATTTTGGAATTGATTTACATTAGTTTTTCTTGATGAAATTAGTGCATTAGAGAATTTGTTATATTTTCTCTTAGTGATCAATTTTTTTCATTGTTGGAAGTGAATGGAAACTCTCTCCTTACTTTAGTTAGGATTCATCAAATTGAAAAGATTACATTATCATATCTGATTGCATTCAGTTTTGAGTCGGGTCATTACACTATTGGTTTCGTTTACCCCTTTGAGTAATAACAGCCTAAATAACACAGCGCTTAATTAAAATTCATCTAGTAATTTTTGCATTTTTAGGACTCTTTCCATCAATCTAGCTTAGGCTAGTGTCTTGGAATAGGTTTTAGTTAACTCTCCAAGACAGTAAAACAAACAAGTAGTTGTATCTTGCGGTAGGAGATAAATTCCAATTGTTACATCTATGCTCTGGGAAAGCTCCTCTTAAAGGAGAAGCACGAGATCATATCTGAACCAGTGAGGTAATCAATCCTTCCTTATTGGGAACGATAGAAGATATTCACGTATTAAAAATGGTAAACCTTGGATTAACCATTGTCGAGGAGCTTGGGGTCACTTGTTGGTAAACCTTGGATTATGTCAAGGAGCCTTCAAGGGGATTGAGCTTGTTACTCTGCCCTTGGGTGCGTATCAGATTGTAGACTGTTCCCCCAGGTATATTTGTTTCCGTTGGTAACCTTAGTGACCATATTCTATAGGATTCTTTCCTAAGGTGACGGTGGAGGGAAGATCCCACTGTACCTGGAGCAGACGTCGACTAGACTCACTTGGATTTTCTCGGGGGTTCTCTTCACTCGGGATGGTTTAGTGGAGAAACTTGTGCCAGTCTATTCATTAAGCAGGTTGTCGGGGTAACTGTTCCAACCGCCATTTCTGTATTGAATTCTGCGACGTTGGATTTCATCATCAACTAGTGTTTTCGGTATGGAAAGTTACTGTTTGTGTGTGGTTTGACTCCTAGATTTGATAGCGCGTGTTAATTTGTTTATTTTTACTTTTAGAGACCATAGGTGTGAATTGTGAATTGTTAATTTTAGTTTTAAATTCACTGAAGTTGAATATAATGGCAAGTGTTCCGGAATTTACTGACCAAGGAACCCCTCTTAACGAGAATCCTAGTACCTTTCCTTATTTTGGAAATGTTGGTCCTCCTTATATGGCTATTTTGTCATTATCTGGATTTACAATAGGTTTATCGATATGGTTATTTTCAACTTCGTTGGCCCCAAATACTCCAATTGTTCCACCTCAACCGAATGCTTCACCTCAACAGAGTTCACCATCTCAATATCACCAACCTTCTGTTGACCCTTTACCTTCTTCACCTAATTTTTCTTCCTCCATTTCTTCCTCTTCGCTTGGTAAAAGCCTCGATGCTAGTAACCAGGTGGCTAAGAAGAAGAAGAAAGGCAAGAAGAAGAAGAAGCAAGATAATAAAGAATTGAACCAACCAACCATGGTTGTAAGTGTTAGTTGTGTTGAGGAAAACTTCGACATGCATCGTAAACCCAAATACCCTTGCAGGCTTTGTAAGGGTGACCACTTCCTTATCAATTGTCCTGGTATTCCAAAGGTCTTGGAAGTATGGTCAGAAAAATCTCATCAACTTTCCATTGATCCATCAACCAATGATAGTCAGGTTCCTGGGAAAAAGGGTAAAGTTAGGCTTCCTTGTAAGTTATGCAAAGGGAGTCATCAAACTCACATTTGCCCTCACATGGATGAAGCCTCAAAATTGTTGGAAAACCTTGTTGTTCCACAGCAAGAATTTCCAACTGGTTACTGTAAAATTTCTCCCAACCTACCGTCAACTGACAGAGTGATTGATCTAATTTCAAGTACAGTCGATCACACTCTTCCATTGGAGAGTGAAACTCATGTCACTCAGGTTGATGATCCATTAGTTGATCAAGTGGTCGATTCAATTTCACATTGAGTTGATCCCACTTTCCCTTTAGTGAGTGAACTTCATACTGCTCAGGTTCTTTTTGTTACATAAGATTCTTCTACGCCAGGGGGCATTTCACCAGTTTCTATAGAACCCCCTCCAAGTATTGAGGTCTTTTCATTTGATTGGAATATACTGACAGGACCTCGTCTTCCTTCCTCCATCCCTTTCCAAATCATTGTCAAGGTTGGTGGTAGGGACATGCACCGCACACAGGTAGATGAAGGTGCTCCTGTTAGTATTTTATCCTCAACTGCTTGGAAAGATTTGGGTTCCCCTTAGCTTTCACCTATTACGTAGAATCTGAAAGCTTTTAACAGAACCATTAGTGAACCTTTAGGGATACTTCCTAAGTTTTCTATTACCTTGGAAGGTAAAACTGTCTATATTGATCTTATGGTATTTCGAGGTCCCTTGGATTTCAATTTACTCCTTGGGCGAGACTATGTTTATGCAATGAAAGCTGTCGTATCGACACTCTTTCGCGTGATGTATTTCCCTCACAATGGAAATATTGTGACTGTAGACCAGCTTTCGTTCCCTAGTCTTGTTTCAACTACCAATAATATGACACCCCTAAATGTTCCTGATTCTAAAGTGGTATCTACCCTGCCACGGGTTAATTATGTGGCAACTGGTCCCATGTTTTCAGTTATTGATGTAAGTGAGACTCTCAATGTTTCTCATCTTCTTTTGATTTAGATCCAGTAATTGACATGGAAAACTCTATGGGATTACTTGAACGCGATGTTATTATCCCTTTTGAGTCCCTTGACATGTGTTCCTTCTAGAGGACTATTCTTCCTTCTGATGAATATCTCTTGGAAGCCATGATCAAGGTGTTCCATTGACATGTCTTTCTTCCAGTTGGAAGCCATGATGAGTGTGCGAGGATAGATCTTTTCTTGTGCCAACCTCGTTAAAAAAGGAAACAGGTGTCCGTGAGGATAATTTTTTCCTGTATCAACCTTGTTAAAAAATGAATCAGTTGTTTTGAGGATAGTTCCTGTTACTAAGTCAACCTCGTTAAAAAATGAATCAGGTGCGAGGATAGCTTTTTCCTGTATCAACCTCGTTAAAAAATGAAACGGGCTGTCAAAGGATAGTTCCTGTTACTGAGTCAACCTCATTAAAAAATGAATCAGGTGCGAGGATAGTTCTTTTCCTGTGCCAACCTCGTTAAAAAATGAAACAGGTGTCTGCGAGGATAGTTTTTTCCTGTATCAAACTCGTTAAATAATGAATCAGTTGTTTTGAGGATAGTTCCTGTTACTGAGTCAACCTCGTTAAAAAATGAATCAGGTGCGAGGATAGCTTTTTCCTATATCAACCTCGTTAAAAAATGAAATAGGCTGCATGAGGACAGTTCTTTTCCTGTGTCAACCTCACTAAAAAATGAAACAAATCCCACGAGTCTTTCCAAGATTTCGAAAGTAAACCTTCATTTCATCCACCTGGTTGAATGCAATGAAGCTTGAGGGGCATGTACCTTGATTTGCGTCATTATGCTGGGGGCATGCGAACTTATAACAAGCATAGTTTTTCGTTTCAAGCTTGCGTAAACATGAAACCAAATCCAAGCATAGTTCTTTTCCTGTGTCAAGCTCATTAAAAAATGAAACAAATCCTCCTCTAATTGAGTCGAGGGTTTGACTAGATCTCATAAATGTTAAGTTGTATATTTAGGTTAGTTATTTCAGTTTTTTGCATAATTTTCTTACAGTTGTAGGTCGAGTCTTTCAAATGATCTCATAACTGAACCTTCATTCCATCCAGCTATTAATTAATGTACTTAGTTGAATGAAATGAAGCTGGGGGGCATGCGCTCTATCAGTTATGCTTAGGGGGCATCAAGCACAGTTTTCTCTCTGTTTCAAGCTTGTGTAAAAATGAAACTACTTTGAAGCATAGTTTTTCTCTGTTTCAAGCTTCTGTAAAAATGAAACCTATCTCGAGTCAATTTCAGTTATTTTCAAGACTCGTTAAACTCATGAAAATCCCAAGATTATTTTGCTATCTTTCATTCTCGTAAAATAAATGAAAATGCCAAGTTCTTTCCGTCTTTTCCTGCTCGTAAAATAAATTGAAAGTCGGCCATATGAGTACATTTTTATCATTTTTTTGAACTCATTAAAACTTACAAAAAAGTGAAAACCATGAGTACATTTTTATCATTTTTTCGAACTCGTTAAAACTTATGAAAAAGTGAAACCTTGGAGTTCTCTTTTAAGCCCTTTTCAGACTCTCAAAATATGAAAAGATTGCCGAGTTTTTCTTTTTAAACTCATTAAAGTGGAACTAAAAAGACGGTCCACTTACAACTCTTTTTCTGACCGTAAAATCATGAAAAGATTTCCGGATTTTTTTCTTTTCAAATTCGATATTGGTTATAAAATGACGTGTCATTGATCGCTTTTTTACTTTTTCGGATCAGGGGCACTAATTACGAAAAGTACTCCTTGGTCGTAAAGATCAAGCGGTTCTCTCAAGTATTATTTTATACTTTTCCAGGCTTGGGAGACACAAATTTATGAAAAAGGTCAACCCTGGAGTCTTCTTAAGTTTTTTCAGACTCTCTAAAATTGAAAAACGCCGAGTTTCTTTTATACTGGACTCACTAAAATTCCACAGTAAAGGACCTGTTCAATTACAAACAGGAACGAACCACTCCTTCTTAGGGTTCGAATTTAAACTAAGTTGGACTCATCCGAAGGATGAGCTTATAATCAAGCAAATGTTATCCTCCTCAAGCTTGTAAAAAATAAAGAGGTACTTGCCAGAAATGGTGGGGGAAAAGAGAGAAAAATGAGCCTGTTTGTCATACTTTGTAACCACTCTTGAACACGATACTTTTTTTCACCTCGGTTGGGAAATACTTTGCCTAATAGTTGATCAAACCACATTGAAAGTCTTCAGCGGGTTTCTGGGTATTAACTTTGGGTCAATTGTCACCAAACCATCTGTTGTGTCATTATGTGTTCAAGAGGTTGATGAGCCCCAATTTTGGTACAATTTGGGCTCATTTTGGCCTATTCTACTTGCTCAAACCATTCATTTTTTATTGCTTATGCATGCATTTCTTAGTTTATTCATGTTGTTTGTAGGAAGAAGGGTAGGCACTCTCTCTACGTGACTGATGCATTTTGATTCCAGGTTTTGGCATTAAAAGGGAGCAAAAGACAACGAAAAAGGAGTTAAGGAGACAATGAGGTGGCACTGCGGGTTTTGGGAGAGGATGTCCACGGTTCTAGGGACATCCCTCATGATTCCCATCAAGAACTCCGAGCTCTAATCCATCTCCCCTCCGAGCTTAAAAAACGGTCAGCTGTTCTACAGGAACAACAGTTATAAACTGCTCTACAGGAATAGCAATTATGACCATCCTACAGGATCAGTAGTTAAACTCTAGTTGGACAGTCGAGCTCCTAAAATGTAGGACACTTGTTGGATCATCGTTTTTGTATAAGTATGAAGGCTTTAGCCTTAGATAGGTTGTTGAAACTCTCGTATTGCTATTGTAATTTTGGAGCACAGTTCAGTTTTCGTTCCTTTTTTTTTGTAAGCCAATTTGGCATGATATCAGTTATGAATAAAGAAGGCAGTTTGTGATCTAGTTATGAGTTTTTCTCAAGGAGACTATAGCTCTCAGGTTAGGGCCCAACCTGAGAGCCATAGATCCCCTCGGCTGTAGTATTGTTTCCATTTCATTTCCGCACTGTGAGCTTTCCATTTACACATGCAATTCGAATTACAGGTTGTTGAGTTGGTCTTTTTCATGAGTTAGATAGGAGATTGCTTATAGTGAGTTTGTTTACAGTTGTTTAGTGTAGCAGAGGATAGATATAGTCCATTGGAGCTCCAACAAAAAGGTTGTTAAGGCTCACTGCCGTCTCATCTGGGATTGGAGTGAAGTCCATGATTAACCACCAAAAATACGCATTTCTTTATTCCATGATTGCTGCAACCACAGTCACGTTAAGTTAACTGCTTCTACATGATTCACACCTGCACCACACTTCCTTACCACAGCTTCATGCACGTTCTCTTTCACGTTTAGATTGCTGCTCATCGAATTTACAAGCACAAGTAGTTTAGGTTGATGCATTTTTGGTTAAGTGACAGTCATAAGCATTTGTTCCATTTACACTGCTCTCTCTCATTCCATTACTTCATTCTCCATCTTGATCACACATGCAACCACATCTTCGACCCCTGCTCCGCTCTGTTATCTCCCAAAGTCTTTCACTCCTCACGTACTTCCATTCTCTAGCCCTTTCATTGACCTAGCCCTCTATCTTCCAACCTACTCCCTACACTCACTTCCCATCCTATTCTTCCACTTCTAAAGCCATCACCAGCCTCATCCCTACCTTACACATCTCTCTCTACCATTTCATCATCCCTCCATCACTCCAAACACTCACGGTAGGTCATCCTGTAGCCATTTATAGACATCCTGTAGAAAACAAAGTATCCTGTAGGATTCTCCACAGCCATCCTGTAGGAGGCCACTCTCTCGGTTGCTGAGCATCTGAATGCGAGGAACCTCTGTGGATGGGTGCTAAGGATCCCTAGGGACCTCTTCTAGCCTCCCCAACCTATCCCACGCTCTCCTTCCTTCTCCATCCCATCTGCACAACCAAACCCTAGTTAGCTCAAGATCACCATCATCCCACACACTTAAAAGAAAATACAAAAACATAACTTTCATGATGCAAGTAGTTTAGAACGATGCATTTTCATTTATCAGAGGTAGTGACAGCATTGGTAGAAGCTTCATTCACATTTCTTGCATTATAGAGGTTAGACTAGTTAAATTAGGGTTTCCTAGGTTTACATGCTTTGATTTGCTTTCAGTTCATTTTTGTCAAGTAGAGTAGCTTTCCTTTGAGATTAGCTTTCGTCCATCAATTAGCAAGCTTCTTCTGAGAGCCTATAGAAGTTGGCTTGAGCCCTAGCGGACTTGTGCCAGCTGACCAAGTGACAGCTGCGACAAGAGCTAGTACTTGTTCATATAGCACCGTCGCTTCCAAGTTTGTACGAACTACCGGGTTGATAAAATGAGAGACAGGAAGCCCCAGGAGTTGTAGCATTATTGCTACAATACTGGAGCTCACCATCCTTTTTGGCACCGTTGCCGGGGAAGCGTCAGAGTATTAGTAATTGTTGCTTTTCTTCTACTTCCATACTCTTACTTCTGCTCAGTAGTTTACTTCATTTCCCTTTTTGCAAAAGTAGCTTAGCATTTCTTGCTTTCCTAGATTAGCATTTCCTGCTTTCCTAGATTAATATTTCTTGCTTTCCTAGATTAGCTTTCCAATTTTGCAATTTCATTTGAGCAATATAGTTAGTTGTAGATCACTTTGTTTCAGTTTTGCAGGTACCAAAGAAAAAAACAAAAGCACTCAAAACAAAAGAAAGAAAAGTCCTTTCCATTTCATGCCTCGTAGGAACCGTGATAGATCAGGCAAATTCCTACCAAACACCCCCACCACATCACTGAGTCACCCTTCACTCTTCTTTGGTGACCGTGACCCAGAGGAACCTATAGGTGAACATCCAAAGAAATACCACGACCCTATAGAAGAAGAAGAGTTAGAGACCACTCCATCTGTAGCTATGGCTGACAATAGAGAAGATGAGATAATAGAAGGAGCTTTCCCCATCCGAGAGACCAATGGGGAGATGAAAATGAAAAACATTAGCCCCTCTGCTTTGCCTCACTTCCATGGACTGACCACTGAGGATCCTGATACCTTCTTGTTTGAGTTTGCTGTCCTTTGTAGAACCTATGACTATACTGAGGATGAGCAAAAGCTGAAACTTTTCCCTTCTACTCTTAAGGATGCAGCCCTACGCTGGTTCATGGGATTACCTGGGAATAGCATAGCTACTTGGGCTCAGATGCAGCAAGCCTTCAATACCAAGTATAGGGATTATTGTAGGTCCAAGGAAACTAAGGGAGAGATCTTTCGAATGACCATGGGGAATGATGAGTCTTTAGAGGATTATGAGGAGAGGTTCCAACTTAGCTATAAACGGGCCAGGTGCACGCTTGACCCTGAATCCCTCAAGTTGGTTCTACTCTGAGGAATCCCTGAAGATCTCTTAGACACCCTTCACATGTTAGATGGGGGGGACATTTACCAACTGCCTTACGAGGACATCAAGACTGTGTTCCGAAATCATTCTAGGGCAGCTAGAAAAAGAGGTAGAGGAAATCTCCTCTCCACTGGTGTCCCTTTCTCCAAACATGAGTTTACAAACCAATTAGAAGATCTTAAGAGTGAGGTGAGACAGACCATTGCCATGCAGCTGGACACATTCAGGATCCAGCAGAAGAAAGAAGAAGCTGAGAGAGCCTTGGCTATCTTCTGTCCTAGGTGCACCAGAAGACACCCTAAGAACGAATGTCCATTGCATTCGGTTGAAGTGTGTTTCATTTGTGAGGAGGACCACCCAACAAATCAGTGTCCAACCTTACCTGGATTTAAAGCCATGTACCAAGGGACTGAAGCCCCCACTGAACCTCTCTACTTCATCAACCAACGGAGGCCTCAAGGATCTAGACCTTATCAGCAGGGGATGCAAGGGGCATCTCAAGCTTATTACAACCCCAACCAATCGACTCCTATGCCTTCCTGGGGTCCCCCTGCTCATCCTTCTTGGTCCATGCCTCCTCCATGGTCTTATCCACCTCAGTATCCTACTCAACCTCCCTCTCATCCATATCACTCACATCCCCAGTCGCAGCCTCAATGGAGTGCTCCTCAGTCGGGGTGGAGACCCCAATACAACACTCCTCCTGCTATTTTGCCTCCACCACCAGTTCAACCTCAGCCTTTACCTCCTGCTCCTCCTAGGCAACCTCAGATGCCTGCTCAACCGAACCCAAACCCCAACAATAGACAGGCTCAGCAGGTATATACTGGGGAGACCTCATTACCTACCTATGCTGTGGAGATCCAGGAGATCAATCTTAGATCTGGAAAGACTCTTCCAGATCGCCAACCTCCTCCCCCAGAGGATGAGGAAAACCATCAGGAGAGTGAACCAAAGCCTATTCCACCCTTTCCTGAGAGATTAACAGCCACCACACAACCTAACCCTGAAGAAGATGAGCTTTTGGGTGAGCTCAAGCAGTTGTGTGTAAAAATCCCACTTCTCCAAGCCATCAAGGATGTGCCTATATATAACAAGCTGGTTAAGGAGAAGTGTTTCAAACACCCAGGCAGACGGAAGAAAGATGCCTCAACTATCAATGTCATAGGACAACTGTCTGACCTTATGCTAGGACAAGTCATCTGCCCAAAGTACCTAGATCCTGGAAGCCCTGTAGTAGATGTTCACATCAATGGCACCATTATCCCCCACACCTTGATTGATCTGGGGGCAGCCATCAATGTGATGACCAGAGATACCATGCTTAAACTCAATCTTCAGGGTTCCTTGAGGAAGACCTCGACAGTACTGCAATTAGCAGACCGCTCCACCGTGACTCCCGAAGGGATTATGGAGGATGTCTTGGTCTCTATTGATTCTTGGGAATACCCTGCAGACTTCCTGGTTCTGCAACCAAAGGCCAAGCTTACTGGATATCCTCTCATCTTGGGAAGGCCTTGGTTAGCTACTGCAGATGCTTACATAAGTTGTCGGGCAGGAAACATGACCATCAAGAATGGTCCCATGTCCAAGCAGCTAGTCCTATACCCTCCTGCCCAACCTTCTTTAGAGCATGATTTACCACTCTGGTTGGAAGAAGGAGAAGAAGACGAGGTGTATTCAGCACCTCTGTGTACCATAGAAACCAATAGAAGAAATCCCCCAACCGAGGATGATTTGATCGAGAACTTGATCTAGAATCCACCTACCAGTGCACTACCTTTAAAAAAATTGGTGGAGGATGCCCAAGCTAGCACCTCAGTGGACCTTTGTACAACCGGCCCTGTCACTCCCAGAGTCAAAAGTGTGGAGTTTGGCCCTGAGAGAGCATTAAAGATCAGCTCCTCCCTATCTCCTTCCCAGGAGAAGGAGTTGTGTAGCCTATTGTCCAGCCACCTAGATGCTTTTGCTTGGAGCTATAAGGAGATGAAAGGAGTCCATCCCTCGGTCTGTACCCATCATATATACATCAAAGAGGATTGTAAACCAGTTAGGCAACCCCTAAGGAGAATGAATCCAACCCTTAAGGACATTGTCAAGGAAGAGCTGCAAAAACTGTTGGATGCCGGATTCATCTACCCCATCTCAGATAGTGAATGGGTGTCCCCTCTAGTGTTGGTTCCCAAGAAGAATGGGAAGTGGAGGATCTGTGTAGATTACCGTGAGCTGAACAAAGCTACCAAGAAAGACCATTTCCCCCTACCCTTCATAGATCAAGTGTTGGATGGACTGGCAGGAAAGAAGTTCTTCTCTTTCCTGGATGGGTTTAGCGGGTACAATCAAATCCAAATCAGCCCGGAAGACCAAGATAAGACCACCTTCACCTGTCCTTGGGGTACCTTTGCCTACAGAGTCCTTCCCTTTGGGCTATGCAATGCTCCTGCTACTTTTCAGAGAGCTGTCTTGAGCATCTTCTCAGAGTTGGTCCATGATGCAGTGGAAATATACATGGATGACTTTACCCCTTATGGGGCCAACTTCCAGGAAGCATTGTCCAACTTGGGAAAGGTCCTAACCAAGTGCACTGAGATGAACTTGTCCCTTAGTCCTGAAAAATGTGAATTCCTAATGACTGAGGGGACCGTGCTAGGCCATACTATTTCTTCCCAAGGATTGCAGGTGGATCCCAACAAAATTGCTCTCATCAAGAGGGTTCCACCTCCTCAAAAAGTAAGGGATGTCCGGAGTTTCTTGGGATTAGCAGGATACTACCGGAGATTCATTAAGGACTTCAGCAAGTTAGCCTCACCATTGTTTGGTCTGTTGGAAAAAGATGTGGAGTTTAAGTGGACTGACGATTGTCAGAAGTGTTTGAATGAGATAAAGGACAAGTTGGTGTCAGCACCAATCTTGAGAGGTCCAAACTGGGCCCTACCTTTCCACATCCACACTGATGCCTCAAACAAAGCCATAGGTGCAGCCTTAGGAAAAGTTGAGGAAAAACTTCCATATGCCATTTACTTCGTTAGCAAAAACTTGTCCAAAGCCGAGCTGAACTACACTGTAACCGAGAAGGAATTCTTAGCTGTGGTCCATGCACTGAACAAGTTCCGACATTATATTACCGATTATCAGACTTTTGTACATACTGACCATGCTGCTATTAGATACTTGATGAATAAACCAGATGTGAATGCTCGTATTATTAGATGGTTACTTTTATTGCAGCAGTTTGATCTAACCATTGTTGATAAACCAGGGAGAGAAAATGTTGTTGCTGACTTCTTGTCTAGATTGGATTTGTCTGCAGATGAAGATGGGACGGTGGATGACCAGATGCCTGATGAGCATCTGTTTTCTATATCAGTACTCTCTCCATGGTTTGCTGATATAGCAAACTACCTTGTTTCAGCTCAGTTCCCTCCGCACCTCTCTTCAAAAGAGAAGAGAAAAATCATCAGAAAGAGTGCCTCATTTACATGGATTGGGGGCAACCTGTTCAAGCTTGGCCCCGATCATATCTTAAGGCGTTGTGTAATGGAAGAGGAAGTCTTTGACATCCTCCTCACCTGTCACGATGGGCCTTGTGGAGGACACTTTGCAGCAAAGAGAACTGCCTTCAAGGTTCTGCAGGCAGGCTACTATTGGCCCACACTGCATCAAGATGTTAGAAGATATGTCAGCCAGTGCGACCAATGCGAAAGAATGGGGAAACCGACCCAAAGGGATGAGATGCCCCTCCAACCTCAAGTGACTCTTGAGCCATTTGAGAAGTGGGGCATGGACTTTGTGGGTCCAATCAATCCCTCTTCGAGGCAAAGATCCTACATCATTGTGTGCACTGACTACCTGACGAAGTGGGCAAAGACCAAAGCCATCAAAGCAGCAACAGAAGAAAAAGTGGCCGAATTCTTGAGAGAGAACATCTTCTATAAGTTTGGCTATCCAAGAGAGCTGGTCACCGATCAAGGGAGCCAGTTCACCTCCCACTTGGTTGAAGATCTCCTAGCTCATCACAAGATCAAGCATAGAACCTCCACTCCCTATCATCCTCAAGCAAATGGGCAGGTGGAGGTCACCAATAGAGCATTAGAGGGGATCTTGACAAAAGTGGTGAGCAGCAGCAGAAAGGACTGGGCAGATCGCCTGGTTGAAGCCACCTGGGCTTACAACACCACTTGGAAGACCACCACCGGCTTCACACCTTATGAGCTGGTCTATGGGAAGAAGGCTTTGCTATCCATTGAGTTTGAATATAACACTTTGAGGATGGCAGCTCAGCTGGACTTAGATCTCAGCCATGGACAGCAAGAAAGGTTGTTGCAGCTGAATGGGCTGGATGAGCACCGCATGCAGGCCCTCCTTCACTCAGAAGTGGTTCAACTTCAGAGGAAGGTGTGGCATGACCAACATCTCCATGACAAGCAATTTCAGCCGGGAGATTGGGCTTTGTTGTATGACTCCAGATTCAAAGATTTCAAGGGGAAGTTGAGAACCAGATGGCTAGGACCATATGTAGTGGAGCAATGCCATGACAATGGATCTGTCCTCATTCGAACCATTGATGAGGAAGCCATTCCCATGCTTGTCAATGGGCACCGATTGAAGATCTACAGGAAGACTCCCTCAAGGCAAGAGTTTATCAGCACTATGGAAAAATCTGTTTTGGTCATAGAGAAGGGTTATGCCTCCACTTTGGGCATACCCTGAAAAGAAAAAAAAGAGAAAAAAAAAAAAGAAAAAAAACAAAAAAAAAAAGAGAAAAAAAAATAAAGATCCTTGGGTGAAAACCTCTCTGAGGCGCCCAAGGCAGGCAGTAGGGGTGAAAACCTCATTGAGGCGCTCCTATTGTCTTTCAAAAAAAAAAAGAAGAAAGTTTAAAAAAGATCCTTGAGTGAAAACCTCTTTGAGGCGCTCAGGGCAGGTAGCAAGGGTGAAAACCTCTTTGGGGCGCCCCTGCTATCTTTTCAAAAAAAAAAAAAAAAAGAGAGAAAAAAGAAAAAAATCAATAAGCACAATAAAAGTTTTGCATGCAGATGTTCTATGGAGGAGAAGAAGCCTCTCCACTCCAAGCCAGGGGCCTTCATCATGCTATCAAAGGATGTCATCAACACCTCCTCCAAGAATAACAATGTTTTTTTAGGTATGTGCAATTTTCATCATGATTTGGATCTTCTACAGGAAGATACAGTTTTCTACAGGAACAGACAGTCTTCCTACAGGAAGACGTTGATCTTCTACAGGAAAGTGCAAAATTTCTACAGGAAGCTCTGTGTTCTACAAGAAACTTCCTGTAGAAGGTTGCGACGGCCGAAATGTGTTTCAAATGAAGATCTAGCGACTGAGGAGTGGATTGAATACATGCATGCCACTGATGGTACCCCTGAACATTGCTATTATCTTGCTCCACCATCCTCGTCGCCATGCAACCAAGATCCCTGCAGCAGCACAACAAAGCAATGAGTTCTCGTGAAAAAACATCTGTCAAAGAAAAACCAAGCACCGAGAGCCATACCACATCCACGTTATGCATCAGAAGCGCTGGGATCGTGATCGAGAAGCCATAACTGCCAGCATGCAGCATGCACCCAAGGAGGTGAGACTGTTGCAAGGCTCCCGCGGGAATCCTGTAGCAGTCAAACCTGCAGGAGTGGATGCCATTCATCGCCCAGCCATCTGCAAGCAAAACGCGGGCGCATGCAACCAGAACGTCCACCACAGCGCCAGCATCCCGTGACCACGAGCCTCCGGACTGTGTAAGCCACATGCAGCAGGTAGATCCGTCGTCCAAAAACCTGAAAATCATATGCAGACGCGCGCAGGTAAGTGTTCTAATCCTTCTCTCCATCAAATCGCATGGATATTACTTTGATTTGTTTTGCATGGCATAAAGGTGAATGGTTGAGCGGCCGTAAGGCCAGTTGACTGGCCACATCGGCTAGTAAAGGGATAGTAGGATGATGAGGTGGCAGCCACAACAAAGGACACACGCAGCACGCACGTGAAGATCAGTCCCGTCAACCGTGAAACGAGTTTAACCGAAAAGGGCGGTGGCAGATCTGTGGGAATGAATGCGACAGCAAGCGAATGTGCAGGCGGATGATGGGTGACGTCACCCAACGGTCCGGCGGGGACAACTCACCCTCCGCGCCACGAGCTGCGCCGATTCAAAATCTAATCGGCTCGATTAAGCGTGTATATCCATCAACCTCACTTCAAGACTCGAGTAGTTCCTCTGATTACCTCTGCATGTTGATACGCCAAGCTCT
Source organism: Pinus tabuliformis (assembly GCA_031772625.1). Lineage (NCBI taxonomy): Eukaryota > Viridiplantae > Streptophyta > Pinopsida > Pinales > Pinaceae > Pinus > Pinus tabuliformis. The sequence goes on from CM062805.1 coordinate 820,031,899, forward strand.
CGGCTACCTGAACGCTGGTAAGGCACCTCTCGACCGCTGTCCAACTAAAGGTCCCCCCGAAGTCTGTGCACTGCTCCTACAGGAACCGTTTCTACAGGAACGCAGTCCTACAGGAAACAGTATCTACAGGAAAGCAGTCTCTGCAGGAAGGTGAAGTCTTCACGTAAAAAAAGGTGGCGGAAAAGAGGTAACCCTGAAACTCCTTCCGCAATTGGTTTTCAAAGGTGGCAAGGTCATTATTCACAGTCTGGTCATAAAAGATATTGGATTACCGTGCCTATACTATCGCTTCTACAGGATCGCAGTATAATTAGACTGTGGTTTTGTGAATTCATTGCATGCTCTGTCTATAAGACTGAATTTCCTTTGTATCTACCGCCTTTGGTCAAAATCACTGTGTTCGTCATGCCTGGTGGGTTTATCAGGCGAGAACCCACAGATTCCGCCAAATTAAGGAGAAACCCAGCAGTGGTTGAGCTCTTCACCAAAGCACAATGGATGCCTTTTTGTGATAAGCTACAAGGCTACGATGATGAAGTAGCCGAGGAATTCTTGCAGGCCTTGAAGCCTAAATCCCTGACACTGGCCACGGTAAGCTTCAGAGGCCTCAGCCTCCAACTCACCCCAGAGCACATAAGTCGAGTCACGGAACTGCCCATGGGTCTGCCGTGGGATAAAGAAGAGCGGAAGCAGAGCCAGCAAGCAAAAAAGGAGTTTTTCACACCTGAGGAAGAATTCTCTGAGGATAAAAACGGGGTAAGGAGGACCAGCCTGTCACCACCATGGAACGAAGTCAGTTTGCAAATCATGAAATATATTACTTGTGAAGGCCGGTTCAGTATCGTGTATGCATATCACTTCCGGCTCCTCACTGAGTTAAGGCACGGAATTGACCTTCCTGCAGAGCAAAAACTAAGCATCCCTTATTATCTCCTGCAGTCCCTATTGGAGTGTGCTACAAAGCTAAGACAGGGCGTCCCTGATCAGATAGCCCATCATGGGTTAATAAAATTGCTTGTGGAGGATGCACTGCACTCGTATAAAGTTCCCCTCTCCTGGGAGTCATTTAGGAATCTAACACGAGATGGGGACATTAAAATGTTGATTGAAGATAGTGGATCCTCCAGCAGTGAAGACAAGGAAGCGGTGGCTGAAGAAAAGGAGGCTGAAGAAAAAGCTGACTCCCCCATCCCGTCAGCAAGAGAGATACGGTCAAAAAGCAGAAGAGACAAAGTTGGGGCAGGCCATGTCAGCCCAATTACCACTTCAGCACCCATAAGCAAACAAAAGGATCAAACCCCTACAGCAAAGCAAGTAGATGTAAAGACGCCTGCCACGACAGGAAAGGAGACCAAGGCTTCTACAGGAAGCCCAAAAGAAAAGACCAAGGCTTCTACAGGAAGCCCGATAATAGCTTCTACAGGAAGCCATGCAAAACCAAAATCCGAGAAGAAGATGGTGGATGTTTTAGCCCGAGAGGCAGCGGCTGTATTAGCCGGCCTCAGTACACCACCTAAGCCAAAAGGAAAAAGGAAGAGGGACCCCCCTCTCTACTTCAAAGCACGGAGAAGTGTTCGGATAAAAACAGGGAAGCCACAGAAGCAGTCCAGCAGCCCAATTGTCATTAAGGACACCCCTGATTCTCCCAAAGAAAAATCCCCCTCAAAGGTCACAGTTACCTACGAAAAGGGAAGTCCGAAGAAGAGCACATGGCAAGACCGAGTGGACCTGTTGGACGAGAAAACCAGGCTACAGGAAGCTGAAAACGTCCTACAGGATACCTTGGCTCGACTACAGGAAACCGAACAAAGAGAAGAAGGACGACCCTCATCATCAGGGGTGGATGAGGCAGAACTACCTGAAGAAACAGCAAGAGAACATATACCCGAACCTAGCCCTTCGCCCAATCTGAATTCATATTATACCTTCTTGGAGGCGGGCAAGATCATCCCACAAAAATTTACTATACCCCTATTCTTTGAATTAGAGAAAGAAAGAGTTCGCTCCCATACATGGATGCAAATTGCCAAATCAAAGGGGGTGGGGGACATAGGCCCTCTACAAGATCAGCTCAGGGAAGTCAGAAGCGAGTTCACCATGGCCAAACATGTGGCTAGTTGCCAGCAGGCACTTCTACAGGAAGAAAACCAGAAGTTAAGGTTGCAGCTACAAGAACTCAAGGCAGGGGCAGAAACTTCCTCCAAGGGCATCATAAATGAACAAGAAGGCAAGAAGAAGCTGACCACCAATCTTGAAGAGCCAACGACACTTCTACAGGAAGAAGAACAGCAGATAAGAATTGAAGTGCAGGCCTTAAAAGAACAGCAGCAACAAAAGGAAACACAATTGGCTTGCATGGCCAGTTGGGCCATGGAGGCCCTGCAGTGCAGACATCCTGCAAAGTCTTATGGGTTATACTTGAAGGATCAGTGGCTACAGTTCCAGATAAACACACTAGCACAAAGAGGTATTGAGCAGATCCATAACCCACAACAATTCGCTGAAATATGCAGTACTAGCTCAGTAGAGGACAAAGCCAAGCTAGCAGAATTCTACATCCACAATCTGGTTTTGCCCAACGAAGTCTCTTGGGATCCCAATATCGCCTTGGGTGATCTACAGTTGATGGCGTTTGCTTCGTGGCTGAATCATGAGGATCAGAGGGCCACTGAAGAAAAATCGGTCATGAGCCGAGAAGTGAGGGAGCCACTGTACATTCGGGCAGAACCAGAGGATCCGGTTGCCCTCATCTCAGCCCGCCAGCGGTTATCCAATGATCCTACAGCTTCCTTGAAATTTATGGACCAGCAAGCTCAAGCAATAGCCCACTTTGAGGACATGGACAGATTATTGGGGGAAACTGCTGCCTAGGCTTGTGCACGTAGGTGGCATGCCTTGGCACATAGTTTGAAGATTCGGGAGTACCATACCCCGACCAGAATGAGGGAAGCATCGGCAAGAGTAGACCTCTACAAGAGATCCATGCAAAGACTTCAGGCCAGCTGGATTGGCCTTAAACTCAGCCCTCCATTGCTGCTAGGATTGGTTGAAGGAAGTTCAGAACAGGATGACCAGGCACAATGGGAGAAAGTAGAAAACACAGCAGGGTTTCATACCGACCAAGAAGACATCACCACAGAAGCTTGGGATGTAAGGGGAGCAGTGCAAGCCATGAAGGATGAGGATCTTGACTAAGTTGCTCAAGGATGAGCAAATGGTTCAGCTAGGGGGTGATGATGAGCCCCAATTTTGGTACAATTTGGGCTCATTTTGGCCTATTCTACTTGCTCAAACCATTCATTTTTTATTGCTTATGCATGCATTTCTTAGTTTATTCATGTTTTTTGTAGGAAGAAGGGTAGGCACTCTCTCTACGTGACTGATGCATTTTGATTCCAGGTTTTGGCATTAAAAGGGAGCAAAAGACAACGAAAAAGGAGTTAAGGAGACAATGAGGTGGCACTGCGGGTTTTGGGAGAGGATGTCCACGGTTCTAGGGACATCCCTCGTGATTCCCATCAAGAACTCCGAGCTCTAATCCATCTCCCCTCCGAGCTTAAAAAACGGCCAGCTGTTCTACAGGAACAGCAGTTATAAACTGCTCTACAGGAACAGCAATTATGACCATCCTACAGGATCAGCAGTTAAACTCTAGTTGGACAGCCGAGCTCCTAAAATGTAGGACACTTGTTGGATCATCGTTTTTGTATAAGTATGAAGGCTTTAGCCTTAGATAGGTTGTTGAAACTCTCGTATTGCTATTGTAATTTTGGAGCACAGTTCAGTTTTCGTTCCTTTTTTTGTGTAAGCCAATTTGGCATGATATCAGTTATGAATAAAGAAGGCAGTTTGTGATCTAGTTCTGAGTTTTTCTCAAGGAGACTATAGCTCTCAGGTTAGGGCCCAACCTGAGAGCCATAGATCCCCTCGGCTGTAGTATTGTTTCCATTTCATTTCCGCACTGTGAGCTTTCCATTTACACATGCAATTCGAATTACAGGTTGTTGAGTTGGTCTTTTTCATGAGTTAGATAGGAGATTGCTTATAGTGAGTTTGTTTACAGTTGTTTAGTGTAGTAGAGGATAGATATAGTCCATTGGAGCTCCAACAAAAAGGTTGTTAAGGCTCACTACCGTCTCATCTGGGATTGGAGTGAAGTCCATGATTAACCACCAAAAATACGCATTTCTTTATTCCATGATTGCTGCAACCACAGTCACGTTAAGTTAACTGCTTCTACATGATTCACACCTGCACCACACTTCCTTACCACAGCTTCATGCACGTTCTCTTTCACGTTTAGATTGCTGCTCATCGAATTTACAAGCACAAGTAGTTTAGGTTGATGCATTTTTGGTTAAGTGACAGTCATAAGCATTTGTTCCATTTACACTGCTCTCTCTCGTTCCATTACTTCATTCTCCATCTTGATCACGCATGCAACCACATCTTCGACCCCTGCTCCGCTCTGTTATCTCCCAAAGTCTTTCACTCCTCACGTACTTCCATTCTCTAGCCCTTTCATTGACCTAGCCCTCTATCTTCCAACCTACTCCCTACACTCACTTCCCATCCTATTCTTCCACTTCTAAAGCCATCACCAGCCTCATCCCTACCTTACACATCTCCCTCTACCATTTCATCATCCCTCCATCACTCCAAACACTCACGGTAGGTCATCCTGTAGCCATTTATAGACATCCTGTAGAAAACAGAGTATCCTGTAGGATTCTCCACAGCCATCCTGTAGGAGGCCACTCTCTCGGTTGCTGAGCATCTGAATGCGAGGAACCTCTGTGGATGGGTGCTAAGGATCCCTAGGGACCTCTTCTAGCCTCCCCAACCTATCCCACGCTCTCCTTCCTTCTCCATCCCATCTGCACAACCAAACCCTAGTTAGCTCAAGATCACCATCATCCCACACACTTAAAAGAAAATACAAAAACATAACTTTCATGATGCAAGTAGTTTAGAACGATGCATTTTCATTTATCAGAGGTAGTGACAGCATTGGTAGAAGCTTCATTCACATTTCTTGCATTATAGAGGTTAGACTAGTTAAATTAGGGTTTCCTAGGTTTACATGCTTTGATTTGCTTTCAGTTCATTTTTGTCAAGTAGAGTAGCTTTCCTTTGAGATTAGCTTTCGTCCATCAATTAGCAAGCTTCTTCTGAGAGCCTATAGAAGTTGGCTTGAGCCCTAGCGGACTTGTGCCAGCTGACCAAGTGACAACTGCGACAAGAGCTAGTACTTGTGCATATAGCACCGTCGCTTCCAAGTTTGTACGAACTACCGGGTTGATAAAATGAGAGATAGGAAGCCCCAGGAGTTGTAGCATTATTGCTACAATACTGGAGCTCACCAGAGGTCACTGCCAATAAGCCATTCATTTGCAACATATCTGTCATCCATCTTGACCATCCCTGAGTCAGTCCTTGCAACTAAATTTCTTCAACTTGATCTATGGTTTCGTGTTGTGGGATTTCCTGCGACGAATCTCTTTCTATCAACTTCACCTCATTATCTAGAAAGATGATCTAGACTTCGTCAGTACCTTGGGATCTGCATGCCTCAATGGCAGGTTTCTCGCCTTTGACGACAGGTTGCATTATTGACCTTCGATCAAAGGATTCCGTGACATGTTCGACATCAACACATTTATTCACATCTCATGGATTGTACTGCGTACTTTGAGAGCCATTGAAATCATTGGTGGTTTCTCTCACACTTGTTAACAATTTACATCATTGACTGGTAATCAAGTGGTTTCTACCATGTTCAACTTCAACACATTCATTCGCATGGATAGAATCGTATTGTTTCGTGAAGTAGAAATGAAGACCCTGGATCTAGATTTCGCAATCCAGGCTGCGAGGAATTTTGTATTCATTATATGATGGACTATTCATATATAGATGCCTGCGTCCATACTGTGTCCACATGAGTCTATACTTGTGATGTATTACAAGATCATTCCTGTATCAGAGCAGTAGTTAGTTTTCTAAGTCAGTTTTGGTCTGAGTATGGGGATGCCTACCTCAGCGATGATATGATCTCATATATATATCTTGCATTGAATGTTTTTACAGGTTCCGACCAGGTTCTCCACAAGATGATCCTCAAAATGATAAAGTACTTCACTCTTCCTAAATGATAAATGAAATCCTCATCTACTACAGACTTCGCACTTTAGGGGGCAATCTATTACACAAAAATATTGTCACCATGATTATTTGCAGTCAGTATGGGTCTATCAGCACTTGTACTGTCATCCTAAGCAAGTCTCAGACCTCAGCTCTTCAAGTCAAGCTTTGAAAATGAGAGAAAGACATTAAAAATCAATAAAACTCTGGTTCCACACTTTCTCTCACTGTTGCCTGCGGTCCTGCACCCCCTGTTTACAAAAACTATGGACCTGCCCGCTCTGTCCCTAAAGGAGTGGGTGCGGACCCCTGTGAAAGTAAAAAAGGCACAAGTTTATTCTAAAAAACTCACTTTGGGTTAATTTTAGATGATTCTAGAAGGAATTTCGACATGGATTGGTCTCTCTTAGGTGGTTCATGCATCCCAAAAGAGAAGGAGCTAATCCCTTGATGAGAGGAGATATCCCTTTGAAGGAGGTCTTTATCCCTTTGAAGGAGGACCTAGTAACTTCCCTCCATTGCACTATAAATTAAGGCATTGGGCTAGTTGCTAGAGAGGTTAGAAGCTGAACATTTTTGAGGGTAAATGCTGGTGGAATTGAGACTTCCTAATTAAGCTTGAGAGGAGAGATCACATACCTTTTTCGCTTCATTGGGAAGAGAGTGAAACTTGTCAAAGTAGAGGAGACTTCTTGTTGGACCTTGGGAGGAACTTTTACAGTGTCAAGGCACCAATTGTAAAGCTCTTCTTTGATTTGAATTAATACAATTAGATTCATTTTTCTCAACAAATTGTCTTATGTCATTTGTTTCATGAATTCCTTCATCTTCATGTTAAATATGTTTTATGATATTGGCTTTTCAGGTGCTATTTAATTTGTTTTCTTATTTGTGTTTGCAGATTCACAACGAGGGAGCTCATTTGGATCGAAGGAGCGAGGCTTCCAAAAACTTGCATTGGACCCAAGGTAGGCCTAAAACACTTGTTTTCCTTTGTTTATAAATGCATATTTAGAGAAAGATAGTTTTTGATTGGCTTGCTTGCCACTAGGTCTCTCTAGATTCTAGGAAGGTCTATCTTGTCCGCAAGATTGACTCATTCCATGTGACAGATACCATCCCAATGAACTGGTATTTGGAAACTAAGCTATGACATGGGACTGCAGAATGGGATATCCTGAGGGAAAGATTTATGTTAACTTTCAGATTTGGAGATGGATTTGAGTGTATTGATGAGGCACTCCAAGAAATCAAACTTGCGATCTTCAAAATACCCAAAGAGCCAGTTTAGTGTGTTCAGCCAGATTGGAATACATAGTTGCTCATGTGCTTGAATGTTATAATGTGACCATAGAGGTGGGCGAAGATGACCCCAAAAACATCAATATTCTCAAGTCTAAAGGGCATCACGAAGTTGAGGGACCTAAGTCAGAAATCCCTGACATATCAGAGCCTTTAAAAACTAAGCAAGTAAATATTGTATCATATGTGCAGTCGAAGTTTGCGAAGATAGGCAACTATTGGGATGAAGATATAATTGACAAGGTCGTGGAGCTGTTGCGTGAGTATCGGGACTTGTTTCCCACCAAGTTCTCTGAACTAAAAGGGATAGTAGGGGATCCGGGTGTCATGAATATTACTTTGAAGCCAAATGCGAAGCCCGTAAAGCAGTGCCCCTACCAATTAAATACCAAGTATACAGAAAAGGTGCGCAAGGAGTTGGATAAGATGTTGGAAGCTAGGATCATTGAACCTGTGGAGGAATTAGATTGGGTGAGTCCTATGGTGGTTTAAGAAAAGAAGCAGCAGGATGAAATTCGAATATGCGTAGACCTAAGGAAGTTGAATGATGCATGCATCCATGATACATTCCCTACATCGTTTACAGATGAGGTACTGGATAATATTGGAGGGAAGGAAGCCTACTTATTCATGCATGGGTTTGCGGTATACCCTCAGATCAAGATCTCTCTATAGGATCAGAGTAAGACCACCTTTGTGACATAGTGGGGTTGTTTTCAATATACAGTCATGCCTTTTGGGCTAAAGAATGCACCTGCAATCTTTTCGCGAGTACTAATTGCGACCTTCAAGGAATTTATCCATAAATTTTTGGAGGTCTAATATGATGACTAGAACATGTTTGGATTGGTAAAGCCCCATGTTGCTAGTCTGTGCCTCATGCTGGATACTTGTCAAAGGCATCATATAGCCCTTAACCTGAAAAAGTGCATCTTTTATGTACCTTATGGAATACTTTTGGGCCATGTGGTTTGCAAGTAGGGATTGATGGTAGACCCTAACAAGATTTTCATGATCGTTAATTTGGAGGCCCTGGAGAACGTTAAGTAGTTATGCCCGATGTTGGGCCATACTAGATATTAGACAAAATTTATCAAAGGCATATGTGCAAATAACTGCACCAATGGAAATACTGTTGAAAAAGGATGCAACCTTTTGTTGGGACGAGGATTTCTATAGGAGTTTGGATGTTTTGAAGGAGAAGATGATTACCGTGCCCATTTTGGTGTTCCCCGGTTGGAAAAAGGGGGTTCATGTTCATGTAGATGTGTCATGTATTGTGTTAGGTGCAGTGCTGACCCAACCAGGTGAATGAGACATTGACCACCTTATATCATTTGCGAGTAGAAATTTGTTGAAAGAAGAAAATAAATACTCGACCACAGAGTGCGAAGGGCTGGCGATGGTGTACGTGCTGCAAAAATTCTGACACTATCCATTAGGAGCACACTTCAAGATGTAGACAGACCATTATTCTCTGAAATACCTAGTCAACAAGCCTATGTTGGGGCGGGGGGATATTTGTAGGTGGTTGTTGTTATTCCAGGAATATGATTTCAACATAATTGTAAAGCCAAGACACCTAAATGTTGGTCCTAATCACCTTTTACAGATTGAGACTGGTGATGAAACTATAATTTTGGAAGAGGGGTTGCCCGATGAGAATCTCTTTTTTGTTCGTATCGCAGACATTCACTTTGCATATATAATTCAGTTTTTGTCTATAGGAACAACCCCGGAAGGATATTCTATGCAACAAAAGAAAGAACTAGTGGTCTAGGTGCTTGACTTTTCGATGATCACTGGAAACTTATACAAAATTGGCTTTAATGAAGTATTGCGTAGGTATGTCACCAAGTGTGAAAAACCAAGAATTCTTGCAGAAGCACATGGAGGAGTAGCGGGATGACATTATGCAGGACAAACAACTATGCACAAGATCCTGTGCATAGGACTTTGGTGGCCTATGGTGTATGAGGACTCTAAGACATATTGTCAGCCGTGTGATGTTTGTCAGAGGATGGGGAGATCATCGCGAAGGGATGAGTTGCCACTAAATCCTCAAGTAAAATTGCAAGTGTTCGATAAGTGGGTGATAGACTTTGTGGGTCTAATTCAGCCAGCAAGGAAAAAGACAGGGGCTAGATACATTATTACAACAACTGAATACTTGACCAAGTGGGTGGAGGCACATCCTATCAAAGGTTGTAGCACAACTACCGTCGCGGATTTTATCTTTGAATATATTTTGTCTTGGTTTGTCTGCCATAAAACTTTAATGAGTTATAGGGGCACACACTGCTTAAATGAAACAATTGCTACAATGTTTGAATAATTCCAAGTATATCATCTGAAGAGTACGCCTTATCACCCTCAAGCGAATGGCACCGTGGAAGCCTTAAATAAAATTCTGGAGAGCACGTTGACAAAGATTTGTAATGCGAAGTGGAACGACTGGGATGTGCGCATACCAACGGTCCTTTAGGAATACAGGACTACTTATAAGAATTTGATATCCCAAACATCATTTAGATTAGTATATGGGTAGGAATTTGTAATTCCCATGGAATACATTTTTGGATTGTAGTAGTGACAAACTTGGCTGATCGCGATATTATGGAGGAGCGACTCACGCAACTAGTAGAACTGAAAGAGGATCACTTCTTAGTTGGCTTCCATCAATAGGTGCAGAAGGATTGTGAAAAATTAGGGCATGATCACCATATAAAACAACACACCTTCAAGATTGATGACTTAGCGTTTCTTTACGATACTAAGTTTACAAAATTCCCTGGGAAATTTCAAATGCATTGGTTGGGACCCTATGTCGTGAAGGAAATTATAGATGGTGGCATGGTTCAGGGTGAAAAGCTGAATGAGGAATTTCTCCAAGGAAAAGTCAATGGTAGTCAATTGAAGTTGTACAAGAGTGATCATGTCCATGCGCAATCACTATATGATGCTGAGATAGTCTTAGTACTCCAAGCAGCTGCAAGGAAGTATGGGATTATAAACTACACTACTCAAATGTTGGAAAGGCAAAGTAAGGGGGTTGCATGATCGATTGAGGAAAGGCGCCAAGGGGAGATGTGATGAAGGAGTTGTGCCACAAGGTTGGGTGCCACACGGTTGGGCCAAAAAGTGACTATTAGAAGCATTATAGATGATTGGATGGCAAAATTTTGTTGAAAGGAGCGGGGAAAATACATTTATGGAGCATATCTTTGGAAATATGCCGCCAAAGATGCATTAATGATCGGAAATTGGAGGGAACAGTTGGATTCGAATTCAAATTCATATATAAATTTTGCATGCCACTCCCTATTTGAACACTTTGCTTCTTAAGCACTTGTATTGAGATTTTTCACCTTGCTTTATGCCAAGTGTCAAATTGTATGTCTAAGCCAAATTGAGATGAGCTCTTTTCACAACCAGGGTTGGATGACGTGCCTGAGTATTTCTGTAAGCATTTTTTGGATAGAATGACTGCAACTCCCCCTAAGACTGAAGCAATGCCATTTGTCCCTCCAGGATTTCCAACTATAGAACCTAGGTCTCCTAGACCTAAGCCTTTTGTACCTAAGCCTTTTGTTTCCAAGGAAACAAATAAGAAGCAGAAGAAACCTCAGTAGGTTCTGGTGAGGTAGTCACCACACAAAAACCCCATGGAAATCTGCTAGAAGGAGAGAATGGATTGGTCTCAGTAGCCTACTAAGCCAATGGATTTGGATTAAGAAAAATTGTGTCGAGGCATAGGAAATTGATGCCGAGGAGGGTGAGTCGATGACTTGACTAGCAAAGTATATTCTTCCACGAAAGTCCACGGCTAAAGCACCAAAAGATCCAGACAATGCAAATTTTATGGTGTCCACGCCACTATTGTCTGAGAAGGTGGTTTTTAAGGGTGTGTTACTGGCTTGCATACCGACACTCAAGATGGAGGATTGGGACTTAGGGGACCATGATAATTTCCCTCATTTAGTGCCCACTAAATACCTATCCAAGGTATATTATGAAGTGTTGGAAGTTACATGGTTGGAGCCAATGAAGTGAGTGGTTGGTGTTGGGGCCGCGCGGCTCCTGAACATGCTTTGGGTGTTGCAATTTAGTTGCACCAATATAAACACCATCTGTGTGCACCAATTACTCACACTAGTGCACAATGGGTGTCTTTGGCTGGGAGAACCCATCCCGATCATAGATGTGATGATCCACTAGATCACCTTGCTATCATACCAAGGAGTGGATCCTGTAGAGGCGTTTGGAGGAAAAGCACTGGAAAAGAAGCTCGTGGACCAAATGAAGAGAGAGTTTGTGTTATAGACATTTTTGTGCCTTACAGCATGAAGCATGAAATGTCAATAATCTAAGGGATCCAAAGTCCCTAAAGATGTTGTTCCTACCCCTAGAGGAACAAGGTCAGCAAACCACAGCACTGAATATCAGTTCTCCACCTGAAAACACTCAAAAACAAGCTAATTCTGGATTATGTCAAATGCTCCACTGAGCATCTACGCTGAATGTCAACTGCTCCACTGTGTACCTATGCTGAATGTCAACTGCAAAGAAGGCTACCTGCACTGGGCGAGTTTGGCCAAGTGGCACAGTCATTCCTCAAGGTGTCAATGCCCAGGAAGCTTCCAAAATGACACTTGGATCAGGGAATTCGACTGGTGATGAGTAAGAGGGTCTAGATCTCCAAGTGGAAGCAAGAACCTCCAAGTGTACTCAAGAACTAAAGAATAACTGAAGTGGGAGAGGACACTAGTCAGCTTCATCCAAGCTCAAGCTGACTCATCCTTTCTCCAAAACTCCTATATATAGAGCTCTCTCATGAGGTCTAGGGAGGCTGGAATCTTGTGAATGTAAGGAAGTGCTGTTGGTTTGAGTATAGAACTATTGGGTTATTTGCTTGAAGGAGGTGAAGAGGAGATTTCTTTCTGCTGGGAGGTGATGCTGGATTGGGCCTTTTATGGTTGTATCACTTCCTGAACTTTAATTCTTCCATTAATAAAGCATTTGAGGTTCTTCTATATGCATGTGTCTCAATGGTGTATTGTTATGCTTGTGTATTTGATTTATTCTAATCCTTGAATCAATTATGAATGTATGCTTCTTGTAGTTTCCCTCTCTTGTTATTTTGCAGGATCTTAGTGTAGCTGGGCCAGTGAAAGAGCAAGGAGCTGGGAGCAAGCAGCAAAGAGAGAAGATTGGATCAATCATTAGCGGAAGACATCGGTTAGTGGATCTCTTCCCCCTCTCTCTTACATCTCATAAAGAAGTAATCTCGAATAGCTTTGGTTTGATTGTTGTTGAGGTACTATCACCCTTAGAGTGGGATAGGGTCATTCCGTATTGGATACTTTTCCCAACAACAAATTGGCGACTCCGCTGGAGATCGTATCTTGTTGGTTGTTTGTGTTTTTGCTATTCATTTCATAAACACAGGGAGTACCGAATCGAACTGCATTTGGATCTTTCAAATGCAAAGTAGAGGGCAGCTACTCTAGCTCAGTTTCTGGGCATGTTTATGATTTGAAGAGCTTATCCACAAGGACTCTGAACAGCTCTTAGTGATAGCTTTTCATCCTCCTTTTCATCCCTTAGTGTGTACTTGACTGATAGCTTCTGATTTGGCCAAAAACTGTTGATTTTTGAGCAATCTGTGACCCGGAAACTGAGAAAAACGAAAGTTTTTCTCTTCAGTGCAGGCACTGTGAAGGCAGTCTGCATTTCAGCGCAGATCCCGAAGGGGCTACCTGTGCTGAATGTCAAACTGACAGTGTACCACCTGCGCTGAACCAGTTTTTCCTAGTGCTACTGGGGTTCCCTGCTGTTTATTGCCCTGTTTTCAACCTTGTTTTTGCAGCCTGTTATCAGTCAATGTACCTATCTGAAACCAACTTTCCTTGCCACTATTCCACCTCGGTTGTATAAAGAAACTGTATTTTTTCTTTGTGTATTTCTTATATCATTTACAGTTTCCCGTAACGAAAGTGAACTAGTCTTGCTGTGGCCTCTTAGATCTAGACCTGTGATAAGTGTTGCTTTGATCTTAAGAGTTAGTTTGTTTGCTGTTCATAGCTGATTGAGCTTTTGCTTTCGTCATATGGTTTGAATTTATGTATTTCTAGTGTCGAAACAAGTAAATCTTAAGGTGTCTTTTGATTTTGGACAAGCTTGTTTGCTTTCACTTGAAATCGAATTCAAAGTTATACAACAGCTTTCTTTTTGTATTACATCAACATTAAGAAAGAGAAAAGAAATACCTGCATTGTGCATTTTGCATTTGATAAGTTTGTATGTTGATTTAGGGAAAAGTGCATTAGTGTATGCTCTTTGATCTGTGTGAAAAGATGATGTCTTTCTTTTCCCTCAGTAGTTAAGATTTTCATAAGTCGAAAAGATTGAAAAAGCTTGCTTCTCATCTTAGACTGCATTTAGGAATTTGTATCACACATCTCGTGGTGAACCTTGAAAGGCAAACTTTAAAAAGATCAACTTAAAATATATTGAATGAACCTAACAACACTTTGAAACATAACGCAAACACATAGAGGTCTAAGCTAGAGACGTGTTCCGGCGTCGTTAAACGTAGTGACTGTCGATCTTGAAGAAGGTGGGTGATTCCTCCTGAGAGTCGGTGGCACTAATACGGACTTGTGCTCCCACGTACCGTCGCGTATATATTGGGAGACCCCTATAGGCATATATCTTTTATCCATAGGAAGCCGTGTCGGCCGCCCTACTGATCGCAATGCAGTGAACACAACATTCACGAAGATCGACCACTCGTACCGTAAAACGTATTCTGTGGTTTTGCGAAAGGTTTGGCACACCCTCTGCCTAGATCTCCAGAGCAGTTTCTTTTGGCCTTTTTCAAACTCTATAACTGAAAAAGTCCATCTGAGCATTTGTCACTTCGGGCTCGTTAAAACATCGAAGGAGACTAGAGTCATCTTTAGCTTTTTCTCGACTCTTAAAAAGTGAAAAAGCAAGTTGTGTCTAAAAGTGTATAATAAATTCATTCAATTCGGAAACACAAATTTCCCCTTTTAATATTTTGGTTGATCGAGTAATCCGCAATCGTGGAAGAAATTCAATTGAAACCCTGTCATTCGCGGAGGCTTACGAGTCAACTGTCTTTGTCTCTGGAATCGAAAACAGTACGGACAAAGCGAACTCATTTAACCGGTTCAAAATCTCCTTTAAAAGTTAGAACAAGTGTTCCAACTACATCTGAGGTTCCGGTTACTCCAAACATTTCTGGAAACCCTGCCTCTATAGAAGAAGTTCAACAGCCACAAAAGGACAGTAATACTGATCCTAGTCTGGGGGCAAATACTTGTATAACTGAACCAGTTCCATCTGTAACCGGTCCAGAGAGTTTTGTTCCTCAAACAACTGTCGCTGTCGAAGCAACCACTTCTTCGGCACCAGAAATATTTTACGGACCTGACGGTCTTCCTCTTCCACCGGGTTTGATTGCGATAAAGGAAATTGCAGAGGATCCGCAAGCAAGTACTCCAACCCATTTTCGAGTCGGGGTCACTCTATTTCCTTCATCAGAAGTTAATTCACCACAAGTGGAAGTTCCTGTAGAATCGCTAGGAAATCTATTGGATAGACTTAAGATGTCTGAACAACCGTCATCATCTAGGACTGTGTCAAATGACATAGCGACAGCAGAAGCCCCTGCCATCACTCCAACGATGTTTGTCGGCATACCAGCTGTCCCAACTAGCTCACAACCGCTAGAAGGAGTCCACCAAGGGACTATTTCGACAGTATGGTCTGTTCCAGTTTGTTCATCCGGAGTAGTATCCGGCAACTCTTACGTTGAAACTCGACAGATTGATCCTCATGGAGGTCAATTTGGGCCATCCAGTCCTCAAGGACTAACAATCCCTCTGAGTTCCGGATTGCTACCGTATGGGGGGCAGTATGCCCTTTCATTACCTCCTCCGGGAGGATATCCATACGGCAGTTCTCAACAGTATTCAGGTTATACTGGAATTGCGTCAAGTAGTTGGATACCCATGCTACCTCAACAACCAAGGGTTGTATATTCTATGCAACAGTGTGTACCTATGACGAACATCCCAACCACACCGGCCATTGTAACAGTGTCACAAGTTCAAGCGATACCTGTTGCATGTCAACCTCAGATTTCTCAAGTTGTAATGCAACAGCCACTTGACCATGGGTCACAACCACAATCGCCAGCTGGTGGGGTGACACAGGTCCAAACGGGTACAATTACCCCACACCTTGGTCCAACAGTTAGCATAGCACAACAGAACATGGCTTCACAACCATGGCTAGTGCAATACCAACAACCACAATTTCAGCAAGTATACCAAGGTTCTGAGCAGCAGATCTTTGCGAATAGTGGACAACCGTATATCCAAAACGGTCAAAACCAACCACTTTATAGTGGTCAAGTCCACCAACCGTATCAGTCATACCAACATCAATTACATTATGCTAGTATGCAAAGACCCACTGCTCAAGCGATTCCATCATACCCTGGTTATGCTTCGCCTAACCTGAATCAACAGTTACCATTCGTGGCAACTTTAGAGTTACCCGATTTACACCGGTTAACCAACGATCTGATTTCTTATGCCCCTTGGTGGCCAGCGATTCCTCATAAACTTCCATCTGACATTCCTAAATTCAATGGAAATCCCAGTGAAGACCCATCGAATCACGTGATGACTTTCCATCTGTGGTGTTCGTCGAACACCCTAAACGATGATTCGATAAGGCTTCGCCTTTTTCAGAGGACATTGACAGGTCCAGCGGCTAAATGGTATATTGAATTGCCAAGAGCCTCTTTCGACAATTTTAGTTCCCTAGCCACGACTTTCTTAACCCATTTTCAATTACCGATAAGGTATGAAACGGGAAAAGAAATATTAACCAACTTCAAGCAGACAACTGCCACCCATATATCCGATCATATACATGAGTGGCGTCGTCGTCGTAGGATGGTGAAAACATACGTTCCTGATCAGCTATTAGCTGAATGGTTTATAAAGTCGTTACTTCCAGCTATAACGAAAGATGTGGCCAAGGGAGGAGTCGTAACAGAGGAGCAAGTTATTGCTCGTGCACAGTATTTGGACTTAGTTTATACTCAGTCCGGCACGCTCTACGACAAAATACCCGACGCCCCTAGACCAGAATTTTCAATCCCTCCTCCTCCTAAATCAAATAGTGACTCTCATGCCGGTGATGGTGTGATTGGCACAGCAAACACGAAATCGATAAAGGCTTCGTCCAAGAAAGCCCGTAAGAATTCGGATCAAAATGCAAAAGAAGAAATTCTTGCTTTGGAAGTAAATGCCATATCAGCAGATAAGGGCAAAGAAACCAATCAACCAGGAAGCAAGAAGAAGCAAAACAAAGGGAAGAAGAAGAAACAAGGTGAATCATCTCCTCGGAAAAATTCTTCAAACCCTCCTGGGCAAGGGAAACAAATTTATCCATGTCAAATATGTGATGAATGTTGGAAATAATACTGAGAGGGGGGGTGAATCAATATTATATAATTCTTTTAATAAATCTTCTTTATTTGTTCTTTGAATTATTTTTGCATGTCAGTACCATAAAATAATGAGCATGAACAAAAGAAAACAAATAGTCACACCAAAGAACACAAGATGTAAGGTGGAAACCCAATGTGGGTGAAAACCACCTGCTGCAATATGTCTCTATCTTCTTTCAAATTAGAAACTCCTTTTACAATGGTTTTGTACTGGTGTAGTCCTTTACCAGTACACAGGCTGCAACCTGCAGAGAGCTACAACTCTCTCTCGTTTTCCAGTCTCTCCTGGAAGGGAGCTACAACCCCCTACTTCTTTTCATACAAGGACCACTTTTCATAAATTTTCAAACTGGATCCATAAGCATCAATTGATCATCAAGTGTAAGAGAATCACCCAATCAACTGTAGTAACCAGATCAACAATAATAGGACCAAACCCAGAACACAACAATGATAAACAAAGATTTTAAGAGAAGTAAGCACCCTGCTCAACTGCTTGCCTGCTTACGTAAGCACCCTGCTCAACTGCTGGCCTGCTTACTGTACTCACCCTGCTCAACTGCTAGCCTGCGTCCCGGACGCACCCTGCTCAACTGCTAGCCTGCGTCCCGGACGCACCCTGCTCAACTGCTAGCCTGCGTACCTCGCTCTGAGTCTATTGAACTGCCTGCGTATGTACGCACCTGCAGCCCTTCTGTGCCTGCGTACCCCGCACCTGCACCCCTTCTGTGCCTGCGTACCGGCGCACCTGAAACGCTTCGCTCCTGCGTACGTACGCACTTTTCTTTCACTGTACCTGCGTACCTTCGGGCATAGATGATTTCAAGACTTTAGAAATAACCCAGACAGTCAGATCTACAGATCTGAACATGCGCCGAAGAGATCTCGGTCCATCAGTAGATTCGCCTTGTTTAGATCTAGACCAGATCTAGCCCTCATAAGATATTCAACCCAAAACATACTCAAGCCAAATGATCTCCTTTGCTTTATATAGGCAAGCTCCTCCTAAAATCATGGAACAATACCACGAGCCGACACCATAATAACCCAAAACCGTCGGCTAAATACCAAGAGTAAAACATAAGAAACCCCAGGTGTGCTTTTCTCTGCCTTGAAATGTGTGCACTGGGGGGACGCACCTCCTGAATGGCTGGCCTGCGTATCTGGACGCGGTCCCTGCATGGTGTACCTGCGGGTACGCACCTTATGATCCGATTTCCTGCGTACTTCTATATTTTCAACAAAATGAGGGCCTTGCCACGGGAGTTGCCATCAAGTACAACATTTGTAACATATAGCCATACCAGAAACATAATGCCAACAATCTCCCCCTTTGGACTTGATGGCAACCTCACAAACCTCAGCTTCATTCTCCCCCTTTGACATCAAGGGCAAAGGGGTATGCTCCCCCTACGATCATGCTCCCCCTGAAAATGAACCAGATCTACAGCAAAGAACCATAATCCACCATGAAAGAGATAGAGACATATTGCAGCTATTTCCAAGATCTCCTTCTGACCATCCTCCATAATGCCAACAATGCATTATATGCTCCCCCTGAACCTGTACCATCAATCAGAAAGGTTCAACAATAAGATGATGCATCAACAACCCCCAGCTTTTGCCTGAGGTATTCAAAAGTGTCCCTGGGCAATGGTTTGGTGAAAATATCAGCAACTTGTTCCTTAGAAGGAACATACTCCAACTTGACCTTCTGTTCAAGTACTTGTTCCCGGAGAAAATGGTACTTGATTGGTATGTGCTTGGTTTTTGAATGCATAACCGGATTCTTTGAGATGTTGATTGCACTTGTGTTATCACATAAGATGGGGATAGGTGGTGTACAAGTGATTTGAAAATCCTGCAAAGTCTGCATCATCCAAAGGAGTTGAGTGCAACAAGATGCAGCAGCGACATATTCCGCTTCAGCTGTAGACAAGGCAATCGAACTCTGTTTCTTGCTGAACCAAGATACCAGTCTGGAACCCATAAAGAACGCACCACCACTTGTGCTTTTCCTGTCATCCACGCTTCCGGCCCAATCTACATCTGTATAAGCATGAAGTGTAAGATCTGTATCTCTAGGATACCATAAGCCATAATTTTGAGTCCCTTGAAGATATTTGAAAATTCTCTTCACTGCCTGAAGATGAGTCTCCTTCGGATTTGCCTGAAATCTTCCAACTATTCCAACTGCATGCATGATGTCCAGTCGGGTACCTGTCAAATAAAGTAAACTTCCAATCATAGATCTCTAGGTTGGTTGATGTACTGCTGCAGATTCATCATTTGCACTGAGGCTACATCCTGTGACCATGGGTGTACATACTGGTTTTGCATCTTCCATACCATATTTCTTCAAAATCTGTTTGAGATACTTGGTTTGAGATAAAAAGATTCCTCCTTCTTTTTGTTGGATTTGAAAACCAAGGAAATATGTCAGTTCTCCTAGCAAAGACATTTCAAATTCTTTCTGCATGACCGAGGCAAAGCTTTGACTCATCGCTTCTTCATTGCTCCCAAAAATAATGTCATCTACATACACAACAAGTATTAGCAATTTGTCATTTTCAACTTTTATATAAAGATTGCTATCTGCTGATCCTTTTGAAAAACCTTGTTGATGAAGATATTTGTCCAAACGGTAGTACCAAGCCCTTGGAACTTGTTTGAGACCATAGAGAGCCTTTTTCAATCTGCATACAAGATTTGGATCATTTCCAAGAATGAACCCATCTAGCTGTTCAATGTACACTTCTTCTTCCAACTCTCCATTCAGAAAGGCTGATTTCACGTCCATTTGAAATACTTTGAAGTTTTGAAAACTTGAGAGAGCAAGGAACATTCGGATGGCCTCAAGTCTTGCAACAGGAGCAAAGGTTTCTTCAAAATCTATTCCTTCTTGCTGCACATACCCTTTACAAACAAGTCTGGCCTTGTTTCTAATTACTTCTCCATTTTCATTCAATTTGTTTTTGAAGACCCATTTTGTTCCGATAACATTCTTATCCTTTGTTATAGGAACCAGCTCCCAAGTGTTGTTCTTTTCGATTTGGTCAAGTTCTTCATCCATTGCTTTCACCCAACATTCATCTTTGCATGCCTCTTTCACACTTTGTGGTTCAGTAGAGGAGAGTAACGCCAAATAGCTTGAAGCTTCTGCAACTGTTCTTCTTGTTTGTACACCTGCTTCTTTCTGCCCCATAATCTGAGATTCTGGATGATTCTTCTGAACATATCTGGATGGAGTCTTTTCTTCTATTCTTGTCTGCTCCTCTGGTTCTTCTTGAGGTTCTTCTTGAGATTCTTCTTCTTCATCATTCTGTCTTTGAGGGTAGCCTTCATCTTCTTCGATGTCTTCATGATGTACTTGCCTAGGAATGTATCCCTTCTCATCAACCACTACACCAATGCTGTCAACAATTCTTCCAAGTCTTTTATTGTAGCATTTGTATGCTTTGCTATGTGGAGAGTAACCAAGAAGAATGCCTTCATCTGCTCTAGGTTCAAGTTTGCCAAGCTGCTCATCAGTATTCTTGATATATCATTTGCTCCCAAAGATTTTGAAGTGCTTTACCGAAGGAGTCTTACCACTCCAGAGCTCATGAGGAGTTTGAGTGTTGTTCACCCGGACATTTGTTTTGTTGAGAATAACAACCGCAGCATGTGCAGCTTCACCCCAGAAAGTTGCGGGAGTTCCTGATTCATCAAGCATAGCACGAGCCATTTGTTGGACTGTTCTGTTCATTCTTTCCACAACTCCATTTTGCTGAGGAGTTCTAGCTGTAGAGAATTCTCTTCTTATCCCATGTTCTTCACAGAAATCGAAAAATTCATTTGAGGTAAACTCCCCACCTCTGTCGGATCTGAGGCACTTAATTTTGTGACCTGATTCATTTTCAACCAAGGCTTTGAAGGATTTGAATTTTTCGAATGCTTCATCTTTGTGCTTCATAAGTCCTAGCTAGACAAACCTGGAGAAATCGTCAATGAATAATATCAAGTATTCTTCTCCTCTAGGTGTTCTTTTCCTGAATGGACCGCATGTATCTGTATGAAATAGCTCAAGAGGCATGCTAGCAGATCCTTCCTTCTCTGGAAAGTTAGTTCTGGTTTGTTTTCCAAACTGACATGATTTGCATATGGTGTTGTCAGGAATTTTGATATCTGGAAGATCACGAACTGCCTGATATTTGCATGCTTTCCTTATTTTTGAAAAGCTTAGATGCCCCAACCTCCGATGCCATAACCAGTGCTCATCATCCTTGCTCAGATAGCATTGTTGTTGTCCTTCTTCAAATATGTACAGATTATTTGGAGTTCTTTTGCCTTTGATCACTGTTTTACCTGTATCAAGATCACAAACAAGACATCCATTTGATCTGAATATAACCTCGGTTCTTTGATCACACATCTGGCTGACACTTAGAAGATTATGCTTCAATCCATCAACATACAAAACATTTCCAGCCTTGACCTTTTCTTTTAACTGAGCAATACCCTTTCCTTTTATAGTTGCAGGAGTATCATTTCCAAAAGAGACTTTCTTTCCCTTTTCTAGAGCAGAATAAGACTCGAGTTTTTCTTTATCACCTGTCATATGCTTCGAACATCCACTGTCAATGTACCATAGATTTTCTTGTCCCTCTGCATAAAATGCTATCCCACATCTTTCTGTTTGAGGTTCCTTTATTCTCCATGTTTTGGTGCTTGAGGCTTGTTCCTTTTTCTGCTGAAACCTGCTCCTGCATTCAGAGTCTTCATGACCAAAGTTATTGCAAATAGAACATTCAACTTCATTTTCAAGAACCGAAAAGTTGTTATAGGTCCTCTTTGTAATCCCTGTCATACTTCTTTGCTTTTGAGCTTCTCTAGTCATGATCGTTTTATATGCAACACATTGAGCTGCTTTGTGACCAAAGTTATGGCAAGAAAAACATTGTCCATTGAAGAAACTTCTGCGGTTATTGAATCTACCAGCCAACTGATTGTAGTTTCTATTTTCATCTATTCTTGAACCAAATTGAGAAGATTTTACCTGTGGCTGGTTGTAGCTTTTGTTCACCCTTAAGATGGATTGCCCTTGATAGTTTCTGTTTGTAATTCGTTCCTGCTTTACCTGTTGATCTTCATTGTTCTTTTGCTCATTTCTTCTTGCTGCATCAAGATAACTTTTTGAGGTGGATGCTTGAGAAGTTTCTCCATTATAGCCCAGACCTGTCTTGTTTAGAGGAGACCACTGCACATTGATAATCTCATCCAAAGTTTCAGATCCTTTGACAAACTTGAGATTAATAGATTTTGTTTTCTCAATTTCTTTTCTAAGACCAACAATTTCACCTTCTAATTTTTCAAGATGTTTTTCCTTTTCATCAATTTGAAATTGTAGAGTATCAATGATCATGTTCTTTTCTTCTATACATCTCTTGAGTCTAGTAATTTCATCATAAAGGTTATCCACATCTACAGCATCCATATAATCATCATCTTCAAATTCCATTAACAACTTATATTCATTACCTTGTTCATCTTCATCACTGTTTGATAGACCATCACTATCTTCATGAGTGTAGTAGCTTTTCTTATTTGCGTTCTGTTTCTTATTCCATCTAGCAGGTTCCTTTCCTTTATCCTTATAAGGACATTTTGTAGCATAATTACCTACTCTTCCACAAGCAAAGCATTTAAAAGGTAACTTACCTCTGAACCTTCCAGAACCCCTTTGAAGATTTCTGACAAAATTTGATTCTTCTTCCTCTTCTTCTGGGACGTGGCTTGCTTCATAATAATCTCCTTTGCCTGATGCCTTGAAAGCAGCTTCTCTTCTGTCTGATGGACCTCCCTTTCTCATTTCATAAGCAGTTAGAATTCCATGTAGCTGAGACATAGTAAGAATTCGTAGATTTTCCTTTTCTTCTATTGCAGATACTTTAGATTCAAACTTGGGGGACAATGATCTTAGAACCTTTTCAACCACAATAGCCTCTTTTATTTCTTCACCCAAATTTTTCATACAATTAACAACCTCATCTACCCGAAGAAAATAGTTAGCCACACTTTCATCATTATACATTTTGAGAGTCTCATACTGAATTCTGAGAGTTTGAAGTTTAGCACGCTTTACTTGTTCATCTCCTTCATAGCTTGTGACAATTTTGTCCCATATCTCTTTTGCGGATTTATAGTGCATTACCTTCATGAATTCTGATTGAGATATACATCCTAATAGAGTACTGACTACTTTCGCATTTGTTTCATACTTCTTTTTCTCGGCTGCATCTGTAGGAGTAGCTGAAGGAAAAGCGTAGCCTGTCTCTACGATGTCCCAAACTTCTGTACCAAGAGATTGAAGATAGGCAGTAACTCTTACCTTCCAATAATTGAAGTTTGTCCCATCAAAAACTGGTGGCCTGATTGATGCTTCTCTCTCGTAGTTGCTCATGATGAACGATCTACCTTCAACCGATCAAGCTTCTCTGAAGGACCTGCTCTGATACCAATTGTTGGAAATAATACTGAGAGGGGGGGTGAATCAGTATTATATAATTCTTTTAATAAATCTTCTTTATTTGTTCTTTGAATTATTTTTGCATGTCAGTACCATAAAATAATGAGCATGAACAAAAGAAAACAGATAGTCACACCAAAGAACACAAGATGTAAGGTGGAAACCCAATGTGGGTGAAAACCACCTGCTGCAATATGTCTCTATCTTCTTTCAAATTAGAAACCCCTTTTACAATGGTTTTGTACTGGTGCAGTCCTTTACCAGTACGCAGGCTGCAACCTGCAGAGAGCTACAACTCTCTCTCGTTTTCCAGTCTCTCCTGGAAGGGAGCTACAACCCCCTACTTCTTTTCATACAAGGACCACTTTTCATAAATTTTCAAACTGGATCCATAAGCATCAATTGATCATCAAATGTAAGAGAATCACCCAATCAACTGTAGTAACCAGATCAACAATAATAGGACCAAACCCAGAACACAACAATGATAAACAAAGATTTTAAGAGAAGTAAGCACCTTGCTCAACTGCTTGCCTGCTTACGTAAGCACCCTGCTCAACTGCTGGCCTGCTTACTGTACTCACCCTGCTCAACTGCTAGCCTGCGTCCCGGACGCACCCTGCTCAACTGCTAGCCTGCGTCCTGGACGCACCCTGCTTAACTGCTAGCCTGCGTACCTCGCTCAGAGTCTATTGAACTGCCTGCATATGTACGCACCTGCAGCCCTTCTGTGCCTGCGTACCCCGCACCTGCACCCCTTCTGTGCCTGCGTACCGGTGCACCTGAAACGCTTCGCTCCTGCGTACGTACGCACTTTTCTTTCACTGTATCTACGTACCTTCGGGCATAGATGATTTCAAGACTTTAGAAATAACCCAGACAGTCAGATCTACAGATCTGAACATGCGCCGAAGAGATCTCGGTCCATCAGTAGATTCGCCTTGTTTAGATCTAGACCAGATCTAGCCCTCATAAGATATTCAACCCCAAAACATACTCAAGCCAAATGATCTCCTTTGCTTTATATAGGCAAGCTCCTCCTAAAATCATGGAACAATACCACGAGCCAACACCATAATAACCCAAAAACCGTCGGCTAAATACCAAGAGTAAAACATAAGAAACCCCAGGTGTGCTTTTCTCTGCCTTGAAATGTGTGCACTGGGGGGACGCACCTCCTGAATGGCTGGCCTGCGTATCTGGATGCGGTCCCTGCATGGTGTACCTGCGGGTACGCACCTTATGATCTGATTTCCTACGTACTTCTATATTTTCAACAAAATGAGGGCCTTGCCACGGGAGTTGCCATCAAGTACAACATTTGTAACATATAGCCATACCAGAAACATAATGCCAACAATGAAGAGGATCATTACACAAAGAATTTCCCATTCAAAGCTGAGTTAAAGAGGTTCTTTAAATGTTCCCAAACCTCAGCTGTGTTAACTGATCCATTTCCCAACCCAGGTCAAAATCTGGTTGATAGTGGAAATGCTTCCCCGTCGCAAGTACTTATGTTGTCGATTTCGAAACAGCAGAATGATGCTTTGATCTCGACAAGGAACAAAGATTACGGGAATCCTCAGCTGTCGAACGAAAAAGGTAAAGATCAACCAAGTAGTTCGACAAAAACTTCGACAGAAGTTGTACCACCCATCGTCCCTGAATTAACAATAAAACTGCCAAAGGGTGTAGTACACAAGTCGACATTTAATCCTCGCGCCAGAGCGGCGTAGAATTATAACATAGTGGAAGATTTGGCACAATCGCCATCCGCTATGTCGACTCTTGAAGTACTACAAAATTGTCCAACCCAAAGGCAGGCGTTGTTATCAGCAATTGGTGGGGTTGATCCTAAGGATTCCAATCTTGTATCCTTTGATCACAAAGGATACGATCCTCAGTTACCAGCTCAACTAGCTTTCCTTATTCAAGTGAAAGCCCTCAACAAAACTGTTCACAGAACAATTATTGATGAGGGAGCATCAACATGTATTATGTCGATGAGTTGCTGGAAAACATTAGGATCTCCAACCTTGTCGCGATCTTCGACAACATTAAAAGCTTTCGACGGAAGGACTTATACCCCGTACGGTATCATTAATAACTTAAAGGTTGAACTAGGAGGAAAAACAGTAGAAATCGATGTTGAGGTCATTGATGGAAATCTTGACTACAACATCCTAATGGGAAGACCATGGATTTATGCCATGGCAGCTGTTGTGTCGACTTATTTTAGGAAGATCGCATTCCCGTTTGAAGGAGGGATTACGGTCGTCGACCAACAGAACTTCCTCCCTAATGGTTCACAAGTTACAGGAAGCATTCCCATGATCCATGAAAGCAACCATT
The DNA here is from genome assembly GCA_031772625.1 of Pinus tabuliformis. Classification (NCBI taxonomy): domain Eukaryota; kingdom Viridiplantae; phylum Streptophyta; class Pinopsida; order Pinales; family Pinaceae; genus Pinus; species Pinus tabuliformis. Next base: position 820,057,758 of record CM062805.1, read on the forward strand.
CGCTCCAAGATATCGGAGTAGGGTTATTGAAAGACCCCACATTGATGGGAAATTTCGCGCTACCACCTCCTATTTGTATAGGAAATGTACCGTTTGTAGCAACCTGCAACATGATATCTTCCACGAAGGTCGACATGGATCGTGCAATCGTTCTGCCCCCAAGCCCTTTAGAAATATTGTAGCAATCAATGTTTCAAGCATGGGAGGCAAACCCAAATCAACGCTCGTCAAGCGTTTGGGTAAATAGGTCTAGAGAATATGGAACCCCATTAGATCCTTGGTCGAAAGTACATGGGACTGACGAAGGAATCTTACAATCAATGATGATTGAAGGGGCACCATGGAATGATCACCATCATCGTTCCCTTCTTCTGGAATACGAAGAAGATACTCAAAGTGACCTTTATCACCCTTCAGTTTTTGAATTCCTAACAAATACTGTAAACACGGTGGATTCCGAGGGAAACTTATCCAATATTGAAGAGGCTATAGCCATAAATATCTCGACTAAAATAGATGTTGTAGAGAATATTTATGTCGGCAAAGGTTGTTCCCCTTCAGAACTGGAAATATATAACGCTCTTTTTCGCGAATTCAGAGATGTCTTTGCTTGGTCATATGATGAAATGCCAGGCATTGACTCGAGTATCGTTGAACATGAAATTAAAATGTATCCTGATGTCAAACCAGTAAGACAACGGCTTCGGCAGGTGCACCCCAAGAAAGCCGCTGCCATTAAGGCAGAAGTTGAAAAACTTCTCCATGTTGGATTCATCTACCCGGTTCCTCTAACCGATTGGGTATCGAATATTGTCCCTGTTATGAAAAAACAAGGGACGATTAGAGTGTGTGTCGATTATAGGGATGTAAACCAAGCTTGTCCGAAGGACAACTACCCTACACCCTTCATCGACCAGATAATTGATGAATGCGCCGGATGTGAAATCTTTTCATTTATGGATGGATTTTCCGGGTATAATCAAATAAATATCCGCCGACAGGACCAGTCAAAGACTGCATTTATTTGTCCGTGGGGCACATTCGCTTATCGAAAATTACCCTTTGGTTTAAAGAACGCAGGGGCGACGTTTCAGAGGGCAATGAATTATGCCTTCCATGACATCAAGAACATTGTTCAACCTTATCTCGACGATCTTCCGGCTCATTCGCAAAAGCGGACTGATCATCCGCAGCATTTAAGAGCGATATTTCTATGTTGCTGACACTACAAGATAAGACTCAATCCACACAAATGTGTGTTTTGCGTCGGTTCTGGTCGTTTACTTGGCTTTGTAGTCTCTAAGGATGGGATTCGTCTCGACCCCTGCAAGGTTCAGGCAATCATTAATTTGCCTCCACCTTCAAATTTGCTTCAGATTCAGAAACTCCAAGGGAAAGCAAACTTTCTGAGGAGGTTCATTCCAAATTACGCAGAACTTGCTAAGGGTTATACTCGTCTTTTGAAAAAGGATGTACCTTTTGTCTGGGACCAGGTGGCGCAAGCTTCCTTTGATGCTCTAAAAAATTGTCTAGTAAAAGCATCATTAATGTACGCCCCAGACTATCAAAGAGATTTTAACCTGTATCTGGCTGCAGCGGATACGACCATTGCGATGGTTTTAGTTCAAGAAGTCGATGGAATTGAACATCCTATTTATTATTTAAGTAAAAACTTAAATGATACAGAAAGTAAATATTATTATGTTGAAAAACTAGCACTTGCAGCTGTTCAAGCGATTCAAAGGTTTCGACATTATGTCCTCTTTCGGAAAAGTACTATCTTGTCAGATTGCAACCCCATGACTTATATATTGTCGCGACAGTTGCTGGGGGGCAAATATTCAAAATGGATAGCGATCCTTCAAGAGTTTGATCTGGAATTTGTAAAATCCAAATCAAAGAAAGCTCTAGTTTTCGCAGAATTATTATGTGATTTCCCATCGTCGTCCAACGATGAAACATCGGAAGAGTCAATCGTGGACGAAAGTTTGTTTCTCATATCTGTAAGCGATGAGTGGTATGGAGATATCATAGTTTATCTCCAAACCCAAAAGTTCAGGCCAAACACCTCTCGCTCCAAACAAAAACGTATACGATACCAAGCAAAAGACTACATGATCGTCGGTAATACACTTTACCGTCGTGGTGTCGATACAGTTCTGAGGAGGTGCCTTACCCATGAGGAGGCTAAAAAAGCCCTGAATGAGTGTCATTCAGGCGCATGTGGGGGGCATCAATCTGGATATGCAACAGCACAAAAAATCTTACGAGCAGGATACTTCTGGCCAACCATGTTTAAAGATTGCATAACCGCAGTCAGAAGTTGCCATGCTTGTCAAATTTTTGATAGCAAAACCAGGAGACCACCCGCACCTTTACAGCCAATAGTTGCTGTTGGGCCCTTCGCCAAGTGGGGCATCGATTTCATGCAATGTAACCCCACCTCGACTGGGGGGCATGGGTATATTATAGTCGCTGTTGACTATTTTACCAAATGGGCCGAGGCGATGCCTACATTAGATAACACTGGTGAAACAGCTGCCCTTTTCTTTTTCAATCATGTAGTCGCAAGGTTCGGCGTACCACAGGCTATAGTGACAGATCATGGGTCGCATTTTCGCAATCACATGATGGTCGAATTAGCTGCCAAGCTAGGGCTATCTCACGACAGCTCTACCCCATATTATCCGCAAGCCAACGGGCAAGTTGAAGCAATCAACAAGGTCCTGAAGCGTATGTTGCAAAGGATGATCGGGGTTCATAAAAGAAGATGGCACCTAATCCTGTACTCAGCCTTGTGGGCTTACCGAACGTCGGTAAAGAACGCAACCGGGTTCACACCTTTTCAACTGGTGTATGGCCAGGAAGCAGTCTTTCCAATCCAGTGCGAAATTTCGTCGCTTAAACTCACAATCGATCTTCTCCCCGGAACTTCAAAAGAAGAGGCTCGTTTCTTGGAACTAATCCAATTGGATGAAACTCGTCGTGACGCCGCTTTGGTTAACGAAGCCCATAAGAAACGAGTCAAGGCTCAGTTCGACAAAAATGTCAAACCCGTGTCTTCTCAAAAGGTGATTTGGTCTTGCTTTATGACCAAGAATCCGATAAATTGGGAGCAGGTAAATTCAAGTCCTTATGGATGGGCCCCTATATTTTTAAAATGGTGTTAGCAAAAGGAGCCTACGAGTTAATGGATTACGACGGAATTCCACTGGCGCAGCCCCGCAACGGGCTGTACCTCAAGCGTTACTATGCTTAAATAGTAACCTGCATGCTTTTGTTGTATTTTGTTTTCGCTAAAGTATTTGTTCTGGTCGAGTGATCCACCTTTTTCATTTGTTGCAGATGTCGAACATTCTAGAGACATGTGTTGGATATGCCGACGGAGCGAGTCGTAGTTCGCAGAACCTATCCTTCGTGGCCTGGGCCATTTTTGATCCAAGCGGCGAGTTAGTAAGTTTCAGAGGTGTGTGTATTGGGCAGTCAACGAATAACATCGTTGAGTATAGCGCGTTGATAGAACTACTCTCTGATGCCATCACACGTGGCATACGCTGACTAATTGTCAGGCTAGACTCACAGCTCGTAATACTACAACTCAATGGTATATACTCCGTTTGCAATCCAGCTATTTATCGCATGTTCCTAAGGGTTAAGATCTTGGAAAGACAATTTGATTCAATTCAATATCAACATATTTCCAGGAACTTAAACACATTAACTGATTCATTAGCAAACTATGTGTTAGATAGACATTTGCAACATTTATAAAAGGGATACATCATCAAAGATTGTACATATGGATCATATAACTCAATCAGAATAAAACTCGAAAATCAAAATATATATAAGCTGTTTATATAGTTCATACATAATGTTCTGTAACCAAGACAAAATTGGTCATATGACCTAAAACTCAAAAAGATGCTGGGGGCACCCTAGCCTAGTGGTGCTCATGATAGCACGTCACGGCCTGTGAAATCATGCGCAAGAGACGAGTCCATCGTCGAGGCACACCAATAGTGTGTCGCTGCAGCTGTAAAGGTAACTCATCAATCCTCAAATCGGGAATGCCGAGAGTAAGGCTCTCAACCTGCTCCTGCATAGCTGTAAGGGTCTCAGTATCGTCAAGGTCGCGGAGGATAGCTCTCCTAGCAGGCTCCACTGTCGGAGCAACAGCTGGCGGTCTCGGACGAACTGCTGGACGAACAGGACCAACATCTGCATGCACCCAAGAGTATAATTAAAAGTCTTGATAGAATAAAGCACGGCAACATTATAAATAAGAACAGTAAACAGTAATATGGTCAAAGAGTTTACCAATAGTGCCCCACTGTTCGCCATCCGGTAGCACCAAATCTAGATCACCTCGAAAATCCATACCCACATATGGATACTCGGAAAATACCATCTCCTGGCGCTCGAACCACCTGAAGAAGGCCTCAGTAAAAGTAATCTGAGGTTGACCAGCATGCCTAGACATGTGATCAACCCACCTCTACATACGTGGCTCGGTCGGAGAAGGCAAGTCGAGTATAATGTACTGAGGCTGCATCAGTGGGATTTTCTCCAAGGCGAAGGCAGTCAGAATAGAACCAAATCCAAAGTTCTTCAGCTTCCCGTCCTTTACCTTGGTCAACTGACTTTTCATTTGAACAAGTACTACATCACACCAGTTGAATACTTTCGGTTGGAGACACTCCAAGGCGTGCTGCATATAAGATCTGTTGGCAACATGTAGAGCTGCGCTACCAGCCATCCTACCAATGGTATACAGAATGGACCTGAGAGACATGTCAGTAATCTCAAGGATAACAATCTTGCCGTCTCTGCTCGGCTGAGAACCTTCCCTGCAATACTGGCAGACATAATCTCTGGTGGAATCGGTCCCCCGGGCCGTACCTGACAAGGAAATGGGGGCACCTCGTCTTGACAACCCAGTCAAGAAGTACATGTCCTCTATGGTCAAGGGGATGGACTTTTCCCTAATCTGGAATACTTGGTTAACAGGATCCCAAGCATCAAGCATATACTGCAGCAAAGTAATCTGTGCTCTCATGCTAGAGATACGGAAAAACTTCAGTAGGCCACAGTTCCGCAGCGCGTTCACCGTGACCGGGTCATGGAGGGAAATCATGTCCTCCTCTTCATGTTCTCGTTCTCGCCATGTAAGGGAAATTTTGTTCAAAGTTCCCTGCAAAGCAAACAAGAGAAGGAGTAAGTTCCTGATTTTGGTGAAAAACTGGCGAAAATTCATCAAAAAATGGCCTGGAAACACAGTTTTCTGAGCCCAGCGCAGGCAGAAAGTGTCCCACCTGCGCTGAAGGTCAGGCTGCCTTACGGCAGTTTGACATTCAGCGCAGGTTTCGAATGGGGAACCTGCGCTAAAGGTCAGGCTGCCTTAAGGCAGCTTGACATTCAGCGCAGGTTTCGAATGGGGAACTTGCGCTGAAGTTAGGGCGCCCTGGCAAAACCCCTAGGGCTCAGAAAGACTGAAAAACAAGCATGAAACTGGAAAAGAAAACCATAAAAAGAAAGAGCTAGGGTTTAGCTCCTACCTGGTCCAGACGGCGCCGAAAATCGTCCGCAGAATCTCCCGGAATTAGCTGGTGAAAATCAAGGGGGAAGAGGCACCTCCAGAGCTCCAACAAACCAAATGCAAATGAAATGGTAAATGAGAGGTAAAAACACCTTTTAATAGCTTTTTACGTAGTTCAAAGTGAAATATTAGGGTTATAATCTCATTTTCATGCAAATATTATTCATTTCTAACAAAGTTTGTTGCAGCAATTGAGAATGCAGTACTATCCTTGAAAAGAGAAAAGCTAGTAATGGTAAAAAATCAAAATTTGATCATATGATCGAGCAGTTTTACCGCGGAATTTATGCTCGTTAAAAAATAGAAAAGCGAGATCCGAGCAGTTTTAGCACATAGTTCATGCTCGTTAAAAAATAAACATAAGATTGAGCAGTGTTTTGGCGCATTCAAGCTCGTTAAATAAAAAATGAACCTATCCCGGTAAATAACCACTGTGATCGTAAATTTATTAGCCATAAAAAGCCTTGGTCGTGTTTGCACCCGCCACCTCCACTGTCATTTGGCCGATCGTTCACCTCCATATGATTGTTTACCCATTTTGAGGAACAGCTGCGAAGAGTGATTTCACCTAGCCATCCTTGTGACACTGCCGTGATTGGAAAATTCCAACCTGTACCTGGAATCTGCTGCTATCCCTGTTTATCACTCGTTCCTCAAAAGACGAGTCTTCTTTGAGCTCTTTTCATCTGACTCGTAAAATATGAAAAGTTTGCCGAGTTTTGGCCTTCCAGCTCGTTAAAGTGACCGGAAGAGCTATCCCTCCTCTAGATTTTAATCTTTTTGGACCTGAGGGATTATTACACAAAAAGGTCGAGCACTTGTTTTATTCGGCTCGTTAAAATTATCGAAAACTCATCCCTTCTGTATTGTTTTATACTTTTTTGGACTTAAGGGATTAGATGACGAAAAAGGAATTTTGGAGTTAGCTTTTTGTACCTTTTCAGACTCTCTAAAAATGAAAAGGACCGAGTTTTCCTTGTCGTTAGACTCGTTAAAATGATTAAATAGCGACAAACTTGTCTTTAGACGAGAACGAGTTTCCCTATCGCTAGGCTCGTTAAAACATAGCGATGGGCTTGCCCGAAGGGCAGGTTATAGAAAAAGCATATGTTATCCTCCTCAAGCTTGACAAAAATAAAGAGGTACTGGTCAGAAATGACTGGGGAAAAATTGGGAGAACCTCAAAGCTTTAATGGTAGCAAGTCGCTCTTGAACATGACACTTTTCCTCCGTATCACATCGGGTTGGGTTGTTTCATTCACCGGCCTCATCACCATGGTCTCGCCAAACCATCCACATCTGGGGTAATGCTACCGATCCATCGCATCAGTGTCGTTATATGTTCAAGAGATGTTGTTCAGAAAGAGTCAACCGTGTCCCATCCACTGCCATACATTATCCTTCATCCATCCATGATCGCCACCCTGAATCATATTTCACAGATTGTTTTCACCTCCACTAAAGTCATTAGCTCCGTTCCATGTCACTGATGTGGGATTCATTAAGGCCCTCCTTTGACGGATCGCTTCTTGTCGACTTCAACTCATTATCCAAGAAGTTGATCTAGGAACAACCCCCTCAGTACTTTGAAGCTTGCATGCCTCAATGGCAAGTTTCTCACTTCCGGCGACGGGTATACATCAATGACCTTCGACCAGAATATTTTGCGTGGTGTTCGACGCCAAGTCCTATATTCACACCACGTGAATTGTACTGCAGTACCTTGAGGGTCATTATCATTATCGGTGATTCCTCTCGCGCTTGTTAACGGTTTACATCATTGACCGGTAATCAAGCGATGTCTTTCCATGTTCGACTTCAGCGCAATTCTCACATGGATCGACTTGTACTTAGAGTGAAGATCGAACGAGTTTGAAGACCCCGGATCTAGTTTCATCCATCTGAGCTGCGATATATATTCAGGATATAAATACATTTGACATGTACATCATTGCAGCAGATGATCATCCTACTCAAAGGATGATAATTTCAGTAGAGAATTATCAGTCTACCATCAGACGATCGTCTGTTCTATGTACCAAAATGAATTTATAAAGCTGAGTATGGGAATGCCCGCCTCAGCTAGATCATGAAAGTAGAATGAAAAATAATGTATTGTATTGTATTTTATTACAGGTCACCTCTCAACGATTGAATGAACTTCGGATCCTCCTGATAAAGCATTTCACCCGATAAATGACCTCATACTTTAGGGGGCAACTGTTATAGACATTTTTGTGCCTTACAGCATGAAGCATGAAATGTCAATAATCTAAGGGATCCAAAGTCCCTAAACATGTTGTTCCTACCCCTAGAGGAACAAGGTCAGCAAACCACAACACTGAATATCAGTTCTCCACCTGAAAACACTCAAAAACAAGCTAATTCTGGATCATGTCAACTGCTCCACTGAGCATCTACGCTGAATGTCAACTGCTCCACTGTGTACCTGCACTAAATGTCAACTGCAAAGAAGGCTACCTGCGCTGGGCGAGTTTGGCCAAGTGGCACAGTCATTCCTCAAGGTGTCAATGCCCAGGAAGCTTCCAAAATGACACTTGGATCAGGGAATTCGACTGGTGATGAGTAAGAGGGTCTAGATCTCCAAGTGGAAGCAAGAACCTCCAAGTGGACTCAAGAACTGAAGAATAACTGAAGTGGGAGAGGACACTAGTCAGCTTCATCCAAGCTCAAGCTAACTCATCCTTTCTCCAAAACTCCTATATATAGAGCTCTCTCATGAGGTCTAAGGAGGCTGGAATCTTGTGAATGTAAGGAAGTACTGTTGGTTTGAGTATAGAACTATTGGGTGATTTGCTTGAAGGAGGTGAAGAGGAGATTTCTTTCTGCTGGGAGGTGATGATGGATTGGGCCTTTTATGGTTGTATCACTTCCTGAACTTTACTTCTTCCATTAATAAAGCATTTGAGGTTCTTCTATGCATGTGTCTCAATGGTGTATTGTTATGCCTGTGTGTTTGATTTATTCTAATCCTTGAATCAATTATGAATGTATGCTTCTTGTAGTTTCCCTCTCTTGTTATTTTGCAGGATCTTGGTGTAGCTGGGCCAGTGAAAGAGCAAGGAGCTGGGAGCAAGAAGCAAAGAGAGAAGATTGGATCAATCATTAGCGGAAGACATCGGTTAGTGGATCTCTTCCCCCTCTCTCTTACATCTCATAAAGAAGTAATCTCGAATAGCTTTGCTTTGATTGTTGCTGAGGTACTATCACCCTTAGAGTGGGATAGGGTCATTCCGTATTGGATACTTTTCCCAACAACAGTTTGGGTTGCTAAAGAAGTCACGTGGATACTCCATCTGCTTTATCTTGGATCTCGCGGTGCAATTCACTATGCAGATATTAGCAAGGAAGGTCATGAATAAGTGTCACGCAGATGAAGTACCAACACCATTCATCTCTTTGGATGCACAATGTGCCAAAGGAGTCTAGTATAGCTGGGCTCAGTACTTATGTAAGTAATTTTGGACAATTCTACGGAGGCCCAGGATAAGGGCAAGGCATTCCATTATGCCCCATTGCTACTGCTAATAGCATTGGTGGCATGGAGGATCCCTAAGGATAGTTAGTTTCCTCCACTTGACATGGACCTTTTGGAGGTAGCGAAGTTTACTTCGCTCTAGGCTTCAAAGGACCCCGTGCTCATCATAGAGGCAAAGATCTTTTGTATCCTTTTCAAGATGGAACTAAGGATGGTGATTAGTCAAAGGCTGAGAATATCACCCACATTGTATGCATAGTATGGAACCATCACCGATTTCAAAGCAGATTTCCACAATCTAGATATTCAAGTGAGGAGGGATCCCATGAGGATCTGGCACAAGTTGCCTTACTTGGTGGCTGAGGAGGACATAACAGGGGTCGTCAGCAAGTGTCCTAGTGACTGGCTCACCCCGTCAGATGGCGGCACAAGTACTAGTAAGGTCGCGGAGGTTTCAACAACGCAGATGATGGCAGCAAAAAAAAAGAAAGAAGCACAAAATACTTCCACCCGGGAAAAAGATGCACAGAGGAAGGAATTTGTTGCACGAGAAAAAGAAGTGATTGCCAAAGAAACAGTAGTGTAATAGATGACGGCATCACAGGAAACCATCGACATTGCAGACTCAAATATGCAGAAAACACCAGAGCAGGAATAAATAGAGGAAGAAGAAGAAGGGGGTGCAGAGCTAGAATCCTCGTTCCTGGTCAAGAAAAGGAAGAAGCAGACATGAACTAGGTTGTGCAAGAAACTAAAATCCAACCGATCAGCAGGCGTGATCCTATTGGTCTTCACTGAAGCAGATTTATATGAGAAAGGAGATGTGGTCCATGATAAGACCATAGACCTCTGGGGCCACTTCGAGGAACATTACTAGTAGACACTGAGAAAGGTTTAGCAGGATCTGCGCAAGCTGTAGATCCAAATAGGTAGGTTACAGGCGAGCATGTGACAAGTGAGCAGGAAGAAAGAAATCCTGACTCAAGCAAGCGGGTCAATTATGGATATAGATACGACTTTGGATCTTCACATCATTCAGTTACCAAAAGGATCCCTACATGTCGAGACAAATGAAGTTGCAGATAAATAATCTGGGCTTAAACCTCATGGCACTCCCCATCTAGACCTTGCATGAGCTACACCAAGGGGTGTCTGATGTGTTAGTGTCAATATTGTTTGCTTTTCACCTAGATCAAATGTTCTTTTACTAGGCTTGTTAGGGCTTTCAAAATCAAACTTTGTCATGTCACTAGGTTTACACAGTTAAATTTAATCACTGTTTGGTCAGTCTAGGAGTAAGTTCATTCTTTTGAGAATTCACTCATGTTGGTCACCTATCACATTTCTATGAAGGTGTCATAATAAAGGCAAGATAGTCATCATCATCATTTCATTTAGTTTTAGGTCCTCCATTAGGTCATTAGGGTTTTCAAGGTCCACCATTACCATGTATAAATCCAAAAGTGAATACAGCATGTCAAGTTGCTCTTTCACATTTATTTTTTGAGTTATCACACATTCATCATGTTCTCAGTTTGAAAATCTCTAGAAGAAGAAATCGCAGTGCTTAGGAAAGTGAAAAGACAGCTCAGGTTTCAGTTTAATGGTGATTATGTTTTCAAAAGTGAAAAAAATCAGTTTTTCAAAGGTTTGTGGGTCCCATTTCTTTTTAAAAGGAGAAATAAATTTGCCTATATAAATTCAAAAGCCCCAAACTTGTCTTGTTTGCCTCTCATTCACTCTTGTTTATCAAGCCCTCCTACCCAAAAGAGAGAAAAGGTCTATTTTTTAGGCAAAATAGGAAAAAATCTCAAGGTGCTATGCTCAGAGACACTGCGTTGCACTTGGAGGCCTAGCGCTACGCTCAGGGACACTGGGCTACGCATGGGCACTGCGCTTAGGCTAATTGCGTTGCGCTCAGGCCAGAGTGTCTAGAAAACGCCCAAATCTCTCTCAAAATTAATTTTCAAGCTTGTTAACCTGATTTCATTGCTTCCTAAGCCAAGCAACAAGTAAGTACATCATTTCACTTCCTTCCTTGTTTTTCAAAACCATCTCATGTCAATAATTTTTCCAATTAGGGTTTTGTAGTGAAGTTTTCATGGAAAATGATAGGTTGATGATGGCCATTTTCATTTCCTTGTTTTTAAACATGCAAAATGTTTCCCTACACCTATATACATGTTTTATAAGCTATTTAAACCATTCAATCAACCTCCAAACATAACCTTATCTCTCCAAAAGTGAAACCCTAGTTCATTCCTAGGGGTTTTGGGCACTTTCACTAAAAACTTTGTTTTTTCCTCCTCATAAGCATATCATTCCTCCATTGCTTTTCCACCCATTTTCATCAGCTCTCCATATTTCATTTCCACCTCTTTCAAACCCCCTTACCCTTTTGTCAAATTCCACCTTCCCATCACTCCACTTTCCACTCATACCTCATAGTTTTTCTCATCTGTCTACTGTTAGGGTTTCTATCATCATGGAAGCAGAATATTCACAAAAGAGGAAAAGATATCACAAGGGAGGGAAAATCATCAGATATGATCCATCAAATTGCAAATGAAATCAACTCATATCCCTTTATCAAACAATGCTTTGAAGATGTACATTGCTTGGATTTATGCAAAAGGGTGAGTGAGGTGGGTTTTCATGAGCAATTGACAAATTGGGTTGCAACTCAGTTGAAAGGTGAAAGTGTTATTATGTTGGTGTTGAATTCACTTTTTCATTGGCCTCCATTTCATTTGCTACAGGTCTACCAGATAATGGTGAATATTGGTTTAACGGGATGAGCTTAGATCTTGATAATTATAGACCCTTCTTGAAAACACCATACAGGGAAAAACATGCTCATGTTATATCTTTCAGGTACTTATTCGAGAAGTATGCCCCTTTGATGAATATTCTCATGAATTTATTTACATGTGAGGGAAGATTCTCCAGATTATATGCCTAATATTCGCCTCCTAATGCACTTTACATCTTAGTAGCCACTCAATATGTGCAACTACCTGTGTAGGAGCATTGCCAAAATGTCGTAGAGGATTCAGATGAAGAGAAAGGAGAACTACCCTAGGCTTTTTCATCATAGTATAATCAAGACTATAGTGCTTCATCAACTTGTAGAGAAAGATATGGCTTGGGAATCTTTTTTTGAAACAACTCTAAAATGGCATGAAACCAATATGGCAGCTCAACCTTCTAGCATACCAACATAGAAAATGGAAGTGGGGTCCTCTAGAAAATTAGTTGAAATAACCAAAGCACCTAAGCTTGAGGTGACTAGGATGTACAAGAGAGGAAAGATCTTGCATTCTCTTCTCATGGTGAGAAAGGGGCCAAGCCTTCTACATCAGCAAAACAAGGATTGACAGCGTGAGATAAAGACATGGTTGAGTATGAATTTGAGCTGGTTGATTTAGAGGTAAAGGATGAAACTTCAAGCATGCAGCAGATGATCAGAGATAAATACTATCAGATCAAGGAACTCACAGTTAACATGGCAAGAGCAAGGTACAACATTTCATTCCTAGAACAGGAAAATAGTCAACTAAAAGTGAAGCAATTAATCATGGAGAAAGAGAAAACTAAATTATTGCAACAGGTTGGTAAGGGAAAAGTATTCATAGAGACAAGTGACACTGAAGGAACATAAGGAAAGGGTAAGATAAAAAGGCCAAGAATAAAAGGGCTAAAGAAGGAATTGCAAGAAGAAGAGGAACACATTTTGTAGAATGAAGAGATAAAACTAGAGGTCAATCAAGACAAGGAGTATTGGCTCAATAGGGAAAATGATCACTTGGAGAAGCTTCTAGAGAAAGAAAATAGAGACAACCAGCTTCTAAGGCACATGGCGCACCATTACCAGGCCCAAAACATGATCTGTAACGTCAAGATCAAGTAGTTGGAGAACAAGCTCAAAAAATCCCAAAAGGACAAAATATATTAAGTAAACTTGGAGATGATTGCTGAAGCATCTATGAGGGATTAACATGCATCATTTTACTTCTCTTGGCCAATTTTGAGAAAATTCTGAGAATTTTTTTGTTTTTGCAAATTTTGAGGCCTAATTTAGAAATTCAGCAGTTCCAAGAGTGCAACGCCTTTGTCCTCAAGCATCCATTTTTGGAAAAATCCACATTTTTGGAAATCTCTCACAATCCTCTAAAAACCCATTTTCTCATACTTTCTAGAGGAGGCTCTGATTTTGAGAAAAGTGAAAAAAAGTGGCCAAAAACTAGCTTTATGGACCCTTTTTGACAGGTTTGCGCTCCTGGAGAAACCTTGGGCAAATAGATTTTTGAAGGTATTCCCATGGGTAATTTTCAAAAATTCAAATTGTTCTGAAAACTAGACTTGAAAATCTAGTTGAATGTTCTCTTTGATATTCATTTGGACCTCAATAAGGCACCTGAAAGTGAGCTCAATGTCAGAACTACGCTTCTGCAATTTCCTGTATTTTTAATTGTAAATTTCACTGTGTAAAATTTCTAGTTTTCAGTTTGATTTAGTCAAAGTCAAAACTCTTTATGTAATGGCACTTTTTTTGAGGCTAGGTGATGTAGGCATGAATAAATGTACATGATATGTTGTTTTTTATTTTTTAATAGTCCTCATTAAGGAAGCAAACTCCTAAACAAACTCTCCAAGAAGTGTTTGAGTTTCACCTTCTCACTCTCACCTATTGGTTGAGAGAATCTTGGAGTCAGTTCCACCACCTAGGAATTCAACTCCTGAAGGTGGGAAAGTGGTCTAAGAGAGTCTATATGTATCATTTGTTTTTCAGATAGAAGGTTTGGAATTTTTGTGGAGGAGGCTTGCGTGTAATCTTCTTTTCAACATACAAAGACAGTGGCAGCTATTTTTAAGGAACTCTAGCCCAGTGAGTTCATGGTGTTTATTATTCATTTTATTTGTTTTCTAATGGTTAAATCATATTTATCTACATGATATCTCTTCTTTCTATGGATGCCTTACAGTGAAATATACAAAATTCTTGTTCTCAAGCTCTGTTTATCTAGTTTTCATGGTTATGTTTATGTCTTCCTAAGCTAATGAAATCATGTTTACTTGTGCTCATTAGTTTCTTCTTCAATCTCTCTTCTATACTACATTGGAAATATTATAAATACACCATGGTATTCTGACATCTAGCTCCTTTCCATATTTTCTTATGCACTCCTACAGCCCAAACCTATTTGTGGCTCCAAACCCTGGTCCAACAAACCCTAAAATCTAAATTTTCACCAATACACAAACAATTATACATATCTAGCCTAAAAATTATTTGATTTATGATAAGAGACTTTGAGAGATCCCTCTCATTCTTAGTAGGGATAGCTGCTGAGGTGAAGTGGTTTGAGGTTACCCTTATCGAACTCCTTTTCAGCCTAGGTAATTGTAAGGGACTAACATGATGAATTGTGGATTCAGGAGCAACACGCACTACTGGTAAACAGTGAAGTTAAAAAAAACAACCAGGATATATTTGAGGAGAAGGCATAGGTGCTTAAGGAGAAAGAGGAAATCATGGTGTAGAGCCAATAGTGGGAAGAATCCATTACATAGGCCTGAAGTGAGCTGCCAAAGCTCAAGATTCCGACAGACGTAGCTTTTGTGGAGAAGATCCAAAATTTGGCCACTGCATTAAAGGAGTCCAAGGATGAAATCATATGAGTATAGTTCCAACTACTGTTGTAGATATCAGAGCTACAATTAAAGTTGTAGCCAATGACTCCTCCAGAAGTTAGAGAGTAGCGCAGAGCTGTTATCAAAGAAGGCATGGAAACCTTGGAAGAAGTAGTCAAGGGCTACATTGAGCTATTTGAGCAAGCCATGTGGCTATGGACCTCACTGCATGAGGATCCAACTCTGCAAAAGATTGGAGCAGACATCAGAGAAAAACAAAGGCAGTTCGATGAAATCTAATCGACTACGTGAACCTTGGCACTAGAGTAAAGATTCACTCCGTTGTAGGAAGGGAAGCTCATTCAAAATGAAATTGATGAGCTACAACAAAAAGAATCAATTATATCTTCATAGACACATCCATGGATAGATGAGCCCAACCATATGACTCTGTCAGTACAGAGTAAGCTCAAGGGGATGCAATAGACTCAAAGGACCATGGGACTTGCAGTGGAAGGCCCTACTATTGAAAAGTTGGTTGAGGAAGTGTAGCAGGCTTCTATGTAGGGAACAATAGACCTACGGTTTTGAATCTAGAGTTCCATGAACTACAGGCGAAGATCGAAGCACTAGTAGAGTGACTTCAGGACAAGTCACGAAATTGTGTTGGGGGCCTGTTGGGACAGGGACCTCTCAGGGTAAAGTTTTATAACAAATTTTGATTTTCTTGTAAAGTATCCGCTTTTTGAGGGAGCAGAGTGTGAAGATAAGAAGAGTCAAAAGGGACTTTAGTCCCTCAGTTGTTAGAATATAGGGAGTTTTGTGACATGCCCATGGTCCGCGGACCATGGTATTGTAAAATAGAATGATATATATAGAAGAGTCATAGTGGGTCTAGAAGGTAAATTTTGATAAAATATCATTGTACGGGCGAGTAAGCTAAGGCAGGAAAGTTTATTTCCTGTACTTAGGAGAAGGGGAAGGCTCCTATAGCTGAGCATGCAGAGATCTTGGTAAGTCCACTGGTTGTGTGTGCGGGCCACTGCAGCTGAGTGCAGAAGGAAGAAGAATTTGTAACAAAAATAATTCATCTAATAAAGACAATTTTGATCCATAATTTGTGTATTTTTGCATCTTTATTAACTTTTGCAGTTTCTATATTTTCACTTTGTTACTTGAATTTATATAAATTAATGTTAATTGATACATGAAACTAGTAGATCTGCCTATTTAATTAATGTTATGAATGTTTAAAGACCTTCGTGAAGTTGTAGATTTTGTTTCTGAAAGTTATTGCAATTATCTGTATTTTAAGGGTTAGGGTTCGCGAAGACCAGAAGAAGCCCTAGGAACCAGAGAAGTCTATCACACTGACCTCTGGATGTACAAAGCTGGTTCTGTTATCCCCCAATACTGCTTCGAGTGAGACTAGAGCTTGCGCTACGCGGGTTGTTGCCGAAAGGGATAGCAGTTTAGGGTTTTGTTGGTTGGCACAGCTAACTTTGAACCTGGGTCAGGACCCCTCAAGCCAACATGAGGAGGAAATTGAAGAAAAATAATGGAAAATGAAGAAAATAGAGGCCTAATTGATAAAAAGGCTTCTGAGGATCAGTTGGTACCTTTTGTAAATTTAGTTTTGAAGCTCTCTCATTCTTCTCTCTCTCTCTCTCTCTCTCTCTCTCTCTCTCAGTCTTGGACACTTAAAGTTTTCTTGGAACACTTTGGCATTGGATCAAGAAAGGTAAAGAAGGAAAGAGGAAGGAAAGATCAAGTAATGAAGAGTAGGATCAAGTAGCTACAACAAGATTCTTTACACGTATGGATTTGCATGTGTTTTTTCCTTGCTAGATTTGGCATGCATGGTATTACATGTGGTTCTTTGTTGTTATGGCATGGGTTTTTCTAGGTGTGACAGTGTAGCCTAGCCTTGCCATTTCTGTATAGCCATGGTGTGATTGGGTTCTCATGTTTTGGTTGAGCTAGACTATCAAATGGATTCAAATCTAAGTGAGGTGGATCTATGAATAATAGAACACATGGCCTAGTAAACCTTGAACTGGACTGTGGGTTGTGGTAAAGCCAAATTTTGTGCTGCCTCGATGGGCCTAGGAATCCTCGACCAATGAATGGTGGGATATATAGTAAATCCTAGCAATGGGTGCTCTCCATTACACCTAGTAATATTGGGATGGGATATGTGGTAAATCCTGCAAAGTGGGTCTCAGTGTAGGGCCTAGTGATTCTGTGTGGATTGCGGTAAAGCCCGAGAGACTAAGAAATAGGAAAATTCCTCACAGTGTAGGTGGATAAATCTAATGGCATCCATGCTTGTTTGGCCTAGTGTTCTAATGGAGATCACGCTAAAGCCTGTTATGACATGTTTATTGCTTTTCCTAGTGATCCAAGATGGATTGTATTAAAGCCTTGTTTCTATTGATGAGGGTGAGGTGGTGTAGCCTCAAGATGTCCTGGTTGGTTCTTTTGGTTTGATTCCCACATTCATGCTTGGGATATGGCACAAGGAAGAATTTTGAAGAGAGAATTGTCTCATCCATTCTATGGTTGAGTGGAACGTGATAGTCCCATCCCGGGTTGGCTTTTGCATTCATTAATAAATTGGTTCTTTCCTTGGTATCTTATATGTAAATTTACTAGTTTATATGTGGATTTTATGGCTGATGTATCCTTGATATTTTTGTTGTTATTATGTTGGTTATAAGCATGTTTTATGACAGTGATGATGTGTGGCTCTCCTCATGTTTTGATCTGTAAATGAATGAACAATGTATCTATGACCTAATAGATGATAATGTATGTAATGATATAAGGGAACAATTCTTCTTAGTGATTCTCAGATAAGTATGAGACCCTTATGCTCATATGTGTTGTTTAAACCTATAGATTACATAATTGACATGTTTGACGAAATTCCTATAATGGCTAGTGGGGGTCCAGTTAATTCCTCATTCAAGTAATTGTTCTAACAATCCTGGTTAAAAATCCATGTAAAAATATATAAGACCATGGTCACGAGACATGTATTCCAAGATGAATGTTGGGAAAAACATCCTAGTGGGTGTTCATTTCAACTATTATGGCTAAGGAAATTGGTAAAGGCAATGGAAAAGGCTTTGGAAAGGAAAAATGACATTTTTGGCACATTTATTTATGAAAATAATGGAAATTAGGAGAAAAGGAAGGTGAGATACCACATGTTGCATGTGAGGAGGAAAATGAAGTAAAATAATGGAAATTGAAGAAAATAGAGGCCTCATTTATAAAAAGGTTTATGAGGATTAGTGGGCATGCTTGGTTAGTGTAACCTTTTTTCACTTCAATTTTGGAACTCTCTCATTATTATCTCTCTCTCTCTCTCACTCTTGGACACTTAGATTTTTCTTGGAGCACATTGGCATTGGATCAAGAAAGGAAAAGAAGGAAAGAGGAAGGAAGGAACAAGAAAGGAAGAGTAGGATCAAGCAGCTACAGTGGGATTATTTGCAGGTATAAATTGGCATGTGTGATTTCCTTGCTAGATTTGCCATGCATGGTATTACATGTGGTTATTTTTTGTCATGGCATGGGTTTTTCCAAGTGTGACAGTGTTTTCAGCCTAGCTTTTCCATTTTCGGATAGCCATGGTGTGATGGGGTTCTCATGTTTTGGTTGAGCTATATTGTCAGATGGATTCAAATATGAGATAGGTGGATCTCTGAATAATAGAGACTGGTAACCCCTAAACCAAACTATGGGTTGCGATTAACTCATATTTTACGTTGGCTCGGTGGGTCTAGGAATCCTCGACCAGTTAATGGTGGGATATACAATAAAGCCTAGAGGTGGTTGCCCTTGATTATGCCTAGTAATCATTTCCAATGAATGGCAGGATATACGATAAAACCTAGAGGGTGGAGTATTGGTTTAGGCCCTAGTAATCCCCAGATCAGACTATGGATTGCGATAAAGCCTGAGAGACTAGGAGATAAGAAAATTCCTCACAATGTAGGTGGAGAAATCTGGTGGCATGCATGCTTGTTTTGTCCTAGTGATCTGGTGGAGATCACGATAAATATTGTTATTAGATTTTTATTATGTTGGCCTAGTGATCCAGTGTGGATTGTGGTAAATATTGGTTTGTGGTAAAGACTGGTTTCTAGTGATGAGGGTGAGGTGGTTTAGCCTTAGGATGCCCTGGTTGGTTGTTTTGGTTTGAGTCCCACATTCATGCTTGGAATATGGCATGGGGGTGAATGGATGAAGAGAAAATTGGCTTAGTCATTCTATGGTCTGGTGGAATGTGGTAGTCCCATCTCAGGTTGGCTTTTGCATTCATTAATAAGAGGTTCTTTCCTTGACATCTTATGTGTAAATGTACTGATGTACATGTGGGTTCTATGACTGATGTATCCTTGATAATTTTTTTGTTATTATGTTGGTTATAAGCATGTTTTATAACAATGATGATGTTTTTCTCTCCTCGTGTTTTGATTTCTAAATGGATGAACATTGCATTTATGACCTAATAGATGATAATGCAACTAATCATATAAGGGAACACTGCTTTTTAGTGATACTCAAATAAGTATGAGACGCCTATGCTCAGATCTGTTATTTAAACCTGTAGATTATATGTTTATGACATATTTGACAAAATTCCTATCATGGATAGGAGGGGTCCATTATAGACCTGTGTTATACGGGATTTATGATTGCAGACAAAAGTATCTCGCCTAGGTCAGTGCCTAACCTAGAACAACAAAGAGACAAGGAACACAATGCTTTTCCTTAAAAGAAATAGATGACGGAGTGAAGCCTACTTGGAATCCTTCACACACTTTGCTCCTTATTTAGCTTGTAAGCTCCAATTCTAGCTCTGTATTAGAACCTCCATAGTCAGATAACACAAGCCAAGAAGCTACGAGATCTATGCAGTATCATCTAAAGACTTCATTCAATAGATTAACATGGTATTGAAATATATGAAATAACAACATCACATATAGGAAAATAATGAATTCTTTGCATTAATATAAATGGAAGGAGATTACAACCATAAGTAGTGGTTGATCTTGTAGAAGAGCTCCATCAAGTTGTTGACTTATCCTTTCCTTGTCACAGTATGCACCTCCAATCACCCTAAATGCATGAGATGATGACCACTCACTATAGCAACATAAGGGAAGAATCACTCTCTAAAATCCAACCCACAACCACATAGAAGGTTGGGAATATATAGAGAAGTAGGGTAAGTTGGGAGTTCTTATCCAATTACCAATCTAGGGTTTGAGATCCACCTTTGATGGAGGGATAGGATCAAAGGATAAGTGGTGAAAACTCCAAAGTAGGGAAGGATAGGATCTGAATGTTTTATCTAATGTAACTAGTTGAAACAACTTTTGGAAACTCCTATGAGGGGAAGCTTCTATAATCCCAATCATTCTCTCAGATTTCTAGAAACAATGTAGGTGCAAAGAGGAGCAACCTGCTGGTGACCGACATAGGCCACAGTGGAGCAACCTATAGTTGATCGCACCCTAGTAGACATACAAGGAGCATTGGTCCTAAAATTGGCTCATATGATGCAGTTTAGGGCTGAAATTATGGGGGATGAAGGGAACATGCTTAGGGATTTGTGAAAATTAATGACAAGGGGGAATAAGATGTTGATTAATCCCATTCGAAGGCTCACTGATCGAATGTGAAAAAATGGCCTATAACAACCTGGTTAATGATTTTGCAAATGTATGATTGTTATGTTGTGTAAATTCATTTCCAAAAGTGTAAATGATTTCTGGGCAGTGACCTGGGCTTTGAGCCTAAAAGGGTGGCAAAAATATCAGAGACGCAGGCATAGCACTAGGGAAAAAAGTCCCTAGATGCATGCATACCCGTGTTGTGGGAGTGTATAAAGCCTCCTGAACACATGCATGCCTATATCAAGGGAGCGTATAAGGGTTTAATGGTCTAAAACTTTATTTGGTCTCAAGCGCTGGTTACCTGAGTGGTCAGGTGGGCTCTTGGGAGTTTTGTTATTGATGTAGAAGTTCTGTGTGATCTGTTTATGTCGATTCTACTTCCTTAAGGTCACCTAGTTGGCTGAATCCCATTATAGTGGCCTCTTGTCAAATATGTACCCCGATTGGCTAGTTACTTGGGTAGATGTGGAATGAGGGTGTTACAGAGTGGTACCAAAGCGGGTTCCATTCTCCTTGGGTCATGTCTGGTTTCTGTTCTTTTTGGGTGCTATCTGGTACCATAGAGTGGTATCAAATCATGGTTTAACACTTGGACTAGATGGGCGGTGTGTTGGTCATGCATTTATGTGAGTTTCATATGTGTTCCTTATGCTTGTAGTCCATGTGCTTGTTGCATTTGCATGGTGTTAATCATGGTTGTAGTGATGTCTCCATGTGAAGGTTGATGATTTTGTTCTTGTAAGTTGTTAGTCATGAATGCATGTTGGTTGTATATGCATTTGTTATTCATTTTAGTGTCTATAGATTATGTGCATGCATTGTTATGGCTATGGTTATTCATGCATAATAGGTTAGGTATGCATTGTGAGGCCATTGTATGTAGACATGTCATCATGATATAGTTGGTATGTTATGATTCTAATGCGTTGAATGAGATAGAGCAAGAGATGTAGACCATCAAGGTGAAGGTGTAACACTAGACTTTGGGGTAAGAGCATATTGTCATACAATTTTGTATGCTTGGCATGCAGGTATGTGATTCATGGTTGTTGTTGTTTTATGTTAGTTAACTTGATGATTATGTTATATGTTGTTGATGAGTATGTTATATGTTAACCTGCTATTGCCATATGTTAGTTAACTTGATGATTACGGTTAGTTCATTAATATCTTGATGTTATATGTATCGTGCTAATTTGGATTAGTCTATGCAGATGATTATGGTTATGAAATTCAAGTATGAGTCGACATATTTGTGATATTGTGTCGTTCTAATCTAGACTGAATTTGCAGATGTGATTATTCCGTATGAATGATAATTGTTTAGGAGTTTATGATGTGAACATGTTAGCTAGTGACTATTATGGATATCATGGCCTTATTTATGGTTGAGTGATATTTTGTGAAGTTATATCATGCTAATCTAGCTTGATTGTGCAGACAAGATAGCCTCCCCTGAGATACATTAAGGCATGAGCTTGCTTATGTCATCTACTTTGTGCTTGAATGTTTGATTTTGTCATCTATATGTTGTTGAATGTTTGATTAATCATATGATATGAGTATGAATCTGCAAGATTGCATCAATAAATGATCTTGTTTTAGGATGGTCTTACTCACACATATGTGTTGAGATAGTTGATATGTACTTGAGTGTAAGTAGGTGATATTTGTAGCATTATGTCGAATGACAATGAGTTGAATATGGATTATGACATGATTGTTAGTCTTCATAAAGGTTGATTTCAAATTGGCACATATGTTGTCTTGATATTTGGAACATGTGATCGACATGTGTGAACAATTGCAGGAAACATGCTTGGTATTAACATGACAAGGTAATGGTTTATTTGTTTATATAGTTATCCTTTGGGTGATGTGACAATACATAGTAAGACTCAATTGCGGCAAGGTAAAGGTAAAAGAAAGGAATTTCATGAGAATTCCTTTGGCTATGTTTGGAAACCTTAATTCCAAACAAATAAGTTATTTTCATACAGGAAGTCTTCTTAACCTTGATTTCATCTGAAATTATGTGGATATGTGTTATATTCATTGACATGTATTTGACAGTTATAATAGTTGGTGTGTATTTATATCTAGATTTGTTGAGGGAATTGGAGTCCCTTGCGAGATAGCATGGAAGTGTTCATCAACGTGCTTGGCATAAAAAGGTAAGATAATTGGTATATTTTTATATTTATTTATACATTGACAATTATGTATTTATGGTAGTGTGATGCAGGGAGTGGCATGGCAAGAGAGCTTGCCATGAAATCTTGAAGAAAGCTTGGGTTGAGTTTTCCTTAGGAACCATGAGATTGACTTATGGTGTTTGTTGCCAGTCTTGTGCTTTTGGCCTTTAGTGATTTTTTGAGCTTGATTTGTAGTTTTGTTATGCCTCGTGCACAGGCTTTCCACTTTGTCATGGTGACATGTTGTTATTGGTTTTCATGGTCTTATTCTTGTTTGTTTCTTGAGCTTTCCTTTTATGTTTTGAGTCTTGGGAATTGGTTTGGGAAAGACAAAAGTTAATGGAGCTCGAGAGAAGTTGAATGAAACCCATCAGGTAATGAACGATTCAGATGAAATTGGTGCACATATAAGAGTAGTTGACGGCAAGAGTATGAAAGTAGGTTGGATTGGTTGGGTCCATTGGTGTAAATGGATTATGGCAGAACAATCATGAGAAAGGTAATAGGAAATGTAAAGTAAATGGACTTGAGGTGGTAGATTCCTTGGCTATGTTGGGAATCATTGTTCTCAATGGTGTGCATGTTGTGAACAGATAAAGGGAGTTCTCTTAACCTTGACCTTATGATATCTGGTAATTATATTGTGATCATGATTGTGTTGATGTATATATATGTATACATGTATGTATGTATGTATGTATGTATGTTGTTGTATGACACGATCATGATTGTTTAATGATAATATTTATATGTACATATATGTATGTATGTATGTATGTATGTTGTTGTCTGATAGGGTCATTAGGAATAATTCTTATGGAGGAATGATTGCTTACATAGGTGAATGACACGAAGAGGTTCTTGGGTTATGAGAAATCAAGTAGGAAGAGTAGACCTGAAAAATATACGAGGTCAGTATCATGTGGTTATGAGTTGATATTATGTGATTATATTATGTCTATGTTATGGACATGTTATATTGAGGGATACATCAGTAGAATGGAATCAATATAATCTACAACATGCTAGGATAAGCATGGATGGCAGAGAGACACTAGAAGCAAGGTTGCTTGGTAGAGGCAGTAGGGTTTTGGATGTGAAGTGATATTGTTGTGTATATGTTGTGCATGTTGTATATTCAGTGATTGTACCTATGGTGATGTGTAATGTTGTATATGTAGCATTATGTACATATGATGTTGTATACCTGTTGTATATATGGTGTTGTTTGTATATTACATATAAAGTGCTGGGTATAGATGGTGCTAAGTACATGTTGGATATGCAGTGTTGTGTACATATCATACTGTGTGCATGTTGGATATACGGTGTTGTCTGCATATGGTGTTGTGTGCATGTTGGATATGTGGTGTTGTGTACATATGATGCTATGTACATGTTGTATATGTAGTGCTATGTACATATGTTGTTGTGTGCATGTTGTACATATGGTGTTGTGTGCATGACTGTACATTTGTTGTTATGTGCATGACTATACATTTTTTGTTGTGTGCACATGGCGTTGTGTACATGTTGTAAATGTGTTGTTGTATGCAAGTGGTGTTGTGTACATGTCATGCATGTGATGTTGTTCACATCTTGTGCAAGTGGTGTGGTGTACAGTGGTACGGTGTACATGTCTTACGTATGGTATTGGTGTACATGTAATGTTGTGTTGGGGTACATGTTGTGTTGCAGACATGTGGTACTATGTATGTGCATTGTGTAGTCGTGGTATTGTGGCATGTGTATTCATTGTGTTGTACTTTGTGTATGTATATGTGTTGTGTTATACATCAGGTGTAGGTGTATGTATTGTTTGGTGGTTTACACAAGATGTAGGCATATGTATTGTGTTGCGTTTTACACCAGGTGTAGGTGTATGTGTTTTATGTTAGGTGTAGCTGCATGTATTACATGGTGTTGTATGTCATGTGTAGGTGCATGTGTTACATGGTTTTTTATGTCATGTGTGGTTGTATGTGTGTGATTTACACTATGTGTATGTGTACATGTGATGAGCCTCATCATTGGGTAATTATATGGACCTTAATTCACCTCCTAGCTTAGTCAAACCAACTATTCTCACAACTTATTGCATACTTTTGATTATATTTTGTTTATGAGATGAGTTGGAGTTGGATATTTTGCTTTGTGGTATAATGTGCATGTAATGTAGGATTAAAGGATAAACGCAAGGAATTTTAGCAAAGACCTTGGTCAAAACTTGAATGGGACAAGGGAGAGGAATTATAGGAGGGAAATCCTCCTCATTTACTACCCACCCATTTGAATATTGCTCCATTATCTCGGAGTGCAACCATCTAAATCAAGAGGACTAGAAGGCCACCGAGCAAGTGGAAGTCAAAGCACCAGTTATCTCGAGTTTGAGAGCCTAGCGTCCCTAATTTTAAGGAAGTCGTTGGGGACTTCAGTCACATAAGTAGAGAGGCCTAGGACTTCAATAGGATTCGATTTTTATTCAAACTTTTGATTGTAAAAATCTATTTTTATTTCCAAGTTGCAATACTTGTGATAGTTTTTGATGTAATCCATTGTTTTTTGATAATAAGAATGAGTTTTTTCTAGCCAACACTGAGTTAACTCAGAGGGCTGAAGCTCTTGGGTTAGGGCCTAACCCTAGCAGCTAAGGCTCTTGTTTACCGTACATGTATGCTAGCTTAGATCCCTGGTTAACCGTTCATTTGCATAAATAGATGCATTTCCATTACAATAGTATAACACATAGATTCATGGTTTAATTGTTCATTTGCTTAAGTAGCTGCATTTTCATTACAATAGTGTAGAGTAGATTGGATATGTTTCATATTTCTAGTTATCGCATGAGCTTTGGAGTTTTTTGTCTTGATTCAGTATTTGGTTCATTTCATCATTATCATCTTCAATCACTCTCTTTCTGTAATAGATCTCACTCATACTTTCATTTCCTTTAGCACAAAATACTTAAGCACAAGCCAATAAATCACGTCTTAAGTGGATTCTACCCATAGATCTCCTTACCATCTGCTCCATAGTAAACCTGACCAATCACCGTCCGATTCATTTCAATGCTTGACTTTATCCGCTCCAGATCTCCACCGTCGATCTGTCTAGCTTGATCTAATGGCTATCGTGAATTCTTCCACCTACTTTATGCGCTCCAAATCTCCAGCATTGATCTGTCGTGCCCTCAATCCAACAGTTATCACGTCGCCCCGTTGCCAACTAGCTTGGCCAATCTCCATCGTTGATCAGTCCCACCTGATCCAACGAATATCGCGCAAATTCTTGCACAACTGATATCCACCTGAGAGCACGCGAGAAAAATCATTTTCCCGCACTACGTGTCACCCAGTTAGGCTAATCGTGCAAAATTTTGGAATTTCGCATACAACCTTGAGGGTGCGTGAGAAACTTCTTACCACATACGAAAACTCGCTCCATCATTTCACATGTTTTTCCCGCGATCAGATCTATGTCGCTTATCCTCCATTTATCCTGTCCATCCATCTATTCAATCAATCTCACGCGATAGGATCTCTGCCATTCATCTTCTGATTAGTCTTGTTTGTTCATCTCTTGACCTAAACCTCCCGTGATAGGATCTCCGCCATTCATCTCTTGAATTAAACTTCCTATTATAGGATCTCCACCATTCATCTTCTGATTATTCTTGTTCGTTCATCTCTTGACTTAAACCTCCTGGGATAAGATCTCTGCCATTCATCTTCCAATTAGTCCTATTCGTTCATCTATTCACTTAGCCTCCTGCGATAAGATCTCCACCATTCATCTTCCATTAGTCTTATTTGTCCATCTATTCACATAATCTTCTACGATAAGATCTCCACCACTCATCTCCCATTAATACTATTCTCGATTGATCCAACAGTTCCATTGCATTTCTACTTTGTTACGTCCTCCTTTCACTGATTTCGATTTTCACTTACTCTTTTGCTTGGTTCCTTGCATGCTTGATTTTACTAAAACACCAAAAACGCAAAAAAATACTTTGTTTAGTTTCCTTGCCTACACATTTTTTTGGTTTGATGCTATTTAATTTTGTAACTTAGATAGCAGCATTAGGTTAGTGTTGATTTAACAAATTTTCTTAGTTTAACTGTTTAAATGGTTAATTAAGATATGGTGTGATTTAGCATTACATGTTGTTTTCTTCATTACTGTAGTAGAGTAGCTCCCTTAGAATATATTTTCTCTTCTTCCATGAAAGAATCAAGATTCTTCTGACTCTATAACAGTTTGGCTTGGAACCCCTGAGGTCTCTCGCCAAATGAACAACTAAAAACAGGCAAGACCTTCACTTCTACTTTTGCATATAGCACTATCACCTCCAAGTTTCTATGAACCCCGAGTTGATAAGTAAATATGGTAGCCCAGGATTTGCAGCATCCTTGATGCAATACTGGCCCTCATTACTTTTTGGCACCGTTGCCGAGGAGGTGTCAGAGTAGAATGTGATCACTACTTTCTTTTCTTCTATTTCTAGTCTCCAATATTCTTCCATTAGTTTATTTTAGTAAAAGTAATCTAGTAGCTTCCTTTCTTTCATTTGTCATTATCTGCTTTCCTTTCCATTCTGTAAGTAGAATTTCAATTCAGCAAGTAGTTTCTTTGCGTGAGTAGTTTTCATTCAATCAACAATTTCATTTCTACAAAGTACTTTCTTTCTAAAAAATATTCCAAAAACCAACCCAAAAACATTTCCTTTCATGCCTCCTAGGAGTAGGGACAATTTAGGAGAATTCTTGCCAAATACCCCCACTACATCCAACAACCAACCTTCTCTCTTCTTCGATGGCTAGAATTGGTGAATCCCTTAGGAGAGCATCCTGACATATTTGAAGAACCTATAGGGGAAGAAGAAGAAGAAGAACCTATTCCTACTGAACCAATGGCTGAGAACCAAAATGACAGTGGGAATAGAGAGAGGGTTGAGGGTGCCCTCCCCATTAGGGAAACCAATGGGGACACTAAGATGAAGAATATAAGCCCCTCTGCCCTACCTCATTGCCATGGCCTGACCACAGAGGACCTTGACACTTTCCTATTTGAGTTTGTTGTTATATGCCAAACCTATGACTATATAGATGATGAGCAAAAGTTAAAATTGTTTCCATCTACCCTCAAGGATGAAGCATTGCGCTGGTTCATGGGTTTACCTAGAGATATCATCACAACTTGGGCTCAGATGCAGCAGGATTTTAACAACAAATATAGGGACTACTGTAGGTCAAAGGATACTAAAGAAGAGATTTTCAGGATGACCATGGGCCAGGATGAATCTTTATAAGACTATGAAGAAAGATTCTAGCTCAGTTACAAAAGGGCTAGGTGCACACTTGACCCTGAGTCACTAAAGTTGGTCCTGCTCAGAGGAGTAAAGGAAGATATTCTAGATACCTTACATCTGTTAGCAGGAGGATATATCTACCAATTACCCTATGAGGATATCAAGACTATCTTTAGAAACCATTCTAGGGCAGCCATGAAAAGGGGTAGGAGTAGTCAACCTATGGACAGTACATCATCTTCCAACTCATCCATCAAGGGTGAAATTGGAAATATGCTAGAATATTTCAAAAGTGAGATGTTGCAAACCCTTGCCCTACACTTGGACACCATGAACATCAAAAGGAAGCAAGAGGAAGTAGAGAGAGCCTTGGCCATCTTTTGTCCTAGATGCACCAGGAGGCATCCTATGAATGAATGTCCATTGAATTGCATTGAGATTTGCTTAGTCTATGAAGAAAACCACTCCACAGACAAGTGCCCTTCTTTACTCGAACTCAAAGTTGTATATCAAGGAGCTGAAGAGGTCACTGAGAAGCATTGTTACATCAACCAAAGGAGACCTCCTGGGCCTAGACCATACCAGTAGGGGATGCAAGGGTCATCCCATGCATATTACAACCCCAACCAAACCATAGCTATACCTTCTTGGGGACCCCCTGCTCATCCTTCTTGGTCTATACCCCCTCCTTTGTCCTATTTATCTCAGTATCATTCCCAGCCAGCCAGCCAGTCATTTCAACCTTATGTTCAACCACAACCTCAGTGGAATACCCCATGCAAGGGGTGGAGACCCCAATACAACAATGCTCCAGCTCTATTGCCTCCACCACCTACCCAACCACAACTCCTACACTCTGCTCCACCCAAGAAACCCTAGATTCCTACCCAGACAAATCAAAACCCAAACAATAGGTAGGCTAAACAAGTATACAATGGAGAGACATCATATCCAACTTATGTTGTATAAATCCAGGAGATCAACCTAAGATTTGGGAGAATTCTTCTGGATAACCAACCTCCCTCTCCACATAAGGAGGTTGAGGAAGAAAGAGAGGAAATAAACCTTAAAGTAAATCCACCCTTTCTTGAGAGAATAGCCCAACCACTCCAGCCTAACCCAGAAGAACTTGAACTTCTGGGAGAATTGAGAGATATATGTGTAAAGATCCCCCTTCTCCAAGCAATAAAATATGTTCCAATTTACAATAAGTTGATTAAGGAGAAGTGCTTAAAGTATCCAGGAAGAAGAAAAAGGGATGCCCCTACCATTAATGTCATTGGACAATTGTCTGACTTAATGCTGGGGTAGGTAATATGTCCAAAATATTTGGACCCTGGAAGCTGTGTAGTAGATGTGCACATCAATGGAACCATTGTCCCACACACTCTGATTGATCTGGGGGCTACCATTAATGTGATGACCAAGGACACCATGCTCAAGCTCAACCTCCAAGGGTCATTGAGGAAGACCACATCAGTTCTATAACTTGCAAACCATTCCACAATCACCCCTGAGGGAATTTTGGAGGATGTGATGGTATCTAGTTCTCCAGCCCAAGGCTAAGCTCACTAGTTACCCTCTCATCCTTGGGAGGCCATGGTTGGCCACAACTGATGCTTACATTAGTTGCAGAGTTGGGAATATTACCATTAAGAATTGGAATATGTCCAAGCAGTTAGTCATATACCCACCTGCTCAACCTTCTCTAGAGCATGATTTACCTTTTTGGTTGGACGAGGAGGAAGAAGATGAGGCTTATTCAGCCCAAATTTATGCTTTGGAAGCAACCATAAGAGGAGGACAACAAGATGAGGATGACTTAATTGAACGCCTGCTCCAAAGTCCAACTCCTAGTTCGTTACCATTAGAAGAAGAAGTAAGGGAAACTCAGAACAATCATCCAATTAACTTATGCTTAGCCAATTGCAACCCACTCCATGTCAAAACCATAGAATTTTGCCTAGATAAAAATTTGAAAATTAATCCATCTCTTTATGCTCTTGAAGAGGAAAATCTATGCAACATGTTTAGAGAAAACCTAGAAGCCTTCACTTGGAGTTACAAGGAAATGAAGGGAGTACACCCCTCAGTGTGTACTCACCACATATACATCAAAGAAGGTTGCAAGACAATCCGGAAACCACAAAGGAAGATGAATCCAACTGTTAAAGATATGGTCAAAGAGGAACTCCAAAAACTGCTAGATGCAGGATTCATTTACCTTATCTCTCAGTGAGTGGGTCTCTCCTTTAGTGTTAGTTACTAAGAAAAATGGTAAGTGGAGGATTTGTGTAGATTATAGGGATTTGAAAAAAGCCACAAAGAAGGATCATTTTCCCCTACCCTTCATTGACCAAGTGTTAGGTGATCTGGCAAGGAAGAAGTTTTTCTTTCTCCTGGATGGATTCAGTGGGTACAACCAAATCCAAATCTACCCAGAAGACCAGGATAAGACCACATTTACCTATCCTTGGGGTACTTTTACCTATAGGGTCCTTCATTTTGGCCTATGCAAAGCTCCTGCCACTTTCCAGAGAGCACTATTTAGTATTTTTGCTGAATTAGTACATGATGCAGTGGAAATCTATATGGATGATTTTACACCTTATGGCTGTGATTTTCAAGAAGCCATGATTGACATAGGCAAAGTATTGCATGAATGCATTGAGATGAACCTGTCTCTCAATCCAAAAATATGTGAATTCTTGATGACTGAAGGGATTGTGCTAGGTCATTCAATATCTCAGCAAGGATTGCAGGTGGACCCAAACAAAATAACATTCATCTAAAGGGTCCCACCTCCTCAAAAGCATAGGGATGTCAAGAGTTTCTTAGGGTTAGTTGGATACTACCTAAGGTTCATAAGGACTTCAGCAAGTTGACCTCTCCTTTATTTGGGTTGTTGGCCAAAGATTCTGAGTTTATCTGGTCAAAGAGCTATCAAGAGGCCTTAGACATTTTAAAGGGCAACTTAACCACTGCACCAATTCTTTGAGGCCCAAATTGGGCCCTCCCTTTTTATAATCATGTTGATGCCTCACACAAGGCCATAGGAGCACCCTTAGGTTAGGTAGAGGAGAAATTTCCCTATGCCATCTATTTTATCAGTAGGAACCTGTCAAAGGTTGAGCTAAATTATACTGTGACCAAAAAGGAACTCCTGGCTATTGTGCATTCATTAAAAAAATTTAGGTATTACATTATAGGCTACCAAACATTTGTGCTTACTGACCATGCTGCAATCAAATATTTAATGAACAAACCAGATGTGAATGTTAGAATTATAAGATGGTTAATTTTATTACAGCAGTTTGATCTAACTATTGTTGATAATCCTGGTAAGGAAAATGTTTTTGCAGACTTTCTATCTAGGATTAATCTACCTGCAGGTGAAGAAGGAATGATAGCTGACCAGTTACCAGACGAGCATTTGTTTGCTATTTCATTTCTCTCCCCATGGTTTGTTGATAAAGAAAACTATTTGGTATCAGCACAGTTCCCACAAAACTTTCCCTCCAAAGAAAAGAGCAAGATAGTCAGGAAAAGTGCCCCCTTCACCTAGATTGGGGGCAATCTTTTCAAACTTGGCCCAGATCAAATCTTGAGAAGGTGTGTAAGGGAAGAGGAAGTTTTTGACATCCTTCTAAACTATCATGATGGGCCTTGTGGAGGTCACTTTGCAACAAAGAGGACATCATTCAAAGTGTTACAAGAAGGCTATTATTGGCCCACTCTTCATCAGGATGTGAAAAGTACATTAGTCAGTGTGATCGGTGCCAAAGGATGGGAAACCCTACTCCAAAAGATGAAATGCCCCTACAACCTCAAGTGACTTTTGATCCATTTAACAAGTGGAGCATGGACTTCATTCGGCCTATCAACCCTCCTTCAAAGAAAAAACAATACATTATTGTATGCACTAATTATTTGACTAAGTGGGATGAAACCAAGGTGATTAATGAAGCAACAGAAGAGAAGGTGTCTGAGTTCCTAAGGGAGAATGTATTCTACAAATTTGGGTACCCTAGAGAGCTAGTCACAGGCCAAGGCAGCTAGTTTACCTCTAACATGATTGAAGAACTACTCAGCCATCACAAAATCAAGCATAGGACCTCCAATCCTTATCATCCACAAGCTAATGGGCATGTAGAGGTGACCAACAGGGAATTGGTGAGCATCTTAACCAAGGTAGTGAGCAGCAGCAGGAAGGATTGAGCAGAGAGACTAGTTGAGGCCACCTAGGCCTATAATACAACATGGAAGACCACCATTGGATTTACAACCTATGGGACTATGGGAAAAAGGCTTTGCTATCCATTGAGCTTGAATATAATCCATTGAGGATGGCAGCACAACTATAATTGGATCTTAATGATGCACATAAAGAAATATTTTTCCATTTGAATGGCTTGGATGAATTCAGAATGTAGGCCCTTCTACATATAGAGATAGTTCAACTTCAGAGGAAGATCTGGCATGATAAACATATTAAGGAGAAGCAATTTCAAGAGGGCGATTGGGCATTGTTATATGATTCTAGGTATAAAGACTTCAAGGGCAAGCTTAGGAAAAGATGGCTTAGACCTTATGTGGTGGAAAGATGCCATGATAATGGTTCAGTGCAAATCAAAACTATAGATGAAGAAGCTATTCCATTGCTTGTTAACAGAAACCGATTGAAAATGTATAAGTGACCTTTATCAAAGCAAGAGTTCATTGAAACTGTCAATAAAATAGTTATGATGGTGGAGCAAGTTCCAGATCCTCCCTCATCAGGTTACTGAAAAAAAAAAAAAAAAAAAAAAAAAAAAAAAAAAAAAAAACGTGAAAACCTCCATGTGGTACCTGAGTCCCATCATTGGGTTGAAAACCTGATGAGGCAGCCCAAGGATGAGGAAAAATAGAAAAAAGGAATAAGAAGACCCTTGGGTGAAAACCTCCTTTGAGGCACCCAGGGAAAACATCTAGTGTGAAAACCTCTATGAGGCAGCCTAGGTGTTTTTCAAAAAAAGAAAAGATAAAAAGATCAAATGATAGATCTTGTGATTTACGTTGAAAAATCTCTCGTAAATAAAAAGATGTAATTCTTATTTGCATGTGGACGAGAAAGACAGTCAAGGAGAAAAAAGAGGATCTAAAGGGCACCCTGCCTCACACATATCCATATCCTCCACTCCTTACCATGAAGATCCTTAGGTGAAAACCTCCTTTGAGGCGCCCAGGGAAAACATCTAGGGTGAAAACTTCTGTGAGGCAACCTAGGTGTTTTTCAAAAAAGAAAAAAAAAGAGATAAAAATATGTAATTCTTATTTGCAGGTGGACGAGAAAGACAATCAAGGAGAAAACGAGGATTTAAAGGGCACCCTACCTCACACATATCCATCTCCTCCACTCCTTACCATGCATCACTCCATCATTGATATCATTTTCCACTCCATTTCTTCTATTTAGGTGAAGATTGTGTTTTCTACAGGATCCCCTATATTCCTATAGCATCCTATCCCACAGAGTATCAATCATCAGCTACAGGTCTTCACAAGGATGATCTAGGAGTAGCAGACAATAGAGGAGGAAGAAAGAATGACCATGCAGCAAATAAACAATGCGGCACCTCTGATCTTTGACAACTGCAGCATGTAATCGAGACCATAGGTAAGTATCCTGCTCACTCACTCATATGCATAATTTGATCAAAATTTGTAAAGGTTATGAGGTAGTTGGTTTATAAGTGAAAAGGTGGCCAGCTAACTTGGCCACCTTAGTTGATTCATCACATACAAAACCGGGCGTCCTCTCACACATGGCCACATTCAACTCAAACATAGAGGAGAAGTAGGACAAGAAGTGGTTAACTATGGATCTAAGAGGTGGGAGCTGATTACGGGGAGTGGGAAACAAAACATCATTTGCATGCATTCATGCATTCCACCTCCTCAAAACTACCTCAGTCAAGTCACTCTTATAACTCTGTCCACCCATCGGAAGCAAGGATCCATCGTTCTGCAAGAGAATTTCTATAGGAGCATGCACATGAATAGTCTACAGGAGCATTCTACAGGATACACAGAGGTAGTCTACAAGATAGACAGAGAGGGGTTCAAGAGGGAATATCATGAGAACTATCCACTGCCACCATTTTAAAGAGGTAGGATCTAAAAATCCATCCCTATTTCCAAGCAACAGTGGATATAACAATTGTGGGAGGTGAAGTACATACACATGAAACTTTGTTTTCTCCTGAATTTAAAATTCTTGTGTCAAACCTCTCATTTCCTCCTCAAGCCTCACAAGCAAGATGACAAGAGGGTTTAATAGGAGAGAACCCACAAACACTGTGAGGATACAAAAACACCCCCAAGTGCTTGAAATCTTTATAAGACTCCAATGGATGGGGTTTTTCGAAAAATTCACACGGTATGATGATGAGGTGGCTCAAAAATTTTCTCATTCCCTCACTCCACACAATAGAATCCATGCCACTATTATAGTTATAGGGCTTACTATAGATCTCACCCTAGAGCTCATCAATAGGTTCACCACACTTCCCATAGGAATTCGATGGAGAAAAGAAGACAACGCAGACAGTTAGGTGGCAAAAAGGAAATTCTTTTTAGAAGGTGAAGAACCCACAAAGGATAAAATTGAAGTAAGGAGGGACAGTCTGCCATACCCATGGAGTGAGGTAGTTTACCAACTCATAAAATATATCTCATGTGAGGGTAGATACAGTGTTGTTTATGGCTACCATTTTAGGATGCTTGAATAATTAAGATTTGGGGTAGAAACACCAGTTCACCAAAGACTCAGCATACCCTATTTCTTGATGGAATCACTCACAGACTCCAGCAACAAAGTAAAGGAAGGGAAGTCCCAACAATTGGCTCACCATGGGTTGATCAGGATCCTCATTGAGGATGCCCTCCAAAACCTCAGGATCCCTATAACATGGTCAGTTTTCAGAGACTTACCAGCAGAGGATGGCATCAAAACCCTCACTTATGATGTTAGTCCTTTTGTCAGTGAAGAGGAGGCATAACAAGAAGAAGAAGATATAGAGCTAGATGAGGATGAGATGAATGAAGAAGAAACTAATACAGAGGAACATGATGAAGAAGAAGAAGAAGGAGGAGAAGAGAAGGGGGATGATGTTGAAACAGAGGAAGAAACAAAGGAAGAAACTAATGGAGATGGGAAAGAATAGTAAGAGGAAGAAAATAAGAAAAACAGAGAGGAAGAAGGAATTGAAACAAAAGGGGAAGAACACAAGGAAAAGTCACCTAGGGTGTCTCCAGAGGCCCATGCAAGGGAGGAAAACGTTGCCTTCACTACTCTCAGCACCCCAGTCAAGAAAAAAGGGAAATGAAGGAGGAAAACCCCTCTATATTTTAGAACAAGAAAAAGCACAAGAATCAAACAAGAGAAGCTCAAGGAAATGGGCAAAGAGCTAAGTGGCCTAAGGGACAGAGAATAAATAATAAGAGATCAACTTTAAAGTGAAAATGCATGGCTTAGAGGACAACTTCAGAAAAGGGAAAACCAACTAGCATGTATGACTAGCCTCTCCTTAGAGGCCATCCAATGTAGGATGCCAACTAAATCCTATGCTCTTTACCTTAGAGAACAATGGCTTTAATCTCATATTAAAACACTAGCACAAAGGAGCACCATGCCATTTCAATACTACAGGCAGTTTATTGATCTTTGTGATCAAAGTACACTAGAGGATAGGGCAAAAATGGTTGATTTTTACTTGCAAAACATGGCCCTCACAGACATGAATGTTTGGGACCCTAATTCCAAGCTAGGAGATCGGAAATTAATGGCTTTGACATCATGGATGAACCATGAGGAGTCAAGGGCTGCAGAGATGAAAAGAATGTTGGCCAGAGAGAAGAATGAACCTCTTTTCATCAGAGTTGAACAATCAAATCCCAATGCCCTAATCAACACCCATAATCTAATTGCAAATGATCCTTAGTTGGGACCTAGATATCTTGCTGCCCAAGAGTAAGAAATTTCACATTTTGAGGATATGTTTAGGTTTCTAGGAGACAATAGTATACATGCCTGCTCAAGGAGATGGAACACACTACCACACAACTTGAAGATCAAAGAATATCACTCCCCTCAAAGGTTGAGAGAGGCACTCAACAGGACACCTATGTATAAGCAATCAATGCAAATGTTGAAGGTCAATTGGATAGGCCTAAAACTCAGTCCACCACCACTACTAGGAATGCTAGAAGGGAGAAAATAAGAAGAGGAAAAGAGGCAGTGGGAAGAAGTAGAAAGGAAAGTAGGCTTCTATGCACAAGAAGAAGAGACCATAGCAGAGGCATGGGATGTCAGAGAGGCTACCAGAGCCATGAAAGACATGGACATTGACTAAGTTGCTCAGAGAATGAGCAACACTTTTAGTAGGGGGGTGATGATGAGCCTCATCACTGGGTAATTACATGAGCCTTAATTCACCTCCTAGCTTAGTCAAACCAACTATTATCAAAACTTATTGCATACTTTTGAATATATTTTGTTTATGATATGAGTTAGAGTTGGATATTTTGCTTTATGGTCTAATGTGCATGTAATGCAAGATTAAATGATAAAAGTAAGGAATTTTAGCAAAGACCTTGGTCAAAACTCGAATGGGACAAGGGAGAGGAATTATAGGAGGGAAATTGTCCTCATTTACTACCCCCCCATTCGAATATTCCTCCATTAGATCGGAGTGAGAATAGCCAAATCAGGAGGACTAGAAGGCAGCCAATCATGTGGAAGTCAAAGCACCAGTTATCTCGAGTTTGGGAGCCGAGCCTCCCTAATTTTAAGGAAGTCATTGGAGACTTCATTCAAATAAGTAGAGAGGCCTAGGGCCTCAGTAGGATTTGGTTTTTATTCAGTTTTTTTATTGTAAAACTCTATTTTTATTTTCAAGATGCAAGACTTGTGACAGTTTTTGATGTAATCCATTGTTTTTTGATAATAAGAATGAGTTTTGTTTTGAGCCAGCATTGAGTTAACTCAGAGGTCTAAAGCTCTTGGGTTAGGGCCCAACCATAGCAGCTAAGGCTCCTCTTTACTGTACATGTTATGCTAGCTTAGATCCCTTGTTTAACCATTCATTTGCATAAATAGCTGCATTTCCATTAAAACAAGATAGTGCATAGATTCATGGTTTAATTGTTCATTTTCTTAAGTAGCATCATTTTCATTACAACAATGTAGAGTAGATTGGTTATGTTTCATATTTCTAGTTATCACATGAGCTTTGGAGTTTGTTGTCTTGATTCAGTATTTGGTTCATTTCATCATTATCGTCTTCAATCACTCTCTTTTTGTAATAGGTCTCACTCATATTATCATTTCCTTCAACACGAAATACTTAAGTGTGAGCCAATAAATCATGTCTTAAGCGGATTATACCCATAGATATCTACCATCTGATCCACAACAAACCTGACCAATCACCATCCGTTTCATTTAAACGCTTGACTTTATGCACTCCAGATCTCCACCGTTGATCTGTCTAGCTTGATCCAATGGTTATTGTGAATTTTTCCACCTACTTTATGCACACCAAATCTCCACCATCGATCTATCACGCCCTCAATCCAACGGCTATCACGTCACCCGATCGCCAACTAGCTTAGCCGATCTCCACCGTTGATCAGTCTCGCCTGATCCAATGGCTATCGCGAAATCTCACGCAAATTCTTGCATGGCTGATATCTGCCCGAGAGCACACGAGAAAAGTGGTTTCCCCGTGCTACGTGTCACCCAATTAGGCTAATCATGCAAAAATTTGGAAATCTGCTTACAGCCTTGAGGGCATGCGAGAAATGGCTTACCACCTATGGAAACCCACTCCATCACTCTGTGCATTTTTCCCGCGATCAAATCTCCACCACTCATCCTTTGTTAATCCTATCCATCCATCTATTCACTCAATCTCACGCGATAGGATCTTCTCCATTCATCTTCCAATTAGTCTTGTTCGTTCATCTCGACTTAAACCTCCCACGATAGGATCTTTGTCATTCATCTTCTGATTAGTCTTATTCATTCATCTCTTGACTTAAACCTACCATGATAGGATCTTCGCCATTCATCTTCCAATTAGTATTTTTCATTCATCACTTGACTTAAGCCTCCCGTGATAAGATCTCTGCCATTCATCTTCTTATTAGTCTTGTTCGTTCATCAATTCACTTAGCCTCCTGTGATAAGATCTTTGCCATTCATCTTCTGTCAAACTTATTTGTCCATCTATTCATGTAATCTTCTGTGATAAGATCTTTGCCGCTTATCTCCCATTAATATTGTTCCCGACCGATCCAATGGTTCCTCTGCACTTCTGCTTCGTTACATCCTCCTTTCACTGATTTCGATCTTCGCTTGCTCTTCCGCTTGACTCTTTGCATGCTTGATTTTACCAAAACACAAAAAATGCAAAAAGAGACTTAGTTTAGTTTCCTTGCTTACACATTTGTTTGGCTTGATGCTTTTTACTTCTATAACTTAGATAGCAGCATTAGGATAGTGTTGATTTAGCAATTATGCTTAGTTTAGCTATTTAAATGGTTAATTAAGATATGGTGTGATTTAGCATTACATGTTGTTTTCTTCATTACTGTAGTAGAGTAGCTCCCTTAGAATAGATTTGCTCTTCTTCCATCAAAGAATCAAGCTTCTTCTGACTCTATAGAAGTCTGGCTTGGAACCCCTAGGGTCTCTCACTAGATGAACAAGTGACAACAGGCAGGACCTTCACTTCTACTTGTGCATATAGCACTATCACCTCCAAGTTTATACGAGCCCCAGGTTGATAAGTAAAGCTTGTAGCCCAGGAGTTGCAACATCCTTGCTGCAATACTGACACTCATCAACATGGTTGAGGAGAAGTAATTGGGTGTTTTTCGGGTCTGGAAACCGATCCGAAGTGCGTACAGAATAAGGAAAAATGTAGAAGATAAGGACTGATTAAGGGATAAGTTATCAACATTTTATTTCATTTTTATTATGCATGTGATTTATGATTCTAGTCTATGATGATTACATGTGATCTATGATTCTAGTTTATGATGATTACATGTGATACATAATTTTTATTTATGATGGTTGTGTTTTGAGCTAACCTGATGAGATATGTTTATACATGATGATTTGATCAAGATTCTAGTTTGACGTGTTGTGATAGGAAGTAAACATAATTGCAATTGTACCTTATTAACATGCCACTAATGAGGTATGATTTGAAGTTATTGTAATTTATTTTGAATCTAATGGAAATTATGTGATTGGTACAAGAAAGCACGAAATTCCCAGTTGGGTGGTTGAAACTGATTGCAAGAATTAGTAGCAGAAGTGAAAGAAATTGGAATAGGTAGCAGTATGTTAGTAAAGCACTTTCAAGTGGAGCCATTATGGGACATTGATACCCAATAGTGCCCATTTATTTCCATGCTCATGCTATGATCGATATGATGGTTTTGAGGTAGGTATATGCCTTAATTGTTGACCTTCTGATGCGAGGAATTATTTCCAAGGGATGGATCACCCGTGATAGGGGATGTCGGGGAACTTGGAAGGCAAGTGACTACATAGAAGTGGGTGATCAGATTGCCCGAGGAACTGTGTAGCAGAGAAGGGAAGGTCGGGGAGATATTTGTTTTGGTCACTAGCATTGCAAACTAGAATCAAATGCACATTGGGAGAGTGCCCTAGAATAATGATTCGTTAATTGTTCACTAAGAGGATAGGTGCCACAGGATTACAGCACTAGACATTGGATTCATATTCTACCTTGCAATGGATTCTGGACTTCCTGGGAAGGAGGTGAATCTTGATATTACTTTGAGGGTGGAGATGTGAGCCTCTGGATTCCCATGTTTCATCGTATCCTTGTATTTGTTGGTTAAGAAAATGTGTATGTGTGTATATGTGGTTATTATTGTAAATATCATAATGTTATGTGCTATAAAGCTCCAGTAAATGGTATGCTTGTCATGTTTCAGCAGTGGTCATTGTAAATATTGCAACAAGCTATGTTATAAAGCTTTATGGGCAGTATGTTTTGTTTTCAACATTATTGTTGGTTATAGGTGTCATTAAACACCGAGGACGGTGTTCCCCCAAGGGGGAGGGTTCTATAACAGCCCTGGTTAAAAATCCATGTAAAAATATATAAGACCTCGGTCATGGGACATGTATTCCAAGCTGAATGTTGGGAAAAACATCCTAGTGGGTGTTCATTTCAGTTATTATGGCTAAGGAAATTTGCAAAGGAATTGGAAAAAGATTTGGAAAGGCAAAATGGAATTCTTGGCACATTTATTTATGAAAATAATGGAAATTAAGAGAAAAGGAAGATAAAGGGTCATAGGTTTCATGTGAGGAGAAAAATGAAGGAAAAAAATGGAAATTGAAGAAAATAGAGGCCTCATTGATAAAAAGGCTTCTGAGGATTAGTGGGGAGGTTTGGTCAGTGTAACCTTTTGTCACTTCAATTTTGGAACTCTCTCATTATTCTCTCTCTCTCAGACATGCACTCTTGGACACTTAGATTTTTCTTGGAGCACTTTTGCATTGGATCAAGAAAGGAAAAGAAGGCAAGAGGAAGGAAGAAGCAAGCAAGGAAGAGCAGGATCAAGCTGTTGCTGCAGGATTCTTTGCAAGTATCAATTTGCATGTGTGATTTCCTTTCTAAATTTGGCATGCATGATATTGCATGTGGTTCTTTGTTGTCATGGCATGGGTTTTGCCAGGTTTGATAGTGTTTTTAGCCTAGCCTTGCCATTTTTGGATAGCCATGGTGTGATGGGGTTCTCATGTTTTGGTTGAGTTGGATTGTAGGATGGATTCAAAGTTGAGTGAGGTGGATCTCTAAATAATAGAAAACATGGCCTAGTAACCCCTAAACCAGACTATGGGTTGTGGTAAAGCCAGATTTTTTTCTTCCTTGGTGGGCCTAGGAATCCTCAACCGGTTAATGACAAGATATACAGTAAAGCCTAGAGGTGGTTTCCCTTGATTAGGCCTAGGAATAATTTCCAGTGAATTGTAGGATATACGGTAAAGCCTAGAGGGTTGAGTCTCAGTTTAGGGCCTAGTAATCCCTAAATCAGACTGTGGATTATGGTAAAATACTAGGAGACAAGAAAATTCCTCATGGTGTAGGTGGAGAAATCTGGTGGTATCCATGCTTGTTTTGGCCTAGTGATCTGGTGGAGATCATGGTAAATCATGTTATTACATGTTTATTGTGTTGGCCTAGTGATTAGGTGTGGATTATAGTAAAGACTAGTTTCTATTGATGAGGTTAAGGTGGTTTAGCATCGGGATGCCCTAGTTGGTTATTTTGGTTTGAGTCGCACATTCATGCTTGGAATATGGCACAGGGGCGAATGGCTAAAGAGATAATTGTCTTAGCCATTCTATGATCGGGTGGAACCTGGTAGACCCATCCCAGGTTGATTTTGGCATTCATTAATAAGAGGTTATTTCCTTGAAATCTTATGTATAAATGTATTTGTGTATATGTGGGTTCTATGGCTGATGTATCCTTGATATTTTTACTATTATTATGCTAGTTATAAGCATGTTTTAAGATAGTGATGATGTATGGTTATCCTCATGTTTTAATTTTTAAATGAATGAACAACGTATTTATGACCTAATATATGATAATGTAGCTAATGATATAAGGGAACAATGCTTCTTATCGATTATCAGATAAGTATGAGACCCCTATTCTTAGATCTGCTGTTTAAACCTGTAGATTACATATTTGTAACATGTTTGACGAAATGCATGTCATGGCTAGTAGGGGTATAGTCTAGACCTAGTTAATGTTTCTGCAAATGTATCATTGTTATGTTGTGTAAATTCATTTATGAAAGTGTTAATGAGTTTTGGGCAGTGACGTGGGCTTTGGCCCTGAAAAGTGGCACAAATACCGAAGATGCGGGCATATAAATTGGCAAAAAAGTCCCTGGACACATGCATACCCATGTTATGGGAGCATATGGAGAATCTCAGATGCATGCATGCCCATATCAAGGGAGGTCTGTGGGTTTAATGGTATAAAACTTTAGTTGGTCTTAAGGGATGGTTACTTGAGTGGTTGGGTGGGCTCTTGGAAGTTGTGTTGCTGATGTGGAAAGTTTGTGTGATGTGTTTCCATTTATTCCACTTCCTTAAGGTCACCTAGTAGGTTGAATCCCATTATAGTGGCCTATCATTACATGTTTATCCCAATTGGATGGTTACTTGGGTAGATGTGGTATGAGGGTGTTACAATTTCATTTGTATCATTTTTATGTTGTTATCTTTCCGTTCTGAAAGTGCCATTTAGTTCTAGGCAATGACCTGGGCTTTGGGCCTGAAAAAATGGCTTAATCCTTGAGACACGGGCATAGAACTGGACTAAAAAGTCCCCAGATGCATGCATACCCATGCTATGGGAGCATCTAGAGCCTCCTAGACATATGCATGTCCATATCAAGGAATCTTCTGGGGGTTTAATGGTCTAAAACTTTAATTGGTCTGAAGGGTTAGTTACCTGAGTCGTTGGGTTGGATCTTGGGAGTTATGTTGTTGATGTGGAAGGTTTACATGATGTGTTTCAGTCAATTCCACTTCCTTAAGGTCACTTAGGAGGTTGAATCCTATCATAGTGGCCTCTCGTTGGATCTTTACCCTGGTTGGTCGGTTACTTGGGTAGATGTGAGATGAGAGTGTTACATAATCAAAGATGAATTTTCTTAGGAAATTGATATTTCCTAAGAAAGATTGCATATCCTTCTTATTCACTGGGAAAGGGATTTATGTAATGGATTTTAACCTCTCAGGATCAACATTAATTCCACTCTTTGTAATGATGTTCCCTAAGAGATTTCCTTATAACAGACCAAATATGCTTTTCTTGGGATTAAGAGAAATCCCATATTTGTGACACTGTTCAAATATATGTTTCAAATGATGTACATGATCTGATAT
Source organism: Pinus tabuliformis (assembly GCA_031772625.1). NCBI lineage: Eukaryota > Viridiplantae > Streptophyta > Pinopsida > Pinales > Pinaceae > Pinus > Pinus tabuliformis. Next base: position 820,100,693 of record CM062805.1, read on the forward strand.
TCTCTTGGAAAACATAGTAACATCATCCAAATAAACAACTATACTCTGACCAATAAGGCCACGGAAAGTGATGTCCATTACTCTTTGAAATGTAGCACCAATGTTGATAAGCCCAAATGACATTCTCTTGAAAGAAAATGTTCCCCATTTGGTCTTGAAGATAGTTTTCAATAGATCTAGTTCCGCTATAGGCACTTGATTATAACTAGAGAAACCCTTTGGCAGCGATAAAATCTCAAATACAAATATTGTCTAGAGTATTTGTTCCATGGATGGCACTAGATAATTATCTTTATCAAATGCCCGGTTTAGATTGTGGAAATATATTCATAACCTTATTTCACCGGAATTCTTTCTAACTAGGATCAAATTTGAAACATAAGTGGAGCGTTTGACTTTCAAAATGATTTGAACATTCAAAATATTTATTAATTCCTTTTGGATGAGGGTTTCCAACATTGGATGGACTTTCCTTAGTTTCTTCTGGAAAGGTTTTACCCCTTCCTTTATGTGAATCATGTGCTGGATAATACGAATGTCATATGTGTTAGGTCTCTATAATACTAGTGTATTCCCCCATTATTATTGTCATTGTAGCCCTTATTGTTGTTGTTGTTGCCATTCTATCCCTAGATTGTTATTATTGTTCCCCATAGAAGCCCACTATTGTTATTGTTGTTCCCTTACATTATTATTGTTATGTCAGCTCTAATTATATTGTAATCCCTTAGACTCCTATATATAGAAAGGAGGTTTTGTCATTTGAATCATCCAAGGATTGTTCATTTATGTAATGTAAAGGAGGTTTCCCCCTAGAAGAGGTTGATTTTGAAGTCGTTGATTTATTTTTTCTATATTTTTGTGAGTTGGTTGCATAACATTTGGTATCAAAGATTTGGATTCTAGGGTTTTGTGGCCTCAAACAAGCCATCCTAGAATTTTCACTATACATTTTTTTCTACAATGTTTCAGATGATGAAATTAAAACCCATTTGAGTCGAAATATCTATAAACCTCATATACAAATTGCAGATTTTTTTTGCCATATTTGTGAAGATATTATCCATGGAAGTTAGGGTTTTTTCAAGCTCTTTAATTCCATCTCAAATAGGAGATCTTGGGAAAATCGTAATAACCTTATCTCTGAGCATGATATTCAAATTTCATAAAAAGTGACAGAAAGAGGATGGATTGTGGTTTCTTGGGCATTGTTTTTAGCACCTAAGGTCAAAATAACGAGACGTGTCACTTTGTACAATTTCACTCTACTAAACTAGCCTATAATCAATTCAATGTGGGAGATTGGGAATATCTCTTTCTTGAAGAATCCATTCTCAATCAAACCAGTTGATTTGGAAACATGAATCAAAGGGATACTACAGGATGAAATTTTATAACTTGAAGATATGAAATTACAACATTATAGTCATTTCAAGATCGAGCTCCTAAAATCAAGAAAAGGAGTGTTGCACTAAAAATTGTCACCTTGACATTCTGCTATTTGTGTGAGTTCATTACCACTCATACTTTCCTCCTCTACAAGTATAAAACATCAGCTCCTCATATCAAGCCTAGAAAATAAGAGAAAACCCCTCAAAAGTCTTTAAAACTTTGGTTCCACACTTTTTCTTTGTATTACCAGCGGTCCCACGCCTAATGGTCATGTCTCCTACGCACCTAACCACATTGTCTCTATCTTAAAGGTGCAGACCCCTATAAAAGTTAAAAAAGCGTGAGTATACTCTGAAAAACTCACTTTTAGTTATTTTTGGAAGCTTCTGGAAGGAATATTGAGGTGGCAAGTTCGCTCTTTTAAGGTTCATGTATCTCATACCTTAAGTAGCTAACCCCTTAATGTGAGAATCTTATCCCTTTAAAGGAGGATTCTATCCCTTCATAGGTGGACCTGTAACCTCCTCCTCTGCACTATAAAAAGAAGCATTGGGTTGGTTACGTGGGAGTTAGAAGCTGAATATTTTTGAGGTGAAATGCTGCTGGAACTTAGTCTTCTTTAGTTGAATTTTTATGAGGAGAGATTACATACCTCTAAGATCTCATTTGGAAGAGTGCAAGGCTTTTCAAAGTAAAGGAAATTCCTATTTCGGACCCCAGGAAGAGCTTGTTCAACATCAAGGCTGAAAAGGTTGTAAGGTTCTTCTACTTCAAAGTTAATACAAATAAATTTGTTTTTCTCAATAAGTTGTTGATTCATGGTTTATTTTATGGATTCCTTTACCACCATAATAGACATGATTTATAATATTTGCTATGCAGGTGCTATTTAATGTTTGCTTGTTTGTGATTGCAGGTCCTCAAAGGTAACTCTTTTGAATGACTAGGCGATGACTACTACGAACAAGCATTGGATCTAAGGTAAGATCTTAACACCTTTGTAGTATTTATTTATAAATCGCATATGTCTAGAGAAGGATAGGTTTTTTTGTCCATTTGTTGCTAGACTATCTTCTGATACTAGGAAGATTGGCCTTGTCCGCAAGATTGATTTATCCAGCCAACAAGGAGATATGAGGAAGTTTCATGGCAAGGATCTGCTAACTTGGATACTACAGATAGAGCAATATTTTGATCTACATCATTTGCAACTGTTAGAAAAGGTACGTATTGCATCTTTACATTTATAACCAAATCAGCTTATATGGTATATAGGGCCATTTTTCTCATAAACCACTTGTCACCTGTTCAATTTTCACGGAAGAAATGATAGCACATTGTGAGGATACAAAGAGCAATACCTTCTTTATCCAATTGATAAAAATAAAACAAAAGGGTTAAATGGTGGAGCACATTGAGGACTTCAAAAAATTGAATATAAGGGTAAATGATATTCCAGAGGAGAATAGGATTGATGTGTTCATCTTTGATGTGGAATAGAATGAAACAATAGGCAGATCAACATCGCAGCGAAAGAAGTTTTGATGTAGGATAATGGGTATCTCTGCAACTAAAACCATACAAACAAGTGTCCCTCAAGGAAGATAATAAATTATCACTAGATTATTATGGTTTGTACAAGGTGTTGCAAAAGATTGGTACTATGGAATACAAATTGGAGCTTCTTGCATCTTCTTGAGTGCACCCAGTTTTCCATGTTTCATGCTTAAATAAGATTATAGGTGACAAGCTCCTAGTTTAAACAATATTGCTAGAACTTGACGAGGAAGGAAAAATTATATTGGAACTTTAAATAGTCCCAGAAACAAGAAATCGACATCTATGAAATCGATCAATTCCAGAGTACCTCATCAAGTGGAAGAACTTACCCGTTGAAGATTCCACATGGGAGGATGAGAATTTTATACAGGAATCATACAAAACTACTCAAGAATTGATGACAACACTTTTTTGAAGGAGAGGGGCATGTTAGGTCTGTATAATACTAGTGTATTCCCCCATTATTATTGTCATTGTGGCCCTTATTGTTATTTTTGTGCCCATGTTGTCCCCATATTGTTATTATTGTGCCCTTACATTATTATTTTTATGTCGGCTCTGATTATATTGTGACCTCTTAGACTCCTATATATAGAAAGGATATTTTTTCATTTGAATCATCCAATAATAATTCATTTGAGTAATGTAAAGGAGGTTTCCCCCTTGAAGAGGCTGATTTTGAAGTCGTTGATCAATCTTTTCTATATTTTGATGAGGTGGTTACATAACAATATGTCTTTAAATCAGCGCATGTCCATACAAACACATCCTGGTACTATTTGAATAAGTGAATAAACACCTCTCATTATTATGGAGAACAACATGTATTGAGGTCCACATACTTCAGATTTTGTTGAGTTCCTAGATTGACTTGTTCAAATGATAACTTTGAACTCTGAGTTGTTGTATTTGTTGGTCCTCTAAATCAGTTCTATGGGTCATATAACTTCTCCATAGACACCACACCTTTAGGTATAGTGTTTCCTTTCATTACATATATGCATTATACAAATTCTTATCGTACTCATCCTCTTCTATGGTTACATCTTTGAATACATCTGCATTAGCCATAAAATGCAATATATGTTGGTCATCATTGAAAACACAAAAATTAGAGACATTACCAGGCACAAATGGTTTATATATAATTTTAATAGGAAAAAACATTTTTTAATGGTGACATCCTAGCGGCTGCATTTGTTAATGCATCTACTGCAGCATTTCTAAGCCTAGAAACAAAAATAATATTAAAATATTTAAAGTAATTAATTAAATTCCATACCTCTTATTGGTAGTTTTTAATATTCGGTGAAACACAGTGGATAGTCTCCCATACTTTACAAGTGGCCATCTTTGAGTCACCAATTACCTTGAGAATCTCTATGTCCATATCGATGGCTTTCTTCAGTCCAAGTACAAGTGCTTCATATTCGGCAGTATTATTGGTACACTCGAACTCCAAATGGCATGAAAGGATATGCTTTTTATTAGATGGGTCTATAAGTACGCAACCAGCTTCAAATCCATCTCGTGTCTTTGTACCATCAAAATACAAAGTCCAAACATTATTAAATATTAAGTTGCTTCGTATATCATTAATACTATTACTATGTAAATATATATTATATGATACAATTGCACTAGTTAGAGAACAAGCAAGGAGCTCCATCTATGTATATAGTGGGATGGGTGCTTACTGCACTTGATAAAACCCATGGTCAGTTTCAAGGAAACAATTTCCAAATATTAGATCAGCATAGGGAATAGATTCATTATGGCCCTCAAGTGGTGTCATGGTGTGCTTGATGTATGGCTCACTTTCCAATTGAATTTGGTTATTTATGCCCTTGTATGGAAGCCATAAATGTGACCAGTCTGTAGCAAAATATCCTTGTAGTTTACTAGACTAGTATGTACTTAGGAGTACCTCTCAAACTTTAGGGATGTACACAATTACAATATTTATACATTCGTGAACTCGAAGATCGGATGATAATCGAATGGGAACATTCCTAAGTTTAACAATATCTTGGACAAGAGATATGTCCAGTTGAATGATTTGTGAATTAGCTTTGTCCCATTTAGAGTTTATTTTCTTAGCAACTGAAAATGGAATTACATTCATAGATGCACTGGAATCAACTACACAATTATGGACATTGTAATTCAAAAATTCAAAAATTAATAAAAATGGAGGGTAGAGTGTGTTAGCATCTAACGTTACAACAATAACTACAGATTCAAGGGAACCAAAAGAATTGCCATACACCTTATGAGAGGTATAAGATTTGTCACTTGGTGAAGGCTGTGAAAAGGCATGGACTAGTAGTTCACGTTGGCCTACTATCTTTGCGAGCTCAAAGATGGAAATATTGGCTCGAGCTCTCTTCAAATATTCAACTATGTTATATTCAATTTTCTCACCTTTAGCAGGCAATGTTGAAGTGTATGGAGGAGTAGCTTTTTTCAACACTTCCGGAGTGATGTGCTTAGTTTTGTTGCAGCCTGGAGGAAGTGCTCTTGGAGTTAGTTTCATTTCTATAGTTACTTTTTGTATTCTAAGCAGGGTTGACCAGTGGTGAAATCATTCATAAAAAGTGTTCCTTCAATTTTTGTCTCATCAAATCCTATTCAAAAATGGGCCCTTTTCTCCTCAAACTATATCAATTTTCTTTCTTCTGAGGAGGGGCTTCTCTTTGTGGTGGTTCTTCAACACTTTTCTTTTTAGCATTAACGATACAATCAAAAGCCTTCATTGCATGTTGAATACCTTTATTCTCTTCATTCATTGCAGATTCTTTTGCTTCTTTCATTTGTTTTGTTTGCTAGCAAGGAATCCACAATGTGTGCGACCAGAGCATTCATGTTGTGGTTCCATTATGGGCATCTCTTTTCTAAATTATATTCCTGGTGAAGAGAACAATAGTTTTCCATACCCATTGTAACACCCTCCTCCCATATCTACCCAAGCAACCAACCAGCCGGGGTAAACATGTGAGAGAGGCCACTATGGATAAGATTCAACCTCCTTGGTGACTTTAAAGAAATGGAATTGAAAAAGAAATAAACTGATCAAGATCATAACCAGAACCCCATTAGCCATGACATGCGTTTCGTCAAACATATCGTTGATATGTAATCTATAGGTGTAAATAACATAATTAAGTGTAGGGATCTCATACTTGTCTGATAATTGCTATGAACCATTGTTCCCTTATGCCATTTGCTTCATTATCCTCCATTAAGTCATAGACACATTACCCATTCACATGCAAGTAAAAACATGTGGAAATCCATACATAGCTGTTGCCATAAAATGTGCATATAACCAACATAATAGAAACAGAAATACAATAAACATATCAGCCATCAAATCCATAAATACATCAATACCTTTACACATGAAAATCAAGGGAATGGATTTCTCATGAATGCAATGAACCAACTGGAGATGGGACTACCATGTTCCACCCAACCATAGAATGGTTGAGCCAAATCTCTCTTCAGCCATTCACCCCCATGCCATATTCCAAGCATGAATGTGGGATCTCATAGAACACATCAATTAAAGCTCATCCAGGGCTTCCAAAGGCCATCCAACTCAACCCATCAAATAGTGATTCAACCTCACGGTCAGACATCACCAAAAAAACCTCATTAGATTGGACTCCATCAAAGCCTTCTAGAGCTTCCAGATCATTTGTCCAACCAAGGATTCCAGAACTAGTAATTCAACCCACAACTTATACTAGGATTCTAGAGTGTTTGTCCAATTAAGGCTTCCAAGACTAGTAATTCAACCCACCAAGGGCTTCCAGATTGTTTGTCCAACCATGGCTTCTAGGACTATTAACTCAAACCAAGTTGTTACAGAGCTTCCAAAGTGTTTTTTCAACCATGGATTCTAGGTCTAATAACTCAACCTAAGCTAAGGAAACATGAGAACCAACAAAAACAAAACAATGAATGTAGATCCACAATCACCATGGCTATCCTAGAAATGGCAAGGTTGGGAAATCCACTATCGATCCAGGAAATCCTCCATGCCAATGACATATCACAACCAAGAAACCACATCCATGTGCCTTGCATGCCAAAATAGTGAATAAATCATACATGGAACTCGGTACATGCAAGAAAATATGATGTAGTTGCTGATGTCGATGCCTTCTTGTGCTTTCCTGCTCTTCCTTTGCCTTCTTGCTCCAAGAATCCAAATATGCCACACCCACCATGAGTGCTCCAAGAAAAATCTAAGTATCCAAGAGTATGAGAGAGAGAGAGAACAATGAGAGAGCTCCAAAACTAAACTAACAAAAGGTTCACACTGAAAGGAAAACACTCACCAACTAATCCTTAGAAGCCTTTTTAATGAGGCCTATATTTTCTTCATTTTCCATTATTTTCCTTCATTTTCCTCCTCACATGCAACATGTCACCTTTCACCTCCTTTTTCTCATAATTTCCATTATTTTCCTTCATTTTCCTCCTTATGTGTAACCTGTGACCTTTCACCTCCTTTTTCTCCTAATTTCCATTATTTTCATAAATAAATGTGCCAAAATACCTTTTTTCCTCTTTAATGCCTTAGCCATTGCCTTTTCCAATTTCGTTAACCATAAACAACCAAATGAACACCCACTAGGATGTCCTACCCACGATTCAGCTTGGATACGTGTCCCATCATCCATGGTATTTATACATTTTTACATGGAATTTTCACCGGGGTTGTTACAAAACCCTCCCCCTTGGGGAAACACCGTCCTCAGGGTTCAAGACACCTATAACCAACATGACTGCTGAAAACAAAACATACTGCCCATGGAGATTTATAACACAGCTCATTGCAATATTTACAATGAATGACCCGCTCAAAAAAAAAAACATCATGACAACATGACCAGATAAATCCATATCGCATATTAGAGCTTTATAACACAACTCATTATGATATTTACAATGATATACACATATACACATTTGCTTAACCAGCAAATAAAGGATACGATGCCCATATCAATCAACAAGGGAATCTAGAGGCTCGCACGTCCACCCTCAAAGTAATACTAGGATTCACCTCCTTCCCAGGAAGTCCAGAATCCATTGCAAAGTCAAATCTGCATCCAACGTTTAACGTTATAATCCTGCGCCACTTTTCCTCTAAACGAATAGTTACCAGCTCATTGTTTCAGGCCACACTCCCAATGTGCATATTATTCCATCTGCTAATGCTAATGACCAAAACAAATCCATCTGTGACCTTCCCTTCTCTGCTACAGAGTCCCTTGGGAATCTGGTCACCCCTTCCATATAGTCACTCACCTTCCAAGTTCCGTTGGCACCCCCATCCTGAGAAATCCATCCCTTGGCAAGGCTTCCTCATATTAGAAGATACAACAACCAAGACATATCCATGCCTTAAAACCATCATACTATTCATACCATTCTCATGGAAATCAATGGACATTATTGGGTACCAGTGTCGCACAATGGCCTTGCTCTTGAATACTTTACCAACATGCTACTTCATGTTCCAATTTCTTTTGTTTTTTTACCAATTCTTATAGTCGATTTTAATCACCCAACCGAGAATTTCATTCATTACTATACCAAACACATAGCTTCCATTAGATTTGAAATAAATTGAAATAAATTCGCATCATACCTCATTGGTAGTTCACCAGTAAGGTACATTTGCAATCATGTTCGCTTCCTGTCACAACAAGCCAAACTAACATATTTGACCAAATCAACATGTATAAAAATATCACATTAGGTTAGCTCAAAACATAACCATCAAAATCATAAATGACACGTAACCATCATAAATCAAAATCATATATCACATGCAATCATCATATACAAGAATCATAAATCACATGCATACTAAAACCGAAATACAATATCGATACTTATCCTTCATCTATCCTTACTTTTGCTTTCGTTCTTTCTGTACACACACTGGTTTGGTTGCCACACCCAGCAAACACCCAGTGCCTTCTCCCCCACCAGGTGCACATATTCATAGTGTGCATCACACACATACAACATCATGCAACACATGTACCTATACCTAACATACAACACATACACCTACACCCAGTGTACATACATATACATGCACAATGTATATCATAAGACATACATTCACACAACATGCGAAAACAAAAAATGCATACACATACACCTAGTATACAACACAACTCATACACCTATTCCTGATGTACAATGCAACTCATACTTCTACACCCAGTGCATAACACAATACATGCACCTACACAATGCGCATACATAGTACCACATGCCCTCAAAACAACATGTATGACATGCACACAATACCACATGTGCACCATTACCATATGTACAACATGTACACAGTACCACTTGTACACCGCACCACCTACATAACATGTGCACAACATCACATATACACAGTGCCACCTGCACAACATGTACACAACACCACATGTACACTACACTACTGTACAACGTGTACATAGTACCACATGTACATAGTACCACACACATGACATGTACGTGAAACCACATGTAGATAGCGCCACATGCACGACATCTACATAGCAACACATGCACACAGTGCCACTTGTACAACATGTACACAAAACCACATGCACACGACACCACTTGTACAATCATGCACACCACACCATATGTACATAGTACCAATGTACCTCATGCATAGAACACCAGTTGTACATAGCACTGCATATCCAACACATACATAGCATCATCTGTACACAGCACTGCATATCCAACATGCGCATAGCACCATATGCACACAACACTACATATCCATCATGAACACTATGTTGGCATTATGATGAATGTGTTGTACTTGATGGCAACCCTCGCATAGAAGAACAACTCACTTACATATAACTAGATCAATCTACAGATGTGACTAAATGCATGGGATGCAGGACAACTCAAAGGAACAAGAAGATCAAGTTCTAAGTATGACAAGTTAGCTTTGTCATCAAGTCCAAAGGGGGAGATTGTTGGCATTATGACACAAGTGTTGTCCTTGATGGAAAATCACACTAATGACAAATCATAGTGCAGAAGGATAGCAGCGAGGAATTGATGATCAGACTACAAGTATGAAGAGAAAATATATATACGCAGGTTCACTATATACCAAGTAGGGTATACACGCAGTTTCACTATATACCAAGTCGCGTATATGCAGGTTCGCTATATACCAAGTAGGGTATACAAGCAGGTTCACTATATACCAAGTCGCGTATACGCAGGTTCGCTATATACCAAGTAGGGTATACACGCAGTTTTATGCACAAAAAAGCGCGTACATGTCGGAAAGCTTACTTTTGGTCCGTGGTAGTTAGTCCTCGGTATTTGAACCTATGGTTTTGGACCATGGTATGTCGACAAGCGTGTTGATCCCAAGTATTGGGCTCTTGGTATTGATTTATTATGGTTTTGGACCGTGGTATTGAGCAAGGCCTAAGACTATAAAAGGAGAAGAAGATCATTAGGCAAGGTATCTGAAAAGTCTTGAAGATCTAAGGAGGTATGAGATCCAGTATGCAGGTTATGGGTTGATGATGCATTGCTCGATCTAAGATAAGGAGGGATCTCACTGGTTGATGGAGAACAAGATCTAAGGAGAGATCGGGATCAAATGGTTTGAAATGAACTATCTTTATATGGTTGATTATGCTTATTCTAGATCTGCATACTGACGCATGTGATGTTCTATAAATATTATGAGTATGACTGATGTCTGGTACAGCTGCAAAGTTATAAGAAAATATTTTTAGATCTGTACGCGGGTTGGCCTTGGAAAAGACGCGTATGTACGCGGGTTTGATGCATTGTAGTAGCGTATACATTTTGAAGTTTGATGTTTGAAGTTGCAGTTGGCCCTGATTGTTATTGCAGAGTTCTGTTGTCTGCTCTATGTTCTGGTGACTGTGTTGTTGACAGGGTTTTCAGTGTTTCAGTGATTCAGAGATTGATGATGCTAGTATTGATTGTTTTGTGCTTCAATGATATTTATGGGTCCAGTATGAAAATTTGATGAAACGTGGCCTTCAGATTATGTGTTGTGCTTTAGGAGTATCCAGTCTGAAAATGTATGAAACGTGGTACCTAGAGGAGAGAAGATTGTAGGTCGGTGCCTACGTACTAGTATCTTAGCTAGTACAAGAGCAAAGGGGGTTGGAGCTCCCTTCCAGGAGAGTCTGGAGAACAAGAGAAGTTTGTAGCCTGCGTACTGGTAAAGGACTGCACCAGTACATTGTAAAAGAAGTTTCTTAATAAAGGAAGATAGAAACGAATTGCAACAGGTGGTTTTCACCCACATTGGGTTTCCACCTTATATCTTGGTGTTCATGTGTGTTGCTTATGTGTGTTGATCTATCTGTTTTATTGCTACTGTTGACTATTAATATGGTTAATAATGTTCTGATGCATCCATTGAAGATCACATAACTAAATCATGAGTTTAATGGTTATACGCTAGTTGCAATAGACACAGTCGCGTATATACGCGGGTATACTTAACTGAAGTATCGTATATGAATCTAAGTATGAAATTGAAAAAGTTCAATTGATTAGATAATAATGATTCACCCCCCGCCCCCCTCTCAGTATTATTTCCAACACACTATACAATATGTATGCAATAGCGCATATCCAACATGTACATAGCACCATCTATACCCTGTATTGAATATGTAACATTCATACAACATTATATGTACCATCTTGTACATAACACTACATAAAAAACATGTACACACACTATATATACACAGCACCTTATGTGCACACATCATATATGAAACATGTACAACATATATAATATATGCATAATAGTAGTACCACACATCCAAAAGAACATTGTCCTTACCAAGAAACCTTTCTTCCCGTGTCTTATCCATGCTTGTCTTGGCATGTCGTGGACCACACTGCTTTCATTCTGTTAGTGTATCCTTCAGCATTACCTAGCATAACATAAACATAGGCATAATACAAGCATATAAATTCATATTCACACAACACTGACCTCATATATTTGTCATGACTACTCTTCCACTAGACTCCTCGTGAGACCAGGAACCTCCTCATGTCATTCGCTTACATAAGAAATCATTCCTCCACAAGAATGATTCCTAATGACCCTGTCAGACAGTGACATAGATACATGCACACATACATACACCATAAAATAATAATGATCTCGTCAGTCAACGTCATTCATAGATACATATGTACATATAAGAATTAACATAAAATAATCATGATTCATGATCACCCTATTAAATATGACATACATACATATATGTATACATATATAAACATCAACATAATCATGATCATAAAATAATTACCATATATCAAGGTCAAGGTTAAGAGAACTCCATTTATTCATGCACAACATGCACGATATTGAAAACAATAATTCCCAACATATTCAAGGAATTTGATGCCTCAAATCCATTTACTTTACCTTTCATCGTTACCTTTCTCATGACTATACTGCCACTGTCCATTTACACCAATGGATTGAGCCACTATAATCTGACTTTCATAGTCTTACCTTCTACTGCACTTATACATTGAGCTTCATCCAGGTCTTGCATTACTTGCATTACCTGTCAGGTACCATACAACTCTCCCCAAGCTCCATTAACTTTCCTCTTTCCCAACGAATTCCCAAGGCTCGAAACAATAAAAGGAAAGTCAAGAAACAAACAAGAAGAAGATCATGGAAAACCAACAACAATACAACACAAAAAACAAAGTGGCATTTCCATGAACCATACATAATCAAAACTACAAATCAAGCATAAACAAATCATAAAATACTGAAAGCACAAGACTTCCAAAAAATATCCTAACTCAACCCCCACGATTTCCCAGTACTTCCAAGGATTCATGAGTTAAATCTTAGCTTGAGCCTTCTTCAAGATCTATGATAGTCTATTTTGTCATTTGACTCCCTACATCACACAACATTAACTCATGCTTTTATTCATGCCTTTAAAATATTATAACTCAACCTCTTATCTAAAATATCAACCTTAAGAAGAAAACCTATCAAATATATATTCATGAATATAATACATATCCACATAATGGCAGTCAAAAATAAGGTTAAGAAAGCTTTTTGTATTCATGCAAAGCACTCATTCATTTGGAATTGCAGTTTCCAAACATAGCCAAAGGAATTCTCACCCAATTCCTTTATCTTACCTTTTTACCTTTCTTCAATTGAGTCTTATTATGTGTTATCAAATTCAGCAAGATGTTAGTTATATAAACAAATCCACTATTGCCTTTGTCAAGATAATACCAAACACATTTCCCTACAACTGCTCACACATGTCATTCGCATGTTCCAAAAATCAAGGCATCATGTCTATTAATTTGAAATCATCCTTCACCAATATTAACAACCATGTCGTAGTCGTAAATCAACCCATAATCATAGTCATAATACTAAAACTAGCACCCACTTGCACACAACTGCATATCAGTTGTCTCAACACATATTGTGTTAGTACAACTGTATTAAAACAAGAGAATTCCTTCATACAATTTTATAAGCACAAACACATATCACGCACTTTATCAAGCATTCAAACAACCTATAGACATACCCCCTTACTATCCATGTCCACACTAAGGTAGAAGGATGAATCTACTATAATTGCCCAATCTCCAATGTCCAATTATGGAAATGGGATCTCCAAAGCTCCACTAAATTTAACCACACTTGAAAAGAAATTGATTTTCATTTCTCATACATTTTGTATGAGATTACGTCAAAACATTGCACTTATTCTACTTGTAACATAATAACTAAAAACATGCCACTTTTCCATTTCCTTACATGCAACTTTTCAAATTCCTTGCATGCAACCTTTCAAATTACTTACATGCAACTCTTCAAATTCTTTGCATGAAAATAGGCATATATCAGCTACATCCATATTATCATACTACAATACTATCCCATCCAAAAAAAATAACATTTTCTTCAAACAATTACCATACTTTTACATTTTCTTCAAACAACTACTATATTATTACATTTGAATGTAAGAATTCCTTCAAACACTTTACATGCAAACTAATATAGAAAATTATTTGCATACAAATAATCATATATCAACTGCAAAAATACTATTACACATGAATACTATCCCCAACCACAAACAACATATTCATTGGGGAATTTTATCAACCAATTTGTATGCAATTACTCATTGAACCATTTAAGCATTTCATCAAAAAATTTGCATGCAAACTAATATAGAAAATGATTCAATACATATATCCTAAACTGTAGTAGTACAAGTTATGGAAACTGGACCATATGAGCAGTGATATTTTCCCTCACTATGGTTCAATTTTCAACTTCTGAGATTTCATATATGAAAATTTATAACAAAAATACCAACACAATCCTATTTGGTGCACAATTCTATGAGTATCCAAAAAGATCGACTTCCACTAGTCATATATCCTAAAATATAGTGAATAAATGTCTTACATTTTTATCACAATATCATTGGAGTCTTCCCTCATTGTGAAAAAAATTTCAGCTCCTAAGAGTGCCCAGAAGAAACGTTATAACAAAAATGTCAACGTGACCTTTTCGAGGCCTAATTTTAGGAGCATTTAGAAGGCTCAACTCCCTCTACTCATATCTCCTAAAATATTGCGACCCAATATCTGAAATTTCTACCACATAATCAATGGTATGTCCCCCCGATGTGGACAATGTTTCAGCTTCTGAAAGCCTACAGAAGATAAGTTATTTCATAAATTCCAACATGACTTGTTTAAAGGTGCATTCAGGAAGGTCATCTTCCTTAGATCATAATTCTTAAAGTATTGCGAACCAATATCTGAAATTTTACCATATTATCAATGGGATTTACCTTCAATATGGACAAATTTTCAACTTCTAATATGCCACAGAAGAAAATTTGTAACAGATATGAAAGAAAGGTCTAAAATTTAAACCATTGTTCTTCATTTCACCTATGATAGAGCCCATCCAGTCCATGTGTTTGAACTTGGAAACTCTAATACCACTCTGTAACACCCTCCTCCCATATCTACCCAAGTAACCATCTAGTTGGGGTAAACATGCGACAAGATGCCACTATCGATAAGATTCAACCTCCTTGGTGACTTTAAGGAAATGGAATCGAGAAAGCAATAAACTGAACAAGATCATAACCAGAACCCCATTAGCCATGAAATGCGTTTCGTCAAACATATCATCGATATGTAATCTATAGGTGTAAATAACATAATTAAGTGTAGGGATCTCATACTTATCTGAGAATCGCTATGAACCATTATTCCCTCATACCATTTGTTTCATCATCTTCCATTAAGTCATAGACACATTATCCATTCACCTTCAAGTAAAAACATGCTGAGAGCCATACATAGTTGTTGTCATAAAATGTGCATATAACCAACATAATGAAAACAAATACAATAAACATATCAGCCATAAAATCCATAAATACATAAGTACCTTTACACATGAAAATCAATGGAATGGATTTTTCATTAATGAATGCAATGAACCAACCGAAGATGGGACTACCACATTCCACACGACCGTAGAATGGTTGAGCCAAATATCTCTTCAGCCATTCACCCCCATGCCATATTCCAAGCATGAGTGTGGGATCTCATAGAACACATCAATCAAAACTCATCCATGACTTCTAGAGGCCATCCACCTCAACCCATCAAACAGTGATTCCAACTCACGGTCAGACATCACCAAAAAACCATCAGTAGATTAGTCTCCATCCAAGCCTTCTAGGGCTTCCAGAGCATTTGTCCAACCAAGGCTTCCAAAACTAGTAACTCAACCAACAAATTATATAGGGATTCTAGAGAATTTCACCAACCAAGGCTTCCAGGACTAGTAACTCAATCCACCAAGGGCTTCTAGAGCGTTTGTCCAACCAGGGCTTCCAGGACTAGTAACTCAACCCAAGCTATTACAGGGATTCCGACGTGTTTGTTTAACTAGGGCTACCAGAAGTAATAACTCAACCCAAGCTAAGGAAACATGAAAACCAATCAAAAAACAATGAAATTAGATCCACAATCACCATGGATACCCCAAAAATGGTAAGGCTATGCAATCCACTATCGATCTAGGCAATCCTTCATGCCAATGACAGATCACAACCAAGAAACCACATGCATGTGCCATGCATGTGGTGGGCTCCAGTATTGTAGCAATAATGCTACAACTCCTGGAGCTTCCTTCTTTAGTTTTATCAACCCGGTAGTTCGTAACAAACTTGGAAGCGATGGTGCTGTATGCACAAGTACTAGCTCTTGCCGCAGCTGTCACTTGGTCAGCTAGCACAAGTCCGCTAGGGGCTCAAGCCAACTTCTATGAGCTCTTAGAAGAAGCTTTTTAACTGATGGACGAAAGCTAATCTCAAAGGAAGCTAATCTATTTGCAGAAAGGAACTGAAAGCCAACAAGAAACGCAAACCCTAGCAAACCCTAATTCTACCAGCTAGTCTTACTGATGCAGAGATGGGAATGCAAACTACTGAAAGAGATGCCATTACTTCTATGAAGGTAAAATGCATGTGTCTAGACTACCTTTATCTGAAGAAAACATCTTTTGTATTTTTGTTTCTATTATTAGAATTATCATGCATGTGCCTTTAACTAGCTTTTTTACTGTGCAGAGGTGGATCAAGGAGGAGAAAGGCTTGAAAAAGGTCGGGAAAGTTCAGAGAGGGTCTAAGGAGTCCCTAACACCCTTCCAGAGAGTTTCACAAAGTTTGGCTACCAAGAGACCACGTTTATGAGCTTCTACAAGAAGTCTGCAAGGGTTCTACAGGATGTTTCAGAATTTCTATAGGATGTTTAGTAATTCCTACACGATGTTCTACAATCAGATTTTGGGTGATGGGCGAGTGGAAGAGGCTGCATGGGTGGATAGGGAGGTAGGAGAGGGGGTTGTAATGAATTAGTGACAGAGAGATGAGATGATGAGGGGGTGTGCTAAGCTAGTTTGTCTGAAGGAGGGTAGAGGGAATGGAAGGTCGAAAAGGGAGGATAACGTGGGCAGTAGAGTAGCTGAGAGACAAGGGGTCTAATTGGGAGATGAGCAGTTGGCCTGAGTAAGGCTTAGAAGGATGAGAGGGTGAGGGAGTAGCTCGCACAGTGTAAACTGAATCAAATCATCCACGTCCTGCACATAATCAAAACATTCCTAATCTGTCCTAACTTTTTAATGGAACCAATGATCAGCACGTTACTTCTAAAGAAAACCATGTATTGGTACTGAAGCAAAGAATCATTCCAAGAGGTCTGAGCGCATGGAAAACTTCTACAAACGAAAATATTGCACCAAAGATTGCATGAATACATAAACCAATGTTTTTGGTGGGTAGCACTGTCTGCAATTCCAGCCCCTAGAAAGAGGTGAAAATGAGTGTGCAGGCAACCCTTTTCTGGAACTTTTATCAACTCCAATCTCTTCACTATATTCTAAACGGCTGAAGCAACTCTGTCTTATAACAATGACCTACTTAACCACGCCAAGAAATCTAACTCAGCAAACTGCGTTTCAAATGCATGTAAAGAAAACCATAATGCTGAAAGAAAAGATAACAATACAGAAGAAGGAGGCCTTAGGCTCTCAAGTTGGGCCCAACCTCGAGAGCTATGGCTCCTTTAAAAGCTCAGAATTGAGATCAAATCTAACTGCTTTCCATTAAAAAATAATAATCATAAGTCAAATAGCATGCCAATAATGGCTACAAAAGAGCAAAACCAAGCTAGCAGCTCGAAGTGCAGAATGTGCAACAATGTTTCAAAAGTCGTTTTCGAAGGCTAAAGCCTTATCATTTATACATCACGAGGCCCCAAGCTGGCCTCCTAAATCAGTGGGACTTGGCTGACCAAACTAGGAGTGAACTGCTGCTTCCTCAAAATCTATTTGGCTGCCTTCTAATCCGGTTGTGGTGGCTGTTGGAGCTCGGAGTTGGGGGTGAAGATCCCGAGGAAGGCCATTTAATGCTGTGGAAAACCCTCCTACGAATCCTTAACCCCATCTTGGCTGTCTCCTGGTCCTTATCTGCTTAGTTTTGTTCCAATCATGTGTCAAAAAACCTGAAATGCGCACGTGTTAGCCACCTAGGAATACTGACTGCCCTTATTCGTACAAATGACATAAACATACTAAAAAATGATGCATAAGTTATGAAAAATGAAGGATTGAGCAAAGGTAGTTAGGCCAAATGAGCCCAAACTGTTACCAAATTTTGGGCTCATCATCACCCCCCAGCTAAAATGATTGCTCATCCCTGAGCAACTAATCTAGCTCCTCGTCCTTCATTGCTTTCACCGCCACCCTCACATCCCATGCTTCTGAAGTGGTTTCCTCCTCACTGGCATGGAACCCAACCTTCCTTTCCACCTCTTCCCACTGCTTATGCTCTTCTTTTTCTGTGCTGCCTTCCATCAATCCTAACAGCAGAGGTGGGCTTAGCTCGAGGCCAATCCAGTTGGCTTGGAGGTTCTGTATGGACTTCTTGTAGAGGGGCACCCGTGCTAGAGCTTCCCTCATTCGAGTTGGAGTATGATATTCTCTGATTTTAAGGCTGTGGGACAATGTGTTCCATCGGTGGGTGCAAGCATGAACACAGTTGTCCCCTAATAGTCGCTCCATATCCTCGAAATGTGCGATGGCCTGAGCCTGCTGATCCATGTATTTCAATAAAGTTTGAGGGTTGGTGGCTAAGTGTTGGTGGGCCGATATCAATGCAGTGGGATCCCCTGGCTCTGCTCTAATCAGCAGTGGCTCATGTAATTCTCGGTCCATGACCTCTTTGACCTCTGCTGCCCTCTTTTCTTCATGGTTCAACCATGAGGCAAATTCCATCAACTGCATATCCCCTACAACTGTGTTGGGATCCCATGTAGTCACATTAGGAAGGGCCAAATTATGGAGATAGAACTCCGAGAGTTTGGCCTTATCCTCTGATGAACTGCTATTGCATAACGTTGTGAACTGTTGGGGGTCTTGGAGTTGGGATATACCCCTCTGTGCCAATGCATTAATCTGAAATTGTAGCCACTGGTCTCGTAGGTACAGGCCATAGGATTTGGCCGGCTGTCTGCATTGTAGAGCATCCATGGCCCAATTGGCCATGCAAGCCAGTTGCGCCTCTTTTTGCTGCAACTGTTGTTTGAGAGCTTGTATCTCGATTTGTGCTTGTAGTTCCCTTTCCTGTAGATGCAAGGCTGGCTCCCCAAGACCAACTTGCAGTCCTTCTCTTCCTTGATGTTCTGCTGTAGCGTCCCCTGAGGATGTGCCCTTTTCCTTCTTCAGTTCTTGTAGCTGCAGTTTAAGTTTCGCGTTCTCTTCCTGTAGGAATACCCGCTGGCAGTTTGCCATGTGTTTGGCCATAACTAATTCTTTTCTTGCCTCCTTGAGTTGTTCCTCCAAGGGGCTTATATCTACCACTCCTTTTGATTTAGCTATTTTCATCCACGTGTGGGTTCTCACTCTTTCTTCCTCCAACGCAAAGAAAAGCGGCACTGTGAATTTTTGTGGAATAATTTTCCCAGCCTCCAAAAAGTTATAATACGAGCTCAAGCTTGGCTGGGGACTAGGTTCCGAAATATTCTCTTTCTCTTCTTCCCTCGATGGCTCTACTTTGTCTTCCCTAAGTGGTGATGAGGGTGCCTCTCCCTCCATCCTCTCTGTCTCCTTAAGCCGGGCTAATGTTTCCTGTAGAATGGCCTTAGAATCCTGTAGCCGGGTTTTTGAAGCCAACCTGTCCATTCTCTCCTTCCAAGTAGTTGTCTTCGGGCTCCCCCGCTCATAAGTGACTGATATTTTTGAGGGGGACCTCTCCCTTGGCGAGGTAGGGGTATCTTCTATAGTAATTGGGCTGCTGGATGGAGGTTGGGGCCTGCCCGCTTTGATTCTCACACTTCTCCTGGCTTTGAAATACAAAGGGATCTCCCTCTTTCATTTTTCCTTCGGCTTAGGAGGTTTACTGAGGGTGGCCAGCACAGCTGCTGCCTCCCTTGCAAGAATTTCGGCTGTCTTCTCCTTTGGTTTTCCTTTCTCAGGGCTTCCTGTAGAAGGCCCTGTATCAGCTGATTTCTGGCTTCCTGTAGAAGCCGTTTTTGGTTTTCCTGTAGAAACAGGTGGCACCGTTTTAGCCTGTTTGGCTGAGGGTGCTTTGCCTTTTGACTTGGTTGAGGCTGCTTTCGAGGTGCCTTTACTGACGTGGACTTGTTCAGTCCTTTCCACCCTACTCTGTAGCATTTTCTCTCTAGGTGTCAATGTGGATTTGTCACCCTCCTTTTCGGCAACCTAGGGTTTTTCTTGCCTCCCATTTTGTTCTTTCTTCGATGCTTTGGCCGCGGGTTCTTGGCCTTTCCCTTTCTTCTCTGTGTGTACTGGCTCCTTCTCCTCGCTGCTAGAGGAGGTGAGCTCCTCGGTCAACATTTTGATATCGCCATCCTTAGTCAGATTTTGGAAGGCTTCCCATGAGAGAGGGACTGTGTAGGTGTGGAGTGCATCCTCCACGAGGAGCTTAATGAGCCCATGATGGGCTACCTGGTCTGGTGTGCCCTCTCGTAATTTGGTGGCACATTTAGTCATAGACTGCAAGAGGAAGTAAGGAATACTTAGCTTTTTTTCTGAAGGTAGGTCCATTTGGTGCCTCAATTCTGTGAGTAGTCGGAAATGGTACCCATATACGATGCTGAATCATCCTTCACACGTGATATATTTCATAATTTGGAGGCTGACCTCACTCCAAAGCGGCTGTAGGCTAGCTCTGCGAACCCCGTTCTTATCCTCTGAGAATTGCTCCTCCGGTGGAAAGAACTCCTTTTTAGCCTTCTGGCCTAATTTCCTCTCCTCCTTGTCCCACGGTACCCCCATTGGGAGGTCAGTGACTCTGCTGATGAACTGTGGGGTGAGTCTGAGATTCAAACCCCTGAAATTGACAACGGCCAGCGTTTTTGATTTTGGCTTCAAAGCTCGCAGGAACTCCTCTGCCACCTCATCATCATAACCTTGAAGCTTGTCGCAGAACGACATCCATCGCACACGAGTGAACGGTTCTACCACCTCTGGGTTTTCCTGTAGCTTCTTTGAGTCTGTCGGTTCCTTTCTGATGAATCCACCCGGCATGGTGAAAGCCTGCTATGTTAGCCGGAGGTGGCAGGTGTGTATCAAAAGATGGCCTTTCGGATTTCTTTGGGACAAAGCGTAGAACTACGCCTCTGTCACGCAAACAATTCGTGAATTCTTGACTATCTACAGATGAGCCTTGACAGGGGCTCAATTACAAACCACATCCTGTAGAAAACCCCACATATACTTCGACAACAATTTTCATGCAAAAGGAAGACGACGCTTGAAATTTTATGCTCAGACTGTAGTTTTACATTTTTGAGGACGTCGACTTCGCCACCCTTCAAACCAATTGCATGGGAGGAACATGTTTAGGCTTACCTTTTTCAATTTGCCACCTTTGACGTGAATAGATCAATTTTCCTCCGTAGCGGCGAGCTTCCTGTAGCGCAGCTTCCTATAGAAGTCGCGCACAGGTTCTGGAGAGCACGTCAGTGGTTCTACGCCTTTTGTGCCACCACCAGACGTCTAAACGATCTGAGGACTTGGAGTAACGAGCTTCAGAGAAATTCGGATGCTTACTCGACTGCAAAATGGCTGGTGATAAATGAGTGGAGTGACGATCTAGCTGGTGGATTTAAATCCCGGCTGAACTCGTGGCGCGGGGGTGAGCTGTCCCTGCCGGACCATTGGACGACGTCACCTACTCATTTCACTGCAAGTCTCCCTAACTGTCGCATCATTCCCTGCAGGTCTGCCGCCGCCATTTCCATTAGATCGCCGCTTCTCCCCGACTGGACGTTTCTCACGTGTCCATTACCCGTTTTGCTTGCCACGACCACCACTTTCCAAATCTGACGAGACCATCTGACTGGTCATGGTGGCCAGTTGAATGGCTACCCGACTACTCAACCCATTCATTTCCACACTTGCAAACATTTCAGAGCATTGTTCATGTAATTTGACGGAAAAAGGGTGAGGCACTTACCTGTGCGGCCGCGACGTTATTTTCATGTTTCAGGATGAGGGTGATTGGATTTGCTTGCTGCTGCTTCATGCACAGGCACGGGGGTTCCTCCTCGCAGACTACTATTGGTTACGATGCTTATTACCTGGCTGCGGATGGTGCATGTGCCGGCTCTATGTGTTGCAGGCGCCTTGATGGTGTACACTCTAGCTAGATGAACTGCTACGGGATTCCTGTAGGATGTCCTGTAGCAGTTTTTCCTCCTCGGGTGCATGCCGAAACGGTGGAGACGGTGGCATCACGGTCATGATTGCAGGGCCCTTAGATGGCTTTGATAAGTAATGCATGGTGTCTCTACATCCTTTTTTCCAATTGAGAATCGCTTCCTCTGATAATTCAATGTTCTGATTTGACTGTGCAGGTATTTTCATTGCATGGCAACTGGGGTGGTAGAAGGAGGCGACAGCAGTGCGTGATGGAGAAAACATTAGCTTGCATGCCTCCGTATCGGACCTCGGGCGTTAGATCTCCCCACACAGTCAGTTCTGGGCCGTCCAAAGCTTCTACAGGAAGTTTCCTGTAGAAATATAGAACTTCCTGTAGAAAGTCCTGTAGCTTCCTGTAGAAGACTAAACTGTGATCAAATCATGCCCAGACCTTGGAAGAGATGAGTGTTTCTGGAGGGAGTGTTGGTGAGGTCACCTGGTAGCACAGTAGGGACCCTTGTCTTTGAGTTGAGGGGCCTCTTTTCCTGCATGGAATACCTGCAACCTGCATGCATTGCCACATTGTGAACTTGCTTTCCCTGTTTTTTGTTTGTTTTTTTGTTTTTTGAAAGACAGCAGGGGCGCCTCCATGAGGTTTTCACCCTTACCATCTGCCTTGAGAGCCTCAGAGAGGTTTTCACTCAAGGGTCTTTTTCAAACATTTTCAGAAAGACAGCAGGGATGCCTCAATGAGGTTTTCACCCCTACCATCTGCCTTGGGAGCCTCAGAAAGTTTTTCACCCAAGGATCTTTATTTTTATTTTTTAAGATCTTCAGGGTATGCCCAAAACAGAGGTAGAACCCTTCTCTATGACCAGCACTGATTTTTCCACAGTTTTGATGAATTCTTGCCTTGACAGAGGTTTTCTGTAGATCTTTAGTCGATGCCCATTGACAAGCATAGGGATGGCCTCCTCATCAATGGTCCGAATAAGAACAGATCCATTGTCATTACATTTTTCCACTGCATATGGTCCCAGCCATCTGGTTCTCAGCTTCCCCTTGAAATCCTTATGCCTGGAATCATACAACAGTGCCCAATCTCCCGGCTGAAATTACTTGTCATTGAGGTGTTGGTCATGCCACACCTTCCTCTGAAGTTGAACCACTTCTGAGTGGAGAAGGGCCTGCATTCGATGCTCGTCCAATCCATTCAGCTGCAATAACCTTTCTTGTTGGGCATGGCTGAGATCCAGGTCCAGCTGAGCTGCCATCCTCAAGGTGTTATATTCGAACTCAATTGACAACAAAGCTCTCCTCCCATAGACCAGCTCATAAGGTGTGAAGCCGGTTGTGGTCTTCCAAGTGGTGTTGTAAGCCCATGTGGCCTCAACCAGGTGATCTGCCCAATCTTTCCTGCTGCTGCTCACCACCTTAGTCAAGATCCCTTCCAATTCTCTATTGGTGACTTCCACTTGCCCATTTGCTTAAGGATGATAGGGGGTGGAAGTCCTATGCTTGATTTTGTGATGAGCGAGTAGGTCTTCAATTAAGTTGGAGGTGAACTGGCTTCCTTGATCGGTGACTAGCTCTCTTGGGTAACCAAATTTGTAGAAGATATTTTCTCTTAAGAACTCGGCCACCTTTTCTTCTGTCGCTGCTTTGATTGCCTTGGTTTCTACCCACTTTGTCAGGTAGTCTGTGCACACAATGATGTAAGACCTTTGCCTCGAAGGAGGATTGATTGGACCCACAAAATCCATACCCCACTTCTCAAATGGCTCAAGAGTCACTTGAGGTTGGAGAGGCATTTCGTCCCTTGGAGTCGGTTTCCCCATCCTTTGGCATCGGTCACATTGGCTGATATACCTTCTAACATCTTGATGAAGCGTGGGCCAATAGTAGCCTGCCTGCAGGATTTTGAAGGCAGTCCTTTTGGCTGCAAAATGTCCTCCACAAGGCCCGTCATGACAGGTTAGGAGGATATCAAAGACTTCCTCCTCCCTTACACAATGCCTTAAGATCTGATCAGGGCCAAGCTTGAACAGGTTGCCCCCGATCCAAGTGAATGAGGCACTCTTCCGTATGATCCTACTCTTCTCTCTTGAGGATAGGTGCGGAGGAAACTGTGCTGAGACAAGGTAGTTTGCTATATCAGCAAACCATGGACAGAGTATTGAGATAGCAAACAGATGTTCATCTGGCATCTGGTCATCCACTGTTCCATCCTCTCCTGCAGGTAAATCCAATCTAGACAAAAAGTCAGCAACAACATTTTCTTTACCTGGTTTGTCAACGATAGTCAAATCAAACTGCTGCAACAAAAGTAACCATCTAATAATACGAACATTCACATCTGGTTTATTCATTAAATATCTAATTGCAGCATGATCAGTATGCACAAATGTTTGATATCCAGTGATATAATGTCAGAATTTGTTCAGTGCATGGACCACGGCCAAGAATTCTTTCTCAGTTACAGTGTAATTCAGTTCTGCCTTGGATAAGTTTTTGCTGACAAAGTATATGGCATATGGAAGTTTTTGTTCAACTTGTCCTAAGGCTGCCCCTATGGCTTTGTTCGAGGCATCAGTGTGGATGTGGAAAGGTAGGGCCTAGTTTGCACCTCTCAAGATTGGGGCAGACACCAACTTGTCCTTTAATTCATTCAGAGCCTTCTGACAATCGTCAGTCCATTTAAACTCAACATCTTTTGCCAAGATGCCAAACAATGGCGAGGCTAGCTTGCTGAAGTCTTTAATGAATCTCCTATAATACCCTGCTAATCCTAAGAAACTTCGAACATCTCTTACCTTCTGAGGAGGTGGAACCTTCTTGATGAGAGCAATTTTGTTAGGATCCACCTGTAACCCTTGGCAAGAAATGGTATGGCCTAGCACGGTCCCTTCAGTCATCAAGAATTCACACTTTTCAGGACTAAGGGACAGGTTCATCTCAATGCACTTGGTTAGGACTTTTCCCAGATTGGACAATGCTTCCTGGAAGTTGGACCCATAAGGAGTGAACTCATCCATATAGATTTCCACCGAATCATAGACCACCTCAGAAAATATGCTCAAGACAGCTCTCTGGAAGGTGGCAGGAGCATTGCATAGTCCAAAGGGAAGAACTCGGTAAGCAAAGGTACCCCAAGGACAAGTGAAGGTAGTCTTATCTTGGTCTTCCAGGCTGATTTGGATCTAGTTATACTCACTAAACCCATCCAGGAAAGAGAAAAAATTCTTTCCTGCTAGTCCATCCAACACTTGATCTATGAAGGGTAGAGGAAAATGGTATTTCTTGGTGGCCTTGTTCAGTTCTCGGTAGTCCACACAAATTCTCCACTTCCCGTTTTTCTTGGGAACCAACACCAAAGGGGACACCCATTCGCTATCCGAGATGGGGTAAATGAATCCGACATCCAACAGTTTTTGTAATTCCTCCTTGACGATGTCCTTAAGGGCTGGATTCATTCTCCTTTGGGGTTGCCTAACCGGTTTACAATCTTCTTTGATGTAGATGTGATGGGTACAGACCGAAGGATGGATTCCTTTCATCTCCTTATAGCTCCAATCAAAAGCATCTAGATGACTGGACAACAGACTACACAGCTCCTTTTCCTGGGGAGGAGACAGGGAGGAGTTGATCTTTAACGTTCTCTCAGGGCCGAACTCCACTTTTTTGACTCTGGGAGTGACATGATTGGTCACACAAAGGTCCACTAAGGTGCTGGCTTGGGCATCCTCCACCAATTCTTCTAAGGACAATGCACTGGGAGGTGGAGTCTGGATCAAGGTCTCAATCAAATCATCCTCGGTTGGGAGGCCTCCCCTAGTGGTGTCTAGGGTGCACAAAGGTGCTGAGTACACCTCATCCTCTTCTCCTTCCTCCAACCAAAGTGGTAAGTCATGCTCTAATAAGGGTTGGGCAGGAGGGTACAGGATTAGCTGCTTGGACATAGGACCATTTTTGATGGTCATGTTTCCTCCACGACAGCTTATGTAAGCATCTGCAGTGGCTAACCAAGGCCTTCCCAAAATAAGAGGGTATCCAGTAAGCTTTGCCTTTGGTTGCAGAACCAAAAAATCTGCAGGGTACTCCCAAGATTCAACAGAGACCAAGACATCCTCTACAATCCCTTCGGGAGTCACGGTGGAGCGATCTGCTAGTTGTAGGATTGTCGAGGTCTTTCTTAGGGAACCCTGAAGGTTGAGTTTGAGCATGGTATCTATGGTCATCACATTAATGGCAGACCCCAGATCAATCAATGTGTGAGGTATGATGGTGCCATTGATGTGGACATCCACTACAGGACTCCCAGGATCCAGATACTTTGGGCAGATGGCCTGCCCCAACATAAGATTAGACAGTTGTCCTATGACATTGATGGTTGAAGCATCTCTTTTTCGCCTGCCTGGGTGTCTGAAACACTTTTCCTTAACCAGTTTGTTGTATATCGGTACATCTTTGATGGCTTGGAGAAGTGGTATTCTCACACACAACTGTTTGAGTTCTCCCAGAAGCTCATCCTCCTCTGGGTTGGGTGGTGTGGTGGCTGTTAGTCTCTCAGGAAAGGGTGGAATGGCCTTTGGTTCACTTTCCTGTTTATCTTCCTCGTCCTCTGGGGGAGGAGGTTAGCGATCCGGAAGAGTCTTTCCAGATCGCAGATTGATCTCCTGGATCTCCACAGCATAGGTAGGGCATGATGTTTCCCCAGTATATACCTGTTGGGCCTGTCGGTTGTTGGGGTTCGGGTTCAATTGAGCAGGCATTTGGGGTTGCCTTGGAGGAGAAGGAGGTAATGGTTGTGGTTGAGCTGGTGGTGGAGGCAAAATGGCGAGAGGAGTATTGTACTGGGGCCTCCACCCCGATTAAGGTGCATTCCACTGAGGCTGTGGCTGGGCATGTGAGTGAAACAAAGGAGTAGTGGGCTGAGTATGGTACTGAGGTGGGTAAGACCATGGAGGAGGTATAGACCAGGAAGGATGAATAGGGGGTCCCGAGGAAGGCATAGGAGTGGATTGGTTGGGGCTTTAATAAGCTTGGGGTGTCCCTTGCATCCCCTGTTGGTAAGGTCTAGCTCCATGTGGCCTCCTTTGGTTGAGGAAATAGAGAGGTTCAGTGGGCGCTTCTGTCCCTTGATACATGGCTTTAAGCCCAGGTAAGGTCGGACATTGGTTTGTGGGGTGGTCCTCCTCACAGACAAAACATACCTCAACCGAATGTAATGGGCACTCGTTCTTAGGATGTTTCCTTGTACACCTAGGGTAGAAGATAGCCAAAGCCCTCTCAGCTTCCTCTTTCTTCTGTTGGATTCGGAATGTATCAAGTTGCATGGAGATGGTCTGTCTCACCTCACTCTTGAGGTCCTCTAATTGATTTGCAAACTCATGTTTGGAGAAAGGAATACCAGCTGAGAGGAGGTTTCCTCTACCTCTTTTCCGGGTTGCCCTAGAGTGGTTTCTAAACACAGTCTTTATGTCCTCATAAGGCAGTTGGTAAATATCTCCTCCAGCTAGCATGTGAAGGGTATCTAAGAGGTCTTCAGGGACTCCTCGGAGCAGGACCAACTTAAGAGATTCAGGGTCAAGTGCGCACCTGGCCCGTTTATAGCTAAGTTGGAACCTTTCCTCGTAATCTTCTAAAGACTCATCATTCCCCATGGTCATCTGAAAGATTTCTCCCTTGGTTTCCTTGGACCTACAGTAGTCCCGGTATTTGGTATTGAAAGCTTGCTGCATCTGGGCCCAAGTGGTGATACTATTCCCAGGTAAGCCCATGAACCAGCGTAATGCTGCATCCTTAAGGGTAGAGGGGAAGAGTTTCAGTTTTTTCTCATCTTCGGTATAGTCATAGGTTCGAAAAAGGATGGAAAACTCAAACAGGAAGGTATCAGGGTCTTCAGTAGTCAGTCCATGGAAGTGAGGTAAAGTGGAGGGGCTGATGTTCTTCATTTTCATGTCTCCATTGGTCTCTCGTATGGGGAAGGCACCTTCAATTCTCTCATCTTCTCCCCTATTGTCAGCCATAGCTTCAGATGGAGTGTTCTCTAACTCTTCTTCTGCTACAGGATCTTCGTATATCTCAGGAGGTTCGCCTATAGGTTATTCTGGATCACTGTCACCAAAGAAGAGAGAAGGGTGACTCAGTGATGTGGTGGGGGTGTTGGGTAAGAATTTTCCTATTTTATCTCGATTTCTACGAGGCATGAAATGAGAAGACTTCTGATTGCTTTGGGTTTTTCTGGTACCTGCAAAACTAAAACAGATTGCACTGCAACTAACTATCTTGCTGAAATGAAAATGCGGAATTGAAATGAAAGCATGAAAGAACTAATCTATTTTGTCCAAATGAAATTGCAGGAATGAAATGCTAGGCTACGCTTGCAGAAACGAAATGCTAATCTACGCTTGCAGAAATGAAATTGCGGAATTGAAATGTTAATCTATGAAAGCAGGAGATGTCTATGCTACTTTTGTAGAAAGGAAATTGCAGAATGGAAATGAAATACTACTTAGCAGAAGGTGAGAGTAGGAAAGTAGGAGAAAAGCAACAATCACCAATACTCTGATGCTTCCTCGGCAACGGCGCCAAAAAGATGGTGGGCTCCAGTATTGTAGCAATAATGATACAACTCCTGGAGCTTCCTTCTTTAGTTTTATCAACCCGGTAGTTCGTAACAAACTTGGAAGCGACGGTGCTGTATGCACAAGTACTAGCTCTTGCCGCAGCTGTCACTTGGTCAGCTGGCACAAGTCTGCTAGGGGCTCAAGCCAACTTCTATGAGCTCTTCGAAGAAACTTTTTAACTGATGGACGAAAGCTAATCTCAAAGGAAGCTAATCTATTTGCAGAAAGGAACTGAAAGCCAACAAGAAACGCAAACCCTAGCAAACCCTAATTCTACCAGCTAGTTTTACTGATGCAGAGATGGGAATGCAAACTACTGAAAGAGATGCCATTACTTATATGAAGGTAAAATTCATGTGTCTAGACTACCTTTATCTGAAGAAAACATCTTTTGTATTTTTGTTTCAATTATTAGAATTATCATGCATGTGCCTTTAACTAGATTTTTTACTGTGCAGAGGTGGATCAACGAGGAGAAAGGCTTGAAAAAGGTTGGGAAAGTTCAGAGAGGGTCTAAGGGGCCCCTAACACCCTTCTAGAGAGTTTCACAAAGTTTGGCTACCAAGAGACCGCGTTTATGAGCTTCTACAGGAAGTCTGCAGGGGTTCTACAGGATGTTTCAAAATTTCTACAGAATGTTTAGTAATTCCTACAGGATGTTCTACAATTGGATTTTGGGTGATGGGCGAGTGGAAGAGGCTGCATGGGTGGATAGGGAGGTAGGAGAGGGGGTTGTAATGACTTAGTGACAGAGAGATGATATGATGAGGGGGTGTGCTAAGCTAGTTTGTCTGAAGGAGGGTAGAGGGAATGGAAGGCCGAAAAGGGAGGATAACGTGGGCAGTAGAGTAGCTGAGAGACAAGGGGTTTAATTGGGAGATGAGAAGTTGGTCTGAGCAAGGCTTAGAAGGATGCGAGGGTGAGGGAGTAGCACTGCACAGTGTAAACTGAATCAAATCATCCACGTCCTGCACATAATCAAAACATTCCTAATCTGTCCTAACTTTTTAATGAAACCAATGATCAGCACGTTACTTCTAAAGAAAACCATGTATTGGTACTGAAGCAAAAACTCATTCCAAGAGGTCTGAGCGCATGGACAACTTCTACAAATGAAAATATTGCACCAAAGATTACATGAATACATAAACCAATGTTTTTGGTGGGTAGCACTGTCTGCAATTCCAACCCCTAGAAAGAGGTGAAAATGAGTGTGCAGGCAACCCTTTTCTGGAACTTTTATCAACTCCAATATCTTCACTATATTCTAAACGGTTGAAGCAACTCTGTCTTATAACAATGACCTACTTAACCACACCAAGAAATCTAACTCAGCAAACTGCGTTTCAAATGCATGTAAAGAAAACCATAATGCTGAAAGAAAAGATAACAATACAGAAGAAGGAGGCCTTAGGCTCTCAGGTTGGGCCCAACCCCGAGAGCTATGGCTCCTTTAAAAGCTCAGAACTGAGATCAAATCTGACTGCTTTCCATTAAAAGATAATAATCATAAGTCAAATAGCATGCCAATAATGGCTACAAAAGAGCAAAACCAAGCTAGCAGCTCGAAGTGCAGAATGTGCAACAATGTTTCAAAAGTCGTTTTCGAAGGCTAAAGCCTTATCATTTATACATCACGAGGCCCCAAGCTGGCCTCCTAAATCAGTGGGACTTGGCTAACCAAACTAGGAGTGAACTGCTGCTTCCTCAAAATCCGTTTGGCTGCCTTCTAATCCGGTTGTGGTGGCTGTTGGAGCTCGGAGTTGGGGGTGAAGATCCCAAGGAAGGCCATTTAATGCTGTGGACAACCCTCCTACGAATCCTCAACCCCATCTTGGTTGTCTCCTGGTCCTTATCTGCTCAGTTTTGTTCGAATCATGTGTCAAAAAACCTGGAATGAGCACGTGTTAGCCACCTAGGAATAGTGACTGCCCTTATTCGTACAAATGACATAAACATACTAAAAAATGATGCATAAGTTATGAAAAATGAAGGATTGAGCAAAGGTAGTTAGGCCAAATGAGCCCAAAATGTTACCAAATTTGGGGCTCATCAACATGCCAAAATAGTGAAAAAAATCATACATGCAAGAAAATCCGATGTAGTTGTTGATGTTTATGTCTTATTGTGATTTCCCACTCTTCCTTTGCCTTTTTTCTCTAGGAATCAAATCATTCCACACCCACCATGAGTTCTCCAAGAAAACCCTAAGTATCCAAGAGTATGAGAGACAAAGAGAGAGAATAATGAGAGAGCTCCAAAAATGAACTGAAAAAAGGTTCACACTGAAAGGAAGAAGCTTGCCAACTGATCCTTAGAAGTCTTTTTATGAATGAGGCCTCTATTTTCTTCATTTTTCATTATTTTCCTTCATTTTCCTCCTCACATGAAACCTGTGACCTTTCACCTCCTTTTCCTCCTAATTTCCATTATTTTCCTTCATTTTTCTCCTCACATGCAACCTATGACCTTGCACCTCATTTTTCTCCTAATTTCCATTATTTTCCTTCATTTTCCTCCTCACATGCAACCTGTGACCTTTCCCCTCCTTTTTCTCCTAATTTCCATTATTTTCATAAATAAATGTGCCAAAGTACCTTTTTGCCTCTTTAATGCCTTAGCCATTGCCTTTGCCAATTTCCTTAACCATAAACAAACAAATGAACATCCAATAGGATGTTATGCCCACCATTCAGCTTGGAATATGTATCCCATCATCTGTGGTATTTATGTATTTTTGTATGGAATTTTCGGCAGAGTTTTTACACCCATATTTTCTATATTCAATGCAACATTTGAACTCTAGATAGACATAACAGGTTGATTGTTGTTGTTATTGTTATTATTCCTTCAGAACAGGAAATACTTAGGAAGCTTTCTACTAGTATAAGTCTCGCTTGACCTTCTCTTTAATTTTGAAATTTCAATGGTAAGTGATTTTATCGTCCTAGTCAAGCTTTTAATTTCTGACAATAATTTTCTGTAATAGCCATGGGATAAAATTTCATGTAATAAAGTTAATAAAGGAAAAATAAGACCAAGTTCATGGGACATGTATCCAAGCTAAATGTTGGGAAAAGTATCACAGTGGGCATCACTTGTTATTATGGCTAAGGGGAAATTGGAAAAGGCATTGTCAATGGCTTTGAAAAGGAAAAAATTCATTATTGGCATTTTATGTTATGAAAATAAAGGAAAATAGGACATATGGAAGGTGAAACATCGCAAGTTGAATTTGAGGAGGAAATTGAAGGAAAATAGAGGAAAAATGAAGAAATTAGAGGCATGAATAATAAAAATAGGTTAGAGCATCAGTTTGGGGTCTTTTGTTAGTTGAGTTTTGGAATTGTTTCCAAAGAGGAGAAGAGAACCAAGATGAGAAGGAAAGAAAACAAGCAAAGGAAGGACAAGGAAAGAAATGGAAAGTAAGGATCCAACAAGGAAAGGTTGGATCAAGTAGCTTGAGTGGGAATACTTGCAAGTAACAGGTTGCATGTATGATTTCCTAGCTAGTTTTTGCATGCATGGTATATGCATGTGTGTATTTGTTTCATTTGTTGTCATTGGCATGGGTTTTGCTAGGTTTCGACAGTGGTTTTAGCCTTGTCTTACCATTTTATGGATATCCATGGTGTGATGGGATTCATTCTTGGTTGAGCTTTGGATTGTCGAAATGTTTTGGATCTAGGTGAGGGGGTCTCAGGAAAATCCCAAGGGTTGAGGGTGTAGATGTTTTCTACAGGAATACCTCAACAGGTGGATGGAGAAAGGAAAATTCCTCAAGGGATGGAGAAGGAATTCTGAGGCATCCAAGCTCGGTTTTGTTTTGTGATCTTAGGACCGGTTTAGGTGAGATCTCGGTAGTGTGAAGGTGGAGGTGGTTTAACCTATTGATTCCCTTGGTTGTTTATACATTGGTTTATCCCATGAGATCCCACATTCATGCTTAGAATATGGAACACAAGTGATTGGATGAAATAAAGATTTGGTTTAGCCAAATCTATGGTCGAATGGTACATGGAAGTCCTTGACTTGGTTGGATTTTTCATATGTGAATAAGAGCTAAGTTCCTCATTGTATCTTATGAATATATGTAATTGTTATTATGTGGCTTTAACAATTTTTCTATCATTGTTCTTTATCTAGTTATATGTTGATTATAAGCACGGTTCTATGATAGATTCAAGTTAAGGCTCTTATCATGTTTGATTGATAAATGAATGGTTAATGAGTGCATGACCTAATGGATGTTATTACAGCTATTATGAGAGGGCATTAGTCCTTCTTGGTAAACCTCAAATAAGTTTTAGATCTCTATGTTCAGATATGTGTTCATGACTTGTAGATATTATGTTCTCAATGTGTTTGAGAGAATGACTGTCATGGTTAGACCGGGTTAGGTCAAGTCCTTGACTAAGTTTTGTGTTAGAGGCTTTGTCTCTATGTTATTTATCATTTCTGGAAGTTTCATTGAGTTCTAGGTAGAGGATTAATGTATCCTAGCCCTGAAAAAGTGCCTCAAATCTCGGGGTTGCTAGCACAGAGTTGAGTGAAAAATACTACAATCACTGGGAATCAGCTCTGTGGGAGTGACTAAAGAGTTTCAGTGGCATGGAGGGATTTTCATGGGAGAGACTAAGGCTCTAGGTCAATGAAAATGAAGTTTATCTCATGGGTTGGACACCTAGAATGGTTGGTTTTCTCTTAGGGGCCTTGTAGCACCCAAGGGAAGTCAGTAAGGTCTTGTTATG
This sequence comes from Pinus tabuliformis, assembly GCA_031772625.1. Lineage (NCBI taxonomy): Eukaryota > Viridiplantae > Streptophyta > Pinopsida > Pinales > Pinaceae > Pinus > Pinus tabuliformis. The sequence continues at coordinate 820,134,355 of CM062805.1, forward strand.
TTGGCTCCATTTCTGTAAGTTCATATAGGACATTGAGTCATGTCATAATAGCCCCTCAACTCATGTTTACCCCAAGAAAGCCAGTGAAAGTGGGTAGATATGAGAGGAGGTGTGTTAGAGAGTGGTATCATAGCATGGTTCAAACACTTGGACCTGATGGGATAGATGCATGTGGTTGTGCATGCATTTTCATGGTAATGGCTGTCATGCATGAGGTCATTTTATACAGTTGGTATTGTCATGCATGATGTTGGCATATTGATGTCATTATGGTTATGCATATATCAGCACGATAAGTTCTAATGTGGATTGATTTTACAGATGAGATAAGCCTCCCTTGAACATCGTTGAGGTATGATTTTAGTTATGGTACCTATTTGGTTTATCTAACATGGTACACTTGCAGGAAGAAGAGAATCAAAGATGATGAAAAAAATGGTATACTACAGTTCATGTGACTCTCCCTATAAATCAATTGTTCAACAAGGAGATGGGTGTTCTCCTGATATAGCAAACACATTGAAGAGTTTGAGCACAGAGATCAGAAGTTGCAAAGTAGAAAATGACAAGTTTCTTGAGGCTCAGGAAACACTTGAAAGGGCTTACGAAAAGAAATCAAAGGTAAAAATTGTCATCCTTCAAATTTTATCAAACTTTCAAAGATAGGGACAATTTAGTATTAGTCAACAACGAGAAGAGAAGACTAATGGATCCTATGGTAGCAAGTCATGGTCAAGAAATAGGTTGGATAGAGGGGACACAGTCAAAGGTGGAAGATAATTGGATACATGTGATAGGAGGACTAGTATGTATGGGTATCACTCTAATTCTTCATCTAGGATACATCATCGTAGTCATCGCCACCATCATCCTTATAGGAGGAGTGAGTACTTTCCTAAGGAGTTCAAAAAAGTCAATTTGCCTACATTTGATGGAGAGATGAAGAAGTCAGAAGATGCAGAGGCATGGTTGCTTGGGATGAAAAAAATCTTTAGTTTGCATAACTATTTAGAGAACATGAAAGCTAAGATAGCCACCTTCAGTCTAAAAGGGAAAGAATATATTTGGTGGGAACATGTGAAGAATGTCAAGGGAATTCAAGAAGAATATTTTATTTGGTATGCATTTGAGAGATTTTTCAAGAAGAAGTACCTATCTGAGAGGTATTATGATGATAGAGATAAGTAGTTTTATGAGATGGAAATGCGATCAATGACAGATGACAAGTATACTAGCAGGTTCCTAGAGTTGTTTATGCATGTGCCTTACCTCAAGGATGATAAAGAAAAGATTCAAATGTTCATCAGTGGGTTTCCAGCAACATATAGAGACCATATTGAGTTTCATGAGCCACGATCACTGGAGGAATCCATTTGGAAACTGAAGCATTGTTATGAGCATTCAAAGCATCAAGTTGAGCCTAAGCATGAATTAAAATAGAATGAAAATGTTAAATGGAAGTGGCCACCAAAGCAGGGAAGACCTCACAATGCATGTGAGAAAGAAAGAAAATTTCCTTACAAGAAGTTTAATGCAGTTGAGAAGGGACATGGATCACATCTTGGATAGCAGCACAATAGAGGTGATGGTAGAGTATCATTTCAGTGTTGGATCTGTGGACAAGATCATCACAAGAAGGATTGTCCATTGTACTAGGGTGGCAGGCCTCTGACCTATAGTGCTCAAGAGGCACAGATGGTTGGGGATGTGGGCCATAGCATTTCTTGGATTTATGCAGTTGTGGAAAACAAGTTGGAAGATCACTAGGAATCCATTATTGAGATGGAAGGTAATCTCTATGGTCAATTTGTTTCTATTTTGATTCACCCTAGATATAATTATAGTTATATTAATCTCGACCTAGTGGATAAGTGGGGTTTTGTGAAAAGAAGTGCATGCAGAGTCTTGGTTGGTGGAGTTGGCTATTGGTACTAAGAAGAGAGTTCATCATTGGGTAAGAGATTGTGCATTTGAGTTGAATGGTATGCCTACAACATCATATCTAAATGTTCTTCCATTGCAATCATATAGTGTGCTTTTGGGTATGGATTGGTTGTACCTCTACAGAACCAAAGTAGATTTCTATGATAAGGCTATTGAGTTACTGGATGATAATGGAG